>OZ012735.1:687953904-689253904 GCA_963859935.3 Lathyrus sativus
ATGATTGGGGGTCTACTTATTGATCATGTTATGTTGCTACCCTATCTTGCTTCTTGGGTCATCTGGTTTCATTTTGGTTTACTTCATGTTTGGTTTTGATTCCTAGTGAGGTTTTTGATTCATTTGATTGAGCATGTTTGGTTTGCCTTACTTTGGTGTTTGTCTGCACATTTTGGATGTGGATTAGATTTGAGATGCACCAATAATATGATGACTAGAGGTGTTTTTATCCATCTTGTTTTGGTTTGACCTTTTCTGTTTGAGACTTTGGTCTTGATTTGTTTGTTTTTCTGTTTGCATATACATTTTGTTGTTCCTTGTGCATCTTTCTTCTTCATCTTTCTTTTTCTCTCTCTTTGAGACTTCTTTTATCCTTGTTTTCATTTGTGATTGAATTGGATATTGTTTACTTGTGCTTGCACACATGATCCCTTAGGATTCCTAGTCCCTCTGTTTAAGATGGGAGTAGGAGAGACACTAGGCTTTCAATCCTTTGCATGATAACAATTAGGATAATCCCTTTCATCTCAACTCTAGGTCCATCATTTGTATGATAACATTAGGTAGACCTCCCTTTCATCCTGACCTTAGGATCATTTTGTATGATAACAATAGGGTATTCAGTTTTCCTTTAGTGTTCTCTTGTGTCTTCTCTTCTCATCTCAAACTTCTCTAAGACACTTAATAAAGAACGATAAACATTGTATGCTACGAGCCTTAAGTACATGGAAAATGATGAGTGGGGGGTTTCTTCTCACTTGTGTAGAGTGTTTAGGGTATGCCCTTTGGGCGATATGCGACGCATTCGCTCTTATGTCATAGTCTTTAGTGCAACATGAGTCTCAAACTAACTCAATCCACTTCACTAAAACCAACAAACCAAAATCAAACCTTTTATCCTTCAGGATTTGTGTTTCGAGGTCATTATAAAAAAGAGTACGTTACTTTTTCGTTCTACCGCAAATAGGCATCGTGCCTAACTGCTGGAATGGGAACTTAACGTCGCTCATAAAAAACACTTAACCAACTTGTGGTTTCATTTTCCCAAACTATGTTTGCTCTGATTTCTCATACCAGATGAGGATAAATAGGCACAAGACGGCGATGTCTTGGCGAACAACCTTCTCCCACCACCCGTAGTTTCCCGAACTACGTTGACTCTGACTTTCCCATTACACGAGGGAATACGTAGGTATAGGACGGCAATGTCCTATCGAGTCTCTTCTTTTCTTTTTCCCCAGTTTAGCAATGGTTTTTAGATAACTCACCCCTTTTGTTAGACAACAAACGTGGATCCCGTTGAGTACAACAGACGTGAGGGGTGCTCATACTTTCCCCTTGCGTAACCGACTCCCGAACCCAAGATTTGGTTGCGATGACCTTGTCTTTTCCCTTTCTTTTAGGTTTTCTTCGATCGTTTTCTTTCCCTCTCTTTAGGATAAATAACGTTCGGTGGCGACTCTTCTGTTTGTTTCCGTTGGCTCTTGTTTGCAATTGCGATTGAGTGACCCGAGTCTTTTGAAAGAAGCAGAGTAACTTCTAAGATACTAAGATGACTCTCTCTCTGTCTCTTTTTTATGATTTCACAAAAGAGCGTTATTGCATTATTTAACATTGTCAAATTGAAAACATTTAATTTCTCTTTTAAATTATGTTTTTTTACGTGAGTTCAAAATTGAAGAAAAATGTAATACTTGAGATTCATAAAAGTATATAATTTTTTTTGTGAAACCGTCAGAAAATAATGCAAATAATGATGTCCTCCTAAGCTAAAAACGTGTGATTTCCAAAGATTATACAGAATACCAAAAAAACGGTAAAGTATAAGACTATGAGTCATAAAAGGTAGTTTTATTTGTTTCTCAAAGATAACAAGAATGAAAAAATGAGTTGTTTCAAAATTTATTAAATATATAAATAAATTGTTTGGGTAAAGAGAGCTCTCATATATCCTAATTAGTTATGTCACAATACAGGGGATAAAGATACATTGGTAAATGGATAAATGTCTTTGAAACTATTATATCTTATTAAAGGAATCCTTGTCAGAAAATCCTTTATATAAAAATTAAATGGGTCAAATTTAACAGTAACATCATTATCAATAATAGATTTTTTAACAAAGATGAATTTTTTATTAGTTTTTGTTAGGATTTGATGAGGATGAACATGGAGGTTCATCTTGTAACAGAATTCTGTTAGGGTTGAGAGAAAGAAGAAGAAGAGAGTGAGAGAACAAGAGAGGGAAAAAGGATATGAATTATATTATTGAAGAGATTTTAATATACACTATGAGGTATCCTATATATACTCAATCTATACATTTGATTTACATTGAGTATTTCTAATATCCCCCCTCAAACTCATGGTGAGATCTTTCAAGCTAGTCACCTTGAGTTTGTGTCTGAGATGCTGAAAAGGTCCAGTCCCAAGAGGTTTTGTGAGTCTGTCAGCTATTTGTACCGACGCCGGAACATGATGCACACGAAGTTGGCCAGCTACAACTCGTTCACGCACAAAGTGTATATCAAGCTCAATATGCTTGGTGCGAGCATGAAGAACCGGATTATGAGAAAGCAAAACCGCACTTAAGTTGTCACACATGAGGATAGGGGTGTGATAAGTGATATTGAGTTCAGACAATAGAGATTCCAGCCATAGCAGTTCCGAAGTTGTATGAGCTAAGGCGCGATATTCAGCCTCCGTGCTGGATCTAGCAACAAGGGCCTGCTTCTTTGAACTCCATGAAATGAGATTAGGACCAAAAAATATACACGAGCCAGACGTGGACCGCCTATCATCCGGGTCACTTGCCCAATCAGAATCGCTATAGGCACACAACGACATTTTTGAAGCTGTAGCCGACGGAGATAAATGTAGACCATGAGAGATAGTGCCACTGAGGTACCGAAGAATGCGTCTAACCGCAGACCAATGCGTATCAAGAGGATCAGACATGAATTGACAAGCTTTGTTGACACTATATGCAATATCTGGCCTGGTTAACGTGACATACTGTAATGCCCCTACGATGGACCTGTAGAAGGACGAATCTGCCAGCTTTGAGGCGCCATGTCTGCTGAGTTTGCAGTTGGTCATCATGGGAGTTGGAACTCCATTGGCATTGGCCATGTTTGCTCGAGACAGTAAATCTTTGATATACTTTGATTGTGTCAGGAGCATGGAGCCATCTGATTGCAAGTTCACTTCAATGCCAAGAAAGTATTTCGGTGTGCCAAGCTTTTTCAACGCAAAAGTAGTGTGCAGTTGATGAATTAAAGTGTGAATAAGTTTGGAATCAGATCCTGTGATTAGTATATCATCAACATAAACTAGAGCATACAAGACAGTACCTTTAGAGTGATAGAGAAACAAGGAGTTGTCACACTTGGATGTGGTAAACCCAAACTGAATCAGAGCTTGTGCTAATTTCGCATACCAGGCCCGTGGAGCCTGTTTGAGACCATATATTGCTTTGTGAAGCTTGCATACAAGACTCTTATCATCTGTCACAAAACCTGGAGGTTGAGTCATATAAACTTCATCAGTCAATGTACCATTAAGAAAAGCATTGTTTACATCAATCTGTTGAATATCCCAGGTGTAGGTAAGTGCCAAGGTAAGAATAACTCTGATAGTTGTTGGTTTAACAACCGGAGAGAATGTTTCAGTGTAGTCAAACCCATGTTCCTGATGAAATCCCTTAGCTACGAGTCTAGCTTTGTATTTATTAATAGATCCATCAGCATTTTCCTTGATCTTGAACACCCATTTACAGCCCACAGCTTTTCTGTCAGGGGGTAATGTGGTGAGAGTCCATGTGTGGTTTGACTGCAAGGCATCAAACTCAGACTTCATAGCAGCATGCCAAGAGGGATGAGACAAGGCCTGTTTTACAGTTGTTGGTTCAGCTTCAGTATGTGCAAGCAAGGCTTTAGGTTTAGATTTCCCAGTTTTTGCTCGAGTCAGCATTGAGTGGTCATTAACCAAGAGTGCAGGTGGAGTTCTGTGACTGGGAATGGATGGAGAGGAAGAGGACTCAGATGTGGAACTAGAAATAGTATTAGCTTCAGAACTTGGAGCAGATTCTGTCTCTGAGTTGGAGAATTGGTTATTGAAGTCTGGGAACATGTGAGCAGTATTGTTACAAGCTGTAGACTGCCCTGCTGCAGATTTACTAGGTGAAGTGTCCTCTTGAGATATGATAGGATGAGAATTACTTACAACATCATCGTGATTAGCCTGTAGGGGAGTAGATGTTGGCTGAGAGGTTGGGGCCAGGATTGATTGATTAGACAGCTCATGCATTGGGACTGCCACAGGGTCTAGGGGACTAGTGATGGGTTGGGAATTAGATTGTACAGAGATGCCAGCTGTGACCTTTGGGGTTGTGATAGCTGTGCTGGTAGGTAAGGCTGTTGGACAAGCAATTGGCTGGTGTGTTAAAACCTGACCTGCTGTAGTGTCTGACTTAACCAGCTGAGGGAAGGGAAAGTGTTGCTCATGGAAAGTGACATCCTTTGAAATGTAAATTCTGCCAGAACTACTCAAGCATTTGAAACCTCTATGTTGAGGAGAAACTCCAAGATATACACATTCCTGACTTCTAAGTTGCAATTTGTATTGATTATATGGTCGCAGGAGAGGGTAGCAGGCACAACCAAATACTCTAAGATTTTTGTAGTCAGGATGCTTGCCATACAAAGCATGGAAAGGTGAATGGTGTGTAGTCAATGGAGATGTTGGCAGCCTATTCATGAGGTAGACAGCAGTAGTAAAACTGTGATCCCAATATGTGAGTGGCATGGATGCATGAGCAAGCAGTGTCAATCCCATCTCAACAATTGTTCTATGTTTTCTCTCAACAGAGCCATTTTGATGAGAGGTGTGAGGACAAGTTATTCTGTGTGTAATTCCAAGATCCTGCAGATACTTTGTAAAAGATCTAAATTCACCACCAAAGTCAGATTGAACAGATTTAATTGTTAGACCAAACTGAGTTTGAACAAATTTGTGAAACAATTGGAATGCATTTAGTGCTTCAGATTTTTGTTTAAGGAAGTACAGCCAGGTATACCTGGTGTGAGCATCCACAAATGCAATGTAATAGTTAAAACCAGCACTAGAAGTAGAAGAGGCAGGCCCCCAAAGATCAGTATATATCACATCAAAAGCTTTGTTATATACATGATGAGTCAAAGGAGAATGAAGCCTATGAGCTTTACCAAGATTACAAGATTTGCAAAAACTACTTTGTTTATTTGAACAAGGAATTTTACACAGTTTGAGTATCTTAACAATAGATGAAGGATGAGCATGCCCTAATCTATGATGCCACAACACACTATTATTACTAGTATTAGATGTGAAACTCGTTGGCTGACAGGAGGACTGAACTGCAGTGTAACCTTGGACATGCCCGGATTTATTCAATGTGGTATGCCAACTGTGTGACTTTGAGGACTCCAAATGCAGATGAGGAAAACAATAGAGACCACTAGCATCAAGACTTCCTTCAACCAGAACTTGTCTAGAATCCTGAGATTTAATGTAACACTTGTTAGACAGGAATTCAAAGATAACATGATTATCATGTGTAAATTTGGAAACAGATAGAAGATTCCTAGTGATAGCTGGTACATAAAGAATGTCATTCAACATCATTCTGCACTTGGGCACTAATGAGGAGCAGAATTGTGTGCAACCTATAGAATTAATAGTGAGTGTGTGGCCATTTCCAACATAAACTTTATCAGTACCTGTGTATGCCTTAGAGTTCTGTAAGTTAAGTGCATAGGGAGTAAGATGATGAGAAGCACCTGAGTCCACAAACCATGCTTGAGAATCAAGTTCTGCAGGGAGGTTGTATTGCTGTGTTGTGCCAATAGATTTGCTTGCAGCTGCCATCATTGCTACAGCTTGTGGATTCTGAGATTTGTCCTTGGACTGCTCATGACTGGATTGAGTGTTGTTGTCTGTCTTGTCCTGAGACTCATTAGAATTGGGAGGCATAAAGTTTTCATCAAATCTATGCCAGCATGAGGATACAGAGTGACCATATTTGCCACAGAGTTGGCAAGTAGGTCTATGATTGCTAGCTGCCCTTGCTCTGCCCCTGCCTCTTCCTCTGGAAAATCTGGTGTTCCTCCCATTGTTGTGTGTGTAATTGTTCTGGGGGCGCGAATTGCCATGACCTGTGAGAGCTACATTTGCAGTAATACTAGAGGATGCTAGTTCTTGTCGAAACTTCTCCAGTTGAGCCTCTTGAACATATAACAGAGCTTCTACATCACATAGGGAAGGTGGGATTGGTGTACCATACATCTGCATCACAAACGGATTGAACTCCTCAGGGAGGCCATCAAGAATCGCATCAACCTGATCTTGTTCAGTTATATTATCACCTACAGCCAAAAGAGAGTTGGCAATGGCTTTGATTTTAAGCACAAACTCTGTGATTGTGCTAGTTCCTTTCTTGGTAGACTTGAGTTCAACTCTTAGTTGTCTAACCCTAGCTTTCATTTGAGCAGTGAAGTATTGGTGAATTTTGTCCCAAACCTCATATGCGCGTTTGCACGCAAGAACACGAGGGAGAATCGACTCTGAGATAGTCGAAAGCAGCCAAATTAACACAGCCTGATCTTGGACTAACCATGTTTCATATTCTGCAGAAATCGTACCTGAAATGCGATCTTGAGTAGTAGCAAATTTTGGTGGAATCAGCGGATTGACAACGATGCGATGCATTTTCTGAGTCAGAATAACACCTTCGACTTGTTGATTCCATAGAAGATAGTTGTTTTCTTGCAGCTGAATGGAGAGTTTCGGACCGAACTTGTTGCTTGATTTCAAGGATCCAAACCCTAAAATTCCTTCTTGCGACGGCACAGAGTCTTTGATGCCAGATTCTTGATTATCCTCAGACTCCATTGTTGCTGCTGAACAGATCTTTGCACAGGGTTACACAGGTGAAAACGAATTGAAGCAGAAGAGCACCACTACTGATAAGACAGAGCTAGCAGGAAGATTGATGAGCGGCGGAAGCGATCTAGATCGTAGAAGGCGATTGATACCATGTTAGGATTTGATGCATATAAACCATATAAACCATTTTGTAAAGTTAATGGATTATTAGGTTTAAGTAATAATGCAAGTCCATAACCAATAACAAGAATAATATGATCATTAATAATAAAAATATTATTAATCATGTTTGAATAATACGTGAGATTTTCTTTCGTTCACTGTCATATCATAAGTGGCACTGGTGTTCATGTAGCATGAATCATCAGAAGGAGAGATCGAAAAGGTATGGATAGATGATTAAATATGCATTGGGGCATATGAATATGGTCTACGATTACATGGTATATCTCTTGAAATTTAAGTTGTTATTGTATATTGTGTCACGAATGTTACGCATAACTTGTATCATTTTGCAAGTTTTGTTGCACTTTACTTGTATTATTATTTTCAATTATTCCAATTTAACAATGATTTTTGAGAGAGAAATCATTAGAAGATTCTAAATTTGATCTTCAAAAGATGTCTACAAGATGATATCACTAAGAAGATTTAGGTTTTTTTAATGGTGATCAACTCATTTAAATAACCTGTATTCGAAATAAATTGATCACTACACAAACTGGTTGATTTTTTATTCTGTTAGGGTGCTAGAATGAGCCGCCTCAAATTTTTGAGAGGTCTTGTTTAAAAATTTTAAATTAACTTTATTTGAGTTCGTAAGTTATATTTAAGAGACCCTATTTAATCATTAATGATGTATATGGAAGCATTTTTTGTCATAGTTTAATCATTAAAAAAGTAAGATCATGTGCTGTAAGTCACCTTGCACATCCTCAAAGACAGCCTTGATACTAGATAAAGTGATTCATTTTCCTTTGGTTAGAAGAAAATTATAAATTATTGTTTTTCAATTCAACTTGATTTAACAGAAAATGCACATGATATTAAGATTATATATCAAGAATATTCAAACCACAATTTACATATATATATATATATATATATATATATATATATATATATATATATATATATATATATATATATATATATATATATATATATATATATATATATATATATATATATATATATATATATATATATATATATATATATATATATATATATATATATATATATATATATATATATATATATATATATATATATATATATATATATATATATATATATATATATATATATATATATATATATATATATATATATATATTACGTAAAGCATAGCAATAACCATAAATTTTATGGGAGCTTTCTTTGATATGTACATGAGAAGCTCTATGTCATATTGCTAAAGAAGAAGGATAATTTGGTTTGGTAGGTAATGACAAGAAAATATGTTCTTACGAAATTAGAACAACACTTGGTTTACCTCGCATTTCAAGTGCTTTGGGGGTATAGGTCTAATTCAAAGGTATAAAAGATTATTGTAACTGAAACTCATATATTGGAATGCTGGGCTATATCAATGGTATGGATAGTTAATGTTGTTTTCCGCACTTATACAATTGCTATTACGCCTTCTTCTTTTTCTCAAAAATATTAGTACAAACTATTTTCACTCTATTTTTTGTATTAACTTTTGCAAGAAGATAAAATTATAATAACTTTAGTAGAATTTGACCCAATATATAAATTATGTTTAGATAAATAAGTTATCTATAATTTATTATACACATGTTTGTCATAATAAGTTATTTTTATAATAAAAAATTAAATTAATTTTTTTCATATAATTTATAAATTGTTTTAGAAAACTATTTTTAAAATTTTATAAATATAAATTATTTCAAATAATCTCATAAAATGAATATTGGTGAAGCTATTTTTCTGATTACCTTTAATATGTATACTCCTAAATATTCTATCTGTTTTATATTATAATAAATTTTTATTTTTTTAAATTTATTAAATGATTAATGTATCTGTTTAAATATAGATCAGATATATTAATTATTTAATAAATTTAAAAATGTTTTTTTTTATAATATAGAACAGAATAAATATGTATTATTTTATAAATCTTCACCTTTCGGTTACTAAAGAGGTCTAATAAGAAAAGTAAGGTGTGGATAACTGTTTCCATATATAGTACATTAACGTGGGTGAAGATTGTCAGCAAAGCCCAAATCAACAACAACCATTCTTTTTTCTTGTCGGTAACACTAGACTATAGTAGCACTCCAACAGCTATTATCATACACCCCCCACAAACCCATAAAATTTATAAATTAGTCCTTTTCAAACTTTTAAATTTTAAAATAATAAAAAAAAAGTAATAAAGGTAGAAAAGGATTTACAAATTCAATAGTTTTTTTGTAAGGCATGTGAAAAGGATTTGAAATTATCTTAAAAGAGCGAATAATACTGCATTGGAAGCTAAGAAAGAAAAGCCATCGGACAAATTTTTAATTGAGCATTTCTTTGATTAGTGAGGAAAATATGACAAATCTACTAAGCGACATTCCTATCGATTAGCAAAGTCACATTAAGAAAAATATGTTAAACAAGAATCTTTTATTTAGAGTATTCAAGACAGTTCAAAACTCTTTTATTAGCTCCAAAGAAAACTCATTCACTAATTGATGAAATTTTGTTCCTTAGAGAATAGAAGTCGAACTCGATACTTTGACAATCAGTTCGACAAAAAACACCAAAATCACTACAATGACAAGCACTAGATGTTGGAGCAGAAAAGCAATAAAGAACACAATCAATTGTTTATCCACTTTGGTGAAACCACACCTACATTTGAGGGGCTGAGTCCAGAACCCAAGAAAAGAAATTCACTATTAGTAACTTAGTACAATTAGACTTACAAATAAAAATAAACTCTATATTGTTCATTGCCTCTTTCTAATACTACCCAATAACTTTCTATTTAGATCCTCCCCTTAAACAAGAGAATCTACTTACTTTTTTTTCTATATCACACAACCCGTGATAGGAGATAACAATCACTAACAAGATGAATGATGTTGAATATTACAACTCAACTAGAAAAATCTTCTATGTTAAATTACTGAAACATAGAGATGTTTAAAACAATGTTGAATTTACAGCTCAATTAGACAAACCTTTTATGCCAAATTACTGAAACATAAATGTGTACACAAAAATTACAAGGACTCTTGTAAACCCTAGCACTCTAAAATCTTCAATGTCAATGTTTTTTTTCTAACGTAAGTTTGAGCTTCTAATATAACAAAATAACTATAGAATTTTTTCTTGTGGATCTGCAGTTATTTTTATTCAGAATCTTTGCACAATCTACTAAATATTTGATTTTATCCTTGAATATCTCTAACAAAAAGATATGATCTGGTTTGTTACAAATTCAAATTTAAATCTCTTTTATATTTATTTGATCTTCACAACTATCCAACAAATCATAGGATCATATTGCTAAACTAATAGTAAAAAAACATAACTAAATCTTCTCAAACAGTTATGTTAAAACGCAGCAATCTGGAGTCTAATTCACAATGCCCAGATGTTGTATCAACATGATAGAGCATTGCGTCCAGCATGTGTCTCTTTTGCAATTTCACATAGCTTTAGCAAGCTAGACCAATCTTAAACAATTGGGCACTCCTCCAAGGTGTTGTTTCACTAAATGCAGCAAGTCCAAAGGTTTAATCCAATAGGAACAACAATCTCCACCTTTGAAAAATTATGGCAAAACAACTCTTCAATCTAAATAGCACTTCTTCCATGAGAAAAAGTGACATCCAATAGATGTACTAGATATTTAGAGCATTTAAGCAGCAGAAGCTTACATATAATCCATCCAGTTGCTCCAAACCAAATAGACGATCATGCAATCATTCATAGATTTATTCATGCATGAACCTAGTATCACATAGTTAGTAGCATAAGTGACTCCTAACTAACATATATCGGTATGAAATCATCCACAAACTTAGTCATGCACACATAATCAGTTAGTGATTGATATCAGAATATACAATGAATACTACTAACATAGATAGATTTGTTTTCACAGAAATAAGGACCAGAACTAGATGTCCTGCTCGATTCTCCAACATGGAGCACATCATTAGCACTTAGCAGAAGGTCAGTAATAAACAAAAACCTATTTATTACTCCCCTTTTTTTCCATAATTTGGAAAAGGGTTGGGTATTTAACCTAGTACCTAGATGTTAGGCATGCAAAGGTTAGTAAGTTAGCACACACACAACCAAAACATGAGAAACAATTAGAACAACATCAAACGATGCATAACATTATATTTTCCTTTACAAATCCAAAAACACAAAATGGCCAGAACAACTAAACTAGAACATCTGAGTTTATTCTTAAAGCTATCCTCTGCGGTTCTCATAAGATATCTAGTCGTTATCCACCTATGAGTTAGAATCATGTTTCTTAGCATGTCTCTTCTTCACAACCTTTTTCTTGGCGACAAACTTCTTCCCAGTTGTAGAGGATCCAACAGATGATCCACCATATGCTTCTCCACCATTTGGAATAGAACCAATCTCCTTTTTCATTTTTTCCACGCTAAATCTTTCAATAGCTTTCATGAAAGAGTTTCCTTATTATAGGGTCTTTTCTTTGAGTTAACAGACTTTTGACTCATTTTAAAGGAGTTTAGAAACAAGTTAAATTTATAGTGTTTCATGTTCAATATATACCATGAGAGAGATAAAATCCCCTACACACTTCCCTAGCATTTACTGCTATTGATTCTCACAAATGTAGACATCAAGAGTATCCTTTAATGTCTTAGTGAGACTTCTGTCAAACGATTTTCTAGTTTCCATGTGTTCAAGATCTTCCACCTTTTCTTCAACTAGTTCCCTAATGAAATGATAACACATGTCAAAATGCTCATTTCTACTCTTTTAACCTGGTATTATTGAACACTTTATAGTTCCTAGTTTGTTCCATACTGATTTCATGGCTTCTTGTTCCATATTATACCTCTTTACCATTTTCTTCACCCATAATAACTTCTTATCATTGCTTCCTACAATATTGAGTTCAACTTCATCAAAAGATACAGTCACATTGATTCGCTTCTTGTTGTCCCAGGATATGATGTTGTTGCCAATAATAGAGCATCTATTAGATGTACTCTTTCTGTTACACTTGTAACTTAACACGATAAACTCCTTGTATGTGACAAAACCTTCCTTCAGTAGTTGTAACATTTCCTTGAATGTCAAAACTCCTTTTATCATCTCTTTTTTAAGACATAACCTTTTTATTTGTGGTAAAAACGCATCCTCTTCAGTAAACTTTATTCAACTAAGAAAGGAACTTTGAGTTTGAGAATATCTTCGTCATCCATTCTTCTATGGATGTTGGACCTCCTGACTAAGGCATTTGACTTAAGATCTAGTTTAGGAATTCTGATTTCTTCACAGTTATCAATAATAATTTTCTCATTCTCCCTCTGAGTAAGGAGTTATTTACCACCATGTTACTCATAATTTTTGGAACATCTAGAGTGGCATCTTTATTTTCCTCTTTAAGCAACTGATTATTTCTCCAAAGTCTTGTGCAACTTCTTTCTTTGGAATCACTTGAGCAGCATTTCATTTTCTCTTCTTTAAGATCAATAAGATAAGAAATATCTTATGTTATATTACATTCATGCTCAATCAACCTTTGTTGAACAATATGCACTATTTTACGTTCCACCATAGTGTCTATCATCAAATCCTCACGGTCTCATATGTTGATATCAGGAGTGGCATTCCAATGGAAATTTATTACAATACTTTGCACATCCATATTTTCATATATCATGATAACTACATTTGTAGTTTTCTTTTTATCATTTTGTGGTAACATATCATTCATAGATTGTATTTCCTTTGAGATGATCTTAGTAGTACAATCTTGAAGAATACTTTCATTCTTGATCATCACTCCTTTCTCATGTGTCTTCCCATCTTATAGAGCATATTCAAGGTTATAAATCACACCATCATTAGCAATGGTTGAATTTTCCTTAACATATCTATGAATATGAACATTCTCCTTATGCACTTGAGACTTTATTAACATGTTGTACAAAGGCATATCATTATCACCATTTGTACTACTGAATCATGATTCCTTAGAATTCATTAGAATGTTATGATGTTTTCTCATAGGTCCAGGCTTGAGTGGAAGCTCACTCAAACTTCCAACAATAGCTAGAGCATATTTATTTGATATATACACCCTGTGATTGGACTTTAACACACCAACTTCTACTTCACCAACCATCATATCATGTTGTTGATTATTCATACATCTGGACATTTGAGAGGGAATTATGTCATATCCACTATTTTTTTAGCTTCTTCTTCTGAACCACTATATGTTGTTCATAAATGGGGGATCTCCAACTTTATCATTAGCCTTCCCTTTAATGACCCAATCAATGTGATATAATTCAAACTTCTGAGAAATATGTTGAGGCATATTGTCTGACATCTTGGTTGTTTTTTCTTCTTCATACATAAAGACTTTATCAATCCCGAGGTCTTGTAAACCATTAAAGTCTTTCTCGGATATGACATTTTTCATAAGAACTTCTTTACCTTTATTGACCAACTATTCAGACTTATTGAAGTTCATATTTCTCCTTTGATCACCCAGTTGCTTCATATTGGTAGATAATATCTTTCTCAGTTTAGCCTCTTCTTGAACAAAATTAACCAATTTCCATGAACCATTGATTCCTCCTTTTAATCGATTTCCCTGAGCAGTCTTATCTCTAGCCATGAGCATGGTACCCTCACAATTACCATATGATTGTTTCCTCGAGGAAACTATGTGTTATATATGAGTGCTAGAGCTAGATAATGAATCATTAGATTTCCACCTCTTCTTAGTATGGTCTTCCTTGCGACCTCTAATCTTTAACTGAAGACATTTGAAACAATAGGACCTTGTATATCCATATATCCCACAGTGGTGACATATCATAGGGTGTTTCTTGTTCTTACTATGATGGGTTGTCATATGATGACCACGGTGATGTGAAATGTGATCTAACTTTAGGAACCTCAATCTTCTTTTTAACCTTCTCTGAGGGAATCTTCATCTCTTTTATATCTCTTACCTCCATTATTTCATCAAGCAAGTTTGATCTCTTTTTCAAGTTCTTTTTCATTTGTATCAAGTTTCCTAGATTGGAGTTTAGTGATAAAACCTTTTTTTTTCTTTCTAAAACTGTGATGGTAGAGGCACACTCTTTTGATTCTTTTTGAAATGTATATATGATTTTCTTCTGGTTGACTGCAGTTAAGCACGATTCTTTCCACTTGGTGAGTATAAGCTTGTATTTTGAAAGAAGTTCTTCTTTAGTTAGTTCTTCAAAACTGAACTCATCCTTAGACTCATATCTTTCAAGATGTGCCATAACAACATTGGCAACATTTTCCTTACATTCACTCTTAGAATATGGCCAAGTGAGAATTAATCCACATTCAAAGCATTGAGTACCCTTCCCACTATTGGGTTCTTCTTCATTCTCGTCTTTGTTCTGGGAAATGATATTGTACCTCTTGTCTGTGAATTCAAACCTTCAATGAAGATGATTTTGATGAAGACAATCCATAGTGTGAAGACATGACAAATGCTAAAGGATGAAAGAAGCTACTCAAATGGCTATATGATGGATGAAAAAACAATAGGGTAAATATGGTGCTTCATAGTTACATATAACCTTAAGTGCTCAAACTATCTAAAATAAATCCATGACATCTCATATAACTTCATATATTTGCATTTTATACATAGAAAATATTGCATAATATTTAAAATGTAAAAAAAAGCAATTTTTAAGCAAGACAATCAATTGCATGGGAGCATCAATCAATTGTCATCAGTGTAATTTGGAAAAAATTTAAGGCTAAAAATCGATTGTGTAGGATGATAAAATGATTATCATTAGTTAAAATTTCAAAAGTTTTCAAACATTTTGAACGAGCAATCAATTAACCATCCCTCTCAATCGATTGACACTAGTGACTTTCAGAAAAATACTTTTACACATTGTATCTTTTCATGGCACCTTCATATGTATCCTTTCAAATCAAAATCACACCTTATCATATTTTATCAAGAGCTATGTCTTGATTCAAAAGTTGTAAGTTGCTATATAAAAGAAAGTATTTTCTTTGATCAAATTCACGTCTTTTAAATTTTCTTTCATGAGTATTTCGCTACATCTGTCATTTTTAATCTTAAAGAACTTGTACATTATTTTCATATTAACATAAAGTAAAACTTCTTGAGCACTCAAATTTATATTAAGATATACCATATTTTTAAAGGGAAGAAATCCTACTATTAGGATTTATGCTATCCTATTGCATCAACACTTATATATATATATATATATATATATATATATATATATATATATATATATATATATATATATATATATATATATATATATATATATATATATATATATATATATATATATATATATATATATATATATATATATATATATATATATATATATATATATATATATATATATATATATATATATATATATATATATATATATATATATATATATATATATATATATATATATATATATATATATATATATATATATTAAAAACACAAATATTTGTGTCTCTATCTTGTTGTCCAAGATTATTGGAAACAAGAAGGTTGGAAAAAGAAAGTGTGTTTCTTTTTCGGTGTTGTAAAATCACAAAGTGGTTTACCTTGGTGATTAAGTTAGAAGCTTGTGCATAGAATCTAGGTTTAGGCTTGTACAAAGTTCTAACAGTATTAAATCTCTTACAATGTGTAAGGGGAGTAGATGTACTCTCGAAATGTGAGGGGAACTAGTATAATTTTCGGTGTTCTTTACTTTATGTACTTTACTGCTTTAATCACCTAACCATAAACAAGAAAATAAACAAACATTCATCTCTAAAAACCATAAAATTTTAAAATAGCTAATTCATCCCCTTTTAAGTTCACTCAATACTTACATTTGGCATTAGAGTATAGTAAGATAACTTGTTCCTAAAAGATCCAGAATGGCTTCCGCAAATCTAGTTTTTAGAGACTGTGGTAGCAATAATAAGCTTCCACTGTTTTGTGGTGACACTTTGATTTCTGAAAAATACACATGAAGGCACATCTAGAAGCACAATGAGAAGATATTTGGGATGCCATTGAAAATGGTTTGTTTGTTCCTACAAGGGTTATTAACAGTGTTAGGACAACAAATATAAAAAGTTCATGGGATGAAGATGATAAGAAAAAGGTCCTCGACAACAAGAAAGAAATCAACTTAATTCAAGCGTCTCTCAGCATTGATGAATACTTTCGTGTCTATCAATGCACTACAATAAAAGAAACATGGGATACATTAGTGAAAAATCATGAAGGAACCGCTGAAGTAAAAGATCAAGATTAAGTACCTTTAGTGAAGATTATGAGTTATTCAGAATGCAGCCCGGAGAATCAATCGTCATCTTGTAGAAAAGATTTGTACACTTGACCAATCACTTGATTTCTCTCAGTAAGACTTTTAGTAACGATGAACTTAATATTAAAGTGCTTAGATCTTTAACTAGGGAATGACGACCAAAAGTGACAGCAATATCTTAAAAGAAGAGTCTATCTACATTCGCATCTTTATTTGGAAAACTTCAAGAGCACGAGATTGAACTCGGGAGACTATAAAAGCATGATATTCAAGAGAATAAATCCAAAGGCATTGCTTTAAAAGTTGACTTAAGGGAAGAACTAGAAAAAGATGCTCCGGGTGAATATGAGAACTTCATGCTTCTTGCAAAAAGGCTAGGTAATTTTTTTTAATAATAATGATAAATCTTTAAACTTTGCAAAAAAAAAAAAAATTCTAGAAAAAAGAAGCCTCTACATCAAAACAAAATTTCACTTGCTATGAATGTGGAAAGCAAGGGCACATAAAGATAGGTTGCTTAAAACTCACCAAGAAAAGTGACTTCAAAGGAAGAAAAAAGTCAAAACGCCTATATTGCATGGGATGATAACGAAGTGAGTTCATCATTCGATTCGAAAATTGAGTAATATGTGTCATACACTAATTTTTACCCCTAAGATCCCACCTCATTTGCATCTTCACAATGCATCAAGATCAAAAACTTGATTATGCACTTTATGTTTCACTAACTACTAATCAAAATACCCAAAAACATGTCTTATATACCTTTTCTTTCTTTGCAATGTAGGGTTTTGCATCAAGAACACCAAGTATGAGTCATCAGCTACGGTTTTGCTCCCTCAAGACAAGTATGGTCAACCATTGGTTCCCAAGGGCTATTTCATCAAGTCAGGACCTCTAATCTCAAAAGTGTTTAATCTCAAGCATTATTCAATCTCATCTTGATCAAAGATATCTCAAAGTTTAGTAGCTTGTTGTTGCACCCTAAAATTTGCTCAACCTTATTCACCTGGGTTTATGTTTCAATATCATTAGCATTTGCATATAGAGTCATGTACATAGCCTAATCATCTGCATAACATAGCATAGCAAATCCTCCAACAGGGGACCAAGCATTATTCTAATCTCTAGGAGCCTATCAAGAGGTTATTATTCTAATTCAATCTCACTCAAGTCATCAGAAAGAATTTGAAAGCTGAGAAGTCAATGGATCAAGCAGTGCATCTATCTCCTAGCTGAGGGTATCTGGGGATCATCAAAGAGGTTGTGAGCTGTGGAATGAGCATGGATAGTATGTGGGAATCATGGGAGACTTAGAAAGTCATTTGGAGAAGGATACAAGTCATTGGTGTGATCACAAGAATTGCAGTTGAAGACAGTCAACTAGAGTTTCATCTGGGGTCAACTCTAGGTCAACTCTAGGTCAATTGATTGGTTGAAAGGCTTTAAGGGCTATTGGAAAGATGTGGGGTTCATCATTTGACATGTAAATAAGGATATGTTGTTGTGCTAAGAATAAATCAAGAGAAATCAAGGAGAAGAGGAGTTTCTAAATTAGGGTTTCTGTGTAAAATCCCCTAGTTTAGGTCAAATTTCCAAGCAAGATAAGTCAAAATTCAAGCTTCAAATGGATCCTTGGCCAACATTAAAATTGTAGAGGATCTCAAGACCTTTAATTTGAGTGGTGGAAGACATCAAGGAGATTTATAGAACTCAAGTTATAGTCCTTGCAAGTTATAGGTCATCTGAGGTATCTGAAATTTTGTCTGTGAAAGTGACTTGTCTTCCAAGCAATTTGTACCCCTCAAGGAGATTTCAAATGAGTTTTTGGTAAACATAAGAATTGTTCCTCATTGTCTTAGCTTTCTATAATGGTATGGTATGCCTTCATATGATTTGTGGAACTCTACTTATGGTCTTGGCAAGCAAAGGGTATTTTGGTCATCTGAGAATTACAGGTCATTTCAAGCCTATGCCCAAAACTCATACAAGGAAGCTTCAAATGAAAAAATTCACAACATAAAACTTGTTCCAAATGACATTTTGAGTCTATAAAGGTGACCATGAAAGATTGGAAAGATTCATAGCACAAGGTTTCAAAATTGATGGATTTAATGAATAAAAATGACCTAAAAAATGAGATTTTTCATACTTTGGCCAAATGAGGTGAAATTATAGGTCATTTTGATTGGAAAAATCATTTTGAGAACATTGGAAAAAGTAGAATTTTGAGTTTGGTTCAAAAATTAGAAGTTATGCATGGTTACTTACACATGAAGTTACATAATCCAAATCCAAGGGAAATTATACATGGGAAGCTTCTCCAAGGTTCTAGGAGTTTCTAAACTCATGTATATATTGATATGAAGAGCTTCATGCCATGGTTGGTGAATCACATTGCTCATAACACCAAGTTTCACACATTTTCTTCCATTTTGCAAAAGCTTTTCAAACTACCTCAAATCTTCACCAATTTTCACAATTCTTGATCTGATCTTCATCACCATCATTCATAGATTACAATTCTCACAAGCATTTGGTGGATTGGAGTAGAACTCGTGCCATACACTTCCATCATCCAAGAAGCAAGAAACTTGTAATTGCAAGATCCAAGGGAATTGAACAAGATTTGTTGCATACAGAATTCAAGAACAAGGTCCCTGATCAATTTCCACTCATTGCAAGCATTGGATCAAGAGGTTTTAGCATCTGTTTTCACCATCACACCAGGTTGGTATTTTCATTCGAATTGCATGAATTGGTTAGAATTATGGTGATTTGTTAGCATAAGAATGTTAGGATAGGCTAGATGACTGGTTTTGGTGAGTTTGAAGAGATTCCATGAAGGTTGTTAATGGTGTGCACAAACTGTTAAGGCTTGTAACTCATGATTTAGTGCACGATGATCTTAGGTTATTAGCTCATAATGATCAGTGTAAGGTATGGATTAGTTTAGGGCAAGAATTAGAGAGAATTGGGAGGATTGATCACAGGTGAAAATGGTGGATCAGAATTGTTATGCCTATCGGGTTTGCTCATTGTTTGAGTTTTAGAGGAAGTTATTGTTATGGCTGTGTAGAGGGAAGGATTTAGAACAATTTTGCTTTTGGAATGGTGTGATTTCATGGTGAATGGAGAGAGAACAGAACGAGGGAAGATTCGTGCATGGGGATGAGTTGCAGGACCTAGGGTTTGCTGGAGGTTGAAGAAGACCTGGGAGCCACACGATTTGATCTTTGACCTTGACTGGGGGACTAATCCAACGGACGCGATTGAAGAAGAAAAATGGAGGGAACTTCAAATTCCTATACGCACCGTTTCACTTAAAGGTTTCTGATGGGCTTTGCAATTGTTGCTATGCACACCCCACGAATCAAGCCCAATCCCAATTATGCCTGAAATAATTGATATTTGCACCGTTTTCATCTTTTTTATTTTTGTTAATTTCTGAACATGTGATGGGCCCAGACGCGCTTGCTATGCGCGCCCCCCAGTCTGGGCCCAGTTTATTCTTTTAACTGATTTTTACTACTCCCTGCACCCCTTTCAATTAATTCTCATTTTATTTTCTTTCAAAAATATTAATTCTTTAAAAATTCATAAAAAATAGAAAAATGCATGATTTTCATTGGTTGTTTTTTCACATTATTCATGATTTTGTCAAGAATAATATCATACAAAAAATTCCCATTTCATTTTATTTTAATATTTTTGGCATATTTTTCTTTTAAATAGGTATAAAAATCATTTTGTTTGACACATGAATTTGGTAATTTTAGTTTGAATAGATGCTTCAACATTTTTAATCCATTCTTTTTAGGTTGATTAGAGTAGACATTTATCTTGTATATAAAATTTAGTTCATATTTTTAGGACTTAATTTTAGGTGATTTGATTAGATGTGAGTAACATGAACACAACTAGGGTTTAGGTGATAACATAGGTGAATTAGTTCATTTCCCTTAGGAGTTAGAGATTGAATTTTTTGGGGTATGGGACTATAGGGATTATGGGTAGTTATTAGATCCCTTAGAAAATGTTAGGATTCCCCTACTGCTATTAGTACTGTCTATATTTGCTTGACTGGTGTGGTGTGCCCTCTCTGGGGATTTCTTTTGTCTGTGTGGGGTATTGGGATTGCTTGGGGATTGGGAGAGCTGAAGACTTGTGATGATGAAGCCATTGGAGATCCAGAGATTGAAGACCAACTTCCAGAGTTGATGAGGAGATTCTTGCTAGCAGCTGTTGAGGAGTCTAGGGTTTAGGAGCTAGGCAGAGCTCTAGATTAGAAAGCTTGTTTCTCAAACATGGAATGCCTTGTCTGCATCCATCCTTTCTCTATGATTCAAAGTCTCTTTCAAATATCCACCTCCTTCCTTTGGAAGGATCAGTGAATATATTTGAAAGATAGAACTTTTGAGAGAAAATTTGTCTGTATAATGTTAATAGTTAATGAACCACCCTTGGTAGGTAATTGACTGTCTAACATTCATTCATTTCATCTGGTTGACTGATATTCCTCTTGGAGTTTGAGACTTGAAGAAAAGCCATTGCAGATGAAAGACTGATGACAAAGACCTTGCTTGAAGGCTGGGGAGATGGATATTGATGCTTGTTGAAGCTTGCAGCTGTTTGGAGATGACTTGAAGATAGGTGTTGATGCAGAGCTGCTGTGGCTGTTTATTTTTGCTGTTTATTTCTAATGTATTGATTGGTTTTCCCTGACTGTATTGTTTGCTGTTTACCTTGCTGGGTTGAAAGTGAATTCTGTTCACTTTTGCCTATTGTTTTCTAGGTTCGAGGTTGAGTGGGACTCCCTTGCCTCGCTTGTATTGCTGCATCCATGCATTTTACTGCTTTACTGTATATATCTGCTATTGTTTCTGTTTCCGTCTATTCCCTTAGGATCTCTGTTTCTCTCTGTGCAAGAGAGGAGCATGATAGACACTAGGTCTTAACCCATGCATGATAACATTAGGTTAGTTTGTTTCCCTTCGTAACCGTAGGTTAGAGTTCTGTCTCTTCTTTCTCAAAAAAACAAACAGAAAAACACAATAAGATTTCAAACACAATAAAAGACACTTCTTCCGTAAAAGAAGGTGAACTCATCAAAACGTCATTTTTGTCTGCTTGGACTGTTAATCAGAAAAACCCTTTTTCAGAAGGAATAAAAACAATCAAGACAGACTTGTGTCGTACGTGGCCCGAACTACGTTTGCTCTGATCTTTCATGCTGTATGAAAGTACGTAGGCATAGGATGCGATATCTTAGCGAGCAACCTTCCCCTCCTTTCCCGTAGGTAGGCGAACTACGTTGACTCTGATTTCTCGTTTCAGACGGGAATACGTAGGCATAAAGTGCGATACTTTGCCGAGTCATTTTATTTTCTTTTTAACCCCTGACCTGTAGAGTAGATAGAATAACAATCCATACCCGAAAACAAGCGTGGATCCCGTCGAGTACGACGGACGTGAGGGGTGCTAATACCTTCCCCTTGCGTAACCGACTCCCGAATCCAGGTTTTGGTTGCGACGACCATACCTTTCCTGTCTTTGCGGTAGGTTTACTCTGAGCGTTTCCTTTCCCTCCTGTGGGATAAATAACGCACGGTGGCGACTCTTCTGTTCAGCCGGCGCCGATTTTCGCAGTAGCGACACTTGTTTCTCAAGAAAAGACAAAGGTTCATGTGTTTATTTCCATGCCTTCATCAACAAGTTACCTTAAGATTTGGTCAATATAATCAAGGGAAATTCAAGGGCATATTATTTTGAGTTCATGTGATGATGCATATGCTTTGAAATGAAAAAAAAGATCAAGATAACAAGTTGGTTCAAGGAAGTTTGACCTAAAAGTCAACATTTTCAAGTCAAAGTTCAAAAGAGCACAACTCCTTCAATGCTCAATATTTTTGAATGCTTCTTTTTGCATATGAATCTTCTCAACATCCTCTTCAACTTCTCATTTCATGACAAAAGCCAATTATGCTTGGAGGATCATCAAAAGTTTGGAGACATTATAGGTCATTTGTGGACTTAGTGAAATTTTGCCTATTTTCAAGTGACTTTTTCTCAACTTTCAAGAATCATAATTCCTCAATTTTTAGCATATGGAGCTCATTATTTTTGCAAAATAATCTTTGTGATACTATATACAATATTTCTTCAAAGGTCAAAGTCAAAATATGCTTGGAAGGCCATGGAATTCATTGATATATTATAGGTCATTTTCAGCCATTTGGACTTAGAAATTTTAAAGTTTGGTTTGCTAGATTTTATGCCAACTTTGACATGCCATAACTTTTTTGTCATGCATCAAAATGAAACCTTTCTTGGCACATTATAATCTTTATCGTGATATTGATCAATTGCAAAAAGAATTGGATGAAAAAGCCTCTTGTACAAGATGCCCCATTGATGCAAACATGGTGACTTGGAACTGAAGTTCACCATGATCAGATTTTTGCTTCAAATAGACTTCAATTACAAGCCCAATTAACATGTGATATGCATATAAACATGATTAACCAAGTTGTCTGAAGATAATAAGTGGTAAAACACATGGTTTGGCTGTGTTTTGAGCCAATTCAAGTCACATTTTCATCCTGACCAAGGGTGCACACAATTGCACTGAATTTCCACTCAACTCACCCCTCTCAGAATTCCATCATCTTCATCTATAAATAGAGGTTCATTCTACCTTCATTACCAAGCGTTTAAGATCCAAAAAACCCATGCTCCACCTTCAATTTTTCTGCAAAAAAGTGAGTTATCGTGTTTCAATTTCCAGCCACTCTCACTTCAATTTCTTGATTCCTTAAGCTTCATTGTGTTCCTATGAATCTTATGCAACAAATTCCAAGCTCTAAGAGTCCCTGAATTGCTCCAGCAAAATCCAGTTTCAGAGCTTCTCAGATCATTTTTGGACAAGGTAGTTTGAAGCTCCATTTTCACTCAAACAAGTTTCCACAATGTAGTCCTTTGCTTGCTGAATATTTCCCCTAACCTAGTTGGGGTTGATTCTTCTTGTGCATCATTTAATTTTTGTTTTCGTGTTTATGTTATTCTCTGCATTTTCATGAAAGTCTCCTTGTACGTTTTCATTAAATGAAAATGGTGGACATGGTTTAGTTCGCCTCAATGAGACGATCACAATGGTATATGTCTCATGATTTATCTTTACAATTTATGGATTCCCCAGTGGAAGTTCACCAGAGAAGACAACCGGAGAGGTGAACACGTTGATCCCAGTCAAAGACACGCTGACTATTTATTTTAATTTCATTGTCTGGATTTGAATTTGTTCTGGTGTTATTTCTAATCTAATTTCCATGGTACATCCTCATCTTAGGATTGTGGGATCTGCCACATCAATTAATGAGGCTTTATCCAACGCTCCTCCTTTTTTCTCATTTTATTTTTTTCTGTTTTTATTTTTAATTGTTTTTTTTTAAATTCTTAGTAATTTCATTTTTTATTCAAAAAAATACCAAAATAATTTCTAAAATTTTCTTTTATTTTTCTCTTTCTGATGATATATTTTTCATATTTTATATTCATCATTTGATGTTTTTCATGATTTTTCTCTTTTTTGAAGCATTTTAATTATTTTAAAAATATTTTTAAGCATCCAAAAGTTCTAAAAAAAACTCCATAGCAATCTTGCATTATTTCTAGATTGTGTGATTTTTCTTAATCATTTCTCATTTGATTTGATGCATCATTTTCATTTTCACCTTTATTTTCATTGTAATTTTAAAAAATCATTTTAGTGCGTATTAATTCATGTCATTGCATTTTAATATTGTTTGACCTTTGTTGACTTTTATAGGCTTGGATCTTAGTTGATTTGACCATAGGTTTCATCAAAATCAATGGATCTTGGGTGTGATAGGGTGAAAACCCTAATCCACCAAAATAGACAATTGATTTTGATGATGACTTGATCATCACTTGGATCCAATTTGGTTGTTCCTTTTGGTTTGTTTCTCTCTTCTTCATCCCTTTCTTTTTCATCTTTTTTTGGGATCAATTGGAGGATGTTGAGTGTCACCTTGTTCATGAGGCTCTGAATGGTTCTTGATAAACTTTTATCAATTCAAATCTACCATTTGATTGATTATTTGATCAATTGAGATACTTTGGATTGATGCATAAGTTTGCCCAAAGTATTATGAGAGGTTGATTGATATAGTGGATCCATTTTTTCTTGACTTAGGTCTTGATCAATCTTGTTTTGACTTGTGCTACATGTTTTAGGAGTGTGATCTTTATATCACATCTCTAACATGTATGGTACATAAATTTTTATTGACCGGCCTCCCATAGTATGATCTTCCTTATAGATTGTGCTACAATTGCTTAACATAGCACTAAATTTGTCCCTAAACGAAAAGTGATCATATTGGTCCATTTTTAGATATGAGTCATCTTTAGTTAGATGTAAATCTATTATCTCCACAATGTGTAGTTTCTTTTCCACCTAAGAGAGCTACTGGCATACTTGTTGATTTTATCCAAGTTGGAGTCTTTCTCAAATGATGATGCAAAGATCTCATACTTGTTGGGTTGATTAGTTGTGCAATCTACTTTAAATGACAAAATATCTTCATAACATTAATCTTTAATTGTACTAACTTTACTTTATGTCTTTCTTTTATGCTCATTTATCTTTATTCTTCTTTACTTTATGCTTTTATTATTATGCTCTTTATTTTTATGCTTATCATTATCGTATCATATTATTCATCTTGTTTATGTTTATTGCCTTTTTCTCTTTGTCCATTTGGAATTTCTCTTTCTCTTTTTAAGACATTACTAAAGGCTTAAACATCCCAAAAAACACTTAATGTGTTCCTTGGACTACTTGGTAACTATCCTTTGCTCATGGATGTTGGACTTAGAATTATGATCCTTGACCTATGATTTGGGGTATTATCTTAAGACTTTGGATCTTATTTAACACTTTGACCTTAAGAGACCTCTTATGAAGACTTGGCTTGGAGATTTGGTTTTCATCAGATGCTTGGTTTTCTCTGCTTACCTTATTGCTTATTTTGGTTGCTTAAGTCCAAAGGATGTGAATTTTGGCTTGTTATGTCAAAGGCTTGTATCTTGGTTAGATATTTTATTTCTTCGCTTTTATTTTATGCTTTAGGATAGCCTATTCATCTCCTCCGCCTTCTTAAATTTTTAAAATCTTCTCCCTTTCAAACCCTTCTTCTTTCAAACTAGAATCACTTTTATTATAAACCTTGACTTTGTCAAGTGCATTTTCAAATCTAATTTTGTTAATAAATGTTAATCAGTCTTAAGCATACTTTGACCATTTTTCAAAAGACTTAAAAAACACTTAATCCATTCAAACCATTTTGTGCCTTTGTGCACTTTTTACTTTTAAAAACTTTTCATAAAGTTTGGACATGAGTCATTTATAGTTGAGATATGATCCTCCTATCCCCATAGTATTGTTTGAAATAAGTTGATTTTTTTCTACCTTTAAGAGTTAGTGGCATACTTTTTGATTTTATCCAAGTTGGAGCCCTTCTCATGGCGATGCAAAGGTCCATTTTCACATACTTGTGGGTGATTAGTTGAAATTTTCTCTTTAAAATGGCAAGTTATCTTTTCATTTAAAATGAATCATAACAAACCATTTTGTTATTTTTACCATAAACTACGAGGTTTTGATCCTCCATTTCACTTTGTGGGTACGTAGGCACGAGGCTTAAGAAGTCTTATCAAACACAAAATTATAAAAAAAATACTTCTCTTCTTACCTCACCGGTCTTTTGCAAACAACACATTTTAATCCAAACGCTATATTTTAAAAAAGGTTCCTATAGAGTACTATAGAAGTTTTGGATGCTAACACCTTCCCTTTGCATAACCAACCCCTTTATCCTGTCTCTATTTATTTGTTCTTGTTTTAGAACTTCTTTAGGTTTTGTTCGCTTTTTTCCCTTTCCTTTGGATAAAATAAAAGTGTGGTGGCGACTCTTGTTTTATGAGTTAAGTTAATCAATAGCTTAATCTCAAATTTTCCCGCTATAGAAAAGTGGCGACTCTTTTAGGGATTAGTCCCTAGTGAGTTTATCCTATCTTTGTTTTATCTGTGATTGTATTATATATGTTGTTTGCTATTGTTTGTTTTATTTTGGTGCTTGGTGATCTCTGAATGGTGAGATAAATCCTAACCCAGACTTTAGAGCACTTATGATAGGAGGGTGGTATAGTCTTGTTCAACTTATGTGGAGTAGTCTTTACTAAGATGAGTTGAGATCCCTCGCTCAGTGGAGACCCCTTTGGGATTACTGATGTCATACGAGTAGTCGTATTTGGCATTACTTTTTATGACCTGGGAGTCTGAGAAGCTGAGGACCTTAGAACCATCTAACCCATCTTGGCCTTATTAGGACGTGGTAAGGTAGCTATTTAGGTGTAGACTTGAATTAGTTGTTACGCGATACCACACTCATATGAGTTTCTCTTGAGAATATTGTTGGTTGACGAGTAGTCGTTTAAGCCAATAATATCCAAAAGATAGAATCATGACTCTGGCAACTTTTTAGAACCTTGTTCTATAGGTGATTATAAACCCTATTACATACCATTGTGGAGGTTCTAACCCTTGGCTCCATGCTCGTGACTCAGAACCCTTAACCTTGTTTGCGATCTTGTTTGTGCTTGTTGAGTAATGCATCATGCACTCACGCATTCATAGACATATTGTTTCAATCAATTTTCAAGGATCTTAAACATTTTCCTTTGCAAACATCATAAATTTTTTCATTATGGACATTGGAAGGAGAAATACTCAGAAGTTTACTTTTCGAGCTCCTGATCTTAATGATTTGAAAAAGTTAGCCTCCTTTGTAGTTGATCCAATGGATTTTAGATCTTGTCATGGAAGATTATTGTCTATTCTTGCTACCAACATTAAAGACAGAATTCTGAATACTCTTATGCAATTCTATGATCCTGTTTATCGATGCTTTACATTTCCTAATTATCAGCTCTTTCCGACTTTGGAGGAGTACGCTTATCTTTTAGGTATACTAGTTTCTGACGAGGTTCCTTATACTGGTTTAGAGGAAGTTCCCAAGTCCCAAGTTATTGCTGCAGTCATTCGTTTGAAGAAATTTGAAATAGATGCCAACCTTATGGTTAACGGAGGCGTTAAGGGGTTGACTTCGAAGTTTTTGGTTGAGAAAGCTACTTCAATTGTTAATTCTTGTAGCACATTGGCGTTTGAGGCTATTTTTTCTTTGCTTATCTACGAACTAGTCTTGTTCCCTAATGTTGACAACTTTGTGGATGATAACACTATTTGGATATTCTTGATAGGGAACCCTGTTCTGACATTGCTTGGTGATACCTACTTCTCTATCCATCATAGGGATTCTAAGGGGAATGGTACCACTTTTTTTGCACACATTTCCTGTACAAGTGGTTTATTTTACACTTGTCGTAGTCGTCTGATTTCAAGGAGAACAAGAGTTGTTTATGATGGCCTCAGAGGATCATGTCCCTTACTTATTCTGACCTTACTTGGTCTTCTTCTATGTATGAGAATGTCCAGATCATTGATAGTTGTGGGGAATTCTCCAATGTGCCTCTACTTGCTACACAAGGTGGAATTAATTACAACCCGAGTTTAGCGAGACGTCAACTTGGTTATATGTTGAAGGATAAGCCTAATAATGTTCTATTTGAGGGTTTATTTTTCTAAGAACCGAAGGACTCTCTTGGTTTGAGGAGGATAATGGCTCATGCTTGGCGTAACATTCATAGGAAGGGTAAAGGAAAGCTTGGAAGACAAGTATTCATTTCCTTGGAACCTCATACACTTTGGGTCAAGGAGAGATCTAAGGAGCTAGAAATTCCTTACGCTTTTGAGAAACCTATGTCTATAGTGGTTGCTACACCACTCCCTATTCCTTTTGATGATGTGAAGACTCTTCAAGATGCTTTGGCCAAGATGAAGGAAGGAAAGGATCTTTGGGAACCTATGTTGGCTGCATTTTTGCCAAAACAGGTTGCTGCAACTATGTGTTGTGCAAGATGTCTTGACACGTGAGTCAAACATTTATGCAAGTTGGTTTTTTCAAATGTTGCAGAGCATCAGTTCATGATGTCAAGACTGATGTCCTAACATGTGATTACAGAACTAGACAACATTCAATTTAGAATGTTGTATTTTGTTTGTTACACTTTGTTTGCAATCCTTTGTGTTTTCCTGATGATAGATTGCTGGCAGAAATCATGGTGGAGATTTTATTTGAAACAAAAGTATTTTGTTGCATATTTAGTGGAGCTAATTGTGGAATCTTTTGTTGCTATTTTCATGGCTATATTCGTGAGAAGTCTTGAGGAGTTCTTTGATTTCATTTAATTAAATTTGATTTGGATTTTGCTAATGCCCAAGCCCATGAAGATTGTTCTCTATATAAAGACTTGTCAATCCTAATTGAAGACTAGCGAAGCTAGGGTTCTGTGTTTGCATTACTTAAGAATTAAGGTTATATTGTATTCTTGTGAGCCATTCATTCATCACTTAGGTGCTTGAACTGGGCTGAGTTTATTGAGTTGTAAGAGTCAACTCTAAGCTTTTAAGCAAGAGCATTTTGTCCTTGATTGAAGCTTTTAAGCAAGATCAAGTATTATTTTGAAGTGTGTCTTCGTTTGTTTATTGTTAAGTCTTATCACTACTATTATGATTGAAGGTAAGTGAGAGGGGTCTCATATCTTGGAGAGTCCTAGGTAGAAATTGCACGGACACAGATTAGGTGAGAAGATTGTAAACTAGAGGTTGTTTGCTAAGAATCTTCAAACTAATTTTGTTTTAGTGAATTTCCTTCCTGGCTTGGTAGCCCCTAGATGTAAGTAACATTGCACTAAACTGGGTTAACAATTGCTTGAGTTGTTTATTGCTTTTTATTTTGTTTATTATCTTGTTCTTTAGTTGATATCAGTTCAGTATTAGTGTCGTGACATCACCTTTGACATCTCATATCTGATACCAAAATTTCAATTGGTATCAGAGCAGGCATCCTACTTTGTATCTTAGTGAGATATAGGGAAGTTACTTTCTGGTACGATGGACAAGGACAGAGGATTTGTTAACAAACCACCCATTATGGATGGAACCAATTATGACTATTGGAAAGCATGCATGGTAGCTTTTCTGAAGTCTATGGATAACAAGTCATGGAAAGTTGTCATAAGAGAATGGGAACATCCTATTGTTTTGAACAAAGATGGAAAGAAGACTTCTGAGTTAAAACCTGAAGAAGAATGGACTAAAGAAGATGACGAACTAGATCTGGGAAATTCCAAAGCCCTGAATGCTCTATTCAATGGAGTGGATAAGGACATTTTCAGATTGATTAATACTTGTGTGGTAGCCAAAGATGCTTGGGAAATATTGAAAACTACTCATGAAGGTACCTCTAAGGTGAAGACGTCAAAACTTCAGCTACTCACTACAAAGTTTGAGAACTTGAGAGAAGATGATGAAAGCATTCATGACTTTCATATGAATATTCTTGAGATATCCAATGCATCAAATGCTTTAGGAGAAAAGATGTTAGAGGAAAAACATGTAAGAAAGATCCTCAAGTCTCTTCCCAAAAGATTTGACATGAAGGTTACTTCCATAAAAGAGGCTTAGGATTTCATCCAGATGAAGGTAGATGAACTCATTGCATCTCTCCAAACATTTGAATTAGCCATTAATGACAGATCTGAAAAGCAAAAGCAAAAGCATAACTTTTGTGTCCAATGCTGAAGATGGAGAGGATGAATGTAATCTGGAAACTAATGAAAGAATATCAAATGATATAGTGTTACTTGGGAGGAAATTTAATAAGATAATAAAAAGAACAGACAAGAAATCAAGACCTTATGTCAAGAAAAACTCATTTGACATCACCAAGTGTAGCACCCCAAAATTTTCCCTTTCGTTTTAACCTTTATTAGCTTATGTTTCTTTGCATTTTGCATTTCTGCATATCATAGAATTGGTTCTCGATACATGGGGTCAAGGCGTTTCTATGGCTCAGGATTCCCTTTTAGTGCAAGAGTTTAAACAGCGAGCATCAGAGGCTCAAGCATTTATTTGGCCTAGCAATCGAGCGACCTACTTTACTTTTATTCAGCAGGTTATTTTCAGCTCAGGAGATAATATACAGGCTATCTCAGGCGTTCTCACAGTTATGATATTCAAGAGCAGGTTTCAGAGGCATAACAGGATTCAGAACAAGTGGCAACTGGCAGTTGTACAGGATTCCCTCCATTTGGCGCCAAAAGTGGCATTTTTTGAATGTGGTAACCGGTTACTGCATATAGGGTAATCGGTTACTTCAAGCGCAATTTGCCAAAATATTTGAATTTTTAACATGTTCAATTTTCCAACTATTCTCAACCATTGATTTCACTTGATCATATTTGGAAGAATCTAGAATTGTTTCAATTTTCACCTTTTCCCTCCAAATTTCAAATACTTCATTCCTAATTCCACTCCTAATTTCCATTCCAAATGCTAATCAACATTACAAACCATATTTTGATTCCAAAACTAGAGCTTATTTAAGTGATTTTGCTCCAAACCTCACATAATTACCTTCATTCATACACAAAGAACCCTTCATTTTCAGATTTCGCTCTCACTCTTGAGATTTTGCTCTCAATTTTCTCTCCACTTTGTCACTCCCAAAACCTCCATTAAAGCTCCTTCACTTGAGTTCTTTGATTCTTCATTAGAATCATAGAATTCTAGAGCTAAACCTTCATCATTCATCTCCATTATCTTCAATTCACCATTCAATTTTTGTTTGGTTTTGGATCTGAATTTGGAAGCTAGATTGGAAGTGCTTTTTGGATCATTTTTTGCTTGATCTTGCTTGATATTCATTTCTACCACAAGGAAGCTCTTGGATCTTGAAGAATCTATGGGTTTCTTGCTTGGATCTGCAAATTTCAAGTGAATCAACACTCACCAAAGCAAATCTCCGCTTTGAAGGTTGGCAATTCTAGATCTAATTATGTTTTGAGCTTATTTGAGTAATCACAATGTAGATCCATGGTTTTTGCTGCTTTTTGATCCATTTGGATGATTTGGATCCTGGTGATTTGTGATTTCAGTGTTTGATTGTGTTTGCATGATGCTTGATCATTGTTTCTTGATGATGTTTTCGTGCTTGATTGATATCATGTTCATATGAATGATTGGATAAGCTGTTGGATGTTAAAAACTGATTTTTAAACCTGTTTTTCTGCTTTTGGTTCAGTGGTAACCGGTTACCTTATATAGAGTAACCGGTTACTCGGTGTAAATTTCATGTTATTCAGCTTTTTTTCAATAGAGTAACCGGTTACCCTATATTGAGTAATCGGTTACCACTGAGCCAGAATGTGATTTTCTTGCATTTTCTTGCTTGTTTGGTATCCTTTCCACATGTAAACTTCATGGATTAATATGATGCATTTATGTGGATTGTTTTTTACATGTTCCATTGCTCTTGAATGTTCTATCTCGATTCTTCGAAGCACAACTTTTGGTTTCCGTTTTAAGCGCTTAACATGTTAATGTTGTTTGCTTGATGAACGATTCTTGTATGATGCATTGTTGATTGATTGTTTGCCATAGCATGTTCATACTTGTATGATTCCAATCCATGATTGTTGATTGCATTTGATTAATTGCATTCAAACATGTTTGTTGCCCTGTTTTCCACAACTGTTCTTGCCTTGAACTTTGCATGTTGTCTTTGCTTGCTAACTGCATTTTACACCTGTTTTTATGTTGAAACATGTGTTGTTATATGTTGTCTTGCTTGTGTGCTGGATCTTATTGTTGTCTAATACAGGAGGCGCTGTTGTAGCTACTGTTATTACCTTGTTTTCTTGCTTTTTGCCTTGTCTTTGCATGTTCCCTTAGGACTCTTATTCCAATTTAATTTCTGATTAAATTTGGAGTAGGATAGACATTAGGAGTTTAACCCATGCATGGTAACATATAGGCTAGTCCCTTTTAAACTCAACCTTAGGTCCATCTTTTGCATGCTAAGATTTGGATATAATCTCCTTTCACATCCCAACTATAGGACCACTTTGCATGACAACTTTAGGGCCGAGTTTTCCCTTAGACCTTCTGTGTGTCTCTCTTCTCATCTCAAAACATCTTCTAAATCATCTAATAAATACGATGAACATTGTACGCTACGAGCCTTAAGCACATGGGGAATGATGAGCGAGGGGTCTCCTCTTGCTTGTCTACAGTGTTTAGTGTACGTCCCGTCTAGGGGCGATATGCGACACATTCATTCCTATGTCATCGTCTTTAGTGCAATGTGAATCACAAATCAAACTAATTCACTTCACTAAAACTCACAAACAAAACTCAAACCTTTTATCCTTCGGGATTTGTGTTTCAAACTCATTTTCAGAAAAGAGTGCATTACTTTTCCGTTCTACCGCAAATAGGCATCGTCCCTAACTGCTGGAATGAGAACTTAACATCGCTCATAAAAAACACTTAACTAACCTGTGGTTTCACAACCCGAACTATGTTTGCTCTGATTTCTCATACCAGATGAGGATACGTAGGCACTAGATGACGATGCTTTTGCAAGAAACCTTCCCCCCATCACCTGTAGTTTTCTGAACTACGTTGACTCTGACTTTCCCATTGCACGAGGGAATACGTAGGCATAGGGCGGAGATGTCCTATCTAGTCTCTTTCTTTTTCTTTTGTTCACGTTTCCAATTAATAGTAGCTTTTAGATAAACACACCCTTTGATTAGACAAAAAGTGAGGATCCCTTTGAGTACAACGGACGTGAGGGGTGCTAATACCTTTCCCTTGCGTAACCGACTCCCGAACCCAGGATTTGGTTGCGATGACCTTGTCTTTTCCCGTTCTTTTAGGTTTTATTCGATCGTTTCCTTTCCCTCTCTTTAGGATAAATAACATTCAGTGGCGACTCTTCTGTTTTTTGTGCCGGTTGTTTTTCGCAGTTGCGATAGCTGGCGACTCTGCTGGGGAATCTGGTTCCCTATGCGAGTCAATCCTAGCACTTGTTTGTTTTGTGTCTTTGAGTGTTTACTTTTTTGCAGTTATTTTATTTTATGTACACTATCTGCTGTATATTATTGCATTTGCATTTTGTTATCATATTATGTTGTTGTTACTGTGTTGTAGGGTGGGTTGTTCCATGAGAGATAAGCCCAATACCCAGGCTTTAGTATACACACAGGATTAGTGTGGAGAGTAGCAGGAGCTTGTGTGGAATTTAGCCACGCAATAGCTTGTACGAATTTCACGTCCATACGAGGTTTTTCTTTGAAGATACTCTATCCTGCGCGTCTGGTGCAGTTGAGGGAGTATTGACTTAGATAAACTAACAACTCTGGAGACCGTTCATTGGGAAGTCAGTTGAGACCTCCTTGATTGACCATGATGCCAAACTAGAAATGGTAAATGTATCATCGTTTCTCGACCTGAGAGTCTCTGATGTTGATGACCTACATAGAATGTCGTACCTTTCAAGACTAGAACCTACCTGTGAGAGGGGATGGGTTTTGTAGGAAACCTTGACTTTCAACCAACCTGATATTCTGGTTTTCTTATCAGTGTGAACTTATCAGTCTGGTATTTTGGTATTCTGATCATTCGGGTACTTCGGTATTCTCATCAGAGCAAACTTATGAGCCTATTCAGTTAGCAGCATAACAGTTATTCAGAGCTTTGTGGAAGCTTTGATCTCATGTCTGGTCATTTCATATTACATTGCATAAGCATTTGTGCATCATTTTTTGCATATCCTTCCTCAGCCGGAACACTAGAGTTCATCCATCTTTTGCCTAACCCGCAGTTGATTTCCCTACACTCGTATTGGATTTGAATCAGCTTTTGGACGAATCATGAACTCAGGAGAGTAGAATCAGGTTGTTACAAGGGCAGATGTTGAGTTGATAAAGAATCAGTTGGGTGGAAGCTATGACAGTCATGACAAGGGGAGAGACCAATATTCATAGGACTCTAGTTACTGGGAATGTTATTCCACCTCCATTGAACAATGCTGCTCAAGCCCAGCATGTGAAGATTCCTATTGAGAACCAGGTTATACAAGAGTGTACCATTATCCGAGATGGACATTCCTCTTCTCTTAATGCCACGGACTATCAGAGTTTCACATTCTCTGTGCCAAATTTCCAAGGGGTAGATCAAAGGATGAAACCTAAAGACCTCGCAGATTGTTGAGTTTATGAAAAGGTATTTTGTGTTGGAGGAGAAGCTTGACACCTTGGAGGGTCGTGATACTCTTAATCTGAATGCTTCAAGCATGTGTTTGGTGCCAGGCCTTGTGATGCCTATAAAGTTTAAGACACCGAAGTTTGAGAAGTACAAAGGGGATAGTTGTCCAAAGCAACATTTGGTGATGTTTTGTAGAAGAATGACCTTATATGCCCATAACGAGAAGCTTATGATTCACTATTTTCAGGACAGTCTGAGTGGGGTATCATTGAGTTGGTATATGAAGTTAGAGAGTGGGTGCATCCAATCATGGTCAGACCTAGCCAACGCATTTGTGAAGCAATACAATTATAATCTTGACATGGCTCCCAGCCACATGCAATTACAAGACTTATCACAAGCGGACAGTGAATCCTTCAGAGGGTATGCTCAGAGATGGAGAGAGTTAGCTACTCGCGTTCAACCACCACTTATAGACAGGGAATTAGTTAACCTGTTCATGGATACTTCGTAAGGTCCATACTTGGACAAGATGATTGGCAATTGGCATTAAACTTTTCTGACTTGATAGTAGTCAGGGAACGTATCGAGAGCGCCCTCAAGAGTGGAAAGATTCAAGATGTCCCGGACATCTCAGTTGGTGAAAGTGAATCAGTTGTCAGTTCTCAGGAAGAATGGGAGAAGCCTCAGTACTCAGATATTTCAAGTATTCAAAGTCAGCAATCTTATGGATCTAGGTATCAAATACCATTCTCCCCTCAGAGTCAACAGCCATATCGTTGTTAGCCGCGTCAGCATGCCCGACAAAGACCTAGGAAGCCAGAAAGGCATTTCGCTCAATTACCAATGTCATACAGGCAGATGTTGCCAGAGTTGATCAAAGAAGGATTGATAGTGCCGAAGGAGATAAATTCAGTTATTCCTCCATGCCCACCAGGTTTTGATGTCAACGCCCATTGTGATTACCATGCTTGGGCACAAGGGCATTCAACCGAAGACTGTAAGGTGATTAAGAGCAAGATTCAGACTCTGCTTGACTCCAATATGTTCTCTTTCACACCTCAGGGTATTTAGATCAACAATTCTCCTTCATCCGATCACGTGGGTTCATCGGTCCTTGTTATGGAAGAATTCACCGAGAGCAGATGTTCATATGAGTATCAGACTGGCTTCGACGATAAATTCTGAAGATGGCTAGTTCAGTTTTGAATCAAGATTGGAAATTCCAGTTCCTCAAAGTGGACAATCTTTTATATCATGTCATTTATTTTCATGTGTAGTATTTGTTCTGTTAAAGTGCAAACTTATTTGTAAAGCTTGTTTGTTTTTGATTGATAATGATATTGAGATATAAACATGTTTGCATTGTATTTTCATGTTCATTTGAACTCCAGGTGTTTAAGGCTGGTCTTTTGTTATCCTAATGTGGTTTTCTTCAGAATTTTAGACTCAACTTTTCCAAGCTAGAAGTTGACTATAGAGCAAGTTCAAGCAGAGTTGAGGGAAATATGAAGCCAGATGGGACAATTCATGGTGTACATGCAAGCTTTGTGTCAGGATCAGAAAATGCTCAGGGAGGGAGTTCATCAACTGAAGACTCAGATAGGTCGGATTATGGAAGTCATGAAAAACGTGCTAAGAAAGGAAGGAAATCCTATGCTTGAAGCCGCATCAGAAATGGTCGTTCTACCATTGCCTGTGGGATCTCTCCCAAAGTGTGATGTGCCTCGTAGATCTTTTGCACAATCTGGAGTTCCAGAATCTCCCTGTCAACAGTTGTCACCTGTTTCCCAAGATAATCCTAAGATGAAAAAATACACACAGAGGACAAAGTAGCCTGACATAATCTTCGAACATCTCCCTATGACTTATACTCAGTTGCTGCAATTCTTGCTTCAACTTTAATTGGTTGAACATTGGACTGTGGCTCCATTTACTGGTAAGCCACCACCAGGCTATGATGCAAGTGCCCACTGTGATTTCTATTATGGGGCACCGGGGCATAATATGGAGAAATGCAAGGCTTTTAAGCACAAAGTTTAGGACTTAACCGATTCGAAAGCATTTGAGTTCACGCCGTGCGGCATAAATGTACCTGGTAATCGTATTCCAGTTGTTGTGAAAGAAGCAGATATTCCTGTTTTTTCCTCTGAAGCTGCATCGGGTCAGGAGCGTATCTTACAATCTTTAATTTCTGAATCTCCACGTCCACATCTATTGCCTGTTCCTGGGCCAAATCTGAGGATGAAAGTGCCTGAATGTGATGAATACCCTAATCGATATCAGCAACAAAACTATCAGCGCTAAAAACAGAAGAGGGCTTGCAACAACTTGGAAAGAAGGAATGCTGCTTTTCATCCAGTTCTTATGGCGTACAGTCAGCTTCTGGCACATCTGATTCAAAACTCATTGGTGGAGCCTAAGACTCTCAAGCCGTTTCCAGAGCTATACCCTTCTGGGTATGATCCAAGTGTGCAATATGGATATCATGGAGGATCCATGGGGCACTCAATTGAAGATTGCAAAGCATTTCAAGCCAAAGTGCAACAGTTGATTGACGAAGGGTACATATCTTTTCCAGAAGGAAATTTGGTCATGCACGTCAATCTCTCATCTGTTTGAGTTTAAAGACTTCAAGGGTCGTCTCCTCAACAATGGCAATTATCAATTTTCTTTACTGCATTTGTTCATTTGTATTTCTCATTGTTTGTTAATGCTCTGTTTGCATGAAAAAACTTGTTTGTTTTTGAATGATGATCTTAATGTAATGAGTATGTTTCTCTTGAAGTAATTCATTCATGCTCACTAATATTTATGTGCATTGCAATACCAACTTTCTTGCTTAAACTCTTTGAGGGAGGATGATGAAGCGAAAACACAAACTTTCTGGTTGTATGCTTTTGGATAAAACCTTGTTGATGATGTACAAACATTGTTTCGAATTCCCAAACACTGGAGATATAAGGGAGATAGACCTTCGTTAACCCCTTTGAGCCTTGAAGTAGGAGTTTCTTTCTAAAAATGAAAAAAAAACCTCAATCTTAACCTGGGGAAGGGTAGGTGTCAGTTAGTATGACCAAGCATTCAAATTTCAAAAGGAGTGTGCATCCAAGGATCCATTACCTTTCATCCTTTACAATCCCACAATGGTTACACCTCATTAATGAAGGAATGGGGTAGTCACAACCCTTTCAAGGAAATCAAGATAGCCAGTGTCACACGATTTGTTCGATACAAAAAAAAGGGGAAAGAAAAAAAGAAAAAAAAAGGAAAAAGCCCGCTAGGTCGAATCTTGAAAACAAGCGACTTAGGCAAAAATTAGGATATCCCGTTGGACTTCAAAATCGAAAATTCAAAAGAATCAGTCTAGGAAAGATCAAGGAAAAGAACGGATGAAAAAGAGGACAAAAGAAAAAACCTCAATAAAGAACAAAGTTGTGTGATTACAGACACCAAAGGCAAAAGGGGTGTCCGTCGCTTCGAAAATCTTATGGGTTCCATAACCATCACTTCTTCCATTCAATAACCTTTTTGAAAGGTGAGTGCTTGTGTTGAGTTATCTGAACATAGGACTGGAGAACATCAAGGAGAATGGGTGGGCACAAATAAATTTTGAGCCAAAAATCTTTATTTTTCTAAAACTGTGAACTAGGACACATTACAACCCTCAAAAGTCCTAATTGAAGCAAGGCTTATTTTGAAGGCGTACTTCAATGAAATAGCGTTCCTGACTCCCATGAGTTACTCTAAAAGACTTCATTGGTATTGCATGTGCATGGTGTTATTTCAAAAAAAAATCAGTGTTGCATTTTAACTAGTGATCTGTTCACAAAGTTTGGCGGTATCTTTTCAACAAAAACTTCAAGAGTAGCATGTGCATTGCATTAGAATTTTCATTCTCAGAATAAAAATTTTCTTCTTGCATACATGTATTTGGCATCAATGAGGTTTACATAATGAATCTCTGCCAAGAAGTCTTATCTTGTCAAGAGGAAATTTCTAGACAGGAGTGTGTGGCCAATGGACTCAGTCAGAAGATGCCAATCTGGGGCAGTTACGTCAAGAAGTTCCCCCAAAGTTAAGTTAATATGGGGCAGTTATTTTGAGAAATCTCTCTAAGGATCTGTTAATCTGGGGCAATCAAGTCGAGAGTCATAATTTTTTTCAAAGACCAATCAGACAGAGGCAAAGTTACTTCAAAGGCTCATTTTGAAATAAATTATTTCAAGAGCACGAAGAGTTATCCTCTCTAGAAGATAGTTAGTTAGAGTCAAATCTCTGAGGTTCAGAGTATTATAGTAGGATATCGCAGGATTCATGTTGATAGCCAAGGTATGGCACCCCCAGTAGAGTTAAAGCTTTTCAATGAAGACTTTGGTTTCTCCCCTAGCAGAATTTCAACGTATATCCTTTTCTAGCAAGACCTAAAGAGTTTGATGCTTCCCCAAGCAGCGACAAAATCATCTCTAATAGACAAGGTCCATTCATGAAATGCTTATCTCCAGCAAGGGTAAAAGTTCAATGGTTGTTGACATTTTCCAACGTTGTGCCAAGTAGTATTCTTCAACTAGGGATTGAGGATCTATATTTTTTCCATCAAAAGTTGGCGTATTTGGTCATTTCCCCAACAGAGAAGTAAGTCTGGCATCATCCCTTATTGGAGTGGGTATCATCTTTGGTTATTATTTTTCTCTCCCCACCGAAGTAGCCAATAGCGATTGGTTTCCCCGGTAGCTCACAGCCTAATCGTCCTTGGTGTTTCCCTAACAAAGGTGATATATTTCCCCATGGAGGGACAGAAGATCAAATCTCAGTGATTTTTTTCCCAGAAGTCGTTTGTTGTTCCTGCTGTCCTTCAGAATAGAAGTTTGGTTGGGATATCGAGCAGAGTTATGATTCCAGAGACAGTTCAGTTTGTCATCCCCGACAGAGTTGGCTTCATCTCTTCAGCATTTATTTTGCTGGAGTGGTCTTTTGCATCCTCATAAGCATTTTTGCATTGCATATCATAAGCATTTTTGCATTGCATCCTCAAATGCGTAACATTTCCATTTCGTATGGAGCATTACGCCATAGAAGAAAGCGGGAAATTCTTCTCTATACAAGTTCTCGGACGAGGTTTTTGAACAGAACTTTGATAGGCGAGAGGTGTAAGCACTGCGAGGTGTGAAGCGGTCTCGTACTAAAGGAAACTACTTTAACTTTCCATAACCAAAAAAAATAAAAGTAAACCTATTCCTCCTAACTCTAACAAGTAAGCAAGTAAACTGCAATTGCAGTCAGTCTCGCTACCTCTTTAGTAGTCGCCCCCTACTTGCTCATTCGGTTCACCCTTTAATCCCTTCTTCTTCAAGAGCTCCTTATTCTCTAGCAGCCCCTTCTTTCAAACATATGCATGCGAAGCATAGGCCAGTTTTGGTATCTTACGTGGAAGCCCGGATCACCCTTTAATCAAGATAGAGACATATCCCCAGCAGCCTTTTTTGGTCAATTCATTTGCTTACTTTCTTTTGGATTTTGGATTATACGTCGATCATATTTTGTCCATCAACCCTTTGATGATGACATCCCCAAGCAGGTCTTCTTTCCGTCAATTCCTATTGACGATATGGTTTTGAGGTTCACTGATGTGATTCTCTGGATTTGGTTTTCTTTCCGTCAATTCCCATTGGCGATGTGGTTTTGAAGTTCACTGATATGATCTTTGGATTTGTTTTCTTCTCGTCTACCTTTAGACGAGGTGATCTTTGGTTTGGTTCTTTCTGTCAATTCCTATTGATGATGTGGTTTTGAAGTTCACTGATGTGATCTTTGGATTTGTTTTCTTCTTGTCAACCCTTTGACGATGTGGTTTTAAGGCTCACTGATGTGTTTCTCCAACAGGTTTTCCTTCCGTCAACCCTTTGGCGATGTGGTTTTGAGGCTCACTGATGTGTTTCTCTGGATAGGTTTTCTTTCCGTCAATTCCCATTGACGATGTGGTTTTGAGGTTCACTGGTTGATCTCCGAATATGTTTTCTTTCCGTCAACCTATTGACGATGTGGTTTTGAAGTTCACTGATGTTGATCTTTGGATTTGTTTCTTTCCGTCAACCCTTTGACGATGTGGTTTTGAGGCTCACTGATGTGTTTCTCCAGTTTAGTTCTTTCCGTCAACCCTTTGACGATGTGGTTTTGAAGTTTGCTGATGTGATCTTTGGTTTTGTTTTCTTCCCGTCTACCCTTACACGAGGTGATCTTTGGTTTGGTTCTTTCCGTCAATTCCCATTGACGATGTGGTTTTGAGGCTCTCTGATGTGTTTCTCCAGATATGGTGTTCTTTCCGTCAATTCCCATTGACGATGTGGTATTTCTTTGGATATGTATTTCTTTTTGTTAATTCCCATTGACGATGTGGTTTTGAGGTTCACTGATGTGATTCTCCGAGATGGTTTTCTTTCCGTCAATTCCCATTGACGATGTGTTTTCTTCGGACAGGGTTTTCTTTCCTTCAAATCCATTTGACGATGTGGTTCTGGGGTTCACCGTTCTTTCTTTGGATTTGTTTTCTTTCTGTCAATTCCTATTGACGATGTGGTTCTGAGGTTCACTGATGTGATCTTTGGATATGGTTTTCTTTCCGTCAATTCTTATTGACGACATGGTGTTGAGGTTCACTGATGTGTTTCACCAGCAGGTTTTTCTTTCCGTCAACCCTTTGACGATATGGTTTTGAGGTTCACTGATGTGATTCTCCAACAGGTTTTTCTTTCTGTCAACCCTTTGACAATGTGGTTTTGAGGTTCACTGATGTGTTTCTCCGATATGGTTTTCTTTCCGCCAACCCTTTGAAGATGCGGTTTTGAGGTTCACTAATGTGATTCTCTGGATATGGTGTTCTTTCCGTAAATTCCCGTTGACGATGTGGTTTTGAAGTTCACTGATGTGATCTTTGGATTAGTTTTCTTTCTGTCAAATTCTTTTGACGACGTGTGATCGGGCTCCAATTGTATGTCATCCCCACAGACTGCAAATTTCTGGGTTCTTTTTGTATTCAATCACCTTCTACCTTGAATGTTTAAAAGCGATTGCTTTTCATCCCTTCAGGTCCAAGTCGATTAAATAGGGGCAGTTGTAGGACCCCAAAATTTTCCCTTTCGTTTTAACCTTTACTGGCTTATGTTTCTTTGCATTTTGCATTTCTGCATATCATAGCAATGGTTCTCGAGACACGGGGTCAAGACGTTTCCGTGGCTCAAGATTCCCTTTTAGTGCAAGAGTTTAAACAACGAGCATCAGAGGCTCGGGCATTTATTTGGCCCAGCAATCAAGCGGCCTATTTTTTTATTTAGCAGGTTATTTTCAGCTAAGGAGACAATGCACAGGCTATCTCAGGCGTTCTCACAATTATGATATTCAAGAGCAGGTTTCAGAGGCATAACAAGATTCAGAACAAGTGGCAACAGGCAGTTGTATATGATTCCCTTCACTTGGCGCCAAAAGTGGAATTTTTTGAATGTGGTAACCCGTTACTGCATATGAGGTAACCAGTTACTTCAAGCATAGTTTGCCAAAATATTTGAATTTTCAGCATGTGCAATTTTCCAACTATTCTCAACCATTGATTTCACTTGATCATATTTGGAAGAATCTAGAATTGTTTCAATTTTCACCATTTTCCTCAAAATTTCAAACACTCCATTCTAAATTCCACTCCGAATTTCCATTCCAAATGCTAATCCACATTCCAAACCACATTTTGACCTAGATCTTATTTAAGTGAATTTGCTCCAAACCTCACACAATTACCTTCATTCATACACAAAGAACCCTTCATTTTCATATTTCACTCTCACTCTTGAGATTTTGCTCTCAATTTTCTCTCCATATTGTCACTCCCAAAACCTCCATTAAAGTTCCTTCCCTTGAGTTCTTTGATTCTTCATTGGAATCATAGAATTCTAGAGCTAAACCTCTACCATTCATCTCCATTATCTTCAATTCACCATTCAATTTTATTTTGGTTTTGGATCTGAATTTGGAAGCTAGATTGGAAGTACTTTTTGGATCATTTTTGCTTGATCTTGCTTGATATTCATTTCTACCATAAGGAAGCTCTTGGAACTTGAAGAATCTCTGGGTTTCTTGCTTGGATCTGCTAATTTCTTGCTTGTATGGTGGATCTCATTGCTGTCTTATACAGGAGGTGTTGTTGTAGCTGCTGTTTTTACCTTGTTTTCTTGCTTTTTGTTGTCTTTGCATGTTCCCTTAGGACTCTTATTCCAAATTTATTTCCGATTAAATTTAGACTATGATATACATTAGGAGTTTAACCCATGCATGATAACATATCGGCTAGTCCCTTTTAACCTCAAACTTAGGTCCATCTTTTGCATGCTAACATTAGGATAGAATCTCCTTTCGCATCCCAACTTTAGGACCACTTTGCATGACAACGTTAGGCCGAGTTTTCCCTTAGACCTTCCGTGCGTCTCTCTTCTCATCTCAAAACATCTTCTAACTCATATAATAAATACGATGAACATTGTACGCTATGAACCTGAAGAACATGGGGGAATGATGAGCGAGGGGTCTCCTCTTGCTTGTCTAGAGTGTTTAGTGTATGTCCCGTCTAGGGGCGATATGCGACGCATTCGTTCCTATGTCATCGTCTTTAGTGCAACGTGAATCAAAAATCAAACTAATTCACTTCACTAAAACTCACAAACAAAACTCAAACCTTTTATCCTTCGGGATTTGTGTCTCAAACTCATTTTTAGAAAAGAGTGAATTACTTTTCTGTTCTACCGCAAACAGACATCGTCCCTAACTGCTGGAATGAGAACTTAACGTCACTCATAAAAAGCACTTAACCAACCTGTGGTTTCATAACCCGAACTACATTTGCTCTGATTTCTCATACCATATGAGAATACGTAGGCACAAGACGATGATGTCTTAGCGAGCAACCTTCCCTCATCACCCGTAGTTTTCCGAACTACGTTGACTCTGACTTTCCCATTGCACGAGGGAATACGTAGGCATAGGGCGGGGATGTCCTATCGAGTCTCTTTCTTTTTCTTTTGTTCTCGTTCCCTATTAGCAATAGCTTTTAGATAAACACACCCTTTGATTAGACAACAAGCGTGGATCTCGTTGAGTACAACGAATGTGAGGGGTGCTAATACCTTCCCCTTGCGTAACCGACTCCTGAACCCAAGATTTGGTTGCGATGACCTTGTCTTTTCCCATTCTTTTAGGTTTTCTTAAATCGTTTCCTTTCCCTCTCTCTGGGATAAATAATGTTCAGTGGTGACTCTTCTGTTTTTTCCGCCGGGTGTTTTTCGCAGTTGCGACACCAAGTCTAATGATTCTGAAAGAAAAAGGCTAAAGAAAAATCCACTCAGGGTAAAGGGATTTAGTTTCATAAATGTTAAGGATTTGGCCACATTATAGCTGAATGCCCTAAATATCTCAAGGAACAAAAGAATGGCCTATATGTGTCTTGGTCTGATGAGGACTCTGAAAATGAGCCTGAAGAAGAGTCTGTCAAGCATATAACTGCTCTAACTGGAAGATGTTACTCTGATTAAGATTCTTGTGATGAAGAAGTGACATATGATGAACTAACTTCCTCTTACAAAGAGTTGTGTATAAGAAGTGAAACAGATTGTCAATTGGGAGAAAAACAGAAGAGAATTATAGTCCAACTAGAGGCAGAAAAGAAAGAGAATCTGGCAACCATCTCTAAGCTGGAAAGTGAAGTGATTCTACTGAACTCCAAACTTAACAGAATGACCAAGTCAGTTAGGATGTTGAACAATGGGTCTGATGCACTAGATAAGATACTTCAGGTTGGAAAAGTGGTTGGAGATAAGGGTGGAATTGGATTTAATGATCCAACTGTGCTTAATAAAGGGAAAGAACATGTTACATGTTGTATTCCTCCTACACCTAAACCAAATATGTTGAATCAAGTGTCTCAACATCATGGCAGAAGATAATTCAATCATTCTATAGGAAAGTTCAATCGTTCGAGATGTCACTACTGCAGTCGCTTTGGTTACATAAACCCTTTATGCTTCAAGTTATATGGATATCCCAAGCCTGCTCCTCAGCCTATACCTAATCAGGTGGCTACTTCTATAAAGACACAGTGGGTTCCTATGGCTAATACTACCAGTCTTATAGCACACACCTCTCTCAGACTATCAGCCAAAGAAGACTGGTATTTTGACAGTGGTTTCTCAAGACACATGACAGGGGTCAAAAACTTATTGGTAGATGTCAAACCTCATGCAACCAGCTATGTAACTTTTGGTGATGGGGCTAAAGGTAAAATTAGGGGAGTTGGAAAGCTGGATTGCTCAGGACTTCTAAATCTTGATGGTGTTCTGCTTGTTAAAGGGTTGACAGCCAATCTCACTAGCATTAGCCAAATATGTGACCAAGGTGTCAATGTCAACTTCGATAAATCTGAATGTCTAGTGACCAATGAAAAGAATGAAGTGCTTATGAAAGGAGTTAGATCTAAAGACAATTGTTACTTATGGGTTCCTAAAGACTCAAGTTATTCTTCAATATGATTACTTGCCGAAGAAGATAAAGCTAAATTGTGGCATAAAAAACTTGGTCATATGCATTTAAAAGGCGTGAAGAGGATCATTTATATGGAAGTTGTCAGAGGGATTCTAAAGCTCAAGATTGAAGAAGGAAAAATCTGGGGTGAGTGCCAAATTGGGAAGCAGACTAAGATGTCGCATCAGAATATTCAACATCTGACTACTTCAAAAGTGTTGGAACTCCTTCATATGGACTTGATGGGACCTATACAGGTGGATAGCCTTGGTGGAAAAAGTATGCCTATGTGGTTGTGGATGATTATTCAAGATACACCTGGGTGAATTTCATTAGAGAAAAGTCATAAGTGTTTGAAGTGTTCAAAGATCAGTGTCAGAAACATAAAAGGGAAAAAGGAGAGTAATATCATTAGAATCAGAAGTGATCATGGGAAGGAATTGAAAACAACAAATTTGCATAATTTTGTTCATCTGAAGGAATTGGTCATGAATTCTCTTCTCTCATCACTCCTCAGCAAAATGGAGTTATGGAAAGAAAGAATAGAACTCTCCAAGAGTCTTCTAGGGTTATGATTCATGCCAAATAATTACCCTACCACTTTTGGGGTGAAGCAATGATCATTGCCTGTTATATTCATAACAGAGTGACCTTGAGGAAAGGTACTTCAACTACCTTATATGAAATATGGAAAGGAAGAAAACCTACCGTCTAATACTTTCATGTATTTTAAAGTATGTGTTATATCTTGGCAGATCATGAACAGAGGAGAAAGATTGATTCAAAAAGTGATGAGGGAATATTTTTGAGTTACTCTACCACCAGAAGAGCTTATAGGGTGTTTAACTCTAGAAGTAAAGTAATGATGGAGTCCATAAATGTGGTGGTTGATGACACATGTGTAAAGAAGAAGATGACCTAGAAGATGTTGGAACATCTACGAATGATGCTCCAAAGGAAGCTACAGACATCAGTACAGGTTTAGAACCTACAAATGTTGAATCTGGAACTGGTCAAGTTAACAAGGAGCCATCTATTGGAATTCAGAAGGACCATCATAAAAAGATTATCATAGGAGATCATAATAAGGGAGTAATAACTAGATCAAGAGAAGTCTTGTCAAATTCTTGTTTTGTGTCAAAAGTTGAGCCCAAGAATGTTAAGGAAGCCTTAACTAATGAATTCTGGATTAATGCTATGCAAGATGAGCTAGGAAAATTTAAGAGAAATGAAGTGTGGGATCTAGTCCCTAGGCCTGAGGGAGTCAATGTGATTGGAATTAGATGGGTGTACAAGAATAAGTCTCATGAAAAAGGTGTTGTCACCAAAAATAAAGCAAAACTTGTTGCTCAAGGGTATACTCAGATTGAAGGGGTGGACTTTGATGAGACCTTTGCTCATGTGGCTTGTCTTGAGGCCATAGGTTATTGTTAGAAGTGAGTTGCATTCTGAAGTTTAAATTGTTTCATATGGATATTAAAAGTGCCTTTTTAAATGGTTACGTAAATGAGGAGGTATATGTTGAACAACCTAAGGTATTTATTTATTCAACTTTTCCTAATCATGCGTACAAGCTGAAGAAAGATCTATATGGGTTAAAGCAAGCTCCAAGGGCATAGTATGAAAGGTTGACATAATTCCTATTTGATAATGGCTACAGGAAGGATGGAATAGACAAGTCCCTATTTGTCAAAGAACAAGAAGGAAAGCTCATGATTTCTCAAATTTACGTTGATGACATTGTGTTTGGTGGGATGTCTAATGAGATGGTTCAACATTTTGTCAAGAAAATGCAGTCAAAATTTGAGATGAGCCTTGTTGGTGAATTGACATTCTTTCGTGGTCTGCAAGTCAAAGAGATGGAAAACTGTATCCATATCTCAAACTAAGTATGCAAAGCATATAGTAAAGAAGTTTGGGATGGAGAATGTCAGTCATGAGAGAACTCCTACTCCCACTCACTTGAAGTTATCTAAGGATGAAAAAGGTGTCAATTTGGACCAAAGTCTCTACAGAAGTATGATAGGTAACTTGTTATATCTTACAGCAAGCAGACCTGATATTGCATTTGTTGTAGGTGTGTGTGCCAGATATCAAGCTGAACCCAAAGTGAATCACATCAATCAAGTGAAGAGAATACTGAAGTATGTGAATGGGACTTGTGACTATGGTATGTTATACTCCCATGGATCTGGTTCTATGTTAATTGGTTATGGTGATGCTCACTGGGATGAAAGTGTTGATGATAGGAAAAGTACATCAGGTAGATGCTTCTTCTTGGGGAATAATCTTATATCATGGTTTAGTAAGAAGTATAATTGTGTATCTTTGTCTACTGTTGAGGCTGAATACAAAGCAACTAGAAGCAAATGTTCTCAGCTAGTTTGGATGAAGCAAATGTTGACTGAATACAATATCAAGCAAGATGTCATGACATTGTATTATGACAATCTGAGTGCTATAAAAATTGCCAAAAATCCCATTTAGCATAGCAGAACTAAGCATATTTATATCCGTCATCATTTCATTAGAGAACTTGTTGAGGACAAGATTGTTGCCTTAAAACATGTGGGATTTCGCTTCTTCCGAAGATGCATCAAACAGGTCTTCTGCAAAAGTTAGGGCTAACATTTCCTTTGAATATGTGGTTGATTCTATTCCTATGTCAATTGTTTCATGTGTTATGGCTAAGCTACAAAAATCTAGAACATTGCATGCAAAGGGATTGGAGAACCCATCTGTAAGTCATGTTTCTAAACCCTCTCTTGATTCTACCTCCAAAAATGAGGAGGAAGAACAATTCTCTGTTGATAGGAGTATCAGAAGAATTTTTTATAGGATGTTGAAGGAAGGGAAAAACTTGGTTGTGCCTAGGATTACTACTCATCTTTCCCAAGTTTATCCTAGTGGTAGTTCTATACATGTTCCATCTACTGTGAATAGTGTTCATGTCTCTAGTTCGTCTGAGTCTGAGCAAACTGATTCCTCAGACAATGCTATGTCTAAAGAAAAAGCTACAAGTGAAGGACTCTATAGGCTTGCTGACTCTATATTAAAGAAGCAAGGACTGATGTTGTGTCCAATGTTGAGACGTCATCTGCTGCTACCAGTGATCATGTTCCTGAATCTACTAACAGAGACAAGGATGATGTTGCTGGAGAAGCTGTTAATGTTGATGATTTTCCCTCTGATAATGAAGTTATCAAAAGTCTTAGTCCTGGTATTTCCAAACGACTTAAGACAAGAAAGGGAAAAGCCATTGCTGTTGAGAAGAGTCCTTCCAAGAAGACTGCTACTGTAGGACCTAAGAAAGCTTGGAGTAAAGTGGTTAGAGTTTCTAGGAAGCAAAAGATTGTGTTTTACACTGAGTTAGAATATGATGTTCAAGACATCATACATGTGAGCAAGGTTGTGATTAAGAAGTCATCTATTAGTGTGCCTGATACTCCATTAGACAACATATCTTTTCATTCTCTTGAAAATGCAAAGAGATGGAAATATGTGTATCAAAGGAGGATTTCTCTAGAGAGAGAGTTGGAAAAAGATGAATTGAAGTGTAAAGAGATTATGGAGCTTATTAACGTTGCTGGTCTAAACAAAACTGTGTCTAGTTTTGCTAAGTGTTATGATGTCCTAGTTAAGGTGTTCATTATGAACTTGTCTATGGATTGTGATGATAAAAAGAGTAAAGATTTCAGGAAGGTTTTTGTGAGGGGAAGATGTGTTGATTTCTCCCCAGCTATCATTAATAGTTACTTAGGAAGAAGTGAAGAGGAGCAGCATGAACTGGATGTAATTGACAATCAATATTGCAAGGTAATCATTGTTAATCAAGTGATGGAGTGGCCCGGAAAAGGAAAGCTTTTTGTTGGACAATTGAGTGTCAAATATGCTATACTACATTGAATTGGTGCAGTCAATTGGATGCCTACCAATCATACATCCACTATTTCAACTGCTTTGGGGAAATTCATCTTTGCTGTTGGTACCAAGAAGGTCTTTGACTATATATATATATATATATATATATATATATATATATATATATATATATATATATATATATATATATATATATATATATATATATATATATATATATATATATATATATATATATATATATATATATATATATATATATATATATATATATATATATATATATATATATATATATATATATATATATATATATATATATATATATATATATATATATATATATATATATATATATATATATATATATATATATATATATATATATATATATATATATATATATATATATATATATATATATATATATATATATATATATATATATATATATATATATATATATATATATATATATATATATATATATATATATATATATATATATATATATATATATATATATATATATATATATATATATATATATATATATATATATATATATATATATATATATATATATATATATATATATATATATATATATATATATATATATATATATATATATATATATATATATATATATATATATATATATATATATATATATATATATATATATATATATATATATATATATGAGCAAACCTTGAAACTTGCAGGTACATGTGTAGTCCAAATGCCCATTGTTTTTTTCCTTCTCAGCTATGTGGTATTATCATCTCTTAGCATCTTAGAATTTTGTCAAGCTCTAATGGTGTGTGTAAAAGGGAGTCTGCTTTGCCACTTTATTATAAGTTGTTTGAAGAAACACATCTCCAGGACATTATTCTGACATCTGCTGTTGCTTCTGCCAAGAGCAAGCTTGCTACCAAGACTGGTATAATTTCATAGTTGAAGGAGGCATGTAAAAATCTGGATTCAATAATTCGTGCCAGTACTGAAAGGAAACAAAAATTGGAAAAGGCTGATCAGGTCTATGGAGAAAAGTGATGGTGATGCTGGTGGTAATGATATTGAGGAGGAAGGTGGTGATGATGAAGATACAAGTCATGATTCTGATAACTCCGATGGTGGTTCTGAAGACAACTAATTTTGTGGTTCTGTTTCTTTTTGTTTCTTTTAAAGAATTTTGATGATGTTGTTTCTTATTGGGCTTTGCCCTGGATATCTTGGCACTCTCTGTGCTTGGTTTGTACTGAATATTTATATTTTCTATTAGATGTTTCTAGCTTACTGTTTGTCAAATTGTGGCTAAAAGGGGGAGTATTGTTGATAGCTAGTTATTTAGTTGTTGGCTTGTTAGTTTGTTTGTTGTAGTTCATAGTTTAGTGCTGATTAGTGTTGGTTGCTGATGTTGTGTTCCCTGAGGGGGAGTAGCTGTTGTTATATGTTTTTGCTTGGTATTTAGTGTCTAGGGGGAGTTTGTTTGTTGCTAACATCCTAATTGTGAATTGTTGCTAACACCCTAACTGAGCATGATCTGTTGATGTCTTACTTGATGTTTTGACATCTGTGTTTTTTCTGCTGCGTATGTTTTTGATATAGTGTTTTCCCTGGAAATCTAATCAAAGGAGGTTTTAGCCAACATTTGCCAAAGGGGGAGATTGTAAGTTTTGTTTGGCTGCATATTTGCTAAAACAGGTTACTTCAACTATGTGTTGTGCAAGATGTCTTGACATGTAAGTCAAACATCTATGCAAATTGGTTTTTTCCAGATGTTGCAGAGCTTCAACTCATAATGTCAAGACTAATGTCCTAACATGTGATTACAAAACTAGAAAAAAATTAATTTAGAATGTTGTGTTTTGTTTGTTAATGTTTCCAATCCTTTGTGTTTTCCTGATGAGAGATTGCTGGCGAAAATTATGGTGGAGATTTTGTTTGAAACAAACGTATTCTGTTGCATATTTAGTGGAGCTAATTGTAGAATCTTTTGTTGCTATTTTCATGGCTATAATTGTGAGAAGTCTTGAAGAGTTATCTGATTTGATTTAATTAAATATGATTTGGCTTTTGCTAATGCCCAAGCCCATGAGGATCGTTCTCTATATAAAGACTTGTCAATCCTAAATGAAGACTAATGAAGCTAGGGTTCTATGTGTGCATTGCTTAAGAATCAGGGTTGTATTGTGTTCTTGTGAGCCATTCATTCATCACTTAGATGCTTGAACTAGACTGAATTTATTGAGTTGTAAGTGTCCACTCTAAGCTTTTAAGAAAGAGTGTTTTGTCCTTGATTGAAGCTTTTAAAAAAGATCAAGTATTATTTTGAAGTGTGTCTTCTTTTGTTTATTGTTAAGTCTTATCACTACTATTGTGATTGAAGGGAAGTGAGAGGTGTCTCATATCTAGGAGAGTCCTAGGTAGAAATTTCACGGGTAGAGATTAGGTGAGAAGATTGTAAACTAGAGGTTGTTTGTTGAGAATCTTCAAACTAATTCTGTTTTAGTGAATTTTCTTTCTGGCTTGGTAACCCCTAGATGTAGGTGACGTTGCACCGAACTGGGTTAAAAATTGCTTGTGTTGTTTACTGCTTTTTATTGTGTTTATTACCTTGTTCTTTAGTAGATATCAATTCAGATATTAGTGTCGTGATATCTCCTTCGACATCTCATATCTGATACCAAAATTTCACAGATGAAATAGAAACATGATTTGATAGAGTTGCTTGAGTAACGTGCTGTGAAGAGACATGAAGAGGATTTATTTTCCTCTACTACTTCATCATCTCATCCTCCTACTTCCGATGCATGGAAATATATTATGGATCAATTCGTGTTATAGAAAACCACCATGAAGGACAATTATGAGAGAGAAATCAAGAGACTCCGAAGAAAGTATCAGTTTGGATCATCCTCAGATGTAGTTCCTTAGGATCCTTAGGATCTAGCTTTTTCTTATTGTATTTTGATCCTTTGTAACTTGTACTTCCAAGTGTAGATCTTTCCAATATTCAATAAAATGAGATTTTTATCAATCTTATCTCTTTACGATGTTTGCAATTGATTTATATCTTAAAAGATCCTTGAAAACTAAATGAAACATTTGCATTGTATTCATATAATTCTGCATTTGGTCTTGCTTTGACAAGTGTTTTATTGCTTTCTTCCAGGTTTTCTTAGAAGTCAAGATGTTGCACCACTATAATACTCGTGCTAGTTCTTAGAGAAGGATGGTAGATCATTTGGAATAAGAGAACCGTGAACTTCGCGAACAGATTATATCTCTCAGTGCTGATATGGAGAAGTTGAATGCTCTATTAGAGTCTATGGTTGCTATACAAAATCAATCTCCTCGTTCTCCTACTCCTTAAGCTGCTCAATCTCAGCCCACTGTTATCTCTAAAGTGGTTTTTGTGCCTGTTTCCGTGGCTCCTATTAGTGCTCTGTCACACTCTATGCTTCCTGGTTTTCCCTAGGCCATGCCTCTCTGAGTGATACAAGCCTGCTACTGAAGTTCCCAATGTTCAACCTGTGATGTCAATTCCTCCTCCTGTGGCGCACACTGTCCCACAGACTGATGAGCCTGATCGGTGGATTTCACTTGTGTTTTCAGACTCTGCTTGTTGTTGATTTTGCACTGTTTTTATCTGTTTTCGAAGCTTCGGTTTTTGTTATCTTAGTTACTCGTAGTTGTTTTTATGCAAGTCTTATTTTGAAGTTTGTATTACTTTTTCCGCTGGTGCGTTTGATTCGGTTTCTTTTAGTGTCTTTTTGGCAGGAATTGATAGCACGACAGTCGCACCGTTTCGGAGGCAAAGAAAAGTCAAAAAATGGAATTCAGAGGCACAACACGGGTACCCGTGTTGCACAACACGACCCGTATCAGGGAGGACACGGTTGGAAGACACGGTCAAGAAGAGCAGAGAAAAATGGAGAACAGAAGAGCAACACGGGTGCCCGTGTCACACAACACGGCCCGTGTTGCAGCCCCTGTAGGAGAAAATGCGCTCTGTGGATTCAGCAGCCTGACACAGCCACCCGTGTTGCACAACATGGCCCGTGTCAGGGCCACTGATAGTGAATTTGTTGTTTTTCTAATTTTTATGCTGTCAGACCTATTTCGAAGGGCATTTGAGACATTTCGCGATGTAATTTGAATTTAGATATAAGAGCCACTTTTTAGAAAGAAGCAGAGACTTTTGAATTGAGAATAGGATTGACAACTGAGGAGAGAGTTTTCTGGAGAACGAAGGATCGATCAAAAGCGGAAGCAATTGATGATCCAAGTGACCCAACTTGAATTGTAATGATTTTCTCCTTTTCATTTCTAATTGCATTTGTTTTTACTAAGAACATGAGCAGCTAAACCCCCAGTTGTTAGGGGGTGGTCCTAAGTTACGATGTAATGACATTTGTTTGATTATTCTATGAGAATTATGTTATTCACCTTATATATATTTTATTTTGCAACAATCTTAATGCATATTCATATTGGAAAGTAGAATTCGATTCATAATTAGGTTTCGGTCTGGAAAGTCAACCTAACACTTTTGCAAAATAATATTACGGTAGATATTGCTTAGGAATGGGGATATCCCGTAACACGTATTTTATTGTCAGAACTATTGCTTGATGCTTTTCATGGACACTGAGGAATTAGTGTACATGAAACTCATCAAAGGGTTTTTATTAAGGAATTAAGGAAAACTAAACTTGAGAACTGATGAATTAAGGTTAATAACTATTATCTCGGGATAATCATACAGGGTCTTTACTCGCATCGTGTCCACTCCCCTAACATCGTTCTTAGATTGATCTATAAGTCTTTATTTACTTGTCGTGTTACGCTGCTACCAAACAACCCCCTAGACTTTTTGTTCCTTTGAATACTAAAAATCCCGTTAATTACTACGCAGTCCTCGAGATCGATACTTGGGACTTTTCCCTTATTACTACAATCGGTAAAAATAGTACACTTGCTATTTCACCGACCAAGTTTTTGGCGCCGTTGCCGGGGACTGCCAAATTAACACTGTTTTTAGAATCCAAAAGAATTTTTGTTGCTCTGCGACTAAAATTTTTATTATTCGCTGCATTCTCTATGTGCTTGTATTATCTAACGTTTGTCTAATTGTGTATGCGAGGTCAGGCCTCAGCTAAATATTCTTTTGATACAGAACCAGAATGAGCGTTACACGAAAGACGGAGAAAAGCTAAAGTTAAAAGACTGGAAGAAATAGAAGAAATTATATCTGTGCAGAGCGACTCCGAAGAGAGAGAGAGACAACACCTGAAACTGTTCAAATGGCTGGAAATCCACCTCAGCCTGAAAGACTGCTAGGAGACTATGGAGGGGCCAATGCTCAACCAAACCGGATGACCATTGTGAATCAACCGGTGAATGTTGCACATTTTCAGCTACAACCTTCCACCATCCATCAGTTGGAGAGCAAGTCGTTCGCTGGAAGAATCAACGAAGATGCAAACAAGCTTCTTCAGAGATTCCTTACGACTACCACCTCTTTGAAGATAGAAGGACATTCCGAAGAGGCCAAGAGATTGGTTATGTTCCCGTTCACACTCACTGATGAAGCGGAAGAATGGTTTTACTCGCTTCCAGCTGGGAGTATCACAACATGGCAAGAAATGGAAACTGCGTTCCTAAATGAGTATTTCCCTGCTTCAGTGTTTATTCGAAAAAGATATGACATTGTCAACTTCAAGCAAAAAGAAGGAGAATCTTTAGGGGATGCATATAAGCGGTTTAAGAGGTGTCTGACAGCATGTCCTACTCATAACATGGACGCCACTGAGCATATGCAAAATTTGTGAATGGATTATGACTCAAAACGAAATAGCTCATAGACACTGCTATCGGTGGCTCAACCAACTTCTCAACAGCCACGGGCATAAAAAGGATCATAGAAGCAATTGCCGCTAACGAGCACCTTGAGTTGTATGATCGCACTGTAAACCAACCGGAAGGTAAGATTGATTTGAAGCTGGCAGACCAGGTTGTTAAAATGGAGGATCAGATTACCGCCGAGGTAGAGAGAAGGTTAAAGAAAATGAATATTGGAACTCAGACAGTGGCACAAGTTGAACCAGTTCAAGCATCACCTTGTGAAATATGTGGTGGACCACATTTTACCGTGCATTGTGTGGCAACTCAAGAGCAGGTGGAACAGATTAATATGTTGAGGCAGAACAATCCGTATGCCAACACATATAATTCTGGTTGGAAAAATCACCCCAATTTTTCATGGAAAGATCAGCAAGGAAATGTACAAATACCGGTTCAGGGCCAACAACCGTATCAACCTCCGCAGCAACAATACCAGCAGCCACCGTACCAACCTCAATATCAAAAACAAGCTCCTAGAAAAGCTGATTGGGAACTAGCCATTGAAAAAATGGCCGCTCATAGTTCTCAATTTCAAGAAGAGACAAGGAGCAATTTCAGGAATGCTGGCGCATCCATTAAAAATCTTGAAGTACAAATGAGTCAAATTGCTCAACAGCTGGCGAGTTCGCAAGCGCCGGGTACACTTCCAAGTGCTACAGTACCAAATCCGAAGGATCACCACCAAATTAAGGCGATAGTAACAAGAAGTGGAAAATCCAAGGAAGTAGAAGAAGAGAAAACGGAACTAAATGATCAGATGATTGAAGTTGAACTGGAAATAAAAGAAAATGAAGTGGTTGAGGAATAAGTGGTGACACCGGTACCGGTAACTAAAGAAAAAGTGGTAGAACCAAAACCGGTGATCAAGCTGCCATACCCCTCAAGAAATAAAAAGAAAGGACAGCAAGAGAGGAATTTATTCCTTGAACTGTTTAAAAAGCTAGAGCTTAACATTCCGTTGTTGGAGGCACTAGAACAAATGCCCACCTATGCCAAATTCACGAAGGACATCATTGCTAAGAAGCGGACTAGTGAGTCCGAACCTGTTATTCTAACTGAAACTTGTAGTGCTATTTTGCAGGGTCTGAAGATTCCGGTGAAGAAGAAAGACAGCGGAGCTGTTACTATTCCATGCACTATTGGTGATAGGTCATTCAACAGAGCTTTAATCGATTTGGGAGCAAGTATTAGCGTCATGCCCTTGTCCATCTACAAAAAATTGGGTATTGGTGCGGTTCAAGACACTCGAATGACTCTCCAATTTGCTGATCATTCGGTTAAGCGGCCGTATGGAGTGGTTCAAGATGTTCTGGTTAAGGTAGATAAATTTGTGTTTCCGGTTGATTTTGTGATACTAGAGATGCCGGAAGACGAATAAATTCCGTTAATTTTGGACCGACCATTCTTGGAAACCGGGAGAGTCATGATAGATATGGAAGGCGGCACCCTGACCTTGAAGGTATATGACGAGGAGTTAAAAATTGATGTTAGGAATACCATGAAGCATAAACAGGATTTTGGCACAAGTAGCAACATACAAGTGCTAGAACAAGTTGTAGAGAGTGAACATTTGGAGAGGATGACCCAACTGCCCCTTGAGAGAGTGTTAAGCATGCCAACTTTTAAGGAAGATAAACAAGTGGATGAGAATGACATGGAAGTAGTTGAAATGTTGGAAACTCGACCATTTCAAAGGGGATCCCGACCACACCGATGGGAAGACTTAAGGCAACCTATAGCGCTGGAAGGTAATGACGAAAAGCCTAAAGGTTCGGAATTGAAACAACTTCCGAAGAATCTCAAATATGTTTTTCTAGACACCGAGGAAAAGTGCCCCGCCATTATTAGCTCTAGTTTGAAAAGTGTCAAAGAGAAATAGCTGATTGGGGTTCTTAAAAAATTTAAGAGTGCTATTGGATGGAAAATCGAAGACCTCAAGGGTATAAGTCCTACAGTTTGCATGCACAAAATCCTTATGGAGAAAGACCACAAACCGGTTGTGCAGCCCCAGAGAAGACTGAACCCCGTTATGAAGGAAGTCGTAAGAAAGGAAGTGGTGAAATTATTGGATGTTGGACTTATCTATCCTATATCGAACAGTTCATGGGTGAGCCCTGTTCACGTGGTGCCCAAGAAAGGAGGTACAACTGTGGTGACTAATGACAAGAATGAGTTGATTCCTATGCGTACAGTCACTGGTTGGAGAGTGTGTATTGATTATAGGAGACTTAATCTGGCTACCAGAAAAGATCACTTTCCGTTGCCATTCATTGATCAGATGCTAGAAAGATTGGCTGGGCACGATTACTATTGTTTTCTAGATGGATACTCCGGGTACAACCAAATCGCGGTTGCGCCAGAGGATCAAGAGAAGACGGCTTTCACATGCCCGTACGGAGTTTTTGCTTATAGGAGGATGCCATTCGGGTTATGTAACGCCCCAACGACATTTCAAAGATGCATGACTTCTATTTTTACGGATATGCTTGAGAAACATATGGAAGTCTTCATGGATGATTTTTCGGTTTTTGGGTCATCATTTGATAATTGTTTAACTAACCTTTCACTTATTTTGCAGAGATGTCAGGAAAGTAACTTGATCCTAAATTGGGAAAAATATCATTTCATGGTAAGAGAGGGCATTTTCCTTGGTCACAAAATATCACACAATGGGATCGAAGTCGATCAAGCAAAAGTGGAGGTAATATCTAAGTTACCACCACCCGTGAACGAGAAAGGTATTCGAAGTTTCTTGGGTCACGCGGGCTTCTACCGCAGGTTCATAAGAGATTTCTCCAAGATAGTTAAACCGTTGACTTCCTTGTTAGTCAAGGACACATCGTTTGTGTTCAATAAGGAGTGTGCTGACGCATTCGAAAACCTGAAAAATAAGTTAGTGTCAGCACCAATTGTGATTGCCCCCGATTGGTCTCTGCCGTTTGAGATCATGTGTGACGCCAGTGACATCGCGGTGGGGGCTGTGTTGGGGCAGCGGAGAGAGAAGCTTTTGCATGTTATTTACTATGCTAGTTGTAATACCCCAAATTTTACCCTTACATTTAGTCAGTCATGGCGCATGACATTTCATTTTTTGCATCCATTAATCACTGACCAATCGTTGAGTGCGAGTTGTTTTGCCGGAATTACCCCTAGGGGCGTTTTGGTCATTTTGAAGCATAATTCGTAATTTTGGGCCTAATGAGGTGTTATTCCTGAGTCATTTATTTATGTGGGTTGATTATGTTAAGATATCAATTTGTTTGGGTTCAAGGTGATGCGAGAATCTGGTCTGGGAAACATGGTTTTGGCAAGAATTCATTCTTCTATCTTCCCGTTCATTCTAAAAGGAAAACAGTGAATCTTCGACTGATTAATGGAACTTATTCATGTTGAGGGTACTAAGCTTATTATGCAGGGTTGGATCGAATTCAGGGATATTCGACTGGTGAGGTTAATCGGATGTTGAGGTGTTCGCAAATTAAATCATGGAAAAGAAATTGGAAAATGATTGTAATAGAATATGTGAATTTTATTCATAATATTTTATTATTATTATTACAATTTGTAAAGTGAATTTGGATAGAAATTTGAAGTTTATTCATAATATCTTATCATGATTTACAAAGAGGAAGTAATTTGGATAAAGAATATCATTGGATTTATTCATAATATTTTTTATTACAAGTTACAAAAGAGAAAATCAAAATTGTATTTCCTAAAGTTCTAAGTCATGTGGGCTTTGTGTTGATGCTTCGCGTTCGTCACTCGCTATCCGATTACCTGCACAATGAAAACAAAGAAAATAGAAGAAAATGTCAGGAGAAATAATTTGACACTCTCAGAACATCGTCATCATCGAGTGCCGGGAGTGGCACAACCGAAGCTGCGTCCTACCTCCGTTACCAATCCATGCCATTAGCGTCAGATCGGGTAACATTGTTCTTATCATACGGGACAGCCGAGAGAGAGAGAAATAAAGGAAGTTTTTCGAGCCGAAATGATTTGCGCAGATGTGGATTCCGAAGGGACCATCAGCCTATCAAGTAAATATATGGCTTTTCTCGAAACGGCTTCACAGCCAAGAGTAATTGGAAATACAAACTAAAGGTGCACAACAGAAACAATCAGAGGCAGCCATCATGTAGGCTCAGTCTAGCAACATCATCGCCTAAATCATCAAACTGTTTGTGAATCCAAATACTCCAGCCCTGAAACGGTAGAAAGGGGCAGATATTAGTTCAAAAGGACTGAGATTACACACCGAATAATTCACGAACACATTCAAAGAAATATTCCAACAGCTTATGAAATGGACGAGTTCTTTGCTTTCGCAGAGAAGCAGCAACAAGCAATATTCATGGAAAAGTACAATTTTGATGTAGTGAATGATGTACCTCTACCAGGACGATACGAATGGGTCCCTGTACTTCACTAGGACAAGCTTTCACAAGCCATTTGGATTTCAAGCAGAGCTATTAGACTTTAATTTAGCAGAGCTAGCAGTTTTCACTAACCATTTAGATCGCTTGAGATCTTGTTCTACACAAATACACATCTGATGAACCATGAAACCAGTGCATTCACAGCATCTGCCAAAAAGAATCAAACAGTATCAGAAGTTGGCATAACAAAAGATACTCCAAAACTACATCGACTCTGAACCACCTAGGTGAGTTCATGAAGGTCAAAACCCAAATATGAACAGAAAGTAAAAGCTGCTGCTAATCCTTATCAGAAAAAATAGGGTAGAAACCAACTGGATCACAAACTGCTACCAAGAGGTAGGCGAAACCATGTCCTTACCAGAAGAGTCAAGTTCAAACAGAACAGAAAAATGAAATACAAACCAAACTGCATCAAACACCAGATCAAACAAGCAGACAACATCAATTCAGAAAACAAGTCAGCAGAAGGACCAGAAACAGGGCAGTTCAGTAAAACATCAAACCTAGGTTAAGGTCCCAAGTTTGGATCTTACCAGTCAAGCTCGAGGCACGCATGAAAAGGACATGGGCTCAGTCAGAGCATCATTGCCCTAAGTTCAAGCTCCAAGATAAGTTGCAAATTGTGTTGCAATCAAGTGCATTACCGAATGTTGCAATCTCGTGAAGCAACAGCATAGGATTGTAGTATCTTTTACAAACGGCTCAGACGAACTGTCATCATCGCCGCACAACCCTTCCCGGCGGCGTCGACCCGACAATGTTCATCATGAAAGAAGAGGAGGAAAAGTTAATTCACAGTGAAAAAAAACCGAAAGAACGGGACATGAGCTCATCGCAAACATCATAGCCCAACATAAGCTGAATTCAGGCTTGAAAGAATTAAGCTCGTGTGCAAGAGGACCAACTCTGATTACGAGAGAGAAGCAGAGTCCTGTTCAGAGACATAATTTGTCATCAGAAAGATCAGAGAAATTCATCAGAAAAAAAACAGGGCATCAGCAATCCATATCCAATTCAGTTATCAAACAAATCAAATGAAAACCCAGAAAATACAAGTCAATACTGGATATCCACAAATCAAAACGAATCCAGTTATCCAATTGAATCCAGATAAAATCAAAGCGAATCCAATCAGCATAAACCCCAAAAATGGAAAGCTTCGAATCAGATTAGAACAAAATCATATCAGAAGCTGGTGCTAAAAACCCCAACAAAATCAAATCGAATCCATCCAAATCAATGAGAAAATAACACAAATCAGATATGGTCCAAGCCCAAAAGAGAAATCAGAGAGATATAAAAAGGGACAATCTCACCATGGTGAAACCCTAACGGACAAATCGCAAGAAAAACCCTAGGCGGCGCGAATAAGAAGAAACGACCGAGACTCAGAGGAAACGAAATCCTCATCATCGTCTTTGTAAGAAACGGCGACGAAGATCATCGACGGCGAACAACAATCATCTCAGAATATCAACATCATCCGCGAATCACAGACGCATGCCATAGATCACAAAACGGCCGCGTTTACAACCTCAAATCGTTCAAACGGAAGACCACCGGCGCCGTTTTGACCAAACGACGGGCAATCAACCGTTTTGGGCCTCAGCTCACTTCATCATCGGCCGCCGGAAACTACCAACAATCGTCGTTTCCAACCCTTAAACGTAAGCACGAGATTCATCATTGTCGTATATTTAACGGTTTGAAGTTGAATTTCTTTCAGGTTTCTCAGTACGAGAGAGATGCATCATGAAGTGGATCGAAGAGAATCGAGAGAGAAGAAGAAGAATGCAAACGGCGCCGCAAGAATGTTAGGGTTTTGGAAACCCTAAATGTTCTTTGGTTGATTTACCCCATCCGGGTTGGGTCCGGGAGTGATGACCGGCCCAACCCCTTTTATTTTTTACTTTTTTTTCTTTTTTTATATAATTAATTAATTAGGTTTTATTAAACTTTTTTAAAAAAAACTAATATTAAAATTGTTTTTTTATAAAATAATAATTTAAAAACTTTTCTTATAAGATTAAAAAAACCTTTTTATAATAGTAAATAAAAAACTAGTTTTTTAAATAAATACATTAAAATCTTTTTGTTTTTTTAAAATATAATAACTAAGTTAAAATAGTTTTAGGGTTTGAGTTGAATTAATATTAATAATTTCATTTTCAAATTGAAGATTATATCACAAAATAAAACCACAAAAAGAGGCATAATTTTACTTCGCCACCATCTGACAATTCTATCCATTAATGGTGTTTGCTCGTTTTTGCAGTTTATTGCGTTTACCGTTATTTATTTCATTTTTATGTCATTATCATTTTGTAACTGCTCCTCTCATGTAACCTCGCGAACTTAACAATCGCTCTTTAATTTCTGCCTTTAAATTTCTGTTTGTATGGCTTTAATTTCTGTCATTATTTCTCTGCTCGTATGATTAGTTTCTCACACCTTCACTAATTATTCTGTCACATTACACGCCTCCGAAGGAATTAGGTCTAGCTTTTGGTCGCCGCACCAATAGTCCTCAAACCCTCAAAATTACACCCTTACAAACCCTAATTTTCACAAATGCCTCGCCGCAGGCAAGATTACAATTTTACCCTAGCATTAGGTCAAAGAGCTGCCGCGCTCATTTTAGGGTTTCCCACCGTGGAATCCCTAATTCAACCCTAATTACAACCTAACACTTCCACGTAGAGATCGGAGTTTAAGACTCCATGTAAGCGTGTCCTTAAGACATGTTTATTCCCCTTGAGACCTTGACCACAGTCAAGAAGTCTCTAACCTCCCTTTTGAGGGGAACTACGATTACTCTGATTCCACTCCCGTAAGGATACGTAGGCACAAGATGTGATGTATTGCTGAGTAAACTTAGAATTAACCCCTAGGTCTTTTTTTTAACTTTTAATCCTTTGTACATATACCTTAAGCAAATAAGTAAAGCAAATAGTAAGCATTTGAACAAAAGGTTCCTGTAGAGTACTACAGAAGTTTAGGGTGCTAATACCTTCCCTAAATTTAACCAACCCCCGAACCCTAGATCTTTCCCCGCGTTGTGTTTACAATGCAAAATAGGTTTTCCCTCTTTTGACCTTTTCCTTCGGATAAATCAAAGAGCGGTTGTGAATTGAATTGCGATTCAAACTCATTAATAGTTTGTGATCCTATTTCCACCGCAACAGAAAAATGGCGACTTCACTTGGGACTCTAAATTTTTGAGGGTTATCCCTAACTTGTTCATCTTTATTACTATCTGTGTTATTATTCATTTGCAGGTATGTATTTGTGCTCTGATTTGGGGGATTGTTCCTTGTGCAGTGAGATAAGTCCTACGCCCGGACTAGTGACATTATTATAGGATGGGGATATATTCGATGAGGCTTATAGGGAGTTGAATCCCGACTAAGTCGATTCGAGAATCACCGCTCAGTTGAGACCTTTTCGAAAATGGTTCGGTTGATCGAGTATAATCGTGAAAACTTTTTCCATGGTCGATTGGAGTCTGTGATATTGAGGACCGTAGTACCTTAACACCACCTTGGCCTTATTTAGGACGTAGTGCGGGAACTATGTGGGAGTAATCCTACAACGGTTGCTATGCGATACTACACTCAAAAGAGGTTCTCTTGAGAATATTATTAACCCCCGAGTCAATCGGAAGGTCGATAATATCCGAAAGATGGGCTGATGACTTTGGGCACTTTTTAGAACCTTGTTCGGCAGGTACAACTAACCTATAGTACACTCCTTTTGGGGATGGGTAGACCTTAACTCCACTCATGACTTTTTACCTAGGGCTTTGTGTATTCATATGCATGGCATCCATAAAGCATCCCATTGCATTGTATTTCGGGGAATTCAAACATCATTTATATCGCGGGATAAAATAAAAATGAAAAAAAACAAGAAATTTTTTTTTGGAACCCCACGACATTCGTAAATGTTTGAATTCCAGGAAATCTTCATCTGCATTCGCATTGCATGTGTCTTCCGTTTTCTCATGTTCGGTTCTCTCGCCTTCCAGTTTCGTCACCCTGAGTCCTCGGCACCAGTACAACACCAGAGCTCAAACTCGGAAGAGAATGGAGGATCAGACAAAAGAGATTGATCGCCTTAGCAATGAACTTGAAGACCTGCGAGGGGGTATGGGGCGTATGATGGAATTGTTACATGTCATGAATGCTAAGATGGATACCCAGCCCACTGTTGTTTCCGAGATTACCGGCGTTACTGTGGACCCTCCACCGAATGTGACCGTAGCAAGGGACCCACCTTATGGTCTTGCTCCCGGTTTTGTGCCTCCTCAAGCCACTGTTCCGATTAATCAGCCTGTTCAGCAAGCCGTTCCTTTATTTTCTGAAGTTTCTAGGGGGGCTCCTATCTTTGCACCACCTGTTGTACACACCCGTGTGCAACCGTATTTCAATGAGACCGTCTTTGATAATCTTGATGAGAATGTTGAAGGGTATGAGAAACATGACAAGCTTCGTGAGGAAGTAGATACTATCGTCCAGAGATTGAGAAAAGTAGAGGGCGATCAAATTTTTGGGACTGCTGCAAGGGACATCTGTTTGGTCTCAGGTTTGGTTATCCCCCCGAAGTTCAAAACTCCGAACTTCGATCGCTATGAAGGTGCCACTTGTCCTAAGAGCCATCTGATCATGTACTATCGCAAAATGGCTGCCCATGTTGAGAATGATAAACTGATGATTCATTGCTTCCAAGATAGTTTGAAGGGTGCTTCTTCCAAGTGGTACTTAACTTTGGATCAGTCTCGCATTAAGAGTTTTCAAGATTTATCTGACGCTTTCATCAAGCATTATAAGTACAATATGGATCTGGCTCCTGACAGAAGACAGCTGTTGAGTATGTCACAAAAGAGTTCTGAGTCATTCAAAGAGTACGCTCAAAGGTGGAGAGAGATTGCTTCGCAAGTAGAACCTCCTTTGACCGAGAAAGAGTTAGCTGATTGGTTTGTCGACACGGTTCGTCCAGAATTTTACGAAAGAATGGTGGGTAGTGTGACTTCAAATTTCTCTGACATCGTTGCTGTGGGTGTCAAGATTGAATTGGGTATGAAAAGCGGTAAAATGACAAATAATCATGGTGTTTCAAAGGATCAGCCGAAGAAACCTTCGTACAGCTCTCAGAAGAAGAAAGAGGGGGAGACTAATGCTATATCCTCTGGTAGGCGAAGAGACCAATTTTATCAATATCCGCAAGGTTATGCTCAATCTCCAGGGTATCCGATTCAATATGCTCAACAACCCTATGTGGCAGCTGTTGCGCCTTCTTTCAATCAACAGGTTCCTATGTATCAACCTATGCAACAATCTCCTGTTTATCCGCCTCCTAACTATCAACAAGCGCCCAACGCTCCTGCCCATCAACAGCCAAGGAATCCGGCTCCTCGCCAGAATGTTCCGAACAAGAGACCGTATAAACCTTGTCCGCCGATTCCAATGACTTTCACCGAGTTGTATCCCTCATTAGTCAAGCAAGGTCTAATTACTACTCGAGCTTTGGGTCCGCCTCCTAATCCTCTACCCGCCAATTACAACGCCGCTGCTCATTGTTTATTTCATGAGGGTGCGCCTGGTCACGATCTGGAGAACTGTTATGCTCTCAAAAATCTTGTCAGGGATTTATTGGAAAAGAAGATTTTGTCATTTGAAGATCCTCAACCGAATGTTAAGAAGAACCCTTTTCCTAACCATGAGAGTGTCAATGCCATTAGTGCCGATTCTGAGGAAGGTTATGTCCTTGATGTTGTTCAGATTAAGACTCCTCTTAAGATATTCCATTCGAAGCTGTTTGAAGCCGGCCTGGTAGATACTTCCCATGCTGCATGCGCAAGTTGTGAAGCCAGTATTAAGGGTTGTGTGTTGGTTCAGAATGATGTTCAGAGGTTGATTAACTAGGGTGCTTTGCAAGTGACAAGCCAAGCCAAGAAAGGTGAAGTCGCTGTGGTTGAGCTTGTCTTCCATCAGCCTGAATCAAAGGGTAAGGTACCAGTGTTTAATCTGTCAGGGGCAAGTACTGCCAGTCCCGTGTTCGATATACCAAAGTCGTCTATCCCTGAGGTGAATCAACCTAAGCCTATAGTTATTCGAAGACCAAGTCTGTTTCCTTTCAGTGATCCTAAAGCTGTGCCTTAGAAATATGACGTGACGATGATTGACAAGGAGTCTGGGAAGATTATTCCAAATGAAGAGGTTAAGGACACTGTGACCAATATCGCTGAGGTAAGCAGGATGACTCGCAGTGGCCGTATGTATACTCCCCGTTTCAATGAGGTTCCACCTAAGGAAACCACTAGTATCCCAGTGTCTGCCAAAGACAAAGGTAAGGGAGCCGTTACAAATGATGAAGACGCTGAGTTTTTGAGTATCATCAAGAAAAGTGACTATAAAGTTATCGATCAACTTCATCAGACTCCTTCCAAGATTTCGATTTTGTCTCTGTTGATGAGTTCACCCGCTCATAGGATGGCCTTGCAGAAAGTTTTGACTCAAGCACATGTGGATCAAGATATCAGCACCAGTCGGTTTGATAGTGTGATTGCCAATCTGACCGCATGTAACACCCTTAGTTTCAGCAACGAAGAGTTACCAAAGGAGGGCCCGAATCATAATCGTGCTTTACATATATCAGTAAAATGCCAGGAGGACAATTTAGCAAGAGTGCTAGTGGACACCGATTCTTCTTTGAATGTTCTACCCAAGAGGGTTCTTGATAAGTTGGTTTTCAAGGAAACTGTGTTGAAACCTACTCCTTTGATCGTCAAGGCTTTCGATGGTTCTCGCCGGTCGGTAATGGGGGAGGTTGAGCTTCCTATCCTGATTGGTCCGCAAGTTTTTAATATCACGTTTCAAGTCATGGACATTAATCCCAATTACAGCTGCTTACTTGGAAGGCCGTGGATTCATGTCGCTGGGGCAGTAACCTCAACGTTGCATCAAAAGATGAAGTTCGTGATCGATGGAAAGTTGGTTATTATACACGGTGAGGAGGATCTGATGGTCAGTAACCTGTCTTCTTTCCGTTACATCGAGGCCGATGAGAATGCTTTGGAAATCTCCTTTCAAGCACTCGAGATCGCCAATGCTGTTCTGTTAGAAGTAGAAGAGACAGTGGGCCAGGGTAATCCATCTTTTGCATCTCTAAAGAGTACCAAATCAACAATTGACAGGGGCATTCCGGAAGGTTGGGGAGAGGTAATTGATGTCAAGACCAAGACTGATCGCTTTGGGTTGGGTTACAAACCAACTCAGAATGGAGCTGCCACAACTGTCGAAGGGCGTCCTAAGGTTATCCAAGAGGTATTTGTCAACGGAGGTTTCCAAGTCAATGCCGTCAGTGACTGTGGGGGAAATGAAGATCTGAGCAACCTGGTGTTTAAGGATGATGCAGCTTTGAACAACTGGGAGGCCGTAGAGATCCCTGTTATTTTTCCATTGTCAAAGTAATTTTTAGCATTTTCATTTATGTTTTCAAATAAAAATCCGTAGCTCTGCCCAAGGCTATAGGGTCGTTTTTGTTGGGCCACCTTTCATTTTTAAAAGGATATTAATAAAGGCATTTTGTTCAAATCCACTTTGGTTCATTTGCGTTTTTCGTTTCCACTTTTAAAAATGAAGTTGGCATCCTTTTTCAAAAATAAAACAAAAAAACAGCATTTCATTTCTTATCTTACATATCTCCGAGCATTTTAATTAAGTAAGCCTTCCATCATGCAGAGACATCGCAAACCTTGTTGGATCCAATGATTTTATTGACACTCCTAACTGGGATGCACCCATCAATCAAGCTGAAGACGAGGGTGAAGAAGATTTTGAAGTACCCGCTGAACTGACAAGATTGATTGAGTACGAGTACACAGAGCTTCAACCGCATAAAGAGCAGGTGGACTTAATTAATCTTAGTACAGATGAGAACAAGAAAGAGGTCAAGATTGGTGCAATGCTTGGGAGAGAGGTTAAGCAGAGTCTGATTGAGTTATTAAAAGAATATATTGATGTGTTTGCGTGGTCGTATCAAGATATGCCTGGTCTAGACACAGATATTGTTGTTCACAAGTTGCCACTTAAGCCAGATTGTCCACCTATCAAACAAAAGCTCCGAAGAACGAGACCCGACATGGCTTTGAAAATTCAAGATGAGGTTAAAAAACAGTTAGATGCAGGTTTCTTGGCAGTTGCAAGATATCCAGATTGGGTTGCCAACATTGTGCCAGTGCCCAAGAAAGATGGTAAGGTTAGGATGTGTGTGGATTACAGGGATCTGAACAAGGCAAGTCCGAAAGACGACTTCCCTCTGCCACATATTGATACACTTGTAGACAATACAGCCAGTTTTGCGTTGTTCTCATTTATGGATGGTTTCTCTGGCTATAATCAGATCAAAATGGATCCCGATGATCGAGAGAAGACTACTTTCATTACTCCTTGGGGGACCTTTTGCTACAAAGTCATGCCCTTCGGTTTGAAGAACGCAGGGGCAACTTACCAACGCGCTATGACAACTCTTTTTCATGATATGATGCACAAAGAGATCGAGGTGTATGTGGACGATATGATAGCCAAATCTCAGAGTGAAGAGGAACATCTAGACCATTTGGTGAAGTTGTTTGAACGACTCAGGAAATATCAGTTGAAATTGAATCCTGCTAAATGTACCTTCGGTGTCAGATCTGGAAAATTGCTTGGTTTTATTGTTAGTCAACGAGGGATTGAGGTAGATCCTGACAAAGTTCGAGCCATTCAAGATATGCCAGCTCCGCAAACCGAGACGCAAGTTAGAGGTTTTCTGGGACGCTTGAATTATATTTCCAGGTTTATCTCTAACATGACCGCTACTTGTGAGCCGATATTCAAGTTGCTTTGTAAAGGGCAGACGGTTGAGTGGAACCCTGATTGTCAGAAAGCATTTGAGAAAATTAAGAGTTATTTGCAAGACCCCCCTATTCTGATTCCTCCCGTACCTGGAAGACCGTTGTTTATGTACCTTACTGTTCTTGAGAAGTCTATGGGTTGTGTGCTCGGGCAACATGATGAGACTGGAAGAAAGGAACATGCGATTTATTATCTGAGCAAGAAGTTTACCGATTGTGAAAACAGATACTCACCATTGGAGAAAACTTGTTGTGCGTTGGCATGGGCCGCTAGGCGCCTCCGGCAATACATGGTCTGTCATACCACATTGTTGATTTCTAAAATGGATCCGATCAAGTATATTCTTGAAAAACCTGCTCAAACCGGGAGGCTAGCCCGTTGGCACATGTTGTTATCCGAATATGACATCCAGTATGTACCCCAGAAGGCAATTAAGGGTAGTATTTTATCAGATTATCTTGCAGATCAGCCAGTTGAAGATTATGAACCTCTTAAGTTTGATTTTCCCGATGAGGATATTTTGTTGATCAAGAGGGATTGTGAAGAGCCAGATCCGAGCGAAGGTCCAGAACCAGGTCTTTGGTGGAGGATGATGTTTGATGGTTCATAGAATTTCAATGGGCATGGTATAGGCACCGTTTTGATGAACCCAAAGGGTGGATTCACTCCATTTACAGCCAGGTTAGACTTTGAGTGTACTAATAACGTCGCAGAGTATGAAGCATGTATCCTTGGCCTCGAAGCAGCAATTCAACTCCGAATCAAACTTCTTAAAGTGAGTGGTGACTCAGCCTTGGTTATTTACCAGGTACAAGGCAAATGGGAAACGAAGAATGAGAAGTTAATCCCTTACAAGGACTACATTGTCGAGCTGATTAAGTATTTCGACGAGATAGAGTTCGAGCATGTTCCTAGATCTGAGAATCACGTTGTTGATGCTTTAGCCATGTTAGCATCCATGTGGAAAGTTAAATTCGTTAACGAAGCACCTCTTATCCATATTGAACGCAAGGTTGAGCCCGCTTATTGTCAAGTAGTCGAAGAGGATGAGGTGGATGAAAGGCCTTGGTTTCATGACATCAAGAACTATCTCGTCAAGCAAGAGTATCCGGATGGTGCTACCGGTCTGGACAAGAAAACGTTGAGAAGACTGGCTTCGAAATTCTTTATCAGTAATGGTGTGTTATACAAAAGAAATTACGACATGGTTTTGCTCAGATGTGTTGATAAACGAGAAGCGGACATATTACTGCAAGAGATTCACGAGGGGACCTTCGGCATTCATGCCAATGGTTATGCTATGTCCAAGAAGATGTTAAGGGTTGGGTATTATTGGTTAACCATGGAAGCTGACTGCATCCAATACGCTAGAAAATGCCATAAGTGCCAAATTTACGCTGATAAAATGCATGTACCTCCCTCGCCGTTGAAGGTTTTGTCTTCACCATGGTCGTTCTCAATGTGGGGCATTGACATGATTGGGGCAATCGAGCCGAAGGATTCTAATGGTCATCGTTTTATCCTTGTGGCTATTGATTATTTCACCAAGTGGGTAGAGGCTGCCTCCTACACCAACGTGACTAAGCAAGTGGTTGCCCGCTTCATTAGGAAATAGATTATCTGCCGTTATGGAATTCCAAGTCGGATAATAACTGACAATGGCACCAATCTGAATAACAAAACCATGAAGGAGTTGTGTGACAATTTCAAGATCACTCATCACAATTCTTCTCCGTACCGTCCTAAAATGAATGGGGCTGTTGAAGCTGCGAATAAGAATATCAAGAAAATCCTGCAAAAGATGGTCGTGACTTACAAAGATTGGCATGAGATGTTACCGTTTGCTTTGCATGGATACAGGACCTCAGTGCGAACTTCGACAGGGGCAACACCTTTCTCATTGGTGTATGGAATGGACGCCGTACTCCCCATCGAAGTAGAGATACCTTCTTTAAGAGTGTTGATGGAAGCTGAACTTGAGGAAACTGAATGGGTTCAAGACAGACTGGATCAGTTGAATCTCATTGACGAGAAACGCATGACAGCTATGTGCCATGGGCAATTATATCAGAAACGGATGAAAAGAGCATTTGATAAGAAGATTCGTATCCGTGAGTTCCGTCAAGGAGAGCTCGTACTCAAAAAGATCTTGCCAGTGCACAAAGATATGCGTGGAAAGTGGATGCCCAATTATGAAGGCCCATTTGTTATAAAGACCGTTTTCTCCGGAGGGTCTCTGATACTCACAACAATGGATGGAGAAGAGCTAGCACATCCCGTGAATTCTGATGCAGTCCGAAAATATTATGCCTAAAAACCCGCTAAGTCGAAAACCTGCAAAAGGCGACTTAGGCAAAAGTAAGGGTTGAAAAAGAAATAATAATAAAGAGCTCGCTAAGTTGAAAACCCGAAAGGGCGGCTTAGGCAAAAAGGAGCGTTCCGGTGGATTGAAAACCCGAAAGGGCGGTCCAGGCAAAAGTTAGGGACAAAGGCATTTCATTGCATCAGAAAACACTGATCATTGCAAACACACTTTCCGCATGAGAGCCATTTTCCAGTTCGTTCATTCTCGTCCAAAGCAAGATTCTGGATTAGTCTTAGTTATTAGTTTCAGTAGGTGTCGTTGGATTCAATGTAACCTTTTCCCATGTTGCCAATTTCCAAGCATAATCATTTGTGGAGCTATGCCTTCAGCAAGCTGCCACCCTTTAATAAAAGATACCATTTTGTTACTTACATTCCTTGGTGCATTACTCTTGTTTTCTATTGTTATGCAAAATGCATCTATTCTTAAAATTTTGAAAATGAAAGGTGCATTGAAAATTTTTAAAACTGTTCTTCGAAAACGCAATCAAAATATAAGAAATTACTTTGACTAGTGGAAATTTCGGAATGATCTCTTCACTCCTCGAGTAAATCTCAGTGTTGCAACAGGCCCCTAAACTATTGCCTCATCACAGTCCCCAGAGAGACTATAAGCTGACAACTTTTTCTTGGGTAACTCGAAAGTGTCCCTCAGGTTTTCTTCTCCCCATGTGAAGACGTGATACTGTGCACCCAAGCAGATTACCTTCTCCCCAGAGAAGTCAGAACTTTAAAACCAGATTTGGTTCTACCATTGATCCGTCTCACCCATGACTGACGTATTGGTTGCAGAGAACGCAGGGTATCTCCGTCGAGATGTTTATTTCATCTCTCGCCCCGTCTCTAGTCTGTTTCGTCAGCATCCGCAGGGGAATAAGCATCACATGCCTATTTCATATACTCATTTCACATACTCATTTTATAACATCCTGCATATTTAACTACATAGACATTAACATACATTCATATTTACATATGCCGTAACATATGCGTTAGCATTCACAGGTTCATTGTGTTTCACCATCATTGGTTGTTACCGCCGAGTAACTGGGTTTGTCCGTTCTCTCCAAATAGATTGTCAGCCCTAAGCATAAAATACTTACTTGTTTCCAGTTTCCCCACAGAGCTCGATCCTCGTGGATGACGGTTACTTCAGCTATCTTTCCACACTAGGATAAGATATCTACCCTTCGAGATCATTCCCTCGACGGAGTCTTGATTACCAGTCTTCTTTCTAGCTCGATCCTAGATTGAATCTCAGAATGATCGGTCGTCGAGCCCAACCGGGCGTGCATTTATTTTGCACCATCCGAAGATTTTCACCATACCATGACAGACACGCGACTGTTCTCGCCCGAGAAGTTTATCACTGTACCCGGACGTGCATTTATTTTGCACTATCTTTCAACCACAATCCTTTACAGATACACGCCAGTTCACGCCTGGAAAATCTATCAGTACAACACTTTACATCTTACAGCATCGGTATGCGACATTTCTCGCCTGAGAAGCCAATCCTATCTTCATATGACTCGCGGCAAATGGCCATCTCCATTGAGCAGTTGGGCTTCCATTTTCCCTGTTGTCTTGAAGTATGGGGAGGTTTGAACCAAATCGTATTCAGGAGAGCACGATCTTGAAGTACGGGGAGGTTTGAGCGGAATCATATTCAGGAGAGCACGATCTTGAAGTATGAAGAAGTTCATTTACCCTTTAGTAAAAGAAGGAGCGGAATCATATTCAGGAGAGCACGATCTTGAAGTATGAAGAAGTTCATTTACCCTTTAGTAAAAGAAGGAGCGGAATCATATTCAGGAGAGCACGATCTTGAAGTATGAAGAAGTTCATTTACCCTTTAGTAAAAGAAGGAGCGGAATCATATTCAGGAGAGCACGATCTTGAAGTATGAAGAAGTTCATTTACCCTTTAGTAAAAGAAGGAGCGGAATCATATTCAGGAGAGCACGATCTTGAAGTATGAAGAAGTTCATTTATCCTTTAGTAAAAGAAGAATCAGAATCGTATTCCAGGCGCCGACCTTAAATATGAGAAGATTTATATATCAGATAAGCAGCAGCCTCTTTATTTGAGTGCTTATCCATTTTTGCATATAAGTCCCTTCCAACGATGAGTGACAATTCTCCCTCGAGAAGCTTATCAGGGCGCTTCCCATCAAAGCCCATTTATGTTGGCATTCGATCCCATCACGAAGGATAGTTTACAGAAGTTTGGATGTTATTCTTTGCTCAATGCTCCAGCATTCTATAATCGATCTTGCAGTCGTGTAGACCCAGTTTTGTTGTTAGACACTCCCAAGTGGGCGCCATCTCCATTCATGATCATGTTCTAACCACTTTAAGCCCATTTATTTTGGCATACAGCCGGTTTCTTACCCTGTATATTTGCTACGGAGTTCCGAAAAGTCCGTTTGATCCTGTCACGAGGGATAGGTTACAGAAGCTTGGATGTTATTCTTTGCTCAATGCTCCATGCATTCTGTGATCGATCTTGCAATCGTACTTGATCCAGTTTTACTTTTAGATTCCCAGTGGAGGCCGTCTCACAGGTGTCATCTCCATTTGAGAATCTCGTTCCCAAAATGACAATTGGTCGTGTTCGCACCAGTTGACCATCATTTTAGAATTCCCCAGGGTTGTACCGTGTCCCAGCGCATCGTTCTCCCCAGTGTGTTTCTTCTCGTAGCGTCTGTCCCTGTGTCGTCGCATTCGTCAGCATTTTCGCAATTCATCATTCCAGCATACGCATCATATCATCTGCATTAATCTGTTCTCGCTTTGTCCATAGCATTGCATATCGCCGCATATAAGGGCAAAATTTTCGGTTATCTATATTTAAATCTCTCCACCCCGATTCCTCGAGTCTCTGTCACTCAAATCGTCTGGTGTAGCTATTTAAATAGGGGCAACTGTAATACCCCAAATTTTACCCTTACATTTAGTCAGTCATGGCGCATGACATTTCATTTTTTGCATCCATTAATCACTGACCAATCATTGAGCGCGAGTTGTTTTTCCGGAATTACCCCTAGGGGCGTTTTGGTCATTTTGAAGCATAATTCGTAATTTTGGGCCCAATGAGGTGTTATTCCTGAGTCATTTATTTATGTGGGTTGATTATGTTAAGATATCAATTTGTTTGGGTTCAAGGTGATGCGAGAATCTGGTCTGGGAAACATGGTTTTGGCAAGAATTCATTCTTCTATCTTCCCGTTCATTCTAAAAGGAAAACAGTGAAACTTCGACTGATTAATGGAACTTATTCATGTTGAGGGTACTAAGCTTATTATGCAGGGTTGGATCGAATTCAGGGATATTCGACTGGTGAGGTTAATCGGATGTTGAGGTGTTCGCAAATTAAATCATGGAAAAGAAATTGGAAAATGATTGTAATAGAATATGTGAATTTTATTCATAATATTTTATTATTATTATTACAATTTGTAAAGTGAATTTGGATAGAAATTTGAAGTTTATTCATAATATCTTATCATGATTTACAAAGAGGAAGTAATTTGGATAAAGAATATCATTGGATTTATTCATAATATTTTTTATTACAAGTTACAAAAGAGAAAATCAAAATTGTATTTCCTAAAGTTCTAAGTCATGTGGGCTTTGTGTTGATGCTTCGCGTTCGTCACTCGCTATCCCATTACCTGCACAATGAAAACAAAGAAAATAGAAGAAAATGTCAAGAGAAATAATTTGACACTCTCAGAACATCGTCATCATCGAGTGTCGGGAGTGGCACAACCGAAGTTGTGTCCTACCTCCGTTACCAATCCATGCCATTAGCGTCAGATCGGGTAACATTGTTCTTATCATACGGGACAGCCGAGAGAGAGAGAAATAAAGGAATTTTTTCGAGCCGAAATGATTTGCGCAAATGTGGATTCCGAAGGGACCATCAGCCTATCAAGTAAATATATGGCTTTTCTCGAAACGGCTTCACAGCCAAGAGTAATTGGAAATACAAACTAAAGGTGCACAACAGAAACAATCAGAGGCAGCCATCATGTAGGCTCAGTCTAGCAACATCATCGCCTAAATCATCAAACTGTTTGTGAATCCAAATACTCCAGCCCTGAAACGGTAGAAAGGGGCAGATATTAGTTCAAAAGGATTGAGATTACACACCGAATAATTCACGAACACATTCAAAGAAATATTCCAACAGCTTATGAAATGGACGAGTTCTTTGCTTTCGCAGAGAAGCAGCAACAAGCAATATTCATGGAAAAGTACAATTTTGATGTAGTGAATGATGTACCTCTACCAGGACGATACGAATGGGTCCCTGTACTTCACTAGGACAAGCTTTCACAAGCCATTTGGATTTCAAGCAGAGCTATTAGACTTTAATTTAGCAGAGCTAGCAGTTTTCACTAACCATTTAGATCGCTTGAGATCTTGTTCTACACAAATACACATCTGATGAACCATGAAACCAGTGCATTCACAGCATCTGCCAAAAAGAATCAAACAGTATCAGAAGTTGGCATAACAAAAGATACTCCAAAACTGCATCGACTCTGAACCACCTAGGTGAGTTCATGAAGGTCAAAACCCAAATATGAACAGAAAGTAAAAGTTACTGCTAATCCTTATCAGAAAAAATAGGGTAGAAACCAACTGGATCACAAACTGCTACCAAGAGGCAGGCGAAACCATGTCCTTACCAGAAGAGTCAAGTTCAAACAGAACAGAAAAATGAAATACAAACCAAACTGCATCAAACACCAGATCAAACAAGCAGACAACATCAATTCAGAAAACAAGTCAGCAGAAGGACCAGAAACAGGGCAGTTCAGTAAAACATCAAACCTAGGTTAAGGTCCCAAGTTTGGATCATACCATTCAAGCTCGAGACACGCATGAAAAGGACATGGGCTCAGTCAGAGCATCATTGCCCTAAGTTCAAGCTCCAAGATAAGTTGCAAATTGTGTTGCAATCAAGTGCATTACCGAATGTTGCAATCTCGTGAAGCAACAACATAGGATTGTAGTATCTTTTACAAACGGCTCAGACGAACTGTCATCATCGCCGCACAACCCTTCCCGGCGGCGTCGACCCGGCAATGTTCATCCTGAAAGAAGAGGAGGAAAAGTTAATTCACAGTGAAAAAAAACCGAAAGAACGGGACATGAGCTCATCGCAAACATCATAGCCCAACATAAGCTGAATTCAGGCTTGAAAGAATTAAGCTCGTGTGCAAGAGGACCAACTCTGATTACGAGAGAGAAGCAGAGTCCTGTTCAGAGACATAATTTGTCATCAGAAAGATCAGAGAAATTCATCAGAAAAAAAACAGGGCATCAGCAATCCATATCCAATTCAGTTATCAAACAAATCAAATGAAAACCCAGAAAATACAAGTCAATACTGGATATCCACAAATCAAAACGAATCCAGTTATCCAATTGAATCCAGATAAAATCAAAGCGAATCCAATCAGCATAAACCCCAAAAATGGAAAGCTTCGAATCAGATCAGAACAAAATCATATCAGAAGCTGGTGCTAAAAACCCCAACAAAATCAAATCGAATCCATCCAAATCAATGAGAAAATAACACAAATCAGATATGGTCCAAGCCCAAAAGAGAAATCAGAGAGATATAAAAAGGGACAATCTCACCATGGTGAAACCCTAACGGACAAATCGCAAGAAAAACCCTAGGCGGCGCGAATAAGAAGAAACGAACGAGACTCAGAGGAAACGAAATCCTCATCATCGTCTTTGTAAGAAACGGCGACGAAGATCATCGACGGCGAACAACAATCATCTCAGAATATCAACATCATCCGCGAATCACAGACGCATGCCATAGATCACAAAACGGCCGCGTTTACAACCTCAAATCGTTCAAACGGAAGACCACCGGCGCCGTTTTGACCAAACGACGGGCAATCAACCGTTTTGGGCCTCAGCTCACTTCATCATCGGCCGCCGGAAACTACCAACAATCGTCGTTTCCAACCCTTAAACGTAAGCACGAGATTCATCATTGTCGTATATTTAACGGTTTGAAGTTGAATTTCTTTCAGGTTTCTCAGTACGAGAGAGATGCATCATGAAGTGGATCGAAGAGAATCGAGAGAGAAGAAGAAGAATGCAAACGGCGCCGCAAGAATGTTAGGGTTTTGGAAACCCTAAATGTTCTTTGGTTGATTTACCCCATCCGGGTTGGGTCCGGGAGTGATGACCGGCCCAACCCCTTTTATTTTTTACTTTTTTTTCTTTTTTTATATAATTAATTAATTAGGTTTTATTAAACTTTTTTAAAAAAAACTAATATTAAAATTGTTTTTTTATAAAATAATAATTTAAAAACTTTTCTTATAAGATTAAAAAAACCTTTTTATAATAGTAAATAAAAAACTAGTTTTTTAAATAAATACATTAAAATCTTTTTGTTTTTTTAAAATATAATAACTAAGTTAAAATAGTTTTAGGGTTTGAGTTGAATTAATATTAATAATTTCATTTTCAAATTGAAGATTATATCACAAAATAAAACCACAAAAAGAGGCATAATTTTACTTCGCCACCATCTGACAATTCTATCCATTAATGGTGTTTGCTCGTTTTTGCAGTTTATTGCGTTTACCGTTATTTATTTCATTTTTATGTCATTATCATTTTGTAACTGCTCCTCTCATGTAACCTCGCGAACTTAACAATCGCTCTTTAATTTCTGCCTTTAAATTTCTGTTTGTATGGCTTTAATTTCTGTCATTATTTCTCTGCTCGTATGATTAGTTTCTCACACCTTCACTAATTATTCTGTCACATTACACGCCTCCGAAGGAATTAGGTCTAGCTTTTGGTCGCCGCACCAATAGTCCTCAAACCCTCAAAATTACACCCTTACAAACCCTAATTTTCACAAATGCCTCGCCGCAGGCAAGATTACAATTTTACCCTAGCATTAGGTCAAAGAGCTGCCGCGCTCATTTTAGGGTTTCCCGCCGTGGAATCCCTAATTCAACCCTAATTACAACCTAACACTTCCACGTAGAGATCGGAGTTTAAGACTCCATGTAAGCGTGTCCTTAAGACATGTTTATTCCCCTTGAGACCTTGACCACAGTCAAGAAGTCTCTAACCTCCCTTTTGAGGGGAACTACGATTACTCTGATTCCACTCCCGTAAGGATACGTAGGCACAAGATGCGATGTCTTACCGAGTAAACTTAGAATTAACCCCTAGGTCTTTTTTTTAACTTTTAATCCTTTGTACATATACCTTAAGCAAATAAGTAAAGCAAATAGTAAGCATTTGAACAAAAGGTTCCTGTAGAGTACTACAGAAGTTTAGGGTGCTAATACCTTCCCTAAATTTAACCAACCCCCGAACCCTAGATCTTTCCCCGCGTTGTGTTTACAATGCAAAATAGGTTTTCCCTCTTTTGACCTTTTCCTTCGGATAAATCAAAGAGCGGTTGTGAATTGAATTGCGATTCAAACTCATTAATAGTTTGTGATCCTATTTCCACCGCAATACTAGTCACGTTTTGAACCCTGCACAGATGAATTACGCAACTACCGAGAAGGAGTTTCTAGCGGTGGTGTACGCCTTTGACAAATTTAGGCAATATCTGTTGGGTTTCAAAGTGATTGTTTATACTGACCATGCTGCTTTAAAATATCTTTTTGCTAAGCAGGAGTCAAAGCCCAGGCTTCTGAGATGGATCCTACTTCTCCAAGAATTCGATGTGGAGATTCGTGATAAGAGAGGATGTGAAAATACTGTAGCTGATCACCTCTCGCGAATGTCCCGGATTGAAGAAAACGAGGACAAGCGTCCGATAAAGGATGAGTTTGCTAATGAACACATCCTAGTTATTCATGGTGTCCCTTGGTTTGTTGATTACGCCAACTATTTGGTCGGGGGTCTAATACCTGACGACTTTGATTCTAACAAGAGGAAAAAGTTTGTTCATGACTGCAGGTTTTACTTATGGGATGACCCGTTTCTTTACAAGAGAGGGGTGGATGGACTGATCAGAAGATGTTTTCCTGAAGATGAGCAAAGGAAGGTGCTCGAAGCATGTCATAATTCAGATTATGGAGGGCATTTCAGTGGTGACCGCACCGCAGCCAAAGTCCTCCAATCGGGGTTGTATTGGCCGTCTTTGTTCAAGGATGCCCAGGACGTCGTTAAGGAATGCGACAGATGTCAACAGACTGGAAATATCTCGAAAAGAAACCAGATGCCGCAAAATTCCATGTTAGAAGTAGAGTTGTTTGATGTTTGGGGGATTGACTTTATGGGACCATTCCCACCATCATTTGGAAAAAATTATATACTGGTGGAAGTTGACTATGTTTCGAAGTGGGTAGAAGCAGTGGCACTACCAACCAATGATGCTAAGGTAGTGGTCAGGTTTCTGAAGGAGAACATATTTTCTCGGTTTGGAGTACCAAGGGCCCTTATAAGTGATGAAGGAACTCACTTCCTGAATCATCTCATGGAAAGTTACTCCTTAAGTATAACGTGAAGCACAAAATAGCTACCTCTTACCATCCTCAAACCAACGGGCAAGCCGAGGTGTCAAATAGACAACTCAAACAGATACTGGAGAAAACAGTGCGTGCCTCCCGTAAGGACTGGGCAGTAAAGCTGGACGACGCTCTCTGGGCGTACCGCACTGCGTACAAAACACCCATTGGTATATCCCCTTACCAACTGGTATATGGTAAAGCTTGCCATCTGCCTCTAGAGTTAGAACACAAGGCATTATGGGCATCAAAAGTCCTTAACCTAGACCTCACCAAAGCAGGAGAGTCTAGAACTCTCCAACTCCATGAGCTAGAGGAATTCCGGAACCGGGCATATGAGAATGCCAAAATTTACAAAGATCAAACAAAGAAATGGCATGATCGAAGAATTCAGAAGAAGGAATTTCGGGTAGGACAATTAGTACTGTTGTACAACTCCCGGCTGAAACTCTTTCCGAGAAAGCTTAAATCAAAATGGTCAGGACCGTTTATAGTACATAAGGTGTTTCTGTACGGAGCAGTCGAGCTGAAAAATCAAGCAAACAGAGACATTTTTAAAGTAAATGGTCAGCGTTTGAAACCTTACTACGAGGGGCAGCAGAAAGATCGAAACGATGTCGTTCATCTCACATGATAAGATGAAGGACCGTTGAGCCAGGCGACGTAAAACGACGCGCTTCGTGGGAGGCAACCCACGTAGTTTACACTCACATTTTCATGTTGTTGCTTGTTTGAACAGGTTTTGGTTAACTCGCGGTTCATCGGTGAAAGAAGATTGTCGGAAACCAGAAGAGAGCGAAAAATTTGAAAAATCAGTACCCTGACACGGGTGGCTGTGTTGCACAACATGGGTCGTGTCAGGCTGTAGCAAATCTGGGCAAAAACGTGTGTAGTCAGGGGTGCAACACGGGTGCCCATGTTGTGTGACACGGCCCATGTTGCAGGTGTTTTATGTTGGGAAAAAATTAAGTTACAGGGGGTGCAGCACGGGTGCCCGTGTTGTGCAACACGGCCCGTGTTGCAAGGCGCGCAGTAACAAAACAATTTTACCCCTGTGGGGCCCACCTCTTTACTTCCCACTTATCTTTAGTAACCACCCATTTCATCTCATTTTACCCTATCACTTCATCTCCCACCTTCTTCTCCCTCACAAAACCCTTAACCTCCATTGCCTCCTCTCCATAAAAGCTTCAATCTCCACAACACCCACTCATCGAAAGCACTTCCGCCCTTCACAAAAAACGTTCCCCTCATCCTTGTGATCATTCCTACGGTTACGTTTTTCTCTAACGGTGATTTCGAATTTTTTCGATTTGTCTGTGTTGTTTGTGTTTTGCAGGATAAACAATGCCGCCTCGTAGAGACACAGGAAAAGCCGTGGCGGAAACTTCGCGCCCCAGAAAGAGAGCACACCGAATGGCGAATCCTCACAGCATACTCTTTGAAGACCCGGATCATCAGAAGAAATATTCCAACATCATCAAGCGTAAGCTCACCCCAACAAGGTATATCTGTAATACTATGCTTCATAATCTAGGGCTGAGAGTAGAGGTCCATAGGATGTTTCACACTCTTGGTATGCTGGAATTTATGCAATTGGAAGTGCCGACTTATGTGCGCATAACTGTTGAATTCTTAAGTACTTTAGAATTTCAGTTGAAGCACAGGTGGACAGGTGTGGAGGAGGAATACTATGGCACACTTAGATTTCTCCTATTTGATACTGACAGTAGCTAAATTGGGAGATATTCTGAAGTTCCCCAATTTTGGACCTGGAGCCCCTCTGGGAAATTTAGTGCAGGGGACTTCTGGAGGGCCATCACAGGCAGAACTGATTATGTCGCTAAGGCGGCAAAAGCCTCGTGTATTCATAACCCGTGTTTCAGGTACGCTCAAAAAGGGTTGGCCTATACACTATTCGGCAGGGGTGACAGCACATGAGTGGCAACTCAGAGGGAGCTGTACTTCATGTATGTCATGGCGAATCAAGAGCTCATCAATGTGGCTGCCTTTGCAGCTGACCATCTGAAGAGGGTTGCGAATGCACCTTCCGGTGAAATCAGTGTAGGCGGTATGATCACTCAAATCACCAATCACTTTGGCCACGGTCCTCTCCTGAGGGAGGAACCCACTGTTGCAGGTAAGACAAAGATAAATCTAGCCACCCTAACTGCCCAAGGTATGATTCAAATCTTTGATAGTTACTACTCCTTGGTAAGTCGAAACAGTCATCTCCTTGCTTTACCTGCACCTGACTTTATTAGTATTCAAAATGTGAATAACTGGTTGTATAAGAACACAATGCAGGATGAAGACGACCAATTTTATGATGGTACAGGTACATAATTTTTTGAGTATGAAGGAGATCAGGCAGAAGAAGCGCCTATACCGACTACTCGAGTCTCACCACATCAGGAGTCCGGCTCCGGCTCTTGGAGCTTGTCTAAAAAAGAATGGGAATGGATGGAGAGTGAGATGTGTCATCTCCGAAGTGAGCAGACAAGGCAAGGCGATGATCAGACAAGGCAAGGAAACGAACAAATCCGCCAAGGCAGGTTGATCGGTGAAATGCACGAATGGATGCGGCAGATGATGCTGCGCGACCAACCTCCGCAACCATGAACTCTGTGAGTCCCCTGCTACTGGTGTTCCAACAGTGGAGACACTGTTGAATCCTAGTGTGGGGGTATTTTATTTGTGTGATTTTATTTTATTTGTGTGTTTTTGTTTTTGTTTTTCTTTATTTGGTTATTTATTTTTAAGTGTTCGTTTGGAAGCATGATAGAAATTCCACAGTGAAAACCCCCTGACATTGAGCTAATAAAATTAGTAACATTGTTGGTTTGAGAACTGTTTGGTTGAGATGTCTGTGAGTGAGGTGATGAGAAAGTGTATAGAATGCTTAGAAAAAGAACCGTGAGGATGAAATCGGAACAATCTTGAGAGATAGGTAAAAAGCAAACACCCTGGGTTTCCCGAATGGGAACGAGTTCGACGTGTAGATTTGTACCATAGTGCTTTGATCTGAGAAGTACCCCTGAGTAGTTTATTTTGACAATCGGCTTTAATCAATAAGAATCGTGTGTGCAAGGTTAATGAAAAATATTGAGCAAAGGCACAGAGAAAAAAAAACAAACAAAAAGGGCAATTAGACGACTAATCCTTCTAAGTTGGGTAACCCTCACCCGGTTATTCAGCCCAACGGCGGTCGAACCTGAAAGCCATTCAAAAATAATAACAGTGCCAGAAAAAGAAAAAAAAAATGTCGTTGATCAATCTTGTGCACGCGAGGAAAAATCATAAAAGTCGTTATAGTGATTGTCCGAATGAAAGGGATGAAAATCGAAAAAGAAGACTTAAGTACAAAGCATAGTCGGAGAGGTTACCAATAGAGAGACTGAGGTCTGTGGTTTATCGTGGTCTAGTGTTTGTATGTTACCTGTTTTGAGGGAAAAGCCGAGATTAATCCTAGTGGGACTTGGAACGAGAATTTTAAGTATGAGTATCATTACCGTAACTCACAGTTCTATGGACAGTTCCGTTGTGCAAAAAGATATTGTAAGTTCGGTTTGGCGAGCTTTTTGCTTGAGGACAAGCAAAAGTTCAAGTTCGGGGGAGTTTGATCGGTGGATTTCACTTGTGTTTTCAGACTCTGTTTTTGTTGATTTTGCACTGTTTTTATCTGTTTTCGAAGCTTTGGTTTTTGTTATCTTAGTTAATCGTAGTTGTTTTTATGCAAGTCTTATTTTGAAGTTTGTATTACTTTTGCCGCTGGTGCGTTTGATTCGGTTTCTTTTAGTGTGTTTTTGGCAGGAATTGATAGCACGACAGTCGCACCGTTTCGGAGGCAAAGAAAAGTCGAAAAATGGAATTCAGAGGCACAACACGAGTACCCGTGTTGCAAAACACGGCCCGTGTCAGGGAGGACACGGTTGGAAGACACGGTCAAGATGAGCAGAGAAAAATGGAGAACAGAAGAGCAACACGGGTGCCCGTGTCACACAACACGGCCCGTGTTGCAGCCCCGGTAGGAGAAAATGCGCTATGTGGATTCAGCAGCCTGACACGGCCACCCGTGTTGCATAACACGGCCCGTGTCAGGGCCACTGATAGTGAATTTGTTGTTTTCTTTATGCTGACAGACCTATTTCGAAGGGCATTTGAGACATTTCGCGATGTAATTTGAATTTAGATATAAGAGCCACTTTTTAGAAAGAAGCAGAGACTTTTGAATTGAGAATAGGATTGACAACTGAGGGGAGAGTTTTCTGGAGAACAAAGGATCGATCAAAAGCGGAAGCAATTGATGATCCAAGTGACCCAACTTGAATTGTAATGATTTTCTCCTTTTCATTTCTAATTGCATTTGTTTTTACTAAGAACATGAGCAGCTAAACCCCCAGTTGTTAGGGGGTGGTCCTAAGTTGCGATGTAATGACATTTGTTTGATTATTCTATGAGAATTATGTTATTCACCTTATATATATATATTTTATTTTGCAACAATCTTAATGCGTATTCATATTGGAAAGTAGAATTCGATTCATAATTAGGTTTCGCTCTGGAAAGTCAACCTAACACTTTTGCAAAATAATATTACGGTAGATATTGCTTAGGGATGGGGATATCCCGTAACACGTATTTTATTGTCAGAACTATTGCTTGATGCTTTTCATGGACACTGAGAAATTAGTGTACATGAAACTCATCAAAGGGTTTTTATTAAGGAATTAAGGAAAACTAAACTTGAGAACTGATGAATTAAGGTTAATAACTATTATCTCAGGATAATCATACAAGGTCTTTACTCGCATTGTGTCCACTCCCCTAACATCGTTCTTAGATTGATCTATAAGTCTTTATTTACTTGTCGTGTTACTCTGCTACCAAACAACCCCCTAGACTTTTTGTTCCTTTGAATACTAAAAATCCCGTTAATTACTATGCAGTCCTCGAGATCGATACTTGGGACTTTTCCCTTATTACTACAATTGGTAAAAATAGTACACTTGCTATTTCACCGACCAGAGCCTATCTTCCATGTTGAGCCAAGTGAGAGCTTAGGCGTCTATGAGTGTATGGATGAATTTTAAGATCAGTTTGAAGAAATGCAAACAGAAATCAAGGCTTTAAGAGGGAATGAGTTATTCAGAAAGAATGCTCATGAGCTATGTCTTGCCTTAAATGTGAAGATTCCCTCAAAGTTCAAGGTTCCGATTTCGAAAAGATAAAGGTAACACCTGTCCACAAAGTCACCTGGTCATGTATGCTAGAAAGATGTCCACCCATACTGACAATCATCAACTGTTAATTCATTACTTCCAAGATAGTCTTACTGGTGCTACACTAAAATGGTATATGGGTTTAGATAGCACTTAAATTCGTATTTTCAATGACTTGGTAGAAGATTTCATTTGTCAGTATAAGTAAAACTTAGATATGGCGCCGGACCGTGACCAACTCCATGCTATGTCATAGAAAGAGAAGGAAACCTTTCAGGAATACGCCTAAAGGTGGCGTGAGATTGTCGCGTAGATCAGTCCTCCACTTAAAGAAAAGGAGATGGAAACGTTTTATGGATACTCGTGCCTTTCTAGATACCTTTTGATATCATAGAACCAAGGTTGATCGTCAGTTGTTAACTCTTCTTCCAGACAGTGGGCAGGCTCATCAAGATATTCAATACGGATAGCGGGTGCCTAATTGTTCCATTTTACTTTGAACATGGACGACAACATGGCAAGAGCGTATGTCAATTGATTTCTTTCTCTAGGAATGTGATTGAAATTAATCTCATCAAAGCATGGGATTAACTTCAAGACGTGATCTCGATATGGGACTAGTTTGCTGTCACGTGTTTCCCAGTCGCCTCTGACTTGACAGATGACTAGAGCCGAGTCCCCATACACTTCCAAAATCTTGATTATATGATCAATGGTGGCTTCGATTTTGAAGATACATGCTTCATATTCAGCCATATTGTTGGTGCATTCGAAACATAACCTTGCGGTGAATGGGATATGGAAACCAGTAGGGGATGTGATGATTGCCCCTATTCCATTGCCTTAAGCATTTGTGGTGCCATCCAACACGAGCGTCCATCACGATCCTGGTTCGGGTCCTTCGTCTTGGGCCTAATGTTTCAAGTCTCTGAAAAACATGATGTCTTCATCAAGGAAGTCAAAATGCATGGGATGACAATCTTCCATTGGTTGGTGGGCGAGATATTCAGACAACACACTCCCTTTGATAGCTTTTTGTGAGACGTACTGGATGTCGTATTCTGTCAGTACCATTTGCCAACGGGCTACTCATCCGGTGAGAGCAGGCTTTTCGAAGATGTACTTTACTGGATCCATCTTTGATATCAAAAATGTGGTATGGGTCAACATATATTGCCTTAAGTGTTTGGCAGCCCATGCGAGCGCACAACATGTCTTTTCCAACATTGATTATCTCGTTTCACATTCGGTAAACTTTTTGCTTAAATAGTATATAGTGTGCTCCTTTCTACCCGTTTCGTCATGCTGCCCCAACACACATCCCATTGATCCTTCCAGAATGGCCAAGTACATGATGAGAGGTCTTCCTGGCACGGGAGGCATCAAGATCGGTGGCTCTTGCAAATATTCCTTTATTTTCTCAAATGCTTTTTGGCAATTGTCATTCCACATAATTGCCTGATATTTGCGAAGCAACTTGAATATTGGCTCACAGGTGGCTGTTAGGTGAGATATGAATCTGGAAATGTAGTTTAATCTCCCTAAGAAACCACGAACCTCCTTCTCTGTTCTTGGAGTTGGCATATCTTGGTTAGCTTTTACTTTGTCAGGATCGACTTCAATTCCTTTTTGGCTCACGATAAAACCTAGCAACTTACCAGGTCTTACCCCAAAGGTACATTTATTCGGATTGAGCCTCAGACTGAAATTTCTTAGCCTTGTAAACAACTTTTCCAAGTGGATGAGATGCTCCTCTTTAATTTGGGATTTTGCCATCATATCGTCAATGTAAACTTCAATCTCTTTATGAATCATATCATGAAAGAGAGTCACCATTGCTCGTTGATATGTCACACCAGCATTCTTTAGACCAAATGGCATAACCTTATAGCAGAAGGTTCCCCAAGGGGTAATAAAGGTAGCCTTCTCCATATCCTCTAGAGCCATTTTAATTTGGTTGTATCCGGAGAAACTATCCATGAAAGAGAACGCAGAGAATTGAGCCGTATTATCCACTAACACATCAATATGCGGCAGCAGAAAGTCATCTTTTGGGCTGCCTCTATTTAGGTCTCTGTAGTCAACGCACATCTGCACTTTACCACCTTTTTTGGGAACAGGTACAATGTTGGCAACCCATTGAGGGTATTTTGATACTGCCAAGAATCCGGCATCAAGCTGCTTTTGCACTTCCTCCTTAATCTTAAGGCCCATGTCAGGTCGAGTTCGTCTCATCTTCTGCTTTACAGGCGGACAATCCTCATTGAGTGGTAATTTGTGCACCACGATGTCTGAATCTAATCCGGGCATGCCTTGGTATGACCAAGCAAACACATCTGCATACACGTGTAGGAGCTTGATCAGTTTTCTCATCACATTCTCTTCTAGGGCAGCGCCTACCTTGACTTCTTTCTTATCCTTCTCGGTTCCAAGATTGACAACCTCCACTGACTCTTGATGAGGTTGAATGATCTTTGATTCTTGCTTCAATAGTCTGGCTAACTCTTCGGGGAGCTCACAATCTTCCTCACAATCCTCATCAGTGTGGTAGATTAGGTTATCGAAGTCATATGGAACCGTAGCAGTATCATTATCAATGGAATCCGGGGTAGATCTGCATGATTGGTGATTTTATGCTTTATTTTGTGAAGATGAAAAAAAGGAAAATGCAAGAAAACATTGCCATTTATTTATGCAAAAATAGAAAAGAAAGACAGGGAACACAATTGAATGCAAAAGGTTCATTTCATTCATGATAAATATTAATTGAAAACATGGAAGGCCCTACAAAATAATCCTTATGCCTTGGGCAGAGCATAGGATTTGAAAGCAAACAAGGAAAATTACTCTTCGACAAAGATGACTTCTGGTATCTCCATAACAGTCCAATTGTTGAGTTGTTGATTAGGTGCTCTTGGGTACACCATGCAGACTTGATTCAGTGCATCTTCAGCTTCCACAAAGGTCACCTGATCATCTACCATATGTCCACCACTAATGAAGGTGAGTGGAAGGATGAACCATTTGCCCTTGTCAACGGATGTCTTCTGCTGAACTTTATGACCACCAGGGTAACCCAAACCAGCTCTATTCTTGTTGATAGGTAGCTCCAACACTCTTCCCCAACCTTCAGGGTGACCGGCCTCGATTACAGTCTTTGCATCCTTCAAAGTAACCATGGGGGATCCAGACCTTTTTGACTTCTTTTCCTCCTTCTTAGCAGGGATCATTTCCACACTTATCACATCAAATGCTTGAAAAAGGGTCTCATGAACTTCCCCTCCCACTTCCACATAGCGAAATGAAGACAGATGACTTACTAGCATATCCTCTTCTCCCTCGACGATGACAAGCTGATTGTTAACCATGAACTTTAGCCTTTGATGCAGAGTGGATGTTACAGCACCGACTGCATGAATCTAAGGACGACCTAGCAAACAACTCTACGTCGAGTAAATATCCACCACATAGAATGTGATAATGAAAGTGTGTGGTCCTATTTTGATAGGGAGATCAACTTCCCCTATCACAGTCCTTCTCGCTCCATCAAAAGCTTTTACTATCACTGAACTAGGCTTCATCATAAATCCTTCGATGGTCAGTTTGGCCAACGAATTCTTTGGTAAGACATTCAAATATGATCTAGTGTCTACCAACACCCTTGACAAAACAACATCAACACATTCGATAGAAATGTGTAAAGCTTTATTATGATTCTTCCCCTCGGGGGGTAACTCTCCATCGTTGAAGCTTAGAATATGCGCAGAGGCAATATTCGACACAACTCTTTCGAATTTCACAACAGATATTACTTGGGGAACATGAGCAGTCTTCAAAAACTTGATCAATGACTCCTGATGGGCAGGGGAGCACATTAATAGTGACAACATGGAAATCTTTGAAGGCGTTTGGTTGAGCTGGTCAACCACCTTATAATCACTTTTTCGGATGATTCATAGGAATTCTTCAACATCTTCATTGGGATTTCCTTTTTGAGTAGAAGTTTTCCCTGCTCAATCATTAGTTGCTTCTCATATGTACTAATTGGTGGTGGTACGGGCGCAAAAATCCTCTCACTTCTAGTTATTCCACTGGTTCCAACCAGGTTTTCTACAGAACTGTCGGCTTTCACAACATCTTCATCCACCTTTTGTCCATTAATGTAAACAGATGGCTCATATTTTCAAGGGACAGCCTTGGTGCTCTCAAAAGATAAAGGAGCAGGCGTAGATATCACTAACGGAGCGAGTGAAGGCGGAGATAGCAGAATCTCTACTTGATCATACGATATCTACAATGGTTCACGAACTTGATTATATGGGGTCTGAACAGAATGCCAATCATAATCACAAGGGATTTCCAAAGGCGCATGAGGCTGATCACATGGGATTGTTAGCAGTGCAACATCATACGGGATTTGTAGTGGAACTTAGACATGATATCAATCTTCATCACATGGAATTGTCAAAGGCGTATGATTCTGACCATACGGATTGTTCAACAACTCTTCATCGTAAGTGAACTCCATTGGATCATAGGGAATATCCAGAGTTTCCACTTCTTCGGCATTTGATATCTGCTCTATCAATATGACGCTTTAATCTAACAAATTTTGGATGCCCATTTTCAATTCATGACAGTTTTGGGGATCTTTCAAACAGTGTTGACAATCCTTGGTACATCCTGGGACAATATTCTTCATTAACAATTGTTCTTTAACAACTGCAAAGGGGGTCTTCATCTTATCAACTTCTGACACCAACTTCTTCCCTCTAGATTCTTCAATCATGTTTGTAGCATATTTTGGCATTGGATTATTAGTCACATTGGGAGTATTTTTGGTGAAATTGATGGCTTTTGAATCAATGAGATCTTGTACCACATACTTCAAAGCTTTCCAGTTTTCAATATTATGTCCAGGAGCGCCAGAACGGAATTCGCAACGGGCATTTGCATCATAGCCAGGAGGTAGGACAGCGGGAGGAGCTTTCATTTCTCTCAACTTTACTAAGGAACCCTTAAGCAAAAGTGGAAGCAACCTAGTGTATATTGTCAGAATGGGATCGAATCTTTTCTCAGGTCTTCTTTATCTTGGCAGACCCTGATACTAGCCTTGACGTTGTTGTTGGTAGGGGACTTGAACAGCCAGTTGGCTTGCAGGTATGGAGAGAGGTTGATTTGGAGTAACAGCGGCCACATAATGATAAGAGCCTTGGTATGCTTTGGCTTTCCCCTTATCCATCAAGGCAGCGCTCGTTTCGCCTTCTCTTTTTCTTGAAAAACCTTGGTAGGGCTTCTTAGATCCACCGGAAACTCCATCAGCATTCTGAATCTTTCCAATCTTTATCATGTTCTCAATCCTTTCGCCGGCCATAACTAAATCTGAGAATATAAAGGATGTGCATCCAGCCAAACGTTCTAGGAAAGGACCTTGAAGAGTCCCCATGAACATATCTGTCAATTCTCTTTCAAGAAGAGGAGGCTGGACTCTAGCAGCTAAGTCCCTCCATCTTTGTGCATAGTCTTTGAATGCTTCACCAGATTTTTGGGTCAAGCCTTGGAGTTGCGTGCGGTTAGGCGCCATGTCAGAATTGTATTGGTAGTGTTTCAGAAATTCTTCAGCTAACTCTTTCCATGTCTTGATATATGTACCTTCCAACTACATATACCATTCAAGGGAAGCCCCACTGAGGCTATCTTGAAAGAAATGCATTAGCAGTTTTTCGTCGTTGGAGTAGGCAGCCATCTTCCTACAATAAGATCGAATGTGAGTTCGAGGACAGCTTGTCTCTTTGTATTTTTCAAAGTCGGGGACTTTGAACTTGAGAGAAATCTTAACACCGGGTACCAAACACATATCCGCAACATCTAACCTAAAAGTGCTTGGGCCTTGTAGTCCTTTGACTGTCTCTTGCAAGGCGAGTACCTTCTTTTCCAAGTCAGTAGTTGGTGCTCCGGAAGTGTCTACATCCAAGTCGTCGTGAGGGTTATAGAAACCTTCGTGATCATCAAAGTGGATTGGAGGGGTAGCTACACCACTACCAGGAGTATGGGTAGTGCCTGCGCCAGCAGGAGTAGGGATTGTGCCACGAGGAGCGGGAATTGCACTTGCAGGAGTGACACCAACGGGAGTGGGATTTGAGCCCGTAGTAGCAGGAATTGGAGCATTAGTAGCATTTCTCTCCACAACTTGTCTCATCTTTTCTTGCCCTTTAGCGATAGCCTGGATGACTTCCATCAGCTAGCCCATCTGAGTCTTCATTTGGGTCATCTCTTCCCTGAAAGCGGCTTGATTCTGCTCAATCTGACCCATTAGTAATCTTTGCTTGCCACGAGTGTAGTAGGGATGTCGGGAAGTCAGCTTATTTACTGCGAATGGAGGTCACGTTTTTTTGTAAGTTTTGGTTTTGTTTTGTGAAATGCGGAATGATGTATGAATACATATGAAACAAATATGGTATACACAAAGCTCTTAGTAACCTTGTTAGTTATTATTAAGAATATAAATATTTTCATTGCAATCAATCAGAAGAGACATAATAGAATAAAAACTTCCATTTCATTAAGGTTCGAGGCCAAGTTCAAATACAAAATACAAGAGATATACTTCTTAAACAAATTACAAATCAACTCTAAAGGTGACTCCTAGGGCTCTGCGAACCGCCTCTAAATCTGTAACAATCTCTCCCATTGTTTCCTTGCAAAACTTCACAAAGTCGAACACAGGGACATGAGTGTTTTCAGGAGTCATCACTTGATCAACCACCTTCAATTTTTCAGGGATTTGCTGAAGCACAAATCTGGAGAATCTCGCCAAGTTTACGAATTTGTTCTTCCACTCCTCATAGAGAATTTGGAGATTATGGTTGATGTCATCTCTCTGAAGTACCGCAGCTTCTGCCTGATGACAACTTTCTTCCCAATAGTGGCAACTATCCTTCAGGTCTAGATATAGCTCATCATAGATTCCATCTTTCAGTCTTCGGATTCCTTCGATAGCTCTACCCAACTAGTACTCTACTTGTATGAAATCTCGCTGGGCTTTCTCCTTTTCCAATAGCTCACGAACTAATTAATCTTCACAGCCTTTGATAACGCCTTTCAACTTGTGGATCTGAGCTTCAAAGTTTTCCCTTTCCTCTATCTTCATCTGGGTGGCTATTCTTACATCATTTTCTAAGTCTCTGACCTTTCGCCACACTTGGTCCAATTTTTCATTTTGGTGATCCAAGTCGGCATTGGCAGTTTTGAGTGCTCCACCAACCCATTCTTTCTTTTCTTTCTCTTCCCTAGCCATTTTCTTGCTATCCTCGAACTTTTCTTTCAACTCTTTGCTCTTGTCTTCCCAAGCTTCGCTTTTCTGCTTAGTCTCATTGAGTCGAATTCGAAGATGGGTGTTCTCATCTTCAAGTTCTTGGACTTTAGCCTTAAGTTTCTCCATGTCTTCGGGTAAGATTGGTTCAGGCTCAGGATTCGGTGGGAAAGTATATGCATCAAAGATAAAAGGTAATCTGACTTCTTTTGCTCTCTCTTTCACCCATTTAACATAAGGTTCATGAGCAATGACATTCTTCCTCCCATTGTCTGGATTGTTTCTTGTGATGTTTGCCCATGCTCTTCTTAACTTTCTTACTGCTGGGTCATTTGGATCGGCTGTATTGATAAGGAACGACACCAAATCTTCTTCTTTAGGAGGGCCATCCATGGAGTGTCCAAATTGTCTTCTGAGTAACATCGGGTTGTAATTGATGCAACCTCGTGTTCCCAAGAGAGGCACATTAGGAAATTCTCCGCAAGAAAAGATGATATCTCTGGTTTCCCACTCCCTCTTGTACCACATGATGGAACTAACGGTGAGTGAAGCGAATCTTTGAGGCCATGAGAGTTTCTCGGAAGCGAAAAGACTTTTCTCGGGCATTTGGAACCTTAGCCACTTATGCAAGAGTGGGGCGCAACAGAGGAACATTCCACTTCCTTTTGTGTGTCTTGTATGAAGTGTATGGTAGAAGTCACCTAGGAGGAAAGGCACGGGGTTCTTGGTCAAGAAAATTTCCACAGCCACTTGGTCTACAAAATTTTCCCCATTTGGAAACATCACAATTCCATAGACCAAGAGTGCCAAAACTGAACCACATATTTCCCATTTCTCTTCTTTGGCATTCTTCCAAGCTTGTTCTTCTAGGAATTTCCTCGAGAATCCCCTAGCTCCTTTGGGTGCCCAATTGGCTATCACGTCTCCTGTGGGAATCCCTAAGGCAGAAGACACTTTCTTCAAAGTGAATTGTTCTTCGAGCTTCAGAAAAGGATTACGATCTTTGATGGAGAGGTTCATAATCTTCTCGAATTCTTCCAAAGTGGGAGCTATTTGAAAATCAGCAAAGGTGAAACAACGGAGAGAAGTGTCATAGTATTGAGGCAAGGCTGTGAGGGCTTCAAACTCTATCTTCTCTGTCAACAAATCTAAAATTCTACCATAAGAAGAGTGAAATTTATTGTGCTTGATAGGAGTGATCTTGGCACTTAGAGCTTTCAAACTGTCAATTGAAGGATCTTTGTATTTGAAAGTGAAAGTACTTTTTCTGTCGGCCTTCTTGTTTAGCCTCATTGTCCCTAGATTCACATTCATCATGATTGCTTTTTGAAAAATGCTTATATCTGCAATAAGAACAAGACACTAAGAGCTTTGCTTTTATGAAGTATGTATGTATGAACGGATGCATAAATGGAAATCGAGCACACAGGTTCATAAGTCCGAGGTATGGATATGGCCGATACTGATTGCTTTGTAAATAGGTTCTCAAAAGGCATGATCTATGGTTTAAAAGGGATCCCAAAGTCATGGGTTCATATGACTGTTCCTCATACACGACATGAACATGTCAGATGACGACTCCATCACCTGAACCTCTTTTGGGTGAGGTCCTCGTATCGAACCACACGAGAAGAGCTTCTCGGGGACCCATACTACGAGACACATCGACACTGGGTTCTAGACAGGGATTTCAGAGTCATGGAATTTTTTGACTGTTTGTTACGTATGTCAGTCATTTCCAAGCAACAACTCCATCAAGAAAGTCTCTTCTGAACAAGGTCTTCGTATCGATCCACACAAGAAGAGCTTCTCGAGGACCCATACTACGCGACCATCAATCTTAGTTGGCCAATGGTTTAGGGTTCTAAAAGGTCCTTAGAGTAATGGATTCCCAAGAAAACATTGATCAAACACGCCAAGAGCTTGACGGTTATCGTCATTCTCAAAGAAATCTACTCTAAGCGAGGTTCTCGTATCGACTATCACGAGATGAGCATCTCGGAAGCCCATACTACTCAACCTCTCCTATCTCAATTTTAACACTCTAGACTCGGGTATAGAGACTTTCCCTTAAGTTTGCCACCAAAGTAACCAATCCATACCACCGAGAATAAAACCAAATATGGTGAGATACAATTGAATAAAGGAAAGCGATAAACAAGAATATAAAAGAGAGAACCCAAACACGTAAAAATGACTTAGGTTAGGCTTGACTCGCTTGGGAAAAATTCCCCAGCAGAGTCGCCAGTTGTCGCTACGCGAAAAATGACACAGAGTCGCCACCGGATTTTATTTATCCCAAGGAGGGAAAGGGAAATAGCGATAAAACCTTTAGGAAAAGAGCATGGTCATCGCAACCAAGTTTTAGGGTTCGGGAGTCGATTATACGAGGGGACGGTATTAGCACCCCCTCGTATCCATCGTACTCGATGGGAACCTTCTAGGTTGTTTGGCGTGAATGGGTGTTTTATTCTAAAAGTTTGCTTGCTTAAAAGAGAAGAGGGGTTGTTTTTTATTAGAGTGCTCGCCAAGGATTGGGGCCCTTGTGCCTACGTATATTCACTTGTAGGAAGTGAAGAATTAGAGCATTCGTAGTTCATGGGACTACGGTGAAAACAGGATGTTGGGTAGACGATGCTAATGTGTGCATTCTAGCAGTTAGGTGTATTGCTGCTCGCTCGTTGGAGACTTAGGCGTTACCTGTTTGCGGTAGAACGGACGTAACATGTCCTTGGGTTAAAAGGTATGAATGACTAAAGGTGGGAAAGAAAGAAAAGTGTGCTCGCTAGGATCACCGTAATCCTATGCCTACGTATTCTCAACATGTGTGAGAAATCATAGCAGCCGTAATTCGGCCACTTAAGAAATGATTGTGTGTTGATTGTTTTTATACCTTGAAAAAGGGTTTTCGGATTGATGCCCTATGGCGGAAAAAAAGAAGTTTGATGAGTTGGTGTTGTTTTTAGGTTTTTGAAGAGAAATTGTTTTCGACTAGGATTACACAAAAAAAGACTTTGGATAGAGATGAATGTTTCGAATAACCAAGTCGAGCGGCTTGTATTCAAAACATTCGGAACGAGTGTAGGAGGGTTCCGTTCTCATTCCTTCTCCACCACCTTAAAGTCCATGGTGTATAACCCTAAGCACATATTTATTGTATTTTTGGATTTTTATGAGAAAAAAGTACCTCTTGATGTTGGATCAAGGGTTTTATTGTTGGTAAAAATATTTGAAGTGACGCGAACAAGGCCGATGGCGATGCACAAGGCACTCGACTTGCAAGGTTGAAAATGGCTCGATAAAATCGAGAGTTAGGAGGGTGAAAATCCTAAAATGAATTACAATTTTCATTTAATATAAAGTGTTTCTAAAATAGGAATTTTGAATTCTTTAAACATTATATGAAAATATACATTAATACAAAAATTTAGCAAAAAGAATCACTTAAAAATGAAAAAGTTATGTTAATTTGAAAATTAAATAAAATCAAATAAATCCAATTTATTAAAAAATAAGGAAAGCCTCCCCCAAGGCTTGAACTACAGACCTTGGCGTCACAGGCTCAAAAATTTTCCAACTCCACCATATATGCACATGTGAAAGGTGATGGGAAAAAGAGATAAAATAGTAAAAACTATGGAAAATAATAAAATGTCTAAAAATTGTCCTCACTGAGGATCGAACCCGGTAACACGCGCATGGTAGGATACTTAAGGCAAAGGTGACAACCACTGGGGTGGCGATACATCTATTGTATCAAGCCACCCCTTTTAATGAAATACCTAAACAAATAGAAATTATGGGCAAGCTACAAGGAAAGGGCAAGTGAACGAGCCAAATACGACTTGATCATAACTTTGTCAAAACTCAATCATTTTCAGTGAAATTTAAGTCTAAACTGCTTGAAATTTTATGAGGAATGTAATGGTAATCACCATTTTCCCAAATAGTGCACACACAACAAAATTCGAAGGCTTATGCAGTTGGGGTGTCTTGAGGTGCATTTTGACTTTAAGTGATCAAAACAGATGTTCTTGGAGACATGTAAAAGTCTGAGCATGTTTAAAGTGTGATATTGAGTGAGTTCTAACAGAAGATTTGGTTCAAAAAGCAACAGAGCAAGAAATGGCAGGTGAGTCGCAAATGATGAAAATTGAAGTTTTGTGTTCCATTAGTTTTTAAACAACATTCATGACAACAACTGCCATCAATCCAAACTGGTATAGGATGGAAATCTCATACCACATTTGTAAACTTGAAAACTAATGACAGTCACCAAAACAACCTAAACTTCAACAACAACAGATCAATCATACTTCGAAAAACAAAACATGGCCTGAGTTCAAACCAATAGACAACACAAACTCAAGCAAGCCAAGAAATCCTACTGAGTACCCTTATCGCTCAAACAATTATCAAATCAGTTGTCCCTTAAGCCTCTCAGTTATGAATTGACAGGTCCAACACAATTTCTAGTAGCAAATCTTAAACCAACAGTCCCAAAGACAGTCCTAGTGTAACTATACTAAGCTGGACAGATCTAACATCAAATTCTAGCAGCAATCTCTTAGTGTTCCATTCACTTACAGTTCCAATCAACAAACCTTAAAAGTCCTTCACTGTAAGACCAGGTTGAGGAGATTTTGGTTGAAAGAAAAATTTCTCACTTTGTAGCAGGTTAATGAATCTATGCACACCAAATGCAATAGTTAAAAAAAGAAACCCTAATGACAACAAAGGTTAATTAAAACCTAAGACCAAGGACTGGCAGCATGTCAATGCATCAATCTAAACATTATTGGCCTTACAACAGTAGAAGCAGAAGTCTCACAATTTAACTATCTCAGCCAAGATATGAGTTGGTTCTAAGTGAATTCTAAAAGATTAAAATGCCAGCCTGATGGAAACCAATTTGATGATCCTTCCAACAATATGGACAACAGACACAAAACCAAATCACAATCACACTAAGTCAAACAAGGTCTGAATCTCCAACTTGTCATGAACTCCAAATGATAATAATTCTTAAACAAAAAGCACACCATCAGGGAGAGCTCATTGAGTCTCTAATCTAAACTCAACCCTACACCAATCAAGCCCTTAATGTCTAATAGCAAACCAAGAGTTCCATATAAATCATGCTAACAACCAACCAAAACCCAGGAGAACTGCCTTCACAATAGTCTTAAATCCTCATGACAAATATCTGCCAACCTCTCCTAAACTGTCCAAGATATGCCATCAATAGGTTAACCAAATCTTGATGTTACAACATAGAACCAAAGAAACAGTTCAATGTCCTATGACAGCAGCATGAGTGCAACAAACTTGATGCATTCAATCAAACCAAACAGCAGCTCTAATGTCTTAAAGCTCTGATGACAACCCTATTGTTTAACCAAAACTCCTAACACTTGAAAGAAATCCAAATTTGAGTTAACAAACTCAAAAAAACATAGTCATATGCAGCAGTGAAACCTGACTAGCAAAACCTCAATGCACCAATATCCAACAGCAATGCTAAACATTGGTCTCCTTCTTACTTAAAAGTAAGCTACACCTAATTGGAACAAAACTCCATGCCAAAATGAACTGGCAGCCAACAGAGGCTTCAACAATGCTAGAAACTACCCCTGAGTTGACAACTCAATCTTAAGCATGTGCACATTGACAACAATGTACCTACACCGACCCATGTCAAAATCCTACTTAAAACAACCAACTAAAATCCAACAGCTTAAGGCCACACTCAAGGGTGTTGGACTGTCAAAACCTTGACCTTACAAAACTCATCCTAAATGAATGCACCAACACAAAGAGTTTCTAACTCTAGGTATTCAACATGAGCTAATAGATCCAGCCCTAACACCAATTCTAAAAACAGTCATATGCATAAACTTAATGACAGCCCATAATGCACCTATATTTCAACAGCAGTCACTTTTACAAAAGTGGCATCACATCCACATTGCCCTAGTGGTAGTCACACACCTATTAGCACATGAGTCTGACAAATTCCTGATGCTTCCTAACAGAACCAAACCAGAGATAAAGCATTTCAATCAAAAGGAGTCAACAGACTCAAGGCATACCAATGTGAACTGGACAGATCCACACATAGATTCTAGCAGCAGGTCCTAAACCAATACTCCCAAAGACAGTCTTAATGTAGCTACACTAAGCTGGAAAGATTTAAATTTAAACCTCATCAATGATACATCTCAAACATAACAATGTTCAATGTTAAAGCCCCTAACCTAAAGCTTCTCTTGTTGACAGTTTCAAAACAGTTTGGATACTAAATGGACACACCCTTGGCATAACAATGTCAATACATAAACTTCCATGTAATTAACACATTACTTTTACAAAAGTAATAACAAGCATACCACTGATGACATTACAACAAAAATGCACATTTTTGACAGATACCACCTCTAACTAGATTTGGACAGCATAAACACCATTTATCATAACAATGTTTAATCAATCTCACCAACCACAAAGCATAACATATGATGCATAATGAAGAGGCTTAGGGTTACATACCTCTTGTAGACCTCCTTGAGCAAGCTAGCAGCAAGAACAATGTACCTCCTCTTCCTTTGGTGAACTTTGAGCTTTCTTCCCTTTGAAGCAACAAGTAGCTTTTTGGGACAGTTTGAATAAACAAGCTTCCAGCTGGTGTTATAAACTATGGATAGCTAGAGTATCATGGACATGATGTGTTTTGATTGTTAAAATGGTGGGAATGGATCTAGGTAGTGATTTGGTATGAAAGGTGCACAAAAGTCAAACTATGGTGGTATGAAGTTTGACTTTTTGATCTATGGATTTTTTGATGAATGTGATGATGGAAACAGCTTCAAATGGTCATTTTAAGGGTGTGTATATGGTTTTTATGGTGGTTTAGTGTTTGGAACAAGGACTGGTGTGAAAAGTGTAAAGAGGCAATTTTTGGTGGTTTTGTGACTTTCTTCCCTTTCAAGCAAGAAGAGTAAGAATGAGAGCTATGTGTTTCTGGTTTTTTGGATAGCTCTGGTGTATAGAATACAATGGGATGAATCTTCTATTTATAGGCTAAGAGAAGAGTTTGGGGCAGATTTGGTTTTTTGCCTTTGGAGGGAAGTTTTGGAAGAAAATCCAACCAAGATCATGTGGCAACTGTGCATATCAGTTCCTTGGCTCAATGCAAGGCAAAAATCAAGTGAAATGAAGGATATGAGGTGACTAAAGTGAGGCTAGTGTGTAGGGGACTGCAGCTGCAAGCTTCGCTTCACAAAAGTTTCTCTTTCCTATTGTTTTTTAATTAAAATAATGCCACTTACTTGGCCAACTTGCAATGCCTACAAAATCCTTCTTTCTTCTGCATTTTAAACCATTAACCTTGTAAGTGCTCTTGATTGGCTGCATTTTATGGAAAAACACTAGAGCATGTATGTATGTCATGTCTGATATTAGTGCACACATAATATGGACTGTGCATGGTAAGTTAACTTAGCTAAAAGCAAGTTACGCTGGATGTCATACCCAATGTTATGACATGGGTCGTATGACATCAAGCGCAGGTTTGTTTTTCTGGTAGCTATAAACCAGGAAACAGAATAGGATCTTAAGCTGGATATCAGGAGACTTTCTAGAAGCCCTAGGAAAACTAAAAGATTTATGAATTAAGTGGCAAGCATGCAGATCATTGAAAATAGGTTTGTTATGGATAAAACCTAACTTGTGCACCAAGGCCCAAAAGGACTAACAACTGCTATAAATATCAGAAGAAGCAATCCTGAACAGCAGCTCTTGACAGAAAAATATAGAGTGCAGATTGCAGAGTCCTTGTGAGTGAAGAGGGCTAGTCTTCACGTGTGAATTTTGTTTAGGAATACTTGTACTCCAAGCAATTGTCTGGTGGATGATTGCATTGGATAGGTAGATTCTAGGTTGTGTCTCACTTAAAGCTGTGAAGTAAGAATGTGTGAGTTCCTTGATCAAAGCTGTGAAGCAAGATCAAGATGTGTATGAAGTGTCTCTTCATATTGTTTTTGAAACTGTAATTGTGTATCACTGTGGTGTGATTGAGGGGGAGTGAGTGGGTATACTCAGGTCTAGAGTGTCTCTAGGCTGAATTGTCATTGGGTAGGTTTTAAGTGAGGAGTGCAAACTGTGTTGTTTGACTCTGAATTAATTCTGCTAATAGTGAAGTTCCTCCCTGGCTTGGTAGCCCGCAGATGTAGGTGTTGTTGACACTGAACTGGCTAAACAATTGTTGTGTTATTTACTACTTTATTACTACTGATTATCAGCTGTTAAGAAGCAGATATCACAGTGGATGTTATAACTTTGGGAATAACATCCATCGTGTGTTTGCCAGAATTTTCAATTGACATCAGAGCAGGCACCCTACCTGTTTAAATCTGGGTGAGATCTATGGAAAATAAATTCGGGTACAATGGATAAAGATATAGGATTCAGTAATAGACCTCAAACTCTGGATGGATCTAATTATGTTTATTGGAAGCCTAGGATGATTGCATTCCTAAAATCCTTAGACAGCAAGGCTTGGAGAGCTGCAAACTCTGGCTGGAAATATCCTATGAAGACTGACAAGGATGGAGTAGATGTGTTGATTCCTAAAGAGGAATGGAACAAAGAGCAAAAGGCCTTAGCTCTTGGGAACTCTAAAGCATTGAATGCTCTCTTCAATGGTATAGACAAAAACATCTTTAGACTGGTACACCATTGTGAACTAGCAAAGGATGTTTGGGACATTCTCATAACTACTCAGGAAGGAACTTCCAAGGTCAAAATGTCAAGACTTCAAATGCTGACCACCAAATTTGAAGGTCTGAGAATGAAGGAAGATGAGACCATTCATGAGTTTTACATGAATGTTCTTGAACTTGCAAACACCTCAGGAGCTCTGGGAGAAAAGATGACTGAAGAGAAGCTTGTAAGAAAGATTCTAAGGTCACTACCTAAAAGGTTTGCTATGAAAGTAACAGCCATTGAAGAAGCCCAAGACATATGACACATGAAAGTGGATGAACTCATTGGTTCCCTTCAAACCTTTGAAATGGGAATGAGTGATCAGGCTGTGGAGAAAAAAACAAATGCATAACTCTTGTCTCAAACACTACTAATTCAGATGATGAAAAGGAGGAGAATCTGTGTGAAGCAATTGCCTTGCTTGGAAGACAGTTCAACAAACTGGCCAAAAGGATAGATGCTAGGTCTAAACCATATACCAAAAGCATGCATTCTGATTAAGAGAAATCTGAAGACAAATTCAGCCAAAGCAGAGGAGTACAATGCCATGAGTGTGAGGGATATGGACATATTAGAAAGGAGTTGTTGCACCCCAAAATTTTCCCAACATTTCTTTACCTAACTTATGTTTCATTTCATTCACATTAGCATTACCATTTGCATTTCATTGACATGTATGCAGGAGATCAAGAGGTATGATTACCAATCAAGAGCTACACAAGACTATGAGGCTAGCTAAGATGGTCATCCAAGAGTTCAAGGGTTGATATCCTTGTCAGAGAAGTTAAAAGATCCTCAGAGAGAGTGATTGAAACCAAGAATGTGGGTCTTCTAACTTGAAAGTTGGGGAAGCCATCAGATGATTCTGAGGTCATGAGGTTGAACTTGAGGTCTTGATAGAGCTCATGAGAAGTGTTGAAGATCACTTTGATGCCTAGACAAGTCATGGTGCAAGATTAAGAAGGCTCAGCCATGAGTGGTGCAACTAGGGTTTGACTAGGTCAACCTTAAGTCAACTGGTGATTTGGAGGAAGTTGAGACTCAATTCAAGATCCATGTGATCATGGATTGATACATTGAGATGTTATAAGGATGATTCCAAGGTCAACTCATCATGATTGAAGAGTTTGAGAAGTTTCAAGCTAGGGTTTCTAAGACTTGACAGTGTAAAATCCCTTAGTTTGACCCTTGTCTTCAAGGCAATGTAGTTCAAGATATGATTGTCATCTCATCTTAACCCCAACATGATTGTTGTAGGGCATGATCTTAGCTTTAATTTTAGTACTAGAAGTCCTTGATAGGGTATATAGAACTCAAGTTATGAGCCATACAAGTTACAAGTTATCTGAGGTATGTGAATTTGGAGCTTGAAAGTTACCCAACTTGCATGACACTTTTGCCCTAGACGAATGATTTCTATGAACTTTTGGTCAACAAGAATTTTGTTCCTTATTCTCTTAGCTTTCTATAGAGTACTAGAAGTCCTTGATAGGATTTTTAGAACTCAAGTTATGGCTTTGACAAGTCAAGGGTATTTTGGGAAGTTGTGATTATCGGTCATTTTTTGTTATGGGTCATTTTCACCAACTTAGACATCTCAAATGAAATTTTGTTCAACTTGAAAGTTTCTCAAAATGGGGTTTTAACCTTTACCATGCATTAAGGAGGCATTGAAATGGCTCAAGGAGAGACTTGGTTCAAGAAATTGTGAAAAGGAAGAATTAAAATGAATTAAATGACCAAAAATCTAAATAAATCATTTTGTGTGCAAATGAAGCAAAGTAACATCATTTTTTGAATGGAAAATGCATTCTAGAAACTTTGGCAATGTTAGAATTTTGATTTGAGTCCAATATCATGCCCTTTTTCTTTGTTTCTTCATGATGAAGTAACATATCATACATGAGCCATTGGATGGAAACAAGGAGAGAAACACCACCATTCATGTTCAATATCTCATGAGAAGTTGGATGCAAGCTTGCTAAGGCCAAAACAGAGAGGGAATCGTGACTGGTGTGAATGAGATTTTCAGGAGAATTTGAAAATTGAAAATCTCATTTTGAAGCTTTGAGAAAGTTCTAGATGATTCTAATGAGTTCTATATAAGTTGTTGAGTGTGTTCAGCCATTTTTTTGGAAGAGTTTGAAGCTGGTAGCAGAGAGAGCCATTGAAAATTCAGAGCTGCAAGTAGAAATCGAGTTCTGGGTTCCAGGCCAAATCAAGAGAAATTGAAGATTGCATTAGCTTCAGAAGAAGTTTTGGAGTGTATCTGCATCATCTTGGAGGTTGAAGTGATCAAGAACTACATCTGTTACACCTCTGAACTCAGGTTGGTACTTTTCACTCCTATGCATAATTTAGGAGGAGATAGATAGAAATCTATAGGTGGTTAGGATCTTGATGATGTGTAGATGGATTTGAGATGATTAATTACACGAATAGAGATAAGTTAGGATGATGACCAATTTCTGTTGAGGCTGAATTCTAGAGATTCTTGGATTGATAATCAAGATTGTATAGTGTAAGATGATCACCATGAGATAAGGAGTATTTCTGTGCATTTAATTTAGAGAATGATGAGATTCAAGATTTTGACAAATTCTGAAGATGTTATCGTGTTTTGAGTTAGAGAAAGATTTAGATGATTTGGAGTTGAGATTCGTGATCAGGAGGAAAAATTGAGTGAGATGATGTATCGTTTTGTTATTTTTGACGACCTGCGTATTTGACCTCACCGGAGAAGACGGTGGCGCCACTGCTCAGGCCACCGTCTGGTTTCCCTCCATGTCTGAATGTTTGAATGAAGAAGATGAACTGTGAGCGTTGGATGGCACTTTGACCTTGACCAAGTCCATGGAATAGATGGCCACAATTGAGTTTGAAAACTATGACTATTGACTTAAGCTGATACGCACCGTTTCATTAATTGGAAGCGCCTGGGCTTAGTGATTGGATTGATATTCACACCTCCCATCTGGCCCAACCCACAAATTGAACTGATGTTAATTGCTATTTGGCACGCGAGTTTTATTAATTTCTTTTGTTTTTCTCTTATTTTCTTCATTTCATATTAGTTTGATAATAATTCATAAAAAATAGAAAAATAGGTCAATTAATTCCAGGTTTTTCCCCCTGATTCATGATTGAATCTAGAATTTTATTGAATAAAAATATTAGAAAAACCATGCATTTTTATTTTTTGTGAATTTTTTACATTTTATTTGATAATAAAATTACCATGGTTGATACCTATGTTTGAGGATTTTAGTTTGAGCATTTGGTGATGAGTTTTGGCTTTATTTTTTGTTTGTGATTAGCATAAACATTTATGCTCCCATAGTATTTTTCTCACATTTTTGTGATGAAATTAGGTGTTGTTTTTAGGTTGAAAATTTAGGTGCTTCCTTGTAGGGTTTAAATTTAGTACCTTGTAGTGTAGAATTTATTTCTAGGTCTTATTTGAGGATTTGATCTCTGGAATTAACATGGTAGAGTCATGATTGACATAGGTTCCCATAGTTATTTTTGTAGGATTTTATAATTGATTTTAGTATTTTAGTTGGAATTAACTATAGTACTAGGTTTTAGGTGATCCTAACTTGCTAATTCAACTAGAATGACTTCATTAGTTCCCTTAGACTAGGGTTTTGCTTCTCTTGCTTTTGGATGATGATGAAGGCTTGTGTGGGCTGCTGTGGAATGCATGGTGGAGCTTGGACTTGAAGATTTCTCTCCCTTTGGTGTAGTTTTTTTAGGGTTAAGGATTAGGGTTTTTAGGGAGATCCCTTAGAATAGACTTTCTTCCTTCATGAAACATGGAAGGTGTTGATTACTTACATTCCTCCCTATGATGTAAGGTCCCCTTGTGAAGGCCTCATCCCTACTTTGGTAGGATATGTGGCTTTTCACAAGTTGGTAGAACCTTTGAGGGTTCCTTTCTTTGATGGTGGAGTGCTTAGAGGTGACCTTTGGTCTTCACTTTGCTTCTCCGTATCCCATCTTGCTCTTGTTAGATGAATCTTTCTCCCTTGCTAGAGGATGGAGTTCCTTGTTAGAAGATTGAAGATGCTAGAGGTTGCACTTCCCCTTTGTTTGAAGACTGCCATTGGAGCTGAGGCATGAAGATCAAGAAGAGCAAGTTGACACTTGTGTGAAGAAGATCAAATTGAGGATGAAGAAAGAGCTGAAGCTTGAAGAAGATGAAGAACAAGTTGATACTTGTGATTGATGCATTGAAAGCTTGAAGAAGCAAGTTGATACTTGCTATTGAAGATGAAAAGCCTTGAAGAACGGTTACATACTGAGGACTGAACTGCTGTCAGAGGATTGCTGTAAAGTTGTGGAGGCTGTTGATCTGCTTTCTTTTCTGTCTGCTTGCTTTCTGTGCAACTGTATTGATGCGACCTATTTGATTTGCTTGATGCATTAGAATAAGGTCATGTCTAGATTGTGTTAAGGTAGGAGCATGATTGCACTAGAGGTTGAGTTGCTCCCTCTGCTTGTATTTTTACTGTATGGCTTTGCTTGCGGGTATTCGGTAGAACCCTGCTCCCTTGCCTATGTGGTTTGTGAGTTGCTTGATGGCATTTTATTTTTCCTGTATGATTGCAGTTATTCATATCTGGCTTGAGGTAGAGACGAGCTTGTGGAGGCTGGTGCCCCACACACATTTCCTCCCTCACTTGCATTGCATGCATTTTACAGTCGTTTACTGTTTACTGTTTAAGCTGATGCTTTATCTGTTTCTGTTTATCATTGACATGATCCCCTAGGAATCTCACTTCCTTTGATAAGGAAGTGATGATTAGAACTTTAGGTTGAAACCTATGCATGATAACATCTAGGAGATCCTTGTTTCAAACTTCAACCATAGGATGAATCCTTGGCATGACAACATTAGGACTTGATAGTCTCCCCGTAGTTGTCCCCCTCTCTTCTCATCTCAAACAACAGTAAAAAACGTAATAAAGGCAAGTTAGTATAAGCGCGATACAAGCCTTAAGCTACTTGGGTAATGATAATTGAGCGGCCTCCTCTCAATCGTCTAGAATGTTTAGTATACGTCCTTTGGACGATATGCGACGCATTCGTTCCCAGGTCATAGTCTCTAGTGATGTACGAACTACAAACAACCATAAAAAATAGTTATTCCATAAAAGACAGAAAACAAACTTCAAACCTTTTTTGCCTCGTGGGCCCGTAATTCAAAGAAAGCTTTTCTAAAGAAAAGAGTGTCGTTAACTCCCAGTTCTACCGCAAATGGTAACGCCTAAGTCTCTGAGAGTCGAGCTGTGTACGCCAAACTGCTGGAACTGTTTGTTAACCCTACTCAATAAAACAAATGAATCTGAATTCCCGTAATCCGTATTCTCCCGAACTACGTAAGCTCTGATCTCTCAAGCCTGTTGAGAGTACGTAGGCACAATACTGATGTATTGGCGAGCCACCTTCCCCGTAACCCGTAGTTAGTCGAACTACGTTGACTCTGATTTCTCATTCTCTGATGAGAATACGTAGGCATAAAGCGCGACGCTTTTCCGAGTCACTTTTATTTTTAAGCCAGCCTTGATAGGTAGATAGTAAACCATCCCGTCAGATAAACACAACAAGTGTGGATCCCATCGAGTACGATGGACTTGAGGGGTGCTAATACCTTCCCCTTGCGTAACCGACTCCCGAATCCAGACATTGGTTGTGATGACCTTGTCTTATACCTTTTCGTCAGGTTTTTTCCGATCGTTTCCTTTCCCGTTCTGAGGGATAAATAACGAAAGATGGCGACTCTTCTGTTTTGCCGGCACCTTATTTTCGCGGTAGCGCCAGCTGGCGACTCTGCTGGGGACTTGATAGTTTCCTGGGGATCCAACATCCCTTATGCGAGTCAATTTGGGGATCCAACGTCCCCTGCGAGAGTCAATCCTAGCGCTTGTATGTTTACTTGTTGGGTTGTGTTTATTTATCACATTTTATTTCCCGCACTTTATTTTTAGTACGATATGATTATCTGTACTATTGTGGGAGGGGCATTCTGATGAGTGAGAAGCCAGACCCAGGCTTGAGAGCTATATAGTATTAGAGTGGGTTAGTGGAGGACGTGTTGGCTTTGCTTGCATCAGTTCCCATGTAATCCACACTCAGACGAGGTTCTCTTTGATGGCTTCCTATCGGTCCTTTGGACTCGAGGGGTTGTTGGATCTGAGGATTGTCGACTCTGGGAACCGATCATTTGGAATTCAGCTAAGTGAGGCCGCTTCAAGAGATGATGATGCCACACCTCCTGGGCATCGTATCATCGTTTCTTGAAAGTCTGTGACGCTGATGACCGCATAGGATGCCGAACCTTTTCCGTGATTAGGTCCATACCTGTGAGCAGGGTCGGGTTTGTTGCAGGAAACCTTAACCTTCATACTACCTGGTTTTCTTGATAGTGAATCAGTTTTGTTGGTATCAGAGGTTCTCATCATCAGATATGTGTGTTCTTGATAGAGCATATTTATGGTCTGGTATCAGGGGTTTCTTCTCATCAGAGATATGGTTGTTCTTGACAGAGTAGTATTGTGGTTTTGTTGATACAGAACCTTCATCTCCTCAACATCACAGTTGTCCTGATCTCCTGCTGCATGATTGCATTTTGCATTGTTTGCATCCTCATTTGCATGTCATTAACGTGTGTTTGTGTTGCAGGTGCATATTGCTCCCCTGGTTCTAGTGATCTTGATCCTCACAGCAGATATGGCATCTCTGAAGAAGACCGTGGCTTACAAGCTACCAACACCTGACATCCGAGAGTTACGAACTTTGATTTCCTTGGCTGATAAGACAATGATGGAGAGTTTCAGAAAGAGTTATGGGAGACTTCTGGGTATTGTGTATAAGCTTCCTACGTATGAGTTGAATGGCCTCTATGCTCTTCTGCAGTTTTACGACCCGCAGCTCAGATGCTTCGTATTTCCAGACTATGTCCTAGCTCCGACCCTAGAGGAGTACTCTGACCTGTTGGGGGTGCCTTTGATGAATCAAATGCCTTACTACCGTGTTGAGGGTGAACCCAAATTGAGTAAGCTGACTGACGCTCTTCATGTAGATGAGTCTGAGATGGAAGGGATGGTATCCAGAAAGATTGGAGTTCATGGTTTCTTTTTGTATTTCCTGATGGAAAAAGCTCGAAAGTTTGCCGAGAAGGGTCGTTGGGATGTATTCAATGCCTTCTTAGCCCTCTGTATCTATGGGATCGTGCTATTCCCAAGTCATCCGGACTTCATAAGCATGGATGCTTGCCACATATTTGCCTCCGGGAATCCAGTGCCCACCCTCCTCGGAGATGTCTACCATTCAGTTCACAGCAAGAATGAGAGCAGAAAGGGGAAGAACGTGGCATGTTGTGCTCCCTTACTGTATAAGTGGTTTGCTAGCCATCTTCCTAAGTCAGGGCCGTTCATTGATTCTGCTGAGTCTTCACCCTGGTCTGCACGGTTGATAGGTTTGACTGCTGACAATATTATCTGGTTTGATAGAGATCTGTTGGGCAAAGATATTGTGTATAACTGTTGTGGCTTTCCGAACGTCCCTTTGGTCGGAAGGAATGGATGTATCAACTACAATCCATCTCTGCTGGTACGACAATTTGGGTATGCACTACGAGGACCTTCTAAAGAGGAAGAGATACAGGAATCTCTGTATTTCACAGGGTTGCTTGAAGGCGACACTTTAATCAAGGTACAGAATGCTTGGAGCCATATTCACCGGAAGGGGAAAGTCTTGCTAGGCAAAAGCAACAACAGGGCCTTTGATCCGTATGTGACCTGGGTTCGAGAAAGAGCCGCCAAGTTTCTAATGTCGTTTCCTGCTGTGGAACCATTGTGTGCTCCCTTGTACAAAGAGCCTACTACAGTTGATATTCAAAAATTCAACCAGGTACTCCAAGAGAAGGAAGAGCTACGAAAAGCCAACGAAGAGTTGGAGAAGGATATCGCTCAACTTTGGAAAGAGAAAAGTGAAGCCGTTTACACCTGCAAGAAGCAGACTGAGATGATCAACCATCTAGGCTCCAACCTGACCAAAGAAACTGATGCTAGGGAACATCTGGGGTTGGACCTGAAGTCAGTACACGGCGTGTTGACGACCAAGAAACAGGATCTAGACAGAGTGTACCGGAAGTTAACCCAATACGAGAGGGTCTGGAGCAGCACCCTAGCCAAATACAAAGAGCGGTAAGAAAAGATGAAGCAGCAAGTAGCCGAGCTAGAAGCTCAGATTAGGGTGAAAGACGAGAAGACAGAGGCTGAAGCCTCGCTGCGACGAGACGTCCAGTATAGATTGGCTGAGGCCGAGGCGAATTTGCAAGATTCTCAACTCCGGGCTGATACTAAGAGGTGTAGAGTCGAGAACCATTCTGAAGAAGGTGTTTCTAGGAGCGTTGCCGAGAACCTCCCAGAGTCCATCAGGCAGAGGGACCTGCTGATCCAGGGTTTACTTACCCAGCCAGATCATCCCGCTACAAAGAAGTTGTTAGAAGAATTTTGTGCCCGTGGCCGCACCTGATCTTTTTGTATTTTCTTTGTACATTTTATGCATTGATATGCTGATCACCGCCAGGTCTGTTGGTTGGGGTCATGCCTTATTGCTTCAGTTGTATGTGATTACAGTTATACGCTACCCGAGCGGGCTTCTCAGATGAATATATGAGGATTTCTTTTCCATGACTGGATTATAGACTTTATTTGTCTCGGAAACTAGGATCGGGGGGGGGGGGGGGGGGATCTCCCCAAGGCACAAACACACGTTTGCATTTGCATGAAGCATATGCATAACGAGCACCTTGTCATTTTTCTTCTAACCCTTTGTGTATGCAGGTTGTTCCAGGATTGATCGAAGACCAATCCACCGCTATCCGACCAGAGCGAATCAAGCTAGAGCAATGGAACAAGTGCAAACTGACATCCAGGAACTCCGAGAGAGGATGGACCACTTCATGGAGCTCATACAAGTGGTTGCCAACGGCCAAGACCAGCTCAGAACATTGGTCCAGCCTCTAATCTCAAGGGTTGACAGCAACGGTGTACACCATGGTGGGAATGTTCCAACCCCTCCACTTGTTGAAACTCCTCAGGGTGGCATCCCCGTGACGGTAATACGACTAGCGTCGGTAATGGAAATTTTGAAGCTAATGGCAACGCTGGACTAGGCAATAGCAACACAGGTGCTGGAAATCTGTATGGGCCTCAGCCATGGCTAGAAGATCGTCAAGAAGATTTGTTCTCATAGAGAAGTGCTGAAGGAGAGCTGACTGCTGAAGCACGACTAAGGTTTAAGGCACTCGAGGATAAAATGAGGAATTTCGAGAACCATAACACTATGGGGGTCAACATGACTAAATTGGGATTGATTTCTGATTTCAAGGTGCCTCCTAAATTCAAGGTACCCGACTTTGAGAAATACAAGGGCACCACTTGCCCTCGTGTCCACTTAAGGTCGTACTACCGAAAGATGTCTGCTCACTCTGAAGACGAGAAGCTGCTAATGCACTTCTTTCAGGATAACTTGTCCGGGCCATCCTTGGAATGGTACATGGGTTTGGAACCTACCAGTGTGCGCACATGGAAGGAACTGGCTGAGGCCTTTGTACACCATTATCAATATAACAGTGACTTGGCTTCGAACCGGGTTCAACTGCAGAACTTGTCACAGAGGAACAACGAAGGGTTCAAAGAATACGCCCAGCGATGGCGTGAATTAGCAGCTAGAGTTCAGCCGCCGATGGTGGAACGAGAGCTTGTTGAGATGTTTGTAGCCACTCTCCCGGGGGTCTATTACGAGAAATTGGTCAGTGGTATGTCAGGGAGTTTCTCTGATCTCATCATTACTGGCGAGCACGTTGAAAATGGGATCAAATTGGGGAAAATTCAAGGTGGTGATCTGTCCGCAGCTGGAGGAGGAAAGAAACCATACGGTAACAAAAGGCGTGAAGGAGAGACGAGCGCCGTGTCTAACGCTCGAAGGAAAGGTAAGGGTCAGCGCCAACAGGTGGCTAGCATAACCATCCCTGCTGTCTAGCAACCCCAGCCACAGCATCAGCCGCAGCAGCAGCAGCCAAACCAGCAAGGATACAAAAGGTATCAGAACAAGGCACCTCTGTCAAGTCGTCACCTCGAGACACCGCCCATGTCTTATGCTCAGCTATTACAAACTCTACTTCAGTTACAGCTAGTCCATAAAAGAACCCTGGCTCCCTTGACAGGGGCACCTCTGCAGGGTTATGATGCAAATGCAACATGTGATTTTCACTCAGGGGCACCCGGCCACACGATATAAAACTGCAAAGCCTTCAAGCATAAGGTGCAAGATATAGTGGATGCTAAGATCATCAATTTCTCAGATAATGTGCCGAATGTCACAAAGAACCCTATGCCGAACCATAGGGGAGGTGGGGTGAACGCCATTATCGAAGAAGAGAACTTAGATTTGTTGACTGATGTCAAGGATCTGAAGACACCGCTTAGCTTCGTTAAAGCCCAGCTGATGAAGAGAGGCTTCTTTCCGGGCTGTGGAGAACTGTGTATGGGTTGTGTGACTCGTCCTGATGGATGTGAGCAGTTGATAGAGGGGATTCAGAGTCTGATGACCGAAGGAATCTTGCAGTTTAGCCGGAGGGCCGAATGTGGATCTGGAGAGGTAATGTTGAAACAGGATGATGAGGTTGCCACCATCACCATCCCTCGCAAGACAATAACCACTTCTGCACCCAGGCCGCCCATAATTACCATCACCAAGGCTGGGCCGATACCTTTTGAAAGCACCAACGTTGTCCCATGGCATTATCGGGCATACGTCTACTGTAACGGACAGAAGTTGGAACTGGAACCATCTGGGCAGTCGGTGGATAACCTAGTGGGAATTGGCGGAATCACGCGAAGCGGAAGAGTATTTGCTCCACTTGAGATTGTGGCGGACAAAGCAGACAAAGCCGTGGAAACTGATAAGGGAAAGAGTAAAGTAGTTGAGGAAACCCCTTGTGGGGTAGAGAAGGACTTACTTGTAAAGGACGTTGAAGAGTTCATGAGGTTGATCAAGAAGAGTGACTATAAGATCGTGGATCACCTCCATCAAACACCCTCGAAAATTTCCATCCTGAATTTGTTGCTGTGTTCGGAGTCACATCGCAACACACTGTTAAAGGTTTTGAATGCCACGTATGTACTGCAGGAAATCTCGGTCAACCAGTTGGAAGGGGTAGTAGCCCACGTAAATGCTGGAAACGGGTTAGGGTTCACTGACCTGGAGCTGACGCCAAAGGGAAGAAACCACAACAGTGCCCTACACATCTCGATAGAGTGTAGGGGAACGGTTATGTCACATGTGTTGGTAGACACTCGGTCATCGCTCAATGTTCTTCCGAAGAAGGCATTGATGAAGTTAGATACTCGCGGATTGATTTGCACACCCAGTGATCTGGTTGTGAAGGCTTTCGATGGAACCAAGTGTCATGTCTTTGAAGAGGTAACTCTGCCAATCCAAGTTGGGCCGGAAACTTTTGACGCAGTCTTCTACATTATGGACATCATGCCAGCCTACAGCTGCCTCTTAGGCCAGCCATGGATCCATTCTCCTGGTGCCGTGACCTCCACGTTGCACCAGAAGCTCAAGTATGCTGTCGGAGGCAGCATTGTAACTGTTTGTGGCGAGGAAGATATAATGGTGAGCCATTTGTCGTCCTTCAAATATGTTGAGATGGATGGGGAAATCCACGAAACCCTATGTTAGGCATTCGAAGCAGTTAAGGTCAAGAACGTGACTTCAGTAATGATTGAGAAACCAGAGATGACTCTCTCTTCCTTCAAGGAAGCCTGGGCCGTTGTTCAAGCCGGATCTACCCCAGGCTGGGGGCAGGTTCTAGAAATACCTAACAAACAGGACAAGTTTGGGTTAGGATACTCTCCTACGGCTGAAGCCTCCTCTTCTCACAGTGCGTCGCGAGGAAAAGGGCCGATCCAGTTTACCAGTGGCGGGGTGATATTTGAAAGTGTCAACGCAGTGTCTGAAGACGACGAAGACAGCGATTGCAACCTGGACTCTTGGATCCAGCCAAGCAAACCAGGCCAGAGCCTCAACAACTGGTCCATCAGGGATACCATCCAAGTGACAGGCAAAGAGTAATGATTTACTTTCTCCAATTATTGTACAACCCTACGTCCTACCCGGGGCATAGTGGTTTTAGTGTCAGGGCCTTGTTTGATTATGTACATGCATTTTACCAATAAATCAAGAGGCGTTTTTCTTTGCATTCAAATGTTGTGATCTCTGTTATACATGTTTTATATTTGTTTTGAAAAACAATAAAATGGCAGTAGGGTTTGTGCTAACCTGCGTATCCTTGTTTTAAGCTTAACCCTTGTTATTGCAGGATCCACATAGTAGATGACATCGACTTTAGACCTTCTACGACTCACTTCGACTTCGATTGCCCGATCTATCAAGCCGAAGAAGAGATTGATGAAGACGAAGACTTTCCCGCAGAGTTGGCCCGCTTGTTGAAACAAGAAGAGAAAGTTATCCTGCCTCACGAGGAAGAGATTGAGATTGTGGATCTGAGTTCTGAAGAGTTGGTCAGGAACGTCAGGATAGGGGCTGCATTGCCGAGTGATGTCAAGCAGAGATTGGTCGAGATGCTGAGAGAGTATAGTGACATCTTTGCTTGGTCATACGAAGATATGCCCGGACTTGATACTAACATCGTGGTCCATCACTTGCCGCTGCGATAAGATTGTCCTCCCGTTAAGCAGAAGCTTAGGCGGACACAACCAGATATGGCTGTTAAGATCAAAGAAGAAGTGCAAAAGCAGCTTGATGCTGGCTTCTTAGCGGTCACTACTTACCCTCCGTGGGTCGCCAACATAGTGCCTGTACCGAAGAAGGACGGTAAGGTACGAATGTGCGTCGATTATTGGGATTTGAATAGGGCGAGCCCTAAAGATGATTTCCCGCTCCCTCATATTGATGTGTTGGTCGACAATATAGCTCAGTTCTCCGTATTTTCGTTCATGGATGGCTTCTCTGGCTACAATCAGATCAAGATGGCGCCGGAGGACATGGAGAAAACTACGTTTATTACACCTTGGGGAACATTTTGCTACAAGGTAATTCCTTTCGGTCTGAAGAATGCAGGGGCCACTTACCAACGAGCAATGGTTACTTTGTTTCATGACATGATTCATCATGAGATTGAAGTCTATGTTGATGACATGATTGCGAAGTCCCAAACGGAGGAGGGACATCTGGTCAATTTGCTGAAGCTTTTTGAGAGGCTTAGGAAATTCAGGTTGAGGCTGAATCCTAACAAGTGTACTTTCGGAGTACGATCTGGAAAACTACTAGGGTTTATCGTAAGTGAAAGAGGCATCGAGGTTGATCCTGCGAAGATAAAAGCAATACAAGAAATGCCAGCGCCAAAAACCGAGAAAGAAGTTTGTGGTTTCCTGGGCAGAATAAACTACATTGCAAGGTTTATTTCTCAGCTCACGGCCATGTGTGAACCGATGTTCAAACTACTAAAGAAAGATCAGGCGATTATCTGGAACGAGGATTGCCAGAAGGCATTTGATAAGATAAAATAGTATCTGCAGGAACCTCCGATCTTGATACCCTCAGTGGCCGGACGACCCTTAATCATGTACTTGACAGTTCTTGAGAATAGTATGGGTTGTGTTCTCGGTCAGCACGACGAGACGGGAAGAAAGGAGCATGCCATTTACTATTTGAGTAAAAAGTTCACAGACTGTGAATCCCGTTACTCAATGCTGGAGAAAACATGTTGTGCACTAGCCTGGGTTGCCAGACGTTTACGACAGTACATGCTCAACCACACAACCATTCTAATTTCGAAGATGGATCCGATCAAGTACGTCTTCGAGAAGCAAGCGCTTTCGGGCAGGATTGCCAGATGGTAAATGGTGTTGACGGAATATGATATTCAGTACGTTTCCCAGAAAGCCATCAAGGGAAGCATATTGTCTGAATACCTTGCCGAACAGTCGATCAAAGATTATCAGCCGATGAAATTTGAATTCCCTGATGAGGATATCATGTTTCTCAAGGTGAAAGATTGTGATGAACCGTTTCCCGACGAGGGTCCAGATAGGAAATCCCAATGGAAATTGATATTTGACGGGGCGGTTAATTCTTACGGAAGTGGCATTGGGGCAATCATCACGACTCCCCATGGGTCCCACATGTCGTTCACCGCTAGACTGACGTTTCCGGTCACCAATAACGAGGCAGAATACGAAGCATGCATCATAGGTCTAGAAGAAGCAATTGATTTGAGAATCAAGAACCTAGATGTATATGGTGACTCGGCACTTGTGATCAACCAGATTAAAGGGGAGTGGGAGACTCGTCAATCGAATTTGGTGCCGTACATGAACTATGCTAGAAGGCTGCTTCCGTTCTTTGATCGAGTAGAACTCCATCATGTGCCCAGAGCTGAAAATTAGATGGCTGATGCCTTAGCCACGTTGACTTCGATGTATAAAGTCAATTTTTGGAATGAAGCTCCAAGAATTGTCCTTTCTCGTCTTGATAGACCAGCATTCGTCTTTGCGGTCAAAGAAGCCTTCGACGGCAAGCCATGGTTCCATGATATCCAGACTTTCCTTATGACTAAGGAGTATCCTGCGGGAGCGTCAACCCAGGATAAGAAGACTCTGAGGAGGCTGGCTGGAAATTTCTATCTCAATCCTGATGGAGTTCTGTATAAAAGAAACCATGATCTCGTGCTACTCAGATGTGTAGATGAGAAAGAAGCGAGTATGCTCATGGAAGAAGTCCATGAAGGCACATTTAGTACGCACGCCGGCGGACATGCTATGACAAGAAAGATCCTGAGAGCAGGATACTACTGGCTGACGATGGAATCGGATTGCTTTAAATTCGCGAAGAGATGTCATAAATGCCAGATTTATGCTGATAAAATTCATGTGCCGCCGTGCCCATTGAATGTCATGTCCTCCCCGTGGCCGTTCTCCATGTGGGGCATCAACATGATAGGCAAGATCGAGCCCACCGCATCTAACGGTCATCGCTTCATTTTAGTAGTCATCGACTACTTCACCAAGTGGGTGGAGGCAGCCTCGTATGCTAACGTGACCAAGTAGGTGGTGGCTAAATTCATAAAGAGGGACATCATCTGTCGTTACGGAGTTCCCGAGCGGATCATTACTGATAATGGTTCGAATCTGAATAACAAGATGATGAAGGAGCTGTGCCAGAGTTTCAAGATTGAACACCACAACTCATCTCCTTACCGGCTGAAGATGAATGGCACCATTGAAGCGGCCAATAAAAACATTAAGAAGATTGTACAGAAGATGGTTGTAACCTATAAAGATTGGCACGAGATGTTGTCATTCGCATTTCACGGTTATCATACGATGATACATACATCAACCGGGGCAACTCTTTTCTCACTGGTGTACGGTATGGAAGTTGTCCTACCGTTAGAAGTTGAGATTCCTTCTTTACGAGTTTTGGTTGACGTAAAACTCGATGAGGCATAATGGATTAAGAACCGGCTAAACCAACTCAGCCTGATGGACGAGAAAAGATTAGCATCGATCACATACGGTCGTCTGTACCAGAGCCAAATGAAGAAAGCTTACGATAAGAAGGTACGTCCTAGAAGCTTTCAGACGGGTGATCTCGTCCTGAAGAAGATTCTTCCTCCACACTCCGATCACCGGGGCAAGTGGACTCCCAATTACGAAGATCCATACATCGTCAGCAAGGTCTTCTCGGGAGGAGCCTTGTTGTTATCCACGATGGATGGTGAAGATTTTGCGTCCCCGGTAAACGCGGACGCAATTAAAAAATACTTTGCTTAAAAAATGACCCGCTGGAAAGAAAAAGAATATCCAGGCAAAAATGGGGCATCCCGGCGAACCATAAAAAAGGAAAAAGGTTCGGGAAAAAAATTAGGGATGTAAATGAAAAATGTACACCCGCAAAGTCGAAAACCTGGAAGGGCGACTTTGGCAAAAAAGGGTATCCCGGTGAATCGAAAACCCAAAAAGGGCGATTCAGGCAAAAGTTAGGGATTTGAAAAAGCAAATGAATGCATTCCGCGTATGGACTTTCATTGTTTAGTGGATTGGAAGACCTGAGGCCCGTTTATCTGAATCAATCTCTTTTGAAGCTGAAGCGTCGGAGAAGTGTCGAAGTCGAGTGGGTCATAGAGGGATCAACTCATGGTGTTCGTCTACGCTGCATTGCCGACATTTGTGTATATACTGATGTATATTTATGTTATTATACCCACGCAGCTTCCTCATTCTAGGAGCTTGCATCTGTTGTAAAACATTTTTGCCCATTCAGGGGTCCGTTATCAATAAAATGTATACTATTCAGCAATTCTGTTTGTTTGTTAGCATCTATCTGTTTTGTTTGCGAAAGAACGCCGATGTTTTTGATAAAATACGCATACATAAACTTACTGGCCTAGGCCACTGATTGTTGAAACAATGAATTACTTGAACACTGTCGCAGGATGATAACCTTGATAGGTCCCTTTAAGAAGGGTATCTTGTTTGTTTGTTTGTGTTGTTACAGGTATAGCATATTCCAGGAAGTACGTCGTATGCATCCCCGAGCAGGATGATTCCTTCTACCCCAGCGAGTTTAGCAGCTTCTCCCCACTGAGTCTGAACATGGGACCGAGAGCATTGATTTGTCTCCCCAAGCAGAGAAGATTCTCCCCAATCAGTGTTATCCTGATGGATCATCATCTCCCTAGCTGAGTCATGCGCTGAAGCGTATATTCATTCCCAACACCAAGTCGATGTGCAGCTTCTCGTGGAAGACTATTCGCAAGTATACAACTTTCGATAAGTTCAAACTGAAGACTCCAGGAGAATTAAAATTCCCCACAGAGTTGTACTCTCCACAGCAAGCAGGATGATTCCTTCGTCCCCAGCCGAGCTGGAAAATACCCAAAAGAGTCGAGTCCTTGGAAGTCACGCGGGCCGTGATTGGTTCCCCCCAGTAGAGTGTTGAGTAGCTGATACTGTAGTTCCCCGACGGAGTTGTTATCTCCAGGAAAGTGTTAGCCGCGAAGGCTGTGTAGTTTATTTCTGCGATTGACATCGTTTCCCTCAACAGTTTGTGTTTCGTACACCTAGATGAGCAGGTCCAGGTTCTCGTAGAACTTTGTTCCCCTGCAACAGTCGACTAAAGTTCATTTCTCTAGGCGGAATCCAATTGAGATTAGTGTGATTTCTTCTCCCCGGCAGGATGAGTCCTTCCTCCACCAGAGTGGTTCTTTCTCCTTGACCGGAGGCTTTTCCTTTCAGCATTTATTTTGCTGATGGGGTCGTAGCATTTTGCATGATTGCATCGCATTTACCCTAAACGCGTAGCATTTCCACCGTGTGGAGCATTGCGCCATTGTCAAACATATGCATACGAAACATGAGCTAGGTCGTTACCGTTCTTGTGTTGTAGATGTTCCTCCGCAGAATGGTTTGCTCAAGATGATTCTTGAATTCCCCAACGAAGTTATTTGTCCAAGATGATTCTTAAAATCCCCTGCGAGGTCACCCGAGTTGGTTGCTCAAGTTGATGCTTAGAGTCCCCGGCAGAGTGGTTGCTCAGGATGATTCCTGAAATCTCCAGCAGAGTTATTGGCTCAAGATGATTCCTGAAATCTCCAGCAGAGTTATTAGTCCAAGATGATTCTTGAAGTCCTCGACAGAGTTGATTCACCCAGAATGATCTCTAGATCCCTGAAGCAGAGTTACTTGATAGTTCTCCAGAATCCCCGGAGGAGATGTCTCATCCCCAGCAGGTTTGAACGGAGAAGTTGAGATTCTCTCGAAGACTTGATGGTTGAAGTCCGGCAGCGGTGCCAAAACCCCATACTTACTGATGAAGTCCAGCTGCGATGTCGAAGCAGTTTGCCTAGCTGACGCAGAGTGCCTGATGGCAAAAGATTGCATATCCTTATTGGTCCGTGAATGACTAAGGATTCCATTTGAAGACTTATTAACGAAGTCCAGCTGTGATGTCGAAGCAGTTCTCCCAACTGATACGGAGTGCCTGATGGCAGAGGTTTGGATATCCCTATTTAGTTCATGATTGACCGAGGATCCTATTTCAGACTCCCGGACGAAGTCCGGTTGACGCCTGAAAATGTCTTTGAATGCCCGATGGCATGATTAACTTGATTGTTAAAAAACTCCTAATGACACTGATGAGTCCCGAGGAATCCTTCTGCCGCAGTGCCGCAGAATGCCTGACGGTAATATCAGTTATGTATCACCGGTTACCGAGTGACCAGTGAGCCCTTGATGATTTAAGGAAGAAGCTGCACCGAAATCGAATAATCATCCCGACGGAGATTTGAGAGTAGCCATTCACCAGTAACCGGTGATACCTTATTGACTTACTGATGAAGATGTTGTCGACGTGCCTAGCGACACGATGAGACCATAGGTGACGATAAGGAATTCCTCTGCAGTGGCGCAGAATGCCTGATGGCAAAATCAACCATCATTCACCAGTTACCGAATAACCGGTGATCCCTTATTGACTTACTGATGAAGTCCGACGAAGATGTTGTCGACGTTCCTAGCGACATGATGAGTCCATAGGCGACGATAAGGAATTCTTCTGCTATGACGCAGAATGCCTGACGGCATGATCAGCCATCCATTACCAGTTACCGTGTAACTGGCGATCCCGTGATGACTTGAGGACGAAGATCTACAGCAAAATCAGATGATTGTCCTGACGGAGATTTGAGCTTAGACCCTTCACCGGTTACCGTGTGACCAATTCCCCAGCAGAGTTGTCGTGCAACTGTCATGCTCAGTTTGAAGATGTTCCTACCAATGCACGTGTCGTTTACCTGTGCGGTTGGCAAATCATCAGTTACCATGCAACCGGTGATCCCTTGATGATTTGAGGACACCATGATATCAGATAAATCAGAAAATCATCCTGATGGAGGTTCAGATCAGTATTTCTCCAGCTAGTTGTCGTGCAACTATTATTTCAGTTCCCGGAGATTTATCCCCATCAGAGTACCGTGTACTTGTGCAGTTGGCAAATTTCTGGGTTTATTAGTATTCAACCATCTTTTACCTTGATTGTTTGAGAGTCGTTCGCTTCTCACCCAGTCAGGTCCAAGCCGTTTGAATAGGGGCAGCTGTTGCACCCCAAAATTTTCCCAACATTTCTTTACCTAACTTATGTTTCATTTCATTCACATTAGCATTACCATTTGCATTTCATTGACATGTATGCAGGAGATCAAGAGGTATGATTACCAATCAAGAGCTACACAAGACTATGAGGCTATCTAAGAAGGTCATCCAAGAGTTCAAGGGTTGATATCCTTGTCAGAGAAGTTAAAAGATCCTCAGAGAGAGTGATTGAAACCAAGAATGTGGGTCTCCTAACTTGAAAGTTGTGGAAGCCATCAGATGATTCTGAGGTCATGAGGTTGAACTTGAGGTCTTGAGATAGCTCATGAGAAGTGTTGAAGATCACTTTGAGGCCTAGACAAGTCATGGTGCAAGATTAAGAAGGCTCAGCCATAAGTGGTGCAACTAGGGTTTGACTGGGTCAACCTTAAGTCAAATGGTGATTTGGAGGAAGTTGAGACTCAATTCAAGAGCCATGTGATAATGGATTGATACATTGAGATGTTATAAGGATTATTCCAAGGTCAACTCATCATGATTGAAGAGTTTGAGAAGTTTCAGGCTAGGGTTTCTAAGACTTGATAGTGTAAAATCCTCTAGTTTGACCCCTGTCTTCAAGGCAATGTAGCTCAAGATATGATTGTCATCTCATCTTGACCCCAACATGATTGTTGTAGGGCATGATCTTAGCTTTAATTTGAGTACTAGAAGTCCTTGATAGGGTATATATAACTCAAGTTATGAGCCATACAAGTTACAAGTCATCTGAGGTATGTGAATTTGGAGCTTGAAAGTTACCCAACTTTCATGACACTTTTGCCCTAGAAGGATGATTCCTATGAACTTTTGGTCAAAATGAATGTTGTTCCTTATTCTCTTAGCTTTCTATAGAGTACTAGAAGTCCTTGATAGGAGTTTTAGAACTCAAGTTATGGCTTTGACAAGTCAAGGGTATTTTGGGAAGTTATGATTATGGGTCATTTTCACCAACTTAGACATCTCAAATGAAATTTTGTTCAACTTGAAAGTTGCTTAAAATGGGGTTTTAAGCTTGAAAATGCATCAAGGAGGCATTGAAATGGCTCAAGGAGAGACTTGGTTCAAGAAATTGTGAAAAGGGAAGAATTAAAATGAATTAAATGACCAAATATCCAAATAAATCATTTTGTGTGCAAATGAAGCAAAGTAACATCATTTTTTGAATGGAAAATGCATTCTAGAAACTTTGGCAATGTTAGAATTTTTATTTGAGTCCAATATCATGCCCTTTTTCTTTGTTTCTTCATGATGAAGTAACATATCATACATGAGCCATTGGATGGAAACAAGGAGAGAAACACCACCATTCATGTTCAATATCTCATGAGAAGTTGGATGCAAGCTTGCTGAGGCCAAAACAGAGAGGGAATCGTGACTGGTGCGAATGAGATTTTGAGGAGAATTTGAAAATTGAAAATCTCATTTTGAAGCTTTGAGAAAGTTCTAGATGATTCTAATGAGTTATATATAGGTTGTTGAGTGTGTTCAGCCATTTTTTGGAAGAGTTTGAAGCTGGTAGCAGAGAGAGCCATTTAAAATTCAGAGCTGTAAGTAGAAATCGAGTTCTGAGTTCCAGGCCAAATCAAGAGAAATTGAAGATTGCATTAGCTTCAGAAGAAGTTTTGGAGTGTATCTGCATCATCTTGGAGGTTGAAGTGATCAAGAACTACATCTGTTACACCTCTGAACTCAGGTTGGTACTTTTCACTCCTATGCATAATTTAGGAGGAGATAGATAGAAATATATAGGTGGTTAGTATCTTGGTGATGTGTAGATGGATTTGAGATGATTAATTACACGAATAGAGACAAGTTTGGATGATGACCAATTTCTGTTGAGGCTGAATTCTAGAGATTCTTGGATTGATAATCAAGATTGTATAGTGTAAGATAATCACCATGAGATAAGGAGTATTTCTGTGCATTTAATTTGGAAAATGATGAGATTCAAGATTTTGACAAATTCTGAAGATGTTATCGTGTTTTGAGTTAGAGAAAGATTTAGATGATTTGGAGTTGAGATTCGTGATCAGGAGGAAAAATTGAGTGAGATGATGTATCGTTTTGTTATTTTTGACGACCTGCGTATTTGACCTCACCGGAGAAGACGGTGGCGCCACTGCTCAGGCCACCGTCTGGTTTCCCTCCATGTCTGAATGTTTGAATGAAGAAGATGAACTGTGAGCGTTGGATGGCACTTTGACCTTGACCAAGTCCATGGAATAGATGGCCACGATTGAGTTTGAAAACTCTGACTATTGACTTAAGCTGATACGCACCATTTCATTAATTGGAAGCGCCTGGGCTTAGTGATTGGATTGATATTCACACCTCCCATCTGGCCCAACCCACAAATTGAACTGATGTTAATTGCTATTTGGCACGCGAGTTTTATTAATTTCTTTTGTTTTTCTCTTATTTTCTTCATTTCATATTAGTTTGATAATAATTCATAAAAAATAGAAAAATAGGCCAACTAATTCCAGGTTTTTCCCCCTGATTCATGATTGAATCTAGAATATTATTGAATAAAAATATTAGGAAAACCATGCATTTTTATTTTTTGTGAATTTTTTACATTTTATTTGATAATAAAATTACCATGGTTGATACCTCTGTTTGAGGATTTTAGTTTGAGCATTTGGTGATGAGTTTTGGCTTTATTTTTTGTTTGTGATTAGCATAGACATGTATGCTCCCATATTATTTTTCTCACATTTTTGTGATGAAATTAGGTGTTGTTTTTAGGTTGAAAATTTAGGTGCTTCCTTGTAGGGTTTAAATTTAGTACCTTGTCGTGAAGAATTTATTTCTAGGTTTTATTTGAGGATTTGATCTCTGGAATTAACATGGTAGAGTCATGATTGACATAGGTCCCCATAGTTATTTTTTTAGGATTTTATAATTGATTTTAGTATTTTATTTGGAATTAACTATAGTACTAGGTTTTAGGTGATCCTAACTTGCTAATTCAACTAGAATGACTTCATTAGTTCCCTTAGACTAGGGTTTTGCTTCTCTTGCTTTTGGATGATGATGAAGGCTTGTGTGGGCTGTTGTGGAATGCATGGTGGAGCTTGGACTTGAAGACTTCTCTCCCTTTGGTGTAGTTTGTTTAGGGTTAAGGATTAGGGTTTTTAGGGAGATCCCTTAGAATAGACTTTCTTCCTTCATGAAACATGGAAGGTGTTGATCACTTCCATTCCTCCCTATGATGTAAGGTCCCCTTGTGAAGGCCTCATCCCTCTTTTGGTAGGATGTGTGGCTTTTCACAAGTTGGTAGAACCTTTGAGGGTTCCTTTCTTTGATGGTGGAGTGCTTAGAGGAGACCTTTGGTCTTCACTTTGCTTCTCCCTATCCCATCTTGCTCTTGTTAGATGAATCTTTCTCCCTTGCTAGATGATGGAGTTCCTTGTTAGAAGATTGAATATGCTAGAGGTTGCACTTCCCCTTTGTTTGAAGACTGCCATTGGAGCTGAGGCCTGAAGATCAAGAAGAGCAAGTTGACACTTGTGTGAAGAAGATCAAATTGAGGATGAAGAAAGAGCTGAAGCTTGAAGAAGATGAAGAACAAGTTGATACTTGTGATTGATGCATTGAAAGCTTGAAGAAGCAAGTTGATACTTGCTATTGAAGATGAAAAGCCTTGAAGAACAGTTACAGACTGAGGACTGAACTGCTGTCAGAGGATTGTTGTAAAGCTGTGGAGGCTGTTGATCTGCTTTCTTTCCTGTCTGTTTGCTTTCTGTGCAACTGTATTGATGTGACTTGTTTGATTTTCTTGATGCATTAGAATAAGGTCATGTCTAGATTGTGTTAAGCTAGGAGCACGATTGCACTAGAGGTTGAGTTGCTCCCTCTGCTTGTATTTTTACTGTATGGCTTTGCTTGCGGGTATTCGGTAGAGCCCTGCTCCCTTGCCTATGTGGTTTGTGAGTTGCTTGATGGCATTTTATTTTTCCTGTATGATTGCAGTTATTCATATCTGGCTTGAGGTCGAGACGAGCTTGTGGAGGCTGGTGCCCCACACACATTTCCTCCCTCACTTGCATTGCATGTATTTTACAGTTGTTTACTGTTTACTGTTTAAATTGATGTTTTATCTGTTTCTGTTTATCATTGACATGATCCCCTAGGAATCTCACTTCCTTTGATAAGGAAGTGATGATTAGAACTTTAGGTTGAAACCTATGCATGATAACATCTAGGAGATCCTTGTTTAAAACTTCAACCATAGGATGAATCCTTGGCATGACAACATTAGGACTTGATAGTCTCCCCGTAGTTGTCCCCCTCTCTTCTCATCTCAAACAATAGTAAAAAACGTAATAAAGGCAAGTTAGTATAAGCGCGATACAAGCCTTAAGCTACTTGGGTAATGATAATTGAACGGCCTCCTCTCAATCGTCTAGAATGTTTAGTATACGTCCTTTGGATGATATGCAACGCATTCGTTCCCAGGTCATAGTCTCTAGTGTTGTACGAACTACAAACAACCATAAAAAACAGTTCTTCCGTAAAAGACAGAAAATAAACTTCAAACCTTTTTTTCCCCGTGGGCCCGTAATTCAAAGAAGGCTTTTCTGAAGAAAAAAGTGTCGTTAACTCCCAGTTCTACCGTAAATGGTAACACCTAAGTCTCTAAGGGTCGAGCTGCGTACGCCAAACTGCTGGAACTGTTTGTTAACTTTACTCGATAAAACAGATGAATCTGAATTCCCGTAATCCGTATTATCCCGAACTACATAAGCTCTGATCTCTCAAGCCTGTTGAGAGTACATAGGCACAATACTGATGTATTGGCGAGCCACCTTCCCCATAACCCGTAGTTAGTCGAACTACATTGACTCCGATTTCTCATTCTCTGATGAGAATACGTAGGCATAAAGCGCGACGCTTTGCCGAGTCATTTTTCTTTTTAAGCCAGCCTTGATAGGTAGATAGTAAACCAACCCGTCAGATAAATACAACAAGCGTGGATCCCATCGAGTACGATGGACGTGAGGGGTGCTAATACCTTCCCCTTGCGTAACCGACTCCCGAATCCAGACATTGGTTGCGATGACCTTGTCTTATACCTTTTCGTTAGGTTTTTTCCAATCGTTTCCTTTCCCGTTCTGAGGGATAAATAATGAAAGGTGGCGACTCTTCTGTTTTTCCGGAACCTTATTTTCGCGGTAGCGACAGGAGTGTCCCACATATCTCAAAAAGAAGGGAAAAGTCTTAACAGTCACTTGGTCTGATGAAGATTCTGACAGTGGATCAAAAGAGGAAACAGCTAAACATGTCACTGCCCTTAACAGTGTGTGCATCTCTGATGATGATTCAAGTGATGAAGAGTTGTCCTTTGAGGAGCTTGCAGCCTCATACAAAAAACTTCACCTCAGAAGTACAAAACTGGTTCAGCAAAGAGAGCAACAGAAGAAAATCATCAAAGAGTTAGAAGCTGAAAAGAGAGAGCATCTAGCCACAATAAACACACTCAGAAGTGAAGTGAAGGAGTTGAAAAGTAAAAAGGATCAAATGACAAAATCCATAAGGATGCTCAATTCTGGGACTGACACCTTAGAGGAAATCCTTCAGAGTGGACAAACCTCAGGAGATAGGTCTGGACTAGGATTTGTTGATAAACAAAATCCTGTGCTAAAACTCAAGAGATTACAACCTGAGGTCCAGAAGCTAAAGAGGATGTCACGACCAATGTCACAACATCCAACTAACAGAAACTGGAATCAAGTCAAAAGTAGATTCCAAGGGTATAGATGTTACCACTGTGGAAAACTTGGTCATATCAAATCTGTGTGTTTCTGGCTGCATGGATTTCATAGTCATCCTCATCAAGAACAGAGAGCTCATGTCAAAAGGCAGCATCAAGCAAAAACTAAGAAGAGTGCTCCTAACAGGCAAAGACATTGGGTTACCAAGAATATGGCCCTAGCATCTCACACTGCTCTAAGGATGCCAACCCAAGAGGATTGGTACTTTGACAGTGGTTGCTCCAGACATATGACTGGAATTGAGGATCACTTGACAAAACTCAACCCTCATACATCTAGTCATGTAACCTTTGGTGATGGAGCTAGAGGAAAAATCACAGGTGTTGGACATCTTGACAGTCTTAAAGCCCCAAAATTGAAGGATGTCTTGCTGGTTAAAGGACTGACTGTTAACATAATAAGCATAAGTCAGCTATGTGACCAAGGTTTAAAAGTCCACTTTTCAAAGGATAAGTGTGTGGTTGTCAATGAAGAAGGTGAGGAAGAAATGAGGGGATCCAGAGCAATGAATAATTGCTACCTATGGGAGCCCAGAAGTATCCTTAATAACCTGGAGAAAAAGGAAACTGAGGACAAATTATGGCTGGTGAAAGACAGACAAAATAGAAGGTCCAACACATCAGCAAGAAGATCTTCAAAGTATGCTTCAGAAAGGAGGACAGGTTGTAAGAAACTTCATGTAGGGAAGCAAGCCAAGAAGGGATACCCATACATTGGTCATCAGGGAAAGCTAGATAGGCTATATTGGAACCTGATGGAGGCCATGGATGCTACCTTGTCTAAAGGAAGCAATGTTACTCCGGATGTCATGACCTTGTTCTGTGACATCCAGCGCATTATTCAACCAAGTCCTGGTGAGTTCAAGGGAGGCATGATCAGGAGTCACTCATGTAAATGGCAAGGGATTTGTGCAACACCTGAAGAATATGCAATAAATAGGGCTGAAATTGGTGCAGGAAGTGTCAAGGACCATAAAAATGATCTACAAAAATTGAGGCCTTTGAGTAATGGTGAGTTATAGCAATTAATGAGAATAGGGAATTATAATTTAAAATTCAATCATTTACTGATTGGTCAAAATATTAAGTTCCATCCCTATTTTCCATATCATCTATTGAGCCCCTACACATCAAACTCCTACACCACTTGGTTCGAGATCAACCTGTTCATCTTCCCAACAGCCTCCAACGAAAGAAAACTCCTCTGTTCTCAATCAAAGTCTCCAACGATGTCACAACAATCAAAATCATCCCCATCCAAATGCATGTCCAACAAAGCCGAGGAGTCAAACCCTAACGAGGTGCTAGAAGCATCTCCATTGCGCATGGTGACACCGGACGGATTATTGATGAATGAACCTAGCAAACCCCATGCAAAAAGGACAAATGACCGTGTCACAAGTCAAGCTCCTTCTTCTGCTACATCTGATGATCTCAACAATGCAGAAGTTAGACGAACCCATCTTGCCATTGTGAAAATAGTCGCCAACACACTCAACATACCCACGTCTTCTAGCTTGAAGGGGTCTGATCCTAAACTGCATGATCAAGCAAATGTCTCACCCAATGTTGCAATATCAAAGGACCCTGCACCAAAAGGGAGGAACAAGGGTGAAGAAGCTAAGCAAATGGGTGAAAGTATGCAAGGCACCACAGATACTGAAGTGGTAGACCTAGACAGCTATTTTGACAATGATCTCATAGTCAAATTCAATCCAGGCATAGCCAAAAGGCTGATGACACGAAAAGGGGAAAAGGTAGCTAATCAAATTTCCCCCAAGAAGAAAGATGGTGAGAAGAGTACTGAGCAAGAAACTTCCACAAAGAAGGCTGGAACAAAGAGGGCTCGGGTTGGACCCCCTAAAGGCTGGAGCAAAGTTGTCACAAAGAAGAAGAGGGTTGAATCTAGTTCAGAATCAGAAACAGACTCTGATGTTGCTGTTGATGTCACTGACATCCAAACCAAGAAAAAGCCTTCCACAAGCAAACTGGCTGAAAGTATTTTTGAAGTACCAATTGATAACATTTCATTTCACTATCCATCAAGTGTTAACAGATGGAAATACATGTATCACAAGAGGTTGGCCCTAGAGAGAGAGCTTGCTCAGAATGCTCTTGATAACAAAGAAACCATGGCCCTCATCAGAGATGCTGGCTTGGTGAAAACTGTGACTCAGTTCTCCCAATGCTATGAAATGTTGGTGAAAGAATTCATAGTCAATCTATCAGGTGAATGTGCTGATAGAAAATCCAGTGAGTTTGGCAAAGTATTTGTAAGAGGTGAATGTATCAACTTTACAGCAACTATCATCAACAAGTACTTGGGGAGACCTAATGAAGGCCTGACTGAACTAAGAGTCTCAAACCATCAAGTATGTCAGGAAATAACTGCTAAATAGGTCAAGAAGTGGCCCACCAAAGGGAAGCTTATAGCAAGCAAACTAAGTGTTAAATATGCTATGCTTCACAAAATTGGTGCTGCAAATTGGGTGCCCACCAATCATAAGACAACAGTTGCAACCATTCTTGGAAGGTTCATATATGCTGTAGGAACTAAGGCTAAGCTCAATTATGGAACGTACATTCATGAACAAACCATGAAGCATGCTGGTAGCTACAGTATTAAGGGCCCTATTGCTTTTCCCTCTCTCATCTGTGGAATCATCTGTGAACAACATCCCAACATCCTAAAGAAGAATGATGTTGCAAGCAAGAGTGAAACTGCATTGTCATTTCACCATAAGCTGTTTCAGGGGACTCATGTTCCTGATATTGTTATGACATCAGCTGAGACATCAAAGGGATCATCAAAATCAAGAAAAGCTGAAGTAATTTCAATGTTGAAGGAAAACTGCAAGGAACTGGATACTAGAAAGAAAAATCTTGAAGAATTAATCAGAACCCTTGAGCAAGATGAGGGGTCTGAATTCACTGATGAAGAGAGAGATGGTAGTGGTTCAGGTGATAATGACCAGGAAGCAGCTGATGATCGTTCTGAGAAAGCCAGTGGTGAAGATGAGGAAACAGGTAAGGACAGGTCTGAGGAAACTAGTACAGAAGACACTTTAGAGGAGAGGTCCAGCTCTGCTAAAGAGGAGGAAAAGTAACTGTTGGTGATGCCTGGCTCAGGTTGCTGTTCTGTTGAGCTGATAAGGCTTTGTGTTGCTGGTCTGATATTGCCTTAAGATCTTTTGTAAAGACTTGTATGACTTTATATCTGTGATGCTCCTTATGAGCAGTCTGTTTATAGTATCCCTAACTAAAGTTATGTTACAATGTATAATCTATACTAAGTTTTAGTTGGATTTTAATTTGTGGCTAAAAAAGGGGAGAGAATAATAGAGAACAGCAGGTACAACAGGAAATAGAGGACAACAGGTATGAGCTGTGAACATGCATGAGCATATGTGCCATTATACATATGAGAGTAATGCTTGCAGGTGTAACCACAGGTGCAGTTGATGAAATGTGTGATAACAGCTGATAGTGTTGTTAGCAATGATGTGATATGTATGTCTAGCTTGGATAGGAATGCATGTATGTTAGAACTAGGAGCTCTGTGCTGAAGAAGCTAGAAGCTAACCTTGTGTGTGACTTCAGAATGGCATTCTGAAGGTCTGAACATCCACAGGATGGAGGTTAGTATGAGTGACTGTTGTGTGTGCAGGTGAAGTGTTCAACTGATAAAGTGCATCAGTTGAGGGGGAGTTACTTTACCAGTTGAGGGGGAGTAACTCTATGTATTACTCACTCAGCAAAGAGTGACATCTGTAGGGGTAAATAACAGATGGTTAACAGGGTGAAGTATAATAGTGAGAGCTAACTGTGAGGACTCATAGTGGTTTGAGCTAGTAACTATCCTGCATGACAGGACTGATCATAAGTCTTTTGCTGTGTAAATCTCTGATCTGATGACAGAGTGTTTTAGCCAAAAATTTGTCAAAGGGGGAGTTTGTAAGTGCTCTTGATTGGCTGCATTTTGTGGAAAAACACTAGAGCATGTATGTATGTCATGTCTGATATTAGTGAATACATAATATGGATTGTGCAGGGTAAGTTAACTTAGCTAAAAGCAAGTTACGCTGGATGTCATACCCAATGTTATGACATGGGTCATATGACATCAAGCGCAGGTTTGTATTTCTGGTAGCTATAAACTAGGAAACAGAATATGATCTCAAGCTGGATATCAGGAGACTTTCCATAAGCCCTAGGCGAACTAAAAGATTCCTGAATTAAGTGGCAAGCGTGCAGATCATTGAAAATAGGTTTGTTATGGATAAAACCTAATTTGTGCACCAAGGCCCAAAAGGACTAACAGCTGCTATAAATATCAGAAGAAGCAATCTTGAACAGCAGCTCTTGACAGAAGAATATAGAGTGCAGATTGCAGAGTCCTTGTGAGTGAAGAAGGCTAGTCTTCACGTGTGAATTCTGTTTAGGAATTCTTGTACTCAAAGCAATTGCCTGGTGGATGATTACATTGGATAGGTAGATTTTAGGTTGTGTCTCACTCAAAGCTGTGAAGCAAGAGTGTGTGAGTTCCTTGATCAAAGCTGTGAAGCAAGATCAAGGTGTGTATGAAGTGTCTCTTCATATTATTTTTGAAACTATAATTGTATATCACTGTGGTGTGATTGAGGGGGAGTGAGTGGGTATACTCAGGTCTAGAGTGTCTCTAGGCTGAATTGTCATTGGGTAGGTTTTAAGTGAGGAGTGCAAACTGTGTTGTTTGACTCTGAATTAATTCTGCTAATAGTGAAGTTCCTCCCTGGCTTGGTAGCCTCCAGATGTAGGTGTTGTTGACACTGAACTGGGTAAACAATTGTTGTGTTATTTACTGATTTATTACTACTAATTATCAGTTGTTAAGAAGCAGACGTCACAGTGGATGTTATAACTTTGGGAATAACATCCATCGTGTGCTTGCCAGAATTTTCATACCCCTCTAATTATCAGATCAAGATATGATCCAATGGTTGAAAATGATTCAAGTGGCTGAAAAGTGAATTTTTGGAAAAGTTGAAATGGTGCATTCAAGTATTGAAACCCCAACTCGTTGGATTCATAACTCCCAACTCACAAGGGCTATGGAGGAGTTCTAGTACTTTTTGGAAAGCCCTCATGGAAATCTGCAACTTACATGTTTGCATGATCTTCAGATTCCAAGTGGAACTAGGTCAAAAATCCCTTCGAAGTTGGCTGAAAACATGCCTAACAAGACCAAAAACTTAGAATTTTTCTATGTTTTCTCCCTCTTATGATGATTTTGACCATAACTACAAATCTATGCATTTTTTGCACATGGACCACTGTAATACTTTTGTAGGACTTGTAAAGTACTTTCCAACAGGCTTTGAACCACCTCAATTGGATGTGTGGTTAGGAAGTTATGGTCTTGCCCCTTTCAAAACCCTAATTCCCGACTTTTCCGATTACTCCTCAATCCTTGATCCAACGGTCATGAAACTTTATGGACAGGTGTAATATGTTATTAGGAACATTTTTGCTTCACACCTTGAGGTCAAATTCCTTATGGTTGAAGAGTTGACTTTTTTGTCAACGAAACGATCGATCAATGACTAACGAGTCGACTGTCGATGTTCCGGGTTTTCTGAGGCCTTGAAACTTCTTGAGTGGATTTCACTAAGTCATATGAACTTTATGGACCATGATTCAAGCTTTGGAAGACCTTTTAGGTAAAAAGTCAAAGTTGCAGTTGACTTTTTAATCAAGAAACCCTAATTAGGGTTCTTGCTCTGCACTGTCTCAATTCTCTTGGTAGCCACCTCAAATTGGATTCATACTTGACCCAATGGAGTATCTTTGATGATGTATCTTTTCCTCCACATAGTCCAATGATAGGCAAATTATCTTATTTGGAATGGAAAACAAAGAACCGACCCATTCCTTACCTTGTGAACCCACACGCTCGATATGCAATAGAACGATGTATGATATGAAGAAATGTAGGTTATAAAAGGCTAAAGGTGAAAATGAGGGTGTGACAGTGCTTACCTTAAAATGATGACTTAAATTTGTATCTTGATCTAGCATTACATGAATCTTGTAAATCTTAAATTTGAAGTATTGATTGCCTACAGTCCTTAAATGTCAAACAATGCACAATTTAATATTTAAACCTTATTTTAAGATTTTTTGTTTGAGGATAAAAAATTTATATGTTGAAGAAAGTTGATAAGTGCATAAATTCAGTGATTTTACCTAGTATGATTAGGGTACTTGTTGAATTATTTATAATAAAAAAAACATGATGAAACCCCACAATTTACTGTACATGTTAGATTAGTTAGGTTTTAGTTATGATAATAGTTTCTGTGGATTTTTTTCATATTTTTTGTAGGAAAATACACAAGAAATGATCAAGGGTCAAAGGATCAACTAATATATGTGCTGCAACAATTTGCTAAGGGACGACATAGTGGCCTAGTGAAGCAATGACAAAGAGTTTGAGGAATTTTATGGAAAAGCAGCTCCCGTAACAAGTCAATAGCATAAGATTTTAAACTTTTTACAATATAGAATTCGCGAGGCGAGCAAGATAGCTCACTCAACAAATTATGGAGGTTTAGTTACCATATTGGATGAGCGGCAAAAGACATCACCCTAAAGAAAGCTTGTTCATGATGCGAGCGTATACTTCGCCTACCAAAATGTCACTTATTAAAACTTCTATAAATAGAGGTTGCATGTCACAAGTTAAGGATGTTATATCGGAGAAAGTGGGAAGATTATAGAAAAAGGAAAAACGGTAAGTTCCCATCAAGGTAAAGCTCATCTATATTTGATCGTCAATCCATTAAATACAATTTCACTTTCTCCTTATATCTATGTAAGCTACCATGAGTATGAGTGTCGCAACTGCGAAAAACACCCGGCGGAAAACAGAAGAGTCGCCACCTTTCGTTATTTATCCCACAGAGAGGGAAAGGAAACGATCAGAAAAACCTGACGAAAAAGGGAAAAGACTAGGTCATCGCAACCAAGTCCTAGATTCGGGAGTCAGTTACGCAAGAGGAAGGTATTAGCACCCCTCACGTCTGTCGTACTCGACGGGATCCATGCTTGTTGTCTATCTAAGGGTGTGTATAACTATCTACGCTAAAGGCTTAAAGGACAAACGAAAAGAAAAAGAGAGGCTCGGCAGAGCATCGTCGCTCTGTGCCTACGTATTCCCTCGTGCAATAGGAAAGTCAAAGTCAACGTAGTTCGGCTAACTACAGGAGATAGGGGGAAGGTTGTTCGCCAAGACGTAACGTCTTGTGCCTTCGTACTTTCATCTGGTATGAAAGATCAAAGCAAACGTAGTTCGGGCTGACACGAAACCACATGTTGATTAAGTGTTTTAATTGAGTAGGGTTAAACCTCTGTTCCAGCAGTTAGGGACAAAGTTTGTTTGCGGTAGAACCAAAGCTTAACAACACTCTTTTCTGAAAAAAGGATTTCGATTAATCCCGAAGGAAAAAGGTTTGAAATTTGGTTTTATGTTTTTTAGTGATGTGAATTAATTCGGTTTGTGATTCACGTTGCACTAAAGACTATGACATGGAGGTGAATGCGTCGTATATCGCCCCCAAACGGGATGTATACTAAACACTATAGATAAGCGAGAGGAGACCCCTCACTCATCATTCCCCATGTAGCTTAAGGCTCGTAGCGCGCAACGTTTATCGCCTTTATTAGATGAGTTAGCATGGTTTTGAGATGAGAAAGAGAGACGCACGGAAGGTATAAGGGAAACTCGGCCCTAACATTGTCATGCAAAGTGGTCCTAAAGTTTGGATTAGAAAGGGGAAACATCTACCCTATTGTTAGCATGCTTGGATTGAACGCCTAATGTCTCTCCTACTCCCATCCTAAACGGAGGGACTAGGAATCCTATGGGGATCATGGCAAAAAGCACAAGAAGAACAAAGGAAGGATCAATCACAAGTAGAAAATGCAAACATGAAAATGCACACTTAGAATGATGGGAGGGAGGAAAAATGTGTGAGGCAGCAGCCGCAACAAGCGCATCTCGACCTCAACAGCGATGCAAGAATGATGCAAACATGTGGAGAAAAAGAAGAGATGAAATCAAATAAACATGCAAACAAATGCTCACTTCGAACCACATACACAAGCATGTAAACACATAGAAGAATGAACATACATGTCGACAAAATCATGATTAATCAACCACAAACAATGACAAATATCCAAAACATTCCAATCCTAATGCATCACACTGATCTATGATGATTCGAATCGAAACGGTATGCAAACAAGTAAGCAAAACAGCAAATATGACATTCTGGCACAGTGTTAACCGGTTAACACATACTGTTAATCGGTTAACCTGTGTAAAACAAGTGAAAATTTGAAAATTCATAGGTGTTAATCGGTTAACACCAAGCGTTAACCGGTTAACACCCTGAAATCTTTGAAAAATTTGAATATTTGAATTGGTTAACCGGTTAACCATATAGGTTAACCGATTAACACTGTACCAGAAGCCAAAAACAGCAGCAGAAAATCACTTCTAGCACCAAAACAACATATCCAAGGTTCCAACAAATCAACTTATCAATTGAGCACGAAATTAGAAACAGAAAACAGAGATTCAACAACATGAATACACAATTACACAGCAACATCACAATTCGAACGGATCAAAATCAACCAAAATTCAATCGAATATGAAGATTAACATGATAAGCTCAAAAATTAAATCGGATCAAGAATTCCAACCTTCAAAGTGGAGATTTGCTTCGGTAAATGTTGATCAACTGAATTTGAGCATATCAAATGCTAGAAATCCGAAAAACTTTGAGATCCACAATAATTGTTGTTGTATGAATGAAGATCCACCAAATTTGAGTCAAAAAGCTTCAAATAATCACTTCTAGATCCGACTCCAGATTCAGATCCAAGCTTGCACGAAAATTGAAGAAGGAAATTGATTCAATGATGATGGTAGATGGAAGTTTATGCTCAAGAATGCATTGATTCCAATGAAGAATCTAGAATTTCAATGAAAAAGAGCTTTGAGTGTGGGTTTTGAAAATGGAGGTTGAGAGAAACCTGAGAGAATTATGATCAATTCTGAAAAATGAATGTGAGAAATGAGAATTGGATGGTTTGGTTTGGAGTAAATCACTTAAGTACTCTCTTGGTTTGGATCCAAAACTAGGTTTGGGAATTTGGATTGGAAATCAAGGTTTGGAATGTGGAATGGGTTTTTGGAGGGAAATCTGAATTTTAAAGATGTTCTAGATCCTTCCCAAGTGAAAATTTGAATTCCAAGGTGATCAAAATTGGACCCCAAGTGCAATTGGCTTGAAAAATCACGTACAGGGCAAAATCTGCTATGGTTAACCGATTAACCATATACGTTAATCGGTTCCCACTGTTAAAATTTCAAATCTGGGCTAATTTTCCTTGGTTAATCGATTAACCATATAGGTTAACCGATTAACACCTTCAAATTTTGAATTTTGGCGCCTTTTGGAGGGAAATCTGTCCATTTGCCCTGTTTTGACTGTTTGGAGCTCCGTTTAGCTTCTGAACCTCATTTTTGAACATTATCACTATGGAAATGCTTGTTATGAGCCTGAGTGCTGCTTTTTGAACTGCTGCTCTCCTGCAAAATAAAATCGGCCGCCTGACCGCTGGACAAAATAAATGCCCGAGCCTCTGATGCTCGCTGTCTGCTGTTCAGTCTTTTGCTCCGAAATGAACTTGAGCCACAAGAATACCTTGATCCCATGCCTCAAGAACGAATGCTATGATATGCAAAAATGCAAAATGCAAAGAAACAAAAGCCAGTTACGGTTAAAACGAAAGGCAAATTTTGGGGTGCTACAGTTGCCCCTATTCAATCAAATTGAACGTGGAGGGATGAGAGAATCGGCTTTCAAACAATCAAGGTAAAAGACGATTGAATAGCAAAGAACCCAGAAATTTTCCACCCGCATAAATAAACTGCAAACCCTGATTGGGAATAGAAATCTCCGGAAGTAGCTGAACTGATAAAACATCTGTACACTCTGCTGAGAAGGAGTGAAACTTAACCAAGCAACTCTGGCGGGGAAACAAGAGAAATTTAAACAAATGACTCTGCTTTGGGACGAGGGGAAACTTAACCAAGTAACTTCGTAGGGAATTCGTAACACAATGAGCACGCCCATCACAAATCGTGCCATGGTCTGGATACCACATCGGCTGCAAGGGTAATACTTCAAATTGTCGGAATCTGGATATTCAACGAACATAATGCATCAACGAAACTTGTCGGAGTCTGAATACTCAACGCAATGACCGGAGTCTAGATACTCGACGAATAAAGGAACCGGAGCCTGGATGCTCGACGTAATTACCGGAGTCTGGGCACTCAACGGACTGGATGACCAACAAGATTTTACCGGAGCCTAAACGCTCAATGAAACTGACCGGAGAATGGATACTCAATGAACAAAAACCGGAGCCTGGCTACTCAACACAATGAACGGAGTCTGAACACTCGACGAATAAGGGAACTGGAGCCTGGACGCTCGACGAATGAAAACCGGAGCCTGGATGCTCAACGCGAAAACCAGAGCCTGGATACTCAACGAAATTGGCGACTTCACTAGGGATTTACCGGAGCCTGGATACTCAACAGAGAAAACAATGCAACCCAAATTAGATATTTACCGGAACCTGGATACTCAACGAAGAATAACCGAAGCCTGATTACTCAACGAAATAACCGGAGCCTGAACGCTCAACGAAAGAAACCAGAACCTAGACGCTCGACGAAAGAAACCGGAACCTGGACACTCTTCGGAGGAAACCGGAGCTTGGACGCTCGACGAAATAACCGGAGCCTGAACGCTCAATGAAAGTTGACCGGAGCCTGAACGCTCGATGAAAATTGACCGAAGCCTGAACACTCTATGGATGAAGAAACATTCACTATGGCCTGAATACCATCTGAACTTGCCATGATACCACACATCAACGTCTAACTACACCGTTGGGGAGAAATAACACGAGTCGGAGTCTGGATACCACGCGGGCTAAACGACACTGGGATGGTCTGGATACCATAGGAGTTTAAGAATACCATCTCAAACTGTCGGAGTCTGAATACTGCACAGACACAAATGAATCAATGAAGTTTGCTAGAGCTCGAATGCTCGATGACATCGACCAGAGTCTGCATACTCAACGGACAAAGAACACGTGTCTGACATTACCATGGTCTGAACACCACAACTGTCTTTATCGGAGTCTGAGCACTCGACGGAAAGAGAAAGACATCAACAACTGGGGACTGACCGGAGTTTGGGTACTCAACGAGTAGAGCCATACTCATCGCAAACACTCATCATGGTCTGACTACCAAATGAGTCCCAAAACAACACAATCAGCCGAAATCCGATGATACTGCTGGGAAATAACGTAAGTCGGGGTCTGGATACCACGCGGGCTAACAGAAGCTACCATGGTCTGGATACCAAAGGCGAAAAGATTAACTCTCCAGGGAAATCACCTGAAATACAGAGATAACAACCTGGCCTATGTTTCACATGCGTATGTTGGAGAATGGCGTAATGCTCCATACGAAATGGAAATGCTACGCGTTTGGGAGGATGCTAATGCAAAAGAACCACCCCAGCAAAATAAATGCTAGGGAGAAGAGAAACCAACTCGGCCGGGGATAAAGAACAACCCTGTCGGGGAGAGTTGGCACACGCCAGCAAACTAGACTTACGGGGAAAATAAGCCCTGAACAACCTCCGAGAACAAAAATCCACTCCGCTGGGGATCAAATCATATCCTGCTGAAAAACAGCTCTTCTGGGGAATTGAACAGCTTGACTGGAACACAAGCAACCTTATGTTCAAATCAAACTCCTCCTGCTGAGGAAACCGTCCCTACGGGAGAAATACGGTCAACTGCCGAGACAAACCATACTCTGCTCGGGGAATCAGCCCTGACTGGCATTCCCGAAAACTCCATCCTGCTCGGGAAGAAAATCCACTCTGCTTGGGGTTACATTATCTTGCCGAGGAATATCAGATACTCCTACTCTACGGGGACTTGAATCTACTGGGGAAATCCCACACTCTTGTTCTACCACTTACTCTGTCGAGGGAATCAGCACTGCACTCTGCTAGAAAATCCTGACCATCAACTCCATTGGGAAAGGGCCTCAACGATGTTGCCTTCGCTGGAGGAGACAACTGGTTTACAAACCACCCTGCCACCGAGGGAATCACTTCTATCTTGCTTTGCTGGGAACAAACTCCACCCTGTTGGGGACTCACTTTCTTGCGAAGACAAAGCTTTGTTCTGCTGGAGATACAACATTCCAAACTTGACAATCAGACTCTGCCGGGGGGAGGACACAGCTCTGCCAGAGAGAAAAGACAACCACTTCACTGGGGAAGCAAAATCTCTGCTATGGGGAACAAACCTCTTCATTGCTCATGCCTGAATGCACTTAACCTGTGGGGAACAAGTCCATTCTGCCGGAAGTATTACACCTAACCTGCTAAAAATACCCAGCTAACAACAATTGCCACTTGCTGCGTTCTTGCACTGTTGAGGATAAGGGAATCTCCCTCGGCTGAGATAACCCTATTGACCTGCAACACAGAAAAACAGAAATGTTCTATATATGAAATGGTTACCTCAGTTACCATTCATGATACTTGCCGCTCAAGCAAAGTCAGCGCTTTTGTCATGCTCTATAAATCCTCTTTCTTTTACCTGCAATGTTTACCAAAATAACAGACATTTCGCAAACAAAACAGTAAAATGGACAAGAAAAAGAAAGCTCTTTGACTGAAGTGAATACTTTATTAATGAAAGGCCTGTAAATAGGTGAATTACAATTCAGATGCAATTCCTGAGAAGAGGTAATTGCTCAAAGACAAGCAAACAAATAAAATACAGATGTCAGCAATGTGGAAACAGACAACCGCCATGTGTCAATTTGGCTATGACCTGTGTGTCTTCGATGTTCCCCATGTTTCGTCTTCTAACAAGACTGACTGGAATGATTCCTTTCCTTCAGGATAAATGCTCACAAGCTTACAGATCGAACACAGACCGTGATCATTTTCTTTTTTAAATCCCTAACTTTTTCCTGGGCCGCCTTTTCGGGTTTTCAATCCACCGGGATACCCATTTTTGCCAAAGTTGCCTTTTCATGTTTTCAACTTTGCGGGTTCATTCTTTTTTATTTTTATCCTTAATTTTTTCCCGAACCTTTTTCTTTTTTATGGTTCGTCGGGATGCCCCATTTTTTCCTGGACTTTTCTTTTTGTGTTCAGCGGGTCTCTTTCAAGCAAAGTATTTTTTAACCACGTCCGCGTTCACAGGGGACGAAAAATCTTCACCATCCATGGTAGATAGTAATAAGGCTCCGCCAGAGAAAACATTTCTTACCACATATAGACCTTCATAGTTAGGAGTCAATTTTCCCCTGTGATCTGTCTGAGGAGGAAGGATCCTTTTCAACACCAAATCACCCGTCAAGAAGCACCGAGGATGCAGTTTCTGATCAAAGGCTTTCTTCATCCTACTCTGATACACCCGGCCATGCGCAATGGCTGCCAATCTCTTCTCATCAGTCAAGCTTAGTTGATTTAACCTGGTTTGTACCCACTCAGCTTCGTCCAGCTTCACATCCAACAAAACCCTTAAAGAAGGAATCTCAACTTCTAATGGCAAGACTGCTTCCGTACCATACACCAGTGAGAAAGGATTTGCCCCGGTTGATGTACGCACCGAAGTACGATAACCGTGAAGAGCGAAAGGCAACATCTCGTGCTAGTCTTTGTAGGTTACTACCATCTTTTGCACAATCTTCTTGATATTCTTATTAGCTGCCTCAACAGCACCATTCATCTTCGGACGATATGGAGAAGAATTGTGATGTTCGATCTTGAAACTTTGACACAGTTCCTTCATCATTTTGTTATTCAAATTCAAACCATTATCAGTAATGATTCTTTCCGGAATTCCATAACGACAAATGATGTCCTTCTTTATGAATCTGGTGACCACCTGTTTCGTGACATTAACGTAAGATGCTGCTTCTACCCACTTTGTAAAGTAATCAATCGCGACCAGAATGAAGCGATGTCCATTAGAAGCAGCTGGCTCAATCTTTCCAATCATATCAATCCTCCACATGGCAAACGGCCAAGGAGATGTCAACACATTCAGAGGAGCTAGTGGCACATGCACCTTGTCGGCATAAATCTGGCATTTATGGCATTTTCTGGCGTATTTGAAACAATCAGATTCCATAGTCATCCAATAATACCCAGCTCTCAACAATTTTCTAGCCATTGCATGTCCATTGGCATGAGTACCAAAAGAACCCTCATGGACTTCCTCCATCAATAGGTTTGCTTCAAGTTCATCAACACAACGCAGCAATACCATGTCGAAGTTTCTCCTATAAAGCACATCGTCCTTGTTCAGATAAAAATTCCCAGCTAACCTCCTTAGAGTCTTCTTATCCTTAATGGATGCCCCAGATGGGTACTCCTGAGTCTTGAGAAAATGCTTGATATCGAAATACCAAGGCTTTCCATCGGATGCTTTCTCAACAGCAAACACAAAAGTAGGTCTATCAAGACGCATGATGGTGATAGCAGGAGTTTCATTCCAGAAATTCACTTTGTACGTCGAAGCTAGCATGGCCAAGGCATCCGCCATCTGATTCTCACCCCTCGGCATATGATGGAAATCAACTCTATCAAAGAAAGGCAGCAGTCTCCTTGCATAATCCCTATAAGGCACCAGGTTGGCCTGACGAGTTTCCCATTCTCCTTTGATTTGGTTAACGACTAACGCTGAGTCACCGTACACATCTAGATTCTTAATCCTCATATCAACGGCCTCTTCTAAACCCATAATGCAAGCTTCATACTCGGCTTCATTATTGGTGCAGGCGAATGTCAATCGGGCGGTGAACGGTATATGAGAACTGTGAGGAGTAGTAATGATCGCACCGATTCCATTACCATATGAATTAACTACTCCGTCGAAAACCAGTTTCCACTGAGATTCTCTTTCAGGACCCTCGTCAGGTAAAGGCTCATCACAGTCTTTCATCCTCAAAAACATGACGTCTTCATCTGGGAAGTAAAACTTCATCAGCTGATAATCCTCAATCGGTTGTTCCGCGAGATATTCCGACAAAATGCTTCCCTTAATGGCTTTCTGGGAAACGTACTGAATATCATACTCTGTTAACACCATTTACCATTGGGCAATCCGTCCGGAGAGTGCTTGTTTTTCAAAGACGTACTTGATTGGATCCATCTTTGAAATCAATAGGGTTGTGTGGTTTAACATGTACTGTCTCAAACGCTTAGCAGCCCAAGCGAGTACACAACATGTTTTTTCCAGCATCGAGAACCTCAACTCACAATCAGTGAATTTCTTACTCGGGTAGTAGATGGGATGCTCTTTTCTACCTGACTCATCCTGTTGACCGAGCACACATCCCATTGAATTCTCAAGAACCGTGAGATACATGATCAGTGGTCTCCCTGCAACTGGAGGCATGAGTATTGGAGGTTCATGTAAATATTCTTTTATTCTTTCGAATGCTTTCTGGAAATTTTCATTCCACCTGTCCGTTTGATCTTTTCTCAGCAATTTGAATATTGGTTCACAAGCGGCTGTGAGATGAGATATAAACCTTGCAATGTAGTTTAATCTCCCCAAGAAACCACGAACCTCTTTTTCCATTCTCGGCTCAGGCATTTCTTGTATAGCTTTTATTTTGGCAAGATCTACCTTAATACCCTTTTCACTGACAATGAAACCCAATAACTTTCCAGATCACAGCCCGAAGGTGCACTTGTTAGGATTCAGCCTCAGCTTGAACTTCCTCAGCCTTTCAAACAATTTCAGAAGATCGACCAGATGTCCCTCCTCCGTCTGTGACTTTGCAATCATGTCATCAACATAGACTTCCACCTCATGATGAATCATATCATGAAACAAAGTGACCATCGCTCGCTGATAAGTTGCCCCTGCATTTTTCAATCCAAAGGGCATCACCTTATAGCAAAAAGTCCCCCATGGTGTGATGAAAGTAGTTTTCTCCATGTCCTCTGGGGCCATCTTAATTTGGTTATACCCAGAGAAGCCATCCATGCATGAAAACACAGAAAACTGAGCGGTGTTATCAACCAACACATCGATATGAGGGAGCGGGAAATCGTCTTTCGGGCTCGCTTTATTCAGATCTCGATAATCAACGCATATCCTGACCTTCCATCCTTCTTAGGTACAGGAACAATATTAGTGACCCACGGAGGGTAATTTGTGACAGCAAGAAACCCAGCGTTCAACTGCTTCTGAACTTCTTCTTTGATCTTGACTGCCATGTCAGGCCTTGTCCGTCTCAACTTTTGCTTGACTGGCGAGCATTCTTCTCTGAGAGGTAATCGGTGTACCACAATATCTGCATCCAGCCCAGGCAAATCTTGGTAAGACCAAGCAAAGATATCCTTATACTCACGGAGCATTTCAACCAATCTTCTCTTGACACTGTCTTCCGATGAAGCCCCCACTTTAACCTCTTTCTTGTCATCCTCGGTACCCAGATTAATAATCTCAATATCCTCTTGATGAGGCACAATGACCTTTTCCTCCTGCTTGAGAAGTCTGGCTAACTCTTCGGGTAGTTCACAGTCTTCGTCAGCTTCATCTTCAGCTTGATAAATGGGATTATCAAAGTCATACGAAGTCATAGCTGAACCTGAACCAATGGCATCTGATAGAAAAGACCTGCATGAGGATGTTATGTTTATTCTGCGATGCAACACATTGCCATTTTTATGTTAAGTAAATGCAAAACAAAAACAAGAAAAACAGGGATCACAAAATTTGAATGCGAAACGTCTTTTATTAATGATAAACTGTAAATAACAAGAAGGCCCCACAAATGGGTCACTACGTCTTGGACAGAACGCAGGACTGAACATAATTAAAACAATGAACATTACTCTATAGTAGTAACATGAATGACTTCTTCGGTAGTCCAGTTGCACAACTTCTGGCCGGGAGTACATGGATGAATCCAGGCATCCATGTCGCAGTCACTGTCACCCTCATTGTCTTCAACAACATTGATCCTGTCAAATATCACACCACTGCTGATGAACTGCACAAGTCCCCTGTATCTCGGAATCTGAGAAGAACTGGAGGGTTTGTATCCCAAGCCGAACTTGTCCTGCTTGACAGGAACATCGAGAACTTAGCCCCACTTCTGAGACGAGCTGGATTCTACGATAGCACGGGCTTCCCTGAGCGACGACATTGAAATCTCTGGGCCTTGGGCTTCTACAGGAGACTTCCCCTGAATCTGAATTGTTTCGAATGCCTGGCAGAGCGTTTCATGGATCTCACCATCCACTTCTACATACTTGAAGGATGATAGATGGCTAACCATAATGTCCTCTTCACCGCACACGGTGACTATCTTTCCTTCCACCATATATTTCAGCTTTTGATGCAATGTTGAGGTAACTGCCACAACAGCATGTATCCACGGTCGGCCAAGCAAACAATTGTATGCTGGCTGGATATCCATAATATAGAAAGTTGCATCAAAGATCTCCGGCCCTATCTGAATAGGCAGCGTGATTTCTCCAAACACTGATCTCTTAGATCCATCGAAAGCCCTCACGACCAAATCACTTGGCGTGCACAAAAAACCCTGAATGTCCAACTTCATCAATGCCTTCTTCGAAAGCACATTGAGGGATGATCCTGTATCAACCAGGACATGTGACATCAAAGATCCTCTACACTCCAACGATATATGCAGAGAACGGTTATGATTCCTCCGAGCAGGAGTCAGATCCAAATCAGTAAAGCTGAGACCATTACCGGCATTCACATGAGCGAGTACCCCCTCCAACTGATTGACAGAGATCTCCTGGGGTACGTACGCTGCATTCAAAACTTTCAGTAAAGCGTTGTGATGCGCCTCCGAACTTATCAACAATGACAGGATAGAAATTTTCGAAGGAGTTTGATTCAAGTGATCCACAATTTTATAGTCACTCTTCCGAATTAACCTCATAAATTCCTCTGCATCTTTTGGAAGATCATCAGTAACAACCTGGGGTTGAACATTCTCTTTAATCATAGCCTTACACTTACCCCTGTCATCTTTATCAGCAATAACCTCTGGTGGAGAAAAGACCCTACCGCTTCTGGTAATACCTCCGGCGCCAGCTATGTTCTCAACCGAAGAACTTCCGCTTGCAGATTCAGCCCACTCTTGCTTCTGCCCGTTACAGAATACCTCTCCCTCATAATTCCATGGGATAGCTCTAGTGCTCTCGTACGGCATGGGCCCAGGTACAGTAATGGTCACCGGAGCTGGCCTAGCAGGCGCTGAAATATTGATAGTCTGGTACGGAATAGAAATAGTGGCAACTTCATTTCCATCATTACTCACCTCTTTCACAACTCCTTCTTTCACAACTTGATCGAATTGCAAACAACCTTCATCAATCATTCTCTGAATACCCCTCTTCAAAAGATCGCAACCCTCAGGCTGCGCTTCACATTCTGAGCAGTCAGCAGAACAACCGGGAAACACCCCCTTCTTCAACAAACAAGCCTTCACAAAACCCAGTGGAGTCTTCAAATCTTCAACATCCGTTATCAAATTCAACTTCTCACCCTCAATAATGGCATTGGCTCCGGCCACACCATGATTCGGCATCGGGTTCTGAGTCACATTAGGCCCCTCATTGGTGAAATTGATAGCTTTAGAATCAAGCAAGTCCTGTACTTTATGCTTGAAAGCTTTGCAATGTTCAATATCGTGCCCCGGAGCACCCGAATGAAAATCACAATGAGCGTTTGCATCGTACCCAGCAGGTGGTGGACCAGTGAGAGGAGCCAAAGTCATCTTCTGAACCAACTGTAACTGCAGCAACCGTTTTAAGAACTGAGGATATGGCATAGGAGGATTCACAAACTGTCTATTAGCCGTTCTTTGTCTGACAGCATAACATTGTTTAACATTGCCTGGCTGATGAGCTACAGCCAGGATATCTACTGTAGCGACTTGTTGAGGATAACGGGACTGAGCTCTACCCCTACCCTTGTACGATACAACATTTGCATCCCCCTCCTTTCTCTTGGGGTTTGCAGATATGGCTTCTTCGTTCCTCCCGATGAGGATCCACCACCACTCGAAATCTTACCAGACTTGATTCCACTCTCCAATCTTTCACCAGAGATCACTAGATCAGAAAACCCTAAGACATGCAGCCTATCAACTTCTCAAAATACATGCCAGGTAACAAAGCCATGAACAAGTCTATCAACTCCCTTTCAACCAAAGGAGGTTGCACTCTTGCAGCCAGATCACGCCACCTCTGGGCGTATTCTTTGAAACTCTCAGAATTCTTCTGCGACAGACTCTGCAATTGTACCCGATTTGGTGCCATATCACTATTATATTGATAATGACGCACAAAAGCCTCGACCAATTCTTTCCAGCTATGAATATGGGTCCTCTCAAGCCCCATATACCATTCCAACGAAGCACCTGCCAGGCTATCCTGGAAGAAATGCATCAGCAGCTTTTCATCACTGGGATAAGCAGACATTTTCCTGAAGTATGCCCGAATATGTACTCTGGGACAAGTCGTCCCTTCGTACTTATCAAAATTGGGTACCTTAAATTTGGGGGGAATCCTGACCCTAGGAACCAAACGAAGATCAGACATATCCAGGCCCAAAGAGTTCTGATTCTCAAACGATTTCATTTTCTCCTCAATCAATTTGAACCTTCGGTCAGCTTCAGTCGGCAAACCACCCTCCAGATCTTTCACAGAAAATATATTATCCTGCTTATCCTCCCAATGAGGCCCAGCAACCCCGTGCATAGCGCACACACTGCCACTACCAGCAATATTACCGTTCTCACCAGCAACTCCTCCGCCCGGAGGTACAACAACAGTAGGAATGCTCTGAGGAATAGACCCACCAATCGAAGGATGAACAACACCGGCTCCTCCATGCAAAACACTGTCTTCATCAACCCTTGCTATCAACGGCTGGACTAGAGTTCTCAACTGTTCCTGTCCACTAGCAACAGTCTGCATCAGTTCCATGAATTAGGCCATGCGAGCCCTGACCTCCTGCAATTCTTCCTGAACCTGATCCATCACCTTCTGCTAATTCCCTCGAGTAGAATACTTGTGGAAACTGAACTCCTCAATCCTGAACTAAAGAAAACCAAGTAGAGATAAGAACACAAGGCCACCGAGAACAACCTGCGATGCAAATGAGAATGCAAGATGCAAAACTGTAAACATGTCTATGTATGCACAGGGAGATCTTCCCCATTGATTCCGGTTTCAATAAACAAGAACAACAGAGATGGCTAAGAACACCACAATAAACCTTCTCATATATCAAGTAAAGCTGAAACAATACAACCAAATGAGAAATATCCGCATACAAAGAGGTATTGATCTCATCCAACATCTCTGGTGATGATCAAGATACAAAAGCAAATGAAACTACCAAAAGATAAAACTCCTAGTAGCCATGATCTCTACGCCACTCCTGAGACTCCTTAAGCATCTCTTTTGTGTCGGGATGGTCTGGCCTCTCCATCAACTCCCGGATAAGGACATCCCTCTTGCGTATCACATCCCAGAGATAATGACAATGGTCCTCCCAAGCATCTTCACTAAAGGCGTCCTCAAGCCTGGGTTTCTTCACCTTTGCCCAAATCTTGATCTCTTCAAGTGTTGACAAAGTCTCTTGGTATTTCTGCTCGATTGTACTTCTGCAGAACGTTTCTAACAATACCTCTCTCTCCTTAGCCTTGAATTGCGCCTTCAGCTTATCAACCTGAGCACGAAGCTGATCCTCCCTATTCTTGTTGGCGGTCACAGTAGCATTTCACTGCTCATTAAATTTGGATATCTTCAGATAGGCTCTATCTAAATCCTCCTTCTTACTCCTCAGAACATCACAAGTGCTTTTCAGATCAAGACCGACTTGCTTCCGTGCTTGTACCTGATCAGCAAGTTCTTCCTTCAACTTAGTCAACAGTTCTGCACTTGTCTTGGCCAAATACACAGCTTCACCCTTATCATGCTTCAGCTGACTGATTTCCTGCTTCAACTCTTCATTCTCTTTGCGCAACTCTTCTTTCTCTGCCCAAAGCTTGGTATATCTCAGGATATTAATGGTCGTCGGCGGCTCAATGACTAAGGGATACAATGTTAGAACACAGATTGGGGTTTAAATATATCTCTATGTTTTGATGATAACTCTAATGAAGTTTTATATTAAGAAAATATATACTCTAATTTTTGTTCAATTTTTTTTGTTTCAGGTATTAAAATAAATATTCTTATGGAAGCAAAAATGCATCTGAACATTACTCTACGCAAAGCTCTGAAGCATCAGAAGCAAGTGATTAGAAGACTCTGATGCAGAAGCTGCAGAAGACTCTGAAGCGTAGTTGAAGCATTTGTATGAAGAGTTTCAAGCATTGTTTCAAGAAGACTCTAAATGTACTTTACGCTGCAAGTACAGAGGCTTTGTTATTCAAACTCTGCTCTGATTGATGTTCATGCTGAAGCACACTAGCTGCAAAACTCTGATAACATCAAGACTCTGATGTTGATAACTTTGAGACAGAAGCTTGTTGAAGAAAATATTATTCAAAGATATATCCGTTGGCATATTCCAAACGACTCTTTCCTTATTCATGTATGGCACAGGAAATCAGACAAAAGGGATTTGTCTGAACATTCCTCTTCTGGGAAAGCTAAAGTCAATAGAAGACAAAAAGGCTACAGCTACTCTGCTACGCACAGTCTTCAAGCATTGGACTTTCTGTCCTATAAAAGGACGTCTTCAACAACATTTCAAAGTTGACGGATTATTGAGAAATCAAATTGAAAACTACTCTCAAGCTCTCATACAATATTTTTCATAAGCTGAATAATTTTATTCGTTCTTAATCTAAGTGTAAAAATCACAGTTGTGATATAGCTTTTTAGAAGCATCTTAAACACTTGTTAGTTTACATTTATTTGTAAAAGGTTCCTTAAGAAGACCAAGTTGTGGTCAGAATTTCTTGAGAAGACTAAGAAAGTTGTTCTTAGTGGTTGACACTGTAATCTGTTTGAATATAGTGGATTAAGTCCTTGTTGAGAAAGGCAAATCACCTTGGTAGGGTGGACTGGATTAGTTGAGTTCAACGAACCAAGATAAAAATACTGTGTTGTTTTTATTGCCATAATTATTTCAAAACCCTTATTCAACCCCCCTTCTAAGTGTTTCTCTCACCTTCATACAGTGGTGCTTCAACAGGAAACGACAATAGTACCTCTTCAACCCTCTTTTAAATCCAATCCGAGTATGGATCATAGGCTCTACAATCTCCTTTTCCCAAATAAAGCTTTCCCTTCTTGTGAATCTTACCCCATGCGTCCACGAATCTGGCTGAGATACAAGGATCAGCTACACCTATGAAGTACAGAGATTCCTGCACTTCCTCTTCTTCCAGAGGTCCTTTCAAAGCATAACTGAATTGTCTCACAGCAAGAGAAGGATTATAATTAATACCGCATTTGCTCCCCATCAAGGGCACATTAGGAAAGCTACCACAACTGAAGATAAGCTAACGACACAACAAGTCCCGATTGAACCAGACGATATTCTTCTCCGTTAAACCCATAAGCCTCTTCGACCATTCAGACGAGTTCGCGGAATCTACAAAATCTCCAGAGCGAGGAAGGTGATCAACAAACCACTTATGCAACAGCGGTGCGCAGCAAGAAACCATTTTTCCTCTTCTTTTCTCGTTCTCGTAATGCACTGAATGATACAAGTCTCCCAGAAGAGTAGGTACGGGATTCTTGGAAGCGAAGACATGAAAAGCATCAAAATCCACAAAGTCCGGTACATTGGGAAACAACACAATGCCATAAACACACAGAGTCAGGATAGCACTGAAAACCACCCAACAACCTTTGTCAGCATACTCCCGGGCTTTGTCTACCAGGAAGGGTAAAGTAAATCCGAAAACTCAGTTTCTGCTGATAACATGATCTACCAAGTCAGAGGCGCTCAAATAAAGAGTGGCGGACAACTTCTCGAGATTAGGTTCTTCTTCGGAGCTGAAGAAAGACACTTTGTTCAGAATTGGAACACCCAAGATGTAAGCAAATTCTTCCAAAGTCGGAACCAGCACATAGTCCAGAAATGTGAAGCATCTCAGCGGAGGATCATAAAACTGCAACAGGGTATGAATAGCTCCATGCTCATAAGTCGTAAGCTTACGGAAAAACTTCAGAATTCCACCATACTGTTCTCTGAAAACTGCAAGAACACCAGGATCAGCCAGGGAAATCAGACCAAATAAAGGTCCCAACTCGGGTGCCAGAAATTTGTACACAACAATCCTCTTTCTGCTAACTTCCATCTCTGAAGAAGACCAGTACCAGAATCAAAGGAAAGACGAGAACCTGTAACACACATTAACATGCAATGTTAAATGCAGAATGATTATGCAAATGCACACATGGGATCAAGGTATCCAATGCTCAAACTCGATGTTGTGACGTTGACTAAATTTAACCAGAGCTCCGCTCTAATCAGAACACTGAGATAATACACTGGATAGAACACTCAGGATCAAAATTCTGCACTGACAAGAAAACCAGGGTTGGTTGAAGGCCAGGTTTCCTGCAAAAACCCATCCCTCTCACATGTGGGTTCTAGTCTTGAAAGGTATGACATCCTATGCGGGTTGTCAACGTCACAGACTTTCGAGAAACGATGATACGTTCACCGTTCCCAGTTTGGCATCATAGTCTAACGAAGCGGCCTCACTTAGCTGACCCCCCAAATAAACGGTCTCCAGAGTCGACAGTTTCTCTAAGTCAATATTCCCTCAACTGCACCAGACGCGCAGGATATAATATTTCCAAAGAAAAACCTCGTCTGAATGTGAATTTCACACGAGCTATTGTGCAGCCAAACGCCACACAAGCTCCCGCTAATCTTCACTCTAATCCTATGTGTATACTCAAGCTCATGTCCAACTTATCTCTCAATGAAACAACCCAACCCACAGCACAGCAGCAACAAGAATGCAATGCAATAATATACATAAAGCAAAAACTTCACAAAAGAGTAAACACCCAAAGACGCAACAGACAAGCGCTAGGAGTGACTCGCGTAGGGAACCATCGCAGATCCCAGCAGAGTCGCCAGCTGTCGCAATTGCAAAAAACACCCAGCGGAAAACAAAAGAGTCGCCACCTTTCTTTATTTATCCCACAGAGAGGGAAAGGAAACGATCGGAAAAACCTGATGAAAAAGGGAAAAGACTAGGTCATCGCAACCAAGTCCTGGATTTGGGAGTCGGTTACGCAAGGGGAAGGTATTAGCACCCCTCACGTCCGTCGTACTTGACGGGATCCATGCTTGTTGTCTATCTAAGGGTGTGTTTAACTATCTACGCTAAAGGCTTAAAGGACAAAAGAAAAGAAAAAGAGAGCTTGGGCAGAGCATCGCCGCTTTGTGCCAACGTATTCCCTCGTGCAATGGGAAAGTCAGAGTCAACGTAGTTCGGCTAACTACGGGAGAGAGGGGGAAGGTTGCTCGCCAAGACGTCGTGTCTTGTGCCTACGTACTTTCATCTAGTATGAAAGATCAGAGCAAACGTAGTTCGGGATGACACAAAACCACAGGTTGATAAGTGTTTTAATCGAGTAGGGTTAAACCTCCGTTCCAGCAGTTAGGGACAAAGCCTATTTGCGGTAGAACCGAAGCTAAACAACACTCTTTTCTGAAAAAAGGTTTTCGATTAATCCCGAAGGAAAAAGGTTTGAAATTTGGTTTTGTGTTTTTTAGTGAAGTGAATTAATTCGGTTTGTGATTCACGTTACACTAAAGACTATGACACGGAGGCGAATGCATCGTATATTGCCCCCAAACGGGACGTATACTAAACACTCTAGATAAGCGAGAGGAGACCCCTCACTCATCATTCCCCATGTAGCTTAAGGCTCGTAGCACGCAACGTTTATCGCCTTTATTAGATGAGTTAGCATGGTTTTGAGATGAGAAAGAGAGACGCACGGAAGGTCTAAGGGAAACTCGACCCTAACGTTGTCATGCAAAGTGGTCCTAAAGTTTGGATTAGAAAGGGGAAACATCTACCCTATTGTTAGCATGCTTGGATTGAACGCCTAATGTCTCTCCTACTCCCATCCTAAACGGAGGGACTAGGAATCCTATGGGGATCATGGCAAAAAGCACAAGAAGAACAAAGGAAGAATCAATCACAAGTAGAAAATATAAACATGAAAATGTGCACTTAGAATGATGGGAGGGAGGAAAAATGTGTGGGGCAGTAGCCACCACAAGCGCATCTCGACCTCAACAGCGATGCAAGAATGATGCAAACATGTAGAGAAAAAGAAGAGATGAAAGCAAATAAACATGCAAACAAATGCTCACTTCGAACCACATATGCAAGCATGTAAAGACATGTAAGAATGAACATACATGTCGACAAAATCATGATTAATCAACCACAAACAGTGACAAATATCCAAAACATTCTAATCCTAATGCATCACACTGATCTATGATGATTCGAATCGAAACGGTATGCAAACTGTTAGAACACAGATTGGTTCTTAATAATATCTCTATGTTTTGATGATAACTATTATGAAATTTTGTATTTAAGAATTATATACTCTAAAATTTGCATAAGAATGTTTGTTGCAGATGTTAAAGAAAATATCACTCCAGAAGCAAATCAGATCTGAACATAAGAAATATGCAAGGCTCTGAAGCGTCAGAAGCATTCCTTAGAAGATTCTGAACGCTGCCATCAGAAGATTCTGAGCGTTGCCTCCAGAAGAATCTGAAGCGGAAGCTACAGAAGAATCTGAAGCAAGCCAGAAGCATCTGAACCAATGAAGAATTTTGTATGAAGAGTTTTCAAGCATAGTTACTTCAGAAGACTCTGATAGTACTAACGCTGCCAGTACTGAGGATCTGACCCAAAACTCTGCTCTGAATTTATACACGCTAAACGCACACTTGCTGCAAAGACTCTGATTCAGCAAAACTCTGATGAACATCAGAAGGCTCTGACCAAATTAGACTCTGATGATTCTTGCTGAAAATTGTTGAAGAAGAATTCAAAGATTATGTCCGTTGGAATATCCAAACGACTCTTTCCTTATTTATGCTAGACACAAGAACACAGACAAAAAGGATTTCTCTGTGCTTTCTTCTTCTAAGAAAGGTCACTTGATGTGAAGACAAAAAAGGCTCAAACCTTTTGGTACACTCTTCTCAACGTGAAAAGCTCTTGGATCACTGTGCCAATAAAAGCAAGTCTCCACTCATCTTCTTCAGTTGACGAAACACTTGAAAAGAATTCATTATCAAAGCTCTCATACAACTCATATATTCTTGCTAGAATTATTTATTTGTTCTTAATCTTAAGTGAAAAATCACAGTTGTGATAAAGCTTTAATAGAAGCATTTTAACACTTGTATTTATTATTACATTTGATTGTAAGAAAACCTTAAGAAGATCAAGTTAGGATTAGTAATTCTTGAGAAGACTTTGAACAGTTGTTCTTAGTGCTTACTATTGTAATCAGTTGATTAAATAGTGGATTAAGTCCTTGCTTGAGAAAGGCAAATCACTCTAGAAAGGGTGGACTGGAGTAGTTGAGTTCAATGAACCAGGATAAAAATACTTGAGTTTTTACTAGTAGGATTTTATCTTCATACTTATTCAACCCCCCTTCTAAGTATTTTCTCACCTTCAGTTGGCATCAGAGCTCCGGTTCTGTGTGTGCTACCACTTCACAGTGACAGAAAAGATCCAGTGAGAAAAAATTTGATATATATTTGGTTGTTACTATGGCTGATACTTCAATATCTAACATTAACAACAAATATGAATAAAGGGACAGAATCAGCACTAAACCCCCTATGTTTGATGTGGAGAAGTTTGATTATTGGAAAGACAGGATTGAAAGTTTTTTCCTTGGTTATGATGCTGATTTATGGGATTTGGTCATAGATGGATATGTTCATCCCATTGATGGGAATGGAAAGAAGGTAGATAGAAAATCTATGACAGAAGCCCAAAAGAAGGAGTTTAGAAATCACCATACGGCTAGAACAATATTGTTAAATGCAATATCTCACACTGAGTATGAAAAGATCACAAATAGAGAAACTGCATTTGACATGTTTGAGTCCTTGAAGATGACTCATGAGGGAAACTCTCAAGTCAAAGAAACAAAGGCTCTGGCTCTAATTCAGAAGTATGAAGCTTTTAAGATGGAAGAAGCTGAATCTGTTGAAGCCATGTTCTCCAGATTTCAAATACTTACAGCTGGACTAAAGGTTCTGGATAAAGGATACTCTACTGCTGATCATGTGAAAAAGATTATCAGAAGCTTACCTACCAGATGGAGACCTATGGTGACTGCGCTGAAAATGGCTAAAGATCTGAACAAGATCTCCTTGGAGGAACTAATCAGTTCACTAAGAAGTCATGAAATTGAACTTGAGGAAGATGAACCTCAAAAGAAAGGTAAGTCAATTGCCTTAAAATCTAATAAATCTGCTAAAGTATTGCAGGTAATAGAGGAAAGCTCTGAAGAATCCTCATCTGAAGATGAAGATGAATTATTCATGTTGTCCAGAAGAATAAACAAACTCTGGAAGCATAAAGGCTTCTGTGATCTATGGAGTTAGCAGAAATAACAGAAAAGGAATTGGATATAAATCTTCCTCTGGAAAGGATTTAAATCCAAAACCTGTTGATAAAATTATCATCAAGAAGACTCCTTTATATTCCCACTTTATATTTGGTCACTTGAATGATATTGAACACACTCGTTCTGAAAAGAACATTCATGTGTTTAAATCTAAGGCTAGTCAGAATAAACCTTATGTTGAAAAACAGAAGTTTAGACAAACCTTCAGAACAACTAACCCAAAAGGACCCAAGAAGATCTGGGTACCTAAGAGTAAAATAATTCCTGTTGCAGATGTTCTTAGCAGCAAGGTCAGGACGCCAATCATGGTACCTGGACTCTGGATGCTCGCGACACATGACAGGAGAAAGGTCTATGTTCCAAAGTCTGGAGCTTAGATCTGGAGGTGATGTGAAATTTGGAGGGAATCAGAAGGGCAAGATCATTGGATCTGGCACTATTGGAAATGGTAACCTTCCCTCTATTACTAATGTTTTACTTGTAGAAGGATTAAAGCATAATCTATTGTCCATAAGTCAATTAAGTGACAATGGTTATGACATAACCTTTAATCAAAAATGTTGTAAAGCTATTAGTCAAAAGGATGGATCAATCCTATTTAGTGGAAAGAGGAAGAACAACACTTATAAAATAAACCTTTCAGAACTTAAGGTTCAGAATGTTAAAGTCTCTTGTCTGTTAATGAGGAGCAATGGGTCTGGCACAGAAGATTGGGGCATATTAATATGAGATGTATATCTCAGATTAATAAACTTAATCTTGTCAGAGGACTTCCTAATTTAAAGTTCACCTCAGATGCTCTTTGTGAAGCATGTCAAAAAGGGAAGTTTTCAAAATCATCTTTTAAATCAAAAAAAGTTGTTTCTACTTCCAGACCATTAGAATTACTTCATATTGATCTGTTTGGACCAGTGAAAACTGCATCCATCAGAGGCAAGAAGTATGGATTAGTCATTGTTGATGACTATAGTAGATGGACATGGGTAAAGTTCTTAAAACACAAGGATGAGTCACATTCTGTGTTCTTTGACTTCTGCAAACAAGTCCAAAATGAAAAAGATTTCAAAATTATAAAAGTCAGAAGTGATCATGGTGGTGAATTTGAAAACAAATATTTTGAAAAATATTTTAATGAAAATGGCATTGCTCATGATTTTTCCTGTCCTAGAACTCCACAACAGAATGGGTTGTAGAGAGGAAAAATAGAACTCTGCAAGAAATGGCCAGAACCATGATCAATGAGACTAATCTGGCAAAGCACTTTTGGGCAGAAGCAATCAACACAGCCTGTTACATTTAGAACAGAGTGTCTGTAAGACCTCTTCTGGAGAAGACTCCCTATGAATTGTGGAAGAACAGAAAGCCCAACATTTCATATTTTCATCCTTTTGGATGTATTTGCTATATGTTGAATACTAAAGAAAATCTGAACAAGCTTGATTCTAAAGCACAGAAGTGTTTCATGCTTGGGTATTCTGAACGCTTTAAAGGCTACAGAGTATACAATAATGAAACACAGATTGTGGAAGAATCTATTCATGTTAGATTTGATGATAAGCTTGGCATTGAAAAGCCAAAGCAGTTTGAAGGTTCTGCAGATAGAGAAGTAATTCTCACAGACTCTGAAGACCCAGAGGCAGACAAAGCTCAAGTGAAGGAACCAGAAGCAATGCCAGATGCAATTCCTTTGACTTCTCAGATGAATAACTTAAACATTTTTGAAGAATCAACTGTTAGAGGATCATCTTCCAGAATCAAAGCTTCTCATCCAGAGAATGTTATCATTGGAAAAAAGGATGACCCTATCAGAACAAGATCCTTCCTCAGATCATCTGAAGCATCATTATTTGGATTGGTGTCAGTAATTGAACCAACTTCAGTAGATGAAGCTCTGCAAGACAATGATTGGATTATTGCCATGTAAGAAGAGCTAAATCAGTTCACCAGAAATGATGTGTGGGATTTAGTTCCAAGACCAAAAGGATTTAACATAATTGGAACTAAATGGGTCTTCAGAAACAAGCTTAATGAGAAAGGAGAAGTTGAAATAAATAAGGCAAGGCTAGTTGCTCAAGGTTACAGCCAGCAAGAAGGAATTGATTATACAGAGACATATGCTCCTATTGCAAGGAGTTTGCTCAATGTATGCAGGCAGAATTTGAAATAAGCATGATGGGAGAATTGAGATTCTTTTTGGGAATTCAAGTCAACCAAACTCCAGAGTGCACTTACATTCATCAGACCAAATATGTTAAAGAACTTCTGAAGAAATTTAACATGACTGATAGTAAGATGGCAAAGACTCCCATGCATCCAACTAGTACACTAGGCAAGGAAGAGGTAAGTAAGAAAGTAGATCAGAAACTCTACAGAGGTATGATAGGATCTCTTCTCTACTTAACTGCTTCTAAACCTGACATTTTGTTTAGTGTATGCTTGTGTGCAAGATTCCAATCAGATCCTAGAGAATCACACTTAACAGCTGTTAAGAGGATTCTAAGATATCTGAAAGGTACTTCTAATATGGGTTTGTGTTACAGAAAATCTGATGATTTCAAATTAGTTGGATTCTGTGATGCTGATTACGCTGGAGTTAGAGTGGAAAGAAAAAGTACTTCTGGAAGTTGTCAATTTCTAGGAAGAAATCTAATCTCTTGGTACAGCAAGAAGCAACCCACAATTGCACTATCAACTATAGAGGCAGAATATATTGCTGCTGCTGGATGTAGCACGCAGATGCTCTGGATGAAAAGTCAGCTAGAAGAATATCAGATATTTGAAAGTAACATTTCTATATTCTGTGTTAATACTTCTGCTATATGTTTGTCTAAGAACCCCATTTTACACTCTAAGGCAAAACATATAGAAATTAAACATCATTTCATCAGAGACTATGTTCAAAAGGGAATTATAAACTTAGCCTTTGTTGATACAGATCATCAATGGGCAGATATTTTCACAAAACCCCTTGTTGAAGATAGATTCAAATTTATTCTGAAAAATATTGGTATGGATTTGTGTCCAGAATAATATTTGTCAGAAGCAAATTTTTCAGATGATAAATGTTTATCACTCTGAAGTATTTCATCTGTTGCTTATTAGATTTATGTTTATTTGTGTGTATCTGAACTAACCAATCTCCGAGGATCTGAACGTTGGTTAACATTTCATTTCTCAAGAGAATTCAGAAGCACATGCAAGCAAACACGTGTCACTCTAAACCTGCAAAGATGGCGTGTACACTACTGAAGAGACGTTTGAGGTATGGTTTGAATAGTGAAAATCTTGATTTTCCCCCCAATTTGTCAGAATCAATTAATGCTTGAAATGATTTTTATTCTCTTTCATTAATTGTCATTAATTGTTATGTGTAAACGTGCTTTGAATGTCTGTTTGAATGCCTAATTGTCTTCTATAAATACCACATCTCTCACCACTTTCACACTTTTCACAACACAAGCAAGTTTATGCATTTCTGTCTTCTTTTCTCTCTTCACAAAAACCCTAAACCCTCGTCAAAATCATCTTCAATGGCAACCTCATCTACTACAGCAACTCAGTTTCAATCAACCATGGCTGCAGTTACTTCTGCAAATATGGGTGTGACTCCATACACAACACCTAAAAGGACTTTGTTAACTCCTATTGACAAACTTGAAGTTCTCTATGAATCAATGGTGGAATTTGATTCATTAGCTGAAAATGGATTTGAATTTAGTTCAATAATTGATGCTCAAGGTTAGGTAAAATACTTTGACAGATTATTTGGACCAGTTTACCCTCATCTGCTGAAAGAATTCTAGATACATGCTTCTGTTTATCCCAAATTCATCTTGTCTTCTGTTCTGGGTAAGGAGATTATAATTACAAAAGATCTAATCAGGAAACTCATAGGGTATGAGGAGACTGATGGAGTATGTCATCTGCCAGCTGGGCGTGTAGACATGGAAGAAGTTTATGAGGAAGTCATGACTTCTGGACAGGCCTCTAACAAATTTAAAGATCTGAAGCCTGACTACAAAATATGGGCAAAGATTTTTATGGGATGCATTCATCACAGAAAATCTACAAATTCTCCAGATTATGTGAACAGTGAACAGCTCTACTTCATGTACTGTTTAAGTCAGAGCATTAAGGTAGATCTCCCTTACATTCTGTTCATGCACTTATGGAACCATATCAATGCTTCAAGAGAATCTGTAAAAGATAAGGGTCAGAAGATCAGAACATGGATTCCCTTTGGAAGGTTAATTTCAGATATTCTGACAGAGAATGGTCTGGTGACTGCTCTGTATGCTGCTGGAGTCGAGGATGAACTTGAATCTTTTGTTGGAAAACCTCTGAATGCCAAAAGTCTTCAGAGACTAAAAATTGTAGAGGAACTCACATCTGCACCCAAGAAGCTGAATATCTCTGAACTCAGTCAGAAGCGAATTTCAGTTGAAAACTACCCACTGTTCTGTGCTGAAGAACCAAGGGAAATAATTGTGAGATATATTGATGCTTGCAAGGCAGATGGAACGCCCGTTTATGCAGATATTCTGAAAAGAGCAAGAGAACCAATGCTTGATGGAGGCAATGAGAGCACAAGGAAAAGAGGTCAATCAGAAGCAGAAGAAGTTGCTGCTCAGAAGAAGCCAAAAGTTGCTAGAAAGCCTCAGAAGCTGATCAAGAGGAAAGCATCTGGAGACGCCCCCTCTGTTCCCACAAAGCGAATCAAGATTAAAGGTACCAAATCTTTTGTATCTTCTTTCAATAACATTGTTTTAAATGAATCAACATTTAGTTCTATTCCAAAACCCCCTCCTACTCAGAAACAATATGTTCCTGCTCCATCTCATAATTCTGAACCATTAAAAATTCCTTCCCCACAAAAATCATCTGATCCTGTTTCCACCACTCCTGTAAAACCTTCTACTAATCAATCATTTGAACCAACAATAACAACAATACCAGCAAATCAAACTCCACCACCTATAACAAAACCAACAGAACAATCTGAACCACAACAACAACCAGAACAACAACAACAACCAGAACCACAACAACAACCAGAACAACAACAACAACAACAACCAGAACAACAACAATCCAACACATCTGAAGCTATTGCATCTGCACAAATTATTTTTGAACCACCTACATTTGAACAACCTACTTCTGAACCACCTACATCTGAACAACCTGCATCTGAACCTCCATCAAAACCCTCTGATCATCAATCAGAACCAACCAACCCATTTGAAACAAATATACCTGAGACAGAAATTCTAGAAGTTACACCTCTCAAAACTGTTTTTGAAGTGTCTTCTACATCTTGTACTCCAACCACATCCTCAAACTCATCAGAATCTGATATACACCCAGATATTCTGTCACCTCCCTCTCTCAGAAATCTTGCAGTTAACCAACCAGCACCACCTGTTTCATCAAACTCTCTCCTTCTCAATCCCATTCCAAAACCTAAGCCAAGGAGATCTGAATTTGTATCCCGTGCTTCTTTTAAACCACTCCCCACTGATCCACTTTCTTATGTTTTGAAAGTTAAAAATTTCTATGACAGAATTGAACCATCTGACACTATCACCCCTCTTAAACCCAAGATTTCCATCATTCTACCATCTGTTCTTCAAACCTACATAAAAAAACTGCCAGAAATGACTTCATCAGAACCTCTTTTATCTGATAAGTCTGCATTCATTCCTTACTCTTCTACTGTATTTGATGTTGTTTCCTATGCATCAGATGCAAAACCATGTCTGTTGAATGCTTTAGTCAGATCCAAACCTGTCATTTCATCTGATCCTCCATCCATACCTTTCTACCCTCGCCCTCTGATCACCATTCCAAAATTCACCATTCCACCTTCACCTCAACCCAAGCCAATCACATTGGAAACTCTCCTAAAACCTAAACCTAGGCTGAATGTTGATCATTTATTTACAAGTTTTTTGAATGAAATAGAGATGCATTTAGGCTCTGTACAGAGGAAGTGCTTATCAACAATGGATGCAAATGAATCTGATGCTATTTAGAATAGCTTCATCAACAGATTCAATACTGTAACATCAAATCTAAAGAACGTATGTTCTGATGATGCGAAGCTCAGATTTGCTGAAACTGCTAGAAGTTTGTTCTGGACTGTTAAAAGATCTGCACCATTGCTTCTTAAAGATGCTCCTTCATCATCTGAAGTCTGTGATACAGAAGTGAACACTGAATCTGCATATGAAGACAATCCTCTGGCTATGACTCTTGTAGAACATCCCTTTGGATCTGCTGCTCCTGACTCTGAATCCCCTATGGAAATTGACTCTGTTCCTGCTTCAGAATCTGTTCCACCTTCTTCATCTGAGATCAAGAAAGAGTATCTAGATCTTGAAGATAAGATTGCAGTTCTGGAAGCTGGTCAACTAGAGATTAAGTCATGGATGGCTAAGCAAGATAAGAAGTCTGAAGACATGGCTCAGTGGATGTCCAAACAAGATCAGAAGAATGAAACCATGGCTAAGTGGATGTCAAAACAAGAACAGTCCTCCTTTGAGATCACTGATCTGTTGAAGATGATTTTGTCAAAACAATCTTAATTTATTTGTTTCTCTGATGTTTGCACATGTACTTGAATCTTTTCTGATGTTTTGTATCTCTTGATCTATATGAATGAATGACTATGTGTTTTTCTCCCACATAATTTATCTTTTTTGTGTTTCCTCTTATGTGTTTTTTAAAAAAAAGTTATTACTTTTTGCTTATGACAAAAAAGGGGGAGAAAATAGATCTGAACTGTTTAATTAAACTCTACCAGAATGAAACTTCAGACATATCAATTTTATCTAACATAAAATCTGAGTGTTTCAGAATATTTGATAAATCTGATATACTCTTTAAAAGAAACTCTGAGACTCCCAGATCATATTTAACTTATCAGACTCTGACTCTGAAATATGCAAGATCAAATGTTTAGAACAATCAAGCTCTAATTCTGAAAAGAATACTCAAGACAGAAAGGGAAGTTTCTATTCCTTATTAATATTCAATTCAGGGGGAGATTCATCATCTCAGGGGGAGTTATAATTATTCTCTTTACAATTGAACAAAATTTCTGATGTTTTTGTCATCATCAAAAAGGGGGAGATTGTTAGAACACAGATTGGTTCTTAATAATATCTCTATGTTTTGATGATAACTATTATGAAATTTTGTATTTAAGAATTATATACTCTAAAATTTGCATAAGAATGTTTGCTGCAGATGTTAAACAAAATATCACTCCAGAAGCAAATCAGATCTGAACATAAGAAATATGCAAGGCTCTGAAGCGTCAGAAGCATTCCTTAGAAGATTCTCAATGCTGCCATCAGAAGATTCTGAGTGTTGCCTCCAGAAGGATCTGAAGCGGAAGCTACAGAAGAATCTGAAGCAAGCCAGAAGCATCTGAACCAATGAAGACTTCTGTATGAAGAGTTTTTAAGCATAGTTACTTCAGAAGACTCTGATAGTACTAACGCTGCCAGTACTGAGGATCTGACCCAAAACTCTGCTCTGAATTTATACACGCTAAAAGCACACTTGCTGCAAAGACTCTGATTCAGCAAAACTCTGATGAACATCAGAAGGCTCTGACCAAATTAGACTCTGATGATTCTTGCTGAAAATTGTTGAAGAAGAATTCAAAGATTATGTCCGTTGGAATATCCAAACGACTCTTTCCTTATTTATGCTAGACACAAGAACACAGACAAAAAGGATTTCTCTGTGCTTTCTTCTTCTAGGAAAGGTCACTTGATGTGAAGACAAAAAAGGCTCAGACCTTTTGGTACACTCTTCTCAACGTGAAAAGCTCTTGGATCACTGTGCCTATAAAAGCAAGTCTCCACTCATCTTCTTCAGTTGACGAAACACTTGAAAAGAATTCATTATCAAAGCTCTCATACAACTCATATATTCTTGCTAGAATTATTTCTTTGTTCTTAATCTTAAGTGAAAAATCACAGTTGTGATAAAGCTTTATTAGAAGCATTTTAACACTTGTATTTATTATTACATTTGATTGTAAGAAAACCTTAAGAAGATCCATTTAGGATCAGTAGTTCTTGAGAAGACTTTGAACAGTTGTTCTTAGTGCTTACTATTGTAATCAGTTGATTAAATAGTGAATTAAGTCCTTGCTTGAGAAAGGCAAATCACTCTAGAAAGGGTGGACTGGAGTAGTTGAGTTCAACGAACCAGGATAAAAATACTTGAGTTTTTACTACTAAGATTTTATCTTCATACTTATTCAACCCCCCTTTTAAGTATTTTCTCACCTTCACAAACAAGTAAGCAAAACAACAAATATGACATTCTGGCACAGTGTTAATCGGTTAACACATACTGTTAATCGGTTAACCTGTGTAAAACAAGTGAAAATCTGGAAATTCGTAGGTGTTAATTGGTTAACACCAGGCGTTAACCGGTTAACACCCTGAAATCTTTGAAACATTTGAATATTTGAATTGGTTAACCGGTTAACCATGGTTAACCATATATGTTAACCGATTAACACTGTACCAGAAGCCAAAAACAGCAGCAGAAAATCACTTCTAGCACCAAAACAGCTTATCCAAGGTTCCAACAGATCAACTTATCAATTAAGCACGAAATTAGCAACAGAAAACAGAGATCCAACAACATGAATACATAATTACACAACAACATCACAATTCGAACGGATCAAAATCAACCAAAATTCAATCGAATATGAAGATTAACATGATAAGCTCAAAAATTAAATCGGATCGAGAATTCCAACCTTCAAAGCGGAGATTTGCTTCGGTAAATGTTGATCAACTAAATTTGAGCAGATCAAATACTAAAAATCCAGAAAACTTCAAGATCCACAATAATTGTTGTTGTATGAATGAAGATCCACCAAATTTGAGTCAAAAAGCTTCAAATAATCACTTATAGATCCAACTCCAGATTCAGATCCAAGCTTGCACGAAAATTGAAGAAGGAAATTAATTCAATGATGATGGTAGATGGAAGTTTATGCTCAAGAATGCATTGATTCCAATGAAAAATCAAGAATTCCAATGAAAAAGAGCTTTGAGTGTGGGTTTTGAAAATGGAAGTTGAGAGAAAATTGAGAGAATCCTGATCAATTCTGAAAAATGAATGTGAGAAATGAGAATTGGATGGTTTGGTTTGGAGTAAATCACTTAAGTACTCTCTTGGTTTGGATCCAAAGCTAGGTTTGGGAATTTGGATTGGAAATCAAGGTTTGGAATGTGGAATGGGTTTTTGGAGGGAAATTTGAATTTTAAAGATGTTCTAGATCCTTCCCAAGTGAAAATTTGAATTCCAAGGTGATCAAAATTGGACCCCGAGTGCAATTGGCTTGAAAAAACACGTACATGGCAAAACCTGCTATAGTTAACCGATTAACCATATGCGTTAATCGGTTAACACTGTTAAAATTTCAAATCTGCGCTAATTTTCCTTTGGTTAATTGATTAACCATATAGGTTAACCGATTAACACCTTCAAATTTTGAATTTTGGCGCCTTTTGGAGGAAAATCTGTCCATTTGCCCTGTTTTGACTATTTGGAGCTCCGTTTAGCTTCTGAACCTCATTTTTGAACATTATCATTGTGGAAATGCTTGTTATGAGCCTGAGTGCTGCTTTCTGAACTGCTGTTCTCTTGCAAAATAAAATCGGCCGCCTGACCGCTAGACAAAATAAATGCCCGAGCCTCTGATGCTCGCTGTTTGTTGTTCATTCTTTTGCTCCGAAATGAACTTGAGCCACATGAATACCTCGATCCCATGCCTCAAGAACGAATGCTATGATATGCAAAAATGCAAAATGTAAAGAAACAAAAGCCAGTTACGGTTAAAATGAAAGGCAAATTTTGGGGTGCTACAATGAGTAACTAATTTTGTGTGTTAGGATTAGGTATAGTTAGTTATGAATCTACTATAAAATGAAGTATGGTGATTATATAAAATAATGTTTTTGTATGTCGATGTCATTATTCTCTTTCTTAATTCTTTTTCGATGTAAAACTACGAATATGATTATTTCATTTAGAAAATGTTTGACATGAGTTTTCTACTTAACACATCTAGAACATTTTCATCTGTAGATGTTGCTTGCTATGAATAAATTTATATTTTCAGTCATAGTAGAATATCACATGTTTTTAATGTAAAATAATAATATATTAATAAAGAGGTGATAACTACCAAAATACAAATGATTCAAAAGCATAAAAAGTGCCTAAAGGACCACCAAGGATACAAATAAAAACCAACAAGAGAAAACACAACCAAAAAATCAATAAAACAAACAAAACAGGGCAGGAATTACCAAAGCATCTAAAGACTAACCCTGTAGGATTCAAGTTAGAGCTCATACCGCCAGAACCATTGTCAATAGATCAAAACCCTCCAAGAGAACAATCAAACCACAACTTAATATCTATGTTAGAACCAAAGTAAACATTTAATCTGATGTCAGTTAAGGAAGAGGGTAGGATTGTGAAGTTATACAAATATAGTGCATGAGTTCACCTTTGATCTACCTATAAACCATTTCTAGACCATAAAAAATGCTTTTCTCCTCCACTTCTTTCATAGTTTTTGAAACACCATTGAAGATGACATCAGTGCAGGCTCTCCAACTGATCCATACTACAATGTGTCAGATCATAACAAAACCACCCCATGACTTGGCCTTACCACCTAAAGAAAGGAAAAACTAAAAAAAAAGCACATGATCTCTAAGAATACAGGCCTACCAACCCATCCATTAGAAGATCATATACCACACAGACATGGATAACTCATAAGTTACAAAAAGATGGGAGACCAAGTTAACTGAATCCCTATATAAGGGACAAGAGATCCCACAAAGATCAACATATCACCCCCTTTTAGACAAGTTATCTCTAGTATGGGATCTATCTTTCAAAAGCTACCAAGAGAATATCAACAACTTAGAAGAAGTTCGGCTAACCCAAAAAAGGGGAAGGGTCAAGTTCTTAAACATAAGAGACAATAAATAACTATCTAGGTGAACATAGTAAGCAGAGACAACAAAAAAACCTTATCTTAGGTGCTTCCAAATCTAGCTATATATATATATCCTTAGAGAGAGAGAGAGAGAGAGAGAGAGAGAGATGGGGGGGGGGGGAGAGACTAACACTTTATACCAGAGAGATAAGATTATCAAACATAAGTAACTCTCGAAGAAATAATAGTCTTTTCTAATTAAGATCCCAAACCATGTCTTTGTTATCCTCTAGATCATTCTCTCTCACCATGTCATCAGTTTAAATGGAGTTAGAGAATAAACTAGATAACTTAATCTTTAAGAGATTGGGTCCTAACCAAAGGTCCTTCCAAAAAGAAGTTTGGATGCCCGACCCAACTTTCCTAAGGATATCATCAATAAACCAATCAGAGGAGTCATCCTCTTTGGACCTAATAAGAGACACACATTTCCATCATATGGATGTATATTGGAATCCCAATGTCCTCCCCTTCAAAGAAAGGAAACAAATGAAACACCATACATAGTTATAAGAATATCACACCAAAGACCTAAAGCACCTATAAGCAACCTTCATCTCCATTTAGCCAAAAGGGATAGATTATCCAGGTTTGGGTCCCTAACTCCTAACTCTCTCCCCTATTTACTCTTAGTCTTACAAACATTATCTTGTTAAATCTAAGAAATCTTAGCTTCTCCTTTCACCTCATCCCTAAAGAAACATTCTCTATAACCTAACAAGTTTCTCTCTAATCTTTATAAGCATCTTCAAAAAGGAAAAGAAAAAGATGGAAATAAAAATAACCTCAGAATTAAGAAATATCATTCGACCTCCCAAACTAACATATCTGGGCTTCCAAGAATACAACCTTCAGGTCAACAAATTGACTATTGACAAATCAATATACTTAAAAAGAAGGGTTTCAATCTCACAGTTAAATAATTCATATATAGAGGTTAGAAAAACAGGATCCACATTAATCCGTATAGGACTTTTATTGAAAAAGTTAACTTGAAACTCGAAGTTAGTTCAAAACATATTAGGATCGTCTTAATACTCCACAGATTCACAAGAGTAAGATTCGTGAAAAGGAATGTATCATATGTATGTTGAAGATAAGATACCGCCAAATCAGACGTTCTCACCCTAAACCTAGAGTAAAGACCGATCTCCTCAACCCTAGTATCTAGTCCACGTAACCCCTCAGCCACAAGCAAGAAAGAGAAATAAGTTGATGGATTCCTTTGTCTTAAATTCATTTGTACGCTAATCTCTTTTTGTTAGACACCTATTAACTAATACCGTAAAAATACCAACGAAGACACAAACTCTTATATAGACCTTCCACTTTTTATTAAATTAAACTTGATGAACATAAATCTAATAAGCTCCAACTTACTAAGTCATACGGTTTTTCAAAATTCATCTTAAAAATAAGACAAATTTATATTATTGAATCAATTAACTATCCAGAAAACCATAAATTAATAAATTTAATGGATGCTACATTTTTTTTTTCAAAAACCAAATAACGTGTTGAGCTATGGTGAACTCATATTTGAAAAAGTAGGGATTATATAGTCAACTTAGATAAGTTGCATTAGATTAAATAAGTAATTGATGTGAAATTTATGTAAACTAATCTCTTATTAAGTTAACAGAAAATGAATGATATATGTAGTACTATTATTTAATTTGTATTAGGGTTAGTAGTGTATTATAGTTTTGTACCTGTTTTCTTGTCATTCGTTGTAGTTTATTTTATTTATCAAGTTTACAGAAAAGACATAACTTTTTACAATTTTCTTGTTGTTGTCGTTCGGTGTAAAGCGTAGCATGTGAGATGTAATGTAAATAAATAACCATAGACAAGAAGCACATTAGGTAACAATTAAAACATGTATAAGAATTTAGGGTGGCAAAAAGACACAGACAATATAGGCACATGAGGTAGGACATAGTAAACATAGGTACAAATAAGAAATGGCCTACCATGATTACATTACAATTGGAGAAAAAGATTTTTTTTATGGTCACTAATCTTTTTCGTAGAAGTTATTAAATTTATTATCTCAACATCTGATTTATAAAAAAACGAGATGGTGTCAGAATATATAGGGATAGATTTTTGTATCCGAAAAAGGGGGTACGTGTCGAGTATTGGTATGTGTAGTGGTAATTTTTATTGTTTGATTTGAGGATCGTGAAGTGGGGCCCATGTGGCATTGCTTTGTACACGTCATTGTAAACGTCGTTGTAGATATTTTTGAAGATGGGAAACGCGCTTGGTTGGCGCGTGGAAAGGTCGGTAGAATGATGAAATGGATAGATATAACTTTTATAATAAAAATACATTTTATTATTCTTTAATAAAAATTTAAATGTAAATAAGAAATAAACTGAAATACACTATTATTTAAATATACTGTCATTTAATTAAAGTTACTTATTTTTAAAATCAAGATCAAAGATAAATATGAAAGAAGTATTTATTAGAATGATTTAAATAACAATAATTTTAATTAAAATTAAAAAATAACATATATATTTTTATCGGTAAGTGTATTAATTCTATGTAGTTAAACTTTTTTTTCAAATAGTTTAGTAATAAATATTTACTCTTTAAAGGTAAACAAATAGTATGTCAGAAATTTGAATTTGCACACCTTTATAAAAAGATATTCTATAGTGAAAATTTATTCAAAAAAAAATTTAAAATTAATATAAAGAAAATAAAAGATTTTATATAATTACACTATTAGATTTTATAACATTATATAATTAGATTTTTAAAAATATTAATATAAAAGATTTTATAACATTACATATCATATAATAAATATATATTTAACCAAACTCATAAATATTAGAGTGTGTATTAGCCAAACATTGGTTCCCTAATCAAATATAATAATTCATTTATTTTAATTTCAGTTTGATAATTTAACATTGATGTACATCATTGTTGGGCGAGTACCCATCGCAAGACATTAAGACATCTGAAACAAAGTAATAGGTCGTCTGAAATAGGGTAAATGGACCGCCTAATTGAGATTGGGCCGCCCGAATCAGTCCACTCGCCCACTCAGATAGCTAGTACGATGTCCAAGCAAATAATGAAGCAGATGATTGGTTCAATGAGAAAAACCATCTTCCCACACTTTAAAGGAGAACAAGTTTCCCATTACTTCCACATTTTTGGTTATGGGATGAGGAGACTGCTCCTAACTTTCTAGTTCATCCCTAAGATTATAGTTCAAAAGAACTTGAAGGTGAGATAATACTTAGAAGGGGGGGTTGAATAAGTATGAAAGATTAAGACTTAAAAAATAATCACACAATTATTTTTATCCTGGTTCGTTTAAACAACTACTCCAGTCCACCCTTCCTAGAGTGATTTGCCTTTCTCAACAAGGACTTAATCCACTATTAAATCAAACTGATTACAATAGTCACACCTAAGAACAACTGTTCTTAGTCTTCTCAAGAGCTACTGATTCCAACTGAATCCTCTTAAGGAAAAGCCTTTACAATCAATGTAAATTAAATACAAGAGTATTAATGCTTCTATAAAGCTTTTATCACAACAGTGATTTTTCTCTTAAGTTTAAGTATAATAAATTCTAAGAAGAATATGAAAGAATGAGAGCTTAGAATAATATGATTTCTTTTCAGCAAAATGTATATCTGAAGAATGTGGTGAAGTTCTCCTTTTATAAGCAGCTGATCCAAGGATGCTGAGCGTTGAAAAGAGAGTCCCAAAAAGGTCTGAGCCTTTTTTGTCTTCACATCAAGTGACCTTTCCTAGAAGTAGATGGCACAGAAAAATCCTTTTTGTCTGTGTAAGTGTGTCTAGCACAAATGAGGAAAGAGACGTTGAATAACTCCAACGGATATATTCTTGATTATTTCTTCTTCAGTTTTCAGCAAGTTCTTCAGAGTCTAAATGGATCAGAGTCTTCTAATGATATTCAGAACTTAGCTATATCAGAGTCTTCTGCAGCATGTGTGTTTTCAGCGTGTTGATCATCAGAGCATATTTGACACAGAACTTCTGTACTTGGCAGCGTTGGTACTTTCAGAAACTTCTGTAGAATTATGCTTTGAGAAACTCTTCAATCAATATTCTTCTTTGCTTCAGATGCTTCAGCTTCAGATACTTCTGACTATCTTCAGATGCTTCTGACTCACAATGTTCTAGAGCTTCTTGCTTCAGATCCTTCTGGAGACTACGCTCAGGATCTTCTGTAAGGAGCAATCAGATTCTTCTGTAAGATGCATCTGGCGCTTCAGAGTCCGGATAACTTCTTGTATCCAAAACAGATTTGCTTCTAGAGAGTTAATTTCATTTCAATCTGCAGTAAAACTCTCAAACAAATTTTAGAGTATATAATTCTTAAATATAAATTTCCTAACAGTTATCATTAAAACAAAGAGTTATTATTAAGAACCAATCTGTGTTCTAACAATCTCCCCCTTTTTGATGATGACAAAAAGTATCAGAAATTTTATTTAACTGAACATAAAGAATTATAACTCCCTCTGAGATGATGAATCTCCCCCTGAGTTAAATATGAAAAAGGAATAGAAACTTCCCTTTTTATCTTGAGTAATCTTCAGAGTTAGATCTTGTTTATCCTTATAACAATTTAGGGTCAGAATGTCTTACAGATATATGATTCAGAGTTTGATAATGGACAAATGATCTGAGAAAACTCAAAGATTCTTTTATAGAGTGTTCTTATCAAAAGTTATGAAATAGTCAAGTTAAATATTAAATAAAATAGAAATGTCTGAAGATTCATTCTAGTGAAGTTATATTAAACAGTTCAGATCTTTATTTTCTCCCCCTTTTTTGTCATAAGCAAAAAGTAAAAACTTTTAAAAAGACAAATAAAAGGAACAACAAATAAGATAATTCAATGGATAAAAAAACTGATTCATTCAAAGTAACAGAGCAAGAGTACATAGGTAAACATCAGAAGATATAACAATAAAATTCAGATGCACACAACAGATGCAAAAATAATCTAAGAGTGTTTTGACAAAAGCATCTTCAATAGGTCTGTAATCTCAGATGAAGATTGCTCTTGCTTTGACATCCACTTAGTCATGGTCTCATTCTTCTCATCTTGTTTGGACATCCACTATGTCATATCCTCAGACTTCTTATCTTGCTTAGCCATCCAGGATTTTATTTCTGACTGACCAGCCTCCAGAGCAGCAATCTTGTCTTCAAAGTCTGGATGCTCTGTCTTTATCTCAGATGAAGAAGGTGGAGGTTCTGCAGCCTCAACAGAGTCAATTGCCATAGGTTCTGTAGATCCTGAAGAGGGTTCTACCAGAGTCATAGACAATGCATTGGCAGTAGGTTCTGTTGGAGGTGGAGGAGCATCTAAACGAAGCAGAGGTTCAGTTTTGTTGACAGTCCAGAATAGAGTCCTTTCAGCTCTGAGCTTTGCATCATCAGAACAGACGTTCTTCAGATTAGAAGCTACAGTGTTGAATCTATTGATGAATCCTTTCCAGATGATGTCAGATTCATTTGCATCCATAGTTTCAGAGCATCTCTTCTGAACAGTACCTAAAGACATCTGTATTTCTTGCAAAAACGTTTGAAATAAATGATCAATATTAAGTCTGGGCGGTGGTTTAAGCAAGGTTTCCAGAGTTATATGTTTATGTTTGAGAGTTGGTGGTAAAAGTGATTTTTGGATGGAAATCAGAGGAGGGGGATAATATGGAAAGAAAGGAATTTCTGGTTTTTGAGGTAAGGATTTGTTTAAGGCATTAAGCAGATGAGGTTTTGGTCTTGTGCGTGGGCAAACATCATCAAAGGGTTCATTAGAGTATGGTATGAAAGCAGATGTTGGTGGTTCAACATATGCAACTGTGTTATCAGATGCAGGTTGCAGATCTGAAACAACAGCTTTACCAGAGGTGCCAGATATTGTTGCTAAGGATCCTACATTGTTCATTGATTGAATATATGAAAGGATCACAGATGGAAGACCCTGTCTGAGTTTTGGTTTCAGAGGGTTCAGGGGTTCAGCAGGTTCAACTCTATCATAAAAATCTTTTAGTTTGAAACCATAGGATAGATTATGATAAAGAGAAGAAACTTGGGCACAAGATATACCAGATGATGATGGATTGGAATTGGGAACAATCATCTCAGATGATGGTGCAGGTGGAGGCATAGGATCTGGAATGGGAGTTTTAGAAGGTATGGTTGATTCAGGTTCAGGTTCATGTACAGGGTATTTGTCAGATGGAGAAATAAGAAAATCTGGGTGGATTTCTGATTCTGATGAGTTGGAGGATGTAGTAGGTGTACAAGAGGTAGAAGATACTTGAAACACTGTTTTTAGTGGAGTGACATCAAGAACTTCTGTCTCAGGGATGTGAGGTTCAGATGTGTTGGTAGGTTCTGAAGGAATGTCATTTTGTTTGGTTGGTGGTTCTGATGAAACAGGAGCATAGGTTACTTTTGTAGGTTCAGAAGTAACTGGTGCAACAGGTTCAGAAGGTGGAGTATTTGATGGTGGATTGTCAGAGGCTTTTTCTGGTTGAACTTCTTTTGGTTGGTTTTCTGGATGTTCTGAGGTTTGTGGTTGATCATATTTTTGTTTTTCAGATGGTTGTTGTTCTGATGGTTGTGGTTCTGTTGGTGATGGACGGGGAACAAAATGTTTGATGTGTATTTTGGGTTGAGATGGTTTTGATACAAAAGCAGTAGTTTGTTTTTGAGGTGAGACAGAACTGGGGGCAGTAACAAAAGTTGTTTGAGTAACAGGTGGCTTTGGAACAGACTTAATATTTGAATCATTAATAACAATAGTTTCAGAAGAGACAGATGTTTTGGTACCTTTTACTTTAATCCTCTTGGCAGGTACAGAGGCAGCTTCTTCAGAATCCTTTCTCTTCAAGAGCTTCTTGGGCTTCTCAGCAATCTTGACCTTCTTCTGGACAGGTTCAGATACCTCTACAGGCTGAGTCCTTTTCCTCTGAAGTGGTACTTCTTCTTCTTCTCCTGCATCTGGTAGTGGTTGTTTGACAAGCTGAAACACATTAGCTGGAACAGGTATTCCTTCCTGCTTGCATTCCTCTATATACATAAGCACTATATGTCTGGGTTCTTCAGCAAAGAATAGAGGAAAGTCAGCTACAGGAACCCTCTTATTCAAATCAGACATATTTAGCCTCTTTGGAGCAGTAGTGAGTTCATCAACAGTTTTTAGTCTCAGAAGACTTTTAGCGTTCAGAGACTTTCCCATAATAAACTCTAATTCCTCTGTAACCCCAGCAGCGTACAGAGCAGTCACTAAACCATTTTCAGTGAGAAGATCTGAGATCAACCTTCCAAAGGGGATCCAAGTCCTGATCTTCTGTCCTTTCTCCTTCATAGATTCTCTAGATGCATTGATATGATTCCACAGATGCATGAACAAAATGTATGGAAGATCTACTTTGTTGCTCTAACTAAGGCAGTACATAAAATAGATCTGTTCATTGTTGACATAATCAGGAGAATTGGTTGATTTCCTGTGGTGGATGCATCCCATGAAGATCTTGGCCCAGATCTTGTAATCAGGCTTCAGATCTTTGAATCTGTTAGAAGCTTGACCAGCAGTCATAACTTCCTCATAAACCTCTTCCATGTCCACACGCCCAGCTGGCAAGTTGGAAACACCATCTGTTTCTTCATAACCTATCAGTTTCCTTATCAGATCCTCTGTGATGATAATCTCTTTTCCCAGCACAGATGATAAAATGAACTTGGGATAAACTGATGCATGAATCCAGAATTCTTTCACAAGGAGAGGGTAAACTGGTCCAAACAACCTATCAAAGTACTTAACCCATCCTTGAGCTCTAACAATGGAACGAAAATCAAACCCATTATCAGCCAGAGAATCAAACTCAACCATAGATTCACACAGAACTTCTAGTTTATCAATAGGTGTTAGAAGTGTTCTTTTGGGATGAGAATATGGAACAGCACCCAAGTTTTCTGAAGTCACAGCAACCATAGTAGATTGGAACTGAGCAGTTGTTGATGAAGAAGACGCCATTGAAGAATGCTTTTTCAAACACTTAGGTTTTGGGTTTTTATGCAGAGAAAATAGGAGATGAAAACGCATGTAAATTCTGAGAGTGAAAAGTGTGAAAGTGAATACAAGACAAGTATTTATACTAAACACTTAGGCACATCAAAAGTCAGAAAAACGCACGTTTGAGCAAGCATTAAATGAAGAGAATAAAAATCATTTCAAAACATTAAATGCTTCTTAACAAATTGGGGGGAAAACCAAGATTCTTACTATTCAAATTTCACCTCAAACGTCTCTTCAGTTATGTACACGCCACCTCTTCAGATTTTGTGTGACACGTGTTTGCTTGCATGCTGTTCTGAATTCTCTTAAGAAATGAAACGTTAGCCAACGTTCAGATCTTCTAAAGATGGTTAGTTCAGAGTTTCACATCAAAAAAAAATTGATCAGAATAGAATAAGCAGAAGAAATACTTCAGATTATTTAAACATTTTTGCATCTGTAACAATTTACTTCTGATAAATATCATTCTGGACAAAAATCCATACCAATATTTTTCAGAATAAAATTGAATCTATCTTCAACAAGGGGTTTTGTAAAAATATCTGCCCATTGATGATCTGTATCAACAAAGGCTAAATTTATGATTCCCTTCTGAACATAGTCTCTGATGAAATGATGCTTAATTTCTATATGTTTTGCCTTAGAATGTAAAATGGGATTCTTGGACAAACATATAGCAGAGTATTATCACAAAAAATAGAAATGTTACTCTCAAAAATTTGATAATCTTCTAGTTGACTCTTCATCCAGAGCATCTGCGTGCTACATCCAGCAACAGCAATGTATTCAGCCTCTGTGGTTGAAAGTGCAATTGTGGGTTGCTTCTTGCTGTACCAGGAGATTAGGTTTCTTCCTAGAAATTGACAACTTCCAGAAGTACTTTTTCTTTCCACTCTGTCTCCAGCGTAGTCAGCATCACAGAATCCAACTAATTTGAAATCATCAGATTTTCTGTAACACAAACCCACATTAGAAGTACCTTTCAGATACCTTAGAATCCTCTTGACAGCTGTCAAGTGTGATTCTCTAGGATCTGATTGGAATCTAGCACACAGACAAACACTGAACAATATGTCAGGTCTAGAAGCAGTAAGATAAAGAAGAGAGCCAATCATACCTCTGTAGAGCTTCTGGTCTACTTTCTTACTTACCTCTTCTTTGCCAAGTGAGCTAGTAGGATGCATTGGAGTCTTTGCCAGCTTGCTGTCAGACATGTTGAATTTCTTCAAAAGTTCTTTAACATACTTTGTCTGATGTATGTAGGTGCACTCTGGAGTTTGATTAACTTGGATTCCTAGAAAGAATCTGAGTTCTTCCATCATGCTCACTTCAAATTCTGCCTGCATACATGTAGCAAACTCCTTTCCAAGCATAATATTTGTTGATCCAAAAATAATATCATCTACATAAATTTGGAAAATTAGAAGATCTTTCTTAATTGTTTTACAGAATAGAGTTGTATCCACTTTGCCTTTGATGAAATTCTTCTCCAGAAGAAAATTACTCAATCTCTCATACCAAGCTCTGGGAGCTTGTTTTAATCCATATAGAGATTTCTTTAATTTGAAAACATGATCTGGAAATTTTTCATTTTCAAAACCAGGAGGTTGGTGGACATAAACTTCTTCTTCTATAATACCATTAAGAAAGACACTTTTAACATCCATCTGATACAGAGTGATATTATTTTGTGCAGCAAAGGAAATAAGAAGGCGTATAGATTCTAACCTTGCCACTGGAGCATATGTCTCAGTGTAATCAATACCTTCTTGCTGACTGTACCCTTGAGCAACCAACCTTGCCTTATTCCTCTCAACTTCTCCTTTCTCATTTAGTTTATTTCTGAAGACCCATTTTGTACCAATTATATTGAATCCTTGAGGTCTTTGAACTAGATCCCATACATCATTTCTGCTAAATTGATTTAGCTCTTCTTGCATGGCAATGATCCAATCATTGTCTTGCAGAGCTTCTTCTACAGAAGATGGTTCAATTTCTGACACTAGTCCAAATAGTGATGCTTCAGATGATCTTAGAAAGGATCTTGTTCTGATGGGATCATCCTTCTTTTCAATAATGACATCCTCTGGATGAGAAGCTTTAATTCTGGATGATGATCCTCTGATAGTTGACTCTTTAGAAATATTTAGATTATTCATCTGAAAAGTTAAGGGAGTAGCATCTGGAGTTGCTTCTGGTTCCTTCACTTGAGTTTTGTCTGCTTCTGGAACTTCAGAGTCAATAAAGACTACTTCCCTATCTGCAGAGTTATCAACCTGCTTTGGCTTTTCAGAGCCAAGCTTATCATCAAATCTGACATGAATGGATTCTTCCACAATCTGTGTCTCAGTGTTGTATACTCTGTAGCCTTTAGAGTGTTCAGAATATCCAAGCATGAAACACTTCTGTGCTTTGGAATCAAACTTGCTCAGATTTTCTTTAGTGTTTAACATATAACAAATACATCCAAAAGGATGAAAATATGAAATGTTGGGCTTTTTGTTCTTCCACAATTCATAAGGAGTCTTCTTCAGAAGAGGTCTAACAGACACTCTGTTCTGAATGTAGCATGCTGTATTGATTGCTTCTGCCCAAAAATGTTTTGCCAGATTTGTCTCATTGATCATGGTTCTGGCCATTTCTTGCAAAGTTCTGTTTTTCCTCTCTACAACCCCATTCTGTTGTGGAGTTCTAGGACAGGAAAAATCATGTGCAATGCCATTTTCAGAAAAATATTTTTCAAAATATTTATTTTGAAATTCACCACCATGATCACTTCTGACTTTTATAATATTAAAATTCTTTTTATTCTGGACTTGCTTGCAGAAGTCAAAGAACACAGAATGTGACTCATCCTTGTGTTTTAAGAACTTTACCCATGTCCATCTGCTAAAGTCATCAACAATGACTAATCCATACTTCTTGCCTTTGATGGATGCAGTTTTCACTGGTCCAAACAGATCAATATGAAGTAGTTCTAGTGGTTTAGAAGTAGAAACAACATTTTTTGATTTGAAAGATGTTTTTGAAAACTTCCCTTTCTGGCATGCTTCACAAAGAGCATCTGAAGTGAACTTCAGATTAGGGAGTCCTCTGACAAGATTAAGTTTATTAATCTGAGATATACGTCTCATATTAATATGGCACAATCTTCTGTGCCAGACCCATTGCTCTTCATTAACAGACAAGAGGCATTTAACATTTTGAACTTTATGTTCTGAAAGATTTATTTTATAAATGTTGTTTTTCCTCTTACCACTAAATAGGATAGAGCCATCCTTCTGACTAATAGCTTTACAACATTTTTGATTAAAGGTAATATCATAACCATTGTCACTTAATTGACTTATGGACAATAAGTTATGCTTTAACCCTTCAACAAGTAAAACATTAGTAATAGAGGGAAGTTTACCATTTCCAATAGTGCCAGATCCAATGATCTTGCCCTTCTGGTTCCCTCCAAACTTCACGTCACCTCCAGATCTAAGTTCCAGGCTTTGGAACATAGACTTTTCTCCTGTCATGTGTCGTGAGCATCCAGAGTCCAAGTACCATGATTGGTGTCCTGACCTTGCTGCTAAGAACATCTGCAACAGGAATTATTTTGTTTTTAGGTACCCAGATCTTCTTGGGTCCTTTGGGGTTAGTTGGTTTGTAGGTTTGTCTAAACTTCTGTTTTACAACATAATGTTTATTCTGACTTGCCTTGGGTTTAAACACATAAGTATTCTTCTCAGAGCTTGTGTGTTTAATGTCATTCAAGTGACCAAATTTGAATTGAGAATACAGAGGTGTCTTCTTGATGAAAAGTTTGTCAACAGGTTTTGGATTGCTTCCAGATGAAGATTCATATCCAATACCTCTTCTGTTGTTTCCACTAACACCATAGATCATAGAAGCCATCTTGCTTCTGTCTATGCTTTTAGTGAGAAATCTCTGAAAGCTAGAGTCATATTTTTCTAAAATATTTTCACATGACTTAGTCTCAGATTCAGATTCTTGTTGAGTTATTTCAAAGTCATTTTTGATTTTCAGATTTATTTCTTTTTGCTCAACAAGTTCTGTTTTCAGAAGATCAATCTCAGATTCAAGATTGCTTTTCAGCTTCTTGTATTTGAGTTTGATATTGTTATAACTTTTAAGAACTTCTGTTAAAACTTTAATGAGTTCTTCTTTGGTAAGTTTAGCCATTACCTCTTCTGCATCATCATCAAATTCAGATTCTGATTCATATCCTGAGGTACCTTCCTCTTGATCCTCTGTGCTGGCCATCAGTGCAACATTTGCACATTCTTCTTCTGATTCAGAAGATGATTCACATTCATCTGAGTCATCCCATGTTGCCATCAGAACCTTCTTCTTTTTGTTAAACTTCTTCTTGGGTTTTTCTTTCTGAAGTTTGGGGCAATCATTCTTGTAGTGCCCAGGTTCTTTGCACTCATAGCACACAACTTCTTTCTTAGCAGATCTTCTGTGACCAGAAGATTCCTTTCTGTTATCAGATCTTCTGAAGTTGTTGAACTTCTTTCCCTTGTGCTTCCAGAGTTTGTTAATCCTTCTGGACAGCATGGATAACTCATCTTCTTCTTCAGAAGAAGATTCTTCAGAGCTTTCTTGAATGACCTGCAAAGCTTTAGCAGTTTTGTTAGATTTTAAAGCAACATATTTACCTTTTTCTTTCTTCTGAGGTTCATCTTCCTCAAGCTCAATCTCATGGCTCCTCAGTGAGCTGATGAGTTCTTCTAGAGAGATCTTGTTCAGATCTTTGGCCATCTTCAAGGCAGTCACCATTGGTCTCCATCTGGTAGGCAGACTTCTGATGATTTTCTTTACATGATCTGATGTAGAATATCCCTTGTCCAGAACTTTCAGCCCAGCAGTGAGTATCTGAAATCTGGAGAACATGGCTTCAACATATTCAGAGTCTTCCATTTTGAAAGCCTCATACTTCTGGATCAGAGCCAGAGCTTTTGTCTCCTTAACTTGAGAATTTCCCTCATGTGTCATTTTTAGGGATTCAAACATATCAAAAGCAGTCTCCCTGTTTGTAATTTTCTCATACTCTGTATGTGAAATTGCATTCAATAATATAGTCCTGGCTTTGTGGTGATTTCTGAAATCTTTCTTCTGAGTATCTGTCATAGATTTTCTGTCAATCTTTTTGCCATTCCCATCTGTGGGATGTACATATCCATCTATGACAAGATCCCATAGATCAGCATCATATCCTAGGAAAAAACTCTCAATCCTGTCTTTCCAGTAGTCAAATTTCTCCCCATCAAACATTGGGGGTTTGGTGCTGATCCTATCCCTCTCTTCATATTTATTGTTAATATTGGACATTGAATTATCAGCCATGGTAACAAATAAATATATATATTAAAGTATATCTCTCTGGATCTTTACTGATACTGTTAAGTGGTAGCACACTCAGAACCGGAGCTCTGATGCCAATTGAAGGTGAGATAATACTTAGAAGGGGGGGTTGAATAAGTATGAAAGATTAAGACTTAAAAAATAATCACACAATTATTTTTATCCTGGTTCGCTTAAACAACTACTCCAGTCCACCCTTCCTAGAGTGATTTGCCTTTCTCAACAAGGACTTAATCCACTATTAAATCAAACTGATTACAATAGTCACACCTAAGAACAACTGTTCTTAGTCTTCTCAAGAGCTACTGATTCCAACTGAATCCTCTTAAGGAAAAGCCTTTACAATCAATGTAAATTAAATACAAGAGTATTAATGCTTCTATAAAGCTTTTATCACAACAGTGATTTTTCTCTTAAGTTTAAGTACAATAAATTCTAAGAAGAATATGAAAGAATGAGAGCTTAGAATAATATGATTTCTTTTCAGCAAAATGTATATCTGAAGAATGTGGTGAAGTTCTCCTTTTATAAGCAGTTGATCCAAGGATGCTGAGCGTTGAAAAGAGAGTCCCAAAAAGGTCTGAGCCTTTTTTGTCTTCACATCAAGTGACCTTTCCTAGAAGTAGATGACACAGAAAAATCCTTTTTGTCTGTGTAAGTGTGTCTAGCACAAATGAGGAAAGAGACGTTGAATAACTCCAACAGATATATTCTTGATTATTTCTTCTTCAGTTTTCAGCAAGTTCTTCAGAGTCTGAATGGATCAGAGTCTTCTAATGATATTCAGAACTTAGCTGTATCAGAGTCTTCTGCAGCATGTGTGCTTTCAGCGTGTTGATCATCAGAGCATATTTGACATAAAACTTCTGTACTTGGCAGCGTTGGTACTTTCAGAAACTTCTGTAGAATTATGCTTTGAGAAACTCTTCAATCAATATTCTTCTTTGCTTCAGATGCTTCAGCTTCAGATGCTTCTGACTATCTTCAGATGCTTCTGACTCACAATGTTCTGGAGCTTCTTGCTTCAGATCCTTCTGGAGACTACGCTCAGGATCTTCTGTAAGGAGCAATCAGATTCTTCTGTAAGATGCATCTGGCGCTTCAGAGTCAGGATAACTTCTTGTATCCAAAATAGATTTTCTTCTAGAGAGTTAATTTCATTTCAATCTGCAGTAAAACTCTCAAACAAATTTTAGAGCATATAATTCTTAAATATAAATTTCCTAACAGTTATCATCAAAACAAAGAGTTATTATTAAGAACCAATCTGTGTTCTAACAGAACTATCATACTACATCATAAATAATATATTTCACTTTAAGTTAAATCATTTCAAGAATTTTCACATGTCATCAATTAGATTAAAAATTTATTGTGCAACTTCCTTTTTGGCATGAAACTTTTCAACCATCGACATAATCTCAAAGCACGCCTAACATTAATGTCAATCAATTCCCATGTACTAATCAACATCTTATGCAATATTGGTTGTATAAACACATTCTTGATTTGAAATTTTCACAAGACAAAAATGATTTTTCCATCAATTTTATCTACTCTAACTCGCACAACAGAACCTACAGTTGAACAATACTTTCACAAAACTAATTTTCTTTTATGATATGAAAGATCATACAAAGCTGCAACCACAAAGCATACTAAGAATTTCTATCTTTAAACCAAACCAGAAGATCTAATATTAGTTATTGAAAATAACATAGGAGATGGACGCAACAACAAAATCAGTGCTTCACGAGAGAGATAGAGAGAGAGACTACTACAAAATACGTCTTCGGTAACACTAATTCTACTACGTTATCATTCCACCATTGTAAAACTGCAAATTTGATGCGCCTTATATATATATATATATATATATATATATATATATATATATATATATATATATATATATATATATATATATATATATATATATATATATATATATATATATATATATATATATATATATATATATATATATATATATATATATATATATATATATATATATATATATATATATATATATATATATATATATATATATATATATATATATATATATATATTGAAAGTTTCACGGTTGCTATAACCAACCGTGGTGATAAAGTAATAGTTACAAGTTTCGAATCCTAACAACTACATTTTTTCCATTTTTCCTATTACAAAAAGCGCATATCACTTAAGTTCATAAATAAATAAAAAATTGAACACTATTTAACCACGTTTTTAGTCTATAACCATTGTAATAATATCTACATTTTACTGCGGTTGTAAATATCAACCGCGATTAAAGTTTTTCCTGATAAATTTAAAACAAAACAGATTCATCATTTCCTTCATAACATGTCCTAAGTTAACTAGCAAACCAGCGAACCAGAGACGACAGCGATAGCAATTGCAAAATCTTCATCTTCACAATCTTCGTTCATTTGAATCTTCATTCTTGATAATCTTCACTATCTTCATTCTTGGTCTCTTCGAAGTATGGTGTGTTTCGTGCAAACTTTACTCTCTTCCCAATCTTCCTAATTCTTGGTAATCTTCACCATCTTCACTCTCTTGTTTGATTTTGAAGCTCATATGTTTTTTCCATATGCTTCAGATTTAGAGTTGTACTATATATTGTACTGAATATGCTTTATGTTTTGTTGTTGGGTTTTGTGGTTTGTTTCTTGCAAAGTTCATATGCTTTATCCATATGTTTAAGATTTAGAGTTGTATTATTGTACTGAATATGATTTAGGTTTAGGTTTTGTTGTGTCATTCATAATATTGTTTTGATATAAATGTTAGAATTTATTATGGATCGTAGTTGGATGAAAGCTGGTAGATTATATCTGCTATATGAGAAATGAGTTCTTGAATTCCTTGAATACACTGATCAAAATCTTCCTGACTATAATGGTATATTTTATTGTCCTTGCGTTAATTGCGGGAATATAAATAATGGTATGAATGATGAGATATTCCATCACCTATGTTTTAATGGTATATGTCAAAATTATACAATATGGATGTAGCATGGTAAGGTGGAAAAAAATCAAAACCTCGTGTCACAAATTCACGAAGTTGATGAAGATGAATATATGGATGACCGTCTAGAAGATATGTTCTGTGATATTGGAGAATCTTCTTTTAAGAAAGCCCATATTTATGATACTTTATATAGTGATAAGGACACCCCTTTATATAAGAGGTGCACAAGTTTTACATGATTGTCTGCGGTTTTACAAGCATAAGACACAAAAGATTTATCTTGGTTCCTCCCTTAACTAAGAGTAGTCCAGTCCCTTTGCCTCATAAGAGATTTTCATTATAACCACTTCATGATTACAATCGCTTATGCTTTTGCATAAGTCTTTTGCAACTGCTCAGACCAACTGTTTGAGACTTCCCTTGCTTAGAGCACATGTCTAAGACTTCCCTTGCTCACACCTTTTGTCTGAGCCACCTGCTCCAAAGGTCATAAGGTTGATACTTCCCCTTGCTTAGAGCACATGTCTAAGACTTCTTGCTCACATCCTCTGGCCGAGCCATCTGCTCTTCTGGCCATCCAGATGGAGACTTCCTTACTCAAGCTACACTTGAGACTTCTTACTTACGCCCCTCAGACGGAGACTTCCCCTTGCTCAATCAGACTAGATGAATAAGACTTTCACAACTCAAGCACTTAAGCAATGAGAGTTATGTGGCTTAAGCATCTTGGCTCAAGACTTGTTGCTTGAATTCCAATGAGACAAGACTTCTTCTCAATCACATAGCAAGAAGCTTTGATCTAAACTACTGAAGGCTCAGCAGAATAGAAAACAAGATGTACATGATACAAGTATAAGAGATACGGTAAATCACCATAAAAAAGATCTAAAGCTCTTTAGATTTCTAAGATATTTAATGGTAAGAAATCTTAAGGCTTTTACAATTACAACCTATAACCAAAAATATGCATATTATAATAGAGCTGATAATTGCTTGATCTTGCTACTCCTTCATCTGAAGAATCCTTGTTAAGATTCAAACTTGAATCTTCAGCCATATTTATAGCCTTTGCAGAAACTAGTCATTGAAGAGGTAACTTGATCAAGTGACTTTGCCTTTATCCCATAGTACAAGAGATATTGAAGATGGATGCACAACAGATTCTAAATCCAGTGTGTAACAAGTTTAACCTTTGAGTCTTCAAGAGGTTCTATACTGATAGAGTCGTTGAGAGCAGATATCCGTAGAGCATGCCAACCTTTCTTGAGCCTTGCAATCTTGTAAACTATAGCTAACAAGATGATAATATAATACAACCTGCTTTCTGAAATGGTACCAGAAGCTGGTATACAATTACTAAGTATAGTAACTCGTCTGAATGCTGAGGCCTTCAGCTCAGTGTCTTCGCCAAGCCACACTAGCAATTGTTCTTCAGACACTGCCACCAGAAGCTAGCGATGAAGCAACTCTCAAGCGTGTTCATGAAACAAAAATTCTGATTATTTATGTACAATGATAAAAACCTGTATAAATAAAACACACATCAAATAAACCATTTTTCTTTCAGTACTTTGTTATCATCAAAACTAAGAGAATATGTCATGAACAAATCTTGTTCTAACAATCTCCCCCTTTTTGATGATGACAAACATAAGTATTTAAAGGATAATGTTGGGCATTTAATTTTCTCTGCAACAACAGAGTATGAAGTTTGTAAGCTCCCCCTGAGTATGATAGTCCACAGTTGAGTTCTATTGACTCCAACACCAAGAACTATTTTTCAAGAAAAAATAAATTAGTCTTCTTAGTAACATCAGAGTCTGAGGTTTATAAGTTCCCCTTGAGTCAAATAGTTCCAAGGTTGAGGTTTGTAAGCTCCCCCTTAGTTCCATATTTAAGAAAACCAAAATAACAACATTTAAACTATTTTGCAGCATCAAAATACGAGGTTTGTAAACTCCTTCTGAGTCTAATAAACTAAGTCAGCAATTTGTAAGCTCTTACTTAACACTATGTACAAGAGAGTTAAAATACGTTGCCCTTTTAACTTTCTTTGGAAACACCTGAATATGAGGTTTGCAAGCTCCTTCTGGGTCTGATAGGCTAAGTCAGAGGTTTGTAAGCTTTTCCTTAGACCTATGTACATGAAAGTTAAAATATGACCTGGGCAAGGTAACCATAAAAACAAAAAATAAATGAAAAGAAAATAAATGACCAGTATGTACAACTGAATAGGTACTCAATGAGTTCAATTTCCACTTAAATACTTACTATTATTTCTCCCCCTTTTGTCACATCAAAAAGAATAAAAAGAAAAGAAAATAAGAAGAAAAAATATCACTAATAAATGTATCTCAGATCATCATTACATGATCAGTTTCCAAGGAGGAAAAGTAATCAAGTTATAAGAATCATTAAGGTTTATATAATGCATGCTTTAAAGTCTTAGTGGTTGTTACTATTCCAATAATTAAACAATGATTAATTTTAGACTCTTGGTATCTACAAAAGTCATTATATAAGCATCCATCTCCTAAGTCGTTTTCATCAACATCTTCCTAGAGATATGTAGTCATCAACTAAGATTAATAACACATTCGTCATGAGAGATGTTACAGAGAGCTCTACGAGTTTAAAAATCCAATCCCCTCAAAGAAGAGCTACTTCTAAATCCTCTATGACTGAGCCTTTTCCCTCAGAAACACTTACTTTAGAAGAGGCAACTTCAGCAGTACCTGAACGACCTTCAGAAGGAAGTTCTTCATCAGCTGCTTTGAAGCAAAAAAGAAGAAGTATGAAGAGGTCAAAAAATAGAAGAAGGATCAACAAGCGATTTTACCACTCACTCTTAGTCATAGAAGAGGAAGAAAAGGTTGATTCTGAAGACGAGGAGGTGAACTATGGCAACAGTGGACGCTGTTGGGCACGAGTGCTCTAGCTAGGGATTTTTACTAGAACCATCTTGTCCCTTTTTTTAAAAATATTTTTGTAATCCTGTTGCTTAAAATTAGTGAAATAGTTTATTTTGACCAAGATTTCTTTTCAGCATGCAAGTACATTTCAATCATTTTTCTTTAGATTTTTTGAATGTACATTAACAAAGTGAAACTGACATAGAAACGATAGTTAAAACAGATCAAACATAAACTCATAGTTATTCAGAGAATCTTAATAGGTTAGACTTCTAGATAACATTTCTAAGAGTCATTATTAGAGTATTAATAAGATCTAATCAATACTTAAATAATATTAAACTCAAGACAATGTATGTAACACGTCAATAAAAAGGACTCTAGTAAGCTTTCTTCCATCATCACTTAATCCCTAAAATACCAAGATGTACAAGCAGAAGCAAATATGGGTTCCAAAGAGAGATTTCAGGAAGGCAGCACTACTGAATGCAGCAACTCAAGCAAACTAAGGCAAAGCAGTAGCTGAAGGATTCGCAAGCAAGCAGACAGCTTCAGAAGTGCTCTCATCTTCAACATCCTTTGTAAAGACATATAGAAGAAGAAAATATTCTAGGTCCAGACATAGAAACCAACTGAAGAAGGAAGCTTTGGAGTTTGCTAAGGAAGAATGGCAAGATTTCTTAGATAATCTAGACATGTTAGGTGATCTTAGGGAGTTCCTTAGGGCCAATCCAACAGACTAGGAAAACCAATTGTCTTGTAATAGATTCTTTTTTTTAATAAAAAAAGTTTCTTATGTTGAGTTCTTTCTCCTATTACTTAAAGAATTCTAATGAATAACATGTCGCTACTGCGAAAAAAAAGGTGCCAGCGGAAGACAGAAGAGTCGCCACCGTTCGTTATTTATCCCAAAAAGAGGGAAAGGAAACGATCAGAGAAAACCTACGAAAAGGGAGAAGACAGGTCATCGCAATCAAATCTTGAGTTCGGGAATCAGTTACGCAAGGGGAAGGTATGAGCACCCCTCACGTCCGTTGTACTCAACGGGATCGATGCTTGTTATCTATCTAAAGGGTGTTAATCTATCTAAGCTACAAGCCACAGGGACAAAAGAAAATAAAAGAGACTTGATAGAGCATCGCCGCTCTATGCCTACGTACTCCCTCATGCAATGGGAAAGTCAGAGTCAATATAGTTCGGAAAACTACGGGTGAAAGGTAGGGAAGGTTGCTCGCCAAGACATCGTCGTCTTGTGCCTACGTATCCTCGTCTGGCACAAGAAATCAGCACAAACGTAGTTCGGGCTGACACAACCACAGATTGGTTCAAGTGTTTTAACCTGAGTAGGGTTAAATCTTAGTTCTAGCAGTTAGGTGTATTGCTGCTCGGATTGAACACTTAATGTCTCTCTTACTCCCGAGGGACTAGGAATCCTAAGGGATCATGGCAAAGAAAACCAAGTAAACACAAGATAAATCAATCACAAATGAAAAGGAAGAAATGTAAGAGCAAGATTTGTCTCTACAGGATTATCTCTATATTTTGATGATAACAATTAAGTATTTGTGAAAGAACCATTTTATGTTCTAATGTTTGTTATGTGCAGATCATGATAATTAAATATATAAGATCAAACAAACAACATCAACGTGTGCAGCTAATACAATATGAGAGTTACTATGTGTGACGTATCATAAAGCGCTTATGGGAGAATCTAGTTTGCTTATGCATCTGATCACGATAAGAGAGATCCAAGGACGCTGGATATTACAGTTGCAATGCTCCTATGGATTCTGCTTTGAGTAGTGCATCTGATCTGAAAGCAAATAAAGCATACTGAAGAAGCAAGTATGCATCAACATCTGGTCACGATTAGAAAGATCCAAGGATGTTGGATATTGCAGTTGCAATGCTCCTGTGGATTCTGTTCTGAGAAGTGCATCTAATTTGGAAGCTAACAAGCGTCTCTAAAGAGTGAGTCTTCTGAAGAACTAAGTGTTGAAGACACTGATGAATTGAAGTTCTGAAGGCTGAAGGCTCTGAAGACCAAGTGCAGAAAGACTTTGAAGACTTAAGGGTTCTGAAGATCAAGACTCTGAAGATATAGTCCTCTGAAGACTCTGATGACTTGAAGTTCTGAAGGCTGAAGGCTCTGAAGACCAAGTGCAGAAAGGCTCTGAAGACGTGTTCTGAAGATCAAGACTCTGAAGATTCTGAAGATATGATTTCTGAAGAATCAGTCACGAAGATTCTCAAGACTGTTTCAGAGGAAACTTAGATCTTGGAATGCTAAAGACTGGATTTTGAAGTTGTAGATTGTGTCAGAAGAAGATTCACCCAGACAGAGGCGTATTACTCATCAGATAAGCTGCTGCTATTAAATCTGATAAACATGTGCTTAAACAAATCTGATGCTGAAGCTTTCATACCAAAGTAGTTGCTGAACTACTCATCAGATGAATCATCAAAAGGACCAAGTCAAGAAGACTACAGTACAACGCATGCAAACATTTCACTATGACAAAGATGTTGGTACTATTCATAAGTGTGGTTTCCAATGTTGAGATATTAAGGTTACAAGCAAAGGTCATTGTTCCAACACGTGAGCTTATTCTATCCGTTGGGATATAACCATTGGAATTAGAGATGACATTTCTACCCTCATAAAGCTGCACTATAAAAGAAGATCATTTGATTATTTCAAATGCTGCTGTTGTTGAGTGAGTTACACAGCTGGAGCTGCTAAAGAAAAGCAACGCTAGCATGCTAGCAAGCATGTGGCGAACAGAGAAAGATAAAGAAAAGCTTAATGAAAAGAAGCCTTAGTGCTCACATAAGAAAAAATTTTAAGCATATGGAAACTAAGGTTCTTATAATCTCATAGAGATTTATCCTTAGATTAGTTTCTATATTAGGAAGCAAGGAGCTGTTGCTCAATACTTGCCTTGTGCTTAATTAGGAGTAATCTTCTTGATAAGAAGCAATCATGTAATCTCCGGTAACACAAATTCATTTTTGAATTAGTGGTTCCTCAAGTGATCTTGTGAAGATCAGAATAATTGAGATGACAAGTGACAGTTGTCATTTGTGGTATCCTAATAGGAGATCTTTTGTGATTGGATTCTATTAGGTGTCAATGAACGTTATATCCTTAAGGATCCCTGAACGTGTCAGTGTCTATTTGTTAGTCACCTGCAGTTAGCTTGTGCAACTGTAATCAGTTTGGTTATAGTGGATTAAGTCCTTGCTAGAGTGAGGCGAAATCACCTTGGAAGGGTGGACTGGATTAGCTTGAGAGTTGCTCAAGTGAACCAGGATATATCATGTGTTCTTTACTTGTGTTATGCTTTATTATTTATGCTTCCGCAATGCATCTTAAAGAACTCTATAGAAAGTAACAAGTGAGGAAACTAAGAAAAAGTTTTAATGGAATAAATACCCAATTCAAACCCTCCTTTCTTGTGTATTTCTCACACCTTCAAGAAAGGGATGCAAACATGAAATGCAACACAATGAAAAGAGGGAGGAAAAAAGTGTGGGGGCAGCAGCCACCACAAGCACATCTCAACCTCTTGAACACAAACAAAGAGATGCAAAACAAAATAGGAATGCAAGCAAAAGAACATAAACAAGTCCAAGCAAAAGTGAGATGAAATGGGAGAAGTTACAACTCCTACAACCATTCAAACATCAACCACCAACCTCAAAAGGTAAACAAATAAGAAAGAGAGAAAGGCATGATCAAGATGAGGATGGGAGAATAGGCTTTGGCAGAAAGCAGCATAAGAAGAATCTCAACCAAATGCATCAAATTGATCAGCAAAAAGAAAGCACAAACAAGTTCTCAAAGTGGCATCTCATTCAAGGCAAACTCAAAGTACAAACAAAGAGTACCAAATCACCTTGAATGAGTTCCAAAGTCCAAGGGACAGAAGTGAGAACAAGAGAAGAATGATCACAAACCAAAGAAGAAACAAATCCAAGACAAGTTACAAAGTAGGGCAAGGTAAAGAACCAAAGTTCAAAACACTTTCAACATTCAAATGCAAATGGAAAGCGCTAATTAAAAGTAACTTGCAACACAAACCAAAAAAATGTATGCCCTATAAAGATGAAACCAACATCCTAAACATGTCAAGAATGTGAATCAAGAAGCATAGGATGCATATGGGATCCACAAACGTCACTTCCCAAAGGAACTAGGTCAACTAGTTTATATGAACTTCAACTACGGTGACTTGACTTGCAAGGTTCACCAAAAATAGAAGAATTGTTCAATAAATCTCAAATAAAATACACAAAGCTCCTAAACAAGTTGGCAACCAGAGGCCAAAACATCCAAACTAAATTCCATTCAAGGCATCACAAAATTATTTGAACAACTAGGGTGCTCCGCCTTATGGAATTATTATCGAGGGTCAAACAAAAGTAACACAAAGTCAAACAAAAATCAATCAAACATGGACCAAAATCAGCCTCAAAGGTACCTCAATCCATCATCAAAGTGGAAAAGAAACCTCACTCATTGGTGATTGCAAAAGGTCCACAAAGCAAGCATGATCAAAGAAGAACTATATTAAAAATACTTCCAATCACAAAATTCAAATTAAATTGAAAAATAAAAGAAAATCAACATTAAAAAATATGGAAAATTAATTAAGACTTAAGAGTGTTTGAAAATATTTTTTGTTGAATTTTTTGATATTGGGAAGCATTTTTAATAATTAAAAAGCAAAAAATAAAATAAAAAATAAAAAGAAATAAAATGTGAAGCCAAGGAGGTGCAACAAGTAATTCCAGATACAAAGGAATCATGTTCAGAGCGCTTTGGGCTCATAAACCTGGGGGTGCCAATAGTATAACATGTAAGAACACATATTGTTTCTTAGTAATATCTCTATGTTTTGATGATAACACTTATGCATTTTGTATTCAAGAATTATATACTCTAAATTTGTTCTAGACTGTTTGCTACAGGTACTAAAGAAAATATTCTTAAAAGAGCAAATTTGGATCTGAACAATGATATTATGAAAGGCTTCAAAGGTTCAAGAGTATCTTAAATAAAGATCTGAACGCTGCTCCCAGAAGAATCTGAATGCTGTTTACTGAAGATTTTGAAGCAGAAGCCTCTAAAGAAATAGAAGACTCTGAGAGTTCAGAAGCTTAGTCATCAGAAGACTCTGAAGATACTGCGCTACATAGTATTGAGAATCTGATATAGAAGACTCTGATCTGACAGAACTACACGCTCAAGCACACAAGCTGCATATACTCTGATTCAGCATAATCTGAAGAACATCCCAAGACTCTGAAGATCCAGAAGATCTCTACTCTGGAGATTCTGAAGATCTAGACTCTGATGTTGATAGCTGAACTTACTTAGTGAAGAAGATTTGAATATGTACGTTGGCATATTTCAACAGCTCTTTCCTCTTTTATGCTAGACATAAGAACACAGACAAAAAGGTTTTATCTGTGCATTCCATTCTAAGGAAAGTTTCTGCAAAGTAAAAGACAAAAGGCACCAGGCTTTTTCAGCACAACCTCCAATGTAAAGACAAAAGGCACCAGGCTTTTCAGCACAGTCTTCAACATTGAGAAGACTTCATGGATCTAAGTGCCTATATAAAGAAGTCTACTCCATCTTCTTTAATAATGATCTTCCAGCAAAAAATTCACTCAAAGCAAAACTCTCAAAAGCTCTTTTATTTTTTTGCTGTAACATTGTTCTAAAACTTAAGAGAAATATCACAGTTGTGATAATAGCTTTTTAGAAGCATTCTTACTCTTGTAATAGTTTTACATTGATTGTAAAAGGTTTCCTTAAGAGGATCCAGTTGGGATCAGTAGCTCTTGAGAAGACTAAGAACAGTTGTTCTTAGGTGTTACTATTGTAATCTGTTTGATTAAATAGTGGATTAAGTCCTTGACTGAGAAAGGAAAATCACTCTTGAGAGGGTGGACTGGAGTAGTTGAGTTCAACGAACCAGGATAAAAATAACTGTGTTTGAATATTTGATTATTTTTCATACTTATTCAACCCCCCTCTAAGTAATTTTCTTACCTTCATAACAAGCTCAATCCACAAGAAACTTCAGATTAAATGAAACACAACGTTTCATTTAATCCAGGTGGAGTCAATGTTACACGCGTGCAAGGCCAATCCAATCAAAAGCAAACAAAAGATTAGGTCAAAGTGTCAACGGATGCCAACTCAGATCTGAGGGTTGAAGAACCAGACGCCGGAGCCCTAGCTCCGGTCGTCTTCTCCGGCGAAGTGGCCGGAGCTCAGATCACCAGATCTCCACCAAACTTCACAAAATTTATATCAAAAGAAAGCTGAAGTCACGTAGATCATGAATCCAAGATCCAATCATCCATATCCTTCAGAAATCAAGAGAATCTAAGCCAACAAGTTTGAGATGCATGACTAAAAACTCCATCAAACTTGAACAATAAGCAATCAAACATGGCCTACACAAGGTAGGGATTCAGATGCAACCAATATGAACCTAGATCATGGCCTAGAATGAGAGAAACGTTGATTGGAAACTTACTGAATGGAGACACTTCGTTGGTGCTTCTCAGACGTGTAAGCTTACTTCAAACGATCCAGATCCACTCCAAATTCTTCAAGGAAGCTTAATTGCTCTTCAATTGGACTTGATTTGCAGAGAAAAGTGAAACACGATTTTGAAGTTTCTTTGAGAATTTGAAAACTGAAATTGCTCTCTCCAAACTCAATTTGCACTTCTGAGCTCTCAAGGCACGTTTTGAACTTATATTTGATGGATATCTGATCAATTGGAAGGCCCATGAAGCCTTATTTTGCTGAATTTGAAAATTTTCCCAAAATGGAATTCACTCACGCACACGTGAAAATACTTGCATACACTCATGAAAATCATTTGAATCTGCAGCTGGTAACTTCAATTTTACATTGGAAATGGATTGGGCCTTTGAATTGATCTAATTAACAAGTTTTGAAGTGAAACTTATTTGTGAAGGAAGTTGCAAATTCACGTGTATTTCGCCTCTTGGACTAAAACCAATTTTTGAATTTTGTTTGTGAATGTATCTTGAAGAGAATTGGATCAAAATAAGACACGAAGATGGCCTATAATGCATTGAATTGAAATCACACTTTAAAGTCCATTTTTCACTTGAAATTCTCACCAAATGTCCATAATCAATCATAATTCACACAATCCTTGAGTTTTATGATGAAAATTAGGTCCCTAGGAGAAACTTTCATGTTGGTTGAAAGTTCATTTGAAGTACATAAGTGCATGAAAATGGCTTATGTAACAAATGACCTATAATCAAACTTTCCCAAAACACCCTTGCCTTGTAAGGTTCATAACTTGAGTTCCACAAATGATATCAAGGACTTCTAGGACTTTTTGGAAAGCTAAGATCATGAGGAAAAACGTTCATGTTCACTTCAAGTTGAGGAGAGACTTGATTCTAGGCCAAAAGTGCCTTAGAAATAAGTTGACTTTTGTTGACCAAAAAATAAGTTCATCTGAGACCTATAACTTGATGGCATCATAACTTGAGTTCCACAAACCCAATGAGTGAGTTCTAGTACTCAAAAGAAAGCTTAGAACATGCCCTACAAGTTTCATGTTTTCATGAAAGTGATATTGACCTTGCATCATGAAGTAAATTGTCCTTGAAGTTAGGCACTAAAGAAAGGGATTTTACACTGAGATCCTCTGAAACCCTGATTCAGTAACACCTTGAACCCTTGATTCTTCTTAATTTGAGCTTGACATGACATCCTAGGTGTCTCAAGGTAACTTCCCATGGCATCAATGACTTAAAACCAAGTCTCACACTCCCTCAAGTCCACAGTTGTCCTTGAGTTGACCAAATGAAACCCTAGGTGCACAAGCTTTGACTGTGACTTCTTGCAAGTGAAATAAGTATTTAGATGAGCTCCACAATGGCTTCTGGAGCACTCAATGAGCTTCTTAAACACACCTTATCCACACCAATGATCTTATAAGCCCATGATAATCTTCCTTTGACCTCCAAGATAGAAGATAAGCAACACACATCAATCTTCTCTCTCAAAGAGCTCAGACCACTTCCTGATGATTGTAAGCACTTGATGACTTGAATAAACACTCTTGTTTGAGCTTGCAACCTTTGAGACTCTTCTCTTGAATGGCATACCTCTCTTGATCCCCTGTAAAGGACAATGCTATGCAAATGCAAAATGCTAAAACATAAGCCAAGTAAAGAAAGGGGTGGTCAAATTTTGGGGTACAACAGCTGCCCCTATTCAAACGAATTGGACCTGAATGAGTAAAAAGCGAACGACTTTCAACCAATCAAGGTAAAAGACGGTTGAATACCAAAGAACCTAGAAATTTTCCAACCACAGAAATAGGACTGCAAACTTGTTATTGGGAACAAAACCTCCAAAAATAACTGAATCTGATAGTTGCAACAATAACAAATTAACCGATTACCAATCAAGAAGGCTCGACACGCAGTCGGAAAAAACATCTGCTAACACGCAGGCAACGACACTAAGTCGGAAAGATCATCTGATATCACCATCAAGAATCTGTTTGAATGAAACAGGCATTGAACCCGAAGGTCGGCTCAACACGAAGTTGAGAATCTCTACTAACCAGCAGGCATCTGTTAAATAAAAAAAACAGGCATCGAACCCGAAGGCCAGATCAACACGAAGTTGAGAGCATCTTCTACCCAGCAGGCATTCGCTAAATAAAAGCGAACATCGAACCCGAAGGCCAAATCAACACGAAGTTGAGAGCATCTGCTACCCAACAGGCATTCGCTAAATAAAAGCGAGCATCGAACCCGAAGGCCGGATCAACAAGAAGTTGATAACATCTGCTAACCAGCAGGCATTCGCTAAATAAAAGCGAGCATCAAACCCGAAGGCCGGATCAACACGAGGTGTATAACATCTTCTAACCAGCAGGCATTCGCTAAATAAAAGCGAGCATCGAACCCGAAGGCCGGATCAACACGAAGTTGATAAGTGAATCTAACAACAATTCACAAGGAACCTCCGTTGGGGAAAGAGAAACTTAAACAAGCAACTCTGTTGGGGAACAAATGGTAAGATAAACGCATTTGTCAAAATATTTCGCCGTGGTCTGGATACCACACAGGCTCAGGAATTAACTGGTAATATGCTGGGTCTGGATACTGCGCGCTAAAGGGACATAACATCATTTGCCGGGGTCTGAATACCGCGAGCAAAGTAAAATCAACCGTTTGCTGAAGATGTATCTGAAAACAAAGAGGTAATAACCTGGCTTATGTTTCAAATGCATATGTTTGAATATGGCGTAATGCTCCATACGAAATGGAAATGCTACACCTTTCCGAGGATGCTATGCACAAATGTGACATGTAACGGAACCAAATCAGCAAAATAAATGCTGACGAGACAAGACCAACTCCGCCGGGGAGAAATGAAACATGCCAAGTATGATTGGACTTAAGCTGGGAAAAAAAAGCCCTGGATGATCTCCTGAAAAAGAACTTTCATGGGTAACACTGTTCTGACGAGAACACAATCCACTCGGCTGAGAATCAAATCAACTCTTGTTGAGGGAAACGCCCTGGATGGCCTTTCATAATACTACTCTTCTGGGGAACAAACATCCCGGCTGGGGAAAGACAACCAACCGTTGGAAACAAAACCAACCCACTGGGGAAATCAACGACCCTGTAGGGGAACCACAAACAAACATTGAGATTAGCCTGCGCTCTACCGGGGAAAGCAGCCCTGAATGGCCTCCTAGAATACCGAAACCTTCTAGGGTACAAAGCAAACATCTGGGGATAAATCCACTCCACTGGAGATCCAAATCCACCCTGCTGGGGATTACTCAGTGGGAAATCAACATCAAAATACATCCTAACTGCTAAGGATGCACCAATAAACTTTCTCAGAAATGATTCCAACCTGCGGGGAAGAACCGACTCTGCTGAGGAAGGGTACACCCTGCCGACTTCGCTGAGGAATAAGCAATAAGGGAAACAATATCACCCTCTGCTTGGGGATTGAGTCAGCAATCAAACTCTAAGGGGATATAAAGTCAAACATATTTGGACTCTGTGGGGAAACAAAATTCTGACTTTGCTCCGCTGCTTGGGAAAAAGTTCCACATCTGCCTAGTGGAAAGAAATCCAGTCTTGACTCTTTAGGGAGTAAGTGCATACCTATAATCTACTGGGGATATGGTCATACACTTGACCTGCATGGGAGATATCAATCTCGACCCTCTGGGGATGACTTTGTTCTGCTTAATAAATCAAACCTGAACTGCTGAGGAATAAGTGCATACAGACAAACTGTTGGGAATAAGTGTATACACTCAACCGCACACTTAACTTGCATATCCTTTCCTGTGGAAATAGACTCTTGCTAGGGACAAGGTGCATTAGGACCGCTGAGACTAGATGCACAAATTCCTCCTGTCGGGGATGAATGAGTCTCAACTACGCACCTTCTTTCTGTGGGGATGATGATCCCACCGGGGATATACCTCTGAAAGACTTTCCCCAAGGGTAACGACCATGCACATGAACAAACAACAAGATATCCTGCACAATGGAAACTATCTCGGTCATCATCTGTGACATTGTTCAAATAAATCAAAGTCTTAATGATTATTGGCAAAGCCTACAAGTTTATGTATACAAAATTTTATCAAAACATCGGGCGTTTTTTTCGCAAACAAAACAGTAAAGCCAAAGCAAGAACAAGAATTTACTGAATATTATATACTTTATTAACAAATGGCCTGTAAATAGGCATATTTTACAACAGATGCAACCCCTGAAAAGAGAAAGCTGCGCAAAAATTACATAAATGCACAGAAATATAAAAAATGTCGGCAATGTGGCACAGACAACCACCATGTATCGATCCATCTATGACTCGCATGACTTCGATGCTTCGTCTTCTGAAGAGATTGATTCGGATGAACGACCCTCAGGTCCTACCTCAATCCACTATACTTTGAAGATCAATACGCAAACCGCAGTCATTTGCTTTTCAAAATCCCTAACTTTTTCCTGAATCGCCCTTTCGGGTTTTCAATTCACCGGGATACCCATTTTTGCCAAAGTCTCCTTTTCAGGTTTTCAACTTTGAGGGTTTACATCTTTTCTTTTTATCCCTAACTTTTGCCCGAACCCATTCCTTTTGTGGTTGCCGGGATGCCCCATTTTTGCCTGGATATTCTTTTTCTTTCCAGCGGGTCTCTTTAAGCAAAGTATTTTTTAACTGCGTCTGCATTCACAAGGGATGTGAAATCTTCACCACCCATGGTTGATAATAGCAATGCTCCTCCAGAGAAAACCTTTCGCACGACATATGGACCTTCATAATTGGGAGTCCATTTTCCCTTGTGATCTGTTTGTGAAGGGAGAATCTTCTTCAACACCAACTCGCCTACCTGAAAGCTTCGAGGACGCACCTTCTTATCAAAAGCTTTCTTCATCCTTCTCTGATATAAACGACCATACACAATGGACGCTAACCTCTTCTCATCCATCAGGCTGAGCTGATTCAATCTGTTTCTCACCCATTCTACCTCATCAAGCTTGACGTCAACCAGAACTCTCAAAGAAGGAATTTCGACTTCCAATGGTAGGACAACTTCCATACCATACACCAGCGAGAAAGGAGTTGCCCCAGTTGAAGTACGCACCGTAGTGCGATATCCATGCAACGCAAAGGGCAACATCTCATGCCAACCTTTATAGGTTACGACCATCTTCTGCACTATCTTCTTTATATTCTTGTTGGTCGCCTCAACAACGTCGTTCATCTTCGGACGATAGGGAGAAGAGTTGTGATGCTCAATCTCGAAACTCTGGCACAGTTCCTTCATCATCTTGTTATTCAAGTTCGAACCATTATCAGTAATGATTCTTTCAGGCACTCCGTAACGATAGATGATGTCCTTCTTAATAAACTAGGCTACAACTTGTTTGGTGACATTCGCATAGGAAGCGGCTTCAACCCACTTAGTAAAATAGTCAATTGCCACTAAGATGAAGCAATGTCCATTGGATGCGGTCGGCTAAATCTTGCCTATCATGTCAATGCCCCACATGGAAAAGGGCCACGGCGACGCCATGACGTTCAGAGGACTTGGCGGCACATGAATCTTATCAGCATAAATCTGGAATTTATGGCATTTCTTTGCATACTTGAAGCAATCAGACTCCATAGTCAACCAATAATACCCTGCTCGTAACAGCTTTCGAGACATGGCATGCCTGCCGACGTGCGTGCCAAAGGCACCTTCGTGGACCTCTTCCATAAGCAGACTTGCTTCTTTCTCGTCCATGCATCTCAACAGTACTAAGTCAAAATTCCTCTGGTAGAGTACACCATCCTAGTTTAGATAGAAATTTCCAGACAACCTCCTCAAAGTCTTCTTATCCCGGGTTGATACCCCTGGCGGATACTCTTGGTTCTTGAGAAAATTCTGGATATCGTAATACCATGGCTTGCCATCAGAAGCCTCCTCTATTGCAAGTACAAATTCCTGCCTATCAAGGCGCGAGATGACTATTCTTGGAGCGTCATTCCTGAAATTCACCTTGTACATTGAGGATAACGTCGCCAGAGAGTCTGCCACCTGATTCTCCGCTCTTGGCACGTGATGAAACTCTACCCGGTTAAAGAAAGGCAACAACCTCCTTGCATAGTTCATATAAGGAATCATATTGGGCTACCAAGTCTCCCACTCTCCTTTAATTTGATTAACAACTAAAGCTGAACCACCATAGATATCAAGGTTTTTGATTCTTAAATCAATCGCTTCTTCAATACCTATGATACATGCTTCATACTCAACTTCGTTGTTGGTGCAGGGAAATGTCAATCTGGCAGTGAATGGTATATAAGAACTATGGGGAGTCGTGATGATTGCCCCAATTCCGCTACCGTAGGAGTTAACAGCACCGCCAAAGATCATTTGCCACTAGGAGCTTTTCTCGGGACCTTCATCAGGTAGTGGCTCATCGCATTCTTTCAGCTTCAGAAACATGATGTCTTCGTTAGGAAATTCAAATTTCATCGATTGATAATCATCAATCAGTTTCTCTGCAAGATACTCTGACAGAACATTCCCTTTAATGGCATTATGGGAAACATACTGAATGTCGTATTCTGTCAAGACCATCTGCCACCTGGCAATCCTTCCTGAAAGTGCTTGCTTTCCAAAGACATACTTAATCGGATCCATCTTCGAAATCAACATGGTTGTGTGATTTAGCATATATTGTCTCAGGCGTTTGGCAGCCCAAGCGAGTGTGCAACACGTCTTTTCCAACATTGAGTATTTGGACTCACAATCTGTGAACTTTTTACTCAAGTAGTATATGGAATGCTCTTTTCTTCCAGTCTCGTCCTGTTGACCAAGAACACAACCCATGTTATTCTCAAGAACTGTTAGATACATTATCAATGGTCTTCCAGCTACTGGAGGTATCAATATTGGAGGTTCCTGCAAATACTCTTTTATTTTCTCAAATGCCCTTTGGCAATTTTCATTCCAGATGACCGCCTGATCTTTCTTTAACAATTTGAACATGGGTTCACACGTGGCTGTGAGATGAGATATGACCCCAGCAATGTAGTTCAATCTACCCAAGAAACCACGAACCTATTTCTCTATTTTCCGCGCTGGCATTTCTTGATTGCTTTTATTTTTGCAGGATCGACCTCGATTCCTTTTTCACTAACAATGAACCCCAACGACTTTCCTGACCGTACACAAAAAGTGCACTTGTTCAGATTCAACCTCAGTCTGAATTTTATTAACCTCTCAAACAACTTCAAAGGTTCACCAGATGTCCCTCCTCCGTCTGTAACTTTGCAATCATGTCATCAACATAGACCTCGATCTCATGATGAAACATATCATGAAAGAGCGTCACCATTTCCCGCTGAAAGGTTGCCTCTGTGTTCTTCAACCCAAAAGGCATTACCTTATAACAGAAATTCCCCCATGGTGTGATAAAACGTTGTTTTATCCATATCCCCCGGAGCCATCTTAATCTGATTATATCCGAAAAAACCGTCCATGAAGGAAAACACTGAATATTGCACGGTATTATCAACAAGTACGTCAATGTGGGGGAGCGGGAAATCATCCTTCTGGCTCTCCTTGTTCAAGTCTCTATAATTAACACACATACTTACCTTACCTTACCATCCTTCTTAGGCACAGATACGATGTTCGCAACCCACAGAGGGTAATTTGGCACGGCGAGAAATCCCGCATCCAATTGTTTCTGGACCTCTACTTTGACTTTTACTGCCATGTCTGGTTTGGTTCTCCTAAGCTTCTGCTTGACAGGTGGACGCTCTTCACGCAAAGGCAAGCGATGAACCACAATATATGTGTCAAGACTGGGCATATCTTTATATGACCAAACAAAGATATCACTATACTCTCGTAGCATTTCAACCAATCTTTGCTTGACATCACTTTGCAATGCGGCCCCTATCCTGACTTCCTTTATGGCTTCCTCAGTACCCAAGTTGATAACCTCAATTTCCTCCTGATGAGGCAAAATGACTTTCTCTTCCTGTTTCAGTAGCCTGGCTAACTCTTCAGGTAGGTCTTCATCTTCCTCAATCTCTTCTTCGGCTTGAAAGATCGGATTATCAAAGTCAAAGCGAGTCATAGATGATTCTGGAGCGGTGTCATCTGCAATGTGAAACCTGCAATAATGATGATTTAATGCTTAAAATGATATGCAAACAAGCACAAACTACATTGTCATTTTATTGTTAAAAATAAAACAAGAAAAACAGAGATCACAATATTTGAATGCAGGAAAAACGCCCTTTGATTAATTGATAAACGATTGTTCAAACATAAAAGATTAGGCCCTGCAGACAAAGACCACTATGCTCTGGGTAGAACATAGGGCTACACATAATCAAGAAAACAAATCATTACTCTTCTTTAGTCACTTGGATGACTTCCTTGACAGTCCAGTTGCTTAGGCTCTGACCTGGAATACATGGCCGAATCCATGAATCCATGTCGCAATCGCTATCCCCTTCTTCGTCGGACACGACATTGATCTGCTCAAAGATCACCCCACCGCTAGTGAATTGGACGGGTCCCTTGTAGTGTGGCGCGCTCTGTGAAGAGGAGGATGGGCTGTACCCCAGTCTGAACTTGTCTTGTTTGTTGGGGATGCTCAGAACTTGGCCCCAACCCTGAGATGCTCCGTATTTCACCACTGTTTGTGCTTCTTTAAAAGATGACATGGCAACCTCAGATACTTTATCTACAGCTGGTGTTTTCTCCTTAATCTGCACAATATCGAAAGCTTGACATAACGTCTCGTGGATTTCACCGTCAACCTCTACGTATTTGAACGAAGACAAATGACTTATCATAATATCTTCTTCCCCACAAACAGTAATAACACTGCCACCCACCATATATTTCAACTTCTGGTGCAGAGTTGACGTAACAGCGCCTGTCGAATGGACCTAGGGTCGTCCCAACAGACAACTATATGTTGGCTGAATATCCATGATGTAAAACACAACATCAAAAACTTTCATACCAACCTGGATCAGAAGAGTCAGTTCCCCAAACACGGGCCTTCTGGTCCCATCAAAAGCTCGAACCACCAAGTCACTTGGGGTGCACATTATCCCTCGGGTGTCTAGCTTCATTAAAGCTTTCTTGGGTAACACATTCAGTGATGACCTAATGTCTACCAGCACGTGTGACAACACTGCCCCTCTACATTCGATGGATATATGCAATGCCAGATTATGATTCCTTCCTTTGGGTGTCAAATCCAAATCAGTGAAACCCTGCCCGTTACCTGCATTAACGTGTGCCACTACTCCTTCGAGCTGATTCAAAGATATCTCCTATGGCACGTATGCTGTATTCAAAATTCTTAAGAGAGCATTCCTGTGTGCCTCCGAACACAACAACAATGACAGAATGGAGATCTTTGACGGCGTTTGCTGTAAGTGATCTACAATCTTGTAGTCACTCTTCCTGATCAACCGTATAAACTCTTCCGCATCCTTCAACAAGGACTCTTTCTCATCAGCCTGAGAACTCTCTTCGACCACCGTTTTTCCTTTACCCTTATCAGATTTCTCAGCACTCACTTCGGGAGGTGAAAATACTCTTCCGCTTCAGGTTATTCCTACCAGATTGTCAACAGAGTCCAACGGTGAACCGTTTAGTTCCTGCTTCTGACCATTATAGTAGACCTCGGCTCCGTAATTCCGTGGAATAGCCTTAGTGCTCTCATAGGGTACGGGTCCAGCTTTAGTAATTATGATAGTGGGCAGCCTTGGAGGCGTAGAAATAGTGATTATCTTGTAAGGAATCGAAATTGTCGCAACTTCACTCTTCTCTTCATCGACTATTTTCTCATCTTTCTTCTCTGACACTCTGTCAAATTGTAGAATACCATCATTTATCAGCTTCTGAACATAACTCTTCAACTTCTCGCATCCCTCCGAATGGATCAAACACTCTGCACAAGCTCTGTCACAACTAGGAAATACTCCTTCACTCAGCAGTTTGTCTTTTACAAAACTCAACAGAGTCTTCAAATCTTCAACGTCAGCTACCAAGTTCAAACCCTCATCCTCAATAATGGCATTAACCCCAACTGCCCCATGATTAGGCATGGGATTCTGCACGACATTGGGTGAATCCTGAGAGAAATTGATGTCTTTCCTGTCTATAAGGCCCTACACCTTATGTTTAAATGCTTTACAATTGTCGATGTTATGGCCGGGAGCACCGAAATTAAAATCACATTTAGCATTAACATCATATCCGGGTGGTGGTTCACCAGTCAAAGGAGCCAGAGTCCTTTTCTGAATCAATTGTAATTGCATCAAGTGTTGAAGCAACTGCGAGTATGGCATCGGCGGCGCATCAAACTGCCTGTTTACTGCTCTGCCCCAATCCTGAAATCTACGAGGAGCATAATTTTGTTGCTGTTGTTGTGGTTGTGGTACTGCAGGAATTGTAATGCTTGCAACCTGAGGTTGCTGTTGACGGTACTGCTGACCTCTACCTTTGTTTCTGTTTCGGGAACCCGAGATTGCATTGGTTTCCCCTTCTTTCCTCTTATTGCCAAAACGTTTCTTAACTCCTCCAGCTGAGGATCCTTCAACGGCTTGAATTTTACCCAATTTGATTCCTTTCTCAACTCTTTCCCCTGTAATGATTAGATCTGAGAAACTCCCCGACATGTTGCCAGTCAACTTCTCGTAATATACCCCCGGTAATGTGGCAACAAACATGTATATCAACTCCCTCTCCACCATAGGAGGTTGCACTCTAGCGGCCAATTAACGCCACCTCTGGGCGTATTCTTTGAAGCACTCATTATTTCTCTGAGATAAGTTCTATAATTGGGCCCTGTTTGGAGCCAAATCACTATTGTACTGGTAATTCTTAACAAACGCTTTAGCTAAATCCCTCAAGCTTCGGATGTTAACTGGCTCTAGCCCCATGTACCACTCTAGAGATGGACCAGAAAGACTGTCTTGGAAAAAGTGCATAAGTAGCTTCTCATCGTCAGAATAGGCGGACATCTTGCGGTAGTAGGAACGAAGATGAACCCTCGGACATGTTGTTCCCTTATACTTATCAAAGTTTGAGACTTTGAACTTTAGAGGAACCTTCAAATATGGGATCAACCCCAAATTTGCCATATCCAACCTCATAAAATTCTGATTCTCATAACTCTTCATCTTTTCCTCGAGCAGCTTAAACCTCCTATCTGCGTCAGATGGCAGACCAACACCAACATCCCTTATAGAGAAGAACTCTTCTTGATCATACTCCTCCCACTGAGGGGTAGTATTCCCATGCACAACACACGTAGGTCCAGAAATATGAACTCCAGTCTGATTTCCTCCGCCCTGAGGGATAATAACTGTAGGAACAATATTAGCATGTGGAGTACCATTGTCGTTTGGAGGAGGAACAACAGTAGTTCCACCATGAAGCACACCACTCCCGTCAACCCTAGCAATTAACGGTTGCACCAAAGTTCTCAGCTGTTCTTGGCCATTGGCGACCCCTTGCATCATATCCATGAAATGGGCCATCCTGTCACGAAATTCCTGAAGCTCAGCCTGAATCTGATCCATAATCCTGCGTTGATTTCCCCTGGTAGCGTAGCGATGAGTCACTTGGTTGTCAATCCTGAAACAAGCTGAACAAACCACAGAGATAAGGTTAATGGTTCCGGAGCACCTACGATGCAAAATGAGAAATGATGCAGTATGCAGACATGTAAATATGCGTTAGGGAAATTTTCCCCTCGATTCTAGTTCCGCGAGAACAGCAAGACAATGGGAAGCCAACAGATAAGCATAGAAAACTCCTCATAAATAAAATGAGAGCCAAGAGTCAATGTACATCACAACACTGAATACAACGGAATCAAAATGACCTCAGCCAACAAATTTGGTGATGGTCAAGATACATCATACCAACAAACTACAAAGAGAGAAAAACATCAAATACGATGGCGAGCCTGGAAATCCTCCAACAACTCTCTCGTATCTAAATGATCTGGCCTGGCTACCAACCCTTGGATGAACAACTCTCTCTGGCTAATGATGCTCTGCAAGCTCTGAACATAATCCTCCCAAGCTCCTTCACCAAACGCTTCCTCAAGCTTGGGCCTCTTCAAATCAGCTCTTGACTTATAGTCCTCCAAGGTTGCAAGAGCTTCATTCAGTCTATAGTCACTTTCACGTTGGCGCGAGGATTCAGCTATAACCTTCTCATCTCTCCCCTGGATCTGAGCCTTCAACTTAGCAATCTGTTAGCTCTCTACCCAACTTGTTCACCAATTCAGTTTGCTTCTTAGATGAAAAAATTGCTTGATTTCTCTCGCTTCGGAGCTGAATAATCTCTTTTTCCAATTCCTCGTTTTCCTTATGCAACTCCTCCTTCTCAAACCATAGCTGATTATATCTCTAGATATCAACAGTAGTCGGCTCCTCAATCATCGAAGGATATAAAGGCTCACAAGCTGGAAATGGAATCAATAATCTCCTAGCTCTCTCCTGAATCCAAACCATATAAGGCTCATAAGCTCTACTGTTGCTCTTACCCAAAGAAACCTTCCCTCTGCGGTGAATCTTGTTCCAAGCTTTCTCCACTCTGATCAGGGTCTCATTCTCAAGCAAGCTAGTGAAATATAGAGATTCCGGTATTTCCTCTTCCTTCAGAGGTTCCCTAAGAGCATACCTAAACTGCCTCACTGCAAGAGTTGGGTTGTAGTTAATACCTCATTTCCTTCCAATCAACGGGACATTAGGAAAACCACCACATCTAAAGATAATCTCTACGTCCAACTGATCTCTATCAAACCATACGATGTTCTCAGAAGTCAAGCCCATAAGTCTCTCTGACCACTCAGAGATACCTGCAGTGTCAACAAAAGGACCAACCTTGGGAAGGTGACTCATAAACCATTTGTATAAAAGAGGTACACAACAAGACACATTATTTCCCCTCCGATTCTCATTCTTGTAATGCACAGAATGATAAACATCTCCCAGAAGTGTAGGCACTTGATTTCCTGAGATGAAAATATGGAAAGCATTCAAATCCATAAAGTCAGGAATATTTGGAAATAACACTACACCATATATGCACAGAGCTAAGATGGCATTAAAAATAATCCAACAACCCTATTTCGCAAAGTGTTGAGCTTTACCAACCAAGAAAGATAAGGGAAATCCGGGCATCCCATTTCTTCTAACCAAATTCCCTTCTAACTCTAAAGCATCCGGATGAAGAGCATTAGCAAGCTTAGTCAAATTAGGTTCAACTTCAGTATGATAAAAAGGCATCTGATCCAGAATAGGAACTCCTAGCAGCATAGAGAAATCCTCAAAGTAGGTATCAACACATAACCCGGGAAAGTGAAACACCTCAACTGTGGATCATAGAACTGAAGCAAGGTGTGAAGACCTCCCAACTCAAATACTAAAGCTTTGCAGACACAACCCAAGAGCTTCCCATATGACTTCTTGAAATCTTCCATTACATTACGATCAGCAACAGAAATCAAACTGAGCAGAAGTGCTATGTCAGGAGTAGGAAACTTGTACACAACAGTCTTCTTCAAACTGGGCTCCATGTCAGAAGTGGAATAAGCTCACTAGAATCGAGAGGAAAATATACACCTACAACATAAATACATGTCAATGTTAAATGCAAATGAAAATGCAAATGCAACAGGGGATCAAGTTTGTTGTGCTGTTGACTGAGAAGAACCAGCGCTTTGCTTCGGCGAGAACATAACACAACACTGATATAAGGAACCACTGTATCAAGAACCAAAAGTTCACACTGACGAGAAAAACGGGTAGGTTGAAGGTCAAAGTTTTCTGCATAACCCTCCCCACTCACAGGTATGAACCTATCACCGATAAGGTCTAGCATCCTATGCGGTCATCAGTGTCACAGACTTTCGAGAAACGATGATACGTTCACCATTTCTGGTTTGGCATCATAGTCTAACGAAGTGGCCTCACTTAGCTGACTTCCAAATGATCGGTCCCCAGAGTCGACAATCCTCAGATCTAACATCCTCTCAACTGTCCGAAACAGACTGGAAAGGTAGTCATCAAAGAGAATCTCGTCTGAGTGCAAATTTCATGGGAACTAGTGCATGCCAAACATAAAGGTGCACCATTACTTTCCACTTCTAATGTTATGGTTATACTCAAGCCTGGGTTTTGGCTTATCACACAGTGGAACATTCCCACCCAACAGCACGGCAACATGATAATAACAATGCTTAAAATAAAATGCAAATGCAGTAAAGTACAAATGCATATATATACACCCGAAGATAAAACACACAAGCGCTAGGATTGACTCGCATAGGGGATGGGAAAAGTCGCCAGCAGAGTCGCTACTGTGGAAAAAAAGGGTGTCAGCAAAAGACAGAAGAGTCGCCACCATTCGTTATTTATTCCAAAAAGAAGGAAAGGAAACGATAAGAGAAAACATACAAAAAAGGGAGAAGATAGGTCATCGCAACCAAATCTTGGGTTCGGGAGTCAGTTACGCAAGGGGAAGGTATGAGCACCCCTCACGTCCGTTGTACTCAACGGGGTCCATGCTTATTATCTATCTAAAGGGTGTTAATCTATCTAAGCTACAGGCCACAGGGACAAAAGAAAAGAAAAGAGACTCGATAGAGCATCACCACTCTATGCCTACGTACTCCCTCGTACAATGGGAAAGTCAAAGTCAACGTAGTTCGGAAAACTACGGGTGAAAGGTAGGGAAGGTTGCTCGCCAAGACATCACCATCTTGTGCCTACGTATCCTCATCTGGTACGAGAAATCAGAGCAAACCTAGTTCGGGCTGACACAACCACAAATTGGTTCAAGTGTTTTAACCTGAGTAGGGTTAAATCTTAGTTCTAGAAGTTAGGTGTATTGCTGCTCGACCATTGGAGACTTAGGGGTTACATGTTTGTGGTAGAACCAAGAGTTAACAACACTCTCTTTGAAAATGGTTTTCAATTAATCCCGAAGGATAAAAAAAAGTTTGATGTTTGTTTTTGAGTCTTTTATAAAGAAGAAGTGAATTGAATTGTGTTTCTAATTCATGTTGGACTAAAGACTATGACTTGAGAGCGAATGCGTCGCGTATCGCCCAAAGGGAATACGCTAAACACTCTAGACAATTGAGAGGAGGCCCCCCAATCATCATTTCCCAAATTCTTAAGGCTCGTAGCGTACACCACTCATTATCCTTTATTACATGTTTTGAAGAAGTTTTGAGATGAGAAGAGAGAAGAAACAACTAAGGGGAAACTAACTCAACCGTAATGTTATCATGCAATGTGCTCCTATGATTGAGATTGAAAAGGGAAAAGATTATCCTAATGTAGCATGCTTGGATTGAACACTTAATGTCTCTCCTACTCCCGAGGGACTAGGAATCCTAAGGGATCATGGCAAAGAAAACCAAGTAAACACAAGATAAATCAATCACAAATGAAAAGGAAGGGATGCAAACATGAAATGCAACACAATAAAAAGAGGGTGGAAAAAAGTGTGGGGCAACAGCCACCACAAGCACATCTCAACCTCTTGAACACAAACAAAGAGATGCAAAACAAAAGAGGAATGCAAGCAAAAGATCCTAAACAAGTTCAAGCAAAAGTGAGATGAAATGGGAGAAGTTACAACTCCTACAACCATTCAAACATCAACCACCAACCTCAAAGGTAAACAAGTAAGAAAGAGAGGAAGGCATGATCAGTATGAGGATGGGAGAATAGGCTTGGACAGCAAGCAACATAAGAAGAATCTCAACCAAATGCATCAAATTGATCATGCAAAAAGAAAGCACAAACAAGTTCTCAAAGTGGCATCTCATTCAAGGCAAACTCAAAGTACAAACAAAGAGTACCAAATCACCTTGAATGAGTTCCAAAGTCCAAGGGACATAAGTGAGAACAAGAGAAGAAGGTTCACAAACCAAAGAAGAAACAAAGCCAAGACAAGTTACACAGTAGGGCAAGGTAAAGAATCAAAGTTCAAAACACTTTCAACATTCAAATGCAAATGAAAAGCCCTAATTAAAAGTAACTTGCAACACAAGCCAAATAAATGTATGCCCTATAAAGTTGAAACTAGCATCCTAAACATGTCAAGAATGTGAATCAAGAAGCATAGGATGCATATGGGGTCCACAAAGGTCATTTCCCAAAGGAACTAGGTCAACTAGTTTATATGAAGTTCAACTAGGGTGACTTGACTTGCAAGGTTCACCAAAAATAGAAGAATTTTTCAATAAATCTCAAGTAAAATACACAAAGCTCCTAAACGAGTTGGCAACCAGAGGCCAAAACATCCAAACCAAATTCCATTAAAGGCATCACCAAATGATTTGATCAACTAAGGTGTTCCACCTTATGGAATTATTATCGAGGGTCAAACAAAAGCAACACAAAGTCAAACAAAAATCAATCAAACATGGACCAAAATCAGCCTCAAAGGTACCTCAATCCATCATCAAAGTGGAGAAGAAACCTCACTCATTAGTGATTGAAAAAGGTCCATAAAGCAAGCATGATCAAAGAAGAACTATATTAAAAATACTTCCAATCACAAAATTCAAATTAAATTGAAAAATAAAAGAAAATCAACATTAAAAAATATGGAAAATTAATTAAGACTTAAGAGTGTTTGAAAATATTTTTTGTTGATTTTTTTGATATTGGGAAGCATTTTTAATAATTAAAAAGCAAAACATAAAATAAAAAATAAAAAGAAATAAAATGTGAAGCCAAGGAGGTGCAACAAGTAATTCCAGATACAAACGAATCATGTTCAGTGCGCTTTGGGCTCATAAACCTGGGGGTGCCAATAGTATAACAAGCCCAATCCACAAGAAACTTCAGATTAAATGAAACACAATGTTTCATTTAATCCAGGTGGAGTCAATGTTACACGCGTGCAAGGTCAATCCAATCAAAAGCAAACACAAGATCAGGTCAAAGGGTCAACAGATGCCAACTCAGATCTGAGGGTTGAAGAACCAGACGCCGGAGCCCTAGCTCCGGTCGTCTTGTCCGGCGAGGTGGCCGGAGCTCAGATCACCAGATCTCCACCAAACTTCACAAAATTTATATCAAAAGAAAGCTGAAGTCACGTAGATCATGAATCCAAGATCCAATCATCCATATCCTTCAGAAATCAATAGAATCTAAGCCAACAAGTTTGAGATGCATAACTGAAAACTCCATCAAACTTGAACAATAAGCAATCAAACATGGCCTACACAAGGTAAGGATTCAAATGCAACCAATATGAACCTTGATCATGACCTAGAATGAGAGAAAAGTTGATTGGAAACTTACTGAACGGAGACACTTCGTTGGTGCTTCTCAGACGTGTAAGCTTGCTTTAAACGATCTAGATCCACTCCAAATTCTTCAAGGAAGCTTAATTGCTCTTCAATTGGACTTGATTTGCAGAGAAAAGTGAAACACGATTTTGAAGTTTCTTTGAGAATTTGAAAATTGAAATTGCCCTCTCCAAACTCAATTTGCACTACTGAGCTCTCAAGGCGCGTTTTGAACTTTTATATGATGGATATCTGATCAATTGGAATGCCCATGAAGCCTTATTTTGCTGAATTTGAAAATTTGCCCAAAATGGAAGTCACTCATGCACACGTGAAAATACTTGCATACACTCATGAAAATCATTCGAACTGCAGCTGGTAACTTCAATTTTACATTGGAAGTGGAATGGGCCTTTGAATTGATCCAATTAACAAGTTTTGAAGTGAAACTTATTTGTGAAGGAAGTTGCAAATTCACGTGTATTTTGCCTCTTGGACCAAAACCAATTTGTGAATTTTGTTTGTGAATGTATCTTGAAGAGAATTGGATCCAAATAAGACATGAAGATGGCCTATAATGCATTGAATTGAAATCACACTTTAAAGTCCATTTTTCACCTGAAATTCTCACCAAATGTCCATAATCAATCATAATTCACACAATCCATGAGTTTTATGATGCAAATGAGGTCCCTAGGAGAAACTTTCATGTTGGTTGAAAGTTCATTTGAAGTACACAAGTGCATGAAAATGGCTTATGTAACAAATGACCTATAATCAAACTTTCCCAAAATACCCTTGCCTTGTAAGGTTCATAACTTGTGTTCCACAAATGATATCAAGGACTTCTATGACTTTTTGGAAAGCTAAGATCATGAGGAAAAACGTTCATGTTCACTTCAAGTTGAGGAGAGACTTGATTCTAGGCCAAAAGTGCCTTAGAAGTGAGTTGACTTTTGTTGACCGAAAAATAAGTTCATCTGAGACCTATAACTTGATGGCATCATAACTTGAGTTCCACAAATCCAATGAGTGAGTTCTAGTACTCAAAAGAAAGCTTAGAACATGCCCTACAAGTTTCATGTTTGCATGAAAGTCAGATTGACCTTGCATCATGAAGTAAATTTTCCTTGAAGTTAGGCACTAAAGAAGGGGATTTTACACTGAGATCCTCTAAAACCCTGATTTAGTAACTCCTTGAACCCTTGATTCTTCTTAATTTGAGCTTGACATGACATCCTAGATGTCTCAAGGTAACTTCCCATGGAATTAAAGACTTAAAACCAAGTCTCACACTCCCTTAAGTCCACAGTTGTCCTTGAGTTGACCAGATGAAACCCTAGGTGCACAACCTTTGACTGTGACTTCTTGCAAGTGAAATATGTAACGCCCGTTTTACTTCGATTGATTTAATTATGGATTGTTACTGTGTCTCATGGTGACGTAGCCGTATTCGAGTGTATTGGGTAAATATTAGTCAGGAAATTGGACTGTTAGTGCGAAACAGAAGCAAAAGAGCAGAAAATGGAATTTTGCTGATGTGACGCTCGTCACAAGCTGGTTACGATCATCATGTGCCCATTACGATCGTCATGGCTGTCACGGTCGTGACACGCATTATGCTTGTCACACTTACAAAATCCAGTAACTGCAGAATTGGAGCGTGCACGTAAAAGGCTGTGAAAGTGGAACCAACTTATTCGTATTTTAACTTACTCTTAATTCTGTTTTCATTGGGAAAGAAAAGAAAAGAAAAAAAAAACAGAAACTTGTAAGAGAAAGTAACATGGTAGAGAGAAGTTGAGAGCAGAGAATTACCCGTCAAAGAAATCGGAAGATAGTTGCAGAAAAGTCGCCGGAGAGCAAAACCAGAATCAGAAGCTTGGAATTGGCCTCTATTCAAGGTAAGGGTGGGGTTCAATTCTATAATCGTGGGTATGATCGAGTTCATGTAGGGAATCGAATCATGGGTACCGTTTCTGTTAATTGATAAACATCAGGGCCGAAGTTTGTTTGTGTCTAAGGAAAGTTTATCTGTCAGTAGTATTGCATGATATTGCGTAGTCAAACCTATAATTAAATATGTGAGTACCAGTAGTAATGTCGTTCATGCGAAATTGTGTTGAGTCCTTATATGTTGAAAGGATGTTGTTATTGTTCTCGTACATGAACAGGTGGAAAATGGTGATTTCATGAGTTGTATGAAGTTGTGATGTACTGTTATAGACAGTTTGGTTGTAGGCTAAAGACCTTGTTGTATGGTTGTTATGGTTGTGTTATAGTCTATAATAGATGCATTTCGTGGCATATCATCTGGTTGGCCTGTATTGGCGTTGGTTGGCCTGTATTGGCATTGGTTGTGCCTGTGTTGGCGTTGGTTGTGCCTGTATTGGCGGCCTTTAATGGAAAATGAATTGGTTGTGGAGTGTTACTCCAAAATTGGTACCACATGCATGTGCATAGTCGAGTCGCATGATGTCGCATTGTTATGTTGGTCGTATACCATTGTTGTATGCGTGAGATATGGATTTTCTTGCAAATTATTGTTGACCATGTTTGTACATTTACGAAGATTATAACGCTGTGATATGATTCTGACAGGATTTCTGTCATACCTTATGTTATAATGTTGATATCTCACCCTTTACGTTGTATGTCACCTCCGTTGGTGGTAATTTGCAGGTAACTTGGAATAAAGTATCATTTCTGTTTAAGGTGTCGTCGGTCGCTCTGACACGTACCACTCTTGGGGGGATGAACGATTAGTTGTATTGTGTTATTTGATTTCCTTGTTGCTGACTTTTGTGGTCGAAACTAGTTGTTTTCGTGAATTTATGCAAGATTATTACTTGCTGAATTTTAGTGGAGTTCAGATGTAAAACATTCTTTGCCTTGTTTTGGCTGACTATGAGTTGTTGGAAAGCTTATTATATTCTGCTACAAAATGACAGGTTGTCTTACAATTAAAATGCTAAGCTGAGAATTATCATCGGTTCATCCGAACTTGTGCTATGTATGTTAGTAGATGATTTTAGCAGTTGTATGGTTGTCGTTTAAGTTGAAAATGTGACATCTCTAGTTGATGCACTCTGATTTACTTAATTATCCGTTTGGGTAGAAAAAGGGGTGTTACATTAGTGGTATCAGAGCAGGTCGGTCCATCCGACCAAGTTATCGAGTCAGTCGTCGTGTCTAACAATCGAGTATTGTTGTTTGTGAAATCTGACTGCTGGTTGTTGAAGTTTAAGTTGAAATGGCTGGAAGGAATGATGCTGCAATTGTTGCTGCTCTGCAAGCTTTAGCTAATGCTATGGAAAATCAGCCGAATCCTGCTGGAGATGCTGGGTCTCACAATTTGGCAACGTTTCAGCGGGAGAGCCCACCTACCTTTTAGGGTAGGCATGATTCTGATGGTGCACTGGACTGGTTGAAGGAAATGGAGCGAATCTTTCGTGTGATGGATTGTACCCCAGCACAAAAGGTTCGTTATGGGACTCATATGCTGATGACTGGTGGCTAGAGACTTGTCCGACATTGGAAGCTGAAGGTGAGGAGGTCACTTGGACGATATTCTGTAGGGAATTTCTGAAGAAGTACTATCCGGAAGATGTCCGTGGTAAGAAAGAGATTGAGTTTCTTGAACTGAAGCAAGGAGACAAATCTATTACTGAGTATGCTGTGAAGTTCAAGGAGTTGGCTAAGTTTTATCCGCACTATAGCGCAGAGACCGCTGAGTTCTCTAAATGTATCAAGTTTGAGAACGGGTTGAAGTTTGAAATCAAGAAAGCAATCGGGTATCAGAAGATCCATGTTTTTTATTCACTGGTTGAAAGCTGTAGGATTTATGAAGAAGATAGCAATGCTCATTACATGTTGTGGAGTGAGAGGAGAGGCAAGTCACATCAGAATCGTGGTAAGCCTTATGACCCTCCAGTTGGAAAAGGGAAACAGAGAGCAACTGATGACAAGAAAACTAGTAGGGGAGATGCTCCTGCTGGTATTGTTTGCTATAAGTGTGGGAAACCTGGTCACAAGAGTAATGTGTGTAACTTTGGACCAGTGAGGTGTTACCGTTGCGGTGAGTTGGGACACGCTATTGCTGAGTGCAAATGCAAGGGAATGGTTTGTTTCAACTGTGGTAAAGAGGGACACCTGTGTGACAAGTGTCAGAAGCCTAAGAAAGAAAGGACTGGTGGAAGGGTGTTCTCCCTATCTGGGACTCAGAAATCCATCGATGACATACTCATTGAAGGTACTTGTTTCATTAATAGTACCCCTTTACTCGCTATTATTGACACTGGTGCTTCTCATTGTTTTATTGCTGTTGATTGTGTTGAACGTTTGGGTCTTGTGTTATTTCACATGAATGGGGAGATGTTAGTTGAGACTCCAGCTAAGGGATCAACGACTACATCTCTGGTGTGTTTGAAATGTCCTCTGTCAATGTTTGATAGAGATTTCCTGGTCAACTTAGTCTGTCTGCCACTAAGTGGGATGGACATAATTTTAGGTATGAACTGGTTAGAGTATAATTACATTCATATTAATTGCTTTGATAAGTCGGTGAAGTTTTCTACTCCTGAGGAGGAGGGAGCCCATTTAGTAACCACAAAACAGATGAGGCAGATACTGCTAGAAGATGCTCAAGTGTTTGCGTTAGTGGCATCATTATCCATTGAGAATCAAGCGATAATTGATGAGTTAGAAGTTGCTCGTGACTTTCCTGAAGTATTTCCAGATGAAATTCCTGAAGTTCCTCCAAAACGAGAAGTTGAATTTTCTATTGACCTTGTACCTGGTACCAGACCTGTGTCTATGGCACCGTACAGGATGTCTGCATCTGAATTGGTTGAGTTGAAGAAGCAGTTGGAAGACTTACTTGAGAAGAAGTTCGTTAGACCGAGTGTGTCGCCGTGGGGAGCTCCGGTATTATTAGTAAAGAAGAAGGATGGCAGTATGAGGTTGTGTATTGATTACCGACAACTGAACAAGGTAACAATTAAGAATAAATATCCGCTCCCAAGAATTGATGACTTAATGGAACAGTTGGTTGGTGCGCGGGTGTTTAGTAAAATTGATTTAAGGTCGGGGTATCACCAGATTAAGGTAAAGGATGAGGAAGTTCAGAAGACGGCAATCAGGACCAGATATGGACACTATGAGTATACGGTAATGCCTTTTGGTGTTACTAATGCGCCGGGAGTTTTTATGGAATACATGAACCGTATCTTTCATGATTATTTGGATCGGTTTGTGGTGGTATTCATTGATGATATATTAATTTATTCTAAGTCGAAGGAAGAGCATGTGGAGCACCTGAGATTAGTACTGCAAGTTTTGAAGGAAAGAAAGTTGCATGCGAAACTGTCGAACTGTGAATTCTGGTTGGAAGAGGTTAGCTTTCTGGGTCATGTTATATCAGGTAGTGGAATTGTTGTAGACCCATCGAAGGTCGATGCGGTGTTGCAATGGGAAACTCCGAAGTCGGCAACCGAGATTAGAAGCTTTTGGGGACTTGCTGGTTATTACCGAAGGTTTATTGAAGGTTTCTCTAAGTTGGCCCTTCCGTTAACTAAGTTGACTGGTAAAGGGAAAACTTTTGTGTGGGATGCTCAATGCGAAGCCAGTTTTATAGAGTTAAAGAGGAGGTTGACGCCCGCTCCGGTGTTGACCTTGCCTAACCCAAAGGAACCGTTTGTTGTATACTGCGATGCTTCTAAGTTTGGTTTGGGAGGTGTCCTCATGCAGAGTAACAAAGTAGTTGCTTATGCGTCAAGACAGTTGAGAATCCATGAGAAGAATTATCGTACACACGATTTAGAACTTGCTGCTGTTGTTTTTGTGCTGAAGATTTGGAGACATTATCTGTATGGTTCGAGATTCGAAGTGTTCAGTGACCATAAGAGTTTGAAGTACCTGTTTGATCAAAAGGAGCTGAACATGAGACAATGAAGGTGGTTAGAACTGTTAAAGGATTATGATTTTGGTTTAAATTACCATCCGGGAAAAGCTAATGTGGTAGCTGATGCCTTAAGTCGCAAGACTTTGCATATGTCCGCAATGATGGCTAAAGAGTTGGAATTGATCGAGCAATTCAGAGATCTGAGTTTAGTTTGCGAAGTAACACCGAAGAGTATAAAGTTGGGCATGTTAAAGATTAATAATGACTTTCTGGACAGCATCAGAGAAGCTCAGAAATTAGATGTGAAGTTGGTAGATTTAATGCCTGGAGTAGATCATTCGGAAAATAATGATTATCAGTTGGATGTGCAAGGCGTGTTGAGGTTTCGTGGTCGTATTTGTATTCCTGATAGTGCAGATATGGAGAAAGCAATCCTCAAAGAGAGCCATAGAAGTAAGTTGAGTTTTCATCCAAGAGCGACGAAAATGTATGGCAATTTGAAGAATCTGTTTTGGTGGCCTGGTATGAAACGTGATGTAGCCAGATTTTTTTATGCATGTTTGACGTGTCAGAAGTCGAAAGTTGAGCACCAGAAGCCTGCTGGGTTGATGCAACCGTTAGAGATTCTAGAATGGAAATGGGACAGCATTTTGATGGATTTTGTAACGGGTTTTCCGAACACCTTGAGAGGATGTGATTCCATTTGGGTGATTGTTGATAGGCTTACAAAGTCAGCTCACTTTATTCCTATTAACATCACTTTTTCGGTATCGAAGTTGGCAGAGATTTATGTCAGAATGGTTGTTAAGTTGCATGGTATTCCATTGTGTATTGTGTCGGATAGAGATCCGAGGTTCACTTCTGAATTTTGGAAGAGTTTGCAAGAGGCATTAGGTTCCAAGTTGAGGTTGAGTTCAACATACCATCCTCAAACAGATGGTCAGACCGAACGAGCTATTCAATCCTTAGAAGATTTGGCTGAGAGCATGTGTCCTCGAGGAAGGCGGTTCGTGGGATACCTATCTTCCGTTGATAGAGTTTACTTATAATAACAGTTACCACTCTAGTATCAGAATGGCACCGTTCGAAGCTTTGTATGGTCGGAGATGTAGGACTCCGTTGTGTTGGTATGAATCTGGAGAGAGTGTAGTACTTAGACCGGAAATTGTTCGGGAAACGACGGAGAAGGTGAAGTTAATTCGAGAAAAGATGAAAGCTTCACAAAGTAGGCAAAAAAGTTATCATGATAAGTGCATAAAGGATTTAGAATTTGAAGCTGGAGATCATGTATTCTTGAGAGTCACGCCTATGACTGGTGTTGGTAGAGCTTTGAAATCTAAGAAGCTTACCCCTCGTTTCATTGGTCCGTACCAGATATCGGACAGAGTTGGAAAGGTTGCATATCGAGTGGCGTTGCCACCTAATTTGTCGAATCTGCACGATGTATTTCATGTGTCACAGCTCCGAAAGTATATCTCAGATCCATCACATGTCGTTCCTATGGATGATGTGCAAGTACGTGACAATCTTACGGTGGAGACGATGCCTGTGAGGATTGACGATCGTGAGGTGAAGACGTTAAGAGGAAAAGAGATTGCCTTGGTGAAAGCGGTCAGGTTGGAAGCCGCTGGCGAAAGCTTAACGTGGGAACTGGAAAGCAAGATGCGGGAGTCTTATCTAGAGCTGTTTGGTTGAGGTAATTTCGAGGACGAAATTCCTTTAAGTAGGGGAGAGTTGTAATGCCCATTTTACTTCGATTGATTTAATTATGGATTGTTGCCGTGTCTTGTGGTGACGTAGCCGTATTCGAGTGTATTGGGTAAAGATTAGTCGGGAAATTGGACTGTTAGTGCGAAACAGAAGTTAAAGAGCAGAAAATGGAATTTTGCTGATGTGACGCTCGTCACAAGCTGGTTATGGTCGTCATGATCGTTATGATCATCATGTGCCCATTACGACCGTCATGGCTGTCACGGTCGTGACACGCATTACGCTCGTCACACTTACAAAATCCAGTAACTGCAGAATTGGAACGTGCACGTAAAAGGCTGAGAAAGTGGAACCAACTTTTTCGTATTTTCACTTACTCTCAATTCTGTTTTCATTGGGAAAGAAAGGAAAAGAAAACAGAAATCACAAGAGAAAGTAACGTGGTAGAGAGAAGTTGAGAGCAGAGAATTACCCATCAAAGAAATCGGATGATAGTTGTAGAAAATTCGCCGGAGAGCAGAATCAGAAGCTTGGAATTGGCCTCTATTCAAGGTAAGGGTGGGGTTCAATTCTATAACCGTGGGTATGATCGAGTTCATGTAGGGAATCGAATCATGGGTACCGTTTCCGTTAAATGATAAACGTTAGGGACGAAGTTTGTTTGTGTCTAAGGAAAGTTTATCTGTCAGTAGTATTGCATGATATTGCGTAGTTAAACCTATAATTAAATATGTGAGTACCAGTAGTAATGTCGTTCTTGCGAAATTGTGCTGAGTCCTTATATGTTGAAAGGATGTTGTTATTGTTCTCGTACATGAACAGTTGGAAAATGGTGATTTCATAAGTTGTATGAAGTTGTGATGTACTGTTATGGACAGTTTGGTTGTAGGCTAAAAGCCTTGTTGTATGGTCGTTATGGTTGTGTTGTAGTCCATAATAGATGCATTTCATGGCATATCATCTGGTTAGCCTGTATTGGCGTTGGTTGGCCTGTATTGGCGTTGGTTGTGCCTGTGTTGGCGTTGGTTGTGCCTGTATTGGCGGCCTTTAATGGCAAATGAATTGGTTGTGGAGTGTTACTCCAAAATTGGTACCACATGCATGTGCATAGTCGAGTCGCATGATGTCGCATTGTTATGTTGGTCGTATACCATTGTTGTATGCGTGAGATATGGATTTTCTTGCAAATTATTGTTGACCATGTTTGTACATTTACAAAGATTATAATGCTGTGATATGATTCTGACATGATTTCTATCATGCCTTATGTTATAATGTTGATATCTCACCCTTTACGTTGTATGTTACCTCCGTTGGTGGTAATTTGCAAGTAACTCAGAATAAAGTGTCGTTTCCGTTTAAGGTGTCGTCGGTCGCTCTGATACGTAGCACTCTTGGGGGGATGAACAATTAGTTGTATTGTGTTATTTTATTTCCTTGTTGCTGACTTTTATGGTCAAAACTAGTTGTTTTCGTGAATTTATGCAAGATTATTACTTGCTGAATTTTAGTGGAGTTCAGATGTAAAACATTCTTTGCCTTGTTTTGGCTGACTATGAGTTGTTTGAAAGCTTATTATATTCCGCTTCAAAATGACAGGTTGTCTTACAATTAAAATGCTAAGCTGAGAATTATCGTCGGTTCATTCGAACTTGTGCTATGTATGTTAGTAGATGATTTTAGCAGTTGTACGGTTGTCGTTTAAGTTGAAAATGTGACATCTCTAGTTGATGCACTCTGATTTACTTAATTATCCGTTTGGGTAGAAAATGGGTGTTACAAAATAAGTGTTTAGATGAGCTCCACAATGGCTTCTGGAGCACTCAATGAGCTTCTTAAACACACCTTATCCACACCAATGATCTTATAAGCCCCTGATAATCTTCCTTTGACCTCCAAGATATGAGATAAGCAACACACATCATTCTTCTCTCTCAAAGAGATCTGACCATTTACTGATGATTTTAAGCACTTGATGACTTGAATAAACACTCTTGTTTGAGATTGAAACCTTTGAGACTCTTCTCTTGAATGGCATACCTCTCTTGATCCCCTGTAAAGGACAATACTATGCAAATGCAAAATGCTAAAACATAAGCCAAGTAAAGAAAGGGTTGGTCAAATTTTGGGGTACAACACAACACAAAATTAATGTTCAACAGTTTAAGCTGAATACAAGCATGAACAAAATCTGAATTTATTAATAAGAAGCTTAATACAAAGATTTCAACAAAATACAAAGCATAACTATGCATAATTCTAACATCGGAATCTTTCATAGATAACTTCAAACTTTTCTCTCAAAATCTTAGAAGAACTAGCCTCAAAACTTATGTTAACCCCTTGCTGAACAAGTATCTCAAAAAGAACTCGTCCAAAAGGAATGGAGAAGGTCTTTCCCTTTTGAAAAGAGTAAAGAGACCTCTTCGGATGGTCAAACATAACTTAGGGAAGATCAATCTTCAAATTTGAATTGATAAGTAAAAGCATATATTTTTCAATAGGGTCCACTTGGTCTAAATCCTTATCCTTAAGAAGTAAGTTTGAATTCAAAATCTGAATCCAAACAACAGCATCAGGAAGAAGATTTGAGACCTCTGATGTATTAGATAGATCTACAAATATATGCCAAGTAGGAAGATAGTGTTCCCAAACAAGAGTTCCTGGGATTTCTCCAATCTCCTCACAATTGATCATATTTGCAATCGCTTTAGAGGTTACTGTAATAGAAACACAAGTTACTCTAGATAGAATAACATACTCTGAATTCAGCTCAAAAATAGAGGCATTAATCCAAAACTCTTTGACAAGATTTGGATAAGTGAAACCACATAGCATCTCAAAGTAGCCATTCCAAACTTGTTCAGACACAGTCTTCCAAAAGTTGAAACCAATCTTAAGCAACTCATCGAAATCCACAAAATTTTCATTGATGACAACCAGCTGATTCAAAGGAGAATTAAATGAAGACCTCATCTCAAGTTTGGTTTGATCAACACACAATCAAGAAGAAAATAAGAAGAAGAAGAAGAAGAAGAAAGAACTGAACAAGAATCTCACAAGAATAAGAATTTTGTCAGAAAAAGGACACAATGATGTTTCACAAGGCAAGGTATAGTAGCAGCAAGTTCAGAAAGAGAAAACATCATTACCCAAAGGTTCTTATCCAACAAATATTTCAATTCCACTAGATGAGTTTCACCTTTATGAAAATTTAAGTATTATAAAAGTTTTTGGAGAACTTTTTACTTAAACTGCTATATCAGAAGTAAAGACTCTTCTTCTGAATCTCGAAATCTGACAACTTTCAGAAGCTATCATCTGTCAGAGTCTAGTAGATCTAGACTTAGACAGAGATACCATTTGTTAGTAATAAGTCTTTAAGATTCTATTCAGAACTAGCACTTTATCTTGAAACAAGAGTCATGAGTGATAGATTGAATATTGAGTTATCTTCTTTAAACAACTAACAAGCAACAATATCAACTCAAAAAGTGAGTAAACAGTTTCTATAAATATGATCGTCATCTGGCTTAATGAGACATCCAATATAGACAAATACAACATAGTTTCCTCTTAAAGATTTCTGAAGTTCTTTTTATCAAGAGAAACATCTCTAGAAGTCTAATAAAAACTTTGTATTTATATCTATATAAATGTTTCATTGAATCAAAAGATACACCAGAAAAGAACAAGCGTACCTTTTTTTGTTTTGTTTTTTAGATCAAACTCGATTCAGTATTTAGACTTGACAAATAGAGTCTGAACACCACTTTGACTGGATTCTGATTCAATGGTTGTCTAACCACTGAGTCCACTACTCTCACCAAACTCAGTACCACCAGTACTTAAATCTCAGTTGTTGACTCTTCCTCCAATAAATGTTATAAACAACCTTATAGAAGATGCCTTTGCTCCTTTCCTTGATATCTGTAGCAGATACATTATGATACTCATATTTCTATAAGACCATACATGTAAGTACAAATAGACTCTTCATTACTTTATGTCTCTTTCTAATAGAAATATCATAAATCACTCCAGAGTATAAGTCTAGGATGAGGTATGATAAGAACAAAATCTTGTTCTAAGCAGAGTCACTAATCTCATTGTCTAAGATTAAATATTTCGACTCTGAAATTATTGACAAGCTCAGAACCAAATGGTGTTAGCTATCATAATTTGACACAAATAAAATCAAAGTATTTCCTTAGTACAGCTGACAAAACTCAAAGAGAAATTGAGGACTTCCCATGGAAATGTCATTTAAAACAACTTCCATGATAATCCTTAATCAAGAAGCAATGGAGTTTCCTAAGATATCACCTTAAGGAGCAAACTCCATATTATCAAATATTTTGATGCAAGATAGGTTTGACACCATCTCTTACTTTCCAATACTTGATTTTTATTTCAGAACACAGATTCTTCTTTTCATCTGCATCTTGCATTAACATCAACTTCAAAAGTTTTAGACATTGAAGAGCATCTGATATTAGGTTCTGGTAGTATTTCTTCTTGCTTTTAGATTTGGGAAATCAGTCGAAATACAAATATTTTAGAAGCTTCTGAAGTTACTCTTCTATCGACAGATATCATAATCCATTCAGCTAGTATGGAAGTTCTTTTGATGAGAAACCTAAGTTTCTTATCATTAGTCATTCTAAAGAACTTGAGCTAAAAAGAGAAGGTGATCTGTTAAATAGTTTTCTATCATCTAACTTCATTTCTTTCCTTTGAAGACTACAAGACAAACCTTCAAAATACAGCAGATTCAAGATGTAAACATCCTAAATAACTGTGATCTTAGATTTAAGTCTCAGAGCAATCTTCTCAGAATTTGCTTGAAAAGATTAGATGAAGTGTAATTGTACAAGCTTCAAAAATTAATCCTTGCAAATCTAAGCACAAGGATTCAAAGATTGTCCAAGCATCAGACACATTAGTGATGTTGATATACAAAGAAGTGAGATAGAACATCTACCAGAATGCAACTACCTCTAAAGATATTCAATATGCACCTTTTGAGCTGGTGAAAGAGATTTCCAAGAAGATCAACATTACATCATCAACTTCTATAGTAATAACTCTTTCAAGGATATTCTATAGACCTTCAGCAACCCTTTATTAAGATCAATGAGTTAAAAATATGTTTAGCTTTTCCATCATTTAAATTTAGTGGAATCATCTGTTGAATATGGTAGGAAAAGTCGTATGATATTTTTCATGTGGCACTTGATTCCTTCTTGAAGAAGAAATATACTTTTTTATTGGATCATTATTTGCACCACTATAAGTGTTAAGCATAAACCATGCTATGATATCAATTGAAGGTGTGAAAAGTACACAAGAAAGAGGGTTGAACATTGTTTCACATATTCTTTTGATTTAACTTCTGGTCAGAGTTTCAGAATCAGAACTGATGTTCAGATTCTATTTTAATTCATTGGCAGCGGATACAACAAAAGTAAATAAAATAACAGCAGAAGACACAAAAGATTTATCATGGTTCCTCCCTTAACTGAGAGTAGTCCATTCCCCTTACCTCACAAGAGATTTTTATTATAACCACTTCATAATTACAATCGCTAATGCTTCTGCCTAAGTCTTTTACAATTGTTCAGACCAAGTGTCTGAGACTTCCCTTGCTTAGAGCACATGTCTAAGACTTCCCTTTCTCACACCTTATGACCGAGCTACCTGCTCCAAAGGTCATCAGGTTATGACTTCCCCTCGCTTAGAGCACATGTCTAAGACTTCTTACTCACATCCTTTGGCTGAGCCACCCGCTCTTCTGGCCATTCAGATGGAGACTTCCTTGCTCAAGCTGCACTTGAGACTTTTTGCTCACACCCTTCAGATGGAGACTTCCCCTTTCTCAATCAGACTAGCTGAATAAGACTTTCACAACTCAAGCACTTAAACAATGAGACTTACGTGACTTAAGCATCTTGGCTCAAAACTTGTTTCTTGAATCCCAATGAGACAAGACTTGTGCTCAAGCATATAACAATAGTCGTTGATCTAAACTACTAAAGGCTCAACAGAATAGAGAACAAGGTGTACGTGATACAAGTATCAGAGGTATGGGAAATCACCATAACAAAGACCTAAAGCTCTTAAGGTTTCTATGATATTTAATGGTAAGAAATCTTAAGGCCTTTACAATTAGAACCTATAACAGAAAATATGCGTATTACAGTAGAGTTGATAATTGCTTGATCTTGCTACTCCTTCATCTGAAGAATCCTTGTTAAGATTCAAACTTGAATCTTCAGCCATATTTATAGCCTTTGTAGAAACTAGTCGTTGAAGAGGTAACTTGATCAAGTAATTTTGTGTTTGCCCCATACTACAAGAGACATTGAAGATGCATGAACATCAGATTCTGAATCCAGTGTGTAACACGTTTAACGTTTGAGTCTTCAAGAGGTTCTGTACTGATAGAGTCGTTGAAAGCAGATATTCGTAAAGCATGTGACCGATCACCAATTCTATGAGTTTTCGTCAATTTATTCGGCATAAAGTCACAATAATCGGTAACACTTTCTTTCATAATGTTGATATTTATTATACTTTCTGCATTTTCATTATCGCATTGTTTCTATAAGTAGTTTATGTTATATTTGGTGCATTTTATGCGTTTGGTGGTAGTCTTGATGATTTCAGGTTCATACGAAGTAAGGCTAAGGACTCGGGCGAAGAAATCGGGGATTTCGGGAAGTCAGAGAAGGTTTTCAAGCAAATTCAGTGGCCTGACACGGGTCGTGTCAGGAGAAGGACAACTTAGGCATGTTGGTGTACAAGATAGGGAGCTGACACAGGTGATTTTCAAAGGCAAAAGCAATTGAAGATCAAAAGTAATCCCCATTTCTACTGTGATGTTGTATTTAATTGTTCGATTTACTTTATTGAATATGATTAGCTAAACCCTCCAATGCTAGGGGGTGTCCCTGAATTGTTATTGTAATGACATTATTTTCTTGGTTTTAATAATATAAGCACTTATTTTCTTAATCAAATTTTATCGATCAATGATTTTATAACTTTTTCAACTTGAAAAATTGATTTAGTTTTACGGTTAACTTTAGGTCGGAAAAACCATTGTTAATACAATTTGGTCGATAATGCCTCAATAGATAATTCCATGGACTAGGGTTATCCTGTTACACTTGATTATTGCTGAAACTGTTTTCATTGATTGATCTCAAATTGATTTTCTATGGACATAGTAATCTGATTATGATTTAAAGAAGTTTTCTCACTAAGGCTTTAGGAGCAAACAAATGTTGTAGTCAAGAACTTGATGAAATTATGGCTATATTATTGAAATAAGGATTAATGTTTTCGCAAGGCAATTCATACACGACCCCTAGCATGCTCTCATATCTTGTTGAATTTTGTTCATTATTTTGCTTTATTATAAACATTTTGTTTTAAAATTCGTGAAACCAATTTTACAAACCCCAAATTGAATTTTATTCAATTAAATTTGAATTAAACTTATATTGCCTAACACAGTCCTCGAGATCGATACTGGGGATAATCTGCCTATTTTAACTACAATCGGAAGAATAATACACTCACTATTTTACCGATCAAGTTTTTAGCGTCGTTGCTAGGGACTGCCAAATATAAGCTGAATTTTTATTTAATTGAAATTTATTTGCTATGCGACTAGAATTTGATTTTTGTTTATTTTCAGATTAATTTGTATTATCACTAATAATTGTCTAATATGTGTATGCGAAGAAAGCCCTCAGCTGAGTTTCTTTTTGACACAGAACCCGAAAGATTCCTGCACGCAAGATGTCGTCAAGCGAAACAAGCAAGACTGGCAACGTCAGAGGAAAAAAATTTGGTTCATTATGAGCATTCTGATTCAGAGACAAACAGAGACATAGAGACACAACCAGAAGGAGTGGTAATGGCCAGACTTCCACCAGCAGAAAGACTTCTGGGTGACTATGGAGGAGCAAATGCTCCATCTGGTCAGTTGACCATTGTGAATTAATCGGTTAATGTAGAAAACTTCCAACTGCAGCCGACAATAATCCGTCAGCTCGAAAAGAGACCTTTCACGGGAAAAATCAATGAAGATGCAAATAAGCATTTACAGAGGTTTTTTACGATGAACACAACATTGAAAATTGAGGGGCATTTGGAAGAAGCTAAAAAGTTGCAAATGTTTCCATTCACTCTCGCCGAAGATGCAGAAGAGTCGTTTTATTCTTTACCTACATGGAGTATTACTACTTGGGAAGAGATGGAGACAACTTTCTTGAATGTGTATTTTCCAACTTCTATTTATATTTGCAAAAGATACGACATTGTGAATTTTAAACAGAAGGAAGGAGAGTCACTCGATGATGTAACAAAAGGTTTAAGAGGTTATTGATTTCTTGTCCCACACATAACATGGATCAAACTGAACAAATGCAGATGTTTGTAAATGGCCTCAAAATAAAGACAAGACAACTTATTGATACAACTGCTGGTGGCTCTTTCAACTTTACAACGGTCACTGGTATAAAAAAGATCATTGAAGCCATATCTGCAAATGAACACCTGGAATTGTATGATAGAAGTGTGAGCAAGCCTGAAGGAGTGATTAATTTGAAACTTGCTAATCAAGTGGTGAAGATGGAGGATCAAATCACTGCTGAAGTTGAGAGGAGACTAAAAGCTATGAATATAGGTACCCAAACTGTAGCACAAGTTCAACCGGTACAAGCTGTTAGTTGTGAGATTTGTGGAGGTCCTCATTTTGCTATGCATTGTGTAGCCACAACTCAACAAATTGAGGTAATTAATTTTTTGAAGCAAAACAACCCTTATTCTAATACTTATAATCTGGGCTGGAAGAATCATCCAAATTTTTCATGGAAAGACCAACAAGGGAATGCACATAAACAAGGGTCTACTCAGTACCAAAACCAACCTCAACAACCACAGTAACAACAATACCGACCTCTACAATAGAAGCAACCACCGTATCAGTAACAATACCAACAACCTCAGCAACAATATCAACAACAAGCTCCAAAGAAAGCAGATTGGGAAATAGCCATTGAGAAGATGGTCGCTTAAAGCATCCAGTTTCAAGAAGAGACCAGAAATAATCAAAGAAACAATAATGCATTTATTAAGAATCTGGAAGTTCAAATGGGTCAGATAGCACAATAGAAAACAAATTCTCAAGCACAAGGCAAACTACCTAGTGCAACAGTGGCAAATCCAATAGATCGTAATAATGTGAATGTTGTAACAACCAAAAGTGGGAAGAAGGTTGAAGTATCTGAAGAGAAATATGAGAAACAAGACCAATTGATTGAGGTGGATCTAGAAATCTTAGAAACTAAAACCCCTACCGAGGAAGAACATATTCAAAAGCCGGTTGTGAAGGAACAATCCACTGAACCAAAATCCATCATTAAGCTTCCTTTCCCTACAAGGAACAAGAAAAAAGATCAACATGAGAAAAACATTGAGAAGTTTCTAGAGATGTTTAGAAAATTAGAGATCAACATCCCATTTGCTTAGGCGCTTGAACAGATGCCTATATATGCCAAATTCATGAAGGACATCATTTCCAAAAAGTGCACCATCGACTCTGAACCTGTTATTCTAACTGAAACAAGTAGTGCTATTTTGCAGGGTATAAAGATTCCAATGAAGAAGGCAGAGAGAGAGTCGGTTACCATTCCGTGCACAATTGAAGATAAATCGTTTAAAAAGGCACTTGTTGATTTAGGAGCTAGTGTGAGTCTTATGCCATTGTCCATATACAGGAAGCTGGGAATATGAAGTGTTTAAGATATGAGAATGACACTTCAATTTGCAGATCATTCAGTTAAGAGACCATATGGGGTTGTAGAAGATGTGCTAGTAAAAATTGATAAATTTATGTTTCCTGTCGATTTTGTGATTCTGGAGATGCCGGAAGACGAGGATATCCCTCTGATTTTAGGGAGGCCATTCTTAGAAACAGGAAGATGTATGATAGACATTGAGGGAGGCATCATGACCCTCAAAGTTTATGATGAAGAGCTTAAAATTTATGTGAGGAATACCATGAAGCATAAAGAAGATATAGGGACAAGTCACACTGTAGAAGTGATATATAGTATGGTAGTCAAAGTTATTCACATCCAAATCCCTAAGTCACCTTAGGAAAGAGTTTTGAGCTTATCGGCCCTAGAGATAGAGGATAATGAGGATGAAAGAGAGAAATAAGTTCTTACGATGTGAATGCTCAACCACCTTAGTTAAAATCCAAACCACACTCGTGGGAAGATTTGAGAACTTCACCAGAAAATGAGATTGAAAAAGAAAACAGAACAGATACAAATTCTAAACTAAAGCAATTACCTGAAAGTATGAAATATGTGTTTTTGGATTTTGGAACCAATTGTCCTACTATAATCAACTCTGGGCTGAAAGAAAAAGAAGAGGAAATATTGGTACAGGTACTTAAGAAATACAAGAGCGCTATGGGATGGACCATTGGGGATTTGAAAGGAATTAGCCCCACAGTGTACATGCATAAGATATTGATGGAGGATAATCATAAACCAGTGGTTAAACCCTAAAGAAGACTAAATCCAACAATGAAGGAAGTTGTAAGGAAAGAGGTGGTTAAACTGTTGGATGCGGGGTTGATTTACCCCATCTTCGATAGTCCTTGGGTGAGTTCTATGCATGTGGTACCGAAGAAGGGAGGAACAACGGTGATTCTAAATGAGAAAATGAATTGATCCCCAATCAAACTTTAATAGGTTGGAGAGTGTGTATTGATTACAGGAGGCTTAACATTGACCAGATGTTGGAAAGACTTGCAGGTCATGAGTATTATTGCTTTTTGGATGGTTACTCGGGGTATAATCAAATTGATGTAGCCCCGGAAGATCAGGAGAAGACCGTATTTACATGCCCTTATGGTATCTTTGCCTATAGAAGGTTTCCATTTGGGCTATGTAACACTCCTGCCACATTTCAGAGATGTATGACATCTATATTCGTCGACATGCTTGAAAAGCATATGGAGGTGTTTATGGATGATTTTTCTGTTTTTGGTTCTTCTTTCGATACTTGTTTAACTAACTTGTCTCTTGTTTTAAAAAGGTGCCAGGAAACTAACCTCATTCTCAATTGGGAGAAATGTCATTTTATGGTGCAGGAAGGTATAGTGCTTGGACATAAGATCTCTCACAAGGGGATTGAAGTGGACAAAGAAAAAGTGGAAGTGATAGCTAACCTCCCACACTCTGTGAATGAAAAGGGGATTAGGAGTTTCTTAGGACATACGAGTTTCTATCACGGATTTATAAGATATTTCTCAAAAGTTGCCAAACCTTTGACTGACTTGCTTGTCAAGGATAAACTCTTTAATTTTGATGATAAGTGTAAGGTAGCTTTTGAGACTCTAAAGAGTAAGTTAATTTCTGCACCTATAGTGATAGCCTATGATTGGTCACTACCCTTTGAAATAATGTGTGACGCAAGTGATATTGCTGTCGGGGCTGTTTTAGGACAAAGAAAAGATAAATTGTTGCATATAATTTATTATGCGAGTCATGTTCTTAATCCGGCCCAAATGAATTATACAACTATCAAAAATGATTTGTTGGCCGTCGTGTATACTTTTGAAAAATTCAGGCCATATCTGCTAGGGTCTAAAATTATTGTTTATACTGACCATGCTGCGTTGAAGTATTTGTTTGCCAAGCAGGAATCAAAGCCTTGGCTTTTGAGGTGGATCCTCTTCTTCAGGAATTTGATCTTGAAATTAGGGATAAAAAAGGATGTGAAAATACTATTATAGATCACTTGTCTCGCATGTCCCTAATAGAGGAAATTGAAAAGGAGCACCCAATCCAAGACACATTTACAGATGAGCGAATCCTGGCTATTACTGGTATCCCATGGTTTGTCGACTATGCAAACTACTTAGTAGGTGGAGTGATACCTGATGATTTTAACTTTAAACAAAAGAAAAAGTTCCTATATGATTGCAGGTTGTACTTATGGGACGACCCATTCCTATATAAAAGGGGAGTGGATGGTTTAATCAGAACATGTGTTCTGGAAAAGGAGAAAAGAGAGATACTAAAATCTTGTCATGATTATGAGTACGAGGAACATTTTAGTAGAGACAGGATAGCTACAAAAGTCCTCCAATCAGGGTTATATTGGCCTACCTTATTCAAGGATGCTCATCACATTGTCCAAGAATGTGATAGATACCAAATAATAGGTAACATTTCCCAAAGGAATCAGATGCCTCAAAACTCTTTGTTAGAGGTAGAATTGTTTGACGTATGGGGTATAGACTTCATGGGGCCTTTCCCACCATCCTTCGGTAAGAACTATATCTTGGTCGCTGTAGACTATGTGTCCAAGTGGGTGGAGGCTATATCAGTACCCACAAATGATGCAAAAGTGATGGTGCACTTCCTTAAGCACAACATCTTCTCTAGGTTTGGGGTACCGAGAGCTTTAATCAGCGATGAAGGAACTCATTTTTTTGAATAAGTTGATGGAAAACCTGTTTATGAAGTATAATGTGAAGCATAAGATTACCACTTTGTATCATCCGTGGACGAGTGGGCAAGTTGAAGTTTCTAATAGACAAATAAAACAAATTCTGGAAAAAACTGTTAGTGCTTCTCGGAAGGATTGGTCAGTGAAGTTGGATGATGCATTGTGGGTATATATAATAAGATTCAAAACACCTATAGGTATGTCCCTTTATCAATTAGTTTATGGTAAGTCATGTCATTTGCCGCTCGAACTCGAGCACAAGGCCTTTTGGGCTTCCAAATTTCTGAACTGTAATCTTCTCAAAGCCCGAGAATCCCGAACTCTTCAACTCCATGAGTTGGAAGAGTTTAGGAACCAGGCATATGAGAATGCCAAGATTTATAAAGAAAAAACAAAAAATTGGCATGATCAGAAGATCTAGAAAAATGAATTTTGGGAGGGACAATTAGTTTTACTGTTTAATTCTAGGTTAAAGCTATTCCCCAGAAAGTTGCGGTTACGACGGTCAGGAACATTCATTGTGAATAAAGTGTTTCTGCAAAGAGCGATAGAACTTAAAAGTCGAGCAGATGGAGACACCTTTAAGTTTAACGGATAGAGGCTCAAGCCTTACTACCTAGGCCAAGAGGGTGGTCGGATCGAAGATGTTCGTCTTACATGATAAGATGAACGACCGTCGAGCCATACGACATTAAATGAAACGCTTCGTGGGAGGCAACCCACGTGTTTATTTCTAACCTTTTGTGTTTTTCTTGTTTTTGCTAGGAAAATTAGGCTTACAATGCACTCACAAAAATCGTGAAGTCGCCCTAAGGAGCAGTGTTTTTTGAAGTTACAGATGTATAATCAAGTGTACCTGAGAAAAATCAGAAAACATCAAAAAAAGGCAAAATATGGTAAAAACAAGGGCCTGACACGGCCGCCTGTGTCAAGTCATGAAGGACGATGAAAAAATAGTGGGATTTAGAGCATTCCAGTGGGCTGACACGGCTGCCCGTGTCAGCCCCACTTGGGAAAGAGTTGGATGACACGATTTGGTGTGGGAAGGCAGCATGCTAACATGGCCGCCAGTGTCAGCTGACACGGCCCGTGTCAGGCATGCTGAGTGGTTTTTTTCAAATTTTTTGCCTTCTCACATGGTGGGTACCACACGACCTAAACCTCTTAACTACCCAATAAATCCCCATTATCCCTTATCAATTCAAATTTTTATCCTTTTTTTCTCTCACCTTTCATCTTCTTATTCCTTTCTTCACAAAAATTCCATAAAACTCCATAACCAACCCTCTATAAAGCTTCAAACTTTCCACAATCCCTACATCAAAACCACATACTACCTTCACAAAAAGTGTTCACATCTCCATCCTCTACATCATCCCTCTATTTATTTTCACTAACCCTCACATTTATTTTCGTGATTTTTCTATGTGTTACAGGTACAACAATAAAAATGCCTTCCAGACGTGTGGTTAGAGGAAAACAGCTGGATGTCGAAACCTCAAGGTCGAGGAAAAGAGTAATTCAGATGCCTAATGCGCATGATATTATTTTTTACACACCCGAACATGAGAAATGTTATGCATGCCACGTGAAGCGTAAAATTACATCGACAAGGTACATGTGTAACAAAACTCTTTCTGAATTAGGGTTGAATATTGAGATAGATAGGATGTTTCATAGTCTAGGTATGTTGGAATTCATGCATTTAGAAGCTCCGACGTATGAGCGCATAACGTTGGAGTTTTTAAGCACCATTGAATTTCATTTAGAAAAAAGATGGACAGGTACTATGAAATATTTCTATGGCACAATGCGGTTTAGGTTGTTTAATACTAACCATGAGCTAAATGTGGAAGAGCTGAGAGGTATCGTCCGACTTCCACTGTATGGCCCCGGAGCTGTCCCGGAGACTTTTAATGCGGAAGCATTTTGGATAACTATTACAGGTAACACTGAGTATGTCTCAAAGGGTACCAAGGCATCAGGGATTCAAAACTCATGTTTCAGGTATGCACAGAAAGGTTTAGCTTACACTCTATTTGGGAGGGGAGATAGTACCGGAGTGGCCACTCAGAGGGAGTTATTCTTCCTGTATGCTATGGCAAACTCTGAAAAGACAAGTGTAGCCGCTTTTGCAGCGGACTATCTAGGTAGAGTAGGAAGAGCAACTCAAGGGGGAATCTCTGTGGGAGGCATGATAACACAAATAGCCGAGCACTTTGGCTATGACCCTGCTGCATTGGGTGACACATTGGTATCAGGTAAAAACAAACTAGATATGGCGGCCCTGGTCCAACAGGATATAATTTCTATTACACTGAATCATTATGATGTAATGAGCCATAACAGGTTTGTAATTGTCCTTCCAGCTCCCAATAGAGTTAGTATTACTGATATGAATAAATGGATTTATGATAGTACCGTCCAAGATGAGGACAAGTACCATGCTGACCCTTTGCCTACAGGAGAACATGAAGAGGAGGATGCTCCTAAGTTTGATTTGTTTGTCCCTGAGAAGTTTGTGCCATCATAGGAGGGACATATGTATTCAGGTGCGGGAAGTTCATCTACTACTGACGATAACTGGTTGTGGGTGCATGGTGAGATCGAGTATCTCCGGGAAAAGCAAACCCGACAGGCATAAGAGCAAGCTCACCAAGGGGCGATCATGGATGACATGTACGCCATGATGCAGCAGCTGATGTTACGCTTCCCTCCTCCTCCCCAGTGAGGCTTTGTGAGTCCCCTCTCATGCTTGTTCTAAAACATTAAGGTCAATGTTTAGTTCAAGTGTGTGGGGTTTTATTTACTTTTTGTTTGTCTGTTTGTCGAAATTTTTATGATATTTCACTTGTGTGTTGTTTTTATTTGTTTGGTGTGTTTTATGTTTATGTGTTACAGATTGGAGACATGTGTGCCAGATGAATATAGATGCTTATAGTAAAGTCGATGAGAATACACAACCTAGGCTTAATCTCCAGGAAACCCCCGAAAGTTGATATTTTTGAAGTGGATGATTAGATGCGATTTCCCAATACGAGACTGATATGGGAGTACTTTAACCCAAGACGGAAATGATGCCACATCACACGAGAGGTACCTTGGAAACTGTCAGTATGTCAAACATGGTGAGGATTCTATAAAGCCAAACACTTTATCATCACGAGAGTATCAGGTATGTCTTTGTCACTCTTAGCTTGTGTATTCGTCTGTTGGATTGTTTATATGCACACATCTACACATTGAGGCACTTATTTCTGTTTAGCCCTGAGCCTTTCAAGCCAACCCTTATATGTTACCCCTTGTTAGCCCCTTTGAGCCATATTCCCATTTCTTTTTTATCAACCACATCATATAACCTTAAGCCCAAACACTTCCTACCCATGCTCGGATAAGTGTTATCAATTTCTGATCTGTGTAAAATTATAAGTTTCGGGTTGGGCACTCGCATAAAAAGTAGGTAAGTGCTTTCGGAAAAAAAGAGAATAATGAAAAAGCCTTGAAAAAAAGAGAAATTTTTTTTTGAAAGAAGGCGCTTACATAGAGAAGGATCCAGTTTGAAAATAAATTATAGAAAATACTCTCAAGGTTTCACTTGAAGAAAGAAAAAAAAAGAGTAAACTGGAAAATCCAAAAGAAAGTGTGTCAAACACCCTTGATTCTGAAAATTGAAAAGTACACGGTAATGAGAAAGATGACACTGCATCCGAGCCTATAAACCCTTTTGTTTTTCCTTTTCGTTTGTCTATCCCACCATGTCCCTAGCCCAGTTACAACTTGTAAAGCCCTCACAAAGTGTGTATTGTGTGTTTATGATAAGAAAATAGATGATATTCAAGCTTATGAGTCAACTTTTCATACTGTGATTTTTGGGTGTAAACACTTTAACCCGAGAGATTTGGTGAGTGTGTAAAACGTTAACAGGTGAGAAGGTACTTCGATGTAGAAATCTGGTGGAATGTCAAAAACCGAGTGAGAAGGAAACCGTTGAAAGGGACATTTAAAGGTGAATCGTGAAAGATCTTGGCAATATTGTGGTGAGATTATTGCAAATAATTCGGGGGTTACCTTCTTGTTTTCTCGAGCATCACTTGAGGACAAGTAATGAGATAATTTTGGGGTTGTGATCAGTCACCAATTCTATGATTTTTCGTCCATTTATTCGGCATAAAGTCACAATAATCGGTAACACTTTCTTTTGTAATGTTGGTGTTTATTATACTTTCTGCATTTTCATTATCGCATTGTTTGTATAAGTAGTTTATGTTATACTTGGTGCATTTTATGCGTTTGGTGGTATTCTTAATGATTTTAGGTTCATACGAAGTAAGGCTAAGGACTTGAGCAAAGAAATCGGTGATTTAAGGAAGTCAGAAAAGGTTTTCAAGCAAATTCAGTGGCCTGACACGACCACCCATGTCACCTGACACGGGTCGTGTCAGGAGAAGGACAACTTGGGCGTGTTGGAGTGCAAGACAGGGAGCTGACAAGGGTGCCCGTGTCAGCAAAGCTGACTGATGAAATGTTTCGCATCTGGAACAGGGGGCCAACACGGCCACCCGTGTCAGCTGACACGGCCTGTGTTGGCATGGGCGTGTCATTTTTCAATCTTTGTCTGTTTTGACTGGTTTTGACCTAGGAGGGCTTTTTTGGAATTTCCAGGCCTGCCTATTGGATCTGTTAGTATTAGTAACACATTTAGAAAAGAGAAGATGGACTTTTGGATCGTGAAAGAAAGAATGAGAAGATACAATTGAATGCTCGAGAGAAAAGGGAGAACGAGAGACTTTCAAAGGCAAAAGCAATTGAAGATAAAAAATAATCCCCATTTCTACTGTAATGTTGTATCTAATTGTTCGATTTACTTTATTGAATATGAGTAGCTAAACCCCCCAATGTTAGGGGGTGTCCCTGGATTGTTATTGTAATGACATTATTTTCTTGGTTTTAGTAATATAAGCACTTATTTTCTTAATCAAATTTTATCGATCAATGATTTTATAACTTTTTCAACCGAAAAAAATGATTTAGTTTTATGGTTAACTTTAGGTCGGAAAAACCATTGTTAATACAATTTGATTGATAATGCCTCAGTAGATAATTCCTAGGACTAGGGTTACCCTATTACACTTGATTACTGCTGAAACCATTTCCATTGCTTGATCTGAAATTTATTTTCTATGGACATAGTAATCTGATTATGATTTTAAGAAGTTTTCTCACTAAGGCTTTAGGAGCAAACAAATGTTGCAGTCAAGAATTTGATGAAATTATGGCTATATTGTTGAAATAAGGATTATTGTTTTCGCAAGGCAATTCATACACGACCCCTAGCATGCTCTCATATCTTGTTGAACTTTGTTCATTATTTTGCTTTATTATAAACATTTTGTTTTAAAATTTGTGAAACCAATTTTATAAACCCCCAATTGAATTTTGTTTAATTAAATTTAAATTAAGCTTATATTTTCTAACACAGACCTCGAGATCGATACTGGGGATAATCCCCCTATTTTAACTACAATCGACAAAATAGTAGACTTTCTATTTTACCGATCAGCATGCCAACCTTTCTTGCGCCTTGCAATCTTGTAGACTCTAGTTGACAAGCTGATAAGTAAATACAATCTGCTTTCTATCGTACGGATGATCCACATCTTTATCATTAACTCTGAATGGTACCAGAAGTTGGTATACAATTACCAAGTGTAGTAACTCGTCTGAATGATGAGGCTTTCATCTTAAAGTCTTCACCAAGCCATACTAGCAATTATTCTTTAGACTCTGCCACCAGAATCTAGCAATGAAGCAACTCTCAAGTGTGTTCATGTAACATAGATTCTGATTATTTATGTATAATGATAAGAACATGCACAAATAAAACACACATCAAATAAACCATTGTTCTTTCAATACTTTGTTATCATTAAAACTAAAAGAGAATATGTCATGAACAAATCTTGTTCTAACAAAAGCGTAAGTATATGTTGTTAAGAATGATGATTTTTGGACCACGATAACTTGGAAATGACATAGATGTTTATCTAAGTCCATTAATTGAAGATCTTATACTTTTGTGGGAGTAAGGCGTTGAAGTTGACGATGCATATTCTGGTTAAAAGTTTATAATGTGTGCAATGTTATTTTCCACAATCAATGACTTTTTTGCATATGGTAATTTGACTGGATATAGTGTTAAAGGACACAAAGTGTGTCCTATTTGTGAATCTGATACATGTTATCACCAACTTGAGTTTGGAAAAAAAGATTGTTTACCTTGGGCATCGCAAATTTCTAAATCCTAATCATTCTTATCGTAGATTGCAGAAGGCTTTTAATGAAGAGCAAGAGTTTGATATCGCTCCTAACCCTTTAACTGGGGATGAAGTTTATGAACGAAAGAAACAAATTAATGTTGTCCTTGGAAAGAGAGAAAAAGAAAAATGACAATCTTTGAGAAAAATATATGGAAAAATAGGTTTGTGTTCTTTCACTAAAGTCCTCCATCATTTTTTGACATTATGGTTCACTTACTTGTTCATCTAGTTAGAGAAATCAGAATTTGTGGTCTAGTTTATTTAAGGTGGATGTATCGAATAGAGCGATACATGAAGATATTTAAAGGATATACAAAGAATCATAACCGATCAGAAGCTTAGATTGTTGAAAGGTACATCATAGAATAAGCTATTGAGTTTTGTACAAACTAATTGTCTGAAACAGAGTCTATAGGAATTCCAAAGTCTCGTCATGCAGACACTGAAGGTAGAGGTATTCAAGGTTTAAATGTTAAGTCAATGGCTATGGATGTATTTATTCAGGCACATTTCTATATATTGAATAATCTTAATGAAGTTCAACCTTTATTCAGGCACATTTCTATATATTGAATAATCTTAATGAAGTTCAACCTTACGTGGCTACTCACAAAAGTCTTTTGAAGAAAAGATATCCATGAATGAGTGGCAAGTTGTTGTTGATCGAGCATAACAAGAAATTCCTAGATTGGTTTAATAAAAGGATACCAAAAGATCATAGTGCATCCGAGATAATTAAATGGATTTTGTTCATGCAAAAAATTAATGTGATACTTGGACTTCATATGACATTGGTCATTATACCTTTTATATAAAATCAAAAGATGATCGTAGTACAATGCAAAATAGTGGGGTTATGGTTGAGGCGAAATCCATGTATTTCTCTAGTTCGAAGCTAAGAATCCAATATTGGCATCTAGTGCGCTCTATGGTGTCATTGAGGAGATTTAGGAGATTGATTATGTTTTCTTCAGAATGCCTTTGTTTAAATGCAAGTGGGTTCCTAATAATATTAATGGTGTACAAACTGATGACTTAGGATTCACTAGGGTTGATCTTTGCCAAGGAAAATTATATGACCGAACCATTCATCATGGCTTCACAAGCAAAACAAGTTTTCTAGTAGTGATGAAAGTTTTGATATTCCTTCTTACACAACAAAAGTGCCTACCACTTATGATGAAGTTGATAGAGATGATGTTCATGCTACTCGTATCGATCATAATGAAGGCATATGGGAAAATTAACAAGTAATTAGTATTTTATTCTTTATTCATAATTTAATTAATGTAAGCCATTATTTCTAAGTATATTTACTAACAAGTATGATTATTTGAAATTGTAGGTGTGAGATCATTGGATCGAACTCTATTGCTGTCGACTGGGGATGTATCGACTGAGATAGCTTTCATGATTTGATAGAAGACAAGCATGAAGTTGAAGATTGTTCACATGTTAATGTCAAAGTGTTTACATACTGTACTCGAAGTCAGTTCTAGTATGTAGTGTCGAATTATTATGTCGGATTGGGCCTTGTGTTAAGGATCCAATTATTTAGGTTAACTTGTTATTTAAGTTACCTTGCAGTCTATAAATAGTCTAGATCACTCAGGTTGTTGAGTGAGGTCAATTGTGGTATTCACTTGTAATCATTTATAACATTGAGTAAGAGAATAGTAAACAGTTTGCCCAAATTCTTCTTCCATATTTCTTCTTTATCTTTTTCTTCTTTCTCTATTTGGAAACCTAATCGTCTCATTGTTCATCAAGAAACTTCATTTCTCATTCAAGAAAGTTTTGAAAGGTATCGTTTGTGACCCTAACAAATTGGTGTGGTGAGCATGAAGAAAGATGTCATCAACAAAGTTTGAAATTGAGAAGTTCACCGGAGTTAATGATTTCGATTTATGGTGCTTGAAGATGCGAGCCCTCCTTGTTCAACAGGGTTTTCTAGAAGCGTTAAAGGGAAAAGATGCCATGGATGCTGCATTGACGGAGAAGGATAAGACAATGATGATTAAGAAAGCCCACAGTGAAATTGTTCTGAGCCTTGGTGATAAGTGTAAGTTCTGTGGTTCTTTGGATTGATAACATTTTGGTAAAACAACATGCTGTTAGAAAGGTGTTAAGCTAGGTGTTCTGCTATGACAGTCAGATATCATGTTCAGTATGATGTTGTGACATGTGCTAGGACATGTTATACCAGAAAGTTAGGGCATGATTGTTTTGGTATTTTCAATGTGATTTTTTAGGGTGTTTTAATTTACACGTTTGCATTATCCAAGGTAGGATATTGTGGGAACTTCTGTTTTGACAGATTGTATTGGTTTTCGTAAAAAAAGATTCTTGAGACTTTTTAGGAAACTTTGTATTCTGTTCCTATTTTTCTGCAGGAAATAATCTAACGATTTAAAGCTGATTTCTGGTGATTTTTAGACTCAAGAGCCCAAGCCCAAATGGACATAAGGCTATTTAAAGAGAAGAGATAATCCTATTGAAAAGTGGACATTACGTGGATTTTGAATAAATTAGGATTAGTCGTTTCTTGGAGTCTCTTTAGTGTTTAGTGCGTTTTGTTTGTATGTCACTCATGTATCAGGTTTGATGCATTGAGTTGATTGATTGTTCATTATTAATTTTCCACTATAAAGCTTTTAAGCAAGAGTTTATTGTTCTTAGTTGAAGCTTTTATGAAAAACTAAGTATTGTACTTGGAAGGGTTGGTACTTCTATGTTGGGTTGTTGTTGAATTGTCATTGGTTTGTGACTGATAAGAAGTGAAAGAGGGATCTTATATCTAGAGGGTGTCTAGGTAGAAGTTGCACAAGGTAGTGATTAGGCGAGAAGTTATAAACGGGGGATTTTAACTTTGAACTAATACTATCATAATGGATTTCCTTCCTGGCTTGGTATCCCCTAGATGTTGGTGAGTTGCACCGAAATGGGTTAACAACTGAAAATTCTGGCAAGCATACGATGGATGTTATTCCCAAGGTTATAACATCCACTGAGACATCTGCTACTTAACAGATAATACTCAGCAATAATAAAAGCAGTAAATAACACAACAATTGTTTACCCAGTTCAGTGTCAACAACACTTACATCTAGGGGCTACCAAGCCAGGGAGGAAATTCACTATTAGTAGAACCAATTCAGAGTTAAACCTCCAGTTTACACTCCTCACTTAATCTCCACCCAATGACACTTCAACCTAGAGACACTCTAGACCTGAGTATACCCACTCACTCCCCCTCAATCACACAACAATGATATTAAACAATTACAAAAATTAATATGAAGAGACACTTCATACACACCTTGATATTGCTTCACAACTTTGATCAAGGAACTCACACACATTTGCTTCACAGCTTTGAGTGAGACACAACCTAGAATCTACCTATCCAATGCAAATCATCCACCAAACAATTGCTTGGATTACAAGTATTCCTAGACAGAATTCACACGTGAAGACTAGTCTTCTTCACTTACAAGGACTCTGCAATATGCACTCTATATTCTTCTTCTGTCAAGTGCTGCTGTTCAGGATTGCATCTTCTGATCTTTATAGCAGCTGTCAGTCCTTTTGGGCCTTGGTGCATTAATTAGGTTTTATCCATATCAAAACCTATTCTCAAAGATCTGCACACTTGCCACTTAATTCAGGGATCTTCTAGTTCGCCTAGGGCTTCTAGAAAGTCTCCTGATATCCAGCTTGAGCATTTATTCTGTTTCCTAGTTTATAGATACCAGAAAAACAACCTTGTCCGCTGGATGTCATACGTTCAATGTTATGACATTCTGTATGACATTCATCTTAACTAAGTTAACTTATAGTTAACTTACCCTGCACACACATCATTAGGTATGTCCTAACACTCAGTAAGACATACATGCACACTCTAAAGTTTTGCCATAAAATGTAGCCAATCAAGAGCACTTACAAACTCCCCCTTTGGCAAATTTTAGGCTAAAACAACCTATTAACATATTAGAGTTTACACACAGCAGAAGACTTATGATGTGTCCAGTCATGCAGCTAGTTCTTAGCTCAAGCCACTCAGAGTCCTCACAGTTAGCTCTCACTGTTAGCTCATTCTGTTAATCCTTTGGTAGTTATCACTACAGATGTCACATCTCTTTGAAGTAACACTCCGGTGTTCTCCCCCTCAACTGATCAAGCTTTATCAGTTGAACACTTCACCTGCACACCCTGCAGTCACAGAGACAAGCATCCATCCTGTGGATGTCCAGACATTCAGAATGACCTTCTGAAGTCACACACACACACCTATGCCACTCCCCCTGAAGAGTTGCACAAGACTCTCTGCACATATTCATCCAGTCTGCGCTGGATGTTATGACCTTCAGGATACCATCCTGAAGTACACACACAAGGTTTTCTCCTAGTTCTAGCATACATTCATTCCTATCCAGGCTAGACATGCATATCACTTTATTGCTAACAACACTATCAGCTGTCATCACACCTTTCATCAGCTGCACCTGTAGTTACACCTGCAAATGTGCAAGTCTAATATCATATGCCCATTAGCACATGTGTTCAAGCCAGTTCTCCTTGTTCTTCCACCTGTACTGTTGTACCTGCTGTTGCTGTTATCTATTATTCTCTCCCCCTTTTTAGCCATAAATTTAGATCTAACTAATGAGTTAACATAGATCAAAAGTGTAACATAACAAATTTGGAAGTACACATTACACTAACTGCTCATAGAGAGATTCACACAATCAGTGCAATTCTTGCTGTCAAATAGGTATGCCCAAAATAACACAAAAAAACATAAACACACCAGGTCACAAAACCAGCTTAGCAACAACCAGCTTGAGCTTCACAGCACTTTACCAGCACATATCATTCTTCTTCTTCAGAGGAGGAACTAGAGTCACTGTCATCTAAATCTGATAGGGAGATGTCCTAGTTTCCATCATACAAGTCTTCCTTTGGAAATTCAGATTCATGAGGGGGATCTCTGCAAGCCAGGGAAATGGTGAAGCCCTTAATAGGCAATCCTCTTTTGATGATATCGTCAGCAATTTCCCCCATGGTTTTGGCCACGTATGCAGAGCCTTCTTTGTTTAGCATACTCCTAATTTTCTGTAGTGGGAGGAGGGTACTTGGTCTTTGGCTTTTCAGTGGAGGGAGGAGTATCTTTGGAGGATTTTGGAGGGGACTTAGAGGAAGATCCTTCATGATAAGATGACATGCTTGTGTCGAGAGTGAAGGTCTGAGAGAGATGTGAGAAGGCAGTGGGGGAAAAGCGACACGTTTGTGTGGAATGGAGAGCTTTATTGGTCAATGACTTGGACTGCATTGATGTGGTAAAATTCTCACGTGTCATTAATTGCTATGCATCCTCATACATGCAAATACCTAACTTGCCTCTAAGATTTTCAAATTGGGTAGCATCTAGAGCCTTGGTAAAGATGTCAGCTAGCTGTAGTTCATTGGATACATGCTCTAAGGAAATCACTTTGTCTTCCACAAGATCTCTAATGAAGTGATGTCTTATATCAATATGCTTCGTTCTGCTGTGTTGGATTGGATTTTTGGAAACGTTAATAGCACTGAGATTGTCACAGTACAATGTCATGACATCCTGAGTGACATTGTATTCAGTTAACATTTGCTTCATCCATACCAGCTGAGAACAGTTGCTGCCAGCTGCTATATATTCAGCTTCAGCAGTGGATAGTGAGACGCAATTCTGCTTCTTGCTGAACCAAGATATTAGGTTGTTTCCCAAGAAGAAGCATCCACCAGATGTGCTTTTTCTATCATCAACACTGCCAGCCCAATCAGCATCACAATAGCCATACAAGGTAGGATCACACCCATGGGAGTAGAGTATGCCATAGTCACAAGTACCATTCACATATTTGAGAATCCTTTTACTTGGTTCATGTGACTTACTTTAGGATCTGCTTGGTACCTTGCGCATACACCCACAGCAAAGGCAATGTCTGATCTGCTGTCTGTAAGATATAGCAGGCTACCAATCATGCTTCTGTATAGACTTTGATCAACACTCGTACCCTTTTCATCTCTGGATAACTTTCGATGAGTGGGGGCAGGTGTTATTTTGTGACTTGCATTGTCCATCCCAAACTTCTTGACTATATTTTTGGTGTATTTGCTTTGGGAGATGAATATGGAATCGTTCATTTGCTTGACCTGTAGTCCAAGGAAGTAGGTTAGTTCTCCACACATGCTCATTTCAAACTCAAACTTCATGTAATTCACAAATTGCTTCACCATATTTTCTGACACTCCCCCAAATATTATGTCATCCACATATATCTGGGCAATCATGATTTCTCCACCCTCATTTTTTACAAACAGTGTCTTATCAATTCCCCCTTGTATCCTTTAGTGGTGAGAAACTCAGTAAGCCTTTCATACCATGCTCTAGGTGCCTGTTTTAATCCATAAAGTGCCTTCCTTAGCTTGTATACATGGTCTATTAGGTTAGGGTCCTCAAATCCCTTGGGTTGTGTCACATATACTTCCTCAGTGAGATATTGTCATACCCTAAATTTGTCCTACCCTTTTTGTAAATATTTTCACATTTTATTGTTTCGTGCCATTTAGACACACGTCCGCTCGCAATTGGTCGATTTTTAAAAGTTTATCTTTATGACCCATTAAGGCGTGACGCGTGGCCTAACAACCTTTTTGTGAATTTTATTTTCTTAAACTTTTTCTTTTTTTTAAAATTTACTAATTATATTTTTAATAATTATTTTTTGTTTTTTTTTAATTTCAATCTTTTTTTATATATTCCTTTTAATACTTATTTAATTGTTATTATTAACTTTTATTTTATTACTTAGTTTTGTTAATTAATATTGCAATAATTAAATTATGTCATTAGTATTGGTTTAATATTAACTAATTGATTAGATTGTAAAAAAATAGAAAAGAAATTTGTAACAATTAAGTGAAAAGAAAAACTTGGATGCAGAGGCCCAGGCCCGTTAGGTTTAGTGTGGAGGCTGGTATTAAAAGAGGAAGAAGTCTGAAGAATGGGCGGGGGGATTTTTACTGTTCATGATCCCAATTGGAACCCTAAACGGCGCGGAGATCTCTAACCCTAATCCCAATTTCGTTTGTTCATTCCCTCACAAACCCTAGCCGCTGCCGCCGAAAAACCTAAAAAAAAAACCTTCACCTTCCTCAATCCGACCGCCACCATCGTGTTACCTCTAGTTTAAGCGAGACGACAACAATAACAAGGGAGACGATGTGACGAAAACAATTGGGAGCTTCGAGCGAGCGACTCAACGTTTAGCCACCGACCTACAGCTCAACAACCTCTCAGCTCACGGCGTGAGGACATCATCTTCTTCATTTCAGTTTCAAGCGTTCTTGAGTCAATAAGAGCGGTTTAGAGGTCCCGACCGGTTGGCTGCAAAATTGGAGGGGCAGAAATAGACATAAACAGCAGTTGTGACAATAGCTACAATTTTCTCTTCAACAACCACAGTAATGTGCATTCAGAGACATTGTCAACAAATCGGTTAGGTATTTTGTATTGTTTGATTTTATGAAGTTCTGGGTTGCTGTATTTTAAAGGATTTATTGTTCAAAGTTAGGATTTATCTGACGTTTGGTTATAGTTATAGTTTTATCTTCGATCGGGAAAGAGTTGGTGTTGATTTTCAGTGCATTTTCTTAACAATATTTGTTCTGGTTTTGTTAGAAGTTTTTTTGACAGGATTGCGAATGTGTTGAAAGGATTATAGGTTTCGATGGTGCCGAGTTTAGCTAATTATTCGCAAATGGCCGTGGTTTATGACACTTAGCTCGACAACACAAAACTCTGAGTTTCTATGTTTTTTGGCAATGTCTGATTCAGTTTGTGTCAGCTTGTAGTTGTGTTTGTCTTTCAGATTTTGTTACGTTTTCAGGTGCAATAACAATTCGGATTCAACATCAATGACCCCAACTCAAAGCGTTGAGTTTCTATGTTTCTGGCAACGACTGATTCAGCTTGCACCAACTTGTAGCTGTGCTTGTTGGTTTTCATATTTCATCACGTTTCAATTTTAGGTACGACGGTGGTTCGCAACAATAACATGGAGGAGTGGGCGGAAACTTTCAGAATCCTCTGGTTTTGTTGTGCTTATCACTACACATGGCAATGACTCGACAATGCGCGACCTCTTCGAACAACAACTTTCGCGACCATTGCGGCGAGTTGGTTCATGGAGACAGGGATGGGTTATTTCAAGTTTAACTTTTACTTTGTTTTCATGGTGCTGTTCTGTGTAGGTTGTTAAATCAATGTGTAGGTTGATTGGATCAATTAACTCAATGGAGGTCTCAGGATTTAGCCAAAGAAGGATAGAAATTGGAGTAACAGATTTGATGCAATCACAAGCAAGAACGATAACTCATCAGTTCGTTCGCTTCAAGCAACTGCGTTGAAACAGCAATATCGCAGCAGTTTCGATAGTGCCGCAATGTAATGCAACCCGTGGTTCCCTTCGACAAAGAACTTTGGTCGTGATTCTTCAGCTCACAACGACGTCTCTTACAACAACAACTTGGTGGTCTCGTAAATCGTTGGTCTCATATCCGCGCCGATAGGCATAATTTATGTTTAAGTATCTTCCTCTGTTGGTGTTTATGTGTTTATGTGCAGGTTATGAAGTTCGAGATTTCAAAGTTGAATCCAACTCGGTTCACTTTGACAACTTCAGTAGGCTGATGTCCAACCCGGCCTCATAGCAGTTGGTTCACCGCGACGCATTTTGGCAATGTTTTTCTTGTGTTTCGACCATCATCATCTCAAGCCACGCACGAATCTTCAGTGTGAAGCAGGGCAACCTTACGGATGGCAGCAATCTTACGAATGGATATTGTGTTTTATGTTGATCTGTTTTATATTCTGTTTTATATTTCTTCTGTGCAGATTGCAAAGCCGCCGCAATTCGCCATAAATATTAAAGCTACAACTAGCAAGGATGTGAAATCCCCGGCTAACGTGGCTCTCTTCAGCGGTGTAGCAACAACTTTCAGAAGAAGCAACAATAAGGCATCAGGAAGCAACAAGAACCTGTTGCGACTTCCTCAAAATATCGACACAACAAGTACAGCAGCGACGATGATGCTGATTCACACCCACAGCGGCGCTCGGTGTTTTGGAGTTCGTAAGCTTCACCTCAGATGTTCTACAAACGCAAGCTAGGATTTCTCAGCAATGATTCCAACGACAAGGCATTTGGCGTCCCGCCGGCTATGGTCGAAGATGTTGTCTGGGATATACATCGTAAGACTTTTGAAGAAAGTTTCAGTAGTTGAACTGTCTCGCACAACCGACAGTGAAACGACACCTATGACGGCAACAATAGAACTCGGCAACATCAACCGTAATAAATCTGTTCCTCACCAAGTCAAAACAACAACCAACTCAATGCAGGCTGTGTATGAATCATGCTCTGTTGTGGTTTTTTTATTTATTTCAGTTATGAATTTGTTTCTAAGTGCATATTTATCTTTTGTTAATTTGGTCATTTCGTTGGTTGAATCTGGTGTGATACTGGTTGTGTTATTGTCTTAAACTATTTCGATTTATGCATTTGTTTTGTTTTCAGCCCATCGTAAATAGGACGAGTTTTAAAAAGGTGTGTGTACAACTTAAAAAGAAGGGGGTCGGTTCATGTGTGTCTGTGGCTAATTCTTTGAATTGAGTTGATTTACATCTAGAATAACTTATAAGTTTATTGGTACTAAGTATCATAATGACTGACAATAGTTTATTGTTGACATATTATTGTAAATATTAATACTGCTACTAAGGTGAAATTGCAGAGTCTTTGGTTGTATATAGCACTTTTTGTTGATTCCCTGTGTTGAAAATATTGATTCAACTCCTAAAGTCTCAATGAGTGGATTCCATCAAGGAGTTACGTCATGTTGCTGACCCCACTGCGTACCAAGGCCAAGTGCAAGACAAAGTTGCTTCAGTAGCTCCATCCAATATACTGCAAGATGTGAATGAGCATCTAATGGTTAGAACGTTAAAATGGACTATAAGATCAATGATAGATACATTTAAACTATTTTCTTAAATCAATTACGAAAAATTAAACTCTTGGAGTCTAGCACTTCTCGAGTTTTCGAATGAACATTATTAAGGTGTACACCTTAAATAATGTATTGTTCATTTTTTTATATAATTAATTTATTAGGCAATTCAATTTTTTTTGCTTGAGTAAGTAGCATGTTTTAGACAATTCAATAAATTACACTTTATTTTTCAAATTTACTTTTAATTTTTGATTAATTTATTCTTTGTTAAATTTAAATCAATTTACTTTAACTTACATTTTATTTTTTGGCTTATTTCTAAAATATGTTTGATTTTCTTTAAATCCTGTTTCAATATTTTTTTTCAACACTAAATTATTTCTCAGCCAAGTCATGAAGAATTAAATTCTTGAAGTCTAGCACTTCTTGAATTTTTTGACGAAAATTATGGAGGTGTACACCTCAAATAATATGTCGTTCGACTTTTCATTTTAGTACGCGATTTAGAACAAAGAAATATCATAGGAATCTAGCATTCTGTGTGATATTTCCGTTGTTCATCCAAATATTTTTCAAATAAAAATGGTGTTATTGGAACCTAGCATTTCGGTAATACCCCGATTATTTAGTTGTGGGGCCTACGTCTCATTTATTAAATAATCGATATTTTCAAACTCAACCTCGCGTTCTCACTTCTCACACGTTCACAAATTATTTTCACACCCCATTTCGCCTTAAATCATTTTTAAAATATTTCTTCTCAATCAAACTTCGAAAGAAGGAGATACTTGGAGTCTAGCATTCCTTGTGTCTTCGAGTGAATAATTCTCGAAGCACGCCTTTGAGTTGTTATTCACTCAACTTTCGACTCTTTCAGATTCGATCACTTTCAAACATTTACCTAAGTCGAATGCTCGTCCGTATTCGCAACCCATTTCATTTACAATTTCTCGTGGTCTCGATATTAGGAGCACCCTCAGGGACTAATATCGTTTCTCACAATCCTAACACTTGACACGTCGTCAAGTCGGTTCCATTTTCAAACAAAATCTTCGACACGTCGTCGAGCCGTCTTCAGGTCAACTTCCTTTGGCCCCGCATGCCGTTCTTCGATTTGATCCTTCCACAAACATTTTTAAAACTTACGAAAGAGGGATATTCTCAGAATCTCGCATTCTTTGGATATTCGAATGAGTAACTCTCGAGGCGCGCCCTCGAGTTGTTATTAATTTATTCTTTCAATTTCAAAACATCCAGCTCTTTATCTTCAATTTATTCAGTTAATTCCCGAAATAATTGAGTTCTTGGAATCTCGCATTCTTTGAATTCTTGAGTGGCAAGCTCTCGAGGCACGCTCTTGGGTTGCTTGTCAGTCACCCTTTCGCCTCAAACTCAACTCCCAATCTATTCAACCTCATATTTTCGTGGTTGTTACCACGAACTACGGACGCTCTGATTCTTCATTCATTCTTGAATGTAAGATACGTAGGCACAAGATTGCGATGATCTTGGCGAGCACACTTCTATTCATCTCCCATTTCCCCCCCATCTTTTCCCGTAGTCGAACTACGACGCTCTGATTTCTCATTCTCGTCCGAATGAGCATACGTAGGCACAAGGGCCCCAATCCTTGGCGAGCACCCTTTTCTCTAACCACCCATCTCTCCTTCGCGTCTTTAACCTTTTAACCTACCAATTCTACCTTTAACCAACGAGAAGAAAACAAGTAAACCTAAACAACACTCCCCACAATTACCTTGAGAGGTTCCCGACGAGTACGACGGACGTGAGGGGTGCTAATACCTTCCCCTCACGTAACCGACTCCCGAACCCGGAACATGGTTGCGACAGCCCTGTTCCTATCCTTTCGTTTTATGAGGTTTTCTCGATATTTTTCCTATCCCGTTCATTCGGGAAAAATAAAAGTTCGGTGGCGACTCTGTCGAACCGCATTTCCGCGCCTTTCACGCGAGGGTCGTTTCTCCGAAATGTCTCCGTGATTTTTCGAGGTGCGACAGGTGGGGACTCTGCTGGGGAACATTTTGCTCCATGCAAAGAGAGAGTCGAGCCTATCTTTTGGATTGTGAGGAGTGTTTGTTTTTTATTTGTTTTTTTATTTGTTCTCTTGTAGATTTTATTTGTGCTTGTTATCTGGGCCTGTTGGTTTTTGGGATGACTTCATGAGTAAGGCTCTACGCCCGAGCTTTGGTAAAAGCAGAGAGAACAAATAGTTTAGAATTGGTAGTCGAGTAGTGTTAGTCTCCGAGGACTTGCTCCTTGTGGGCCTAGCATGAAAGCTCCTCCAGAGGAGACCTATTCGTAGATCTCGTTGTAACGCAGCTAGCCTGTTGCACGACTTGATTAATGAAGGGTATGTGATTCTGGGAACCTTTTGTTAGCACCAGTTCCGATATTGGTGGTCGTGTAGTGTTAGTCTCCAAGGACTCGCTCCTTGTGCACCTAGCATGAGGACCCCGCCCAAGAGAGACCTTATCTTCATTATCGTCGTAATACAGCCAGCCTGTTGCGTGACGCTAATACGACTAGTGTCCATGATCCTGGGAACCAAACATAGAAACCATCCCGTAAGTGAGTTTATGGGTAGAATATCTAGACCTTCCCGTATAGAGTTTTCTCCTGTCAGTTTTCTTTGAGCAGGAATTATGGTTACTTATCTATCACAGTTACCAGCTTCAGGAGTTGTTTGATTGTGGTCCTGTGATCCTGGATCTTGTATCTTGCATTGCATCTTGCATATCATTCGCATTGCATTTCATATGTTGTGCATTTTGCATTTCCAGTCCTCCAACAGAATCTTATGTCTTCGTTCCTTCTTCTCCAGTAAATCAAGCTGATTCCCCGACACCAGTACGCAACTAGAGCCAATACCAGACGATCGATGGAGCAGATTCGGCAAGAGCAAATTGCTATCAGGAAGGAGTTGGAATCCCTCAACAGAAAGATGGATCAGATCTTCGAAGCCCTCTCCATAACTGGAAAGGAATCAGAACAGTAGACCGTTCAACGACCGCGTCAGCAAAATCAACACAGGACATGGAAGCCAAAGAGAGTATTTGATAGTCTTCCAATGACATATGCAGATATCTTTGCTCAATTAATGGAACAAAGGGATATCGTCCCAAGAGATCTAGCTCCCCCAACTGTCCTTCCTGCTGATTATGACGTGAATGCTCATTGTGAGTTCCATAAGGGCGCTCCAGGTCACAACATTGAGAACTGCAGGTTTCTCAAACACAAAATTCAAGACCTGATTGACAAGGAAGCTCTCACCTTTGATGGGAAGTATCTCAGTGCCATCAACGACCCGATGCCACCAGCCAACTAGCGCTAACATCATATCAAGTCCAGTCAAGTTCATTCTCTGAAGAAGGTCGTCATGCTGCCATTTAATCTTTCGCATTTCTTGTATTTTGTCTTTGTGTGTTTAAGTACTGTATGCTTTGAACAATTGTCATTTCATATTTAGTTTTCATTAATGTATCGTCTATGCATGTTTTGAATTAGTTATGTCGTATTCACTCATTTTTCACTTATCACCGACACATTTATCCACTTCACTCAATCCACTGTTGTTTAGCATGATTTGAGGGAGGATGATGAAAACGAGATACCCATAATTGCAAATCGTATGCTTTCAGACCGAATCTCGTCAATGATGTACAGGCATTGCTTCAATTCCCCAAACACTGGAGATATAAGGAGTTAATCCCTAGTCAACCACTTCGAGCCTAGAAGTAGCAGTTTCCTTCGGATATTCAAACCTTTACACTCAACCTGGGGCAGGGTAGTGTTCAGTTAATTCAACTCCGAACTCGAGTCAACAAAAGAAAAATCCAAAAGACGGTGGTTCATCAAGGACCCATGCTATGGCAGTCACAACAAAATCAAAAAATCAAAAGCCTGCTAAGTCAAACACCTTAGAGGGGACTTAGGCAAAATCAAGGCAATCCCGATGGATTTGACGAACAAAATCAATCCATGCAAAAGTTAGGGATCAAAACAAAAGCAAAAGAGGACCCCGAAACCCTCAACAAAAAACAAAAAAAAGAGATTCAGTGGCCACCCAGAGCAAAAGGGGCACTGGCATTCATCAAAATAAGGTGACTGCCACAACGAACAAACCTTGAACCTTCAAGCTTACACCGTCCAGACAAGTGTGGAATTAACTGATCGTAGGATTGGAGATCATTAAGAAGAAGGGGTGGGTACAAATTATACTTTGAGCCTAATATCCTTTGTTTCATAACCGTGAACCAGACCACGTTACAGCCCTCGAAAGTCCTAATTGAGGCGAGGTTTAGTCTGAAAGCATATTATCGCAAGGTTGCGTAACCTGACTCCTCACATGATTTCTAATCATCAGCATTGGTGTCATCTCTCTTGATATATCTTTCACACCAATCAAATTAGCGCAAAGTTCGGACTAACAGTCCATTCGTCTCAATATCACGACACCTCAATAAAAGACACTTTTTCAGATCGTGCATCGAACCTTGCATTAATTATTACCATTTGTGAATGTACAATTTTAATTGCAAATCAGTGCTAGGTATTCAAGGACATCTCAACAAGGGGCAATCAGGGAGGAACTTGACTTCCAGTGGCCAACACGAAGCAAGACTATTTCAAAACCCACAGGCTGGGGAAAATCACTCAATAGCTCGAGCAGGGGCATATCATTACCATATTCAGACTAGGGCAAGACCAGGTTGTCCTGACCAAAAAGCAGAGTTGCAACCTTCTCTGAAGGAAATTGATAACAAGTCACCAAGTACCCAGACTTGGGGCATCCAGAGCATCATCTTCTGTTTCAATCGTGACGTCTTCAACAAACTGCGTGTCGAGGAAGTCAATCTCTCCCACCACCCGAAGTCCAATCTGCATTGGCAACTACCAGAGGCCACCACGCTGGCGTCTCCACCTGCATTTCCAATTACCCGTCTGCAATCATGTGCATCATACGCATGGCATTCACTATCATAAGTATCCTGCATCATATGCATAACCATATCATACTTCCCCAGCTCTTGCATCTCCGCGCGTCGGCATTTGCATTGGCACGTCCACTCATAGGGAATATCGTTTATCATCCGACATGCATATATGCAAGTCAAGGTCCAGGATCAATCTCGAAGATTTCCAAGACCATCGGTAGTCCAGTCAGGGGTATCTTCCGCAAGATGGTGGGTTTGTCCCACGATTTTCAAGAGCTTCAAAGCAATCACCAGCCCAGGCAGGGGCAATCTTCCGCAATTGTGTGTTTCTCCCAAAAATTCAAAGACATTCAAAGCAAGATTCAGCCTAGTCAGGGGCAGTCTTTTCAAGACCGTGGGTATCTTCCCATGACGTATTTCAACCTCGTGGTTGATCAGATCTTCAAGTTAATATACATCCCAGCCAGGGGCATACCATTCAAAACCGTGGGCTTTCCCCACGAAGTTGTTCAACCTTTTGTTGGGCAAATCCAAGAAGTTCAAAGCAAGATCCAACCCGAGCAGGGGCATCTTCAGCAAAACCGTGAGCGTTCCTCACGAGGTTGTTTCAGCCTTTTGTTGAGCAAGACAAGGCGTCAAGACAAACTCAGCCCAGTCAGGGGCATCCTCTTCAAAATTCATGGGCGTAACCATGAAATAATTTTGGCAAAGCGATGATCTCCAAACAAGACGGTAGGCGTACCCCATTGACTCATTTCAATTCAATCTTCTTCTTAGGGGTTCCCCATTGAGTTGTACCCAGCAAGCGTGACCATTGTCAATTGCCTTAGTATCATCCTTTTGGTGATAGCCGAACTTCGTCTGTTCAACATAGCCTGCATCCTTTCGGTGTTGGTAACCTTCTATTTGTGTTTGTCCTATCATCCTTTTGGTGGTAGTGACTAGTTTTTGTTTTCGCTCTACCATCCTTTTGGTGGTAGGTCTGGCATTTCGTCGATGTCAGATTGCGCGATGTTTTGTTTGTGTTTTCGCTCTACCATCCTTTTGGTGGTGGGTCTGGTATTTCGTCGATATCATATTGTGTGATGTTTTGTTTGTGTTTTCGTTCTACCATCCTTTTGGTGGTAGGTCTGGTATTTCGTTGATATCAGATTGCGCGATGTTTTGTTTATGTTTTCGCTCTACCATCCTTTTGTTGGTAGGTCTGGCATTTCTCCGATGTCAGATTGTGCGATGTTTTGTTTGTGTTTTCGCTCTACCATCCTTTTGGTGGTAGGTCTGGTATTTCGTCGATATCAGATTGCGCGATGTTTTGTTTATGTTTTCGCTCTACCATCCTTTTGTTGGTAGGTCTGGCATTTCGTCGATGTCAGATTATGCGATGTTTTGTTTGTGTTTTCACTCTACCATCCTTTTGTTGGTAGGTCTGGCATTTCGTCGATGTCAAGATTGTGCGATGTTTTGTTTATGTTTTCGCTCTACCATCCTTTTGTTGGTAGGTCTGGCATTTCGTCGATGTCAGATTGTGCGATGTTTTGTTTGTGTTTTCGCTCTACCATCCTTTTGGTGGTAGGTATGGTATTTCGTCGATATCAGATTGCGCGATGTTTTGTTTATGTTTTCGCTCTACCATCCTTTTGTTGGTAGGTCTGGCATTTCGTTGATGTCAGATTATGCGATGTTTTGTTTATGTTTTCGCTCTACCATCCTTTTGTTGGTAGGTCTGGCATTTCGTCGATGTCAGATTGCGCGGTGTTTTGTTTGTGTTTTCGCTCTACCATCCTTTTGGTGGTAGGTCTGGCATTTCGTCGATGTCAGATTGCGCGATGTTTTGTTTATGTTTTCGCTCTACCATCCTTTTGTTGGTAGGTCTGGCATTTCGTCGATGTCAGATTGCGCGGTGTTTTGTTTGTGTTTTCGCTCCGTCATCCTTTTGGTGGTGGGTCTGGCATTTCGTCGATGTCAGATTGCGCGATATTTTGATTGTGTTTTGCCTTGCCATCCTTTTGGTGGTGGTGGCCGTGTGTGTTTCATTCCCTCATCCCTTTTGGTGATGATGGTTGTTTTCCAGTTATTTACAGTTTACTCAGAGGTTTACATTTATCAGTATTTGCAATTCTGAAACATCTCTTTATCTTTCGGACAAATTCAGGGTCTTCTTCATATCTAATTGACTTCTACCTCAGGAATATGAACGCTAATGCAGTTCATTATCCTATGTTTAAGCCGATTAGATAGGGGCATCTGTCATACCCTAAATTTGTCCTACCCTTTTTGTAAATATTTTCACATTTTATTGTTTCGTGCCATTTAGACACATGTCCGCTCGCAATTGGTCGATTTTTAAAAGTTTATCTTTATGACCCATTAAGGCGTGACGCGTGGCCTAACAACCTTTTTGTGAATTTTATTTTCTTAAACTTTTTCTTTTTTTTAAAATTTACTAATTATATTTTTAATAATTATTTTTTGTTTTTTTTTTTTAAATTTCAATCTTTTTTTATATATTCCTTTTAATACTTATTTAATTGTTATTATTAAATTTTATTTTATTCCTTAGTTTTGTTAATTAATATTGCAATAATTAAATTATGTCATTAGTATTGGTTTAATATTAACTAATTGATTAGATTGTAAAAAAATAGAAAAGAAATTTGTAACAATTAAGTGAAAAGAAAAACTTGGATGCAGAGGCCCAGGCCCGTTAGGTTTAGTGTGGAGGCTGGTATTAAAAGAGGAAGAAGTCTGAAGAATGGGCGGGGGGATTTTTACTGTTCATGATCCCAATTGGAACCCTAAACGGCGCGGAGATCTCTAACCCTAATCCCAATTTCGTTTGTTCATTCCCTCACAAACCCTAGCCGCTGCCGCCGAAAAACCTAAAAAAAAACCTTCACCTTCCTCAATCCGACCGCCACCATCGTGTTACCTCTAGTTTAAGCGAGACGACAACAATAACAAGGGAGACGATGTGACGAAAACAATGGGGAGCTTCGAGCGAGCGACTCAACGTTTAGCCACCGACCTACAGCTCAACAACCTCTCAGCTCACGGCGTGAGGACATCATCTTCTTCATTTCAGTTTCAAGCGTTCTTGAGTCAATAAGAGCGGTTTAGAGGTCCCGACCGGTTGGCTGCAAAATTGGAGGGGCAGAAATAGACATAAACAGCAGTTGTGACAATAGCTACAATTTTCTCTTCAACAACCACAGTAATGTGCATTCAGAGAAATTGTCAACAAATCGGTTAGGTATTTTGTATTGTTTGATTTTATGAAGTTCTGGGTTGCTGTATTTTAAAGGATTTATTGTTCAAAGTTAGGATTTATCTGACGTTTGGTTATAGTTATAGTTTTATCTTCGATCGGGAAAGAGTTAGTGTTGATTTTCAGTGCATTTTCTTAACAATATTTGTTCTGGTTTTGTTAGAAGTTTTTTTGACAGGATTGCGAATGTGTTGAAAGGATTATAGGTTTCGATGGTGCCGAGTTTAGCTAATTATTCGCAAATGGCCGTGGTTTATGACACTTAGCTCGACAACACAAAACTCTGAGTTTCTATGTTTTTTGGCAATGTCTGATTCAGTTTGTGTCAGCTTGTAGTTGTGTTTGTCTTTCAGATTTTGTTACGTTTTCAGGTGCAATAACAGTTCGGATTCAACATCAATGACCCCAACTCAAAGCGTTGAGTTTCTATGTTTCTGGCAACGACTGATTCAGCTTGCACCAACTTGTAGCTGTGCTTGTTGGTTTTCATATTTCATCACGTTTCAATTTTAGGTACGACGGCGGTTCGCAACAATAACATGGAGGAGTGGGCGGAAACTTTCAGAATCCTCTGGTTTTGTTGTGCTTATCACTACACATGGCAATGACTCGACAATGCGCGACCTCTTCGAACAACAACTTTCGCGACCATTGCGGCGAGTTGGTTCATGGAGACAGGGATGGGTTATTTCAAGTTTAACTTTTACTTTGTTTTCATGGTGCTGTTCTGTGTAGGTTGTTAAATCAATGTGTAGGTTGATTGGATCAATTAACTCAATGGAGGTCTCAGGATTTAGCCAAAGAAGGATAGAAATTGGAGTAACAGATTTGATGCAATCACAAGCAAGAACGATAACTCATCAGTTCGTTCGCTTCAAGCAACTGCGTTGAAACAGCAATATCGCAGCAGTTTCGATAGTGCCGCAATGTAATGCAACCCGTGGTTCCCTTTGACAAAGAACTTTGGTCGTGATTCTTCAGCTCACAACGACGTCTCTTACAACAACAACTTGGTGGTCTCGTAAATCGTTGGTCTCATATCCGCGCCGATAGGCATAATTTATGTTTAAGTATCTTCCTCTGTTGGTGTTTATGTGTTTATGTGCAGGTTATGAAGTTCGAGATTTCAAAGTTGAATCCAACTCGGTTCACTTTGACAACTTCAGTAGGCTGATGTCCAACCCGGCCTCATAGCAGTTGGTTCACCGCGACGCATTTTGGCAATGTTTTTCTTGTGTTTCGACCATCATCATCTCAAGCCACGCACGAATCTTCAGTGTGAAGCAGGGCAACCTTACGGATGGCAGCAATCTTACGAATGGATATTGTGTTTTATGTTGATCTGTTTTATATTCTGTTTTATATTTCTTCTGTGCAGATTGCAAAGCCGCCGCAATTCGCCATAAATATTAAAGCTACAACTAGCAAGGATGTGAAATCCCCGGCTAACGTGGCTCTCTTCAGCGGTGTAGCAACAACTTTCAGAAGAAGCAACAATAAGGCATCAGGAAGCAACAAGAACCTGTTGCGACTTCCTCAAAATATCGACACAACAAGTACAGCAGCGACGATGATGCTGATTCACACCCACAGCGGCGCTCGGTGTTTTGGAGTTCGTAAGCTTCACCTCAGATGTTCTACAAACGCAAGCTAGGATTTCTCAGCAATGATTCCAACGACAAGGCATTTGGCGTCCCGCCGGCTATGGTCGAAGATGTTGTCTGGGATATACATCATAAGACTTTTGAAGAAAGTTTCAGTAGTTGAACTGTCTCGCACAACCGACAGTGAAACGGCACCTATGACGGCAACAATAGAACTCGGCAACATCAACCGTAATAAATCTGTTCCTCACCAAGTCAAAACAACAACCAACTCAATGCAGGCTGTGTATGAATCATGCTCCGTTGTGGTTTTTTTATTTATTTCAGTTATGAATTTGTTTCTAAGTGCATATTTATCTTTTGTTAATTTGGTCATTTCGTTGGTTGAATCTGGTGTGATACTGGTTGTGTTATTGTCTTAAACTATTTCGATTTATGCATTTGTTTTGTTTTCAGCCCATCGTAAATAGGACGAGTTTTAAAAAGGTGTGTGTACAACTTAAAAAGAAGGGGGTCGGTTCATGTGTGTCTGTGGCTAATTCTTTGAATTGAGTTGATTTACATCTAGAATAACTTATAAGTTTATTGGTACTAAGTATCATAATGACTGACAATAGTTTATTGTTGACATATTATTGTAAATATTAATGCTGCTACTAAGGTGAAATTGCAGAGTCTTTGGTTGTATATAGCACTTTTTGTTGATTCCCTGTGTTGAAAATATTGATTCAACTCCTAAAGTCTCAATGAGTGGATTCCATCAAGGAGTTACGTCATGTTGCTGACCCCACTGCGTACCAAGGCCAAGTGCAAGACAAAGTTGCTTCAGTAGCTCCATCCAATATACTGCAAGATGTGAATGAGCATCTAATGGTTAGAACGTTAAAATGGACTATAAGATCAATGATAGATACATTCAAACTATTTTCTTAAATCAATTACGAAAAATTAAACTCTTGGAGTCTAGCACTTCTCGAGTTTTCGAATGAACATTATTAAGGTGTACACCTTAAATAATGTATTGTTCATTTTTTTATATAATTAATTTATTAGGCAATTCAATTTTTTTTGCTTGAGTAAGTAGCATGTTTTAGACAATTCAATAAATTACACTTTATTTTTCAAATTTACTTTTAATTTTTGATTAATTTATTCTTTGCTAAATTTAAATCAATTTACTTTAACTTACATTTTATTTTTTGGCTTATTTCTAAAATATGTTTGATTTTCTTTAAATCTTGTTTCAATATTTTTTTCAACACTAAATTATTTCTCAGCCAAGTCATGAAGAATTAAATTCTTGAAGTCTAGCACTTCTTGAATTTTTTGACGAACATTATGGAGGTGTACACCTCAAATAATATGTCGTTCGACTTTTCATTTTAGTACGCGATTTAGAACAAAGAAATATCATAGGAATCTAGCATTCTGTGTGATATTTCCGCTGTTCATCCAAATATTTTTCAGATAAAAATGGTGTTATTGTGTCGCTTGCGCGAAAATAAGGTGCCGGCAAAACAGAAGAGTCGCCACCTTTCGTTATTTATCCCTCAGAGCGGGAAAGGAAACGATCGGAAAAACCTGACGAAAAAGAGGGTAAGACAAGGTCGTCGCAACCATTGTCTGGGTTCGGGAGTCGGTTACGCAAGGGGAAGGTATTAGCACCCCTCACGTCCGTCGTACTCGACGGGATCCTCGCTTGTTTGCTTACTTGGACGGGTCGGTTATAATCTATCTACCTATCAAGGCTGGCTGAAAAAGAAAAGAAAAATGACTCGGCAAAGCATCGCACTTTATGCCTACGTATTCCCGTCTGGAACGAGAAATCAGAGTCAACGTAGTTCGGCTAACTACGGGTGAAGGTGAAGGTTGCTCGCTAGGATGTCGCATCCTATGCCTACGTACTTTCATCTGGTATGAAAGATCAGAGCAAACGTAGTTCGGGAAACTACGGGTTATCTCCTAAAAGAAGTGTTTTTTTATTATGTTTGCGATCTCAACCGCACTAGAGACTATGACCTGAGAGTGAATGCGTCGCATGTCACCCAAAGGGTACCATACTAAACATCCCACCTCAGATAGCTTAAGGCTCGTACGAAAGAAATCATTCATGATTACTGTATCTTAAACTGCTTCGAGATGAGAAGAGAACAGGCCCAACTAGGAGGGAGACTATCAAGTCCTACTGTTATCATGCCATGGATTCATCCTATGGTTGAGGTTTGAACAGGGAACTCCTAGATGTTGTCATGCATAGGTTTCAACCTAAAAGTCTATCATCAAATCCTCATCAGAGGAAATGAGAGTCCTAAGGGGTCATGTCAATGATACACCAAAACAGACAAAAGCATCAGCTTTAACAGTAAAATGCATGCAATGCAAGTGAGGGAGGAAATGTGTGTGGGGCTTCAGCCTCCACAAGCTCGTCTCAACCTCAAGCCAGTCATGAAATAACAGTAATCATACTGAAGATAAACAACATGCTGTCAAGCAATAACAGATAAGGGAAATGAAGTTGCCATCAGGCCAACAAAACACAAACTTGAGAAAGAAAGAATCTACTCTCTAATCCTAACCCTAACACAGAATCCTGAATCAAATCTAAGCAAAGCCCTAAAGCAAAAGCTAACCAAAAGAAAAAACAATCCCAATCTTCACGCTTCAGAACAAGCTTACCAAAGAAAGGGAGCTAAGTAAGCAGACCCATAGTGTCTTCCTCAGGAAAGCACTAGGAGGTGTATACTCAGGAGTCATACCCTATGTGGCTCAACCACTGTGATCAGTTTACATTCCTCCTCAGGAGAAACTAAACTCACAAGCAGGCTCCAACATCACTGGATATTTAGGAAATCCTATCTGAACTAGTGGAACTAAATGAACAGACTCATAGGACTTTCCTCAGGAAAGTACTAGGAGGCTTCCACTTAGGAGTTGTATCCTACGCGGCTCAACAACTGTGATCAGTTTACATTCCTCCTCAGGAGAAATTAAACTCACAAGTTGGCTCCAACATCATTGGATACTTGAGAAATCCTAGATAAACTAATGGAACTAAGTGAATAGACCCATAGGACCTTCCTCAGGAAAGTACTAGGAGGCTTCCACTTAGGAGTTGTATCCCATGCGGCTCAACAACATGTGATCAGTTTACATTCCTCCTCAGGAGAAATTAAACTCACAAGTTGGCTCCAACATCATTGGATACTTGAGAAAGAGGTGAGAAGAAAGAATGAAAGTTATTCATAGTGCCTTCCTCAGGAAAGTACCATGAATTTCCTTCAAACTTCAGGATCTCAAACCTCACAGACAGGGAAAAAGCCAAGCTCTGGGTCTCTGAGTCTTGATCTTCAATCTTCTGTTCATCATGCTCTTCAACAAGATCTTCAAGACAACACAAACCCCATAACAACTTCCCCAAAACAACCCCCCAGAGATGAACAGATAACCACAGAACAGATAAAACCATCAGGCAACTTCAGAAAATACCTAAAAATACTAAACCAATGGGGAAAAATCTAACAATTATTCACAAGGGTCTACAATATCTATCCATAACATCCACATATGCCTCTACCCAAAAATCAAGACAAAACTATCTAAAGAAAATGAATTTCCTTACCTATGCATAACCTAAACCCTAATTAGGATACCCTAAAGCTACCCTAATTAAACTAATCAAGTTTAATCTAAAAATCTAGAAATAAATCCAGGGGGAAACTACATTCTATTATTGAGTTATGCCAAAAAGAATGGCTATAATATCCTAAGGGAAAGTCCTAAAACAATTCTTACAAATTAATGATATCAAACTAAACATTATAAAAGCTATTTAAAAGAAAATATCACCAAAAATTCTACATTAAAAATAAAATCCTATTTTTATTTTTATAATTTTCTACACATTATTATCTAAACATAGCAAAAAGAATGAACAAAAAATCATTATTTATCAAATTTATATGAATTTTTTAAGTTGCTAGAATATTAAAGAAATTAAAATTCAAAACAATTAAAATGAGGGGAGGGGGTGCTGAAAGTATATGCGCCTAGGTGGTTTTCTGAATGGGCTGAATCAGGGGGGTGTGAATAGAAGTCAGTGCTAGGCCCATTATCACTTCAGAAAAGAAAAATAATAAAAAAAAAAGAACGCTGGGGGTGTGAAGATTAATGTTTTCACGTGCGTATTGGCTTTGGGCTTATAGGTGGGGGTGTGGAAAAGAGAATGGACTAAGCCCAAGCTGATTCACTAATCCAAAACGGCGCGTTTTGAATTTTAAACTTCCCACCCTTTTTCATATTGAATTTGAGCCGTGAGATTGAGAGAAATAGTCAAGGGATCTAACGGTAATCCCATCGTCTTCTTCCTTAGTCAGCTAGGGTTTCTAAAAAACAGTTTCCATGCACTCGTCTTCCAGTCTCTCTATCTCTCTCACCTCCCAACCAAGTGGCACGATACAAAAAGCAATCTTGCTCCAATTTTCTCCCTCTACAAGACTATGGCCATGATTTTTTCTAATATTCACCCTATAGGGAGACACGATGGCTACAAGTTCTGGTCACACTCTAATTACACTGATATGCATGGAAATTATTCTTGATCAAACTTGTACTAATGCATTCTACTCCTTATGGTGATCATCCTAAACATAATATCTAGTATTGCAATGCCCTAATCCGTGAGTTATAGATCAAGAAAGTGAAACTGCCATGGTTCGAACCTTCATGTAATGCCCTTAAACTCTCAAGATTTCATCCTCTAACTTAGCCTAACCGTTCTAAACCTAAAACAAGTTCTATCTATGCATAATTATGGTGAAAAAGAGAAGAGAAAGGACCTGTCAAGGAGCTATGGTGAGTGATGTTTGAGCACGATTCAAGGCTTGATTCTCTTCCACAATGATCCTCCAATGAAGATAAACTTTCTGTTTGCACAATTCTTGGATGAGGAAGCTTGCAACAATGACTTTGATCTTGAAATGCAATAATGGAGCACCTTGAAACCCTAGCTCGAATCTCTCTATTCTCCACTCAATTCTTCAATATTCACCAACCTTTTGATTCACTCTCATGCACTCTTTAAATAATGATCATTAGACACTTCTAGATTCATCTAGAATATGGTGGAAAGTTCTTGAAAATCTCATGTGGGGACAAGTTGAAAATCTCACATCTCATGCCTTATGCCTTGCAATGTGGTCTTAAAATATCCTTATATGAGATATTGAGAAGGAGTGCACAATTACAAGCCTTGGTTTTGCCTTGTGTTAAGATTTCTCAAGTTGCCTTATAATGCAAGTTTCAAATTAACAAAGCATCACCCATTTTAAAGCCTCAAATCAAAATTATATTTAAACCAATGTTCTCAAAATGATGTTTCCAATCAAAATGATATATTGGATGACCTATTTTGGATTCCTAGATCCTCCAAACCAATTTTCAAATTCAACTTTTTAAACTTATAAGCCATTTTTAGTTCATTTTTGACCAATCATGCAAATCCATGCTATGAGCTTCTCCCACAATTCATGACCTTCTTTCTAGACTTAAAATCACATTTTGAACAACTTTCATGTTTTGAGTTTTTCCATTTGAGGCTTGGAAATTGGAGATATGGCCTTTGCTTAAAAATGACCTATAACTGACAAACGACCAAAATACCCCTGTCTTGTTCAAACCATAAGTTGAGTTCCACAAATCCTATCAAGGACTTATGCCACTCAAATTAAAGCTAAGAAGATACCCTTCAACATTCATGTTGACCAAGAGATCATAGGAATCATCCTACTAGGGCAAAAGTTGTCTGCAAGTTGGGTGACTTTCAAGGACCCAGATTCACATACTTCTGCTGACCTGTCATTTGTCAAAACCATAACTTGAGCTCTGCAACTCCTATCAAGGACTTCCACCACTCAAATTAAAGCTAAGAACAATCTCTACAACATTAATGTTGTGGGGAATATGATATATCAATCACATCTAGAGCTAAAACTGCCTGGAAGATAGGGATCAAATTAGGGTTTTTCACTGACAATCCTTGGAAACCCTAACTCACAACTTCTCAAACTCCTCAATCATGATGAGTTGGTCTAGGAATCATCTTTATAACATCTCTATGCATCATTCCATGATCTCATGGCCCTTGGATTAAGTCTCAACCTTCTCCAAATCTTCAGCTGATCTAGGGTTGACCCAGTCAAAACCTTAATTCTACCATTCATGGTTGAATCCTCTGAACTTTGCATAATGACTTCTCTGGGCTTCATGATGGCTATCAAGACATCTCATAGGCTTTCTCAAAACATCAAGTTCATTCTCAAAGTCTCAGAATCATCTGAGGGGCTCCCACAACTCTCAAGCTATGAAGCACACAAACCTGATTTCAACCCATTCCTCTGAGGATCTTTTGAACTGTCTGATGAAGGTATCAACTTTCAAACACTCAATGAATAAATAATCGTTGGTCAAATTTTGGGGTGCAACAACTGCCCCTATTCAAACGGCTTGAACCTGACTGGGTGAGAAGCGAACGGCTCTCAACCAATCAAGGTGCGAGACGATTGAATATCGGTAAACCCGAAAATTTGCCAACTGCGCGAGCACATGGTACTCTGCGGGGAACAAATCTTTGAATACTGCAACACTAGCCGCATGGCAACTAGCTGGAGAAATATCGATCTGACGTCATCGTCAGTTATCCACATTAAATTCTTCTGATATTGCCTTCAGACAACCACCACACCCAACATCGCCGCTGGAGGAAATACATCTCTGAACAAGGTACCCCGCATCGCCGCTGGAGAAACACATCTGCCAGAATACCCCGCATCGTCGCTGGAAAACTGAATCTGACATCGCTGTCGGAAACAAACATCCTCTTAGAGACACTCGACATCGCCGTCGTACAAACATCATCTTTACTGGGGATTTAAAGAGTCTGACCTCGCCGTCAAACAAACATAATTTGACCTCGCCGTCGAATCCAAACGTTCAACCTCGCCGTCGAACAAACATCTAACCTCGCCGCCGGACAAATGATGATCTGACCTCGCCGTCAAATCCAAACGTTCAACCTCGCCGTCGAACAAACATCCAACCTCGCCGCTGGACAAATGATGATCTGACCTCGCCGTCAAATCCAAACGTTCAACCTCGCCGTCGAACAAACATCCAACCTCGCCGCTGGACAAATGATGATCTGACCTCGTCGTCAAATCCAAACGTTCAACCTCGCCGTCGAACAAACATCCAACCTCGCCGCTGGACAAATGATGATCTGACCTCGCCGTCAAATCCAAACGTTCAACCTCGCCGTCGAACAAACATCCAACCTCGCCGCCGAACAAATGATGATCTGACCTCGCCGTCAAATCCAAACGTTCAACCTCGCCGTCGAACAAACATCCAACCTCGCCGCCGGACAAATGATGATCTGACCTCGCCGTCAAATCCAAACGTTCAACCTCTTCGTCGAACAAACATCCAACCTCGCCTCTGGACAAATGAAACACTGAACAACTCTGACCTGGGGTTCACCCCTGGTAAATGGAACAAAAGGTACACTTGCGTATTTGAAACTACTCCGCTGGGAATGAGAGACTTAACCGAGCACACTCTGATCTGGGGTTCACCCTCAGAACCATAACGAACATCGGAATACTGCTGCACACTGCCCGCCGTAGAACTTCAACATTAAAGACATATGAAACCTTGGCCCCTGGCCACTCCAGATCCGCTGGAAAAATATTCAAGTATTTCCGAATATAGATGGAACCCTGGCCCCTGGCCATCCCAGCTTCAGCTAGAAACAACATCCTTGGCCTTCAAGGATGTAAACTTTGCCCGTCGGCAACTCTGCAGGAGGCATCTTCGACCTTAGTCTAAAGAAATGGTCCTTGGCCTTCAAGGATACATGGATCTACCTTCAGGCAACTCCACCTCTGCTATAGAGTATCCATGACTTCAGTCAGGGATATACTTCAGCCTTCAGTCCGAAAAATGAATCCTAGGTCATTCATGACCTTGGGGATAACCTTGCCCTTAGGCACCTTCGCTTCAGCTTGGGAAATCTGTGACTTCAGTCAAAGAAATGGTATCCTGAGCCATTCATGACTCTACGGGGATTTAAACACTTTGCCTTCAGGCAAAACTCCGCTTCAGCTGGAGAAACATCTTCGACTTCAGTCAGAAGAGAAACTATTCACTTGATCGCCATCAATTATCACCTCAGGACAACTGACTTGGTCTTCAGACCAACACGGATCACCTTGAATACAAAATTTGGAACCTTGTCTCCAGCCACACATTGATTCATCACCAAGGACATCTGAGCTCACAGGAACCTTCTGATATCGCCTTCAGGCATTTACGAAGTCAATCTTCAGATTAGACATCACTGTTGGAGCAGACATATCACGCTGCTAAGGACTTCAAGAATCATCTTGAACAAACAAATCCGCCGGGCACCTTCAAGAATCATCCTGAACCGATAACCATTCTGGAGACTTTTTCTGCTAGGGATCCCTGGAATCTTCCTGGGCAAACCTTGCTGGGGACGCTACTGGGGAACCCAAGCATCATACTAAGCAAACAACTCGGGAAGCTGCACTGGGGTCTTAAGAATCATCTTAAACAAACGGCCCTGCTGAGGAATTCAAGAGTCGTCTTGAACTGAAGACTTCGCTGGGGATCTCAAAAATCATCTTGAGCCAAGCGACTGTGGGGATTACACCGGGGTCTCGGGAATCATTTCAAGAAATCGACCTTGTTGGAGAGAATATCAGGAATCGTCCTGAGCAACTGGTCTCTTGGTGGAACACCTGTAAAACAAGGATGATAATGACCTAGATCATGTTTATGATGCATATGCTTCTGCGCCATGCCCGACACGGTGGGAACGATATGCGTTTATGCTAAATGCCATGCAATCATGCACGATGCTATGCAACGTTAAATGCTATGCAGTGTTAAATGCTATGCAGTGTTAAATGCTATGCAGTGTTAAATGTTATGCGGTCATGTACAATGATGCGATCCCGTCCGCAAAATAAATGCTGGGGGGAGAATCCTCCTGTCAAGGAGAAAGAACTACTCAGACAGAGGAAGCATCCTGCTGAGGAGAACGTGGACACGCCAATATCAATCAGGCTCTGTCTGGGGAACTGATCTTCCGTTGACTGCTGCAGGGAAAACAACTTCAGTTGATCTGCTGCGGGGGGACAAAGCTCTACGAGAACTCGGACCTGCGGATATCCATCGCGAGAATAAACTGCGCGGCCGTCTCGGCTACTCTTCTGGGGATAACCACTCTGTGGGGAAACAACTTCAGCTGCTCCACACTCCGCTGGGGAAAACATGGTCTTATCAACTTCCAAGGATTCGGCCCTCTTGGGCATCTGCACACTCAGCTGGGGAAGGAGAAATCATTCTGCTTCAACGAGAGGGTACGACTCTGATGAGGAATTTTAATTCCGCTGGGGAAGAAAGAATCATCTGACTTCGGGGGAGAGTACAACTCTGCAGAGGAATACAACATCAGCTGTTCCAACACTCTACTGGGGAAGAGGGAATCATCCAACTTCAGGAGAGAGCATGACTCTGGTGAGGAATCTCAATTCCACTGGAGACTTTACTGGGGAAACACGAGCTTCAATACCCAATCATTTCTACGAAACCTGCACTTGTGACCCGGTGCTGGGGGAGACACCATTCTTCGGTGCTTGACTCAGCTGATGAGGTGACATTCCTTCAGGATGCGTCTGCTTGGGGAAGAGAATCATCTCTGCATGGGGAGACATATCAATGCTCACTATCTTGCGTTCAGATTCTACGGAGGAGAGACTACCGAACTCTGCTGGAGAAGGAGGGCTCGCCCTGCTTCGGGGATACGCACGGCATATCCTCTGGAAGGTGCTACACCTGCAACAACACAAACAAACAGACAAGATACCCTCCTCAAAGGGGCCTATCCAGGTTATTATCTCGTGACAATATTCAATTAATTAATTGTTTCAACAATCAATGGGCCTAGGCCCGCAGGTTTATGTATGCGCATTTTATTAAAAAACATCGGCGTTTTCATTCGCAAACAAAACAGATAAATGCTAAACAGACAAGCAAAATTGCTGAATAATGTGCATTTTATTGATGGTGAACCCCTGAATGGGCAAAGATGTTTTACAACAGAGGCAAGCTCCTGGAATGAGGAAGCCGCGCAAAAAGAAAACATAAATATACATCAGTATATACAAATGTCGGCAATCGAGGCGTAGATGAACACCATGAGTTGATCCCTCTAAGACCCACTCGACTTCGATACTTCTCCGACGCTTCAGCTTCGGAAGAGATTGATTCAGATAAACGGCCCTCAGGTCCTCCGAACCACTAAACAATGAAAGTCCACACGCGGAACGCAGTCATTTGCTTATTCAAATCCCTAAATTTTGCGTGAACCGCCCTTTACGGGTTTTCAGTTCACCGGGATACCCTTTTTTGTCGAAGCCGCCCAGTGTAGGTTTTCGACTTCGCGGGTGTACATTTTTTCAATATATCCCTAATTTTTGCCCGAACCTTTTATTCTGTTTTTGGTTCGCCAGGACGCCCCTTTTTTTTCCTGGACTCTTTCTTTTTTGTCCAGCGGGTCTCTTTTAAGCAAAGTATTTTTTAACTGCGTCCGCGTTCACCGGGGATGCAAAATCTTCACCATCCATCGTGGATAACAACAAAGCTCCTCCTGAGAAGACCTTGCTGACGACATATGGCCCTTCGTAATTCGGAGTCCATTTGCCCCGGTGATCGGAGTGTGGCGGAAGAATTTTCTTCAGGACGAGATCACCCGTCTGAAAGCTTCTAGGACGCACCTTCTTATCATAAGCTTTCTTCATTCGGCTTTGGTACAGACGACCAAATGCAATCGATGCTAACCTCTTCTCGTCCATCAGGCTGAGTTGGTTCAAGCGATTCGTAATCCATTCTGCCTCGTCGAGTTTCACATCAACCAAAACTCGTAAAGAAGGAATCTCCACTTCTAACGGTAGGACAACTTCCATACCGTACACCAAGGAGAAAGGAGTTGCCCCGGTCGATGTACGCACCGTAGTACGATAACCGTGCAGGGCAAACGGCAACATCTCGTGCCAATCTTTGTACGTCACAACCATCTTCTGAACAATCTTCTTGATGTTCTTGTTGGCCGCTTCAACAACACCATTCATCTTTGGCCGGTAAGGAGATGAGTTGTGGTGTTCAATCTTGAAGCTCTGGCACAGCTCCTTCATCATCTTATTATTCAAATTCGAACCATTATCAGTAATGATCCGCTCGGGAATTCCATAGCGACAGATGATGTCCTTCTTTATGAATTTAGCTACCACCTGCTTGGTCACATTAGCGTACGAGGCTGCCTCCACCCATTTGGTGAAGTAGTCGATAGCTACCAGAATAAAACGATGACCATTGGATGCAGTGGGCTCGATCTTGCCTATCATGTCGATGCCCCACATGGAGAACGGCCAAGGGGAGGACATGACATTCAATGGGCACGGCGGCACATGAACTTTATCAGCATAAATCTGGCATTTGTGACATCTCTTCGCGAATCTGAAGCAATCTGACTCCATCGTCAGTCAGTAATATCCTGCTCTCAGGATCTTTCTTGTCATGGCATGCCCGCCGGCGTGCGTACCAAATGAGCCCTCATGGACTTCTTCCATGAGCATACTTGCTTCTTTCTCATCCACACATCTGAGTAGCACGAGATCGTGGTTTCTCTTATACAGCACTCCATCAGGATTGAGATAAAAGTTTCCAGATAGCCTTCTCAGAGTCTTCTTATCCTGGGTTGACGCACCCGCAGGATACTCCTTAGTCATAAGGAAGGTCTGGATATCGTGGAACCATGGCTTGCCGTCGGTGGCATCCTCGATTGCGAAGACGAATGCTGGTCTATCAAGACGCGAAAGTACAATTCTTGGAGCTTCATTCCAATAATTGACTTTATACATTGAAGCTAGCGTGGCTAAGGCATCGGCCATCTGATTTTCAGCCCTGGGTACATGATGAAGTTCTACTCGGTCGAAGAACGGAAGCAGCCTCCTGGCATAATTCATGTACGGCACTAGATTCGCTTGACGAGTTTCCCACTCCCCTTTGATCTGATTGATTACAAGCGCTGAGTCACCATATATGTCTAGATTCTTGATTCTCAAATCAATTGCCTCTTCTAGACCCATAATACATGCTTCATACTCGGCTTCGTTGTTGGTAACTGGAAACGTCAGTCTCGCAGTAAACGGGATGTGGGATCCGTGAGGAGTCGTGATGATAGCCCCGATACCACTTCCATAGGAATTAACCGCTCCGTCGAATATCAACTTCCACTGAGACTTCCTATCTGGCCCCTCATCGGGCAATGGCTCATCGCAATCCTTCGCTTTGAGAAACATAATGTCCTCGTCCGGGAATTCAAACTTCATCGGCTGGTAGTCTTCGATTGGCTGTTCGGCAAGGTAGTCAGACAATACGCTTCCCTTAATGGCTTTCTGAGAGACGTACTGAATATCATACTCCGTTAACACCATTTGCCATCTGGCAATCCTGCCCGAAAGAGCCTGCTTCTCGAAGACGTACTTGATCGGATCCATCTTCAAAATTAGCATAGTGGTGTGGTTGAGCATATACTGTCGCAGACGTTTGGCGGCCCAGGCTAATGCACAACACGTCTTCTCCAGCATCGAGTATCGAGATTCACACTCAGTGAACTTTTTACTTAAATAATAAATGGCATGCTCTTTTCTGCCCGTCTCGTCGTGCTGACCGAGAACACACCCCATACTATTCTCCAGAACCGTCAAGTACATGATTAATGGCCGTCCAGCCACTAGGGGTATCAAGATTGGAGGTTCTTGAAGATACTGCTTTATCTTATCGAATGCCTTCTGGCAATCCTCATTCCAAGTAATCGCCTGATTTTTCTTTAAAAGCTTGAACATCGGTTCACAGGTGGCCGTGAGCTGAGAGATAATCCTTGCAATGTAGTTTATTCGGCCCAGGAAACCACGAACTTCTTTTTCTGTCTTCGGCGCTGGCATTTCTTGGATAGCTTTTATTTTCGCAGGATCAACTTCAATACCCCGTTCACTAACGATAAACCCCAATAACTTTCCGGACCGCACTCCGAAAGTGCACTTGCTAGGATTCAGCCTCAGCCTGAACTTCCTAAGCCTTTCAAACAGCTTCAACAGGTTGACCAGATGCTCTTCCTCCGTTTGGGACTTTGCAATCATGTCATCAACATAGACCTCGATCTCATGATGAATCATATCATGAAACAAAGTTACCATTGCTCGCTGGTAAGTGGCCCCTGCGTTCTTCAGACCGAAGGGCATTACCTTGTAGCAAAATGTGCCCCAGGGGGTAATAAACGTCGTTTTCTCCATGTCCTCCGGTGCCATCTTAATCTGATTGTAACCGGAGAAGCCATCCATGAACGAAAACACGGAAAACTGGGCTGTATTGTCGACCAACACATCGATATGAGGCAACGGGAAATCATCTTTAGGGCTCGCCCTATTCAAATCTCGATAATCGACGCACATGCGTACCTTACCGTCCTTCTTCGGCACAGGCACTATGTTGGCGACCCACGGAGGGTAAGTGGTAACGGCTAGAAATCCTGCGTCCAACTGCTTCTGGACTTCTTCCTTGATTTTTACAGCCATGTCTGGTCTCGTCCTCCTAAGCTTCTGCTTGACTGGAGGACAATCTTCTCGCAACGGCAAGCGATGAACCACGATATCTGTGTCGAGTCCGGGCATATCTTCATATGACCAAGCAAAGACGTCACTATACTCTCGAAGCATCTCGACCAATCTCTGCTTGACATCACTCTGCAACGCAGCCCCTACTCTGACATTTCTGGCGAGCTCCTCAGAACCCAGATTTATGATCTCAATATCCTCCTCGTGAGGCAGAATAACCTTCTCCTCTTGTCTCAACAAGCGGGCCAACTCTTCCGGAAGGTCTTCGTCTTCATCAATCTCATCCTCGGCTTGATAGATCGGGCAATCAAAGTCGTAGTGAGCCGTAGAGGGTCCAGAGTCGATGTCATCTGTTACGTGGATCCTGCAATAACAAGGGTTAAGTTTAAAGCAAGAATATGCAGGTTAGCACGAACCTCGTTGCCATTTTGCTGTTTTTCGAAATAAACATAAAACAGGAATAACAGAGAACACAATATTCGATTACGAAGAAAACGCCTTTTATTTATTAACAAAATGCATACACATAATCCAACAAGGCCCTGGCAGTAAAACCACTATGCCCCGGGCAGGACATAGGGTTGTACAAAGATTGTAAAAAGCAAATTATTACTTTTCACTTGTCAGCTTGATAATCTCCTTGATGGTCCAATTGTGGAGGCGCTCGTCCGGCTTGCTTGGTTGAATCCAGGCGTCAAGATCACAATCACTGTCCCCGCTGTCCTCCGACGCAGCGTTGATGCTCTCGAAAATTACTCCCCCCTTGGTGAATAGGATCAGCCCTTTCCCACGAGACGAGCTGCCAGAAGAAGATGAAGCTTCAGCTCCAGGAGAATATCCCAATCCAAACTTATCTTGTTTGATTAGTATATCCAAAACATGCCCCCAGCCTGGGGTAGAACCGGCTTCGACAACGGCCCGAGCCTCCTTAAACGAGGAGAGGTTCATCTCGTGCTTCTCTGCGACGACCGGAGTTACCTCCTTCACCCTGACGGTTTCAAATGCTTGGCAAAGGGTCTCATGGATCTCACCATCCATTTCGACATATTTAAAGGACGACAGGTGGCTTACCATAATGTCCTCTTCACCACAGACTGTCACTATGCTGCCCCCAACAACATATTTAAGCTTCTGATGCAGCGTGGACGTCACGGCACCAGCAGAATGGATCCATGGCCGACCTAAGAGGCAACTATAGGCGAGCATGATATCCATGATATAGAAAACCGTATTGAACGTCTCTGGACCAACTTGAATTGGCAGGGTCAACTCTCCGAAGACGTGGCGCTTGGTCCCATCAAAGGCTTTCACGACCATATCACTGGGCGTGCACAGCAATCCACGGGTATCCAACTTCATCAGTGCCTTTTTCGGAAGCACGTTAAGCGAGGAACCCGTATCCACCAGGACATGCGACATAATCGTGCCTCGACACTCTATTGAGACGTGCAAGGCGCTGTTGTGATCTCTTCCCTTAGGAGTCAGCTCCAGATCTGTAAATCCCAGCCCATTACCAGCATTAACATGGGCCACCACTTCTTCCAGTTGATTTACTGATATCTCCTGCGGCACGTATGCAGCATTCAATACCTTCAGTAATGCATTGCGGTGCGCCTCAGAGCACAGCAACAAGTTAAGAATTGAGATCTTTGACGGAGTTTGATGAAGATGGTCTACAATTTTGTAGTCACTCTTCTTGATTAGTCGCATGAACTCTTCAGCATCTTTAACTAGTAAGTCCTTCTCTGCCCCTGCAGGGACCTCTTCGACAGCTTTACCTTTACCCTTATCCACAGCGTCAGCCCGGACCACCTTCTCTGCTGCAACTTCTGCTGGCGCAAAGACTCTTCCGCTTCTAGTGATACCACTGACTTCAGTAAGATTCTGCACAGTCGATCCGAACGGCTCAAGCTCTATCTTCTGACCATTACAATAAACTTCGGCGCCATAATGCCATGGAACGGCATTGGTTCTCTCGAATGGGATTGGTCCGGCCCTGGTGATAGTGATTGTAGGCGGCCGGGGTGCAGAAATAATGATAGGGTGACGAGGAATAGTAATGGTAGCAACTTCGTCTGCCTGCTTCAGCATGACTTCCCCTGATGCACTTTCAACGCTCCGGCTGAATTGCAAAATACCCTCGGACATCAGACTTTGGATACCTTCGATCAGCTGCTCACACCCATCAGGAAGCGTAGCACAAGCCATACATAACTCTCCACATCCAGGAAAGAAGCCCTTCTTCAGCAACTTAGCCTTGACAAAACTCAACGGCGTCTTCAAATCTTTGACATCAGTCAGCAAGTCTGAACTCTCCTCAATGATAACAGCATTCACCCCGCCCCCCTTATGATGAGGCATTGGGTTCTTGGTAACGTTGGGCACGTTGTCAGAAAAGTTGATAACCTTGGCGTCCACCAAGTCCTGGACTCTGTGCTTAAAAGCTTTACAATTCTTAACCGTATGGCCTGGCGCCCCAGTATGGAACTCACAAGTAGCACTGGCGTCATACCCCGGTGGTGGTGCCCCTGTTAAGGGAGCCAACGTCCTCTTTTGAAATAATTGGAGCTGAAGCAGCGTTTGCAGAAGCTGTGCATACGACATAGGAGGAGTTTCAAAATGACGGCTTGCCAGGGGAGCCCGATTCTGATATCTTTTATACCCCTGCTGATTCTGCTGGTGAGGCTGCTGCTGCGGTGGGGCAGCTGGGATATTTATGCTAGCAATCTGAGACTGAGGACCCTTGCCCTTTCTCCTAGCATTAGTGACAACACTGGCATCTCCCTCTCGACGCTTGCCAGTATAGGGTTTCTTGCTACCTCCTCCCACTGCGGATGATTCGCCCTGAATTTTTCCGATCTTTATACCGTTCTCAACATGCTCGCCCAGAGTGATGAGAGCCGAGAATGTTCCAGTCATGCCACTGACCAGCTTTTCATAATAGATTCCAGGAAGGGTAGCCACGAACATTTGCACCAACTCACGCTCAACCATCGGTGGTTGAACCCGAGCAGCCAATTCACGCCACCGCTGGGCGTACTCTTTGAAGCTTTCATTGTTCCGCTGTGAGAGATTCTGAAGCTGAACTCGGTTGGGAGCCAAGTCGCTATTGTATTGATAGTGGAGAACAAACGCTTCTGCAAGATCTTTCCAGGTGCGCACAGTAGCGGGCTCCAAACCCATATACCATTCGAGCGATGGACCAGAAAGACTATCCTGAAAGAAGTGCATCAGCAGCTTCTCATCGTCAGAATAGGCGGACATCTTTCTATAATAAGATCAGAGGTGGACCCGGGGGCAAGTAGTACCCTTATACTTCTCAAAGGTAGGCACCTTGAACTTGTGAGGTACTTTCAAGTCAGCAATCAACCCGAGCTTGGACATGTCAACGCCCAACGTGTTCTGATTTTCGATGTCTCTCATCTTGTCTTCCAGTGCCTTGAACCTGAGTCGAGCCTCAGCATTCAATTCTGCCTCTACACCTCTCTGAGAGAATATGTCATCCTGATGGTCCTCCAGCCACGGTTGAGGCACCACCAGATTTTCTGCACCAGCATTGCCGTTGATCGGCCCTATGTTAACATTGGCTCCCAAACTACCATTGCCGGCGCCTGCCACATTGAGTCCGAGATTAGTCATAAGATTGCCGTTAGCACTGCCGTTGCCCCCGGCAACAGGAACAACGTTCTGTGGAGTATCCCCTGGAGGAGGAGTGGGCACGGCCCCGCCGTGAAGTATTCCATTACTGTCAACCCTGGAGATGAGAGGTTGAACCAGAGTACGAAGCTGGTCTTGCCCATTCGCAACTACTTGCATCAGCTCCATAAAACGATCCATCCGTTCACGGAGCTCTTGAACATCTGACTGCACCTGGTCCATTATCCTTGTCTGATTAGCGCGAGTTGAGTAGCGGTGGATGAGTCTTTGATCAATTCTGGAGATCGAAAGCAGCTCGGAACCTGTGTACCTGAAAAACCTGTCAACATCAAAGGTTAGGAAAGGCAACAGAATGTATGTCATGCAAAAATGCTTCATGCAGATGTATGCGTGTGTCTGTGTGCTTGAGAGATTTCCCCCGATCCTGGCGCCTTAGTACCAGTGCTGACAATAACAAGGAGGGGAATCTGGGCCCAATCACGGAAATAGCAATCTCACACATGGTATCAGCAATAGTCAGATTTGACACATCAAGGACCGAGAACTCGTACGCAACAGTCTTTCTGAGAGAGGCTGCAGTAATGCAATAAGAGGCGAGAGATCCTGGATCGGAGAAACGGTACCTGTCACAGACACACGCCAATGGAATGCGAATGATTATGCAAACTAATGCAAGATGCAGGCATGCAACAATATATCCAGGTGGCTGCTGTGGAGATTCGGTATCAACAGTCACTGATGAGAAGGAAACCCCGGTGTAAAACCACTGATCTGATCTGCTGAGAATAACCATCTGATAGGATCGAGATCAAAATTCTGCTCTGCCCAGAGTAAGTGCCCGATAATAAGGACCCCGGGTGCAAGATCAAGGAACATCTGTTAATGAAGCCTTCAGACCCCAAATCAGAAATCTGCCCTCTCAAGAACAAATGCACAGCTGTTGATGAGACCTTCAAACCCCACTCAAAATCTGCCCTATCAAGAACAAATGCACAGCTGCTGATGAGATCTTCAGACCCCACTCAAAATCTGCTCCGTCCAGCACGAACCACTGATGATGATACACCGATCAAAGCCTGCTCTATCAAGAACAGACAAACACCCGATGATAAGATCCTCTGATCAAACCCTTGCTCTATCAAGAACATATCTGCAATTGAGAACCCAACATAACTGATTCACTGTCAAGAAAACCAGGTAGTCTGGAGGTCAAAGTTTCCTACAATATCCCAACCCCACTCACAGGTATGGACCTAATCCACGGACGAAGGTACGGCATCCTATGCGGTCATCAGCGTCACAGACTTTCATGAGTGGTGATACGATTCCCAGAAGGAGTGGCATCGTCAAGTCATGAAGAGGCCTCTCTTAGCTGACTTCCAAATGATCGGTCCCCAGAGTCGACAATCCTCACGTCTGGACTCCCCTCAGATCCTCAGGACCGGAAAGGAGCACCTCTGCAAGAATCTCGTCTGAGCGCAGATTTTCGTAGGGAACTGTGCCTGCTCAGCAGACAGGTTCGTCTACTACTTCTCCGCAACTATATCTAGGTGTGTACTCAAGCCCAGGTCCGGCTTTTCACTCACAGTAACATCCCTCTCCCACAGCAGCACAGATAATCATATCAAACTGGAAATAAAATGCGGGAAATAAAATGCGGGAAGTAAAAATGCGATAAATAAACGCAACCCAACAAGCAAACACACAAACGATAGGATTGACTCTCATAGGGAACCGGAGAACCAGAGATTCTGGGTTCGTTCCCCAGCAGAGTCGCCAGCTGTCGCTTGCGCGAAAATAAGGTGCCGGTAAAACAGAAGAGTCGCCACCTTTCATTATTTATCCCTCAGAGCGGGAAAGGAAACGATCGGAAAAACCTGACGAAAAAGAGGGTAAGACAAGGTCGTCGCAACCATTGTCTGGGTTCGGGAGTCGGTTACGCAAGGGGAAGGTATTAACACCCCTCACGTCCGTCGTACTTGACGGGATCCTCGCTTGTTTGCTTACTTGGACGGGTCGGTTATAATCTATCTACCTATCAAGGCTGGCTGAAAAAGAAAAGAAAAATGACTCGGCAAAGCATCGCACTTTATGCCTACGTATTCCCGTCTGGAACGAGAAATCAGAGTCAACGTAGTTCGGCTAACTACGGGTGAAGGTGAAGGTTGCTCGCTAGGATGTCGCATCCTATGCCTACGTACTTTCATCTGGTATGAAAGATCAGAGCAAACGTAGTTCGGGAAACTACGGGTTATCTCCTAAAAGAAGTGTTTTTTTATTATGTTTGCGATCTCAACCGCACTAGAGACTATGACCTGAGAGTGAATGTGTCGCATGTCACCCAAAGGGTACCATACTAAACATCCCACCTCAGATAGCTTAAGGCTCGTACGAAAGAAATCATTCATGATTACTGTATCTTAAACTGCTTCGAGATGAGAAGAGAACAGGCCCAACTAGGAGGGAGACTATCAAGTCCTACTGTTATCATGCCATGGATTCATCCTATGGTTGAGGTTTGAACAGGGAACTCCTAGATGTTGTCATGCATAGGTTTCAACCTAAAAGTCTATCATCAAATCCTCATCAGAGGAAATGAGAGTCCTAAGGGATCATGTCAATGATACACCAAAACAGACAAAAGCATCAGCTTTAACAGTAAAATGCATGCAATGCAAGTGAGGGAGGAAATGTGTGTGGGGCTTCAGCCTCCACAAGCTCGTCTCAACCTCAAGCCAGTCATGAAATAACAGTAATCATACTGAAGATAAACAACATGCTGTCAAGCAATAACAGATAAGGGAAATGAAGTTGCCATCAGGCCAACAAAACACAAACTTGAGAAAGAAAGAATCTACTCTCTAATCCTAACCCTAACACAGAATCCTGAATCAAATCTAAGCAAAGCCCTAAAGCAAAACCTAACCAAAAGAAAAAACAATCCCAATCTTCACGCTTCAGAACAAGCTTACCAAAGAAAGGGAGCTAAGTAAGCAGACCCATAGTGTCTTCCTCAGGAAAGCACTAGGAGGTGTATACTCAGGAGTCATACCCTATGTGGCTCAACCACTGTGATCAGTTTACATTCCTCCTCAGGAGAAACTAAACTCACAAGCAGGCTCCAACATCACTGGATATTTAGGAAATCCTATCTGAACTAGTGGAACTAAATGAACAGACTCATAGGACTTTCCTCAGGAAAGTACTAGGAGGCTTCCACTTAGGAGTTGTATCCTACGCGGCTCAACAACTGTGATCAGTTTACATTCCTCCTCAGGAGAAATTAAACTCACAAGTTGGCTCCAACATCATTGGATACTTGAGAAATCCTAGATAAACTAATGGAACTAAGTGAATAGACCCATAGGACCTTCCTCAGGAAAGTACTAGGAGGCTTCCACTTAGGAGTTGTATCCCATGCGGCTCAACAACATGTGATCAGTTTACATTCCTCCTCAGGAGAAATTAAACTCACAAGTTGGCTCCAACATCATTGGATACTTGAGAAAGAGGTGAGAAGAAAGAATGAAAGTTATTCATAGTGCCTTCCTCAGGAAAGTACCATGAATTTCCTTCAAACTTCAGGATCTCAAACCTCACAGACAGGGAAAAAGCCAAGCTCTGGGTCTCTGAGTCTTGATCTTCAATCTTCTCTTCATCATGCTCTTCAACAAGATCTTCAAGACAACACAAACCCCATAACAACTTCCCCAAAACAACCCCCCAGAGATGAACAGATAACCACAAAACAGATAAAACCATCAGGCAACTTCAGAAAATACCTAAAAATACTAAACCAATGGGGAAAAATCTAACAATTATTCACAAGGGTCTACAATATCTATCCATAACATCCACATATGCCTCTACCCAAAAATCAAGACAAAACTATCTAAAGAAAATGAATTTCCTTACCTATGCATAACCTAAACCCTAATTAGGATACCCTAAAGCTACCCTAATTAAACTAATCAAGTTTAATCTAAAAATCTAGAAATAAATCCAGGGGGAAACTACATTCTATTATTGAGTTATGCCAAAAAGAATGGCTCTAATATCCTAAGGGAAAGTCCTAAAACAATTCTTACAAATTAATGATATCAAACTAAACATTATAAAAGCTATTTAAAAGAAAATATCACCAAAAATTCTACATTAAAAATAAAATCCTATTTTTATTTTTATAATTTTCTACACATTATTATCTAAACATAGCAAAAATAATGAACAAAAAATCACTATTTATCAAATTTATATGAATTTTTTAAGTTGCTAGAATATTAAAGAAATTAAAATTCAAAACAATTAAAATGAGGGGAGGGGGTGCTGAAAGTATATGCGCCTAGGTGGTTTTCTGAATGGGCTGAATCAGGGGGTGTGAATAGAAGTCAGTGCTAGGCCCATTATCACTTCAGAAAAGAAGAAAAAAAAAAAGAACGCTGGGGGTGTGAAGATTAATGTTTTCACGTGCGTATTGGCTTTGGGCTTATAGGTGGGGGTGTGGAAAAGAGAATGGACTAAGCCTAAGCTGATTCACTAATCCAAAACGGCGCGTTTTGAATTTTAAACTTCCCACCCTTTTTCAGATTGAATTTGAGCCGTGAGATTGAGAGAAATAGTCAAGGGATCTAACGGTAATCCCATCGTCTTCTTCCTTAGTCAGCTAGGGTTTCTAAAAAACAGTTTCCATGCACTCGTCTTCCAGTCTCTCTATCTCTCTCACCTCCCAACCAAGTGGCACGATACAAACAGCAATCTCGCTCCAATTTTCTCCCTCTACAAGACTATGGCCATGATTTTTTCTAATATTCACCCTATAGGGAGACACGATGGCTACAAGTTCTGGTCACACTCTAATTACACTGATATGCATGGAAATTATTCTTGATCAAACTTGTACTAATGCGTTCTACTCCTTATGGTGATCATCCTAAACATAATATCTAGTATTGCAATGCCCTAATCCGTGAGTTATAGATCAAGAAAGTGAAACTGCCATGGTTCGAACCTTCATGTAATGCCCTTAAACTCTCAAGATTTCATCCTCTAACTTAGCCTAACCGTTCTAAACCTAAAACAAGTTCTATCTATGCATAATTATGGTGAAAAAGAGAAGAGAAAGGACCTGTCAAGGAGCTATGGTATGTGATTTTTGAGCACGATTCAAGGCTTGATTCTCTTCCACAATGATCCTCCAATGAAGATAAACTTTCTGTTTGCACAATTCTTGGATGAGGAAGCTTGCAACAATGACTTTGATCTTGAAATGCAATAATGGAGCACCTTGAAACCCTAGCTCGAATCTCTCTATTCTCCATTCAATTCTTCAATATTCACCAACCTTTTGATTCACTCTCATGCACTCTTTAAATAATGATCATTAGACACTTCTAGATTCATCTAGAATATGGTGGAAAGTTCTTGAAAATCTCATGTGGGGACAAGTTGAAAATCTCACATCTCATGCCTTATGCCTTGCAATGTGGTCTTAAAATATCCTTATATGAGATATTGAGAAGGAGTGCACAATTACAAGCCTTGGTTTTGCCTTGTGTTAAGATTTCTCAAGTTGCCTTATAATGCAAGTTTCAAATTAACAAAGCATCACCCATTTTAAAGCCTCAAATCAAAATTCTGTTTAAACCAATGTTCTCAAAATGATGAATCCAATCAAAATGATATATTGGATGACCTATTTTGGATTCCTAGATCCTCCAAACCAATTTTCAAATTCAACTTTTTAAACTTATAAGCCATTTTTAGTTCATTTTTGACCAATCATGCAAATCCATGCTATGAGCTTCTCCCACAATTCATGACCTTCTTTCTAGACTTAAAATCACATTTTGAACAACTTTCATGTTTTGAGTTTTTCCATTTGAGGCTTGGAAATTGGAGATATGGCCTTTGCTTAAAAATGACCTATAACTGACAAACGACCAAAATACCCCTGTCTTGTTCAAACCATAAGTTGAGTTCCACAAATCCTATCAAGGACTTCTGCCACTCAAATTAAATCTAAGAAGATACCCTTCAACATTCATGTTGACCAAGAGATCATAGGAATCATCCTACTAGGGCAAAAGTTGTCTGCAAGTTGGGTGACTTTCAAGGACCCAGATTCACATACTTCTGCTGACCTGTCATTTGTCAAAACCATAACTTGAGCTCTGCAACTCCTATCAAGGACTTCCACCACTCAAATTAAAGCTAAGAACAAGCTCTACAACATTCATGTTTTGGGGAAGATGAGATATCAATCACATCTAGAGCTAAAACTGCCTGGAAGATAGGGATCAAATTAGGGTTTTCACTGACAATCCTTGGAAACCCTAACTCACAACTTCTCAAACTCCTCAATCATGATGAGTTGGTCTAGGAATCATCTTTATAACATCTCTATGCATCATTCCATGATCTCATGGCCCTTCGATTAAGTCTCAACCTTCTCCAAATCTTCAGTTGATCTAGGGTTGACCCAGTCAAAACCTTAATTCTACCATTCATGGTTGAATCCTCTGAACTTTGCATAATGACTTCTATGGGCTTCATGATGGCTATCAAGACATCTCATAGGCTTTCTCAAAACATCAAGTTCATTCTCAAAGTCTCAGAATCATCTGAGGGGCTCCCACAACTCTCAAGCTATGAAGCACACAAACCTGATTTCAACCCATTCCTCTGAGGATCTTTTGAACTGTCTGATGAAGGTATCAACTTTCAAACACTCAATGAATAAATAATCGTTGGTCAAATTTTGGGGTGCAACATATTGGAACCTAGCATTTCGGTAATACCCCGATTATTTAGTTGTGGGGCCGACGTCTCATTTATTAAATAATCGATATTTTCAAACTCAACCTCGCGTTCTCACTTCTCACACGTTCACAAATTATTTTCACACCCCATTTCGCCTCAAATCATTTTTAAAATATTTCTTCTAAATAAAACTTCGAAAGAAGGAGATACTTGGAGTCTAGCATTCCTTGTGTCTTCGAGTGAATAATTCTCGAAGCACGCCTTTGAGTTGTTATTCACTCAACTTTCGACTCTTTCAGATTCGATCACTTTCAAACATTTACCTAAATCGAATGCTCGTCCGCATTCGCAACCCATTTCATTCACAATTTCTCGTGGTCTCGATATTAGGAGCACCCTCAGGGACTAATATCGTTTCTCACAATCCTAACACTTGACACGTCGTCAAGTCGGTTCCATTTTCAAACAAAATCTTCGACACGTCGTCGAGCCGTCTTCAGGTCAACTTCCTTTGGCCCCGCATTTCGTTCTTCGATTCGATCCTTCCACAAACATTTTTAAAACTTACGAAAGAGGGATATTCTCAGAATCTCGCATTCTTTGGATATTCAAATGAGTAACTCTCGAGGCGCGCCCTCGAGTTGTTATTAATTTATTCTTTCAATTTCAAAACATCCAGCTCTTTATCTTCAATTTATTCAGTCAATTCCCGAAAGAATTGAGTTCTTGGAATCTCGCATTCTTTGAATTCTTGAGTGGCAAGCTCTCGAGGCACGCTCTTGGGTTGCTTGTCAGTCACCCTTTCGCCTCAAACTCAACTCCCAATCTATTCAACCTCATATTTTCGTGGTTGTTACCACGAACTACGGACGCTCTGATTCTTCATTCATTCTTGAATGTAAGATACGTAGGCACAAGATTGCGATGATCTTGGCGAGCACACTTCTATTCATCTCCCATTCCCCCCCCATCTTTTCCCGTAGTCGAACTACGACGCTCTGATTTCTCATTCTCGTCCGAATGAGCATACGTAGGCACAAGGGCCCCAATCCTTGGCGAGCACCCTTTTCTCTAACCACCCATCTCTCCTTCGCGTCTTTAACCTTTTAACCTACCAATTCTACCTTTAACCAACGAGAAGAAAACAAGTAAACCTAAACAACACTCCCCACAATTACCTTAAGAGGTTCCCGTCGAGTACGACGGACGTGAGGGGTGCTAATACCTTCCCCTCACGTAACCGACTCCCGAACCCGGAACATGGTTGCGACATCCCTGTTCCTATCCTTTCGTTTTATGAGGTTTTATCGATATTTTTCCTCTCTCGTTCATTCGGGAAAAATAAAAGTTCGGTGGCGACTCTGTCGAACCGCATTTCCGCGCCTTTCGCGCGAGGGTCGTTTCTCCGAAATGTCTCCGTGATTTTTTGAGGTGCGACAGATATCCATTCAGAAAGGTACTTTTTACATCCATCTGAAATAGTTTAAATTTTAGGATGCAAGCAATTCCCAACATTAGCCTGATTGACTCAAGTCTTACAACTAGTGCAAAGGTTTCATCAAAATCAATTCCTTCTACTTGAGTATACCCCTGAGCCACCAGTCTAGCCTTGTCTTTGACTATGATTCCTTCTTCATCTAACTTGTTCTTGTAAATCCATTTGGTTCCAATGATATTTGTTCCTTCAGGTCTTGGCACTAGTTCCCATACTTCATTTCTTTTAAACTGCTCCAATTCCTCTTGCATAGCCTTGATCCAGTATTCATCAGTGAGAGCTTCCTTAACATTTTTGGGCTCAACCTTGGACACAAAGCAGGAATTTGAGATGACTTCTCTTGTTCTAGTCCTTACTCCACTATTGAGGTCTCCAATTATAAGATCTTTGGGATGATCTTTCAGGATTCTAATAGAGGGTTCTTTGTTTCCTGTTTCTGGTTCAGAATTTGCACTTGTAGTTTGGGTGTCTTCAGTCTCCTCAGATGGAGTCTCAAGCAATGTTCCAACATCCTCTATGACATTGATCTCTTCAATTTGATCATCAATGACAACATTAATTGATTCCATTAATACTTTCGTTCTAGAGTTGTATACTCTATAAGCTCTGCTATTAGTAGAGTATCCCAAGAATATTCCTTCATCACTTTTGGCATCCATTTTCCTTCTTTGTTCACGATCTGTCAAGATGTAGCACTTGCTTCCAAACACATGAAAATACTTCACATTTGGTTTTCTTCCTTTTCACAGTTCATACAAGGTGGAGGATGTTCCCTTTCTTAGGGTGACCCTATTGTGAACATAGCATGTTGTGTTCATTGCTTCAGCCTAGAAGTGCATAGGCAGCCTTTTTGCATGAATCATGGCTCTAGCAGATTCCTGAATAGTTCTGTTTTTCCTTTCTACTACTCCATTTTGTTGAGGTGTGATGGGGGAGGAAAATTCATGGCTTATGCCTTAAGTTGCACAGAACTCAGTAAACTTGGAGTTTTCAAACTCCTTTCCATGATCACTTCTGATCCTGATAACACCACTCTCCTTTTCTCTTTGGAGTTTGGTGCACAGTTCTTTGAAGACTTCAAAAACATCAGATTTTTCTTTGATGAAGTTTATCCAGGTGTATCTGGAGTAATCATCAACCACCACATATGCATACCTTTTTCCACCAAGGCTTTCTACCTGCATTGGTCTCATCAGGTCCATGTGCAGTAGTTCCAGAACTCTAGATGTGGTTAGATGTCCAACCCTTGGATGAGATGTCTTGGTCTGTTTGCCCACTTGACATTCCCCACACACTTTTCCCTCTTCAATAGTCAGTTTAGGGATTCCTCTTACAACCTCCTTGGAGATGATCTTCTTCATTCCCCTTAAATGAAGATGCCCAAGTTTTTGGTGCCATAGTTTTACTTCCTGTTTTTCTCTTGCCACAGAGCACATTGTGGATTTACTACTGTCTTTTGGCTCCCACAAATAACAGTTGTCTTTGGATCTCAGCCCCTTCATTACTTCTTCATTGTCACCATTTGTGACCACACATTCCCCTTTAGAGAACTTCACACTTAGTCCTTGATCACAGAGCTGACTGATACTAATCAAGTTGGCCGTTAGTCCTTTTACCAGCAACATATTGGTTAGTTTAGGAACTCCAGGGCTCTCTAGTTTTCCAACACCTTTGATTTCCCCTTTTGCCCCATCACCAAAAGTCACATAACTCGAGGAATGTGGCTTGATGTCTACCAACAGATTCTTAATACCTGTCATATGCTTGGAGCAACCACTGTCAAAGTACCAGTCTTCTTTAGCTGACACTCTTAGAGATGTGTGTGCTATCAGACCAACCTCCTTGGCCACCCAATTTCTTTGCCTGTAAGGCCCCTCCTTCTTGAGTTTGGCACATGACTGCCTTTTGCCATGAATGTCTTGTTTGGCTTGTCTTTGACATGGAAATCCATGCAGCCAGAAGCACACAACTTTAATATGCCCATGTTTTCCACAGTGATAACACATATGTCTTTGGAATTGTCTTTTGACTTGATTCCAGTTTTTGTGGAGTGGATGTTATGACATTGGTCGTGACATCCTTTTTAACTTTTGAATCTCAGGTTGTAATCTCTTGAGTTTCAACACAGGATTTTGTCTCTCAATAAATCCTAGCCTAGACCTATCTCTTGAGGTCTGACCAATCTAAAGGATTTCCTCTAGGGTGTCAGTTCCAGAATTGAGCATCCTTATGGATTTTGTCATTTGATCCTTTTTACCTTTCAACTCATTCATTTCACTTCTGAATGTATTTATTATGGCTAGATGCTCTCTCTTTTCATCTTCTAATTCCTTGATGATTTTCTTCTGTTGCTCTCCCTGCTGGTACAGTTCTGTGCTTTTGATATGATTCTGCAGTTTCCTCAAAAGTAAATTCTTCTTTACTTGAGTTCCCTCCAGACATGCACACACTGTTGAAGGCAGTAACATGCTTGGCAGATTCTCCTTCTGATTCACTTCCTGAGTCTTTATCAGACCAAGTGACCATTAGGCTTTTTCCCTTCTTCTTGAGGTATGTGGGGCATTCCCTCCTAACATGTCCATATCCTTCACACTCATGACATTGGACTCTTTTGCTTTGGTTAGCTTTGTCTTCATCTTGGCTTCTGTCAGAGGAGCTGTTTTTGATATAGGGCATTGCCTTCTGATCTATTCTTTTGATCAGTTTACTAAATTGTCTTCCAAGTAGGGCTATTGCCTTTGACAAATTTTCTTCCTTTTCACCATCTGAATCAGCAGTATTTGAGACCAGAGCTATACGTTTGCTCTTTTTCTCCACAGACTGATCCCACATGCCCATCTCAAATGTTTGGAGAGAACCTATAAGTTCATCCACCTTCATGTTGCATATGTCTTGGGCTTCTTCAATGGCTGTTACTTTCATAGCAAACCTTTTAGGTAGGGACCTGAGAATCTTACTTACAAGCTTCTCTTCAGCCATTTTTTCACCTAAGGCTCCTGAGGTGTTTGCAAGTTCAAGAGTATTCTTGTAAAACTCATGAATGGTCTCATCTTCCTTCATTCTTAGACTATCAAATTTGGTGGTCAGCATTTGAAGTCTTGACATTTTGACATTCGAAGTTCCTTCATGAGTAGTTTTGAGAGTGTCCCAAACATCCTTTGCTAGTTCACAGTGGTGTACCAGCCTGAAGATGTTTTTATCTATGCCATTGAACAAAGCATTCAATGCTTTAGAGTTTCCAAGATCTAAGGCCTCTTGCTCTTTGTTCCATTCCTCTTCAGGGATCAACACATCTACTCCATCCTTGTCAGTCTTCACAGGATGTTTCCAGCCTGAATTCACAGCTCTCCAAGCCTTGTTGTCTATAGATTTCAAGAATGCAATCATCCTTGGTTTCCAATAATCGTAATTAGATCCATCCAGAATTGGAGGTCTATTAGTGAAACCTATATCTTTATCCATAGTACCAGAATTTGTTTTCCCTAGATCTCGCCCAGATTTAAACAGGCAGGGTGCCTGCTCTGATGCCAATTGAAAATTCTAGCAAGCACACGATGGATGTTATTCCCAAGGTTATAACATCCACTGAGACATCTGCTACTTAACAGCTAATACTCAGCAATAATAAAAGCAGTAAATAACACAACAATTGTTTACCCAGTTCAGTGTCAACAACACTTACATCTGGGGGCTACCAAGCCAGGGAGGAAATTCACTATTAGTAGAATCAATTCAGAGTTAAACCTCCAGTTTACACTCCTTACTTAATCTCTACCCAATGACACTTCAACCTAGAGACACTCTAGACCTGAGTATACCCACTCACTCCCCCTCAATCACACAACAGTGATATTAAACAATTATAGAAATTAATATGAAGAGACACTTCATACGCACCTTGATATTGCTTCACAGCTTTGATCAAGGAACTCACACACTCTTGCTTCACAACTTTGAGTGAGACACAACCTAGAATCTACCTATCCAATGCAAATCATCCACCAGACAATTGCTTAGATTACAAGTATTCCTAGACATAATTCACACGTAAAGACTAGCCTTCTTCACTTACAAGGACTCTGTAATCTGCACTTTATATTCTTCTTCTGCCAAGTGTTACTGTTCAGGATTGCATCTTCTGATCTTTATAGCAGCTGTCAGTCCTTTTGGGCCTTGGTGCATTAATTAGGTTTTATCCATATCAAAACCTATTCTCAAATATCTGCACACTTGCCACTTAATTCAGGGATCTTCTAGTTCGCCTAGGGCATCTAGAAAGTCTCCTGATATTCAACTTGAGCATTTATTCTGTTTCCTAGTTTATAGATACTAGAAAAACAACCTTGCCCGCTGGATGTCATACGTTCAATGTTATGACATTCTGTATGACATTCAGCTTAACTAAGTTAACTTATAGTTAACTTACCCTGCACACACATCATTAAGTATGTCCTAACACTCAGTAAGACATACATGCACACTCTAAAGTTTTGCCATAAAATGTAGCCAATCAAGAGCACTTACAACAACTATTGGTGTTATTTTACTTTTCTGTCATTTAAGTTTCTGCGTATTTATTTGTGTGATCAAGTTGTTTTGATCTCAGTGTTGTGATATCTGTCTCGAAATCTGGTATCTGCATGCCAGAATATCAATTAGTATCATAGTAGGTCACCCTATTCTATTTTTGGGTGAACTCCAGGGGTTTTGTTTTTTTTCTGGAACTGTGGACAAGGAATGAGGAGGGAATGTGAATATACCACCTATCTTAAATGGCACTAACTATGACTATTTGAAGGCACGTATGGTGGCTTTCATAAAATCTATGGATAGCAAAACTTGGAAGGCTATCATCAAGGGTTGGGAGAACCCTAGTTAAAGATATAGATGGGAAGGAGACTTTAAAGCCAGGAGAGAAATGGACCAAGGAGGAAGATGAGACTGCTCTTGGAAACTCCAAAGCCTTGAATGCTTTATTCAATGGAGTTTACAAGAACATGTTTAGGTTAATCAACACTTGTATTGTGACTAAGGATGCTTGAAAAATTCTCAAGACAACTCATGAAGGAACATCTAAGGTAAAGATGTCTAGACTTCAGGTGTTCACTACCAAATTTGAAAATATAAAAATGAGGGAAGATGAAAGTATTTTTGTCTTTCACATGAATGTTCTTGAAATAGATAATGTCTTTAGTGCCTTGGGAGAAAAGATATCAGAAGAAAAACTGGTTAGAAATATTCTTAGGTATCTCTCTAAGAAATTTGACATGAAGGTCACATCCATGGAAGAAGCCCAAAACCAGTAGTATGAGAGTTGATGAGCTAGTGGGATCACTTCAAACTTTTGAATTGACCATGAATGATAGAATTGAAAAGAAGAACAAAAGCATTGCTTTTGTATCTAATTCTAAATATAAAGAGGGCCAAGATAACTTGGATACTGATGAGGGACTGTCAAATACCATTGTTTTACTTGGGAAGCAATTCAATAGAATTATGAAGAGAATGGACAGAAAAGGAAGACCAAGTGTCAAAGACATCACATCTGAAATTAAGAATAACTATGATTCTCAAAAGAATACCAGAATTGACGAGAAGACAGATCAAAGTAAAGGATTCATTGTTATGAGTGTGAAAGTTTTGGTCACATTAGGCCAGAATGTCCCAACTACCTTAAGAAGAAGAAAAAGGGGTTGAATATTTCCTGGTCTAATGATGATGAGTCAGAAGATGAATCCAACACAGAGATTGTTAAACCTGTTACTGCTGTCTCTGGAAGGTGGCATGATGAAGTAGAAGCTTGTGATGAAAATGATCTTTATGAAGATCTGGATATGTTCTACAAGGAAACCTGCAATAGCTGTGAAGAACGTCAGAAGACAGAGGAAAATCAGAAAAAGGTCATAGCTGAATTGGAGAATGAGAAGAAGGAACTCTTAGGTGTTGTCTCTCATCTTCAAAGTGACATAACCCTCTTAAATTCCAAGCTAAATAACGTGACATATTCCTTAAGATGGATGAAAAATAGGGCTGATCTAATAAAAGATACTGGAGATGCAGAAGTTCATTATCACCCTGATAATAAACAAAGAAGAATGTCTGAAGAAAAGTTCTTTCCTTTTGAAAGGAAGAAGATGGTCATAATGTCTAACCACATGTTACAACATTCTGGAAGACATAATGAACCTCCAAATAACTACCAATCATGTTCGAGATGTCATTACTATAGAGAGTATGGTCATATAAAGCCTTTCTGTTATAAATTGTATGGAAATCAAATATCCCCAGTTCATTTCAAGGATAAGCAAGTTAGGAAAAATAAAAGTGTTAAAGATAGGGGTGTTAACCTTATAGCTCACACATCCATGAGAGCCTCAACTAGAGAAGACGGGTACTTTGACAGTGGATGCTCTAGACATATGACAGGGGTTTAAAAGTTGTTGATGGATATTAGGTCTCTGCCCACAGGTGCTGTCAAATTTGGTGGAGGTTTTAAAGGGGAAATTAAAGGAGTTAGTAAATTGATGAGTGTTGGATCACCTAGTTTGGAAGATGTTCTTCTTGTGAAAGGACTAACTGTTAATCTCATCAACATTAGTTAGCTGTGTGATCAACGTTTGTTGGTCATTTTCTCCAAGTCAGAATGTTTAGTCAAAGATGAGAAAATTGTTGTTCAGATGAAGGGTATAAGGTCTAAAGACAACTTCTATCTTCGGGAACATCAGATAACTGCTTACTCTTCTACATGTTCAAAAACCCAAGAGGATGAAGTGAATTTATGGCACCAGAAACTTAGACATCTTCATCTCAAAAGAATGAAGGAAATCATATATGAAGTAGCCATTAAAGGAATGTCATAACTCAAGGTTGAAGATGGGACAGTCTGTGGTGAGTGTGAAATTAGGAAGCAAACCATGATGTCACACCCAATGTTGGACCATCACACTACTTCCAGAGTACTGGAACTTCTCCATATGGGGGTTATGGGACCTATGCAGGAAGAAAGCCTAGGTGGAAAGAGGTATGTCTATGTGGTTATAGATGATTTCTCAAGGTTTACATGGGTAAACTTTCTTAAAGGAAAATCAGACATCTTTGAAACTTTTAAAGATTTATATCAAAGTGTTCAAAAGGATCAAAAGAGTAGGATTGTCAAGATTAGAACCTATCATGACAAGGAGTTTGAGAATACCCAATTCACAGAATTTTGTGAGTCTGAACACATTAGTTATAATTTTTCTTCTCAGCTAGATGGAATTTTGAGCAAAAGACTTGGGATATACAAGAATCAGCTAGAGTAATGCTTCATGATAAGCAAGTACTGAGTCACTTTTAGGCTGAAGCTATGAATATTGCATGTTATATTCATAATAGGGTCACCTTGCGAGAGGGCACTTCAATCACTCTCTATGAGCTATGGAAAAGAAGGAAGCCTATAGTGAAATACTTCCATATTATTGGAAGCAAATGCTATGTCCTGACTAACTAAGACCAAAAAGGTAAGATGGATCCCAGAAGAGATGAAGGGATATTTCTGGGTTACTGTTCGAATCATAGTTAAAAGGGGGTTTTTGTTATCGTCTCCACAGGGATTGTAGATACCTTGATGTTTGCTTTTCAACAGTTTATAGTTATAAGAAAAAGGGTTTTCAAAGTTTTGTTCATAAAATTGTCACGTTTTTAGTAGGAAAGCTTATAAGTTCTAAGTTGTTTGATTAACAAAGTATATCAAAAGTAGTTTTCATCGACCCTAACTTATACGTATTCTTTCAATCTTGTATGTGAAGTTAGATATGATTAATATCATGATGTCTTCTCTCAACACCGTCCATCTCTAGAGAGGTGCCATGAGAAATATTGTATTCATCGCTACATGATTTCTCCATATAACAACCAATATAGTAAGCTTTAAGTTCAAAACAAAGCAACTATCAACCATAGACCGCTTTCTCCAATCTATAAATTGATAGATGAATATTTTAAGTAAAGTTTCACAAAATCTATGTCTAGAGTTTTACAAAACAAGAATGAATCATTAAGAACAAAAATATTCATCATATATTAATCATCACTTATTCACATACAAGGCCAATCAAAATAAATACATAAAAGCTAATGATAGACTACCTCTACCTTTGATACAAAGGAAAATAGCTACCCAAAACCATGGTAGCTTTCTTTACAAGTAATGGAAGAAGATGAATGAGCATCCATGTCAAAGAATCAAACTCGGACGCGAATCCAGCTTCTATTTGCAAAATATCACCTTTTATGAAAAAATGCTGAGAAATGAAGTTTCTATGTGAAAAATGGAGTTATGATCCCCAAAAAGTGCGAAAAGTACTTATATCGTACTTTTAGAATCTATCTAGTTCGCCCAGCGAACTCCATTTTAGGCACCTGAACTCCATTTTAGAATCTTTTCTTACTGCCTCTAAATTAAGGGGACTCGTTAGGGCTTCGCCATGAGCTCGCCCAACGAACATTCGCTGCTACTCCTTGTTGGCTGTTATCCCAGCGAACATGCTAAATCTTTTCTTTTCCTTTGGTTTCCATGTCCAATTTCTTGTGTCTTACTCTTTGATGTTTTTATGCCTCATTTCTACACAATAACACACAAATCAAAGCAACCAAAGGTATTTTCAATAATATTGAAGAATAGCATGGAAACTTGGAGTAACTCCAACAAAGCATAACAAGTGGGATGAAAAATGCCAATAAATATGGATCAATTTAAAGTATGTTTGGCATTCAAAAAGCTCTGTCCAACTAGATCTTTACTTGTCCTCAAGCAAAATATGCCTCAAATTGAAAACAAGAGGATTTTCTCAAACATTTAATTCAACCAATAATGGATTTATGGCTCAAATAAACAAACAAATACGCACAAGCAATGTTCACCACTTCCTAGAATCGAACAATGCAAAAGAATTTAGTTCTTAAACAAATATCATACAATGCTTCAATTAACAACTAAATTCTCATACTTGAATCACTCTACACTCCTCTTCGAATAAGAATGAAGAAATTAACGTGTTTGCAACCGCGGGGAAATTTCACTCACCTGAAAAACGATGCAAATACAATCCAATTCATACATTCATTTAATCAATCATCAAAGAATTCATGAAAGCAAGAAGATCACTAAGGTTTTTAAATGTTTTAGCTTGGTTAGGTTCATAACAAAGGGACATATCTAAGGCTATGGAATCAAAGTTGCCAATGCAAAAGAAACATTCACTATACAAGGTTATGTACACATTACAACTTCATCCAACATTTTCTTTTCTCAATTGTTTACCCTTCCAAATTCCCTTATGCACATTATTCTCTATTTTTTTCTTTAAATTGTTGCTACTCGAAAAATAATGACGTGAGGTAAAAAGGAAATAGAGTAGCCATCAAACTTTATTTATCCCAAGGAGGGAAGGGAAAACATCGAGAAAACCCAAGAAGGAAGGATAAGATGGTCTCGCAACCAAATTATGGGTTCGGAAGCCAGTTATGCAAGGGGAAGATATTAGCACCCCCTCACATCCATCATACTCGATGAGAACCATTCACTTGTCTTATGTGTAAGGATGTTTGCTAAAGGATTTCTTTCTTAAAGTGCTTTAAAAGGGAAGGAAAAGGGGAAGAAACAAAGATAAAAGAAAATAATAAAAGAAAAGGTGGGAAAAATAAAATGTGGCTCGCCAAGACTTAGCCATCTTGTGCCTACGTATCTTCATTGACCAATGAAGAATTAGAGCATCCATAGTTCGAAGGACTACGAGTGAGAAAAGAGGGGGTCGCTCGACAAGAATTGGGGCCCTCATGTCTACGTATCTTTACTTGAAAGAAGTGAAGAATCTGAGTGTCTGTAGTTCGAACTACGGTTTGTTGGTGTTTCTTATGGACGATGTTAACATTCGCATTCTAGCAGTTAGGTGTATTGCCACTTGCTCGTGGATTCTTATACGTTACCTGTTTGCGGTAGAACGGACATAACATGCCCTTTTTGAAAAGGATGAGTTTTCGTCATCAAGGCAAGATGTCATATTTGATTTGTGAAGGTTGATTTTACGGGTGAAATAAGTCCTCAGATAGGAACCCCTGTGGGTAGTACCCAATTCTTTATCTCAAAAGATTTGTTTTGAAATGGTGTGGCAAATATAGCCACGTCTTCATATTGAAAGAAGAGTATCGAGACCACACACTCTAAAGTGAGCATCCTAATACTCGGAGAGGAAGAAGTCTTCACTCAACCCCCTCTCTTTAATTCAATATAAAGAGAACCTTATTCTCTTATTTAAGAAATGTTTTAATTTTAGATGGTAAGTGCTTTATGACAGTGAACCCTAAAGGTAATGTCAAGCATCAGGATAGGACAAGGCCTTCGCCTAAACATTCCACAACCATCCAAGTTTGTTTAGAAAAAAGATTTTGAAAAATGCACTTGGTACAAAACCAAGGTTTTTAGACTCAAGGAGACAAAAGAAAGAGAGAAAATAAATGAAACTAGAGGGTGGTGAATAGAGTAAGGTAGGTTAATGGTGATGCGCAAGGAAATCGACTTAAAAGGGTGAAAAATGGCTCGACGTTGGATCGAGAATTATTTTAAAAATGGTTTAATCTATGCTAGTCCCTAGGGGTGCTCCTAGTAAAAAAAACCACAATCAAAGAAAATCGAGTATAGTGCATACATGGAAAAGGGAGCGGGGTACATGTAAAGTACATGAGATTGTAAGAAATAAAGGGTATCATTGTAAGGTAGCTCAAGAGGAAGCCGTGTGTGTGTGAGGTGTCCTAAACTAAGAAATGAACAAGAGTTCATACAAAAATCTCCACGCAAGGGTTTATGTACAAGTCCAAACTCCAATGCTTGGGATCGTAACCACAGTCCACCAATTGAAAGTTTTTTTATGGTTTAGATAGTTTTATTATGTTTTTGTGTTTTTTGAATGAAATGAACAAGATAAGATGAAGATGACAATATGATAATATGAACAATGATAATATGGACAAGGATATATAGACAGTGATATATTGACAAAAAAATAAAGCAAGATAATATTGAACAAAAATTAAAGTTAGTGGTTAGTGATTAATTGTTAATCGTCATTGATCGGATGAATCGAGTCCACTTTAGTGCTAAACCATCGTAGCACGATCGGTGAGGAAGATCATGCTGTTGGAGGCCGCTCAATAACAATATTTGTTCTAAAACATGATAGAGAAATGGTGTGTAAATCATTCTCAAATAATCGTGCCGCGTGAAAATAAAAAAGTGGTTATAGGGACTGGTTTGGTGAGAATCGGATGATTTATGAGCTTCTGACGAATTTCTGGACAGTGAGGGTTTTGTGAACACTTCTAGTAGCGAGCATTCGCTAGGAATTCGCTAGGCGAGTTGGGTAGCGAACACTTCCAGTAGCCACTGTCTGTCTTCGCTAGCATGCTCGCTAGGCGAATGAGGCAGCGAGCGTTCGCTGAGGCCTCGCTAGGCGAGTGGGCCAGCGAGCGTGACAACAATTTGTTTTATTTTTGTGATTCCATCCAATGTTGATGTTTGGTAGGATCCCTTCGGTTATGATGGGTATAGGGATGATTTTTAATGGTGAGGAATGTATACTTGGTGTTGGAATATGAATTTCCTAATAATTAATGTCATTAATATAATTGATTGGCGTGTGTGTGTATATATATATATATATATATATATATATATATATATATATATATATATATATATATATATATATATATATATATATATATATATGATGTATGGTAATGTGATCAGGAGGATCGTGTGCACTTAGTGTGCTTGAGTTTGTGTGTTGTGCATTTGGTATCGTACATATCATGGTGTTTTGGTGGGATGAATCATTTCTCAGGAGGAGCGTAGGTGATTCATCTGTACTCCCTTATGGAGAATGGTGGGGTTGAATCATTTCTCAGGAGGAGCGTATGTGATTCACTCGTACTCCCTTGTGGAGAATGGTGGGGATAGATCATTTCTCAGGAGGAGCGTAAGTGATCTATCCGGGGTTCGATTGAATGAACCAATGAGTCGGTACCGAATGCATGGTGTTGAGTTGCATTCTTGCATTATTGTATGTTGTGTTGATGTTGGACAGTAGGTCGTGGTTGATGTTGGTGGGGTGACGATTTGTATATTTACTGCTTTTTATTCATGTATCTTATTACCGATAATTTTGATCATGTTTTCTCACCCCTTTGTTGTTGTTGTGGTCTGTGCTTCTTCAGAGGTACAGATAATCCAGGTACTTAGCTAGCTTGGATAATGGTGTGCGAGTCGAGTCTTAGGATGCTCTGATACGTAGCACGGGACTTGGGAGTTTATTTGTTTTATGATAAATTTGTTTATTCCTGTGACGTATCCTATTTTGGTGAACCCTCTTAATGAATGTTTTATGTAAATTGGCAGATGGCCGAGAATGATGTATTAATGATTGTTTCCGCTGTTTGTTTTGAGAACATCTAATGAAGTGTTTTGTTGAATTTTGTGAATGTGATATCCCACTATTGAAGGGAAACTCTGATATTCATTTGATTTAATCATATTTTATTTTAATTCGGGGAAGTGGGGTGTTACATCAGCCGCACAAACAACTTCATTTATAGCCTTATCTACATGAAAAACATCAGCCTGCAAGGCAACATTTATTTCAGCACAAATAGAGCAAACATTAGTGTTAGTGCATAATTCACAAGAGTAAGTATCATCATAGTCCAATAAGGATGGAAAATCAGATAAAAACTCGGGATAAGTATGATCGACTAAATCAGAAAGTAACTCAATGTGAAAAATATAATGCTCTTTCATGAGATGTTTCATTGCATTAAAGATGTTAAATTTAGCGATGATATCATCAAACTCCATGGACATTGTGCCATCATCAACATTAATTTTTGTATTCCCCGTTTTCATGAACGGTATGCCTAGAATGATGAGTGTCTTGTTTAACTTTGTTTCTCCTTCCATGTCGAGAATATAAAAATCTGCAGAAAAAATCAAGTCATTAACTTACACGAGGACATCTTCCACGACTCCGGCGGGCTGGCATTACTTATGTTCGCCAGCTAAATTATTAAACATATATGCTGCAAAGGACCAAGATCAAGATTATTATAAATAGAAGTAGGCATAACATTAATACCTGCTCCTAAATCAAGCTTGCAATTTTCAAATTTATTATTCCCAATGGTACAAGGGATAGCAAAAGTTCTTGGATCCTTGCACTTTTGTGGCTCAACTGTATCACTAGATTGGATGAAGGCAGAAATATTCCTTCCCATATTCACTCTCTCATTCCCTTTCAATCTCCTCTTATGAGTACATAAATCCTTAAGAAACTTGGCATACTTTGGAATCCGCTTGATTACATCAAGAAGCGGAATGTTTACTGTCACTTTTTTGAACACATCCAAAATCTCTCTCTCTCTCTCTCTCTCTCTGTCTTCCTCAAGAATATTCTTATTTTTCTGCACTCTGTCTGGGAAAGATATCTTAGGTACATACTCTTTTTATTTTTCCTCAACAATTGTATAAGGCTTAGGTCCAGGCTCAACAACTACAGAAGGCTCAAAAACTTTCTCATTTTTTTCTGGGGCAGAATTTGTAACTTTTCTGGATCGTAAGGATATTGAACTCACATTAAAACCTTTAGGATTCACCACTATTTAAGATGGTAGTTGGTTGGATCCTTGTGTTTGTTGAATGCCATTAATTGAAGAAGCAAGTTGCCTTATCTATGTCTGTAGGGTTTGGATACTGGAATCTGTCCGCTGCTGGAATTGGAGATTATTGATAGCCAGTTACTTAACAATATCCTCTAATAAAGGTCCAAAAGCTAGGGCAGAAGTGGTTGCATCCCGTGGAGGGTTTTTTGGTGGTGGCAATGGTAGCATCCACTATTGTTGGTTGGGATGTTGATTTCCATATCGAAGGTTTGGACGGTTCCTCCAATTTGGATGGTATTTATTAGCGGACAGGTTAGGAATGTTGTAACTGTTTTGGTTGTTACCTTGATTGTAAAGGGCTGTTGCATATGCTTGAGGTAATTCAGTAGTCTTTTCATCTTGTAGAATGGGACATGTATCGGTAGGATGATCAGGAGAAGTACAAATACCACATAGCCTTACTCTTTGGGCTGCTTGGGCTGTTTTTTGAGCTTTACCTACAATTACCAATTATTTCACTAATTTGGTTAGCTCGTCCATTCTATTTTTGAAGGCCTTTCTGGAAGAAGAAACATAAGAAGAAACATGAACCGCATTCACACCTTTTATTTTGACATAATTGTTTCTCGTGGTGAACTGTTGGGATTTAAGCGACGTGTTCTTAATCAGGGCTTTGGCAGCAGCTGGAGTCTTATCAACAAGTGCTCCACCACTAGAAGCATCTAAAATATTCCTATTCATTGGTTTTAATCCTTCATAGAAATACAGAATCAATAATTGCTCGCTGATCTGGTGTTGTGGGCAACTTGAAACTAATTGTTTGAATCTCCCCCAATATTCAGCCAATGGTTCATTATCTAGTTGTCTAATACCACAAATATCTTTTCGTATTGAGGCAGCTCTGGAAACAGGAAAGTATCTCTCTAGGAATACCTTCTTCAAATCATTCTAAGTTCCAACAAAATTTGGATCAAGATAATATAACCAATCTTTTGCGCACCTTGTAGTGAAAATGGAAAGGCTCTCAACTTAATGTGATCTTCTATAATTCCTTCAGGCCTCAGTGGAGTAGAAAAAACAATCTGGAATTCTTTGAGATGCTTGTGTGGATCCTCACTTGCAAGACCACTAAATCTCGGCAACAAGTGTATTAATCCAGATTTTAATTCAAAAGGAACAGCAAGGCCATCATATTTAATACACAAGCCATTATAATTTACATCAGGAATAGCAAGTTCTCTTAATGTTCTTTGGTCAGCCATGTTATTATCGAAAGAAAATTTAGAATCAGAATCAAACAAGCAATGTGAAGGCAAAGAATAAGAATCACAATCACAATCGTTAAGGGATGGTGAACTAGGGCTGGCCTGATTATCTATAAGACGTGTGTGCAAGGTTCTCTCTATCTCAGGATCAAAATCAAAAAGGTCAGAACAATATGACCTAGTAGTCATAGCTAATGCAGAAACAAATGCAATAATGCCAACAATGTCTCTATAGAAGCAAAAGCAAAATCAAAGAAGAAAAATGATTAAAATAAATTCAGAAAAATCTAAAAACACGAAATTTAATCTAATTAGGTAAAACAAGAATTTTGAGAATTTTTTTAGAATTTTTTTAAACTATGAAAACAGTAAAAATTTTATTAAAAATAGAAAAATGATGAATTTAGTGTTTTGACCAAAATAATTTTTCTGCTTCAAATGTACAAAACAGATTTCAAAAAGGAGATGATTTTCACCAAAATCGATTTTTTTTACTAGGTCAGACGCAAGACGCGAAAATGGACGTACGAACAGGAAAACGGTAAAACAGCAAAATGAAAGTTCAAAACGCACTAATCGACACCTATGACTCAACTAACGGTTAAAAATGACAAGAACAAGTAGTTACGGTAACGACAACTTGAGTATCATTCTCAAGGATTCTTGTATTTTTGTTAACCAGCTAATTGGATAATGGAGGGGTTTGAATTTTGATTAACAGAAAGAAATAATGAAAATAAGTGATTATAAAAAAAAGTGATTATCAAATTAAGCTGAATGGCTAATCTGCTGTTTTAGTTTACCAACTTATCATCGATCCAAATAATTCCCAATTCCTAAGTGGACTCTATCCCCTTTTCGATTATAATAACAATCAAACAAGCTTAACTGATATTATACGACAAATATTCCTAATTTCCGAATTGAGCAAATGGATGAGATATAGCAACCGTGAATTAAGCAAACACGAGAAACATACACGGATTAAGCAAATGTGATTAAAGTATAAGAACATGCAACCATCGAAATAAATCAATCAACCCTAAGATAAATCGAATTAAGAAAACAAGATATCATAGATAAGACTTGAAAGGAAATAGATTTTATTGGAAATTAAAAGAACCTCAAAGTGTCGGCAGAATTCGATTATACCAGATTAATCCTTGGGATTAGTTCTCCATTCAATCGAACAAAAGCAAAAATCAAAATTGTGAATAGTGAAAAGAACGTCTTCCATAGTAGCACGGCTGCTACTAGGTATAGGGAAGCACACAAAATCCGGTTCTAACCCAACTGGTTCGAAAAACATTAAAAAAAACCGGCCCAAAACTAAATATTCCTAAAGGCAGAATTCGGGTCCTGACTTCAACGAATTATTCGAGCCTTCTACACTCCAAATCAGCTTCTACGTGAAAATTAAAATTTATATCTCTTTGGCTCAACTTTCCAACGACTAGTAGAACACGTAAATCTGATTCTCTTATCTCGTGTTATGATCCAAACAGTGGACATATATCAAATAACCACTAAAGCTGAATATAAGCTGCGAAAATAGATTAACGGTAAACAAAGACTTAATTATAAAAACATAATAAAACACAAAAATAAATGAAACAAACTAAGGAAATTCCTAAGTACAAACATAAGAGAATGTGCATTAAAATACACTGATCAGGCCCACTAAGTTTAGGCCCACATCCAATTATCACTTAAGTGCTATGGCAGAAAATTTGTGATTTTTCTCTGTCTCGCTCAGTTCGCCTAGCAAACTTCCAACGAACATTCGCCCCACGTTCTCCTAGCGAACTCAAGGCGAATGAGACAGAGTTTTGAATTTTTTTTTTCTTTTCATCTTATTCTACCACAACACTTCCTATAATATATTACACTACAAAAGCACTAAAGATGAAATGGTACTTACAATGTTGGGGTGTCTCCCAACTAGCGCTTTGTTTAACATCGTTTGAACTCGATGGTCCGGAGGTTTAAAACCTCTAAACTAAAAGTGATTGGATTAGCTTCCGGCTGAACACACTCTACCACCAAAGTCCTCAACCGTTGTCATGACTAGTTCTTGGTCCACTTTTCCTTAAGAATGAAAAATCCCAACATGACTTCAAAATATCCTCCTTGGCCTCTTCATCCTTCTTTTTAGACACCTCTTCAAGCTTGGCTCTTTCTTCCTTATTTTTCTTTGATGCAACCCTTGCGTCTTCCTCTTTCTTTTTCTTCACCACAACTCTTGCATCTTTTTTTTTGCACTTGAAAATTGACCTCTAATTGATTTGAATACACCACTCCTTTGAAAAGTGTGAAATACACTTCTTTATCATTTGTCAACACCTTCATTATACCTTCATCAACAACAATTAACATCCTAGCAGTCTTCATGAGGAGTCTTCCTAGGATTATTGGTGTATCCTCATCTTCTTCCATGTCCATGACTATGAAATCAATCAGAAATAAAAATTTATTGACTTTCAATAACACGCCTTCATCTCCATGTTCTCGAGTCTTTTGACCACAGATAAAGGAATCAAATTAATACTAGCTCCCATATCGACTAAGGTCTTGCATTTGAAATCACTACCTATAGTTATAGGTAGAGCTACTTTTCTCGGATCTCCTTCTTTCTACTGAATAATGCTTTGGAAGACAACACTATAATTTGCATTGAGCTCAATGGTTTCCTTATCCGTGTACCTCTTTTTTTCGTAAGTATGTCTTTCATAAATTTTGCATACTTAGGCATTTGCTCTAGAGCCTCATAGAATGGAATGGTTATTTGCAACCGACGGAATATGTCCAAGAATCTAGCATAATGCTCTTCACTTTCTTTTTTCGTAGAAGCATTAGGATACAGTAATTTTTTCATTAAAACTTCTCCCTCATACTCCTTTCCTTTTTCACTTTTTTTCAACTTCTCCTCTTTCAACTTCTTTTCTAAATCCTTCTTTTCAACTACTTTCTTATCATCTTTTTTTCAATTTCTTCTACTATTTCATCCTCCTTTCCAACTTCAACATTTTTTCAACTCCCACACGAATTGTTCTCCCACTCTTTATAAAGATGGCTTTGTAATGCTCCTTTGGATTCACTTGAGTATTAGTCGAAAAGGTTTTTTTATGTTGGTCAGCTAGTTGCTTGGACAATTTCCCAACATGAGTTTCAAGGTTCTGAATTGCCGCATTCGTACTCTTTTGAGTGGAAATGGACATTTGCGTGAATTGGTTGAAATTTTCTTCAATCTTAGAGCCTCCTTCTTGGTTTTGTTGCAGTTGGTTGTAATTTTGGTAAGGTTGACGGTTAGAAGAACTTGGCTCTTGCCTCCACCCTTGTTGGTAACCTTGGCTATTACCTCTCGGTTGGTAGCCTTGGTTATTTCTTTGATATGGTGGTCTTGGTTGATAGCTTTGATTTTGGTTTCTCGCATAGTTGACTTCTTCAATGACCGGTGGACAATAGCCGGTAGGATGATCACCTTTTCAAAGCTCACAACTTGCCACTTGTTTGTTTTTGTTGGGAATTTCTTGCATTTCTTTTATTTGTTGTGGAAGTTTTGACATTTGTTGATTTAACAACTCCACTTGTTGTGAAAGCAATTTGTTTTGTGCAAGAATAGCGTCATTCATTCCCAACTCAATCATGCCCGATTTCTATTGAGGTATACCACGGTTGTGATTTCCTAGGTGATCATTTAGTGCCATCTTATCAATGATAGCAATTGCATCTTCTTCACTTTTGGACATTAACGATCCACCCGAAGTAGCATCCAACAAAGTCTTGTGAACCGTTTGGAGCCCATTTCGGGAGATGTGCACTTGAGTTAATTCATCAAAGCCATGGACTTTGCTTTTTTGTAACATATATTTGAACTTCTCCCAAGCTTCATTGAGAGATTCATTTCCACCTTGAGCAAACAATGATATCGCCATCTTCGCTTCCATGAATCTATTATGGGGGAAAATTCGTTCAAGGAACTTTTCCTCTAATAAATTCCAATCCATCATCACAAGAGTTGACTGATTAAGATACCATTCTTTCATCTTCCTAATTAAGGAATACGGAAATAGTCTCTTAAACAAGGATTCCTCTTTCGCTTTTGGTACTCCCGTTGCGCCCGCAATTTCATAGAATTTGGTGAGATGTGTGAATGGATCCTCATGGTCCATACCACTAAAAGGATTTTGATATGAAATAGAAAGGATTCTCATTTTCATCTTAGATGCCTCTCGTTGTGGGCGTTGCATGCAAAGTGAGCGTTGTTTCTTGGATTGTTAGTACATGGAGTTGAAGCAGGAGGTGGAGGTGTAGGTGGATTTGCCATGTTTGGCCTAACAATGGGTGTAGATGAAGAAGATTCTTCGCGATCTTGTCTTTCTTTAGCAATTTGTCGTCTCTGTCTAGTCCTGCTTTGAGCCTACGAGCAGTTCTTTCAATCTCAAGATCGAAAAAAAGTTGGTATGTAGGTACACTCCCTCGCATAAACAGATTATGCACGCTAGCCTAAAAAATTAAGAAACACAAGAAAAACAAACAGAGGTAAGAGATCACAATACAAATATCTTAAAAATCAATAAACTATTGCAATTCTTGCAATATCAACTAACAATCCCCGACAATAATGCCATTTTGTTCGAATCGTAGTTAAAAGGGGTTTTTGTTATCGTCTCCACAGGGATTGTAGATATCTTGATGCTTTTCTTTCAATAATTTACAGTTCTAAGAAAAAGGGTTTTCAAAGTTGTCATAAAATTGTCATGTTTTTAGTAGTAAAGCTTATAAATCCTAAGTTGTTTGATTAAAAAAGTATATCAAAAGTAGTTTTCATCTGCCCTAACTTATATGTATTCTTTTAATCTTGCATGTGATGTCGGATCTAATTAATATCGTCGCGTATTCTCTTAACACCGTCTATCTCTAGAGCGGCGTCGTGAGAAATATTGTATTCATCGCTACACGATTTCTCCATATAACAACCAATATAGTAAGCTTTAAGTTCAACAAAAAGCAACTATCAACCATAAACTGATTTCTCCAATCTATAAATCGATAGATGAATATTTTAGGTCAAGTTTCACAAAATCTATGTCTAGAGTTTTACAAAATAAGAATGGATCATTAAGAACAAAAATATTCATCATATATTATTCATCACTTATTCACATACAAGGCCAATCAAAAGAAATACATAAAAGCTAATGGTAGACTACCTCTACCTTTGATACAAAGGAAATTAGCTACCCATAACCATGGTAGCTTCTTTACAAGTAATGGAAGAAGATGAATGAGCATCCACGTCGAAGAATCAAACTCAAATGTGAATCCAGCTTCTATTTGCAAAATATCACCTTTTTGTGAAGAAATGCTGAGAAATGAAGTTTCTATGTGAAAAATGGGGTTATGATCCCCAAAAAGTGTGAAAAGTACTTATATAGTACTTTTAGAATCTGTCTAGTTCGCCCAACGAACTCCATTTTAGGAACCTGAAGTGCCTCTGAACAGTTAAACCCCTGAGAAATATCTAAAGTTCGTTATGCGAGCAATTCTTCGCCTTGCGAACTACCTCGCTACAAGTTCACACAACGAACTTATGGTCTTTTAGCTACTCCCTCAAATCTGGGATGATTTGCTAGTCCTTCCCTGTAACTTCACCCAGTGAATATTCACTACCATTTTGCCCAGCAAACTTAGTGTTATTTTCTTACTGCCTCTAAATTAAGAGGGTCCGTTGTGGCCTCCCCATGAGCTTGCCCAGCGAACATTCACTACTACTCCTCACTTGCTATTCGCTCAGCAAACATGCTGAATCACTTCTTTTCCTTTGGCTTCCTTGTCTAATTACTTGTGTCTTACTCTTTGATGATGTTATGCGTAGTTTCTGCATAATAACAAACAAATCAAATCAACCAAAGGTATTTTCAACAATATTGAAGAATAGCATGAAAGCATGGAGTTAATCCAACAAAACATAACAAATGGAATGAAAAATGCCAATGAATATGGATCAATCATGTTTGTCATTCAATAGTTACTCTTCAAGCAGTAGAGCTTATAGAATCTTTAACTCCATAACTGGGATGATAATGGAGTCTATCAGTGTGGTGATTGATGATTCAATTACATATCAAAGGATGGATGTTCAGGAAAATGTTGGAACATTCTCTGTGTAGACTAGTGAGGCCGGAAAAGAGGAAAACTGTAATTTCTCGAGCATTGTGTCAGATAACTCTCAAGTCACTTCATATCTCTCTAGTAAGGGTCATTCAGATTAATCTAAGGATCTCAGTGCAAGACACTCTATTTAAATAAACATTACTGTGGAAATAGAAAACTCATGTCTTGTCTGCAAGCTTGAACCAAGAATGAGTTATATTCTTGAGAAGAAGATATCGATTTGCATCATTGGAACAAGGGATTTTGATATGCATTACTCCTACAACAAAAGGTTATGCTGAAAGAATTATGCAAGGTAGAATGGGTGACTGATATGTATGATGGCTTATCGCTGACAAATAGTCTGACTTCCTAGATTAACAAGAAGCAAACATGTGTTTCTTGGTGTACTACTGAAATTGAGTCTAGTGAAATCAGAGGAGGTTGTTTTAAATTAGCATGAATGAAACTGATGTTGAAGAAACATAATGACAAGGCTGATGTTCTGACATTACATTGTAAGGATCTGAATGTTATCACATATTTCATCCAATATGTCTGGAATAAGAACCTTGACAGGTATAATAAACTAATCAAAAATTTTGATGAAGGGAAGGTTGTTATTTTGAAATGTGTGGACACTAAGGATCAGCTGAACGGGATGTTTACTAAGGCCTCATATGGAAATGTTCTTATGAACATAAGTTGTGAAGTGAGAACTGGCACTATTAAGGAGTTTTAGCAATTACATAAATGGATAAATGCAACACATATTGCATATTTCCTCTATTTTCTGATGCTTGGTAGGCCTAAGCAAGTGTCTATAGTTAAGGGATGGAATAAAAGATCTCTGCAAGATAAAAGGATTGATTTGAAGAAGACGTGTTTTAAGGTTATAACAAGGGAGTTTAGTATCAACATTCCTAAAACATATGACTGCAACAAGAAGTACAGAAGGATCTTTGGCAGAGGAAAGAGGTGGAAGATCATATATACATGATCTGAATGTTATGCTTCCATTTTTTGTGGGTGAATTATACTTATGTGATTCCATCTGTTATTGTTTGTCTCCATCAGTGGTCATGACTTATACATTATTTGTGTTTGCTTCCATATGTGTGATTCCATTTATGCTTGTTTACATTTACTCTATTTTTGTCAATTTTTGGCTAAAAAGGGGGAGTAAAGTGTTAGTATGCGGGCTTGTCTTTGATGTTGGATCAGATGTCATGACTTCATGTCATGTTCATACTAATGCTTAGAAAGAGTAGTTTTTCATTATTTTTGCTTGTCTGTATGCAACTATTTAGGGGGAGCGTGATAGTTTGGGGAGCATGACAGTTTTTTATGCTTGTTGTTGCTACTTATTTGGATGTGTCTTGGAGAATGCACTTTCTCTGCAGTAGGTTGTGATGTTCAGGGGAATGTGCTTGTGTTTGGTGTTTTTTTTTAAATATGGTTTTATTGTATGAACTTGCAAGAGTTCTTGTGATTTTGGTTTTTCCCTTTAGGGGGAGTACTAGTTATGTATAACAGTGGGAGCTTTGTACTTGTCTGATCTGTAGCTACAAAGTTGTAGCTTGTATAAAGCTTACATGTTTCCATGTAGCTTGGGTTGCTCTAGTCGATCTGTGATGTCAGACTAGATGTCGTGACATTGTGGTGTCAAGCATACTCTACTGCCTTGATAGTTTTTGGGTTTGTGGTTCTTGTTGGTTTATTTTGATTCCGTTGTGTATGGGTCTAATGTGTGCTAAGCTTGTTTTAGCCAAAATATGCCAAAGGGGGAGATTGTAAGTTCTGTGGTTTTTGGATTGACAACATTTTGGTAAAACAACATGTTGTTAGCAAGATGTTAAGCCAGATGTTCTGCTATGACAATCAGACGTCATGTTTAGTATGATGTTGTGACATGTGCTAGGACATGTTATACCAAAAAGTTAGGGCATGACTATTTTGATATTTTTAGTGTGTTTTAATTCACACGTTTGCATTATCCAAGGGAGGATATTATGGGAACTTTTGTTTTGACAGATTGTATTGGTTTTCGTAAAAAGGGATCCTTGAGCCTTTTTAGGAAACTTTGTATTTTGTTCCTATTTTTATGCAGGAAAGTATCTAATGATTTAAAGCTGATTCCTAGTGATTTTGCGCCTCAAGAGCCCAAGCCCAAGTGGATAGAAGGCTATTTAAAGAGAAGACCTAACCCTATTGAAAAGTGGACATTACATGGATTTTGAAGAAATTAGGATTAGTCGTGTCTTGGAGTCTCTTTAGTGTTTAGTGTGTGTTGTTTGTATGTCACTCTTGTATCAGGTTTGATGCATTAAGTTAACTGATTGTTCATTGTTAACTGTCCACTCTAAAGCTTTTAAGCAAGAGTGTATTGTTCTTAGTTGAATCTTTTAATAAAAATTAAGTATTGTACTTGGAAGGGTTGGTACTTCTATTTTGGGTAGTTGTTGAATTGTCATTGGTTTGTGACTGATAGAAAGTGAGAGGGGGATCTCATATCTAGAGGCTGTCTAGGCAGAAGTTGTACAAGATAGTGATTAGGCTAGAAGTTGTAAATGGTGGAGTTTAGCTTTGAACTAATACTATCATAATGGATTTCCTTCCTGACTAGGTAGCCCCCAAATGTAGGTGAGTTGCACCGAACTGGGTTAACAACTACTGGTGCCATTTTAATTTTCTATCATTTAAGTTTATACATATTTATTTGTGTGATCAAGCTGTTTTGATCTCAGTATTATGACATCTGTCTCGACACCATTTCAATTGGGTTCTCAGGCAGGTTTCGAAGGAGACGAAGACAGCTGGTGTTTGGATAAAACTCGAAGGATTGTATATGACAAATTCCTTGGTGAATCTTTTGTACTTGAAGAAAGCTTTGTATTCATTCAAGATGAATGAAGATAAAGCATTGACGGAGTAGCTGGATACGTTCAGCAAGCTAATTCTTGATCTTAAAAATATCGATGTTACCATCAGTGACAAAGATCAAGCATTGTTATTGTTATGTTCTTTACCTAAGTCACTGCTCACTTCAAAGAAACCCTCTTGTATGGAAGAGAGTCCCTGACCTTTGAAGAAGTTCAAGCAGCCTTGTATTCAAAGGATTTGAACAAAAGAAAGGAGAAAAAATCATCATCATCAATTGGCGAAGGGTTGTCCGTGAAGGGGAAATCCTCGAAGAGAAATGGTAGGTTTGAGAAGAAGGTAAAACTCAGTAGAAGTCTTATGGTGGTGATATTTCTTGTACTAAGTGTTGTCACTATAAGAAGGAGGGCCACACAAGAAATATGTGTCCTGAGCGCCTAAATAGTCATGGAGGTAAGGACAATGGCAATGCAACTATTGTACAAGATGATTATGAATCATCTGATGTCCTTGTGGTGTTGAGTTGCAACTCTTGCAAAGAGTGGATTATGGATTCAAGATGTACTTGGAATACGACTCCAAACAAGAATGTGTTTGAAGAATTATGTGATCAAGATGGTGGATCAGTGGTGTTGGGAAATAATAAAGCTTGCTAGATTATAGGTATTGGATCTGTGAGATTCAAGCTCCATGATGAGTCAATAAGGCTATTGACTGGTGTTAGGTATGTACCTGGCCTTAAGAGGAATTTGATTTCTCTTGGTGAATTCGACAAGAAAGGATATGTCTTCAAAAGAGAGCAAGGTATCCTGAAAGTCATGAATGGGTCGAAGGAAGTCTTGAGAGGCGTGAAGAAACAAGGTTTGTATTCCCTTGAGGCTTAGATTGTAAGTGGTTCGACATATTTTGCAACCATGAAACCTGTGTCAAAGACAAAATTATGGCACATGAGATTGGGGCATGTCAGCGAAAGAAGCCTGGTCGAATTGGGGAAACAGAACATGCTAGGTGGTGACAAAGTTGAGAAGTTGGAGTTTTGTGAACCTTATGTATTTGGAGAATCCTGTAGGGTGAAGTTTAACGTAAACAAAAAACACATGGATCCCTTAACTACATTCATGCTGATCCTTGGGGGCCTGCAAGGAATTCTTCACATTTAGGTGCAAGATATTTTTTATCCATAGTTGATGACTATTGCAGAAAATTATGGGTATTCATTCAGAAGACTCAGGATGAAACTTTTGAGAATTTCAAAAGTTGGAAGGTTATGGTTGAAACTCAAACTGGAAGAAAGGTTAAGAGGTTAGAAACCGACAATGGCCTTGAATTCTGAAATGAAGCTTTCGACAGTTACTGTGTCGAGTCTAGGATTGCAAGGCATAAGACTGTAGCAGGTACTCCTCAACAAAATGGCTTAGGTGAGAGATTCAATCGAACAATCCTTGAAAGGGTTAGATGCATGTTGGTTAGTGCTGGATTGAAGAAGGTGTTTCGGGTGGAGATTGTTTCGATAGCTTATCATCTGATAAATAGATGTCCCTCGACGACCTTGGGAATGAAGACACCTGAAAACGTTTGGTCAGGTTAACCACCAGATCTCAACAAACTGAGAATATTTGGCTGTTTGGCCTATGCTCACATTAGGTAAGACAGCCAAATACTGATGATACTGGTCGAAGTGCAGAAATATCTAAAGAGGAGCTGGAACAGGTAGAGATTCCTGTTGAGATAGAGCATATTGATGGTGAAGTGCATAACCCAGATGAAGTCAAAGAAGAAGAGAAAGATTCTGAAGAGATTGAGGAAATTGTCGATGACTACCTACTAGAAAGAGATAGGTCAAGAAGAGTCATCAAGCTACCTCAGAGACTTGGTTATGCAGATCTTATAGTGTTTGCCTTAATCTCTGCAAGTGAGGTACTTGAGGAAGAACCTAGAGACTACAAGGAAGTTATGAGGGGTTGAAAAAAGACTGAATGGCGAAAAGCCATGGATGACGAGATGAAATCTCTTCATGATAGTAACACTTTGGAGTTGATTGCGAAACCTGCAGGGGTCAGTTTAGTCAGTTGTAAGTGGATTTTCAAGGTCAAGGAAGGAATTGAATGAGTGACGTAAAAGCGCTTTAAGGAAAAGTTGGTTGCTAGGGGGTTCAGTCAGAAAGAAGGTGTTGAATTTAATGATGTGTTCTCACTTGGGGTAAAGCATATATCCATTAGAATTTTGTTAGCCATGATGGAAAAGTTCGACTTAGAACTTGAACAAATGGATGTGAAGAAAACATTTCTTTATGGTGATTTAGATGAAACGATCCTGATGCGAATACCTGAAGGATATTTAGAAAAGGATAAGGAAGATTATGTGTGCAAGATGAATAGGTTTTTGTATGGCCTAAAACAATCTCCTCGACAGTGGAACAGGAGATTCGACAAGTTCATGGTACACATTAGTTTCACTAGGAGCAAGTTCAATCACTGTGTTTACTTCATATTTTGACCTGGAAACCCACTTATTATTTTGTTGCTTTATGTGGATGATAACCTCATAGCCAGCAACCGTGTCGAGGATGTAATGGAGGTGAAGGTTGAACTCAATAAGGAGTTCGACGTAAAGGATTTGGGAGCTGCCACCAGGATTCTTGGGATTGACATCTGAAGAGATAGAAAGCAGTCAAAGTTATGCTTATCTCAAGAGACATACCTACGGAAGGTTCTCGACAAGTTTGGTATGTCGAATTCAAAGCCTGTTGTGACTCTAACAAATCCTCAGTTTAAGCTTAGTACTACTCACAATTCGAGTACTGAAGCTGAAAGGATCTATATAAGTAGAGTTCCATATGCTAGTATAGTAGGTTCTTTGATGTATGTTATGGTTTGTACGAGGCCAGACATAGCGTATGTAGTGAGCCTTGTAAGCAGGTATATGCCCAATCTTGGAAAGGCGCACTGATAAGCTTTAAAGTGAATTCTCAGGTACATAAATGGGTCTCTGAGTAGAGTCTTGATTTATGGTGGAGCCTGTGGTGATGATCGCAAAGTCGAAATCAAAGGATTTGTCGACTCTGATTATGCAGGTTGTATGGATTCCAGAAAATCTATTTTTAGATATGTGTTACTAGGTTCAGCACAGCGATCAGTTGGAAAGCTACGCTTCAGAAGGTTGTTGCCTTATCAACCACTGAAGTAGAATCTATTACCCTCACTGAAGTTGTGAAAGAAGCATTATGGCTTGAGGGTTTTGCAAAGGAGCTGAAACTTCAAGTCGATTTATCACTGTTAAATGTGATAGTCAAAGTGCAATACCCATGTCAAAGAATTCATCCTATCATGAGCGAACAAAGCACATTGATGTAAGGCTGCACTTTGTCTGAGAGATAATCCAGCATGGAGAAGTCCAAGTGTTGAAGGTGTCGACGGATGACAATGTTGCTGATATGATCACCAAGAAATTTTTGAGTTGCAAGTTTTTCCACTGTATGTAGTTGATAAAGTTGCATGATGAAAGCTAGTTTATTCCCTGATTGCTTGTAGAGTTTGTACCAAGGTGGGGATTTATGAGATCATTGGATTTAACTCTAGTGATGTTGACTGGGATGTATTGAATAGGATAGCGTTCATGATTCGACAGGAGACAAGCATGAAGTCAAAGATTGTTCACATGCTCATGTCGAAGTGCTTACATAATATAGTCGAAGTAAGTTCTAGTATGTAGTGTCGAATTATTATGTTGAATTTGACCTTGTGTTAAGGATCCAATTGTTTAGCTTAGCTTGTTATTTAATTTACCTTGTATTTTATAAATAGGATAGATCACTCAGGTGGTTGAGTGAGGTCAATTGTGGTATTCACTTGTAATCATTTGTAACATTGAGTAAGTGAATAATAAACAGTCTGTCCAAATCCTTCTTCCATACTTCTTTTTTATCTTTTTCTTCTTTCTCTCTTTGGAAACCTAACTGTCTCATTATTCATCAAGAAACTTCGTTTTTCATTGTTGGTGCGGTAAAGCGGCAAGCAACAAAAGTTTTTGGAAGTATTTATCTGGGAAATTATCGTGTCCATAGAGATTAGTGTTATTCAACTGCCGTTCGACAATTTAAATATTGTCGAGTTTGGGTTTAAAATGGGTTTAAATTAAATGTGAGAAATAAAACTTATGAACAGGAAAAAAACTCATTCTTTGGAGAGTAGAAAACTCTCGGGTTTGAATTTCATCTACCCTATCAAATGCTTAAACTTAATATCCAATTGTACGCAACTTAAATCACTCGTCAACATTATCATGTATCTCTCACACAAATGTTATCTCTAACACAGAGTGAGACAACAACCGTATTACTCGCGTTGGCAATCTCTCAGTGCAACACAAACAACACAGAAGCATTAAGTTCTGATACCAAGTGAATATTAAGCCTAAATCTATCTCTAGAATCTAGAACATAATATATGTTCATTCTAAATCCGGATTCAACTCGTCCATGTCTGCAACAACTCAAACCCAAATAAAGAAAGCAATCATCAACATTAATTTGTAAAATGATTTTTATACAACACCATGATCAATAAATATACATATAATCAAGGTAAACTTACATACAAACTCACAACAAATGGAAACTACAAAGAGAAGAGAGAAGAGGAATCAAAATCTCTCGCGGTGTCAATCACGACCCAAGAATCACTCACCCCCAATCATCGAGTTACAACCTCCATTGATGCTTTTCTAAGCTCTAATCTATCAAAAATGAAGGTTTGATAAATTAGGAACAAATACCCCAAAACATACCCTAAAAAAATATGTTTTTTACCCCTTTTAATATGTTTCTACCTAGATAAATTCGCCCAACAAAACAACGGTTCGTTCGGCAAGTTAAGGCGGATTTTTCTGCAGCTTCTGAAATTTCTGTCTCGCCTCAGGCTCGTCCAGCGAGCTCGAGGCGAGAGCTGACAGTAGAAAAATTTAACATCTTGTTTTCTTCATAACTTTCGATCCGTAACTCTGTTTGAGGCCCGGTCGGAAGCGTCAGAAAGCTTATTCAATTCTCTATTTAACAATGACTAAATATCAATGCTTGAATACCTACAAAAATGAGATAAAAATAATTAATCTCAATGATATTTGCACGAAAATACTAGTATACACTAAATATACACTTTTACAAACAAAGTGGGGTTTTATTCAAAGAATTCAATACAAATGAATCGATAAGTGCCACAAAACTACTACTCAAAATACAATATTTTGGCACTTATCACTCATTCAAAAAAGTGTTGAAAGGTATCGTTTGTGATCACAATAGTAGGTTTTTAAAGTCAATACACCAAGAGACAAGACACCAAGAGACAAAGAAACAAAACACTATAAAATACAATTACGTGATGTTATATAAAATTTGTAGATTGTTTTGTGCCATTTTACATTTGATGTAATACATATACAATATTTAGTTCTTAATCAAACATATAAATTTGATGTAATTAGTTCTTAATCCAACATGTAAATTTGATGTAATACAATACATCTCCACCAAAAACTTTAAAATATCATTATGAATCTTCTTTCTTATAGATTTAGTATTCCACTCGTTCATGAATGATATCTAATTGAACCATGCACATTTGCATCATACACTTTTTAAACTTTTTTATCTCTCTTGATTATTTAAAAAAAAAATAATAATAATAAAAAGAAAGACGAGGTGAAGAAGAGGGCACTGTTGGTGCAAAGGTAGAATAAATGATGAAAGGTAGAAATATTCTATTAAGAATGACGGCAGAAAAACAGGATTAAAAGTTACAATGATTGTCACCCTATTTATAAGCTAAAACTAGGGTTACTAGAATAAGATAAAATACTAAAATACCCTCTAACAAACTTAGGGGCTAAGAAAATAATATAATAAAATATGAATTATTACTAATACCATCCCTTAATTCATATTCCATCAAAACTTGTAACACCAATTCCATCCCTTAATCTGAGAAATTGATCAGTCTTGATAGCTTTCGTCAGAACATCTGCCAACTGCTTCTGAGTGCTGCAGTGTACAACTTCTAACACTCCACTCTGAACTTGATGTCTCAGAAAATGATACTTGGTCTCAATATGCTTGCTTCTCCCATGCAGCACTGGGTTTCTGGCAAGGTTGATTGCAGACTTGTTGTCAATCATCAACTTCAGAGGTTTGCTTACTTTAATCTTCAGATTCTGCAACAGATTCAGAATCCACACAGCTTGGCATGCAGTAACAGCACCTGCAATGTATTCAGCTTCACAGGTTGACAACGCCACAACAGGTTGCTTCTTGGAACACCAAGAAATGGAACCTCCCAGAAATTTGAACAAGTACCCAGATGTACTTCTTCTGTCAACTCTGTCTCCACACCAATCAGAGTCTGAATAACTCAGAAGTTCTGACTCATTATTTCCTCCAGAGGGAAATAACACTCCATACTTCAGAGTTCCTTTGATATACCTCAGAATCCTGACAGCAGCTTGGTAATGGGACCATTTAGGTTTACTCATGAACCTACTAACCATCCCAACTGAGTAGCAAATATCAGGTCTGGTATTGCACAGATACCTCAGAGAACCAACCAACTGTTTGAAGGTTGTAGCGTCCATATCCTTTCCTTCAGAGTCTGAATCCAGTTTCTGATTTGTATCAGAAGGTGTGACAACCATCTTACAATTCTTCAGATCAAATCTCTTTAGAAGTTCTAATTCATACTTGAGCTGATGCAAAATGATACCTTTCTCAGAATATCTGAACTCCATCCCTAGAAAGTATGTCATTTTGCCTAGATCAGTCATTTCAAATTCATTCATTAGAAACTTCTTGAACTTGGTTATCTCCTATTAAGAACTTCCAGTCAGCAGTATATCATCAACATATAAACATACCAGAGTCATATTGCCTTCAGAAGTATGCTGAACATAGACATCGTACTCCATCTCACATTTCTGAAAGCCTTGCTTCTTGAAAAATGAATCAATCCTCTGATTCCAAGCTCTGGGCGCTTGTTTCAGTCCATATAGAGCTTTGTATAATTTGTACACCATCCCTTCCTGATTCTTTTTCACAAATCCAGGGGGTTGTGACACATAAACTTCTTCTTCTAATGGACCATTCAGAAATGCAGATTTTACATCTAAATGCATCAGAGGCCAATTCCTGTTAGCAGCTATTGCAATCACCATTCTGATTGTTTCATGTCTTGCTACAGGTGCAAACACTTCAGAATAATCCAGCCCAGGTTTCTGTAGAAATCCTCTGGCTACCAACCTTGCTTTATGTTTTCCAATTGAACCATCTGGCTTTAACTTCTGCTTGAAAACCCATCTGACGCTGATGGCTTTCTTGTCTTTTGGAAGTTCTGTCAGCTTCCAAGTCTTGTTTCTCTCTATAGCATCAAGTTCTTCTTTCATGGCCTTTAGCCAAAGATTCTGCTTAAGAGCCTCTTCTGTACTTATGGGTTCAGAATCTACCATCATGGCACACTGAATAATTTCTCCTTCAGAATCTACTTCAGTGTCTTGCAGCATGTCAAATTCTGCATATCTTCTGGGAACGTTTCTTATTCTTTGTGGTCTCTGAACTTGTTCAGAGTCTTGAGCTTCAGAGTTTCTAGCTTCAGATGATTGACCTCCAGAGCTTTGACCATCTTCAGAGTCTGGCATATTTCCAGAGTCTGAATTGCCACCAAGATCTAGATTGCCATCAGAATCTGAATCATCAGAGTCTGGGTCATCTGGGTCACCTTCATCTTCTGAGTCTTCTTCAGAGTTTGAATCAGTATCAGAGTCAGAGTCAATATCAGGGTTTACTTCAACTTCAGAAATTCTTAACTCTGGCCTTTCTTCAGAGGTTCTAACATCATAATCAGATTGAGACTTATCCCAATTCCAAACTTCTGATTCCTTCACAATCATATCTCTGCTGAATTCAATTTTATTGGTTTCTGGACAATAGAGCTTGTAAGCACCAGTACTGTGGTACCCTATCAGAATCATCACTTTGCTTCTATCATCCAGCTTCTGTCTTCTGGCTTCTGGAACATGTTTATAGCAAACAGAACCAAACACCTTTAGATGACTAACACTTTGCTTATCTCCAGTCCACTTCTGTATTGGAACTATTTCCTTCAACTTCTTCGTAGGACATCTATTGAGTACAGACGTTGCAGTGGCAACAGCTTCTCCCCAGAGCTTCTGAGGAAGCTTCTTCTCCTTTAGCATGCTTCTCACCATATCAAGCAAAGTACGGTTTCTTCTTTCAGAAAGACCATTGTGTTGAGGGGTATAAGGAGCAGTAACCTCATGCTCAATTCCATTCTCCTCACAGAACTTCTGGAACTCTTTGGAGTTAAACTCACATCCACCATCAGTTCTAAGAATCTTCAACTTCTGACCACTCTGATTCTCAGCCTTCATTCTGAACTTCTTGAATTCATCAAACACCTCATGTTTAAATTTAATAAGGGATACCCATGTCATTCTTGTGAATTCATCAACAAACAACACAAAGTACTTATTCCCTCCAATTGATGCTACTGGAAATGGACCACACACATCAGAATGTACAACTCCCAAGGCATGTTTTGCTCTTGGAGCAACTTCTGACGCAAATGGCAAACGTGGTTGTTTTCCTTCCATGCAAACTTTGCATGACTTCTCAGGCTTCTTAATTGCAGGAATTCCATGTACCAGCTTCTTTGAATTCAGATGTTTTAGGCTTCTGAAATTCAAATGACCAAATCTTATGTGCCACAGCTCACTCTCCTTCTCAGCACATGTTGCACTAAGACATTCTGAGTCTGCAATTCTGACATTCACCTTGAATGTTCTATTCCTTCCCTGTTCTGACTCCATAATCAACTTCTGATTGTAGTCATACAGCTTCAGAAGATTGTCCTTCATGGTAACTGAAAAACCTTTCTCAATTAATTGTCCCACACTCATCAGATTGCTTCTGATGCCAGGTACATACCACACGTTCTGAATCAATGCTGTTTTCCCATTGTTCAGAGTCACTCTGACATTTCCCATACCTTCTGCATTAAGATATTTGTCATCAGCACATCTGATATTTGTCCTCTTTTCAGAGTCAAAGTCAATCAGCCATTTCTTGTTTCTAGTAAGATGATTTGAACAGCCAGTGTCCATATACCACCAGTCTGTCAGATCATCTGATTCAGAGGCCATCAATAGCACAGATTCATCATCAGAACTTCTGGCTATATTTGCTTCTTCTGATTTCTTCTCCTTGTTTGACCAACAATCTCTAGCAAAGTGACCAAACTTCTTACAACAGTAACATTGGATCTTCTTCTTGTCATACTTATCTTTTCCCTTCTGAGCATTCTTTTGCCTATCAGAGATTGAGCTTTCTGACTTCTGACCACCATCAGATCTTCTCTTGGCTTCTGACTGCTTCTGATACCTCCTATCAGAAGTTGCTTTCAGAGCCTACTGTTATACTTCCCTTTCAGAAGTTCTCTCAGTCAAACGCAACTCTTGCGCTTCTAAACTGCTCTGCAGCTCTTAAATTCTCATGGTACTCAGATCTTTAGAATGTTCTATTGCTACCACAATGTAATCAAATTGAGAGGTAAGGGATCTCAATACCTTCTCAATGATTGTTTCTTCAGAAAGAGTTTCTCCACACGCCTTCATCTCATTAGTGATCAGAATCACTCTGGAGATGTATTCAGAAACTTTCTCATTATTCTTCATGTTGAGATTCTCATATTGCTTTCTCACTCTGAAGCTTCACCTTCTTCACTGATGCGTCACCACCATAACATCTAACTAGTGTGTCCCACGCAGCCTTTGCTGTCGTTGAATCTGCAATCTTCTCAAACACATTTACATCAACACATTGATGAATAAAGAATAATGCTTTCTGATCCTTCTTCCTTACTTCCTTCTGCGCGTTTTTCTGTTCATCCATTGCATCTGCTGCTACCGGAACATAACCATCAGTGACAAGATCTAAAACATCTTGAGCACCAAACAGTACACGCATTTGGATCATCCAACGATTCCAGTTTTTACCGTCAAATACTGGAAGCTTGGTGTTCATGTTGCCGTTTCCGTTCATCTTCACCTTGCACAATACACTCAGATTTCTCACACAGTGTTTCCCAACCCACAGAATAAAATTCTGATCAGATTTTGTTCAAGATTCAACACGAATCTAAGAATCAAAATCAAACACACAAGACCTCACGTTCACTCGTGTTTCCCGTGTTTCCCAATGAATCTGAACCGGAGCTCTGATACCAATTGTTTGTGCAAAGGTAGAATAAATGATGAAAGGTAGAAATATTCTATTAAGAATGACGGCAGAAAAACAAGATTAAAAGTTACAATGATTGTCACCCTATTTATAAGCTAAAACTAGGGTTACTAGAATAAGATAAAATACTAAAATACCCTCTAACAAATTTAGGGGCTAAGAAAATAATATAATAAAATATGAATTATTACTAATAGGCACATGCCAAAAATATTACACCTAACACCTATATAAAAATAAAATGGTGTTTAAATGTTACATCTTTAAATTTATTCCTAATGCATCAATCAGATATCAAATTCGGTCACATGTGTAAAGGGTTTGAATCTATTTATTCGTTGGATCATAAAGTTTGTTCAACGAATTTCTATTGTTTTTGTGTTTTCATTGTAAATAATAATTAAAATTAAATATTACTAATGTAAATAAGAAGATACTGATGATGGGCAAGCAGACGCACCATGGTAGTGCAAGGAATCAACAAAGCAATCCATAGAAATGGGACAGTAATATCCCTATCGTCTGACAGCCACTGAAACCAAAATAACAATAATTTAAAACTTAGGAGTAGATTTATAGACTTAAATTATACTCTGTCAACTAAATTAAATTATATCTAAAAATAATTTTATAAGTTAGTGATAACATATTTAAAAAAAATTGATATATATATATATATATATATATATATATATATATATATATATATATATATATATATATATATATATATATATATATATATATATATATATATATATATATATATATATAGGCACGGATCCACTTGCATTAAATTAGAGGCACTTGCCCCCACTAACATATATTATGAACTTGTTATATTTTATAGAATTAAAATATTTTTTATATTTATTTTTACTAAAAAATCACTATTGCCCCCACTAAAAATATTAAATTATTTCATCTGTGTAAAATAAAAGTACAATGATATATATAACCAAAAAATATACAATGACATGAGAAATAAATTATATATAATTATTGAACACATAAACATGAAAATATATATTTGATAGCTGAAAAATAAAAATAAATCATACTTAAATATAGACATATTTAAATAGCAGACATCAAGCTATCTTTATTTTTTTAGATAAAAAACTAATATATTTTTTCTATTCTTCCATTATTAACTCAATTATTATTATTATTATTATTATTATTATTATTATTATTATTATTATTATTATTATTATTATTATTATTATTTAAGTTGTATATTTATAAATATCAACAATTTGTTTTTCTATCACAAGTAATTAAACTCTAATCAATTTACACATTTAATTCAACTAGCAAATTCAATTTAAACTACCTCTCGTTATCTTAATTTTATTATTTTTATTATTATTATTATTATTTTGCCCCTACCAAAAAAAATTTTGAATCCCTCCATATATATATATATATATATATATATATATATATATATATATATATATATATATATATATATATATATATATATATATATATATATATATATATATATATATATATATATATATATATATATATATATATATATATATATATATATATATATATTGAGAATCCACTTACTTAAAGAGTAAGGTTTTATAACTTACTGTACAATCATAGTCTGTAAATTAGATTTAATCGAATGATTATAAGTAAAAATAGTAATTTAACCACTAGATTAGAATTCAATTTAAAGACTATGATGTGGAGTAAGTTAAAAAAACATATTTTTTAACTAAGTTGATCCCCACTTTTATATATATATATATATATATATATATATATATATATATATATATATATATATATATATATATATATATATATATATATATATATATATATATATATATATATATATATATATATATATATATATATATATATATATATATATATATATATATATATATATATATATATATATATATATATATATATGATCAACTTACTCCAAGAGTAAGTTTTTTTAACATACTCCAAATCATAGCCTTTGAATAGAATCTAATCTAATGGTTAGATTAACGTTTTACTTAATTAACTATTAGATTATATTCAATTCAGACGCTATGATTTGCATAAATAAATATATATATATATATATATATATATATATATATATATATATATATATATATATATATATATATATATATATATATATATATATATATATATATATATATATATATATATATATATATATATATATATATATATATATATAAAATTTTGAACAGGCCAAATAATTAATTGACTAAGGCTCAATCCATATCAAGTTCACTCCATCTTTGACGACTCCTCGATTGCTTCTCAATCATTTTTCATTTTTGATCGATCGCAGCTCCTCTAGATCTCATAATCAAAGAGCGTTCAGTTGCAAGAACCGGGTTCGTCACGATCGACTTATCTAACCACCATTTCTGACCATAATATCTGGAATCCAAATTTTTGTTTGTATCAAGAGTTTGGAGAATATCAAAAGAAGGATTTTAGATCCAAATTTAGGGTTACAACAGGGTCTAAAAGAAACTTTCATGAAGGTTGGACAGAAGACTCGCGACCTACACTTCAACCTAGTGTCTTCTGTCCTTTCTTTCGTTGTCGGGGTACTCGTAGGGATGGCATCAAAGATGTCGTGAGTTCGTAATTAACAATGGGCACAAAATGGGTACTGGAACGCCCACTATGGGTACCATATGATCTCAGAGCCACATTTAAAACGCCTCAGGTCAGGTCTAATAGCCTAGAGAGAAGTTAGCCAATTCAATTGCACCTCTCCCGTGGGTTAGGAGTCGGTGTCAGCAATAACCTATTGATGAACTACCCCATCACCATAATCCCAGGGAAAGACATAGAAAAGAATAAGATCATTTGAAGCGTTAGGCCCATTCAACCCGGAGTTTCAAGAAAGAATAATAATTTAAGATCTCGACCACTCCAAGGTCACTGTAGAGGGTTATTCACCTTGACAGTTATTTATTTATTTGTAACAAATTTAATTCATTATTAACATAACAATATTTTTCCCAACTCTCCTGTGTGTTTCTTTGTATTTTTTTACTAGAATGCCCAAAATAAAAGAAAGCAAATATGAAGTGTATGAATATATTCTCGATACGGACTTAACACATTCCTGCAATTCCGATACGGCCTAAAGCAAACCTTATGTCTAGGTGTGTGTCTGATATGAACTTATGCGTTTCTACAATTTCGATACGACTTAAATATACTTTGCATCTTAATGTGTATTAGATACATACTTAATGCGTATGTATGCGATTCTGATACGACTTAAGTGTCGCTACTGCAAAAATCGGCGTCGGCAGAACAGAAGAGTCGCCACCATGCGTTATTTATCCCAAAGGAGGGAAAGGAAACGCTCAGAGAAAACCTAACGGAAGAGGGAAAAGGAATGATCATCGCAACCAAGTCCTGGATTCGGGAGTCGGTTACGCAAGGGGAAGGTATTAGCACCCCTCACGTCCATCGTACTCGATGGGATCCACGCTTGTTGTTTATCTAATAAGGGTGTGTTATTCTATCTACTCTACAGGTCTGGGTTAAAAAGAAAAGAAAATGACTCGGCAAAGTATCGCACTTTATGCCTACGTATTCTCGTCTGAAACGAGAAATCAGAGTCAACGTAGTTCGCCTACCTACTGGAAAGGAGGGGAAGGTTGCTCGCCGAGATATCGCATATCGTGCCTACGTAATTTCGTCTGGTATGAAAGATCAGAGCAGCCGTAGTTCGGCTTACTACGAGGAGACTAGTTTAATCCTAACGTTATCATGCCAAGTTCGTCCTAAGGTTGAAGTTTGCAAAGGGGAAAACTACCCTAATGTTGTCATACATGGTTGAAAATCCTAATTTCTATCAAATTCTACCTTGAACAAGGAAGAATAGAGATCCTAAGGGAAAGGCAAAGGAAGCAACAGAAAACAGATGAAATAAACAGCATACAGGAAATACGGATTCATAACAGTAAACATGGAATGCAAGTGAGGGAGCAAGTCATCTCAACCTCAAGCCCATAATGAATGGAAAATGGCCTATTCTAAACATACAATCTTGGCCACAAGTGATTATAAAGTGATACGAGGCAATAAAACCTACGAATGACATACGTATACTACGATTTGGAATCATAACGCGCTATCATGGAAATATGGAACCTAATGGGAAATTATGTATGATAAAACCAGCCAATCAATGATCTACACATCCTATATAATGTCTATAATAAGCAATAAGAACCCTAGCGTTCACCACACAAACAAATCGAGGCCGTTGGAACCAAAATAAAACCGAAGTCCGTTCGAATGTCCATATTACAAGTCCGAATACAAAAATATAAGAAAAATAGAAAAAGGTGCTAAAAATTCAAATAAAAAATATCCAATGCCCTACATCAAGCCACAAACCAGGGGTGAGAGATACCACAAAAATATCCAAAGAGAAATAGCCAAACAAGTTGAAATTATGTCAAGTGTACCAAAAAGAAGCCAAACTAGCACATGGTAAAGAAAGACCTTCAAAACCCTTCAAAATGGTACAATAAAAATCAAGTAAAAATATAACTAGGTACCTCAATGTGTGTATGAATACCCTGCAAAAGATTTGGCATTTAAATGATGTATTGATAGGTCAAAGAAATTCAACAAAATCATGACACAAGTATTGGCATTTTTGTGACACCCCAAATGTAAAAAAATCCAAAGAAAATGTCAGAAAATGGTAAAATTATAATTCCAGTTCTATAAAATTCTAGACATTTTAAAGATTCAACACAAAAAAAACGGGGATCAAAAAGATTAATTTTCCTATTTTTCATAATTATTTGGATAAGCATGAAAAAATAGAAAAATAAAATGAATACATGACAATATGAGAAAACATAAGGAAATAAATAAAACAAGGTGAATTAATGGAAATGTCATGGCTGGGATTCGAACAGGAGACATGAAGGTCCCTGGGCTGATGTGGCGCGCCACCTCAATTAATGAGGCTTACGTGGCTGCGCGTGTGGACTAGTTATGAGCGTTGGATGAGAAGTCCAAGTCAAAGGCTTTAGAATGATCTAACGGTGGAAGCATCATCTTCTTCCTTGGATTTTTTTCTGGCCATGAACTGTAGCAGCGGTCGACGCCGACGGGAGGGCTTACGGCCGGAAAACTTTGGGAGCACATAGCTCAAAAACCGCAGTCACCATGAAAACCCCAAGAACACGAAATTTCCACCAAAGTCTTCCAATTGATACCAGAAACGATCTATACCTTATGGGGATTATAAAGATGCAACAATGGCAACATAAAGACTCATGAATCATGATATTATTTAAAAGTTTTATACCTTTGAAAATTGGTTTCTAGAGCTTCAATGGAGCACGGATTTTCTTGGGAAATTGTGTAGAAACATTCAACAATGGTTGGTAGAGGTATTAGGATAAAAGAAATGGCTTGAATTGGTGACGAAAACAGAATTCGAAATTCTCATGGAGCTTACTTTTTATGTTACTACAACCATGGAATTGCACTAAAAACTTCTCAAAAATTGATGGAAAAATTCTATGGAGTATATTGAATGTATTTGCAATGAGAAAGGATCAAAAAAAAGTGGAGAGAAAAAGGAATTGAAAAATCAATTTTTCAAATGTAGAAAATTGTGGGAAAATGGAAAAATGGTGGGAGAAGAAGTTCAATTGCCTTAGTTTTGGTTTTTTATATCCCTTGCACCATAAGGAAAATCTAAGGCCCAAAATAGTTCCTTGTTTTTAGTCTTAAGGCAAAAATTCAAAGTGTTACTTGAATTGTAAAAAATCTTGAAATAGCTCATGATAAAATCCTCAAATGAAAAATGTAATAATTCCATTGTTCTTAAAATGAGATTTCCACTCAAAATAAGTACAAACATGGACTTATTTGATTAAATTTTGAAGAAATACCAAACTATGCCTTTTCACATGTTTTCACCAAAGTGACTTGTATCAAACTTCCACCATGAGCTAACCCATTAAAACCTTGAGGTTTAGTTGACCAAATGACGCCATTCGGAGCAACTTTCATGTTGGAAAAAAGTCCATTTGAGTTATGCAAAATGGTGAACTGGACCTGTAATTTTATGACCTATAATCATAGTTTCCCAACTCATTGATAATCTTCAGTTGGCCTCTAAGTCAGGGGATGAACCCCACACAAGCATCTGAACTTCTCAAGGGCATAAACCACTTCCTGGTGACTTTAGTGATTCCTCAAGCTCAAATAAAACCTCTAGATAGGCCTCTCTTGATGTATATCACACTTGATCCCCTGCATAAATGCTAATGCAATGCTATGATAATGCTATGATGATGTTATGTTAATGCAAAAAACAAGAAGGAAAAGGTTGGGCAAAATTTGGAGTGCAACAGTTGCCCCTATTCAAGCGACTTGGACCTGAATGAGTGAAAAGCGAACGGCTCTCAATCAATCAAGGTAAAAGACGGTTGAATACCAAAAGAACCCGGAAATTTGCCAACCGCAGAAATAAACTGCAAACTTTGATTGGGATCGAATCTCTGAAGAAAACGGACATAATGAACATCTTGAACATCCCACCGAGGGAAAGAGAAACTTAATCAAGTAACTCTGCTTCAGGAAACACGTAACTGGCCATGGTCTGAACACCACATGGGCCAAAGGACAATCTTTCGAATCGTTGGAATCTGAATACTCAACGCACGATAGGGCCACATCAAAATCTATCGGAATCTGGATACTCAACACACTGACCGGAGCCTGGATGCTTGACGTAACTGGTGATTTCACTAGGGATTTACCGGAGTCTGGATACTCGACGGACAAAGCAATACATCACAAACCGAACATTTACCGGAATCTGGACATTCAACGGAGAGAGAGTACTATCGCAACACTTACTAGGATCTGTATACCCAACTGCCTTTATCGGAGTCCGAACACTCAACGGACAAAGCAAAACGTTACAAATTGGAAATTTCACCGGAATCTGGATATTCAACGGAGGAGCCGGAGCCTAAACACTCAACGTAACACATTGGAGTCTGAACACTCAACGCAAAAAACCGGAGCCTGGATACTCGACGGACAAAAACGCACCGGAGTCTAAACACTCAACGCAACAAACCGGAGTTTGAAAACTCGACGAAACTACAAATCGGAGCCTGGATACTCAACGAAAACACACCGGAGTCTAAACACTCAACGAAGTAAACAAATTGGAGTCTGAACACTCAACGAAGCAAACAAATCGGAGCCTGGATGCTCGACGAAAACACATCGGAGTCTGAACACTCAATGAAGTAGCAAACCGGAGTCTGAACACTCAACGAAAACACACTGGAGCCTGGATACTCAACGAAGCTACAAATCGGAGCCTGGATGCTCGACGAAAACACACCGGAGCCTGGATACTCAACGCAACAAACCGGAGTTTGAAAACTCGACGAAACTACAAATCGGAGCCTGGATACTCAACGAACGAAAACGCACCAGAGCCTGGATACTCAACGAAGCAACAAATCGGAGCCTGGATGCTCGACGAACGAAAATGCACCGGAGCCTGAACACTCGACGAAGCGATAAACCGAAAAGAGAATACTGCAAATACTTATCAAGACCACCTTACAAAATCTTTACCAGAGTCCGGATACTCGACGAGAGAAAGAATCAATACAAACTGGAGATTACCGGAGTCTGGATACTCGACGGAATAGCCACGAACACTAATAGGGGTCTGGACCCTTGCTTGATTTTACCGGAGTCTGAACACTAATTGTGTGTGTGTGTGTGTGTGTGTGTGTGTGTGTGTGTGTGTGTGTGTGTGTGTGTGTTGTGTGTGTGTGTGTGTGTTTTGTGTGCGCGTGCGCGTGCGTGCGTGCGTGTGTGGATGGACCGAGAAATTTTACATTGTGGGGGTTAAATAAATTCTAATTCAAAAACAATTCTTAGTGTGTATCATTCTAAAGTTAATGTGTTATATTTTGAATTTATGATTAGGGTGAATAAATTATTATTAAATAAAAGTAACTTATTCATTTTTTCTTTATTCATAGTTTTTTTTTAATAATTTGTGGAAAAAAATTGTGACTTACCAAAATATAAAGTTAGTAATTAACAAGCATTAATAGATTGAGCAATAAACATAAGAATATCACTACAAGAAAATTAGAGTTTTACGACACAAAAATTGCGACAGTTACTTGATAACTGTCGTAACTCTAATATAGAGATGTGTTTCATGACAGTATACACCTACCGTCCTTATATTTTTAAAAGATTATTAAATATTACGACTGTTATCATTAAGCCGTCCTACAAATAAGTTCATGACTGTCTCAAGTGCCGCCCTAAATTTTATGTCCCGACGGTAGAACAATTGTCGCCTCTTAAACCCAGTAACACAAACTATAACCAACGGCGGATCTAAATAAGTCTATGTATTTTAAATAAATAAATGACTAAAATCATTTATAAAATATAATTATAGTAATAAATTAAAATTAAAATACATAAAAATGAAAATATTATATATACTCAAAATAAAACTTTAATTTTAAAAACAATTTTTATAGTAAAAATTAAATTCAAAATATTATATCCAAAATTAAAGTATTAAAATTAAACTATATATCAAAATTTTAGAAACAATTTTTATAATAAAAATTAAATATAAAATTAAACTATATATACTCATAATCATAATATTATAAAATATCAAATAAACAAATTAATTCAATCAAAATAGAGAAATGAGAAATTTTATTAAAATAAAACTGTATTATGACTGGAAGCTACAGTCGTTATCGTTCAAAATTGTCAAAATTTCATCTGTGACGGTGATATCCAACCGTCGTGCTCCAAAATTTCATCTTCCCGCAAAAACTGAAAATTATTTCCACGTATTTTTCACTTCTTTTTAAGAATTTGTCGCTCACGTCCTTGGAGAAAGAGGGAAACTGACATTTTTCTCAACCTGACGCTGTCATTGCGAATCACCGAATCAACGTCAAAGCAACCACCATCAATTCGAATCTTTACAGGTTTGTCTTCTCAAACCCTGAATCGGATCCTGGTTTGGATTTTAATCTGAATTTTGTATTTAATTGGTTTGGATTTTAAGCATTATGTGTTAGATTTCTCTGTTTGAGAGTTAAATTTGTGTAAGAAAAATGGATTATTTATCTGTGTGGACGTGTCGGATCGAGTTTCTTGATGCTGAACGGTTGCGGTAGCAAATTCTGGTATAGGACCTTTATTTGAAATCTTGTGTGCTGTTAATTCAATGGTTTTGTCCTGAGTTGATGTCAGGCTCGATTTTTTTTCGGTGATCATGTCTAGCTGCGACGATTGCTTTCTCTATTGTGCTTGTTGTTTGATTGAGTCCTTTGCTTGTTTAGGAGTTTAAACTATATTTTTGATACATTGTTTATAATTCAGAACAGGCTTTTCGCTAGAAGAACAAGTAGCAATTGATAAATGTTGTACATTCCGCGGAAGCTTTGCAAAACTTGATGCTAAAACCGGTGCTATCTTATGGCAAACCTATATGTTGCCAGATAACAAAGGAAAAAGAGATCAATATGCAGGAGCCGCGATTTGGGGAAGTAGTCCTTCCATTGATGTTTATCGAAAACATGTTTATATTGCCACCAGAAATCTCTATTCAGCCCTACAAAACTTACTTGATTGTCAAGAAAGACAAAATAATCAAACGACTCCTGTTGAAACAGACGAGTGTATTGAACCAGAAAACCACTCCAATTCGATGTTGGCCCTTGATTTGTACTTTGGAAAAATCAAATGGTTCAAACAATTAGGAGGCTTGGATGTATGGTTTATAGCATGTAATAACGCTTCAACTCCTAACTGTCCGCCTCAAGGTCCATTACCAGATTCAGATTTTGGAGAGGCGCCAATGATGTTAACTACATATGTAAACGGAACAAAGAAATATATCGTTGTTGCTGTTCAGAAAAGTGGATTTGCATGGGCATTGGATCGCGATAACGGAACCCTTATATGGTTTAAGGTAACATACACTCTATTATAGTCTAAAATTATAACTTTCAACAATAATATTAAACATGAACTAGAAAATTGCAGCAAGCGGGGCCTAGTGGAACGGGCGGAGGTGGAATATAGGGTGCATCAACTAATGAAAAAAGAGTTTATACCAACAGTGCAAATTCAAATAAGGATAATTTTCAACTTTTACCGTCTAATATGAATACAACCACTGGAGGATGGGTCGCATTGGATCCTAGAAACGGAGAAATTCTTTGGTCCACTGCTAACCCTAGAAATAGTACTGTCAACGGCCCTGTTAGCGTAGCAAATGAAGTTCTTTTTGGTGGATCCACCGCCGACTCTAGCCACTGGCTGGAGGATTCCCTCGCCGGACTGCCTCTCTGCAGCAGCGGCATTTTTCCTGATGAGTTCAATTAGCAGCTACAATTAACAACAGTAAATTAGCAGAGCTACAATTATGATATGCTACAATTGATACATTGCTTTAGTAAGCAACATCTTCATAATGTCTCTTTCCCACCCCTTTTTTGATGTTTCATTGATGGGCCAAATACCTTCAGTGTTCCAGTCTGTTGCATCTCTTGCATAACCATTGTTATGTCCAAGAATTTGTTGTGGCCTCTACGTAGGTTATGTGCTAAGAGTTGTTGCAAAGTAGTTTAAACATGCTAGTTGGTGAGTTGCTATTTAAAATAGGCTGTTAGGTTGTTGTCTAAGTTTGTTTTAAGTATAAATGGGTGTTTTGGTCTTTGTGGAGGCACTGTGGTTATGATTCATCATAAATGCTATTGACCATCTAACCTTTAACACATTTAGAATTGGACCGTTCCAGTTGTAGTTAGCCAAGTTAACATAAGGTCACGAGGAGTCAGCTGCCAACCTAGCGTGTCCTGCGGTGGAATTTCAAGGCATTCAAACTAGGCTATTATGTCACAGCAACTGGGCCAAGTGAGCTAATCCAAGTTCAATAACATTTCAAGTTAGCAGCTAGCAGTTAATAACATATCCCTAACACATCCTCATATTTCAAATTGCTGACCTTTTACTAACAGTAGCATAAATTCCATTTACCAACATTTCAATTTCAAATCAATTCTCCATCTAACCTCATTCATATAAACAAAGACATCAACTCCATTCTAAATAACGTAGTCTGATTCAAATGATGGGATCTATCTACTATATAGTCTTCAGAATCTCCATTCTCAAGAAAAACCTGTAGCAAGTACACTCTGTAATTTTGGGAAGTTCTTAGTTTCCACTGCATGGAGAATTAATAGATGAGTTTTAGTTTGAATTGGATGCTAAGATTTGGTTGTTAGTTCATCCATCTCAACAATCTTAGCTGATTATAATTAATGGTCATTTCATTTGTTTAAAGGCTTCAATTTTAGAGCAGAGTGACCTTCTGTTTTGTATATTAGCTATTAACTGTATTATGTTGTTCCCTGAATTCCTAACATCTTCTCTTTTCATAGCATTCACTATGATTTTTTAAAACATCTTTTACAGGAGATACATTGCAATGGTAGAGATGTGTCGAGTTGTTTCTTGCACGAATCAGCTAATTGTTTTATTGCTTCCGCTTAGCAACTTCTGCCAAAGAGATCGCAATCCAGAAGATTATTTAGTATACTTGAAGCATTCTTACAGATTTAATTAATTTCCTGGATTAACTCCAAGTAAGTTGTAATTGTCTCACAGATTTGAGTTCAATGAGTAAACTACAACATAACACTTGCAGTGCATATGCAAGTGGTTTTTTGTAGGGTATTAGTGATGGCATCTTTGATTTTTACAGTGATTTGGCGTGTCATATTGATGGGTTTATTGCTGTTGTGGCTCACACACATGTTCTTAAAGAGGGGCCTGTTACAGGACGTGCAGCTGATGTAATTGCTTCAGCAAATACTGTTGCTGAAGTGGCATTGAGGCTTGTTAGGCCTGGAAAGAAGGTAATATAATGTGTAAGAATTTTCATATATTGCTGCACCTGTTATATCTGAGGTCATTTTGATTTGATTACTTTATATTTAATCTCTTATAGCTTTGAGTTGATTCTAATTTGATGGGTTGTTATTATCTTTTGATTTGGGTACTTCAAGTTTTAGAGTGTAAGTTTTCATGTCATTGTCCATATTTAATGAAATGATGTGAACTACTTTGTGATTTATTTCTTGTTTTGATCTCTAAATGATGATTCTTGAAATGCTAGGTGTTAGAGCTTGTTGGAAGCAAGCTCTATCTGTGGTTCAATGGGTGTACGATTGTAAGGATCGCAGAAAGTTTCAAAGCAGGTGTTTTTTCCCTTTTGAAAGCCACCAAATATTATGCATGATTTTATTATTCACATTTTTTGTTATTGTTTTACCTGCTTAGTGCTTTGCATATTCGGTTCTCTCTTCCGATGAAACTAATTATGATTTTGTAATTTGTGTATACAAAACTTCTTGCAGTTCTTGCGAAGGCAAGAAGGCCACAGGAAGCTCTTCAAATTTTCAATTTGATGCGCGTAAGAATCAAGTGCTTAGTTTGTTTTTGTTTTCATCTAAAGACTCGTCTTTAATTGTTGTTGTACGCCGCTGTATTGATTTACTCTCAACTTGTCTCGGGAAACATTCATGTATATCTTGATATGGCTGCATATCACAGCATTGATGTCACACTTGGTCAAGGTGGTCAAGGTGGCCACAACATTTATATAACTTTCTTTAGAATAACATTTTGCAGATTGATTAAATCTTTGGGTTTCTTAAATTACTGTTAGATACTTAATGCTTGTGTTCCATCAAAGCAATGGAAAGCTGTGTCATGGGTTTTTCAGCAACTGGGGGAAAGTGGTCTGAAACCTAATGGAGCTACTTATGGACTTGCGATGGAGGTAATTACAGAATTACAATATCGACAACAAGTAACTTATCTTGAAAAAAATAGATATTAAATAACTTGGCTCTTCTTACTTTTCACTACAAGTCTACACACACAATCAAATTGATAACTGCTATTCTGAGTTCATAGTTATTATGCTGTCATCTTTGTTTATGCCGCAAACAGAAAACTAAACATGGTACAATATAAGCTGTTTTGGGAGAACTATTCTTGAAAAATCTATTTGGTTGATTTATTATGGTATTACTTTTTTGAAAATGTGATCAAGTCTTACAGGTGATGCTTGTTATAAGGTAATGCTGCAATCGGGCAACTATGACCTTGTCCATGAGTTATTTCAAAAGATGTGGAGCAGTGGGGAAGTTCTAGAAGCCCTTACATATAAAGGTAGTGTTTTACTTTTCATATCATTTGCAACTGTTATTCTGATGGCCTGCTATATACTTCCTCTCTTCCTTAGTGTTGGTGAGAACTTTTTGGAAGGAAGGTAAAGTTGATGAAGCTGTGAAAGTTGTCAGGGACATGGAAAGACGGGGCGTTATGGGAACATCTAGTGTATATTATGAGCTAGCATGTTGCCTTTGCAACTGTGGTAGATGGCAAGATGCTATTCTAGAGGTACTTTTCTTTTTCAATTAAACTCCAAATTTTTCATTCAGATACTCGCAAAACCCTAATTAAAGTATTTTTTTCCATTGAAATATGGCTTGTAGGTTGAGAAGATAAAAAGACTTCCTCTCGCTAGACCCGTGGAGGTTACTTTCACCGGCATGATTAGGTCATCAATGAATGGTGGGCACATTGATGATTGTGTATCTATATTTGAATTTATGAAAGACCACTGTGCTCCTAACGTAGGGACAGTAAATATCATGCTAAAAGTTTACGGCCAGAATGACATGTTTTCTAAAACTAAAGTTTTATTTGAGGAAGTTAAGGTTGCAAAGTCAGATTTATGACCCGATGCATACATGTATACCTTAATGTTGGAAGCATCTGCCCGTTCAAATTAAATCCTTCTAAAGGTCCTGCTATAATGGTTGTTTGTTCTGTAGGAAGTTGGATTGCTCCTGTTTCGGTTCCGAATCTCCCATGTCCATTAGAATTGTTTTCACAATTAACGAAAAAATGTTTGGTAATATTCTGCGATTTAAGACGAGTCAAAACGTTGTTGGTGAGATTTTCCTTTTTCAGATTATCCTGCTTCAATGTTTTTTGGAAATATTACATTGTTCTGCTATTTTGATTATTACATTGTTCTGGTTTTTCAGATTATAAACAATACATTATAGTATCAATCAAGATGATACTGGTTTCCATTATAAATGAATTGTCATTTTAAATTTATAATACAAATCACAACTGATTCTCCATCTTTTTGCAGGAATGTATCATGGGAACTCTCAAAGATAAGACTGTCTTACTTGTAACTCATCAAGTTGATTTCTTGCATAATGTTGACTCTATCATGGTATGTATATGCTCACAAGTCCCTAAATTATTGAGTTTTTCTATAAATGGAAGTTAAATTCAATTTGTCCCAACTTATCTTAATCTTACCAATAGTATTAGATATTATATTTTAGCTTATATTTTGACATCAACTTTAAAGGTGATGCGTGAAGGAAGAGTAGTGCAAAGTGGAAAGTATGATGAACTTCTCAAAGCAGGCCTAGATTTTGGTGCACTTGTGGCAGCTCATGAATCCTCTATGGAGATATTAGAAACAAGTGATAATTCCAATGATGATTCTTCTCAGTCTCCAAAACTCACCTGCATTGTATCGAAAGAAAAAGAAAGCGGGGTTGAAAAGCAGTCCTCTCAAGATCAATATAAGTTTGATGATAAAACTGCAGCAAAGCTCATTGAAGACGAGGGAAGAGAAACTGGACATGTGAGCCTTAAAGTATACAAACAATATTTCACAGAAGCATTCGGATGGTGGGGAATAGCACTTGTAGTAGCAATGTCAGCTAGTTGGGTGTTATCTTTTTTAGCTGGTGACTATTGGTTAGCAATTGCAACTTCTGATGGTTCTGGCATTCCTTCTTTTACTTTCATTTTCGTCTATGCTGCTATAGCTGTTGTTGCATGCATAATTTTTATAGGAAGAGCTTTCATGTATACGTATTTGGGTTTGAAGACATCTCAAAGCTTCTTCGTTGGAATGCTTCAAAGTATCCTTCGTGCACCAATGTCATTCTTTGATACCACTCCTTCTGGCAGAATCTTGAGTCGTGTGAGTTTCATTCAACATCCCTTTTAATGTTTGGTTTATGCTTTATTAGTGTTTGAATTTGCTAACTCTATCTACTCTTGTTATGAATTGTTTAGGTATCTACTGATATACTTTGGGTGGATATAACAATTCCAATGTTTACAAACTTTGTAATGATAGCATACTTATCATTATTCAGTATCCTCATTGTCATATGCCAGAACTCTTGGGAGACTGTCTTTCTCATAATTCCACTGGTCTGGCTCTACAACTGGCATATGGTATGATATACCTACTCCTATAGAGTAATGTTATCTTGCAACTTGGTCCTATTTTGATTATTACATTGTTCTGGTTTGCAGAAATATTATCTTGCAACATCTAGGGAATTGACTCGTCTTGATTCAATCACAAAAGCTTCGGTGATTCATCACTTTTCAGAGACCCTTTCTGGTGTTATGTGATAACGCGAAATCATATCGTTTATTTGGCTTGATTTACATGCATTTATTTGTGACTTTTATTAATTTATCTTGATATATGTTCTATTATATGATTAATTTACTTCGTTTTGCAGATTGGGGAGAATTTGGACTAAAGAAAGAAAAGGAGAAGAAACAGATGAAAAACGGATGAAAAATAGATGAAAAACAGCAGATACGGATTCTGCTGGTGTGACGACCGTCACAGGTCCATGACCACCGTCATGCGTGTGACAACCGTCACATTTCATGACGACCGTCACGCAGACAAAAAATGCAGAATCAGAATTAACGATCAATCTCAACTTAAATCCTTCCTACACTTTCTCCACTCACTGCCCACTACTGGAAGTTACTACACTTTCTCCACTCACTGCCCACTACTGGAAGTTACTACCACTTTCTCCATATCTCACGCATGATCTCAGGAAGTTGAGATAAGAAACATCTCCTATAAATAGACAAGAGACTCACAGAGAAAGGTGTGGATTCTTCATCCCAAAGTTCTGCCAAAGTTCCATCAAAGTTATTTATCGTTACTTTTATTTTCCTTTCCATTTTCCTTCAGTTCAGAATATTGTATTTTCTTCCTGTACCTTTTATTTCTCGCCAAAGTAGAATCCTGCCGACATTGTGGGGGACTACCCAAGGATTTGAGATCAGTACAATTTACAGGTTTTTATTAATTGAATTACTACTTTATTTTTGTTATGATGCACGCTTTATTATTCCGTTGTTTATGTCTATTTCCGTTCGCATTAATTATCATGTCTGGCTAAGTTAGTTTTATCGGTATGTAACCGAATTAGTAGGATAGGATTCGATAGTAACCGGCATCTTCCCTTTTTACAAACAACCTTTTTGGCCGTAGTGTTTAAATTTAATTACTGAATAAACTTCGTCGCGAAAGCGAGAACTTATTTAAAAGTAGTTTTGCCACGAAAGTGGGAAATTAATTAAGGTACGAACCAACAAGCGAAAGTTGCGGCAAGACCAGATAGTAAACACTAGGCATTTGTTTTAATAACAGCGAAAGCACTTTAAAATGGATTAGAACCTAGAGATTTCCAAAAAGTAGTTTTAACCCCGAATGGGACAGCGAAAGCGTACATTCGACCCTTAGAATTATGACTAGCGTCAACAACCATCGTGATACGAAAGTCTTCAGATCACTATTTTCTTCTGAACAATGTTTGCAAAGAGTAAGAAGCATCGGTGACCTGTTGAATCCCATATAACTAAGTCTTTGCATACCGATATCCTTTACCATATTTCTTTAAACCAATTTTCTTTATTTCTTTTGCATTTAATTTCATTCGCATTCAATTTTCCTAATTCCAATAGCCTTAGCTTTACGCCGTAATAATAGATAACGGTAGATTGACATTGGTCTCTGTGGGTTCGACAATCTTTTATATTACTTCGATATTTCCATGCACTTGCGGAGCGATCAAGTTTTTGGCGCCGTTGCCGGGGACCAACAGTCAATATTGTGATTCCGTTGTTGCGTAGTATAGCCTAAGGCACTCTTATCTAAATCATTATGTATAACCCATATTTCCCTTATAATTACCACCCTCCATATTATAACTACCACCCCCAATATTTTGAGGAAACACAAATTCCGCTTAAATCCGACCTCGAAATATTATTAGAAGATTTCAATACTACGCACTCTCACCCAAATTCCCTCTATGATGACGACTCCCAATGTTTTGAGGAAACGCAAGATTTTGATACATCCAACCTCGAACTACTACTAGAAGAATTTAATGAGACGTCTACTCACTCTAGGATAGAATATATGATGGAGCGCTTTGTGGAAACACAAACTCTCCAAAACGAATATTTTAGAAAACAACATCTCCAAATTAATGAAGACCTTAGGCAGATGAACGTTATTGTCGATTCCCTCACAACTCACAGCGAGACTTTGGAAACTCAAACCTCCCTGCTTAGACAAACACCTCTAGGACCCTTCCCAGAAGGACATGTGAATGTTGTAACAACCGTTAATGAAGAACAAATAGAAGATCCTAGGGAGATTGATGATGAGCCTGTGGAGAGTTTTGGTGAGAAAAGCATACATATTGAGAAAAATCCACCGACACCAACCGAAAGGGAGGTTGTCGAAGAGGTAGAGAAGGAAGCACGTATCGTTGCTCCTCCTCCCTATACCCCACCTATTTCTTTCCCACAAAGGTTTGCAGAAGTTAAGGTAGACTCCCAATCCAAAACATATATGGAGGTATTGAAAAATATACACACCAATGCACCTTTGTCTAAGGCCCTTCATAGAAAAAGAAAATTCGAGGACCGTGAAACTAGGGTCATTATTACTGTTAAAAGGGTGCGATTAACTTTTGAGGTGGTGGATGAAATAACAAAGCCCAAATTTGAAAAGCTGATACGCAGAATAGATCCAGAACCACCACCACGCGTTCAAAACAAGAAACCACCCTACAGAAGAAAGAAACGAAAAGGTGAGGGATATGAGAGATGGCTTGATAAGTGGCCATGGAAACCGAAGACTATTCAAAGTTCGATCGAGGAACCATTCTCGAAAGAACCACCATGAGTACTTGCACTCCTTAGCCGTCGAGCTATCGACGCTAAACAAAGCGCTGTGTGGGAGGCAACCCACAAGGTCTTTATTTTAATTTGTTTGTTTAAATCGGCAGAAAATAAAGAAATGTATCGCTTGTTACGCTTTAGCTATATCTAGGCGAAAACTCTCTAGATGACGATCTGAGAAGATGAGCTATGCCCACGGACATTCATACGAGTGTCGCTACTGGTGGGAACACTGATGATGAGTACTTCCCCTTGACGCGAGCAACATGATGAGCTGGTTTGAGAATTACACAAACAAAGTATCTCAAAATGCCCGCCACCAAAGTAGAAGTGATCAACAAAGACAAGGATAGCAAGAGCAGTAGCATTCATACAAGTTCTATCTTTCCTTTTCCACCTTTTACTGAAACATTGAGGACAATGTTTAGTTTAAGTGTGGGGGAGGAACTCTATCGCTTTCATTTTATTGCCTTTTAGTTTGATTTATTGTTTTTATCTATTTTTAATGCTATGTCAAAATCTTTGCATGTGCTGTCGAGTCTTTATGAGTGGTTTTCGCCTGTTATTCAAACTTCCCCAAAATTTCAAAATTTCAAAATTTTAACCTCCAACAAAAACTTCTTGATTCATGACATGGTACTCTGAAAGTATATAGGCTGTTTAGGCTATGTTAGAAAAACTTGGGAAAGTTTTGATAAAATTGATATCGTCCTGACAACCTTAACCCCCTAAATATGCAAAATAAATTTGAGTACCCATTATGCCGAGACCTTAAAACTCCAGGTTCTTGTAGTAATCCCTAAGTAGTTTATTTAAGCAGTCAACACCATCCTAAACACACTAAGTAAGAAACCGATGCAAATAAGTGTATGATCTCTAGGTTAAAATGAGAAAACTAAGAAAGAAAAGAAAAAATTATGAAGAAAAAGACATGTTCCTTCTAAGTTAGGTGCTCCTCACCCGAGCACTTAGCCTAACGGTACAAACTCTTTAAGTTCAATTGATGCTTAAGCATATTTGCAGAAAAAAATGAAATAATAATGAGATCGTAGTCACTAACAGGTCTACTTGCCATGAATGTGTATGGATAACGGGCTTAATGTGATTGCACTATAATGAAATGGGGTGAAAGAGAGCATGAGTTATAGGTTGAGTTATAATGGCATGATTCCGATTAGCTTGCATAAGTAAGGAGTTTTTGAAATTGTGTCGTTATGATATCCTTGGTATTAATATTTAGTACCTATCGATCTAACATTAGCCTAGCAGCCACGTATGATTAGAGTTTCGTCGTGACTTTGTTTCGAACTATGCTTATTTCTTTTTACTGTGTTGGTCGATTGCTTGAGGACAAGCAATGGTTTAAGTGTGGGGATGTTTGATAACGCGAAATCATATCGTTTATTTGGCTTGATTTACATGCATTTATTTGTGACTTTTATTAATTTATCTTAATTTATGTTCTATTATATGATTAATTTACTTCGTTTTGCAGATTGGGGAGAATTTGGACTAAAGAAAGAAAAGGAGAAGAAACAGATGAAAAACGGATGAAAAATAGATGAAAAACAGCAGATATGGATTCTGCTGCTGTGACGACCGTCACAGGTCCATGACGACCGTCATGCGTGTGACGACCGTCACATTTCATGACGACCGTCACACAGACAAAAAACGCAGAATCAGAATTCACGATCAATCTCAACTTAAATCCTTCCTACACTTTCTCCACTCACTGCCCACTACTGGAAGTTACTACACTTTCTCCACTCACTGCCCACTACTGGAAGTTACTACCACTTTCTCCATATCTCACGCATGATCTCAGGAAGTTGAGATAAGAAACATCTCCTATAAATAGACAAGAGACTCACAGAGAAAGGTGTGGATTCTTCATCTCGAAGTTCTGCCAAAGTTCCATCAAAGTTATTTATCGTTACTTTTATTTTCCTTTCCATTTTCCTTCAGTTCAGAATATTGTATTTTCTTCCTGTACCTTTTATTTCTCGCCAAAGTAAAATCCTGCCGAAATTGTGGGGGACTACCCAAAGATTTGAGATCAGTACAATTTACAGGTTTTTATTAATTGAATTACTACTTTATTTCTGTTATGATGCACGCTTTATTATTCCGTTGTTCATGTCTATTTCCGTTTGCATTAATTATCATGTCTGGCTAAGTTAGTTTTATTGGTATGTAACCGGATTAGTAGGATAGGATTAGATAGTAACCGGCATCTTCCCTTTTTACAAACAACCTTTCTGACCGTAGTGTTTAAATTTAATTACTGAATAAACTTTGTCGCGAAAGCGAGAACTTATTTAAAAGTAGTTTTGCCATGAAAGTGGGAAATTAATTAAGGTACGAACCAACAAGCGAAAGTTGCGGCAAGACCAGATAGTAAACACTAGGCATTTGTTTTAATAACAGCGAAAGCACTTTAAAATGGATTAGAACCTAGAGATTTCCAAAAAGTAGTTTTAACCCCGAATGGGACAGCGAAAGCGTACATTCGGCCCTTAGAATTATGACTAGCGTCAACAACCATCGTGAGACGAAAGTCTTCAGATCACTATTTTCTTCTAAACAATGTTTGCAAAGAGTAAGAAGCATCGGTGACCTGTCGAATCCCAGATAACTAAGTCTTTGCATACCGATATCCTTTACCGCATTTCTTTAAACCAATTTTCTTTATTTCTTTTGCATTTAATTTCATTCGCATTCAATTTTCCTAGTTCCAATACCCTTAGCTTTACGCCGAAATAATAGATAATGGTAGATTGACATTGGTCTTTGTGGGTTCGACAATCTTTTATATTACTTCGATATTTCCGTGCACTTGCGGAGCGATCATTATGACAATCCGTATCTTAAGAAAGCAGAATGAATTTTGTGATGAAAATATTGACAGGGTGAATGCAAGTATAAGAATGGATTTCCCATTGCAAACTTGTTACTTTTACAAATACTTGAATTGCACGTAGAATTATTCATTTTTGGCACAATGATACTTGTTGTTTTAAGATTATGATTTGATATGTTTTCGGATTTTTGTATTACATGACATGATTATGGAACTTTCATTTTACATGATTATGAAACTCACGTTTTTTCGATATTATAATGTTTATTTAATATTAAGTTTTGGAATTAATTTTACTACGCTAAAAAGCGATAGAAATTTTTTTTAAAAAAAACTATAAATAAAAATATTATTGTATAAATAATTTAAAGAAAAAATAATATAACTATTTTAGTAGATAATAATTTAAATAAAAAAATATATTATAAAACAATATAATACAATATATAAAAATTAATAATGAACCGTCAAGATATCACATTCACAACAGTTTTAAACCGTCGCAATCAACAATGGTAACAAAAATCAAAAGGATATTCACGACAGTATTTAACTGTTGTCATTTCCAATTTATGTCAGTTCCAACTAGTCGTGAAATAGAGTTCAGGACACTTTTAAACCGTCACAATCAACAATGAAAATAAAAATCAAAAGGCTAGTAACGACGGTCTTTAACCGTCGCTATCTCCAGTTTAGGTCAGTTCAAGCCCGTCGTGAAATATAACGACGATTGTGTGTGACAGTTTTTTCAACCGTCGCTAAACAACCTGGGGACACACGTTTCTGCGACGGTACTACAATCGTCGTAACCTGTCAAAATAACCATCGCAATCCATCGTTTTTCTTGTAGTGTATAAAATAGAAAAGGAAGGAAAGTATGTAGTATACATTATATGTTATAAATGCTTTTTTCATATTAAGATATGCGTGGTTTATAAGACTTTGAAATTTAAGTGAGGACGCTTGCCCACACACGAGAGAGAGAGAGAGAGAGAGAGAGAGAGAGAGAGAGAGAGAGAGAGAGAGAGAGAGAGAGAGAGAGAGAGAGAGAGAGAGAGAGAGAGAGAGAGAGAGAGAGAGAGAGAGAGAGAGAGAGAGAGAGAGAGAGAGAGAGAGAGAAAGAGAGCGCAAAGCATATATAGTAACCAAAGATGATAGCTAATGTCATTTGATGCATCGAGTTTCAAAAAGAAAGAAAATCCCAAAGGCACTTTCATTATATCACTATAGTCAAGTGCTTAGTTTCTCTTTCAAAAAAAAAGAAGTAAAGACTCTTACGTCTAAAACGAATATCCCGCCTTAGCTAACGAATGTCGGTGGTCTGATCAAACCTCTAAAGTGATTGAAACTTCAAAAGAGAAAAAAGAAAGCATGGAGTTACAACAATTCATAAACAACAATGGTGATAAGCTAAAGGCCGACACAAAGCTCTAAAGCTAACTATGCTTGAAATATCAAGGAAGTGTCTTTCATTAGATAAAAAATTATTACGCTCAAGGCATAAAGGCCTGGAGAATTTTGCAAGACATAAATAATATAATGAAATGGAAAAAAAAATTAAGTTGATGCATTTAGAGCTGAGGCATCAGGTACAACGCCTTGAAAGAGATCACAATATCATGGAAAACCTCCTTGCTTGCTCCACAAATCATTCTCAGACTCCGAGGATGTCCCCCATGGTCTGTTGAAGAGTATCATAAAGTGTCCACCTCAGGCCAGCCACCTCTTCTTAAAGAGCTTTCGAGGCCTCTAAATATTTCTGGTGCTTTTCAACCTGGTAAGTCTTCTCTACAATCGAATCAAAAGCATTCATGTGTCACTTATATGATGGAAAATTGCGATCTAAACGCAGCGGAAAACAAAACAATTTCCTTTAGTGATCCTTACGAATGAGCATGGTCAGTGATAGAATCGTTACCTCTTTGTGGCGATTCAGATCTTTGATGCAGCGATCACAAGCGTTGATGAAGTGCAACGCCTCTACTCAGTCCACACGAACAGCTTCCGGTCACAGTGCTAGCTGCTTACGAACGGAATTATTTGAGTGAGAAAAGAGAATCAAAAACGAAATTGCATCAAGTGAAAGCTTCATCACAAGGGTTCCTTTTATAGACTCTCTTGTGGGCTGCGGGCTAAAAACCCAATTCACATGATCCATAATATTATTATATATTATTATAATAACTATTATTATAATAAATATATTTATTTTATTATTATTTTATAACCATTATAAAATAACAATAATTATTATTATATTATCCGAATTTCTATTTTTCACTTAAGTGCACCGTACCTTACGGTGTTCCTTTGATTTCTCTATCTCTCATCAAACTGTCCTTATGTGTGTGACCCTGTAGGATTTCGTAACGTTGGTAATTATATTAAATTATATATTTAACATAATAAACAGTAAGCGGTATCTAGCAACACATCACTGCTACCCAAGTCACGAAAATGTCATGTGATCTGACAAAACCTTTTTCGTGATAATATATGTTTGTACAATTACCCTTTTTGCCCCTATGTCTATATTGAACACAAGGCATACACTGTGTCATCCTTGTCCAGTTCAATATTGGGCCCTTAGACATTTCTCCTGTTATGCAGGATTGGAAAATTCCATCTAGGACACTCATGTCCCTCAGCATGCTTTGTGGAGTGCCCATCAACTATCTTTATGATCATCCAGTTACGGATAATGTTTGATCAGCAATAAAGCACCCGACTCTACATCTAGGGTCCATAGTGGTTTCAGGTCGAAGGGTGGTAATACACCATTATCACCATGAGAATAACTTATGACACTTTGCATAACATACTATGTAGTATTCTCATAGCGGGTCAATCCGGTATAAATATTACTCCTAATATTTATACCTATGTCAAGACTTGATAACTCTTTATCCATGATCCATGAGATGTGATCATCAGTCTATCTTCATAATAGTCTCAATGCTTTTAATGTTATCCCACTTTGCAATAAAGCTTGACTACGGATATTTTAAGAATAATGTCTTTATGTTTAATGGGATATCATGATTAAGTCACACTTAACATTTCATTAAACAGACTAACTATTCTAGGGACTTTATTATTCTGAAAGACAAACATAATAAAGAAATGCCTTTTAGTATTAAACGAATAATCCGATACAAGTACCAAAAAGTATTGGCCTCTAGGGCTCACACCAACAATCTCCCACTAGCACTAGAGCCAATTAGGCATACCCTTAATACCCATAGATCTAGTATGACCATCATGCTTCTGTTGCGCAAGAGGCTTTGTTAATGGGTCAGCGATATTGTCAAGTGTAGGTACTCTGCATATCTTCACATCTCCCCGATCGATTATCTCTCGAATGAGGTGATAACGCCTAAGTATGTGTTTGGATCGTTGGTGAGATCTAGGCTCCTTAGCTTGTGCGATAGCACCATTGTTATCACAATATAAACCAATGGGATCCACAATGCTAGGGACTATGCCAAGTTCACTAATGAACTTCTTGATCCAAACAGCTTCCTTTGCTGCATTTGAGGCAGCAATATACTCGGCCTCAGTTGTAGAATCAGCAACTGTTTCTTGCTTTGAACTTTTCCAGCTCACAGCGCCACCATTGAGACAGAACACATAACCAGATTGTGATCTAAAATCATCCTTATCTGTCTGGAAGCTAGCATCAGTGTAACCAATTACATCAAGCTCTTCCTGACCTCCATATATCAAGAATGAATTCTTAGTCCTTCGCAAGTACTTAAGGATATTCTTGACAGCTACCCAGTGAGCATCACCGGGATCAGATTGGTACCTACTCGTTGCACTTAATGCATACGAGACATCTGGTCGAGTACATAACATGGCATACATGATAGATCCTATTGCAGATGCATATGGAATCTTATTCATGCGATCCCTTTCTTCCTTAGTTGAAGGGGATTGTGTTTTTGATAAACACAGACCATGTTGCATAGGTATGAATCCTTTCTTGGAATCATGCATATTAAAGCGTCTCAACACTTTATCTATGTATGTACTCTGATTTAGGCCAAGCAGTTTTTGTGATCTATCTCTATAGATCCTAATTCCTAATATATAGGCTGCTTCACCTAGGTCTTTCATAGAAAAACAATTCCCTAACCAAGTCTTCACTTGTTGCAAGGTAGGGACATCGTTTCCAATGAGTAATATGTCATCTACATATAATACCAGAAACACGATCATGCTCCCACTAACTTTCTTGTAGACACAAGGTTCATCTTCATTTTTGATGAATCCATATTGTTTTACGGTTTCATCAAAACGAAGATTCCAGCTTCTGGAAGCTTGCTTCAATCCATAGATTCATCGCTGTAACTTGCATATCTTTTGGGCATCTTGTGGTATGTCAAATCCTTCAGGTTGTGTCATGTACACATCCTCAAGAAGATTCCCATTAAGGAAAGCAGTTTTGACATCCATCTGCCATATTTCGTAATCATGATATGCAGCGATGGCAAGTAAAATCCGAACAGATTTAAGCATCGCAACTGGTGAAAAGGTTTCATCATAGTCAACCCCATGAATTTATTTATAGCCTTTTGCAACCAGTCTTGCTTTATAGGTATGTACCTTACCATCCATGTCAGTCTTCTTCTTGAAGACCCACTTGCATCCTATAGGGTTAACTCCTATAGGAGGTTCTACCAAGGTCCAAACCTGGTTTGTGTACATGGAATCCATTTCAGATTTCATGGCTTCTAGCCACTTCTCAGACTCAGGACCAGTTATGGCCTCTTTGTAGGTCACAGGCTCATCTTGATCCATGAGTAATACATCACCCTGATCACTTATGAGATATCCATATCTCTCAGGTTGGTGACGTATCCTGCTTGACCTACGCTGGTCTTGTTCTTCTTGAGCAGGTTGCTCTTCCACAACTACTTGTGTTTCCCGCTCTAGTTCCTCCATAGGTGTTTCAATGTTTTGTGATTCTTGAATTTCTTCAAGCTCTATTTTCCTCCCATTGTTTCCTTTGGAAATAAAATCCCTTTCCAGAAAGACTCCAGTTCGAGCGACAAACACTTTGCCCTCAGAAGGATTGTAGAAGTAATATCCTCTTGTTTCTTTAGGATACCCCACAAATAAGCATTTGTCAGATTTGGGCTCAAGCTTGGTTGAAATTTGTCGTTTGACGTAAACTTCGCAACCCCAAATCTTCATGTAAGACATATGTGGTTTCTTACCACTCCATATCTCATATGGTGTCTTATCAACCTTTTTGGATGGAACACGGTTAAGTGTGTAAGCTGCTGTTAATAATGCATGTCCCCAAAAGGAGTTTGGAAGATCGACGTGACTCATCATGGATCGGACCATGTCTAACAAGGTTCGATTTCTTCTCTCAGATACACCATTCCATTGTGGTGTTCCAGGAGGAGTAAGTTGGGATAGAATCCCATACTCTTTTAGATGGTCATCAAATTCTAGGCTTAAATATTCACCGCCTCGATCTGATCGAAGAACTTTAATATTCTTACCTAGTTGGTTTTGTACTTCATTCTTGAATTCCTTGAACTTTTCAAAGGACTCAGATTTGTGTTTCATTAAATACACATATCCGTATCTACTGAAGTCATCAGTAAAAGTGATGAAGTACTGAAAACCTCCTCTGGCTGGTATGTTCAGTGGTCCACATACATCAGTATGTATGAGTGCCAAAAGATCATTAGCCCTTTCACCTTTTCCTGTGAATGGGGACTTTGTCATCTTTCCAATTAAACAAGATCTGCATGTCTCATATGATTCATAATCAAAAGAGTCCAAGAGTCCATCTTTATGGAGTTTGGAAATGCGTTTCTCATTTATGTGGCCTAATCGACAGTGCCATAGGTAAGTTGGATTCAACTCATTAGGTTTCAACCTTTTAGTATTAATGTTATAAATTGGCATTTCAAGATCAAGGACATATAGTCCATTATTCATTTTTGCAGTAGCATAGAATATATCATTCAAATAAATGGAGCAACAATTGTTCCTTATTATGAATGAAAAACCAAACTTGTCCAAACAAGAAACGGAAATAATATTCCTGCTAACTGCAGGTACATAATAACAGTTCTCTAACTGAATTATTAAACCACTAGGTAAAGTTAAAACATAAGTTCCTACAGCTAAAGCAGCAACCTTTGCTCCATTGCCAACTCGTAGGTCAACTTCACCTTTTGCCAAATCTCTACTCCTTTTTAGCCCCTGCACATTAGTACAAATGTGAGAACCGCATCCAGTATCTAATACCCATGATGCAGAAGTAGATAAATTAATTTCAATAACAAAAATACCTGAATTTGAAGTCTCTACTCCATTATTCTTATCTTCCAGGTACTTTGGGCAATTTCTCTTCCAATGTCCGGTCTTACCGCAATGGAAGCAAGTGCCCTCCTTTGCTATTCCTCCACTAGGCTTCAAAACAGGAGGAGTGGGTTTGGGTTTGGCAACTTCCTTGCCTTTCCCTCTACCACCCTGTTTGATGGGCCTCTTGTTCTGTTTCTTTCCATTACTGACCATCAGAATGGATTTCCCTTTTGTCTTCATATTCTGCTCAGCAGTTCTCAACATGCCTAGCAGTTCTGGAAGACTTTTGTCCAAGTCATTCATATTGAAATTCAGGACAAACTGACTGAAGCTCTCTGGCAACGATTGCAAGATCAGATCAATCGCAAGTTTTTTTCCAAGGGGAAACCCTAATCTGTCAAGGTTCTCCACATACCCAATCATCTTGAGTACATGGGGACTTACAGGGGCTCCCTCAGCTAACTTGTTGTTAAAAAGGGACTTTGAAACCTGAAACCTCTCATTTCTTGCTTGCTCTTGATAAAGCATTTTCAGATGTCCGATCATATCGAACGCAAACATGTTCTCGTGTTGCTTTTGCAACTCAGAGTTCATGGTAGCAAGCATGAGGCAAGCGGTTTCATTGGCATCATCGAAATGCTTCTTATAAGCATCTCTTTCTGCCTTTGGTGCAGAACTAGGAGGTTCCTCCTTAGGAACTGGTGTCTCCAAGACATACAGCTTCTTATCGTGCTTGAGGACAATCCTCAGATTACGGTGCCAATCCAGGAAATTTGTCCCAGACAATTTTTCCTTATCTAGGATGGATCGCAAAATATTGTTCGATGTGTTTGTTGTCATGGTAATCTACAAGAGAAATATGAAAATATAAGTATCATTAAAACAACATATTTAATTAGGCCTTTAATCAAATATGCTCCCACTATTTTATTCAAAACAAATGACCCTCATCATTTGATTCGGAAAATCCCGTTGGAAGACTTTCTAGTGGGTCGAGATCCATGTTTCACTTTGTTTTAAGTCAGCGTTAGGCTGATTACACAAAACTAAGTTATTTAGGTAGGAACTCCTTCCAATTGTATCTCATACAACTCTCGAATATTTTCAATTGGGTGAATAACTCCTTATTCTGATCCATCACATGAATCATTCCCAATTCTTGCTTCTAAACATATATAATCTTATTATAATTTGTTTAGTTAAGTTTGACCCATTGTTTTAGCAATTGGATATTACAATTATCCCATCACACCTTACTAATATAGAACATGCACCTCGCGTAGGCGAAACCTACAATGCTCGATACTAGTCTTGATGAGTGCTAAAAATTGGAAAGCATAAACTTAATATTTAATTTTGAGGGAATTTGTTATTAGTTTGATCTCACTGGCTTAACATGCAAAACGTCTCTCACATGCATCAACATACAATTACATGCATCAACATACATATAAAAAGATACAATTATGGCCCCTAACGCAATTGTTCTCTCAAGCCAATGAGAGAACCTAAGCTAACCTAATAACGATCTAAGCTTCTCCAAGCATGATCTCCAAGGTTATCCTCCTTTAATATTGAATACTTCCTCCTTTTTTTTTCATAACATAATATTACATTACATATAAGAAAACTCGTTTTACATACGAGGGAGTGAGATGAGAAAAGAAGTTACATAAAGAGATTGAGAGAGAGGCACGACACGCAGGCCGTATTCAAAAATCCCAAAACAATAATAAAGGAAAAACTAAGGCCATAACTGATCACCACAAATAAATAATAATAAACACACTTTTATTATTAGTTTAAAATTCCGATAATTAAATAAACTAAATTAAATTTCGGCTGATTGATCACACTTTGCAGACTTAGCCGGGGGTTCCGCTGCCCGGTCAGCGGACGTTTCCTGCACACTTTTATTATTAGTTTATGAACACTTCATTGTATTTCACGTCGTTTCCTGCACAACTTTTGTGCATTTACAACCCCAACCGGAAAAGTCTGCGGCAATACAACACTTGTACTGCCATTAATCCTAATGCAACAATTTCATGCCGTCAAACACAACTCGATTGATAACTCAATATGATAGATCAACATGTCATTGCTTCACCATACTAACGTCGGATTCCGAAGCGAATGAAAATGATGATCTTTCAAAAAGAATTACAATCCTTATGTGATTGAATGGATGAAATCAAAACAGTATATCCCATATACCATCTTTGCATCAGAATTTCTTATATCTTATATAAAAGTGATCGATCTAATTGTGTAACCTATGGATGATCAATGTATCGCACAACTTCACCATACTAATGTCGGTTTCTGAAGCATAATCAACATCAATCATCCAAATCGTACACAACAGATGCCAAATTTAATTAATCGTTTATTGTTAAATTCATTCTGTGTTTTAATCGAATCAAATACAGAAAAGACGGAAATTTAACAGCTATCAGATCCATGGTTTCGTAAGTGGCTCTGATACCACTGATGGAAAATTGCGATCTAAACGCAGCGGAAAACAAAACAATTTCCTTTAGTGATCCTTACGAATGAGCATGGTCAGTGATAGAATCGTTACCTCTTTGTGGCGATTCAGATCTTTGATGCAGCGATCACAAGCGTTGATGAAGTGCAACGCCTCTACTCAGTCCACACGAACAGCTTCCGGTCACAGTGCTAGCTGCTTACGAACGGAATTATTTGAGTGAGAAAAGAGAATCAAAAACGAAATTGCATCAAGTGAAAGCTTCATCACAAGGGTTCCTTTTATAGACTCTCTTGTGGGCTGCGGGCTAAAAACCCAATTCACATGATCCATAATAATATTATATATTATTATAATAACTATTATTATAATAAATATATTTATTTTATTATTATTTTATAACCATTATAAAATAACAATAATTATTATTATATTATCCGAATTTCTATTTTTCACTTAAGTGCACCGTACCTTACGGTGTTCCTTTGATTTCTCTATCTCTCATCAAACTGTCCTTATGTGTGTGACCCTGTAGGATTTCGTAACGTTGGTAATTATATTAAATTATATATTTAACATAATAAACAGTAAGCGGTATCTAGCAACCATCACTGCTACCCAAGTCACGAAAATGTCATGTGATCTGACAAAACCTTTTTCGTGATAATATATGTTTGTACAATTACCCTTTTTGCCCCTATGTCTATATTGAACACAAGGCATACACTGTGTCATCCTTGTCCAGTTCAATATTGGGCCCTTAGACATTTCTCCTGTTATGCAGGATTGGCAAATTCCATCTAGGACACTCATGTCCCTCAGCATGCTTCGTGGAGTGCCCATCAACTGTCTTTATGATCATCCAGTTACGGATAATGTTTGATCAGCAATAAAGCACCCGACTCTACATCTAGGGTCCATAGTGGTTTCAGGTCGAAGGGTGGTAATACACCATTATCACCATGAGAATAACTTATGACACTTTGCATAACATACTATGTAGTATTCTCATAGCGGGTCAATCCGGTATAAATATTACTCCTAATATTTATACCTATGTCAAGACTTGATAACTCTTTATCCATGATCCATGAGATGTGATCATCAGTCTATCTTCATAATAGTCTCAATGCTTTTAATGTTATCCCACTTTGGAATAAAGCTTGACTACGGATATTTTAAGAATAATGTCTTTATGTTTAATGGGATCTCATGATTAAGTCACACTTAACATTTCATTAAACAGACTAACTATTCTAGGGACTTTATTATTCTGAAAGACAAACATAATAAAGAAATGCCTTTTATTATTAAACGAATAATCCGATACAAGTACCAAAAAGTATTGGCCTCTAGGGCTCACACCAACAATATGCATCTTAGAGAGAACCCTTTAGTTAGGTCACTTAAGCCACTAAGGTAGAATAGGAGCCTTGTACTTTCACTACCTCTCGTAAAGAGTTAGCAGCATTAGCTTCTTCCTACAGCGCGACTACCTCCTACTGAATGGTAGTGCATTTAGCTCTAGGGCTTTGGCCGTCTCTTTCCAAGCGTCTATTTCTTTGAAGGGACTACCGGGGGCTAAAACATCACCTCGTCCAACAAAAGCAAGAGAGAAAAGAGAAGCGGCTTTTTACATGCTAAGAGTAATCTCATAAGCCATTTCTATCGTATCCCCCTCAGGGAGATTCTAGACAAAGGATAAATCCAACACTGAGACAATAGCGAAAACCTCCTTATAAGTGCGTGGAAGCTAGGAGGAGAAAATATATGGTATCTTTATGAAAGGAGTCACCTCCCTAGAGGCGTCATTCTCAACAAGCGGAGTCCACTTTAGAGAATACTCAATTAGAGGAAAAGTTGGTTCCCCTACCAACAAAGTGGTCGCAGCTTTCACATGATAATCCACCTCGAGCACATAAGCTGAAGATTCTAAAGTCGCAGTAAGAGAAGGGACCGGAGCGGGAGAGGGGTTAGAAGAAGAAGTCTCAGTATTCACCACAACCTGAATACCTTAGGCATCAACAAGATTGTAGAACATGTTCAACTTGCTTCTTTTATCCATGTTATCTGCAAAATTCAATTCCGCGTGTAAAAAAAAGCACGATGGCTCCGCTCTCACCAAAGATTTCACTCCTCTCCTCAAGGTTAACTACACTCAAAATAACATGAGTATCAATTCTCCTCTTCCTCACTTAGGTAGGGGGAACCTCACCAGGGTCGAACTTTTCCTCAAAACCAAATCCATGAAACCAAGATTACATTTCATCCTTTATTGTAACCTTGTCTAGAGAAAGAGAACCTGAATTGGTACAATAGGAGAAAGTGGACCGGTTGAGATGAGTTTTGGACCAATATTTTGGATATAAAACCCGACAAGGGAAAGGTGGATCAGCAGGAAGGTAACATAAAAATAGAGTGAACTGCAAGAGTTAGGGACTTCACCAATAAAAAAACGTCCCATAAAATCGCCCTAATTCATAGTAAATGGATCAAATCACTTATGGACCAGATGGAGGTAAATGAGCCCCTGATTGCAAAAGTTATTCGGGGAAGTACGTCTCAGATGAAAAAGATCAAAGAATAAGTTAAGAGATGGCTTCAAGGATTTGTACTCGACATACACTTAGAAGACCCTTATATATGCCCATGATACACTTGGATGACTACCTAAAATTTAGAAAAAGATAGTCAAAGTCCTATTCTTATAAACAAACACTCATAGAACATGACCATATAGTAATCACAAGATTTGCATATACTTTTCTTTTCTGGCACCGGAAGGACAAACCACTCTGAAGGTTCACCAACCACTATGTCGATATTACAAAGGGAGGCCTCAGTACTCAGAGTTGAGGAAGTTCTCTCTACCTTTGCACCTACCCAATCGTACTCTGATGCACCTAGCCGACTTTGAAGATTAAAGTTCTCCTACACCTCATCGCCTCTCGGCCCACAACCAACTATTCATAGACGAACCCGAATGAAATCTTTAGCATATTACCTCCTTCGTAAGTTGGCTCTCACCCTCTCCTTCGACAAGACGCGAGGAGGCATGACGACTTCAATGCGATTTATTCTTCCGCCATCATTCAATATAAGGACGCCTAATGACCCGAAAGAAGTTTCTTCCTCCGAGAAGGTATTAAATACCCTTTATGAGTCAAAATTATTAAATAAGATAACAACTTCTAGTTCTAAATGATTACTATCGAAATAAGGAAGATGTGAATCAAGGGATGTCCATGTTGCAGAAGCAGAAGAAGTTTCAACTTCAGAACCATTCACTAAATCGACAGTGTTATCACTCATCCTAACTAAAAAAATAGGAAATGATGAAAGTAAAGTTTGAGTTGAGAGAGTACATGACTAAAGAAGGTTGATGAAATAGAAGAAATGAAAAAGCGAAGCTATATTTATAGAAACTGAATATTTATAGAAGGTTGACTAAAGAAGGTTGAGAGAGTACTTCTAAATATTCAACTTACTACATTTATAGAAACTGAAGGATCAAGACCAACTATGAACATAGATTACAAGATCAACTACCAGAGTTCTACTCAAGGAAACACGCCAAACTCAAGTGCATTTGAGCACTCTCTGAACAACGTCACACTCTAGTTGGTCATGTCATCACATGTGTTAGGAATGAGTGACAAAGCATCTCAATGATGGAACCGCATTAAATGTGCATATTCCCAATTACTTTTCAAAACGAATCCCCAACAATTCAATTTTATCTCACACTAGACTGCAACATGGATGTCGATCGATGATACTTAAGAATTCCTCTAGCTTCTTTAGTACTTGGCAAATTCTTGGGGAAAATTGTTCTTGATCAGCCAAAGGCCTAATCCATCTCAATCCCATACTACTCGATCCAACATATAAAAAAGTTCATGGGCCACAAGAAGCTACACAATCTATAATCTTCAATTTCACTTTACTCTTGTCGAATCTTGAACTGACTTAGATATCAAAGTGCTAACCAGAACATTTATAGTTCACAAAATTGTAAGGAATTTGGAGCCACAAGAAGCTACACATTTATAAGGAATTTGGAGCCACTATTCAAAATTGACAATTATTCATCTCTTCCTTCGTGAAACGAAAATATTTATTTCTAATTCTCAAACATTATAATTATATATATATATATATATATATATATATATATATATATATATATATATATATATATATATATATATATATATATATATATATATATATATATATATATATATATATATATATATATATATATATATATATATATATATATATATATTCTCATTTTTTTCTTAATTTCTTAAATATAGTTTCCATTGTTGTTTATATTTTTTGAATAATAGTGTTCTTTGAGCCTTAAAGGTTTGTTCTAATTCTATTGAGTTTTCATTGTTCTTTATATTTTTTCGTCTCAGCTTTTTATAATTAATTTTATATATTTTTTCGCATTTTCTTATAAACTTTTAGATTAACTTGACTTCCGTTAAATTTAATTTTAGTAGAAATCTTCCAACATTTAGTCTTACAAAGAAATTTCGTGATTTCATAGTAGTTAAGTTTAAAATTTTCTCGAGTACAAAGAAAATTTAAAATTTAAAATTTCCCAAAAAAAAAAAAATAATGTCGATTAATATCTAAAATTTAAATATAGTTGTGTCGCTTCATTTCTATATCATTAAAATTGTGACAACTAAAAAAAATCAAAGATTGTAAAAAAAATAAAAAATAAAACTATAACAAAAAAAAAACAAGCAAATAACTAAAATTTAATTTTAAATAAAGTATTGAAATAACAATTAAATAGAATTTTTATTATAACAAAGATAAAATTTAATTCATAAAACCATTTGAACTTGTTACATTAGAGTGAAGAGTTAGTTAGTGTTTCCATATCAGTTTTTGACTAACTTTTGATTATAGAATTGGTTACTTACAATCAAGTGCAATTATCACTTATATAGTAATTAGTTGACCTATTACATCATATTTTGATTACACATAAGTTGACAGCTGGCAATCTTGGCTAGAGCTACAATTAAGCTAAACTTACTAATCTTTATTCTAATACCCTCTCCTAAAACCTCATCCGGAGGTAACAACTCTGGGATAGTGCTTTAAGACTATAAATCTAGTAGAGGCAAGAGGCTTGGTGAGCATATCACCCCACTTATTAGTGCAGGGATATGAATATAACTTGAAGTTATTTGGCCATGATTTTTTCACTGACACGCCTTAGCTGGTCATGTCATCACATGTGTCAAGAATGGGTGACGAAGCGTCTAAATAATGGAACGAAATTAAATGTGCCTAGTCCCTATTACTTTTCAAAACTAATCCCCATCGATTCAATTTTATCTCATACTAGGTTACAACATGGATACCGGTCAATGATACTTAAAGCTTCCTCTATATTCTCCAATGCCGGACAAAGTCTTAGGGGAAAATGTTCTTGATCGGGCAAAGACCCAATTAACTAAGGCTCAATCCATATTAATCCCACACTACTCGACTTAACATATAAAACAGTTCACATGCTACGCGAAGGTACACAATCTATGATCTCAAATTTCACTTTACTCTTCTTGAATTTTGAACTGACATGGGTGTCAGAGTGATAATCATGCATGTCCACCCCGCGCCGCTGTAAAGGAGTTCAGAGCCACTATTCAAAATTAACAAATTTTCATCTCTTATTGTTTCTGATTCCTTCGTGAAATAGAAACATTCATTTCTAGTTTCCGAACGGAATATATATATATATATATATATATATATATATATATATATATATATATATATATATATATATATATATATATATATATATATATATATATATATATATATATATATATATCATAGAGATACCTCAATTCGTTAAAGCTATTGGATCAGAACTTAAAATCGAAAGAGGGTTTCGTTTGATGACTGCTACCTGAATCCTGCATCAGGGTGGTAATTATCAGGTCGGTTTGACTAACATCGTCACTCATCAGGGTCCTCATTTTCTTTGGATAACTCATCTTTGAGTCCTCGGGGGTAGGAGCAGAGATCGGTTGGGGCTTTGATATGACATGAGTAGCTTTAGTAGCATCCAACTTCTTTCTTTTGAGGGCCTAGGTCTGAGTACCCGTGAGGTCACTCTTAGAAGCAGATTGATCCCTTCTCCTCGCCCTGGTTTTGACCATCAACTTTTTTTGTTTGGAGAGTTTGAGATTTATCATGTTGGCTACAATAAAAGCACCATAGTCAATGAACAGGATGACTAATAATATCATAATAGAACAATAAATAAACATGTGTAAGCATTACCCAAAAAAATAGAAATTTGTTCGGGGTCATCAGCCATCTGTAAAAAATCTTTGACTTTGACAACAACCAAAGACCGGATTTCCAAGTCATTCAATTTGTCATTGTCAAAATCGGAGAAAGGTAAGAGAATACCCGACCAATAGGTCAAAAAACGATAGTTCCCATCTAACATATACATAACCATGGGACATATTTTCCCACTTTTAACTCGGAAGAACTTGTCCTTAAAACCCTTATAATTGGTAGTGTATGCTTGTAGGAAGCTTTTTCCCGGAATTCCATTGAGGGAAACCCAACCTCCTTTTTCTGCACTCTTTTACTCAAAAAACAAGAAAAATAATCCTAAGGTCGATGTTATGTCCATTGTATCACAAAATATCTCAAAAGCCTTGATAAAGCCTCAACCATTATGGTGTAACTGAGAAGGGGCTATATTTAGGTTTTTAAGAAGATCAAACTCGAAATTGGTAAATTAAATACAGATTTTAAAGTCTTTGATGACTCCTGAAAAGAAATAGAAATACTCATCTAACACTCCTTTGGGACGAGTGATACAAACCCTTTCAACAACTACGCAAGGTTCCAATATAACATCTTCTTGATTCCCGGTTGAAGAGATTAAGGTAGTGGAACAAAGCTTGGAGATGTAGATTTAATCAATAATACTATGGTCGTAACTCAGAACCTCTTTTTCTATCAAATATCTTGTTGCTTCCATCTCAATATCCAAAAAATATGAGGAGGAAGACTCTGAATCAATGTTACTAGTAGGTGAAGGGATTTCACCATATAATTCTCTAATAATTCGGTCAAAATCTGCTCTACTCAAGTAACCCTCACACTCTCGCATGCAAGAATTCTAAATTCTATCTCTATCACTAGCAGTAAGAAAAACTGAACATTCTTTGGAATAATTATCATTTTGAAATGAAGACATAATAAAAGGAGTAGAAAAGAAATGATACTTGGAGCTTGAAGGAACAAATAACCGAAGAAGGAAGATTAGTTTATAAACACTCAAGAAGAAGATTGCTTGAAAGAGACATCCGAATAAAAAAACTAAACCTTTAAAGTAATAGAGTTGTAACGGTCAATAATTTTTATCAAAGGGTAATGATGAAAGTGGGATTTTCCATAAAATTCATCATGAAGATGAGAGAGAAAGGCTTGTCATCATTAAATAGCTGACACTCACAGGGTAAGAAGCTGATCTCGAAGAAAGGGAATTCTGAGATTGTTTTGTCCAAACACTTTGTTCCTGAAAGACCTCGTGATTGGGGGGCTTATGTACATCCCAAAATTCTGTGAAGTCGAGTTGTTAAAAAAGGAGAGTACGAAGAGGCTAGAAAGTCAGATGATCATGTTCATACCTACAAATTGGAATCCACTTAGGAGCACTAAAACAAGCAAACTAGAGCCGACTTATACAAGCCAGGGGAAACCTCGTTCATACAAGTCGGGTCCAATGTTAATGTTAGGATTCCATATGAAGAGTTTCAAGAGACAGTTACAGAATGTTGCATGATAACATGGGAGTTATAATTATTGATGGGAGATACATTACATGGAAATTATAGGGGTGGCGAACGTTACATAAAGATGCATTTATGAGGGATATGAAAGAGTAAACATGGAGGAATGAAGGGAAGGTTGAGCCAATTAAATAAGATATTTCTTAAAGGTTGAAAGACACACAAAAATTAGAAAAGAAAGACATAACAGACACTCCAACCATTCATTTTAGGCTATCCTTAACTGATAACAAGGAAGTCAACCTTTTAGTGTTTTTTAACAAGAACACACGAGACGTAGCTTACATGTAATCCTAAATTATATAACTCAAGAAGAGTGTTGTGCTACATAATGTATCAAGCATGTACTCCTTGAATATATCATGAGTCCGGTGAATGATATCACACACATATAGAGTAGATAAAAAAGTGCATTGCATAAGCATTCATGTGTGTACTGTGCGATGTCATACAACTTTGTGTAATGTTGTATAAGTATGATATTGGCTGTGTATTATGAGTTGTACTACCCTTAATTGTTAACATACCTTATAATTTGTAAAATGTAATCTCACCCTTCTATTTCTATGTTTCCACGATGTGGACCTATATGCAAGATATCCTCTGGATGAGATTGAAGAATAGTCATATTGTTGTGCGGTTATTGAGTATGGTGTATAAGACAACTTCATTAGAATTCATTTTGTGTTTATGTATGATGACTTGTTAAGTCCATTAGTATGTTGAGTTATACTAAGGCTCTGATATTATGACATCAGGGTCGGGAATTATGTTTTCAATTATTATGTTTTGGTTTAATCTTTCAAAACAAGTAATTAGCTTTGAAAAATGTTTATATTGATTTGAGTTAATGTTATGCTCCGTTTAAGTGAATTATGTGTAATCCAAGTATATGTTTTGTTATGTTAAATAAATATTCACCAAACCATACTTTATAAAAAAAATCCTTTTGGGTTTTATGGTGTCACAACACTTTCTTGCCTTGAACTAAAGCTGAATTAAGGTTTCTTGAAGCCTTTCAAACCACTGCCTAGGTGCTTGCTTAAGGCCGTGGAAATCCTTGTTAAGCTTGTACACCAAAGCGGGATTGGAATTTTCAAAACTGTTGACAACAAGTTGTTGAAATAACCATTTTATAGGTGATAAAAATGGATATAATGATCTTGATAGTGATAGACTTGACCATATAGTAGAAAGTCTCACTGAAGTAAAATCCTTGTCTTTGATGGAAGCCATTGACATCTAGTCAGTCTTTATACCATTTGAGTGTCCCATCATGATTTTCCTTGACCCTAAAGACTCATTTGCAACCAATGGCTTGTCTTTGAGGGGGTATAGGAACAATTTTCTAAGTATCATTATGAATTAAGGCATCATACTCTGCTTACATTACTAACTTCCATTGCAAGTCAACAAGAGACTGTTTAATAGTTTTGGGCTCAATATTGGAAAGGAAAAGTTGAGGTTATAATCTAGGTTGAGAGAAACATGTTTTTGCTCTAGTCTGCATAGTATGAGTAGTAAGAGATCGACATAGAACATTGACAAGATTAGGTGGGATAAGCATAGATTTAGGTGAAATGGAAGAAGTGTAACAGCCCAAATTTCATTAAATAATTAATTGTAGTAATTAATTTATTTAGTGGGATTTTATCAATGTTGGAAATTAATTTTTATTAATTGGGATTAATAGAGAATTAAGAAGGAATTGGAGAGGAAGGAAAATGAAGGAAATATATAAGAGAGAAAGAAAAGAAAAGAAAGATAGAAAATATTTGGAAAGAAAGAGGAAAGAAGAAGAAAGGAGAGAAAGAGAAGAGAAGAAGAGGAAAAGTGGAAATCATCAAGAACCAACATCAAAGCTCCGATTAATCGAGGTAAGGGTGAGAAATGTTTCTATTTGATCATTGTGTGATGTTATGTATGTTGGGTTGGGGTTTTGGTAGAGTTTTCATCACTTTCCAATTAGGGCAAAAGTTGGAATAATCGGTAGATTGAGGATTTAATCGGTTGAAACTGAGCAATAATGCCGTAGAATAGTTGGGTAACATGTGTTGATGCTGTTTGTACTGATTTTGTTGTGTGAGAAGTTGGATGATGGTGGATGGTGGAGGTGGAACAGAATAGGGTTCTGTTCTGCGCAGGTTCGCTGGCTCTCGCCAGGCGAGTGAAGGCGAAGCTTCGCCAGGCGAAGCCTAGCGAATGTTGGCGAATAATTATATTTAAGTCCCAGTAGACTTCGCTGGTGGGCTCGCCAGGCGAAGTGGGATGGCGAAGGTTCGCCCAGCGAAGGTGCTGGCGAATGGTGGCGAATGAAGTCAGTAGCTACTGACTTGGGCTCGCTGGGAAGTCTCGCCAGGCGAAGCCTAGCGAGTGTTCGCTGAGAGAGTTCGCCAGGCGAAGGCCAGGCGAAGGTTCGCTGCGAGGGTTCGCCAGGCGAATGAAGGCGAATGTGGCAGTACATTTCCTTTGCTGTGTTATCCAAATGGTGATTGTTTGGTTGATTCGTATATGTTTATACTTCTATGTTATGAATGAGTATGTGAACTATTACGATAACATGTGCTGTGGGTAGCCTTCGGGCGTGAATCCTAGAGTTGTGGATGTTTGATTGTTGTGTACAATTATGTAATGAGTATGCATGAGAACATTTTGAATATGTGTGCATAACTTATAATTGTATGATTGGTATTGTAATGAGAATACCTTGATTTTTGTGATAATTAGAGACACATGGGAATACAATGAGAAATGTATGTGTATCGTCTAATGAATTGCGAGTGCATATATGTATGCGATTGTGGTGTGAATGCATGGGAACATATGTGATATGTGTGCATTGTTGTTGAATATGATGATGTGTGAAATGAATACATTGATAAATGTTTGATATATGTTGTATGTACAATCATTGTGTAATTCTTGAAGTGATGAATTATGTAAATGCATGAGATTAAGATGTCGGTCTTAAGTGCATTTGTTGTGGTTGATTGTACATGCATCATTTAGTCAAGAGGCAATGTCTGTTAGTTTCGTGGAAACTAGTGGCTTGTCCCAAACCTAGAAGTGTGGGTTTGAAGGCTTAGAGGACGGGCCTTTGTGGTTATCGGTCTAGAAGTGTGGACCCGGTTTAATGTAAAAACCGAAAAAAGATAACGGGTTATCGGTCTAGAAGTGTGGACCCGGTTTAATGTAAAAACCGAAAAAAGATAACGAGAGTCGGTACCGCATTGCATGAGTTGCATTGAGTTGTTGAGTCACATTGATATATGACATATGCATGAAGTGATGCTTATGTGTGGATGATGAGATTGTGGAAATTGTAAGTGTATACATAATGTGGGAATGCTTGTGGATATCCATGTTTGTATATATACATGTGTGGTAGTATATATGACTAAGAGAATGAAGTGTGGTGAGAAATGTGAATATGTGTTATATGATTACCTATATATATATAATCTTATGCTTTGATTATTATGGTTATATTTCTCACCCTTCTGCTGTTTTATAATGCTCTATGAGGCATTGCAGATTAGGATGCTGGAGTCCTTTTGTGAAGAATAGTCTTCATTCTTTTGAGTCTACTGCTCTGATATGTAACACCGGGTAGTTAGACTAGTATAGTCATTCTTTTGTGATACATTGTGATGTATCAGCTGATGTGGTTTTGTAATCTAACTGATATGATGTATTAATCTGGATGACTTATGTGCATTTGAATTAATATTTTGAAAAACGATCAAATGATTTTATCTTCCGCTTAAATTGAAAATGTTACATATTTTATGGAGCAAATAGTAGAAGTGGTTTATTGGTGAAATTGTGGCATTCTTCTTTTATACCTGATTATAAAACCTTTTTACTCTGATAACTTGTATGTGCTTAATTGTTTTATATGCATTTATTTGGGGTATAGAAGGGGGTGTTACAATAGTGGTATCAGAGCAGGTCGGTCCGTCCGGCCAAGTTGTTAGAGTGTTTTCCCTATGTGTCATTGATATGCGTGTGTTGCATTATCAATATTGGTTGTTCTTACGTGGTTCTGTTGCTGGAATTAGTAAGATGGTTGCAGGAAGGAACGACGAAGCGATTGCGGAGGCATTGACGAGATTGGCGGGGGCAATTGGGCAGAATCCTCCGGCCAATGTGAATGAGAGGAATCATGCTGATGATGGATTCCGTGCTTTGGGGAAATTCCAAAAGAATAACCCTCCGGTCTTCAAGGGAACTCATGAACCGGACAAGGCACAAATTTGGTTGAAAGCCGTGGAAAAGATTTTTCGAGTTATGAATTGCTCGGATGCACAGAAGGTGCAGTTTGGGACTCATATGCTCGAAGAAGAAGCTGAAGATTGGTGGGGTAATACTCGCCAAAGATTTGAGGAAGATGATATTGTGATTACTTGGGATTTGTTTAGAGAAACCTTTCTGGAGAAGTATTTTCCAGAGGATGTGCGGGGGAAGAAAGAGATCGAATTTCTTGAGTTGAAGCAAGGTAATTCGACGGTTGCTGAGTATGCGGCGAAATTTGAGGAGTTGATCAAATTTTGTCCTCACTATAATACTGGTAATGCTGAGAGGTCTAAGTGCCTCAAGTTTGTGAACGGTTTGAGACCTGAGATTAGACAAGCTATTGGATACCAGGAAATCAGGCGGTTTTCTGAGTTGGTTAACAAGAGCAGAATTTATGACGAAGACAGTAGGGCTAGGTCCAGCCACTACAAGAGTCTAAGTGACAAGAAAGGAAAGGGACAATTCAGAGGAAAACCTTACGTAACTCCTGCTGATAAGGGGAAACAAAAGGTTGGTTTTGGCAAGAAGCCAAGTGGGGGAGCTTCTACCCCGGTTAGGTGTTACACTTGTGGTGAAGCGGGGCATCGTGCTCCGGAGTGCAAAAGTGTTGAACCGAGGTGTTTTAAGTGTGGCAAGCCAGGCCACAAGGCTCTAGAGTGTAGAAGCGGTGCGGGTGTTACTTGCTATAACTGTGGTGAGCGAGGGCACATCAGTACCAAGTGCGATAAGCCGAAGAAGAATCAAGGGAGCGGGAAAGTGTTCGCTCTATCTGGATCTGAGACTGCTAGCGACGATCGATTGATCCGAGGTACGTGCTTCATTCGTGGTACACTTTTGATCGCTATAATTGATACCGGAGCTACGCATTCTTTTATTTCTTTGGATTGTGTTAGAAGGTTAAATCTTGAGTTGTCTGTGATTGGTGGCGGTATGGTTATTGATACTCTTGCTATGGGTTCGGTAACTACACCGTATGTTTGCTTGAATTGCCCGTTGAGTATTTTCGGTAGAGATTTTGGGATTGATTTAGTGTGTCTTCATTTGGATCAACTGGATGTCATTCTTGGAATGAATTGGTTAAAATTCAATCGTGTGTATATTAACTGTTTTGACAAAACGGTTATTTTTCCCGACTCGGATGTTGAAAGGGAATTGTTTATGACGAGGAAACAAGTGAAAGAATCGGTGCAAGATGGGGCTAAGGTATTTATGCTCATGGCAACTTTGAGGACTAGTGAGAGTGAAGAGATTGAGGCTTTGCCCATTGTTAGAGATTTCCCGGAAGTATTCCCTGATGAGATAAAGGATTTACCGCCGGAGCGAGAAGTGGAGTTTTCGATAGATTTGATTCCTGGAACTAGTCCGATATCGATGGCTCCATATCGTATGTCGGCCTCAGAGTTAAAAGAGTTGAAGAGTCAACTTGAGGATTTGCTTGAAAAGAGGTTTATTCGTCCGAGCGTGTCACCGTGGGGTGCACCGGTCTTGTTGGTTAAGAAGAAAGGGGGTTCTATGAGGCTCTGTGTGGATTACAGACAGTTGAACAAGGTGACTATTAAGAATAAGTATCCACTTCCAAGGATTGATGATCTGATGGATCAGTTGGTTGGTGCAAGCGTGTTCAGCAAAATTGATTTGAGATCTGGGTATCATCAGATCCGTGTGAAAGCTGAGGATATTCAGAAGACGGCCTTCCGAACGAGGTATGGACACTATGAGTATTCTGTGATGCCATTTGGTGTGACTAATGCACCGGGTGTATTTATGGAGTACATGAATAGGATTTTCCATCCTTATTTGGATAAGTTTGTGGTGGTGTTTATCGACGACATCTTGGTTTATTCGAAGAGCGAAGGAGAGCATGTCGAGCATCTGAAGATTGTGTTATCTGTGCTGAGGGAGAAGCAGTTGTTCGCGAAGCTTTCTAAGTGTGAATTCTGGTTGAAGGAAGTTAGTTTCCTTGGTCATGTGATTTCTAGTAGTGGTGTTGCGGTTGATCCGTCGAAGGTTGAAGCGGTGTCGCAATGGGAGACTCCGAAGTCAGTTTTTGAGATCAGAAGTTTTCTTGGTTTAGCCGGTTATTATCGGAAGTTTATTGAAGGATTTGCTAAGTTATCGTTGCCGTTGACGCAGTTGACTAGGAAAGGTCAAGCCTTTGTTTGGGACGCCAATTGTGAAGCGAGTTTTCAAGAACTTAAGCGAAGGTTGACGACAGCTCCTGTTTTGATTCTGCCAAATCCGGAAGAACCATTCGTTGTGTATTGTGATGCTTCTTTGATGGGTTTAGGAGGTGTGTTGATGCAGAATAACCAAGTTGTGGCTTATGCTTCAAGGCAACTCAAAGTGCATGAGAAGAATTATCCGACGCATGACTTAGAGTTGGCCGCCGTTGTGTTCGTGTTGAAGCTTTGGAGGCATTATTTGTTTGGTGCAAGATTTGAAGTGTTTAGTGATCACAAGAGTTTGAGATATCTTTTTGATCAAAAGGAATTGAATGCGAGACAAAGAAGATGGCTTGAACTTTTGAAGGATTATGATTTTGGCCTGAACTACCATCCGGGTAAAGCGAATGTAGTAGCGGATGTATTGAGTCGGAAATCATTGCATATGTCAGCATTGATGGTGAAAGAGTTAGAATTGGTCGAGCAATTTCGGGATTTGAGTTTGGTATGTGAGAAGACTTCTTTTGGATTTAAGTTGGGTATGTTAAAGCTTACGAGTGGTATTTTGGACGAAATTCGAGAAGGACAGAAATCGGATTTGAGCTTAGTTGATCGGTTGACTTTAATCAACCAAGGCCAAGGTGGTGATTTTCGGATTGATGAGAATGGTATTATGAGATGTCGGGATCGAGTTTGTGTTCCGAACATGGTTGAGCTTAAGAAGAGCATCCTTGAAGAAGGACATCGTAGCGGATTGAGTATTCATCCGGGTGCTACTAAGATGTATCAGGATTTGAGGAAAGTATTTTGGTGGCCTAGTATGAAGAAGGATATTGCGGAATTTGTGTATTCTTGTTTGACTTGCCAGAAGTCGAAGATTGAGCATCAGAAGCCATCGGGTTTGATGAAGCCGTTGTTTATTCCTGAGTGGAAATGGGTTAGTATCTCCATGGATTTTGTATCGGGTTTGCCGAGGACGCCGAGTAATTTTGAGGCTATTTGGGTTATCGTGGACAGGTTGACTAAATCTGCTCACTTTATTCCTATGCGTATGGATTACCCTTTGGAGAAGTTGGCTAAGTTGTATATTGAGAGGATTGTGTGTCTGCATGGTATTCCGTTAAGTATTGTTTCGGATAGAGATCCGCGGTTTACTTCGAGATTTTGGGAGAGCCTGCAGAGTGCTTTGGGTACTAAGTTGCGTTTGAGCTCAGCTTATCATCCGCAGACTGATGGTCAGACGGAGAGGACGATTCAGTCGCTTGAAGATCTTTTGAGAGCTTGTGTATTGGAAAAAGGAGGAGCTTGGGATAGCTACTTGCCTTTGATTGAGTTTACCTACAACAACAGTTTCCATTCGAGTATTGGTATGGCACCATTTGAGGCGTTGTATGGTAGGAGGTGTAGGACACCATTGTGTTGGTTCGAGTCCGGAGAGAGTTATGTTGTTGGACCCGAGTTAGTTCAACAGACTACTGATAAGATCAAGATGATTCAAGAGAAGATGAGAATTACTCAGAGTCGTCAGAAGAGTTATTATGACAAGAGGAAGAAGGCACTTGAATTTCAAGAGGGAGATCATGTGTTTCTTCGAGTCACTCCGATGACAGGTGTTGGTAGGGCACTGAAGTCGCGCAAGTTGTGGCCGCGTTTCATTGGTCCTTATCAGATTTTGCAAAGGATAGGAGAAGTGGCCTATCGTGTGGCTTTACCACCGTCGCTTGCTAATCTTCATGACGTATTCCATGTATCTCAGTTGAGGAAATACATTGCGGATCCGTCTCATGTAGTCCAAGTAGATGATGTGCAGGTGAGAGATAACCTGACTGTTGAGACGTCACCTATGCGGATAGAGGATCGGAAATTGAAGCAGCTTCGAGGTAAAGAGATCGCTTTAGTGAAGGTCGCGTGGGGAGGATCGGCTGGTGGAAATGTTACTTGGGAGCTTGAGAGTCGGATGAAAGAGTCTTATCCAGAACTGTTTGAATCAGGTAACATTTTCGAGGACGAAAATTCCTAAAGTGGGGGAGAGTTGTAACAGCCCAAATTTCATTAAATAATTAATTGTAGTAATTAATTTATTTAGTGGGATTTTATCAATGTTGGAAATTAATTTTTATTAATTGGGATTAATAGAGAATTAAGAAGGAATTGGAGAGGAAGGAAAATGAAGGAAATATATAAGAGAGAAAGAAAAGAAAAGAAAGATAGAAAACATTTGGAAAGAAAGAGGAAAGAAGAAGAAAGGAGAGAAAGAGAAGAGAAGAAGAGGAAAAGTGGAAATCATCAAGAACCAACATCAAAGCTCCGATTAATCGAGGTAAGGGTGAGAAATGTTTCTATTTGATCATTGTGTGATGTTATGTATGTTGGGTTGGGGTTTTGGTAGAGTTTTCATCACTTTCCAATTAGGGCAAAAGTTGGAATAATCGGTAGATTGAGGATTTAATCGGTTGAAACTGAGCAATAATGCCGTAGAATAGTTGGGTAACATGTGTTGATGCTGTTTGTACTGATTTTGTTGTGTGAGAAGTTGGATGATGGTGGATGGTGGAGGTGGAACAGAATAGGGTTCTGTTCTGCGCAGGTTCGCTGGCTCTCGCCAGGCGAGCGAAGGCGAAGCTTCGCCAGGCGAAGCCTAGCGAATGTTGGCGAATAATTATATTTAAGTCCCAGTAGACTTCGCTGGTGGGCTCGCCAGGCGAAGTGGGATGGCGAAGGTTCGCCCAGCGAAGGTGCTGGCGAATGGTGGCGAATGAAGTCAGTAGCTACTGACTTGGGCTCGCTGGGAAGTCTCGCCAGGCGAAGCCTAGCGAGTGTTCGCTGAGAGAGTTCGCCAGGCGAAGGCCAGGCGAAGGTTCGCTGCGAGGGTTCGCCAGGCGAATGAAGGCGAATGTGGCAGTACATTTCCTTTGCTGTGTTATCCAAATGGTGATTGTTTGGTTGATTCGTATATGTTTATACTTCTATGTTATGAATGAGTATGTGAACTATTACGATAACATGTGCTGTGGGTAGCCTTCGGGCGTGAATCCTAGAGTTGTGGATGTTTGATTGTTGTGTACAATTATGTAATGAGTATGCATGAGAACATTTTGAATATGTGTGCATAACTTATAATTGTATGATTGGTATTGTAATGAGAATACCTTGATTTTTGTGATAATTAGAGACACATGGGAATACAATGAGAAATGTATGTGTATCGTCTAATGAATTGCGAGTGCATATATGTATGCGATTGTGGTGTGAATGCATGGGAACATATGTGATATGTGTGCATTGTTGTTGAATATGATGATGTGTGAAATGAATACATTGATAAATGTTTGATATATGTTGTATGTACAATCATTGTGTAATTCTTGAAGTGATGAATTATGTAAATGCATGAGATTAAGATGTCGGTCTTAAGTGCATTTGTTGTGGTTGATTGTACATGCATCATTTAGTCAAGAGGCAATGTCTGTTAGTTTCGTGGAAACTAGTGGCTTGTCCCAAACCTAGAAGTGTGGGTTTGAAGGCTTAGAGGACGGGCCTTTGTGGTTATCGGTCTAGAAGTGTGGACCCGGTTTAATGTAAAAACCGAAAAAAGATAACGGGTTATCGGTCTAGAAGTGTGGACCCGGTTTAATGTAAAAACCGAAAAAAGATAACGAGAGTCGGTACCGCATTGCATGAGTTGCATTGAGTTGTTGAGTCACATTGATATATGACATATGCATGAAGTGATGCTTATGTGTGGATGATGAGATTGTGGAAATTGTAAGTGTATACATAATGTGGGAATGCTTGTGGATATCCATGTTTGTATATATACATGTGTGGTAGTATATATGACTAAGAGAATGAAGTGTGGTGAGAAATGTGAATATATGTTATATGATTACCTATATATATATAATCTTATGCTTTGATTATTATGGTTATATTTCTCACCCTTCTGCTGTTTTATAATGCTCTATGAGGCGTTGCAGATTAGGATGCTGGAGTCCTTTTGTGAAGAATAGTCTTCATTCTTTTGAGTCTACTGCTCTGATATGTAACACCGGGTAGTTAGACTAGTATAGTCATTCTTTTGTGATACATTGTGATGTATCAGCTGATGTGGTTTTGTAATCTAACTGATATGATGTATTAATCTGGATGACTTATGTGCATTTGAATTAATATTTTGAAAAACGATCAAATGATTTTATCTTCCGCTTAAATTGAAAATGTTACATATTTTATGGAGCAAATAGTAGAAGTGGTTTATTGGTGAAATTGTGGCATTCTTCTTTTATACCTGATTATAAAACCTTTTTACTCTGATAACTTGTATGTGCTTAATTGTTTTATATGCATTTATTTGGGGTATAGAAGGGGGTGTTACAAGAAGTATTACGAATTAATTTAGAAACATGATTTTGCTCTAGTCTTCATAGTGAGGGTGAATAGATGATGTAAAAATGTTAGATTCAATTTAGTGAATGTGCAAACCTTGTCCATTACCAATGAAACTATGATCATGGACTTCAAAGGGTGTCAATTTTTGAAGATTCTTGGGATCATTATTGACATACAATGAAGCCCCTGAGTCTGGAGACAAAGAAGTAGATGAAGGAGGTAAAGGCACAATATTGGCAACAAGGGAACTAGTTGCAGAGAGTGTAGTAATATGCCTTGAAGATGTAGGAGGTCTTGTCCATACATTTTGTGAAAAGGCTCTATAGTTGTTCTAAGACGCAGGCCATGAAGAAGAGTTATAGGAAGAGCCAAAATGTGATGTAAGTTTATAATGTTGGCTGAACTTATATTAGATGTTGAGAGTTAGGTGTCCAAACTTGAAATTAACATGGCATTGAACAATGAAATTAGATAATTTTCTACACCTGCCTCTACCACTACGACCACCATGTGGACCTCTACCACCACAAAAACTCTTGTAAGTCATAGTTAGGGTTATGAGGAGAGGATGGAACCAAAGAAGAATCGGAACTAGTGAGATTCACTTCATCATAATTGTTAGGGTTAGGATCGACGTGAGTGAGATTGAGAGAAACAAGATCAGACACAAAGATTTCAACCTCATATAAGTCCATTAGTCAATTTAGTTTAAATGACCAAAACAACTGAGGCATACTCTAAAGGTAAGCATTCAAGAATTACATCAATGTAATGTGATGCAGGAGTTGGATCACCAATGGGGGATATGGAGTCCATAATAGTACGAACTTTAAGTAAATACTCCTGGACTGTGAAACTGTCAAGTGTTAGATACGAAGCTTCACACGAAGTTGCCTAACTCTTGCACATGTTTTCTTTTGAAAATAGTTGAACATACGATCCCAAAGCTGATGCGCATGAGCGTAACCAAGAACGTGCAAAAGGATCTCATTACAGAATGTTGATTGAAGCCAAAAGATAAGTATTTGGTCTTTTTAAAGCCATCACGAGTATTCGGGATTCAAATTAATTGTGGTATGAGCTTCGTCATTCACAAATTAAAGCAAAATTCGAGTGCAAACTACGACTTCAGTGAGACTATGTGCATTAATGTATGGTTTAATTTGATCTATTGTCGCCATAGATTGAACTTCTTCTCGTCGAGCTTTTGCCCAATCTTGAGTGAAAACTGAAGACAACTAGATTCCTCAATGGAATTCGATAGTGTCGGTGCCCAAGCAGTGGGGATATGAGCGAACAAAGGTGGCAATTGCAAAGGTTGTGGTGGCACAATCATGCTCAGGCCATAAATTGTTATCTAGCAATATGATACAATATTAGATTAGAGAGAAGAGTTAGTTAAGATTTTCATTTCAGTTTGTAACTAACTTTTGATTATGAAATTGGTTTGTTACAATCAACCGCAACAATCACTTTTGATTATGAAATTAATTGGTTACAATCAACCGCAACGATCACTTTTTATTATAGTGATCAGTTAACCTGTTACAACAGATTTCGATTACACTCAAAATGATAGTTATCAGTCTTGTTGCTAGAGCTACAATTAAACTAATCCTTGCTCTAATAGAACTTTAAACAATACAATAAAAATGTAGAGTTTAAATTTTTATTCACATTTAACATAATTTTTTACAATATTGATTCATCACAATTACTTTAAAGGCTACTTTATATTTCCTCCATCCCAACCTAAAGTCACTTTTTATAAAACAATTATTTTAACTTATAAGTTATTTTACAATTTTCATATAATATTAATTTTTGTTATTATATTCTCTAATATTTTATTAATTCTTTTCCAATTATTTTCATTATTATTTTTAAATGATTAATAAAAACTAATATTATAAATCATATATCATTTATATTTTTTATATAAAATTAATTGTGCTTTTTAGTTCTCATAAACTATTTAAAATATCTTATAATTTAAGACGAAGAGAATATATAATTAAAATAAACAATATAAAAAGTCTTTACACTCTCACTATATAAAATTAAAATAAAAAATAAAAAAATATAAAAAAGAAGAAGAAGAAGGAGTATTAGAATGTGTGACCTACATAAGAGTGGGGGTTGTGTATGTGTTGTGTCCCAAAATATAGTAGTAGATTAGATTCGTTCTTATGGGAACTGTGATTGGCTCTTGGGTTTACTTTTGAGCCAAGAAGAGAACTAGTGGGTGGGACATAAAGTATAACTCACCTGTCTCAACCTCAATGCCCCATTTGTTTCATATCTCTCTCTCCTCTTTTCAAATGATGCTTCAGCATTGGGGAGCATATAATAAACATATTCATATAAGTCATACTACTCACAATTTTTTTAAATTATCAAGTTACTTAGAGCATGTATTTCTTTATTTAAAATTATGACAAAGTGGTATTTAATTAAATAGATGTTAAATTGACACAAAAATGACACCTTATACGTTAAAATTCAAGCTAATGTATAATACAAACTGTATTGTATATAAAGGGTTAGATGTCACTTTTGTAAAAATAAGTTTTCTTTATCAGTTAGACGTAATCAAGAAATTAAATATTAAAATTTTATTTTAAAATTTAAAATAAAACTTTTTATATAGTATATATATTTTTAATTTAATAATCTAAAATCTAGAATTTGTTTTTTAAACATTTTTGATATAATAGTTTAATAAATAAACTTTAATTTTTAAAAATAAATAAGGGAATGTGGCGGATTTGAACTCACACCTCTACATTTAATATCTTTATATAACTAACAACTAAATTGATTTAAGAAAATATCAATATAGTATATATTTTAATATACTCTCTACGATCCTATTTATAAGAAACATGTTCATTTTTAGATATATTAAATAATCAATCTATTTAAACTATATATGGATCAAATACATTAATTATTTAATGTATCTAAAAAATAAGTTGTCTCATAAATATGATAGATGGAATATTATACTAAAATAAATATAAATATTTATATTTTTTTAAAAGAAAAAAGGATATACACTGAACAATGTAAAATAATATTGCACTGTCAACCAATTATCATCATATATTATGCTAAGTCATTTTGATATTTTAAAATTAATTGTATAATATGGCTGAATGATAAATCCATATTAAATGACCGTGTAATACTATTTTACACTATGAGTGCACTATCTTTAATTTTATTTTAAATTTATTTTTCTCTTCATGCTTTCTACCTCCACATTAATTGGTATAATGTGGATTTATTGATATGAATTTAATGTAGTCACACTTTGTAAGCGACACAATTTTGAGATATAGGAGAAATTGAATTAGAGTGTCGAGAATAAAATGAGTGAAATTTAAGTAGAAACATATCGAGCTATTTAAAACCATTATTGCATCTAAGAGCATTTGAATGTGATGAGATGGCGGAGGTCTCTCCTAACTTAACTAAAGATTTTGGGGTTCAAATCCAACTCTAGAGATGCAACAATTTTAAATCTCTTAGAGAGAGTTAGCTGTCTATTATGGTCCTACAAATTTATGCAAAAAAAAAAACCATTACTTAACTGCTTTATACAACATTTTTTAAAACTAAAAACTAACTAACTAAATTAGTTATTCATAACTAACTAATAATCAAATATAAATTATTGAAAGATTTAATTAATCTCAACATCTCTTTTTAATTCAACTTATCAAAATCCATAACTCCAAATTTCCTCCTTAACTATATGAACGACACTTTTTTAATTTTTTTAGTAAACACATCGACCACTTATTCTTTTATAGGACATTACACAACATTAAGTTTGTCCTTTTTGACTGGATATCTTAGAAAGTGGAATCTTGTCTTTATATATTTGTTTTTTTTTCAGATTGATGGTTGATTTGTTGTATATCAGTAACTTGATTCGTTATTCCAAATTGATCATAAATCATTCAACAAGAATGGAAGTCAATTTGCTTGACAAGCTGCAATAACACATGCAACGTACTCAACCTCACAACAGGATAAAGCTATCACTTATTGCTTCTAAGAATTCCATGCCAAGAAAATAAGCTAGCTTGTCAAGATCAGTTATTTCAAAAACAACCTTCATCTTAAATATGAACTGATCAATTTCACAATCATAACTTCTTGTTAGAAAGAAGTCATCAACCTAAAGGAAACTGATAAGTAAATTCTCATATCCTTTGCCTTTAGCATTTACTCCATGTTCATAGTTTCACTTTCTGAATCCTTTTTTCATGAAGAACTTATCTATCATTTTATTCCACGCCCTTGGTGCTTATTCCAAACCATACAAGGGCTTGTGCAACTTGTATACTTTATCTTCTCTTCCCTTTAATTCAAATCCAGAAGGTTGTGATATAAACAATTCTTCTTCTAGAAGACCATTTAGAAAGTCTGATTTAACATGAAGGTGAAATAGAGAACATCCTCTATCATATGCCATTGCAATTACTAGTTTGGGAGTCTCATGTCTTGCCACACTTGAAAAGACTTCATCATTAATCGACTTCTTGTCATTGTAAGAAACCTTCTGCGACATATATTTATTTGTGCTTCAATACCTTTTTTTAGGGGTTTACCTTAAGTTTGAACACCCATATCACATTAATTGATTTCTTACCAATAGGTAACCTGGTTAATTTCCCATGTCTTTTTCTTTTCTATATAGGTTAGTTCTTCAATCATATCATCACTCAAAGTTTGTTCTTTCAATGCTTCTTGATAGTCAACTAGCTCAACATTTTCAAACATTGCAAGATGTATCATCTCTCCATAATGACCTATTTCATTGTCAAGAACTAACTCATAACCAACTAGTCTTCTTGAAATTTACCTTGTCTTTTTGTGGTTCGACTTGTGTTGGTGTAGGCTCTTCATCTGAATCTACATTTCGTGTTATGTCATAAGTGTTTTTCTCCTCCATTTCAAAAGTTTCAGTCTAAAATAGTATAAATATGCTTGTAACATTTTCACCCTGTGACTTCCCAATTCCATGTTTCATCTTCCATGATAACCACATCTCCGCTAATGGCAAGCTTCTTTATCTCAAGATCAATCAGTTTATAAGCACTTGTATTGTGGTAGCCTACAAGAATCACTGGCTTACTTGTATCTTTCAATTTCCTTCTTTTGGCATCAGGGATATATTTATAACATAAGGATCCAAAAAAACCCTTAGATGATTAACACTAGGATTTCTTCACGGAAAAGTTTCATCGGGAACTATGTTGATCAATTTCTTTGTGGGACACTTATTTATAATGTACGTTGCAGTATTTGTAGCCTCTACCCGATACTCATATGGTATTTTCTTATGCTTTATCATGATTTTGGCCATGTTGAGAATACTTATATTCAGTCTCTTTGCCAGGCCATTGTGTTAGGGAGTGTATGAAGTTGTGACTTCATGGATGACGCCTTGTGTTTCACAATAGGATTCAAAGTAATTTGAGTTGTACTCACCTCCACCAGTAATTCTCAGAATCTTCACCATCTTGCCACTTTTCCTTTCTACCATCGCTTTGATTCTTTTGAAAACATCCAAGGCTTCACTCTTAGCTTGATAAAACAAATAGTCGTAACATCCTGGAGAACTCATCCGCAAAAGTGATGAAATATTTGTTAGCACTATAGTTAGGTACTTATAGTATTCCACAAATATCTAAGTGAACTAGATTTAACCATTCATTGGCTCTCATAGGCAAACTAGAATTAAAAGCTAGCCTAGGTTGCTTCCCTATCAAGCATACATTACATGAACTTCTAAGAATATGCATATAGGAACTCCTATCAAAATTCCTTTAGAATTCATTTGACTCAAGTTGTGTAGCTTAAGAGATCATACCTCTTGTTTCATAACTCAATTTCTTGTTCATGTGTTGTTGCAACAAAGCATTCTGTATCTACATTTTGAATACATTCTTGAAAGTCATATTTCTTGACTAACAAGATTTTAAATTTAGCCTCTTCTTGGAATCAAACAAATTCAAATAATCAGTATCCATAATCACCGAATAGCCTTTATGCACCAATTAAAACCACACTGATTTGCTTACATTGCATGTTAGGAATAATTGTTGTTTTCCATCTTGGATTTGTATAGCCACATGTCCCATGTGTTGTCAACTAATTTCATGTTAGTCTTACTGCTTGCATCAAAATCAATCATTCATTCCTTGTTTCCAGTCATGTGATTGCTACAACTAGTATCAAGATATCAAATTTGAGAATTTGAGACTTCAACATCAATTGCAGCCATAAGCATAACTAGATATGAATTTGATCTAGAGTCTTCTTGAGCTATCTTGCCTTCTTCTTCACCCTTCTTGAACTTATTTCCTTTACCTAGTCAACATTCATTACATAGTATCTCAACTTCTCACATTTGTAGCACTGCACCTTTCTTTTATCAAAGTTCTTTTTCTTGCTTTTGTTTTTGTCAAACCATCCCCCTTTTCTGCTTGATAATTCATAATTGTCATCAATCTTTTCTTCTTCTTTATATTGATTATTTCATTTGCTTTTCTTCCATTTTTCTCTGCTTGCTTCATGTTTCTTGAATTTTTGCAATAGTGATTGTTTATCTTGCTTCTAAGTTTCCCTTTCAACTACCTTCATTTCACGAGCTTCAAGAGTATTATCCAAGTCCTTAGTCTTCATGTTATCAAAATCTTTTATCTAATTGATGGTCACCACTATGTGATCAGAAAGGAGGCAAGGTTCTCAAGATTTTTTCGATAATCTTTAATTCAGTGAGGGTTTCACCAAAGAGTTTCATTTGATTTATAAGATTTAATAATTTTGAGACACAATCACCTATTTTCTCACAATTAGCTCAAGTTTCCTTCTCAATAATTGCAACTTTACCATTTTGACTTTGGCACCATCACCAAAGTACATTTCCAATTTTGAGTCCACACTTAAATGGAAAAGAAACATGGCATTGCAACCTCTTTTCTTATCTTTTTTGAATGATTTCCTTTGCACTACGCTTACATCTTCATGCAAAGCTTCCAAACATGTTTCCACAATCTCATAACACTTTGTGCACAAAAAATGACCTTCATGTGAGTTACCAATGTATTTCAATTATTTATATCAAGAACTTTTAAATGTGTTTTAAAGTTTCTATGGCCCATCATGACCAAATTAATTTGCAATCACTTGAATCTTTAGGACCGTTCTTGCTCTATTACCAATTTATTGACAATTTGAGAGAGAAGAGATTAAGAGAAAAGAATAGGATATTCAATAAACTTATATATAGATTAAAATGAATGAAAATTAGAGTAGTATTATTGAAACATATATAACTATTTATAACAATTATTTGTATACCAAATAATCTCTTATACGAAAATTTTAAATCTAGAAACTAACTAATTGAGTTAGTTACATAACTAACTACTAACCAAAATTTAAACTACTTAAGACAACCAAATTTTAACCTACTTAAAACTTGAATTAATCTAACACAATTTAACACAATATAAATTGTCCGATTTTAAATAAGATAAATGAGAAAAAATATATTTAATTTTTTATTTTATACATTTAAAACAAGATTGTTTCATTTTTTTTAAATAGTCGAAAACATATTATTGTATCATTGCAAGATACTTATCAAAGACATATTTAGATAAATAATTAATTGGTAACTTATAACACAAATATTTATCAAAATAAGCCATTAAACTCAAATATATCAACTCAAAAAAACTTCTAATGATTTCTTCTTTCCGTATCTCATTTTGACTTATTGTTTTTCTCTTTACAAACAATATTGAGAATAAAAAAGAGAGAACAAAGAGTATAACAAAGAAAAGGAACACAAATTAGAAAAAATAAAATAAAAGAAGATTTGTAATACCAAAAAGATAATAAATCCATAATCTAAAAGCTACCATCCAACAAAGAAAAAGGATAAGGTGGCAAGGAACTATTCTCCGCCGCCATTTCACTGAAAACTTCCACACCCCCCATTTTACCATCACCACTATTCTCACCCCCCATAAACGGCGCCGCCGAAGACACTCCCGTCAACGTCATCGGAGAAACTTTGCAATCATACCCATACCCCATTTGTCCAATCTCCGTCTGTCCCCACCAACCTCCCACCGGCGTCACCTCCGGCAGCGGCGGCGGCGCACGGTGGAAATAATCAATTTCAAAGCCCGTCTCCGGCGAACACGACATCATATTATTAGCAACAGTTACCTCGTCTTCCTCAAACTCCGTCTTCATGGAATTCCCAACCGCCATGCCGGACGAGTCTGAGGATGTTTCGGTAGCCGCCGCCATCGGCACCGTCGTCACCGGAGATATCAACCGTCTTTTTTTCTTATCAAGAACTATCTGCTTCTCTCTCTGATTGAGTATTCTAGACAGAATTTGAGGATCTTCAACGACATTGCAAAGAAAAGCCATCATTTGTTGTGGTCGTTTCTCTGTTGTTTCTAATCTTTTGTTCATCCCTTCAAGCTCTTGATCTAAATTTCTTTGTTCTTCTTTTAGCTTCATTATTTCTGTTACCATAGCTTCATCTTCTTCAAAATCCTCAAACTTCACTTCATTAAAATAACAATTGTTATTATTATTATTATTGTTATTATTATTCCTTCCATTTCCAACTCCACCAACGTGCTTTTTTCTAACTATGTTCCTCAATAAGTGCTTTTGTCCTCTTAGAAACCACTCATTCGCAAATTCCCAACGATCTGGATCAACTTTTCTGAAACCCTAAACAAAACCAAAACCAAAAGAAAAAACAAGAAATATCATAAATTTAAAATCGAAAAATAAAGAAAACCCATCAATAAAAAAGTGATTTTGGGAAGTGGGTTTGTTTCAGTTTTTGAAGAGTGTTACTTACGTAGGTGTTGAGTTGACGAACGAAACTAGAGAAATTGTTGTGTTTGAAGAAAAGAGGGAGAAGGGAGTGAGAGAATTCGAGGGGGTCGAGGACGATGAAACTGTTGTTAGATGGACCCCACTTGATAAGGTTATCGGTGTTTGGTTCGTTAACCATGTGATATGTCTTCATAATGAACGGTGCGATCATGTTGTTCTGCTCCATCCCCATTTAACAAGACAAGAACAAGAACAATAACTCACACGATTGCAAAGAGGGTTTGTTGGTTACTCTTTTGTATTCAACTATTGGAGTGAAGAGATAGAGAGAGATAGAGAGAGAAGGTCTTTTCTTTTTTTTTGAAGGAGAGGGACACTGAATATATAAAGATGCTAGTGAAATTTGGGGTTGGCCTAAAGGTGAATGTTTGAATTTCGGGAGTGTATTTTTTTTAAAGTCAAAGGTTCAAATTATGTAAGGTTTCTAACAATTTTTTGTGTTGAGTTATTCTATACAAAACTGTCCTCACACTTTAAATAAGACCACTCACACTTTAAATAAGACCATTGCTAATAAATAGTGAAATTTATTCTCTTGAATTACTCGATCTTAAAATTAATATATTATGATTTTAAAAAATATATAAAGATGCTAGCAACAAGATTTTAAACACTGTGAAATTCATGTATTAAAAATGTTATACTGATGTCACTATTAATTATTTTATAACGAAAATTTATGATTAATTCTTATTATGACAAGGGTTAAAAATTAATCGAGTTGAGTCGAATTCGTTTTAGTTTGATTCGACTTGTTAAGAGTTAGTACAACTTAAATTTCACTTTGAGTTTGGTATTATTTTTTTAAGTTCAAATTCGATTCGTTATAATTCACAAATAACTTGATTCAATTGGTTAGATTCAACTGCTTGTTTTATAGGCTTAAAAATTATTGCTTATTTATTTATTTATATATTTGACATTTTAAATTAATGTTTTTTAAAATAAAAATATTGAAATAAAATAAAAATTATAAAATTACTAAATATTACATATTTAAAGCTTTGAATAAATAAATAAAAATAAATTTTAAAAATAATGAAATTATGCTATTCAAATTTTTAAAATAATTTAAAAAATAATTTTTTATATGTTTTTTTTAAAGTAAAAAAAATTAGAAGATATATTTAATTTTCTTAAACTTAAAAAAAAAGATATTGTTTAAATTAAAAAATATATGTTGATTTTTAAATTATTTTCTTAAAAAACACCATTCTTATGATGTTAATTTTATTTGCGTAATTATTTTTAAAAGTTTTGTTCACTTGAGAATATAACTTGTCAAATTTAGTTTATTTGGTTAATAAATTTAGTTTTCTTTTTTTAATATTCAACTTATTTGATTTATAAATCTAGTTTAATGATTTAATTAATGAATCGAGTTGATTTGGTTCATTGACAACCTTAATTACAATAACAAGTTTATACCATCACAATGCGAAACAACTGTTATTTAAAACCTTGTAGCAAATGGACTTAAACATATTTAAACATAGACATGACAACAAAAAATAAATTCATTCCGAATTTGACAGAAAAATCCGCTTTGAAGTTTAAATTTGAGTTTGAAATTTTTTTCAATTTTAAAAGATGGGTACACGCGGATAATGAAAAAATTAATTCTGACTCCAAATTCATTCTATTGATAATTTAAAATATTTTATTTTGATAATTTATAATATTAATTATTTGATTATTACATTATATTTTAGTTTGAAATTTATTATTTAAAATATTTAAATTGCATGTTCTAAAATTTTCATGATTGCTTTAATTTGTTATTTTTAATATTTGTTAGAATAAAGGATAAATTATTAGTTTGAAAAAAATTGACACTTTCAATTTAAAAATTGATTTTGAGACGGAGATAAGACAAGACATGTATACTCAACCATATTTAAAATGAATTTTGAGTTTGATTATTTATCTCCATTTAATTTTGGAGCACAAAATAATTATTTAAGTGGGAGTTTAGAGAATTCATATTTAAATACTGAGAAACAAACTCGTTCCGACTTCATCTATTGCCATGCCTATTTAAACAAACGGTTCAATAAGGTGAATCTGAGGTTATATTTGGCGAGTATTTATAAGGTGAATCTAATGTTATATTTGGCGAGTTAACATTTTATCAGATAGAATTTAGAGTTAAATATATTTGTTGTCTTCTTAAATATTTTAAATTTTATTTTAAAATTTTCAAAATATTTTCGTTAAAGAATAATTTTCATAAAAATTTTCACTCACATTTTTGGTCTATACATAGTATTATAACAGTCATTAAAACTGTCACTAAATCAATCGCTAAATAATAAATCGTCACTAAAATAATTATTAATTATGTTATTAAATTGTAAAACCTGTTAGCTAAATTATAAGAAGGACTACAAATATAAAAAAATTATTTAAAAACTATACATTTTGATGAACTAAAAACGAATTTGAAATATTTAAAAGAATTACAAACATATTTATCGTTATACTTTATAAATTTATATTTAAAAGTAAATATATTCAATAATCGTCATTTTTTTCACTAATTTATAATTTATTTTTATTAATTAAAAATTATAATATTTCTAAATAGTTTATAGTTTAGAATTTAATTTTTAAAATTTTATAATTAATTCACTGAAAACTTGTTTACTAAATGGAGACACCATTTAAAAAATATGCAGTATTCAATTAAACTCTTAAATGCATGTATTTATTTTAATAGTGTGTGACCATCTTTATGGTGAAAGTAAAATAAAAATTGTAGGAATAATATATTAAAAGAGGAAGATGTTGATGATGGGCAAGCAGAAGCACCATAGTAGTGTAAGTAAGCCATACATAGAAATATGGGACAGTAATATCCATATCGTCTGACAGGCACTGATGCCAAAATAACAATAATTTAAAGCTTAGATTTAATTAGAATATGCACATTTGACATATAATACTATCCTCTGACATTTGTGTAGACTAAAACTAAATCTTGCTAAATATATTTGACAGGCATGTTTGTTAGCGATAAGAACTAGAAAACGAAATTGATGTTTCAAAATTTTGTTTTAAATTTTTTATTTAAAGTATATTTATTTGTCTCACAATAGATATCATCTTTTTTTTTTATTTGTTTATAATTATTTATTTTTTAGAATATAAATATGATATTTATTATTATTTTTTATTAACTTATCTTTATTTATTGTATTTTAAATCATATAACTATTCAACTATCTATTATTTTAATAAATAACATTTGCTTTCTCGTTAAAATTAACATAATTAATTATTATCTTAAAAAGTGTAGAAATTTCAAAGAGAATATCTATTATGAGACGTACACTACTACAAAAATTAGATACAATGACGTCACCATTACCACAATCCTTCGAATGACCGTAGTGATATCTCAAATTTCATGCGCATATATAATTTTTTTTATTTTTTAATTAAACGTTTTTAATTTATTACCATGGTTTTCTGAAACAACCATGGTGAAAAGTCGAATCATTGCATCACAGTTTTTCTTATCAACCGTGATGAAAAGTGATAATTTTTAATATATAAGCGAAAGTATTTATCGTTCAGTACATAACAGTCGTTTCTCTCAAAAGAAAACTCTAATATATTTCACTATTCTCTCTCATAACATTAACATAACATCCATGTCACTCTTTAAACATACTTCAACCTTCAAATTCGTCTTCACCAATTGCGATCATGTGGTTCGTTCATTAAACCTATGTTTCGATTTCATTTATGTTTCTTGTTAAAAATGGGCTCTCATTTTTTTCATTTGGTGAATGTTCTCATTTTTTCAGATTCGTCTTCACCACCTTAACAAAGCGTGTATTTTGGCTATGGTACATATGGTTTGTGTTGCTATGAAAAAAATACAAGAAGTATGAAGCTATTGTGTAAACTTCATTCACCTTGTATTTCTTTTTCATAGCATCATAAACTAGATAAACTTCATAATTTGTTCCAGTTCCAAGATTAGTTTCAAAAAAGGTGCGTTCTTGAAACATTTTATTATATCTTGTGTTGTTGTATGCTGTTGTTGTATGTTGTTGTTGTTAATTAATGTTCTCAAAACTTAATAATTTTTTGTTGTTGTTTATTATATCTTGCATTTTTGAACTTTATTTTTTTATTTTATTTTGTTGTATGTTGTTGTGTTGTAGATAAATATTGTTGTATGTTGTCGTTGTTGATTAATGTTTTCAGAACAAGAACAAAACACTGCTAAGTCACAAGAAAGAGGCTTCTTGTGACTTAGCAATATTTTATTCTTTAAATTCTTATGCAGGTTGCACAGTAGATGAAGTTGAGTTTATTATATGTTATGTAGATTGTTTGTTTCACTAACCCTTCACTGAAAATACATTTAATTTAAATTGACATAGAAACTTATAATATGAAAATTAAGTGTTATTTGAAAACCAACTTATATCAATCAATATTTTTCGAATTGCATGAGTCTCATCATTTATCTCACGTTGTTTAACATATAGAATATGGTTCAATAACATAATTTTTTCATTACATTGATATCTTTTCTTATAGTTTAATTTGAATAACAACAATTTATTGGGTAAGTCTACCTCATCATCGTCACTTATCATCGTGATTGTTATGATGATAAGTCATCATAACAATCACGATGATAAGCGACAATGATGAGGTAGATTTAGCCAATAAATTGATGTTATTCAAATTAAACTAGAATATAAAGAATCGATCCCATGAAGGACTTATACCATTGAACCACATTTTATATGTTAAAGAGCAGAAAATGAATGATGAGACACATGCAATTTGGGAAACAGTGGTTTGTTTAAGTTGGTTTTCAAGAATAGTTTAATTTTCATATTATATACTTCTTCATCAATTGAATGGTTGTATTTCTTTAGTGAGGTGTATGGAAAAACAAGCAATTTACATATTATATAATAAACTCTAGGTACTTTCAACAACAATTATATATTTTATTCGTGATGAAATGTTATTTACGTTCCAAATAAATTGTTGTTGATGGATTTCGAACCGAGTACCTAAATGTATATATCACAAAGGTTGATATAAGTAACCGTTTTGAAAGATAGCATGCATCCCGCCTTATTATCACGGTCATGCGACCGTGGTAAAAAACACCAGACATACAATCACCCCTTACCTCACAACAGTTGGTCAGACGTTGTGGTATGTGTTGCACCCCAAAATTTGACCAACTACTCATCGCAATTTGACTCATGTTTCGACTCATTTCATTTCGCATTTGCATACCACGTACATTGCATTTTTCCAGTCAGATTGACTTTATCGGGATCACAGTCCTCTGATAGCATTTCAGGCCAATACGAGGACGTATTTTGAGAATCGGCGCTCGTCCCGGTGTTTTCAGCTCTCGCTGTTGTTTTTGAGGACCTCTCGGTGTCCGGGTTTTTACCGTTTATTTCGATATAGTCGCTAATCGATTTAATCGGCTTCCCCGCTTTTAGGGTTTTTCCCTTATTTTCTAGAATTTTTTAGGGATTTAATTCATTTTTCTAGGTATTAGATAGATTTTTAAATAGCTTTAATAGATTTTAAATAATTTTTAAATAGGTTTTAAGAATAAATCTTTTCTTTAGATATTAAGTAGAGTTTTTTAAAATGATTTTAATAGGATAATTCCCTTTAATAGATTGTTTTTTAATAGATAATAGAGTTTTTCTATTTTTTTTAGTTGTTTAGGAACTTATAAGAAATTAATAGATTTTTCATTAATTTAGAATTAATAGAGTTTTTTTAGGTTAATCCTCTTTTTTAGATTTAATTAGGATTTAAGTAGATTAATTAAGGCTTTAATCATTTGTTTAGATATTAATTAGGGTCTTATTAGAATTTAATAGTTAATTCTTTTTTAGATTTAATATAGATTTAGTATTTTTCTAGATATTAATTCTTGTGTTAAATAATGTAGATTTCAAGTAGTTTTTAGATTAATTAGGAATTATTAGAGTTTTATTTTTAGATTAAATTCTTTTAGGATAATTAGATTAATTAGAGTCTTAGTTAGTGTTAATTGAGTTTTAATTAGAGTTAATTAGATGTTCATTTAGTTAATTGAGTCTAATTAGAATTAATTAGGATTTAATAGCTGTTTTAATTTTTCATTAGCGTTTAATGGAGTTTAATTAAGTATTGATCATGCAGTCTGAGTCCAAATTCGTGGGCCCAGTTTTTGGAGGCCCAGTCAAACCCCAGTCCAGGTGTCATCCCTATATATGGTCCCACGTGTGCATTCTGAATCCTCTCTCCATTTTCAGTTTTCCACGTTTCACTCCCATCTATCGCCACGTTTCCATCTTCCACTTCGCCACACGTTCAGACTCTCCCTCTCTCTCACTGCCACCTCGCCTAACACGTGTCCCCACTTCTCCCTCTCCCCTTTGCATGCGTAACACCTGTCTTCACCCTAGCCCCGCCGGATGCATGACCGGCGGCCATGCAACCACCACCTCCACCAAACTCTGGCCACCGTAACCGCCCTCCGACCGCCGTAACAACCTCACCGGAGACACAAAATTTCCAGAAATCACCAACAATCTTCATCGTCCTCAAATGATGATCATCAACCATCTTCATCCATTTGCAACAATGTTCATCTTCTTCATCCCAGATTCGCCCAGAAACGAAGAACCTTCATCGCCCTCCATCATCATCCGTTCGTCATTCATTCTCCAGAAACGCTAGTGTTCTTCAGATTCCTTCGTCAAACATCAAGATCTTCATCAAGATTTTTGAAGTTCATCGTTTCAGAAATCATCATCATCATTATCATCATGTGAAATCTCCAGAAATCGTAAAAGCAATCATCATCGTTCAACAACAATAACTTCAAGATGTCTTCATCAACAACCTTCATCATTCTCCATATTATCGAAGAACTGCATCATCATGAACTTCGTAGACGTTCATGGATTCATCATCGTCTCCAGATCTGCTCGTGGTTCATCAAGAACATCCAGATCCAAAACTCTCCGGAGATCTGTTCAAGAAAACCTTCATCTATCCTCCAGAAATTCAAGAACATGCATCAAGATCTTCTACAATCTTCATCCGATTTCCAGAATTTCTTCAACATCCAAGAACAAGCACCTCCGCGGCTTCATCTTCTTCGGAGAGCTACATCGATCTTCATAAAACCTTCGAACGAACTTCAAGATTTCTTCAGAAGCTTCGTCGTCCATAAGCAGTCTTCGTCCTCACGATCTTCATCAACATTCCTCCACGAAGCTTCAAGAACCTCGGAGGGTGGATCGCGTCGTTCTCCCGAGGAAGGTGATAGTTCAGATTGTTGTTGTTTCTTCATCTGTGTTGTTGATTAGAGGCGAAGTCTGGAGATTGATCTCAGGAAGGTTGAGAAAGGTGGAGTTTGGAAGAGAGAGCGTTTGGGGAAGAGAGGGGAAGCGGCGGAAGAGTGAACAGTATTCTGCAATTGGGACCTAGGGTTTTTTCCTGAAGCTGGAACGAGGGAGAGGTGGACCGCAATGGATTGGGCCTTGGGCCCTATTGTCTTCGTCCGTACCCCCCCCCCCCCCCCCCCCCCCCCCCGCGTTCTCACATTCACCCTCCGTTTCCATTCTTTTTTTTTTTTTTGTTCTTTCATGAACATGGGCCAAGCCCAGCGAACTTCTGGGCACACCCTCCGTCCTTGGCCATGAACCCCCCCTGCTTTCTTATTTGTTTTTTTTTGAATTTCTTATTGGGCTGGGCCCAGTTTCTTTTGTTTTTTTTTGCTGTTGTACCTCCTGCTGCAGTTTTGCACCCCCCTTGTGTTTCTCTCTTTTTTCTTTATTTTCTTTTATTTTCTTTTGTTTAGATTTTTAAAAAGAAAAAAGAATATGTAATAGAAAGAAAAGTATAAAAATGATAGAAATATTATATTAGCTCATAGATTTTAATATTTTCTTTTTAGGATATACTTTCTCATAGAGTTTATTTTACACTTTTAGAAGTAGAATTAAATGTCCATTTGTTAGGGGACTTTTTACACTTTTAGAAGTAGAATTAAATGTCCATTTGTTAGGGGACTTTTTACACTTTTAGAAGTAGATTTAGATGTCCACTTGTTAGGGGACTATTTTCCATTAGATTTTCCATATTAGATGGATAGGATTTTTCTTAGGAGTTTATTTTACTGTACTCAATCATTATAATTTCCTTCAGAATATTAATAAAATGAGATTTGTGTTGTGGTCTCCGTTCTACCCGTAGTTAGGCCGAACTACAGCTGCTCTGACTTTCTCTGATGAGAATATGTAGGCATAGGATGTGATATCCTAGCGAGCACACTAACAACTAACCTTTTGTTCTCTCGCCGCTGTGCGATCGAGACTTTCCCGCTGACGACTGATGTTATCCTTTTCTCTTGCCCGAGTGCATCTGAGACCAGACCGTAGTTCTAGCTCCCGTAGGTTCCCATACCTCGAAACCTGATATACTACGTCTGTTCTACCGCAAACAGGTACGCCTAAGTCTCCAATGGTCGAGCAACGTCCACCTAACTGCTAGAATGCGTACGCTAGTATCGTCAACTTAATCTCTCACCCCCGTGTGACCGAGAACACCCTGTCTAGCCGTAGTTAGCCTGAACTACGTCATGCTCTGATTTCTCTAAAGAGAATACGTAGGCCCAAGACGCGATGTCTTGCCGAGCAACTAACCCGTAGTTTCCCGAACTACGTTGACTCTGATTTTCTCTGATGAGAATACGTAGGCATAGAGTGCGACGCTCTATCGAGTCAATTTCCTTCCCGTTTAGATTTAGCAGCCGTAGATAGATTGTTTTTCACCCGTCCAAGCAAACCAAACAAGCGTGGATCCCGTCGAGTACGACGGACGTGAGGGGTGCTAATACCTTCCCCTTGTGTAACCGACTCCCGAACCCAGACAATGGTTGCGACGACCTTGTCTTACCCTTTTTCGTAAGATTTTTCCGATCGTTTCCTTTCCCGCTCTGAGGGATAAATAACGAAAGGTGGCGACTCTTCTGTTGTGCTGGCACCTTATTTTCGTGCAAGCGACAGCTGGCGACTCTGCTGGGGACTGCGATGGTTCCTTATGCATGTGGGATCCAACGTTCCCTAAGAGAGTCAATCCTAGCGCTTGTTTGCGTGTCTGTGGGTGTTTATTTCTGTGTTGTATTTTACTGATGTATTTACATTTCCCGCACTATATATCTATTGCTATTGTGCTGTTGTGGGGTGGGCATTCTGATGAGTGAGAAGCCAGACCCAGGCTTGAGTGCACCATAGAATTAGAGTGGAAATTAGTGGGCGCGTGCTTGCTTTGTAGGCACTAGTGTCTCATGAAATCCACGCTCAGACGAGGTTCTCCCGGTTGGCTTCTCTTTCAACCCTTTGGGTTGAGACGGTTGCTGGTTTGGTGGATTGTCGCTCTGGGGACCGATCATTTGTGATTCAGCTAAGTGAGGCCGCTTCATGAGCTGGTAATGCCACACCTTCTGGGTATCGTATCACCCCTCTTGAAAGTCTGTGACGCTGATGAACGCATAGGATACCGAACTTGTGTCAGTTTAGGTCCATACCCGTGAGTGGGAGGGTTTTTGCAGGAAACTTGACTTCCAGCCTACCCGATATCTTGGTTTTCTCTCGTCAGAGCAGACTTATCCCGTCAGCAGCGCAGCAGTAATCAGAGCTTTGTGGGGGCTGTGATCCCGTGTTTGCTGCATCTTGTATTGCATTTGCATAAGCATTCCTGCATCATATTGCATGTCATTCGCCAGCTAGTCAGAGCTCTTATCCAGCCGTTATTTTCTGAAGGTGAGTGTTGAAGACGACCAAAGGGCTGAAGCAGATTTGATCAGAGTCAAGCAGTAAAGTCAGTTGAGAATTGTCGGTAGCTATGTTAGAGAGCAGCTTCCAGTTTATTGATACCTTGTCAGGTTTCACTGTGACGTCCAATCCTTTGTATGGATCTACGCATGACGAAGATTTTCCGCAAGTGAACAACCTTACTGCAGCTCAGCTTGTACAGCCTTCTGTTGAAGACCGAGATCTACGTGAGCAGTTTGTTGTCCGAGGTGAACGTTCTCCTTCTCTTGATATCTCAGACTACCAGGGTTTTGCCTTCCCTGTGCCAAGGTCCCGAAGAGAGGTCTCGATAGCAAAGAATGAAGACCCATTAGCTTCCGTGTATGCTGAAAGGTTTCGTGCATTGGATGAAAGATTCAGAGCCTTGAAAGGTAAAGACGCTGTTAACCCTAGTGCTGCAGACATGTGTCTAGTCCCTGGCCTAGTGTTACCTCCGAAGTTAAAAATGCCAAGGTTTGAAAATTACAGAGGAGATAGCTGCCCAAAGCAACATTTGGTGATGTTCTGCCGAAGAATGACCTCGTTTGTGCACAACGACAAGCTGATGATTCATTGCTTTCAGGATAGTCTGACTAGGGCACCTCTGAGTTGGTATATGCAGTTAGAGAGTAATCAGATCCGATCATGGGTGGATTTAGCCAATGCTTTCCTGAAACAGTATGACTACAATCTTGATGAAGCTCCTAGTCGCATGCAGCTGCAAGAATTGTCTCAAGGGAACAATGAACCTTTCAGAAAGTATGTTCAGAGATGGAGAGAATTTGCTGCTAGAGTGCAACCACCACTTCTAGACCGAGAGTTAAAAGGCATGTTCGTAAACTCCTTACAGAGCCCGTACTTCGAAAGAATGCTTGGAGTTGCACCAAATTTCTCTGAATTGGTAAGGGCAGGAGAGCGCATCGAGTATGGTGTAAAGACTGGAAGAATCCCAAATGTTTCAAGCGGTCAGGCTAGTGAAACTGAATCTCTCTGTAGCTTTCAAACTGATGAAGGAGTTGTGGTCAATGCAATCATGAATGATGTTGGATATCCTCGAGGCGAATCGATGAAATCTGTTGGTTCTCCGTCTTCTCAGCGGTCAGTATCCTCTGTGTCTCGTTATTCTGGACAGACAATTGTGCCTGGGGCACCATATCGGGAACTTTATGTCGGTCCTCATGCTAATCAACGAGCCCGTGACCGAGGTTATCAAAATCAGCATCAGAATCAGAACCGACCTCGTAACAACTTGGAACGAAGGAATGCTCCTTTCCATCCAGTGCCTGTGCCGTATAGCCAGATTCTGCCACAGTTGATTCAGAATTCTTTGGTGAAACCGAACGCTCTCAAGCCCGTGCCAGAGCCTTACCCTCCTGGGTACAACCCCCATGCTCAGTGTGGTTACCATGGTGGATCTCCAGGGCATTCAACTGAAGATTGCAAAGCTTTTCAGGCAAAAGTGCAACAGTTGATCGACAAAAGGTGCATTTCCTTTCCAGATGGAGTTTTGGTTGTGCATGACAACCTCTCAGCTGTCTGAGCTCGTAGATTCAGAGGGTTATTTGCCAAAAGCCAGTGGTCCAGATAGGCAGACGTCCTCAGCATTGGCAGTCCTCGGACTTTTTATCATTTGCATTTGTAGTTTCTTTTCTGTTAGTTACTACTTGCTGTTAAACATTGTTTATTTCGAATGATAATATTAATAAAATGACTATGCATTTTTCTGAATTAATCATGTCGTTGTCACTCATTTACTGCATTGCACTGACACTTGCACTTTATTCACTCCACTTTATCACTATGATTAGCAAAGAGTGGAGGGAGGATGATGAAACTGAATACTCATAACCGATGATCGTATGCTTTCAGATAAAACCTTGCCTATGATGTACATGCATTGTTTCAAATCCCCTAAACACCGGAGAGATAAGGAAGAGAATCCCTTGTTAACCACTTCGAGTCGAGAAGTAGGAGTTTTTTCGGACTTTTAAACCCTCACATCTTAACCCGGGGCAGGATAGTTGTCAGTTAGCTTAACCGAGCGTTCAAGTCTTATAGAGGAGTGTTGTCTTTCGAGGACCGATCACATCGTATTCCTCCCCAGAGGTCGTACCTCATCAACCACAATGGTTAAACCTCACCAATCAGGAGTGAGACTGTTATAAACCTCTTAGATGAATCCAGACAGCCAGTGTCGCACGACTTGTTTCGAAGGAAAAAAAGAATAAGAAAGCCCGCTAAGTAAAAAGAAAAGAAAAGCTAGAAAGCAAATACTTAGGCAAAAATCGGGGCATCCCGCTGGACTTCAAAAGAAAAATCGAAAAGAACTCTGAAGAGTCAGTCCAGGCAAAAATTAGGGAATCAAAAGAATGAAAAAGAAAGGATATAAACAAGAAAATCCTCAAACAAGGACAAAGTCGTGTAGATACAGGCACCGAAACGAAAAAGGAGTAACTGTCACTCCGAAACACCTTGTGAGTTCTTTAACCAGTTGTTCCTAATATTCAACATACCTCTCGAAGGGGCGAGCGCTCGAGCCAAGTTAACTGAACTTTAGGATCGGAGATCATCACGTAGAAGGGGTGGGTACAAATCATAATTTGAGCCAAATATCCTTTGTTTCACGAACCGTGAACCCGACCACGATACAACCCTTAAAAGACCTAATTGAGGCAGGGTTTATTCTGAAAGTGCATTACGATAAGGTCGAGTAACCTGACTCCTGCACGATTTGCTAATCATATCCTTGTTGTATTTTTCACTGATCGAATCAGCACTACATTTGAACTCTTTGGTTCATTCGTCACTCACTAGCATGACCCGTAAATGAGTGACAGCACAATACATTTTTTCAAAATCTGCATGAACACTGCATTAAAGTTACCATTCGTAAATAAACAATTTTAATTGCAGGTCAGTAGTTGATACGAAGGAACTCCAACAGGGAATAGTCAGTCAGGACTGAATCGTTAGTAGTCTGGATCAGAACGGCATGCTGCGAAGCCCTGTGAATCTGGGGCATTGACTTCCAGAGAGTTTAGAATCAGTTTGTCTGAGGACAAGTCCCGGAGTATCGGTTGATTATGGGGCAGATTATTCAAGAAGTAGTGGATCAGAAGTGGATCTTCTCGAGACCCATTCGGGGGCAATCATATAGAACTCCTATGATTAGAGGATAGATCCCTCCAATGTTCAATCAGGGCATGTTGAGTCGCTCACCGCTTGTTCAGGGGCAAGCTACTTCAGTATATTGAAACCAACCATGCTGAGAGTTGGTTAGTTGAGGATGAATCCCTCCGTTGTACAGATGTTGGGGCAAGCCATCTGAAGATTGTCTTGTTGCCAGCTGCTTTATGTTCAGAACGCATTTTCCCAAGGGTCGGATTGGGGCAAGTTGAATTGCGCTGGTGCAAGTTGTTCAAATGAGTTTGTTCACCCTAGCAAGAGTTGAATGTCGGGGAAACATGTCGTTACCCTGCCAAAAAACCTGAGCCTTCTAAAGAAGCCTTGCTATCATTTGATCGTTATCCTACAGCCTAACCTGTTACTCGGATGAACCTTGTAACCAAGTCGTTTCAAAGTCCAGTTCTCGTCTGGCAAACCGAAGATCAGTTCTCGTCTGAAATCCAAACCAGAAACCAGCCCTGTTTGATCACCTTTCCTGTAACCTATTGTTTAACCAGTTCTCGTCTGGCCAACACGGTTTTAAAGCCCAGTTCTCGTCTGGAAAACTAGAAATCAATTCCCGTCTGACATCCGAAACCTAGAAGTCAGTTCTCGCCCGACAACCTAACATATTTTGCCACCAGTTCTCGTCTGGTAGTCTACCCTCGAATGCTAGTTCTCATCTAGTATTTCCCTTTCAAATCCACTTTTGTTGGTAACTAGAAATGGGTCCCTATCACCATAAACCTATCCCTAAACCAGAAAAATTGTACCTGGCCCGATGATTCCTAGTGACTCGCATGTTGTCACATTCCCCGACACGAGGCTCGAGTGATCTCAGCTCCATGATTGGTATTCTGTATTCCCTGTGTTGATGTTATTGAATCAGGATTGTTTTCTCAGCAGAGATGTACAGCTTAAGATTGTTTCCCCTGAGCAGTTTGAGACTGCAGCAAATTGAGATGGCATTTATCCCTTATCAGAGTAGGATCAAGATTATCCTCAGTAGGGCGAGATTGATATCCCCGGCAGAGTATGGCCATCCCAAGCATCGAACGGTGATTAGCCTGATGTGCTATTTTCAGGTGGGTTGAGACTGAAGCTTTCCCTGACTGGTAGATTTGGGTTTATTTCCCCAGCAGTGGGACTGATGCAATGCTGTATCCCCATAGAGTCCGAGTTTGGCTCCTTCCCTTCCGAGTCCAGGTCATTGACTCATCCCTCAAGCAGAGGCCGCTGTTGATTCCATCATTGAGTAACCTCCAGACGGGTAGATTTTGATGTCAGCCATAGAAGAGTTATTGCTCAGCAGATTGTTGCGTACCCTATAAGGACTTAGGGTGATCTAAAAGTACCGTTCAGGGTCGTTTTCCTCAGTGAAGTGAGATTCAATTTCAGTGATCGATTGTTATCTTCCGCAGACGCCAGAGGTGTTTCCTTGATAGGATCAGTACATTTCCAACAGAGTTGTACCATGAGTAGCTAAGGATTGATATCCCCAGCAGTGTTGATACACAGGCGTTCCTCGTCAGACTTGATAGTCCAGCAGGTATTACCCAGAAGGGTCAGTCTCCGTAAGGCGTATGCAAGATTACCCTCAGTAAATCAGGATTGATATCCCCGATAGAGTGCAGCAGCATCTCCCCACAGAGTCTGAACGCGAGATAATGAGCATTGATATGTCTCCCCAGGCAGAGACGATTCTCTCCCCAATCAGATGTATCCTGAAGGATCGTCATCTCCCCAGCTGAGTCAAGCGCCGAAGCGTGTGTTCATCCCCCAGCACCGGGTCACAAGTGCAGGTTTCGCAGGAAACTATCCGTTCACTGAAGTGTGCGGCAACTGATAGTCCAGACTGAAGTCTCCAGCGGAATTGAAATTCCCCACCAGAGTCGCACTCTCCCCTGAAGTTGGATGATTCCTTCTTCTCCAGCGGAATTGAGATTCCCCGCAGAGTCGTACTCTTCAGCAAGCAGAATGATTTCTCCTTCCTCAGCCGAGTTTGCAGATCCCCAAGAGAGCCGAGTCCTTGGAAAGCAGTTGGGACCATGATTGGTTCTCCCCAGTAGAATGTTGAACAGCTGATGCTGTATTTCCCCATCGGAGTCGTTCTCTCCCGGAAAGCTTTGCCGCGAAGACCGCGCAGTTTATTTCTGCGATTGATATCGTTTTCCTCAGTAGTTGTGGTTTGAATACCCAGATGAGCAGGTTCAGGTTCTCGTAGAGCTTCGTTCCCCTGCATCAGTCAGCTGAAGATCATTTCCCCAGGCGGAGTCCAATTGAGATTGGTGGTCCTTTCTCCTTGACAGGAGGCTTTTCCCTTCAGCATTTATTTTGCTGATGGGGCCATAACATGTTGCATGATTGCATAGCATTTACCCTGAAAACGCATAGCATTTCCACCGCGTGGAGCATTACGTCATTGTCAAAGCATGTGCATATGAGACATGAGCCAGGTCGCCACCGTTCTTGTTTTGCAGATGTACCTCCTCAGAATGGTTTGATCAAGATGATTCTTGAATTCTCCCCAGCGAGGTCGCTTGCTCAAGATGATTCTTGAGGTCCCTAGTGAAGTCTTCGGTTCAAGATGATTCTTGAATTCCTCAGCAGGGTTGTTTGCTTAAGATGATTCTTAAGACCCCAGTGCAGTCTCCAGAGTTGGTTGCTCAAGCTGATGCTTGGAGTCCCCAGTAAAGGTTTTCCAGGATGATTCCTAAAACCCCTAACAAAATGTTCGCTCAGGATGATTCCTGAAGTCTCCAGAATGGTTACCGGTTCAAGATGATTCTTGAAGGTCCCCGACGGAGTCAGTTGTCCAAGATGATTTTTGAAGTCCTCAGCAGAGTTTATTCATCCAGAATGATTTCTGGACCCCCGGAGCGGAGTTACTTGATAGTTCTCCAGAATCCCCAGCGGCGATGCGTCATCCCCAGCAGGTTTCTAACGACGAAGTTGAAACCTCCCTTGAGGACTCCATGTTTGAAGTCTGACCGGGTTAATGAAGCAGTTCTCTCAGCTGATGCGGAGTGCCTGATGGCAGAGGTTTAGATGTTCCCAGTTGGCTCATGATCGACCAAGAATTCTATTCCCGACTTGCTGATGAAGTCCGGCTGATGCCCGACAGATGTCTTTGAATGCCTGATGGCATGATCAACCTGATGTTTGAAGTCCGGCTGATGCCCGACAAGCTCTTTGGATGCCTGATGGCATGATCGACTATGTATTACCGGTTACCGTGCAACCAATTCCCCAGTAGGGTTGCCGTGCAACTGTTACGCTCAATGTCGAAGATGTTCCTACCGGCCAGAGTATCGTTCACCTGTGTGTGGTGTCCAGACCTCTAGCAAGATCATTGACACGTGTTCATCTTATTATTCTCTCCAACAGAGTCTATTATTCAAGTTCATATTTCCCCAATGGATTTTCTTCACCCTGACGGCGAGGTCAGACGATGTTGAGAGTTGACGGCGAGGTCAGACGATGTTGAGAGTTGACTGCAAGGTCAGACGATGTTGAGAGTTGACGGCGAAGTCAGATTAGTTTGAGTACTTGACGACGATGTCGGGTGTTTCCCAGAGTTATAGTGGGCTGGCGGAGATGTTAGATATTTTGATTTCCCAGCGGCGAGGTTGGATGTTTGTCTGGCGGTGATGTCAGATAGTTTGGTTTCCCAGCGGCGAGGTTGGATGTTTGTCTGACGGTGATGTCGGGTAGTTTGATTCTCCAGCGGCAATGTTGGATGTTTGTTTCTGGCGGCGATGTCAGGTGATTTAGTTTTCCAGCGGCGATGTTGGATGTTTTGGTTGTTCGACGGTGATGTCAGACGCTTTATTTTCATGAATGCCTGACGGCGAGGTCCGGTGTCTGATGACAATGTCAGAGGAATTTAATGTAGATAACTGACGACAAGGTTCAGATCAGTATGTCTCCAGCTAGTTGTCGTGCAGCTATTATCTCAGTGTTCGAAGATTTGTTCCCACCAGAGTACCGTGCACTTGTGTAGTTGGCAAATTTCCGGGTTCTTTAGTATTCAACCGTCTTCTACCTTTGAATGTTTGAAAGCTGTTCGCTTCAACCCTTCAGGTCCAAGCCGCTTGAATAGGGGCAGCTGTTGCACCCCAAAATTTGACCAACTACTCATCGCAATTTGGCTCATGTTTCGACTCATTTCATTTCGCATTTGCATACCACGTACATTGCATTTTTCCAGTCAGATTGACTTTATCGGGATCACAACCCTCTGATAGCATTTCAGGCCAATACGAGGACGTATTTTGAGAATCGGTGCTCGTCCCGGTGTTTTCAGCTCTCGCTGTTGTTTTTGAGGACCTCTCGGTATCCGGGTTTTTACCATTTATTTCGATATAGTCGCTAATCGATTTAATCGGCTTCCCCGCTTTTAGGGTTTTCCCTTATTTTCTAGAATTTTTTAGGGATTTAATTCATTTTTCTAGGTATTAGATAGATTTTTAAATAGCTTTAATAGATTTTAAATAATTTTTAAATAGGTTTTAAGAATAAATCTTTTCTTTAGATATTAAATAGAGTTTTTTAAAATGATTTTAATAGGATAATTCCCTTTAATAGATTGTTTTTTAATAGATAATAAAGTTTTTCTATTTTTTTTAGTTGTTTAGGAACTTATAAGAAATTAATAGATTTTTCATTAATTTAGAATTAATAGAGTTTTTTTAGGTTAATCCTCTTTTTTAGATTTAATTAGGATTTAAGTAGATTAATTAGGGCTTTAATCATTTGTTTAGATATTAATTAGGGTCTTATTAGAATTTAATAGTTAATTCTTTTTTAAATTTAATATAGATTTAGTATTTTTCTAGATATTAATTCTTGTGTTAAATAATGTAGATTTCAAAGTAGTTTTTAGATTAATTAGGAATTATTAGAGTTTTATTTTTAGATTAAATTCTTTTAGGATAATTAGATTAATTAGAGTCTTAGTTAGTGTTAATTGAGTTTTAATTAGAGTTAATTAGATGTTCATTTAGTTAATTGAGTCTAATTAGAATTAATTAGGATTTAATAGCTGTTTTAATTTTTCATTAGCGTTTAATGGAGTTTAATTAAGTATTGATCATGCAGTCTGAGTCCAAATTCGTGGGCCCAGTTTTTGGAGGCCCAGTCAAACCCCAGTCCAGGTGTCATCCCTATATATGGTCCCACGTGTGCATTCTGAATCCTCTCTCCATTTTCAGTTTTCCACGTTTCACTCCCATCTATCGCCACGTTTCCATCTTCCACTTCGCCACACGTTCAGACTCTCCCTCTCTCTCACTGCCACCTCGCCTAACACGTGTCCCCACTTCTCCCTCTCCCCTTTGCATGCGTAACACCTGTCTTCACCCTAGCCCCGCCGGATGCATGGCCGGCGGCCATGCAACCACCACCTCCACCAAACTCTGGCCACCGTAACCGCCCTCCGACCGCCGTAACAACCTCACCGGAGACACAAAATTTCCAGAAATCACCAACAATCTTCATCGTCCTCAAATGATGATCATCAACCATCTTCATCCATTTGCAACAATGTTCATCTTCTTCATCCCAGATTCGCCCAGAAACGAAGAACCTTCATCGCCCTCCATCATCATCCGTTCGTCATTCATTCTCCAGAAACGCTAGTGTTCTTCAGATTCCTTCGTCAAACATCAAGATCTTCATCAAGATTTTTGAAGTTCATCGTTTCAGAAATCATCATCATCATTATCATCATGTGAAATCTCCAGAAATCGTAAAAGCAATCATCATCGTTCAACAACAATAACTTCAAGATGTCTTCATCAACAACCTTCATCATTCTCCATATTATCGAAGAACTGCATCATCATGAACTTCGTAGACGTTCATGGATTCATCATCGTCTCCAGATCTGCTCGTGGTTCATCAAGAACATCCAGATCCAAAACTCTCCGGAGATCTGTTCAAGAAAACCTTCATCTATCCTCCAGAAATTCAAGAACATGCATCAAGATCTTCTACAATCTTCATCCGATTTCCAGAATTTCTTCAACATCCAAGAACAAGCACCTCCACGGCTTCATCTTCTTCGGAGAGCTACATCGATCTTCATAAAACCTTCAAACGAACTTCAAGATTTCTTCAGAAGCTTCGTCGTCCATAAGCAGTCTTCGTCCTCACGATCTTCATCAACATTCCTCCACGAAGCTTCAAGAACCTCGGAGGGTGGATCGCGTCGTTCTCCCGAGGAAGGTGAGAGTTCAGATTGTTGTTGTTTCTTCATTTGTGTTGTAGATTAGAGGCGAAGTCTGGAGATTGATCTCAGGAAGGTTGAGAAAGGTGGAGTTTGGAAGAGAGAGCGTTTGGGGAAGAGAGGGGAAGCGGCGGAAGAGTGAACAGTATTCTGCAATTGGGACCTAGGGTTTTTTCCTGAAGCTGGAACGAGGGAGAGGTGGACCGCAATGGATTGGGCCTTGGGCCCTATTGTCTTCGTCCGTACCCCCCCCCCCCCCCCCCGTTCTCACATTCACCCTCTGTTTCCATTCTTTTTTCTTTTTTTTTTGTTCTTTGATGAACATGGGCCAAGCCCAGCGAACTTCTGGGCACACCCTCCGTCCTTGGCCATGAACCCCCCTACTTTCTTATTTGTTTTTTTTTTTAATTTCTTATTGGGCTGGGCCCAGTTTCTTTTGTTTTTTTTTTGCTGTTGTACCTCCTGCTGCAGTTTTGCACCCCCTTGTGTTTCTCTCTTTTTTCTTTATTTTCTTTTATTTTCTTTTGTTTAGATTTTTAAAAAGAAAAAAGAATATGTAATAGAAAGAAAAGTATAAAAATGATAGAAATATTATATTAGCTCATAGATTTTAATATTTTCTTTTTAGGATATACTTTCTCATAGAGTTTATTTTACACTTTTAGAAGTAGAATTAAATGTCCATTTGTTAGGGGACTTTTTACACTTTTAGAAGTAGAATTAAATGTCCATTTGTTAGGGGACTTCTTACACTTTTACAAGTAGATTTAGATGTCCACTTGTTAGGGGACTATTTTCCATTAGATTTTCCATATTAGATGGATAAGATTTTTCTTAGGAGTTTATTTTCCTGTACTCAATCATTGTAATTTTCTTCAGAATATTAATAAAATGAGATTTGTGCTGTGGTCTCCGTTCTACCCGTAGTTAGGCCGAACTACAGCTGCTCTGACTTTCTCTAATGAGAATATGTAGGCATAGGATGCGATATCCTAGCGAGCACACTAACAACTAACCTTTTGTTCTCTCGCCGCTGTGCGATCGAGACTTTCCCGCTGACGACTGATGTTATCCTTTTCTCTTGCCCGAGTGCATCTGAGACCAGACCGTAGTTCTAGCTCCCGTAGGTTCCCATACCTCGAAACCTAACATACTACGTCCGTTCTACCGCAAACAGGTACGCCTAAGTCTCCAATGGTCGAGCAGCGTCCACCTAACTGCTAGAATGCGTACGCTAGTATCGTCAACTTAATCTCTCACCCCCGTGTGACCGAGAACACCCTGTCTAGCCGTAGTTAGCCTGAACTACGTCATGCTCTGATTTCTCTGAAGAGAATACGTAGGCCCAAGACGCGACGTCTTGCCGAGCAACTAACCCGTAGTTTCCCGAACTACGTTGACTCTGATTTTCTCTGATGAGAATACGTAGGCATAGAGTGCGACGCTCTATCGAGTCAATTTCCTTCCCGTTTAGATTTAGCAGCCGTAGATAGATTGTTTTTCACCCGTCCAAGCAAACCAAACAAGCGTGGATCCCGTCGAGTACGACGGACGTGAGGGGTGCTAATACCTTCCCCTTGCGTAACCGACTCCCGAACCCAGAAAATGGTTGCGACGACCTTGTCTTACCCTTTTTCATAAGGTTTTTCTGATCGTTTCCTTTCCCGCTCTGAGGGATAAATAACGAAAGGTGGCGACTCTTCTGTTGTGCCGGCACCTTATTTTCGCGCAAGCGACAGTATGAATATTCCGTAGTAGTGGATGAGGGATTGTGTGTGTGTATATATATAATCCATAACCCCATCAGTTCAAAAGTGTCTTAGAGATGACTATAGAATGAATCAAGAGGGTACTATATGGTGAGTCATGGGTCGTCTAACCAATCCACGTTGCCTAAGGCATGGGTTACCCGATCTAAACATGTGTTATTAGAGTGATAAATAAATTAATACGTGTTAGGCCATGTGTCCCTAAAAAAGATGATATTTACCACTTCTATAAGAAATAAACCATTCTTCCTAACGAGTCTTTTTAATCTCACACCATAGCCAAATAATTGGTTTTAAAATGATTCTTCACCCATAACTTGGCACATGGATTTCTCTCTCCCCTAGACATCCTAGCATGGTGAGGCTCTTCCCATCTTATAACTCTTCCTAAACACCATGGTGTATTTTGTCGCACGTTTTCTGATCTTCTTTACTTTCAGCTCGTCTATTGGGAGTTCATCTAACATCAGATAACATACTACAAGCGTCATCCAAATGGTTGTCTGGGCAACCTCAACAACAATTGTTTCTTCACTCTCAATACTGAGGACAACTAAAGTTTCTTGAATGGTGGTCCGGTTGTGACCTGATCTTTTATTGCTAGCAAGCTTGAAGAGAAGATCAACTCTAGAGTTTTGTTTCCCGGGCACATATGTTGTCTCAAAAGTTTTGAAACACTCAAATAATTCACATAGATTTTTTCAAATATTTTATTAGATGGGAATTTTTCACTTGATACTTCCTAGCGACCTATTTTGCTACCAACTGCAAGTTGCTCTTGGTCTTAAGGCTTGAAACACCCATTTATAGAGCAAGGACCATGCCATAAAAAAGGGCTTCATACTCGACTTAGTTGTTGTTGGATTTTAACTCAAACATCAATGGCTTCTTTATTAGGAGGTAGTTTAGTCCCTCTAATTATATCACTATTTCTATTAAGGTTCAAGGCGTTATTCATTAATAATATTCATGTTTGTGTGTGTATGTAGAGGGGGGGGGGGGTTCCTCGCCTATTAGAGAACTAAACTCCTATCAAAATTATTCCAACACTTGGGATTTTATGCTCCGTCTGGGTATGTACTAGATATCATACTCAAATAAATCCAATGACAAAGACACCGTCCTTCCCGTGAGGTATGGCTTTTTTAAAACCTGGTGAGTATGATAGTTGGTCTTTACCATGACATGGTGCCCTTGGAAGTATGGTCTGAGCTTCCTCGGAGTTATCATAACCTCTAAGGTCAGTCTCTCGATCTTGTGGTACCTGGCCTCAGTTCCCTTGAACACATTGCTCACGAAGTAGATGGGATGCTCAACTTTCTCTCTCTCTTGGAAGAGTGCATATCCCATTTCCTAACCAGTAACTGAAATATACATATAGAGGGGTTCACCTTTCTTTCTTTGTCTCCATTTTGGGATCTAAACTTGTATCATCCATTCCCTGCATGTTTGGTTATGGAATGGCAATTGTAGTCATCCCATATCTTCTCATTTCAATACTTCTTTGATAACATTCTTGGGAAGTCTCTTGGTATTCTTGGACCACCCCAGATCACCAATTAGGTAGCTGTTTACTGTGAAATTTGGTAAATAACCTCCGGTCTATCAATTTTGGGTAAAATTGAGTAACTTGCAGGATCGACCATACAAATCCTAGGACATGTGCTAAGTTTAAAAGAAAATCTAAATTGAACTCCACGTTCGACTGTATAACTTTGTAAAGCAAAAATAACTTGGAAATTAGCAAGGCTGTAAAATAAAGAGTGCAATTCTTAAAGCGTCGAAAGTAAAAGGCAAGATATAAAAGACTTAGAAAATAAAGGCAAGGATGTAAAAGACTTTGAAAATAAAGGAAAGAAGGTAAAATACTTTGAAAATAAAGGCAAGAATGTTAAAGACTTTCAGAATAAAGGCAAGAATGTTAAAGACCTTGAGTTTGATAACAATGTAAGAAAGTAAGCCTGTAAGACGTCGAAAGTAAAAGCAATAACGTAAAAGTGCAAAAAAGTAACAGTCGAAAGCAATTAAAAAGACTTTGAAAATAACAAGTTTAAGGGAAAGCGCAGAAGGTTAAATGGCAAGTTAAGATAAAGTGCAGAAAGTTAAATAGCGTGAATATAGATGAAAAATAAAGTTTCAAGGAAGGACATGAAAGGTAAAGGTTAAAGGAGAACATGCAAGATAAAATGATAAAGGTACATAAATTGCATTGATGAAAAGAAATGGTGTTGCATCACATATATCCTCTCTAACTCGTTTCTCTACACGTAGCTACTTTGAGTGATTTGGAGTAACTTGTACAAGACAAATGAACACCTTTATTCTATGGAAATAACCCCAATTTATAATGCTAGAGAGTAACTAGTAAGTGACGGTTGTTGCTTCAAACGTGTCTTTTGACGCTTTTCTTGACTTCAACCGTTCCCACTTCGCCAACTGCTCTTTTGAAATTCAAATATTAGGATTTTCCCTCCAGCCTTAGTGGTGACTGCAGCGCGCTTCTTTCACCCCCCTCAAGGTCGAAGAACTATCCAACACTTAGCAAATATTCAGAAGTTTTCACAACCTCTCTTTGACTCAGGCTTTACTAAAAACTGGGTCGAAGCCTTCTTATGCTTGAACACGCTTGTTTTTGACTTGAGATGACTCTTGATTTTGCTGGCGTCAAAAATGAGAGCTAACAAATTGCCCCCAAGAAATGCCCTTTCGCCAACTTTGGTAGGAAGGTCATTTTTCATAACCGTTTCGACGCATATGTCTATGAAATTGCATGGCCTTGACTGAACAAACCACTACTTATTTAGTGGCTAACTGTTCAATTTCTTTAACCCACGCTTATGACGTCACGCCATCATGACAAATCCTTAAATGTCTCTTCAGCCGTATTCATCATCACTTTTCCTTGAAAACATATGTTTTGCAGTCTGACCATAACTGCTAACACTCATCACTTATCCAGAGAAAGATACGTGTCCCACTACCCGATTAACTTTAACGGTGGATTTAAAGCTTTTAGGATTCCCAAATGCCTATAAATACTCTTCTTCACCATTTTGTGAACTTTTTACACTCTCAGAATCTTAAGCACCTCGTTTCTCTTCCTTCAATTTTCTTCACGAGACCTAGAAAGCACTGATCGCGACTTTCTATGTCTAATACAACTTAACTGCAAGTGCACAGTCTATCGCGTAGTAATAAAAGATATCGATCCCACAGGGACTCGTAATCAAACTAGTGTTCTCGGGAGTTACTATGTTTAGCTAGGTAGATAATGTTTAAGGGAATAATTTCTATCACTAAAGGGAACTAAAAACGTTACTTGAATTATAATTACACGAATCGATATGCAATAATTGTGTTCTTCGGGGATTTGACAAGTTGCCGGTATATGAAATAATTTTCAGAATTTATTTAAGCAGAAAATAGTGATCTGAAGACTTTCGTCTCACGATGGTTGTTGACGCTAGTCATAATTCTAAGGGTCGAATATACGCTTTCGCTGTCCCATTCGGGGTTAAAACTACTTTTTGGAAATCTCTAAGTTCTAATCCATTTTAAAGTGCTTTCGCTGTTATTAAAACAAATGCCTAGTGTTTACTATCTGGTCTTACCGCAGCTGTCGCTTGTTGGTTCGTACCTTAATTAATTTTCCACTGTCGTGGCAAAACTACTTTTAAATAAGTTCTCGCTTTCGCGACGAACGTTTATTCAGTAAATAAGTTTAAACACTCAGGCCATAAACAACTTTTGAAAAAGAAAGTTTTCAACCGGTTATTATCAAATCACGTCTGAATTATTATTACATATCGATTACTCTGATTTAGCTAGACATGGATTTGGGAAAGGTAAAACATAAATAAAAATAGAAACTTAGAACATTCATATTACTGAGAATTAAAGTTACAATTAACGAAATAATGAAAAACCTGTAACGTATCCAATTGGCTTTTGGCCAAATCCCTACGATGTCGGCAGGATTATGTCTTCAAACCAATAGAGCGCACAAACAAATATTGTAGAAACGAAATACAGGAATAAGGAAAGGAAACAAAAACAGAAAGAATAAAACTAAATTTTTGCTCTGGAAATAAATTTGGGCAGCACTTCGTTGTCTGAATGCGGCTCCCTTTCTCAGCTCCCCTCCTTCCCCTTTTATAGAAGTTGAATTCTAACGGTTGTAATTTGAAGAAGGTGGACTTGGAGGCAGAAATATCAGGGAGTAGTGGTCCATTATTTGGGACTTGGAACTGTATTTTGCACGTTCAATTGAAGTTGTGCGTTTTTGCCTGCATGGCGGTCGTCATGGTGTGTGACGGTCGTCACCCGTGTGACGGTCATCATGGAGGTGTGACGGTCATCACAGCAGCAAAATGTGCATTCTGCGTTTTCCATGTTGTTTTCATCTGGTTTTCGTCCATATTTCATCTGTAATTGCTTCTTTTCTTCATATTGCTTTGTTTAGACATGATCATCAAATACCTGCAAAATATCAGACAAATAATATGGAAAGAACCCGAAATCGGATTGAAAACAGTCAAACATTAGTTGAATTATGCATCAATATATATATATATATATATATATACGATTTTGTGTTATCAAACTCCCCTAAGCTTGAATCTTTGCTTGTCCTCAAGTAAAACAGGAAAAAGTCGGCAAGCACGAGGCATCTTCCTCATTCAGAAAGTTGGGAAAAACCGGGATTCTTAGTAGGAACAAAACGAGTACGGTGACGACACTAGACTACAAGTCTTCGGAGGTCTCCTTCTTATGCAAATCGGTCCCAGTCATGCTACTGTAGCTTGGTATCAAGGTTCTCGCGTCAAGTTCACCCTGTTTGTTCTAGCACAATCACATTAAGCCCGTTGTCCATACACTTTCATGGCAAGTCAACCTGTTAGTGAATATGATCTCATTTCTGTTTTGATCTTTTTCATTGCTCATAAGCTTATACCATTGATTTTTCAATGAGTTTTTGTACCGTTGGGCTAAATGCTCGGGTGAGGAGCACCTAACTTAGAGGGAACATGTCTCTATACTTGGGCTATATGGCTTTCTTTTCGTGATTTTTCATCTTTTTGGAGATCATACACTTATTTGCATTGGTCGCTCGCTTAGAAGTGTTTTAGGATGGTGCTGACTGCTAGTATAAACTACTTGGGGCTGCGTTTGCGTAGAAACTTGAAACTTTGGTACACGTAGGTAGTGAAACCGACTCGCATAAACCGGAGGTCTAAGGTGTCAGGACGGTACTGGTTTTGTTAGAATTTTCGTCTCGGAGTTTCAAAACTTGGTTTGAACTTGGGCGCATTCTCGTGATGCTTTTGCTTTTGAGGAACGAACGAAATTTTTTTTTTATCTGTGTCGAATGAAGTGGGGATGTTTGCGTAACGGAAGAAGATATATAAAAGAGCTTTTATTTTCTAAAACGTGAAAATGTTCGAATTGAAATTACGGAATTAAAAGTACAAGGGAATGGGAAATAAACGCTCCGCTCCCACACTATCTCAATCAGTGTCCCCACTGATTTGAAAGAATGCGAGAGGGAAATACAAGGTAAATGAAAATACAAGAAACTAAAAATATAGTAAACAAATAAGGAAAGAAATAATTAATCACGGCCTCTGCCTCGGTCACGTCCTCTGTCACGTCCTCTGGCTCTGGCTTGGTCGACTCGGGCCTCAAAGTTCAGTGCTCCGGTATGATAGACATAATCTCGGAGTCCTTCGAACTGTAAGGTAAGATTCTCCAAGTTCTCAGTGATGGTGTCCTGGCCAGTTTCGAGTTGTTGCATTTGGGTCCGATGCCAAGCTTCGAACTGCTCTGCTCGCTGATTCTGCTGCTGCATCATAGCGAGTATCTGGGCCTGCTGGTCGAGGGATCGACGGAGGTCTTCTTCAGAGTAGTTGGGCTCTGGACGATGGCGGCGGCGGCGGTAGGATGTGCCTTCAGAAGGAAGTGGTTGCGATGCCTCCGGTTGCTCAGTTCTATCCAACTCATCTTGCATTTCGTCACCAGAACCTTGGGTGTTGGTTTGAGTTGGGGCAGCGGTAGCAGCAGGGGAATTCAGGTCAAAGAGCCAGTTGGCACGATCATGTGGATGCATCCGGGTGCGTGATGGCAGGATGATACTTCTGACGGTTTTGCCACGCACGACCGGGTGGTACTTGCCGTCGGCCCTGGAACGGATGAGGTGAGAAGCTCTGCAGTGGTCGGTGTCGAGGAATACCGAGGGAATGACATGGAGATGCTGGAGGCGGTCACCGAGGTTCAGTCCGAGTGCAATGGAAGTAACAATCCCGCCAAAGTAAAATGGCTTAGAGCCACGGTTACAGTTGGCCTGAATGTGGGCCAGGAGGAACGGAGCGGTGTTGATGGGCTCGGAGTTGAACACACAGCGGAGAAAGAAGAGCTCTTTTGAGTTCACCTTATGGTTGCTATCCCGTGCGAAGATGGTGTTGCTCAGTGCTCGGTGGAAATACTGGATGGTCGGGTTGTGGATGTGTGTTACATGCAGAGAATCCCAGCCGTCGGCATTGATTCCGGTTAATTGGTACCAGAGCACAAAGGCTTCGTGCTGAAACTGTTCGGTGAGGCGGCAGTGAGCATTGTCACCGCGAGGGAATTGTAGGATGTCGGCAATCTGGTTCTGGTTCAGTTGATAGTTCGTGCTGAACATACGGAAGCATGCGGCGCCGGAGTGTTGGCTGAGGTCGCCGCTGGAAGTGAAGTAGCTGAACAAACTGAGGAACTCGAGGGTGAGTTGTTCGTACGTCGGCTGCGGATTTGTGCAGAGGTGCCAGATGCCGACTCTTTGTGAGGGATGGGATATGCGGATAGTGGGTCGGCTGTAGCGACCGTTGATGGAAGGCGATATAGTTGGCTCGCTGTTTCTCGCCGGAGTCGCCGTCGCTGAACACGATATTGCTGAGGTCTGGGGTTTCGTTGTTTCTCGCCATTGTTAGAGGATGCTGAGGAAATGTGGATTGAGTGGGTTCTATGGAATGAAAAATGTCACAGGAGTGGATTAGGAAGTTGAAACGGGGGTTGGAATATATGGAGCAAGGTGGGAAAACGAAAATTGGAAGTGGGGTTTGAGTTTGTGATGATTGGAAGTTGAATAGATGGGGGTGGAAGAGAAAATGCAACCTCTGTTATAGCAGATAACAGTTTTGGGCTCGTGACGGTCGTCACGTATCTGTGACGGGCGTCAGGCTTCTGTGACGGTCGTCACACCAGCAAAATCTGCAGAACGTAGAATTTTGCTATGGGGGTGTTCTTGCAATGGTTTTAAGGCCTAGGATTGATATGGAAATGTATTATATCGGCCAAGAAACATAGGATAACGTAAAAACAGAATCAATGAATAAAGAATAAAATTGAAATAGCATGTAATTAAAATGATTGTTTGTAATATAATACATAAGGGAAATTAAACAATGCGAAAATCAAAATGATTGAAAATGGACGGAAAACAGAAGAAATTAAACTAAACTAAAGCTGATATCTCAGTCTTTTCGTGCCTTCAATTCGTCAAACTTCCGGGCGTAGTAGCCGAGCTGGTCACAGACTAAGTTCATGAAGACTGCGAGTTCGCTGTGTATGCTTGTGATGTCTTCTTTTACGGTGGTCAGAGCTGCGTCAACATTGTCTAATCGGTGCAGAACAGTATCCATTTTGTCAGTGGTTTCCTCAGGAATGGGCTCAGGATAGGTGTTGTAATGCGGAGGGGTCGTAGGGTCTACCTCAGCTTCTGATACAGCATCCTCATGGTACATATAATCATGTGCTTCAGAGATGTGATCACTGTCGTACATGTAATTCTGTGGTGTTGATTGAGGTGAAGGAGGTCCCATAGGCTCATCCAATTCATAAACCCAGTTGTCCTTGTTATGGATACTTGCCATCTGATGATTTGGCAATGCGAATAGCTGGACAGGTTTGTCATTGATGAGGTACTCGTAAGGTCCAGGTCCCATAGTTCTTAAAATGCGCTTGTTAAAGCAAAACTGGATATTCATGGGTCGGATGGTGCCAAAACTAGTGCTTACATTTAGGTGGAATCTAAGGCCAAGTTCGTGGGCAATCATTGTCACAAGGCCTCCTATTAGAATAGGTGATTGTGGTTCCTGAGTGAGGTGTTGGAAGGATCTCATCATAAAAGGTACGACATTCACCGTACGGCCCTGAGAAGCATAGAACATGATAAATAACTCTTCTTTAGATACTGTAGTAATATTTTCTTCTTTTCCGAAAAGGGTGTGAGCTAGGATCTTATGAAAGTATCTAAAAGCTGGGTTATGAATCTCATCATTATACATGCTGTTTGGGTCAGGGTGATAGTCGCCCGTGATTCTTCCCCAGAACTGGTTGAGTTCAAAATCAAGATCGTCATCTTCGGCACTGATTAACACATGTGGTCCGCTAGGAAATCCTAATTGGTTAGCTAATGACATCCGGCTATGGGTTTGGTCCATTCCAAACATCCTAAAGGTGATCAGCTCTGTGTTGGATCCAAAACCATAGTTGGGTAAGTACCTGAAGGAACTAAGGAATTCGTAGGTGAGGTCCTTATAGGCAGCAAAACGGGTTTTCAAAGAGGTGTTCTCCCAGCCTAATTGATTAAACAGGTATTGGATGCTATCAGTAATTCCTAGTTTCTCCATGGTAGACTTATCATAATACAGTGTTAAGACTATTTCTCTCTCAGTTAATGCTTCGAATCTTGCCTTTTGAGCTAATCCTCGAAAATGAACCTTTGTGAAGTCGTACGCGGCCATACTCGCAGGTTAGTCGGAGAAAAACAGGAGGAAGGTTTGAAGGCTTTTAAAATCCTGAAAAATTTAAAACAGAAATTTGAAGTCAGAATTTTTAGAAACAAAAGGTGGTAAAAACAAGGTTTAAATCAAAGAGAAAAATAAAATAAAATAAAATAAAGTGAAAATAGTAGCAATTTTAAGTTTAGAATTTTTGTTAAAATTTCAAAGTAAGCTTTTAAATAAAATTGAGAATGAAATACAGTAAAGAGGGAAATACGGGAAAATTGGGTTGCCTCCCAGTAAGCGCTGTTTTTAACGTCTAAAGCCTGACGATAGCTTGGTGACAAGCTATTCGGGTGTTTGAGCTGGAAGCTCAAGCAATGCTATACTGCTGACTTGAGGGTTGTTTTCGTTCTTATTATAATGTTTTAGACGTTGCCCGTTTACGATAAACGGTGCATTCGTCTTATCGGTAATTTCAACAGCTCCACTCTGAAGTACTTTAGTCACTTCAAAAGGTCCAGACCACCTAGATTTTAGTTTACCTGGGAAGAGTTTTAATCTTGAATTAAATAGAAGTACGATGTCTCCCACACTGAATTGTTTCTTGACCGAACGTTTATCATGCCATCTTTTAGTTCGTTCTTTATAGATACGGGCATTTTCGTAAGCGTCCAAGCGAAGTTCTTCTAATTCGTGTAAGTTCAAGATTCGTTTTTCTCCTGCCTCGGTGTAGTTGAAATTAAGTGTCTTAATGGCCCAGAAGGCCTTATGCTCTAATTCTACAGGGAGATGACAGGATTTACCGTAAACTAATTTGTAGGGTGTAGTACTTATTGGTGTCTTAAAAGCGGTCCTATAAGCCCATAAAGCTTCATTTAGATTTGATGACCAATCTTTCCTTGAGGTAGCGACAGTCTTTTCCAATATTTGTTTTATTTCCCTGTTCGAGACCTCTACTTGTCCGCTAGTTTGTGGATGATAAGGTGTAGCTACTCGGTGTCGGACTCCATATTTAGAAAGAAATTTATCAAATATTCGCGATATGAAGTGTGATCCGCCGTCACTAATGACGAGTCTGGGTACACCGAATCTAGGAAAGATTGTGTTTTTGAAAAGTTTGATTACTACTCGTGCGTCATTTGTTGGAGCAGCAATGGCTTCTATCCATTTAGACACATAGTCTACAGCGACGAGTATGTAGTTATTACCAAAAGAAGGCGGGAAGGGTCCCATGAAATCTATTCCCCATACGTCAAAGATTTCTACCTCTAAGATTCCTTTCTGAGGCATTTCATCGCGTCGTGAGATGTTGCCAGTTCGTTGGCATCGATCACATTTTAGCACAACGATGTGAACGTCTTTCCAGAGGTTAGGCCAGAATAAGCCGGCTTGGAGAATCTTAGCGCACGTCTTGGATGTACTAGCATGACCACCATATGGTGCTGAATGGCATTGGGAAATGATATTTTCTATTTCTTCCTCTGGGACACAACGACGGTATATGTTGTCGGCCCCTCTCTTGAAGAGTAGAGGTTCATCCCAATAATAGTGTTTCAGATCATGGAAGAATTTCTTCTTTTGCTGATAAGTGAGATCCGGTGGAAGCACGCCTGCAGCTAGGTAATTAACGATGTCAGCATACCAAGGTAATGTGACTTGGGCATAGACGGCTTCTACGGCTTTTTCGAGTTCTGGATCTTTCGAGATTAAGTTAGGCATGTCACTTTCTAATTTGGCTATCAGATGTTCGTACGGAAAATCGTCATTTATCGGTACTGGTTCATGTTTGATGCCTTCTATTCGGGATAAGTGATCTGCAACAATGTTCTCGGTTCCTTTCTTATCTTTGATTTCTAAGTCAAACTCTTGCAATAACAGGATCCATCTCAATAATCTTGGTTTGGTATCCTTTTTGCTTATTAGGTACCTAATGGCGGCGTGGTCTGTGTATATGATAATTTTTGCTCCTACTAAGTAAGAACGGAATTTGTCAAGCGCAAATATAACTGCTAGAAGTTCCTTTTCTGTTGTAGCGTAGTTCATTTGGGCAGAATCTAAAGTTCTACTGGCATAGTAAATGGCATGGAGTTTCTTGTCCTTCCTTTGTCCTAGAACTACGCCTACGGCATAATCACTCGCATCGCACATGATTTCGAACGGTAATCGCCAATCGGGTGGTTGCATAATCGGTGCGGTGATCAGGGCTGATTTTAATGTTTCGAATGCTTTTAGACAGTTGTCGTTAAAGACGAACTCATCATCTTTCATCAACAGGTCGGTCAAAGGTTTTGTGATTTTTGAAAAATCTTTTATAAATCTTCGGTAGAAACCGGCATGTCCTAGAAAACTCCGTATTTCTCATACGGATTTTGGAGGTTGGAGATCTTTTATAATCTCTATTTTAGCTTTGTCGACCTCAATTCCTTTATTTGATATGACATGCCCTAGAACTATTCCTTGTCGGACCATAAAATGGCATTTTTCCCAATTTAGGACGAGGTTCACTTTTACACAATGTTCTAATACCATTTCTAAGTTTTGTAGGCATCCTTCGAAACTTTGTCCACATACTGAGAAATCGTCCATAAATACTTCCATGATGTCGTCTATGAAATCTGCGAAGATTGTCATCATGCATCTTTGGAAGGTTGCTGGAGCATTACAAAGTCCGAACGACATTCGGCGGTAAGCAAAAGTACCATAAGGACATGTGAATGTAGTCTTTTCTTGGTCGTCAGGATGAATGGGAATTTGGAAAAATCCTGAATAGCCATCTAGATAGCAGAAATATGAATGTTTGGCTAATCTTTCTAACATTTGGTCTATGAAGGGTAAAGGGAAGTGATCTTTTTGTGTGGCTTTGTTAAGCTTTCTATAATCAATGCACATTCTGCTTCCAGTCACAACTCGTTTTGTTATTGATTCACCTTTTTCGTTCTTAACTACTGTGACTCCTCCTTTCTTAGGTACGACATGAACTGGGCTAACCCATTCACTATCGGAGATTGGATAGATGATTCCTGCATCTAGCAATTTTTTTACTTCATCTCTGACTACAGTGCTTAGGATGGGGTTCAGTCTCCTCTGATGCTCTCTAGAGGTTTTACAGTCTTCCTCTATTGTAATTCGATGCATACAGATCGAAGGGCTTATACCTTTTAGATTGCTTATGTTATAGCCTAACGCGGTGGGGTACTTCTTTAGGACTTCTAATAGCTTTTCGGTTTCTAATTGTCCTAAGTCGGCGTTGACTATCACTGGTCTTTTTAGTTCATCGTCTAGGAATTCATATCTAAGGTTTTTGGGTAGTGTTTTAAGTTCTAAAGATGGGTTCTTTGGACCTGGCATATGGTTTGGGGTCAGTGTTAAGCTTTCGCTTAGGCTGTCGTCTTTATACGGTTTACGCCAATCATCGTCTTCAGAAATATCGGGTATTTGAATCTTTATTATTTCTGAATACGTGGTCTCTTCATTTTCAAGTTCTCTTATGCATTCGTCAATTACATCTACTAAATAGCAGGTATCGTCTATGGCTGGTGCTTGTAAGAACTTGGTGAGAATGAACTCTATCTTTTCTTCTCCTACTTCGAATGTTAGCCTTCCTTTCTTCACGTCTATAATAGCTCCGGCTGTAGCTAGGAACGGTCTTCCTAGGATAATTGGGGTTACAGAGTCCTCTTTGATGTCCATGATTATGAAGTCGGTTGGGATGTAGAATTGTCCTATGTGTACTGGAACGTTTTCCAGTATTCTGACGGGATATTTTACTGATCGGTCAGCTAATTGTACGGACATTTTGGTTGGTCTTAGGTCTCCCATATTCAGCTTTTTGCATATAGATAAAGGCATAACACTGATACTGGCTCCTAAATCGCATAGAGCTTTGTCTATTACGAACTTTCCTATGACGCAGGGTATGGAAAAACTACCTGGGTCTTTTAATTTAGGAGGCATGCGGTTTTGAATAATAGCGCTACACTCTGCAGTAAGTGTAACTGTTTCGTTATCCTCGATCTTTCTCTTATTTGACAGGATTTCTTTGAGAAATTTAGCGTATAACGACATTTGAGTTATCGCTTCTACAAAAGGAATAGTGATATTCAACTGTTTAAGGAGCTCTACAAATTTCTTAAATTGTCCTGAAGTTTTGGAGTTTATTAATCTTTGAGGATAAGGGATAGATGGTTTATATGGCGCTGGAGGTGCTTGCGTTTTTTCACTTGCGGTATCCTCCTTCTCGTTGTCTTCCTTCTTCTCTAACTCGGATTCCTTTTCTGCTTGTTCAGTTGGTTTTTGTTGCATGGCTGAGTTTTCGGTCCTCGGATTGATCGATTCGTCCAATTCTTTTCCGCTTCTTAGTATTACAGCATTTGCTTGACCTTTTGGATTCTGTTCGGGTTGTCCAGGAAATGTGCCAGCGGGTGCGGCAGCAGAGGCTTGTTATTGAGCCACTTGTGATATCTGTGTTTCTAACATTTTGTTGTGGGTGGCTAAAGCGTCTACTTTTCCGGTAAGCTGTTTGATTTGCTCGCTAGTGTGTATGTTTTGATTCAGGAATTCTTTGTTTGTTTGAGCTTGAGTAGCTATGAATTTTTCCATCATCAACTCGAGGTTTGATTTCCTAGGTGCAGTCTGAGCAGCAGTTGGTTTCTGATATCCTGGCGGAGCAGCAGGCATTTGCAATGTATTATCGCTTTTGTAAGAAAAGTTTGGATGATTTCGCCAACCTGGGTTATAGGTATTTGCGTAGGGATTTCCTTGAGCATAATTTACTTGGTCTGGTGGGATTCCAGCCAGCAATGGGCATTCGGGCGCATTATGAGTGGTGATTCCGCATAACTCGCAGTTTGGAGTTACGGCAGCGACGGTTGTAGTGGGGTTAACGGTCAGACTGTCAATCTTCTGTGCTAGAGCATCTACTTTAGCGTTGAACTTTTCAAGGCTGCTGATCTCGTACATCCCACCTTTCGCTGCGGGTTTCTCTGTTGGAATGCGTTCACCTCCCCATTGGCAGTGGTTCTGAGACATGTTTTCGATTAGTTGATAGGCTTCGTCGTATGGCTTATCCATAAGTGCACCGCCCGCGGCGGCGTCTACCGTCAATCTGGTATTGTATAAAAGCCCATTATAGAAAGTATGGATCGTCACCCAGTCTTCTAGACCGTGGTGAGGACATGTTCTCATCATATCTTTGAATCGTTCCCATGCTTTGTAAAGAGATTCAGTATCTTTTTGTCGAAATCCGTTGATTTGAGCCCTAAGCATAGCAGTTTTGCTTGGCGGAAAATATCTCGCTAAGAAGACGTTCTTCAACTGTTCCCATGTCGTAACGGAGTTGGATGGTAAGGATTGTAACCATGTCCACGCTCTGTCTCTAAGAGAGAAAGGGAAAAGACGAAGTCTTATTGCGTCTGGAGTTACTCCATTTGCTTTCACTGTGTCTGCGTATTGTACAAACTTCGTTAAATGTTCGTTTGGATCCTCGGTTGCATTTCCTGAGAATTGGTTTTGTTGTACAGCTGACAGCAATGAGGGTTTCAGCTCAAAATCGTTTCGAGTAATAGCTGGGGCAGCAATGCTACTTCTAGGCTCCATCTGAGAGGGTGTAGCGTATGCCTTCAGCGGTTTGTTTTGAGGTCCTTCGGCCATCTTTGATTCTTCTTCGGATTTGGGAATGTGAGTGAGAGGATCGGGAATGTTATGTTTTAGTTGGTACTCAATGATGCGACTTCTTAAATGTAAGAAGCGCTCTAGTTCTGCGACTGAAGGTTTTAAGATATCGCCTTGTGGGCGATTACTTGGCATACAATCGACAGAACCAGTAAAGGGAAAATAAAATTGTTAACCTAGTCTATATGGCGTAACAGAAGGTTACACTATTGACTAAACGGGTCCCCGGCAACGGCGCCAAAAACTTGATCGCGACTTTCTATGTCTAATACAACTTAACTGCAAGTGCACAGTCTATCGCGTAGTAATAAAAGATATCGATCCCACAGGGACTCGTAATCAAACTAGTGTTCTCGGGAGTTACTATGTTTAGCTAGGTAGATAATGTTTAAGGGAATAATTTCTATCACTAAAGGGAACTAAAAACGTTACTTGAATTATAATTACGCGAATCGATATGCAATAATTGTGTTCTTCGGGGATTTGACAAGTTGCCGGTATATGAAATAATTTTCAGAATTTATTTAAGCAGAAAATAGTGATCTGAAGACTTTCGTCTCACGATGGTTGTTGACGCTAGTCATAATTCTAAGGGCCGAATATACGCTTTCGCTGTCCCATTCGGGGTTAAAACTACTTTTTGGAAATCTCTAAGTTCTAATCCATTTTAAAGTGCTTTCGGTGTTATTAAAACAAATGCCTAGTGTTTACTATCTGGTCTTATCGCAGCTGTCGCTTGTTGGTTCGTACCTTAATTAATTTCCCACTGTCGTGGCAAAACTACTTTTAAATAAGTTCTCGCTTTCGCGACGAACGTTTATTCAGTAAATAAGTTTAAACACTCAGGCCATAAACAACTTTTGAAAAAGAAAGTTTTCAACCGGTTATTATCAAATCCCATCTGAATTATTATTACATATCGATTACTCTGATTTAGATAGACATGGATTTGGGAAAGGTAAAACATAAATAAAAACAGAAACTTATAACATTCATATTACTGAGAATTAAAGTTACAATTAACGAAATAATGAAAAACATGTAACGTATTCAATTGGCTTTTGGCCAAATCCCAACGATGTCGGCAGGATTATGTCTTCAAACCAATAGAGCGCACAAACGAATATTGTAGAAATGGAATACAGGAATAAGGAAAGGAAACAAAAACAGAAAGAATAAAACTAAATTTTTGCTCTGGAAATAAATTTGGGCAGCACTTCGTTGTCTGAATGCGGCTCCCTTTCTCAGCTCCCCTCCTTCCCCTTTTATAGAAGTAGAATTCTAACGGTTGTAATTTGAAAAAGGTGGACTTGGAGGCAGAAATATCAGGGAGTAGTGGTCCATTATTTGGGACTTGGAACTGTATTTTGCACGTTCAATTGAAGTTGTGCGTTTTTGCCTGCATGACAGTCGTCATGGTGTGTGACGGTCGTCATGGAGGTGTGACGGTCGTCATAGCAGCAAAATGTGCATTCTGCGTTTTTCATAATGTTTTCATCTGGTTTTCGTCCATATTTCATATGTAATTGCTTCTTTTCTTCATATTGCTTTGTTTGGACATGATCATCAAATACCTGCAAAATATTAGACAAATAACATGGAAAGAACCCGAAATCAGATTGAAAACAGTCAAACATTAGTTGAATTATGCATCAATATATATATACGATTTCGTGTTATCAAGCACCATTTTCTTTTATTTCTTTTAACAATGGCATCTTCTCAAGCAAATATTCACGAGAAGAAAACCTAAAAGGGAAAACTCACTCAATTTAAGCAATTCATTCCACCATTTCCAAACGTTCCTGGCCCTCAACTAGTGGATAATCTCCAATGCATGCCAGAACCCACCACTGAAGCGGCACGAAGCATCTACAAATCACAGGTAATGATTCCTTTGGTTGTTTCTGATAAACCATATGAACTTTCTGGTCTTCTAGATGATGTTGGAATTTCTGATGAAAAACTGGGTGAGTTTCTTCCTTCATACCGGAGATCAAGGCCGTTAGGGCAAAAAGGTTTCCCTAGACTCACCAACACTACTGATGAAGACCTCCCCCTGCCTAAGATCAACCTTAGGTATCTCACCGATGGTACTACGCTGGTGAGAGCCATCAATCCCCTTAAGGACTTTGACCTTTGGATGATGAAACTGGAAAAAGTTAAGGCTGAGCACTGGAAATCTATAGGGATCTATGATCTCCTTATGTTGTCGAAGACCAATATCCCATACTGCTTGAACTTGCTGGCAGCGTCTTTGTACTTCTGGGATAGTACTCACTATACCTTCTATTTGTCATATGGAATGGTTACACCGACACTCTTCGACATAGCTGCCATCATAGGGCTTCGTCAAATGGCCTCCCTTATAATCCTGACGTGGACGCTGAAGATACCATAAATATCTCAAGCTCTAAACTCACCTACACCCTCTTCAAACACCACTTCAACCAAAACCATGAAGACGTCTCTGACGAAGAGCATATTGCGTTTCTTACTGTATGGCTGTCGAGATACGTTTTCTACACCAAATCTTTGCAAGTAGCCAAGAAGTACTTGCCCCCTGCTAACCAACTCCATAACAATAGAGGGGTATGCTTAAGTGAACTCATTTTGGCGAACCTCTATGAATCCATCAATGAAGGAGCTTCTCGATTAAAACACATGGAGGCTCACAGTTCTGTACACTTGAGTGGTCCTCTTTGGCTGCTTCAATTGTGGCTTAATGCAACTTTTGAAGCTAGCCTTCCCAGAAAAGGGATAGTTGATGAAGCTTCTGCTGAAATAAGAGGAAGGAGCATCGAAGGGGCCTGTCAAGTAAAGCTGACTCCTAACGATGATGGCGAAACCATTAGAGGAGCCTTCATCAGTTATATTATGATGTTTGCCAAACGCCATGAGTTCACTCCAAGCATGGCACCCTTTGCTGAAAGAAGATATGGCTCTGTGTGGTTCAAAAGGCCATTTCCCAATCCTCACAAAAAGCTTGACCATGAGTCTTTCTATTTGGGAAGCCTTTTTAATTCCCCGGTTCATTGTCAACAGATTAAACCTAGGGAGAGGTCTGGCAGCGTTGATTGCCTACCAACCAAACCTCGTCTCTCGACAATTTGGGTTGGCCCAGAGCTTTCCCAAATGTTTATATGAAAAGAAAGGCCAAGTTATTCTACATACTGCCATCTTCGACGAAGAAGGGGTTGCCACCACATTCGACGATTGGAGTGATAAGAAAGGAGTCCTTTCTCCTGTGTTTTTTGAGCCTTCTTTCTTATACACTCCCTCATTCCACCACTAGTGATCGAAGCATTATAATGAACATTTTCTTGATATGGCTACCTTTTTTTCATTGCTTGACCAAGCTTTTCTTGATGTGCAGGACAAGACAAAGAAAAGTAAGTTCACTCATATCCAAGAAATCCAGGATTTCCAAAAATACTTTGAAACTGTCTATCGACCAGATGATATTGGTCGAACCATTCATGAGGCTGTTGTCACTTTAAAGAGAAAATTTCTACAAAAATTGGATCAACTAAAAATCCCTTCAAATGTTCCTCGTGAGAAATGTTATGAGGTAGCTTTTGAAGTTTTTCCTCTAAAGTTCCCTCGCCTGCCTAACGCTGATTTTGGAGTGGCATTTTCCCTTCCATTTCCAGATTGGGTTGTTTGTGGTGAGGATCTAAAACTCATTCGATAGAAGTCTCAGCCAAAAGCCCAACGAGTGGTTCCGACTAAGCATACACTAGACAGTTTCAAATGACACCTTCATATAGGGATTCAGGACGTTCGTGTCTTATCTGAAATATATGAAGGTTTGAAGCCCTATATTTATGGTTTTGTAACCAACCATTCAATTATTAACTTGTAACCATCTCCTGTCTTCCAGCTGTGCCTAGGAAAACCCCCTCCACCGGGGATGCTACTTCACAGAGTGGCAAGGAACAAGAAGGAAAACATGTATATCTCATATCCCTTGCCTATGTTCTTATTATGTGACTTTTTCCTCACATTTGTACTGCCTTTTTCTCTTTTTTAGACTGGTCGAAAACCTCCAACTCCTTCCAAGAAAGGCAAGAAGGATGCTCCAATTATTGTTGCCTCAGATGTTGATGAGTCTCCTAATGAGATTCTCACAAAAAAGAGACGAAAACCTGTGAAAGCATCTGAACCTGCTGGTCCACCTCCCTCGAAGGTGGCCAAAATTCTCGAAAAGACACCCACTACAAGTGGTGTCGAAAGACAACCTTCCATGGTGGCCTCGAAAACAACTTTTGGTGACCATGGGAGTGGCAACTCAAGTCCTGCTGCTGCACTTGCTCAGGTATGCACACCACCTTTTCATTATGTTTACATCTTTCGCCCAACTTTCTTAGCCTCATTTTCTTCACTTGTGTTGTCAGGTTGATACAATTATCCCCAACCCTCCACAAGCTTCAGGTAGTTTCGCCACCACACTCCTCAATAGCCAAGGTGAGCTAACTTATCATCCCTCTTCTGATATTGGCTCTGGTTTGAGTGAGGTTAATCAACCTATTCCTCCCGCTACAGAAAACATTCCTCCCCCTGTTCAAACCACTACCCAACATGCTCAGGTTGATGGTTTCTATTCTGGGGATGATGAAGCTTCAAGTCCACCACCTCTCAATAAAACCTAAGCCATGGATACTGAAGAATTGGTTGTTGAGAAGGAAAGTGGTCCTACAGATCAACCACATAATGACAATCTTGGTCAAGTTGTTCATGAAGAAACAAGTGAACTACACCCTGAGCCAGCTAATGACCAAGATAACAATCCATCAACCAATGACAGAGGTGATGCAGTTGGACATGAGGAAGGAGAAGAAGATGAGGAAGAACAAGAGGAAGAAGAGGAAGAAGAAGAAGAAGAAGACGAGGAAGAACAAGAGGAAGAGGAAGAGGAAGAAGAAGAAGAAGAAGAAGAAGAAGAAGACTAAGAAGGGCCTGAACTTCACGAAACTTCTTCGCCTGTGGTGGAGAAAACTTCAGCTCCCGTTCTCACTCCTGAAGATCCACTGGCGACACTCAAGCGGTCGAACCCTTGGGAATATGCCAAACTGATCCTTGGACAGAAGTATGGTTCTTCTTCTGGTTCTTCGACTCCTTCTGGTTATCCAGCGTCAGATGAATTTGTTAGTCCAAATCTCCAGACCATCAAGAAGAAATTTTTTAGGGGATACATCTACAACATCTTGGCCTTAGACCCAACTGCACGTCTCTTTCTAAAGGACAACCTTCAGAAACTTGATCTTACAACTCTTAATCTAGAAATTTCTAGTTTTCTGATTGACTTGACTGCTGTGGTGGATGAACTGTCTGTAGAGATCAAACTGCTCCCATCCATCCAGAAGACCATCGTAGATACAACAGCTCGTGAGAGCGCAACTTGGACTGGTGCACAAGAATCAGAGGTCAAGGTTGAAAATCTGGAGGCTGCTTAAAAGCAAAGGCAAGAAGAAATAGCCTCCAACCAGAAGGACATTGAGGCCTGGAAGCAACAACTCAAGGAGCTACAAACCAAAATTTCCAATGCTGAAAAATACAACCTTGAGTTACAATATTTCGATGACCCTGAAATGGACAAAGAGCTAAAGAGTGCCATAGACCTTATTGATGCAGCTCAGAGATTTGAAAGAGAACTTGCAACAGCTAGACTTGACAAATCTTTGTGTGAGGCTCGCCTCAGGCATCATATGGGAACCTTTGCTTAGTTGAAGTCGAAGCTTTCTTTCTAATGTCTTCAGGACCTTTGTTTGTAATGTTGTTTAGTTATCATTTTGTTTCTTGGCCTTTTATGTAATGACAATCTTATACTTTTAGCATTTTAATTAATCATTTGCACTTCTCCCTTAACTCTTTCGACCCACAATTTTTTATGGCGCATATTATGGTGTATTTTATCTATGGCCTCAAATTTGCGTCAACTTTGCAATTAAGGCATTATGCATCTTTTTGGAAAACATGAAATTTTCAACTTTACTTAATTCTCCAACGACATGAGCTTCTTGATTTAAAAATAATATTTATAGCGTAGCCCTCAGGCATACTCCCAAGACCAATCCACGTGTCCCCACCATTTGACTGACCAATCTAAACCAAGTTCCGCCTCTATAATGTCTCTTTCCTAAGCATCATGTCTTGCATTCATAGAAGCAAGCATGATTAACTCTTTAGGAAAATCAACCATCAAGGAACAAGCTGGAGATGCAAATAAGCATGAGGCAACAAAGAAGGCTAAGGAAACACAGAAAGATGAAGCCTCCACTGGAGTAACTTCTCGTGCCATGAAGAACGAAACCCAGATGAAAATCCGCAAGAAAGGGCGTTCCAACACCAACGACTCTGATGATGAAGCTGATGCAGATTACACGGAGTTCCTTAAGTCCATTAATCTAAGAGATTATGAATGATCTTTACTTGATCTATAGATTGTTACGTTGATTCTCCTTTACTTTGTATGCCATGTTAGCCTTGTTTGGCCTATTTTGGCTTTCATGCCTTTAAATAAAATTTATGCTTTGATATGAACCTCTTGCAAGATAGGCCTATATTTTTTCAAATATTTGCCATTTACTTTCAAGATTCTTTGATCTTTGTCTAACTCTTCAACCTCATAAGCCCCATTGGAGAATACTTGTATGACTTGAAATGGACCTTCCCATTTAGGAGACCATTTTCCTAATGTTCTGTCTTTTTGATCCATAGGCAAAATCGCTTTCCACACTAAATCCCCACGTAAAAAAGATTTAGACTTAACCCTTTTGTTGTAGGATTCTTCGACCCTTTTCTTTTGTCTTCTTAGTAACTATAAGGCTTTAAGCCTTTCTTCATCCAAATCCACTAATTCTTCCATCATCATTGCCCAATAAGATTCAGAAGGGATCTCATGATGTCTTTGAATTCTTACAGATTGCAAACATATCTCAACAGGCAGTACTGCATCATGACCAAAGGTAAGTCGAAATGGAGTAGTATTACTAGCCTCCTTGGGGGAAGTTCGACATGCCCAAAGTACCTGGTCTAATGTCTTATGCCAATTCCTAGGCTTCTTTCCCACATGCCTTTTAATCAGTCTAATCACCACCTTGTTGGCAGCTTCGACTTGCCCATTCGCCTGAGCATAATAAGGTGTAGAAGTCAAAAGTTTGAAACCTATTTCTTTAGCAAATTCCTGCATCTTTCGACCAGTAAACAGTGATCCTTGATCTGTGGTAATTGTTTCTGGAATGCTAAATTTGTAAATAATGTGATTTTGGATGAATTCAATAACATCTTCTTGACTTACATTTTCCAATGGTATTGCTTCAATCCATTTGGTGAAGTAGTCAATACCCACTAAAATATATCTTTGGTTCTTTGAAGATGTTGGTCGAATCTCTCCCACTATATCCAAAGGCCATCCTCTGAAAGGCCATGGTTTCACTATGGAGTGTAGTTCACTTGCAGGGATATGCTATATGCTAGCATGGATCTGACACTCTTGGCAACCCTTGGCAAACTTTATACAATCTCTCAACATAGTAAGCCAATACATGCCCTATCGAAATAAAAACCATTTCATTTTATGGCCAACTTGGTGTGCTCCACAGGCCCCACTATAGACTGTCGAAAGAGCCAAATATGCCTCTGTTTCATTAAGGCACTTCAATAAGACTCCCTCAGGGGTCTTCTTAAACAATTCATTACCCATAAGTATATAACTTAAGGCTTGATATCTGACTTTTTGCTCCGTCGAAGCCGTCGGATTTTGCAGGTATTCGACTATAGCTTTCTCCAGTATTTCTCTGTTAGACCCTCTATAGCAAAAATTTCAAAAATTTCGCCATCCACGCACCCAAGCTTAGTTGTTTCTAAATCTGATGGGCACAAACCAACAACCACCACTTCCCCTCTTGCTTCTATTACTTCCTAAAGGTTTTCCTTCGACACTTTGTATCCAGAAGAAATCTGAGCTAAGTCATTAGCAACTTGATTTTCTATTCTGGGTATATGTTGGATGACCACTACTTCAAATTTCTTTAATAGCCTATTTTCTATCACAAAGTACATAATGAGATTTTCTTTAACGCATTTATATTCCTTTGTGATTTGTTTTACAATCAACTCTGAATCTCCCATTATTTTGACTCTAGTTACCCCCAATTCTAACAAAATTTCAAGGCCAGCAATCAATGCTTCATATTCAGCCTCATTGTTAGAGCAAGGCCTTTCGACCCTATACTTAAATTTTGTTGGAATTTTTCAGGAGAAATAATGAATATACCCACTACTGTTCCATTTTTATGGCTTGATCCATCAAAGTATAACTTCCAGGATTTTAGTTCAACATAATTTAAATCATTTTTGTTTATAGAATGGTCAACTATAAAGTCTACCACTATTTACCCTTTCACAGCCTTTAAAGGTTGATATGTTAAAGAATACTCTGTTAGTGATAATGCCCATTTTCCGATTCGACTATACAAAATAGGTTTAGATAACATATGTTTTACCACATCAAAATGAGATGAAACATACACATCAATAGGCTTTATATATTGCTTTAATTTAGTATAAGAGAAATACAAGCATAAACATAACTTTTCAATCATTCTATACCTAGTTTCTGCATCATTTAAAACTCTACTGAGATGATAAATGGCTCTTTCGACTCCATTTTCATCCTCTTGAGCCAACATGCTCCCTAAAGTTTTATCTGATGCAGCTATATATAATCTCATACTTATATTTCTACAAGGTGGTGACAGAATTGGAGGGTGACTTAGGTACTCCTTAGCTTGTCGAAGGCTTCCTGTTGTAATTTCCCCCACTCAAAACTATCTTTGTTGAAACGAAGCAATGGTGAAAAAGCTTGTGTTTTGCCACTTAGGTCGAATATAAACCTTCTTAGGAAGTTGATCTTGCCCAGCAATGACTGCAACTCCTTTTTTGTTGATGGCGCTCTCGCCTCCACTATGGCTTTGGTTTTATTTTGATTTATTTCGATCCCTTTTTTATGGACCACAAAGCCTAGAAAATCCCCTGCTTGCACACAAAAAGCACGTTTAAGAGGATTCATTTTAAGACCATATTTCCTCATCCTTAAAAAGGACCGTCGAAGATGGTCAATATGACTCTTCCCAGAAATAGATTTTATAACAATATCATCAATGTAAATTTGCATGAAAGTATCTATAAAATCATGGAAGATTGAATTCATCGCCCTTTAATAAGTGGCACCAACATTCTTAAGACCAAAAGGCATCACTATCCATTCATAGGTGCCTAAAGCCCGGCGACATCTAAAAGCAGTTTTAGGAACATCTTCTTCAGCAATGAATATTTGGTTATAACCAGAATATCCATCTAACATGCTAAGATATTCATGTCCTGCTGCAGAATCTACTAACATTTCTGCTACTGGAATTGAATACTCGTCTTTTGGAGTTGCATAATTTAAATCTCTAAAATCTATGCAAACTCTTAAAGAACCATTCTTTTTTATAACAAGCACTATATCAGGCAACCATTCGACATACCTGGCAGTGCGAATGAATTTGCAACGAAGCAGTCTTTCGACCTCCTCTTTAATCTTTGAAAGTATCTCTGGTGCAAACCGTCTTGGACTTTGCTTGACTGGTTTTTTCCCAGGTGTCATAGACAACCTATGTTTAACCAACTCCCTGCTCAAACCATGCATTTCATCATAATCCCAGGCAAAGCAGTCCTTGAATTCTTTCAACAACTGAACCACTTCAAACTTCAATTGGGGGTTTAAATTGGCACTGATATAAGTAGGCATTTTGATTGCCCCCTCACTAAGATCAATTTATTCTAAAGGATTTTGTGCTAGCATTTTAACATTGTTTGCCAGCGGATCTTTCTCAAACCCCAAAGGCTCATCTTCATAAATGGCATCAAACTTCTGGTTTTGCTCTCCAGTTTGGACCTTGTCTGAAGGTTCTGGGTCGAAGTCCTTACCAGGACCTTCTTGGTGAAATTTAGAAATGGCTTTTCCAGCCATGTGGTCATTAGCAGCTTCTAAAGCCGCTTGTAATTTTGTTTCAGCCACATAGACCGAAATTCTCTTCAATGCTTCAAATTCAGTCATGATCACTGAATTCACTTCCCCACCCTGTAGGGTCTATTGGAGGCAAGCCTAAACATGGAAGCCTTCCTCCTGGTGTCTCCTTGTCCCATCTAAAACCTTCGAAAGGATGCAAATTCAACGAATAGAATGTCTCTTCGTCTGTTGTGAACTCAAAAATCTGCTGGAGGACACGAAGCAATGTTCGCCAGGTGTTTATCAAATTGTCTCCCATCAACATGATTGATAGGGATTTTAAAGTATCCTTGATCAGCTTCAATGTTTTCCACTATACCATCTGGCCTCCAAATGGAAATTCTCTTATGCATTGAAGAAGGCACAACACATATGCCATGAATCCACTCTCTTCCTAGGAGCAGATTATAATTTGCTCTAGTTTCGACAACCATAAAAACTGTAGGCCTAGTGATAGTTCCCACAGTAAGATCAACTTGGATTACCCCTAAAGTGGAGCCAACTTTTCCTTCATAGTTCGACAGAACCATGTTGTGGGGCTTGGTATCAGTTTCAAACTTCCCAATCTTACTTAGTAGAAACAGTGGCATCAAATTCACAGTTGCGCCACAGTCCACCAATATTTTGTTAACAAGCACATTCTCCACTTTCCCAGTAATGTAAAGAGGATTTAAATGACCCTTCATAGCCTCTGTGGGGCATTCAAAGAAGGCATCTTGCTCCTCTACGCACCCATTATTCATTATATAATAACAGACAAGTTTGTGTGCAAGCATTTCCATCTCAGTATTCTGATCTAAATCTTCAAATTTTGTAACCTGGCCAAACTCTTTGGGCATGACGGATACAACATTCACTATAATGTCAAGGGAAGCTGCTGACTCCCTGTCGAAGTTGTCAGTCATATTCTCATCATCTTTGACTTCTCTTTCTGGTTGGTACTTTTGAACAACAAACAACTTCTGCCTTATAGGCATTTTCTCAATTATTCCCACTTGATTACCGACATTGGTACTCGAATCTCCTTGTCTTGGTACCTGAGCTTCCCTGATGGCCTTTCGCCTACGCTGTTCTCTTTGCCACTGTGACCTGGTCATAGGGTTCTTACCCTTGTAGTTTTGAGAGGTGTATGCTGACTTATTAGTTGTATGGTTTTCCTTTCGATATTCAAACGAAGAACCTCGTTCCACATAAAATTTCTGCCATTTATTCTGCCCTCTCCCTTCGACAGGTTTTATCCAACTTCTTGTTGGTATATTTCCAGCTGGTTTAAATGTGCTTGGCCTAGCTTGGGTTTTTACCCCTGTCAAGGATCTTCTAGGATCAAAACTTCTTGTTACCTTCTGCTAGGTGGAATCTTCAGCTTCGACCACTGTTTCAACATTAAACTTTTTAATGTCAGGAGATGTTTTGGAGTACTGTTCTGCTGCCATGCATATCCAGTTTTCTAACGAGCAGCCATCCATCTCCATCGTCTCCCCTACCAACACCATATTGTTCTCCAATTCTTTGACGACTTCGACTCTGGGAACATTTCTACCCATAGCCTCATTAGTGTTGATACTATCTGCACTAACATTAGATTCCTCACCTAATTTAACCATGTTAATGCCCTCAATAGCATTTACTCTCAGCCCTCTCACTGCCACATCTAATCCCTTAGCAGCTCTATCCATCTCAACAAACTTATCTGCAGTTTTCTTGGTTATCAACATCAGACTACTATCATCAGTGCTTCCTCCACTTAAACTATTTGTAGTCTTGTTAAAACCTTCAAAAGTTTTATCTCTTAGCTTGTGCATGTCATTATGGTCTAAGCACTCAGTTACTTTGATCATCACAGGCTTTGTGGCGAAGTCTTTAGTAATTTCGACCATGTTGACTGAAAAGTTGAACCCTTCAGTGGCCTCGACCATCTGGACCTCTTCAGGCTCTGCATAGAGAGCCTCTGCGGTTTGCAATGGGTCAAAATCCATCTTCATTTGGGCCTTTCCTTTGTCCCCAAACTGCAGCCTTCCTTCTTGGGTAGCACCTTGCACCAAATCCCTGAAAAGAAAACATTGAGATGTTTTATAACCCATGAAATTATGGTACTTACAAAAACCTCTTTTCTTTCTTTCTTCTAAAGGTGGCAGTTTAGCACCAACAGACACTATTATTTGCCCATCCTTAACTAACAAATCAAATATTTCGTCACATTTAGTAACGTCGAAAGTATATGTTTTCTTAGGAAATTTGTCATTAGATTCGACAGGATTTTTTCCATTTGAAGGAGCTAATAATTTACAAGCATAAGGTGGACCTTGCTTTAACTCAGCAACATCAACCTCAATTTCGTCGAAATGAGATGTTTCATCATATAGATTCTCCACATATTCATTACATTCGACAAAGGCTACTTTTTTTACCCTTGCTGAATCTAGCTTTCTCCTCTTTTAGCCTTTCTAATTTTCGAACTCTATCAGCTAACTGAGCCATATCTCTGAGATACTGGGTATCCAACTTCTTCCTAATGGAATAATCAAGACCCGCAACAACCATTTTGACCAACTCATGTTCTGGCACTTGTGTAAAGCACCTAGCTTTAAAAAGTCAAAACCTATTCAGGTAATCATCAATTGGCTCAGTGATTTTGCGTTTGATACTAGCCAATTCTTTCAGGCTAATCTTGGTTTGTCTCATGTAGAACTGTTCGTGAAACAAATGTTCTAATTGGGCCCAATTATGGACTGAATTAGGAGGCAAAATAGTAAACCATGTAAAAGCATTTTTGGTGAGGGAACTTGGGAAATATTTGATCCTAAGGCTTTTGTCACCTGCAATCTCGCCAACTTCAATCATATACCTAGCCATGTGTTCAACTGTCGATTCAGTTGTATCTCCTGAGAACTTACTGAATTTTAGAACCTTCGTCCTAGGGGGTAATTCAGACTGAAGAATATAATCCACTATGGGTGGAGTATAATTTGGCCTTTTGAAGCCAAAGTTTACACCATTTCTAGCCATTATTCTCTCAACCATGGCTGCAAGATTATTTTCTTCTGCTGCATTCTGGTGCCGAACCTGTCTAAGGAATTGGTTAGCATTTTGGTTCCTATTCACCATGACTACTTCTGGTTCCTCCTCCCTATGGATTGGCACCGGGTTCCTTTGTGGTTCGACTCTGAAAGGTTCGCCCATCTCTTGATCCTCCCAGTTCACCTCAGGTACATTTCGTGGCTGACGTCGTGGAATATTCTCACCAATAGTTGCTCTTCGATCCAGTGCTGGCACTCCCATAAAATCAGCCATACGTGCTAATTGTGTTGCCAATTGTTGGTTAGTTTGAGTAGTATTCTGAATCAACGATTGAAAAACTTCTCCCATTGTCTGAGACAATGTATGTACCATTTGCATATTACTTTCATCCATTTGCTGTCTCAAACAGTTTATAGAGGTATTTGTAAAACTGGGTGCTTGAGCAGAGTAACCAACACCTATGCTTTGGTTGTTTTGACCACCTGATCCAGATCCTTGCACTGGTGAAGACACTACATTTTCTAAAAATATGGGTGGAGCACTCTGCAGATTTTGCATCATTGACGTAGGCATACCATAAGGTAAATTCCTTGGCAATGGTTGTGAGAAACCTGGAGGAGGAAAATGCCTATGCAGTGAACTTCCTCATGGGGGTGTTGGTGGGTTAGGAATTTGTGGTCCTATATATTCCAACACAGGTTGAGTGTACATTCTTACACACATTGATCTTGAACTTGCCATAGATGGCATAGGTTCAGACACAACTGCTGGTGGTGACGTCTGTCCTCCCGTTGAAGACACTGGAGATGGTGTACTTTAAGACCCCATGCTGCTTTCCTGAGTGTTTAAAATACTTCCTTGAGGATCAACTTGTTGACTAGCATTGGTTTCCATTCTCTTAGTATATATTCCCTTTGGTATACCTTTGTTTGCTGTAGCTAACTTCCCACTTCTCAATAACATACAACAAAGTGTTTCTCAAGAAGATGGATATGATTAACATAAAATTTGGAATATTTAACACTGGGTCCCACCAGGTGTGCCAATTTGTTTACTGTGAAATTTGGTAAACAACCTCTGGTCTATCCATTTTGGGTAAAATCGAGTAACTTGCAGAATCGACTATACAAATCCTAGGACATGTGCTAAGTTTAAAAGAAAATCTAAATTGAACTCCACGTTCGACTGTTAAACTTTGTAAAGCAAAAACAACTTGGAAATTAGCAAGGTTGTAAAATAAAGAGTGCAATTCTTAAAGCGTCGAAAGTAAAAGGCAAGATGTAAAAGACTTTGAAAATAAAAGCAAGAATGTAAAAGACTTTGAAAATAAAGGCAAGAAGGTAAAAAACTTTGAAAATAAAGGCAAGAATGTTAAATACTTTGAAAATAAAGGCAAGAATGTTAAAGACTTTCAGAATAAAGGCAAGAATGTTAAAGACTTTGAGTTTGATAACAATACAAAAAAGTAAGCGTGTAAGACATCGAAAGTAAAAACAATAACATAAAAGTGCAGGAAAGTAACAGTCGAAAGAAATTAAAAAGACTTTGAAAATAACAAGCTTAAGGGAAAGCGCAGAAGGTTAAATGGCAAGTTAAGATAAAGTGCAGAAAGTTAAATAGCGTGAAGTACAGATGAAAAATAAAGTTTCAAGGAAGGACATGAAAGGTAAAGGTTAAAGGAGAACATGCAAGATAAAATGGTAAAGGTACATAAATTGCATTGATGAAAAGAAATGGTGTTACATCACGTACATTCTCTCTAACTCGTTTCTCTACACGCAGGTACTTTGAGTGATTTGGAGTAACTTGTACAAGACAAACGAACACCTTTATTCTATGGAAATAACCCCTATTTATAATGCTAGAGAATAACTACTAAGTGACAGTTGTTGCTTCAAACGTGTCTTTTGGCGCTTTTCTTGACTTCAACCGTTCCCACCTCGCCAACTGTTCTTTTGAAATTCAAATATTAGGACTTTCCCTCCAGCCTTAGTGGTGACTGCAGCGCGCTTCTTTCATCCCCCTCATGGTCGAAGAACTATCCAACACTTAGCAAATTTTTAGAAGTTTTCACAACCTCTCTTCGACTCAAGCTTTACCAAAAACTAGGTCGAAGCCTTCTTATGCTTGAACACGCTTGTTTTTTACTTGAGATGACTCTTGATTTTGCTGGCGTCGAAAATGAGAGCTAACAGTAGCAAACACTTCACTCTTAAATTAGAGCAGATAAGACAACCCCATATTTGGTTTAGGGTTGTCCACCCCACAATGATGTTGTATGATAATGAGGTGTCTACTACAAGGTATTTAACCTTGAATATCTCCACATATTCATCCAAACCAAACTTCATCTTGAGCGTTATGTGGCCCTTTCACCTGTATGTGTTTTCAGAGGCCGACCACAAAGCCTTGGAACTTTTAGATGTCATCTAGATTAAGTTAAAATCTCTCAAAGGTGTCGTGGAACATGATGTCCATTGAGCTTTTAGGGTCAATAAGAACTCGCTTTAAATTCCAATTATCCTACCACACTATGTTGACCATGAGATCATTTCTATGAGGGAATATTTCAATGATATCTCTTCCGAAAAAGGTGATTTTGAGCTATGGCTCCTTCTTTGAATATTCTTCGGGGCTAGCGGGTATGTTGCTCGCCGTCAAAATTGGTATACTTCTGGTGGGAAGATTTGGATTCTCCCCCACCAATGAATCCTACTGTGATGGTGTTTACATTGACATTTGCGCCTTGTTTCACCGTCATTTTGGAGAAGGTGACTGAGATAGTTAATGAATGGTAACGAGTGTGGAACATGTCATTTTTACCAGGGCTCACTGTGGGAGCCAATTGTACTTGCTAAAAAATTACATGAGTGCAACCATGTGTTTATTGGGATGTCTATGGTGTTTAGGCTATTCTGAAAATGGTAAGAGCTAGCTCACGCAAAGACGTGAGAAGCTCCGAGTGTTCTTTTCTGAGTGAAAATTGGATCCCATCCTCAAACCTAAGATTGAGATATTTATAGAGCCTCCTTGGGAATGGGTCAAAGAACCATAAATGTCTTATTTCGTCTTCATTAGCAAGAAATGTGGAGAGATTGGGCCTTACCCTTCATTGAATCATGGAGGGATAGTTTACTCTTTGACTGCCCCCTTTAATCAACGCCTGTTGGGGCATATCATTACCTATGTTTCAATAAGCGGATGAGTGATCAAGTATTTCAGATGGCACAAGCCAAATATGAGCGAGTTATTATGAATCATGGGCATCTAATGGCTCAACTTTGTGAGGCTTATGTTATTATCCTTGTACTCGTCTAACACCAGTATGTTTGGCTTGGCCTGCCTCCCTTTGGGTTATATTCTCTTAAGCATAATTAAATTATCTCAGTACACGAATAGTTACAAAATATGTGCCTACAACAAAAATTACATATTAAAAAGATTCCCTTCAAATTAGTGAGTGGGTGTTTTGTACACTAGCTTATAAACGCGAGCTTTTAAAACACCAAAAAAAATTTCATTTAAAAGTAGGTTAATATGTTAATGTTTTATATTGTCTGTTTAAGAAAATTTTTTGGTACTGAAATGCTCTATTGACATTTTTTGGAAATAAAAAAGAAATTATTAAATGTTTATATGAAATTGGATGATATATAGATTCACAATGTCATAAGTTTATAATTAGCATGGCACATAAGTGTTTATTTATTTAAACTTTGGATTCCTAAAGACATCCAAAGTAGAGAGCCATAAATTTGTTTGACTCGAAGACATCGTTGAGTAATAGAATAGGCGTGTTAGTGATATCTTGCATCAATGAATATGATATTTTGATTTTACTAACTAAGACATTAAGTTTACCACAATGCATGATTATAAATAGATGTGAAAATAACTAAAATATTACGTAAAATGTTAAAAGATAACAAATCGACCACAAAGAGGTGAAATGTGTCTAATTGCTTCATGATTATCAAAATACGAGCTGGCTAGACTCATCTTAAAAGTAGTAAAGGTTAAGCATAAGAAGATGCATTATCATTGTGCCTTATGAGCTATCTTGATGGACCCTAAAAAATGACCATTGCCACGTTATCAAGCTATTTGTGTGGACCCTTATCAGGGATTCTTGTCATCTTATTAGTCTTATCTTGCTGAACCCTTACCAATAATATTTGCCGCCTCATTAGGCTATATTGTTGGACCCTTATCAGGGATTGTTTCTGCCTTATCAAGACTTCTTATTGTACATTTATCATAGATCCTTATCAGGTTATCTTGTTAGACCTTTATCAGAGATCCTTACCGCCTCATTAGGCTATCTTGTTAGACCTTTATCAGGGATCCTTACCACCTTATTAGGCTAGCTTGCAGGACCCTTATCAGGGACCTTTACCTTATTATTAGACTATCTTGTTGGAGCCTTATCAAGGATCCTTGTCACTTTATCAAGATATCTTGTTGGACCCTTACTAGGGATCCTTGTCGCCTTATTTGAATATATTATTAAACCCTTATCAAGGATTTTTGTTTCCTTAATAAGTTATCTTACTAGATCCTTATATGGGATCTTTTTCGCCTTATCAAGTTATCTTGATGGAGCCTTATCAAGTACCCTTCCTAACTCATCAGGCTATCTTATTAAATCATTGTAAAGGATCATTGCCTCCTTATCAGGCTATCTTGTTGGAACCTTATCAGGGATCCGTTCCACTGCATTAGGCTATATTGTTAGACCTTTATCAGGGATCATTGTTACTTTATAAAGTAATTCTTCTAGATTTTGATAAGGAATACTTGCTGCCTTATTAGGAAAGTTTGTTGGATCCTAAAAATGAGTTCTTGTTGCCTTATTACGATATCATGCTTTATCTTGATAAAGGATAATTGCCACCTCGAGTAGGATATCCACTCAAATTCGAGCATGGAATCGTCTTCACCTTATCAAGAGAATTGGCCTAAATACCAATGAAGAGAGCGCCTCAGGAATATTCCCTAGAACTACGAGTAAATGAAAAGCCACAATGCTAATAATTCATAAACAAATTTCCAAAAAGCGTGAACATTTTTATTAAAAAAAATTAAATAGTGTTGTTACAAGTGAGGACTCCACATTTTAAGTCTCACCCAAGGATGTCGCCCTTTTTATGTCTCTCCTAAGGGGCTTAACTTTATAAGTCTCGCTCGAGGGACTCAACATTTTATGTCTCTTCCGATGGAATTTCTTTTTCAAGTATTCCATGAGGGACTCTATCTTTTAAGTTTCACCCAAGGGAATTTTCTTTTTATATCTTGCCAGAGGGACTCAATTTCCTTAATCTCACTCGAAAAAGGACTATTGTCTACCTTTTTTAATCACTTCACCTTTACTAGCCTTCGTGTTTGAAGGACCGTGGATTGGGATAATTCTGATTGGGTCGTGGAAGAATACAACTCATTATTCAATTACCCTAAAAGCGTATTTAAAGGGTCATAGTAAGAATCAGGTGTGCACTATATGGATGGTCATAGACCACTTGACCTGATCCACCTTGCATAAGGCATAGCTCACCCAACCCAAACCCGTGTTATTAAAGTGGCGATTGCACTAATATGTATGAGACCACATGTCCTTAAAATGGCTGGTATTTACCGATTCTCAAAGGAAGAAATTGATCTTCTTATTCTCGGGGAAGAATAGGTCTTTCTATTCCCACACCATAGTCAATCAATTTGGTTTGAATCGATTCTTCACCCATAACATGACTTATGAATCATGGATATAAATATATTAACCCTAGGGTTGGGAGGGAGGCATTCAATATTTTCATGATTGAGATATCAACAAACAAAAGACTTTTGTCTGATACATTGTTGGCAGGGTCCACCCTATTGTACTTTTTGCAAATAATATATATACAAAGAAATATGTACCAAATAACCCATGTTTAAATAAATAAAAATGGAATCTTAATCTCTAAACATCTGACTTGAAATTTGAAACTAACCACTATTTAAAAAAATTTGACAGGTGCATTCTGCTACATAACTAAAATACTATTAGAATCTTGTAAGAGAAACCCTTAAGTCTTTATTGGATCAAGCGAAGGAAAGGTTATGGCATTCACTCACAAAAAGTGCAAGAGTAAGAATAAGTTTTATCAAAATACTAACTTCAAGAAGAGAATATGATCTTATCTACAAGTTCCTCCATATTCATTGCCATACTCATAAAAATAGATTTATTTCAAAATTTTCAAATGTTCTACGCCATATAGTTTTTATCCAAGATCAAACTAATTGTTATGCTAGACCTATTTATCATATAGCTAATAATGTCAAACAAACTTCTTAAATCTCCATGTAAAACTTATTCTAACTATAATCACCTAAAAACTCTACAAGAAACTAGCTCTGCCACCTGACAAGTAACAAAAAGATGATCGTTCGATTCCAAGAAATCTTGACAAAAAGCACACAAAGTTCCACCCTAGTTCACTTAAACCATACACCTAAATAAGTTCTCTCTTGTGGGAACCTTATCCTGAAGTAACTGCCACGAGAAAACAATAACATTTGAAGGGACTAAAATCTTCAAAATTAAAGGCAAAATCGTAATTAGTCTGATGGAATAAGTGTTTGCATGCAATCAAACACCTGTTGAGAAACATGCGTGAGTTGTGTTGAGGAACAAGTGTGAGTTCTAAGTCTCACACTACTTAGAAAATTGGAGGTTGAACACTTTATAAATGAGAGGACCCATACATCTATCACCTTAATGTTTTGGGTGAATATGTGGTGTTTCTCTCACTTGTTTGGGCGAGTCTTTGACCTTTAGGTGAGTGTTTGATCCAATGTGAATGTTTCCCCCTCATGATGATCCATAAGTGGTATCAGAGTCTAGTTTGAGTAATGGGCTGGTTCCTTGTGTCGAAAGTCTTCGTGACATGGTGGTTAGGCGGCATGTTTCGTTGAAGTGCCTATAAATAGATAAACGCATCTGTCAACAGCGGTACAAGCATGTGAATGAAAAAGCTTCTGCCTGATGGGGAGCATAATGGATGGACTCACACTTGAGGGGGAGATTATTGAGAAACAATTGTGATTTGTGTTGAGGAGCAAGTATAAGTTCTAAGTCCTATATTGCTTAGAAAAGTGGATGTTAAACACTTTATAATATACACTTATCATCTTAAGACTTTGAGTGAATATGTGATGTCTCTCTCACTTGTTTGGGCGAGTCTTTGAACTTTAGGTGAGTATTTGACCCAATATGAATGATTTCCCCCTATGATAACCCATCAATACCAACCAAAACTAAATAGAGAAACTACTATACCATCTTCCCCATGACACCACCACCACAAAGTATATCCCTAGGATAACACTTTGGATAATTGCAACAAGATTAGTGGGTAACTCCATCTATTAGACAAAAAATAATGTCATCAATTTCAGATCTCAATCTCATACCAAAATTAAATTTTAATTACTTAATTTAAGATAGGCTTTTAGATTTTTATTATAAATTTTTGGTTTTATTAACTTTATTATTTCTTTGAAGTGAAATCATCACCGATATGACATTAATTTGTATAATTGAGTTGAAAATCTCAAAGTTAAACTATAGGGTTAAATAATTTTTTGGTCCCTCAAAGTATTGCAGATTTTGTTTTTAGTCCCTCCAAAATTTTCCTTCAAGAAATTGTCCCTTTAAAATTTTCCTTCTGAACAATTGGTCCCTAACGTCAAACGCAACTAACGACTGCTTACATGGCAAGACAAGTGGATTAGTTTTTAATTTAGATGTATTTCATTTATTTAGGTGGCTTGACACATGGATATTTACATGGCTCCATTTGATAACAAAACCCTAATCATTAGTAAATCCCTAATTCATTTCACTTTCACTATTTCCCCTTTTTTCTTCCGTACCTGTGGTCCCAAATCCAAAACTCCATTGAAGACGCTTGAAGATGCACTGAAGCAAGACGTGGTCCCAACGACTTCAAATTTCATATCTTGTGGTCCCAACATTGACGAAGCTTGCATTAGTTGTTGCGGTCCAAACATTAAGGTTAGCCCCACATGTGCTATCATGTAATGATTTTGAATATTATATGTAGGTTATGTGCCCCACTTGCTATCGTGTACTGCTTTTGAATATTGTATGTATGTTTTGTATCCAACTTGCCTTGAAAACCATACATGTATGTTTTATTGTGATGACTATAAACATCTAGGGTTTTTGCTTTGACTATGAATGTAATGTCTGATTTATCCTCGTTCATATTTGTAATGTACAAGATATGTGGTTATTTAAGGTTGTATTTTATACCAAGGGGTCATTTATAAAGGATGTAAGGTTAAGATATGAAGGTGGAAATGTTTATGCTATAAGTGGGGAAGACTCTGATTTTTGGTCATACTTTGAAGCCTGTGGCGTAATTAAGGGGATGGGCTATTCCTTTAACATTGATGATGTGAAATTATAGTGGAAGGCTGAACATGGTTATCTTGAAAAGGATCTAACATAATGCAAATATAGGAATTTACACCCGTTTTTTATACATTTAACACCCGTTATTAGATGGTGTATATTCAAAGGGTGAGAAATGTCTGACGTATTTACACCCGTTTTAAAACGGGTGTAAATAGAGCATATATTACACCTTGTTTTATAAAAAATGGGTGTAAATTGTTATATATATATATATACACACACACACACACACACACACACACTATTACATCAAACAAATTCACACTTTATTTGATTAAAATTGGGTGTAAAATGAATAATATTTACTATGAATGTCAACAAATTTACACCCTTTTTTTAATTTTTAAATCGGATGTAAAAATATGGTATATTACCATTATGCCACACATTTGGACTCAAGTATTAGATGCTTATAAAATGGTTTTAATTTTTAAAATGTAAACTTGGTTTTTAGTTTTTTGGTGACACTGTTGGGCAATAGGAAAATGGTAAACTCAATATCCAAATGTTATGTACTACTGAGAAGTTTGTTCTTGTTAACCTCTAGGAGTAAGTTTCAGCTAAAAGAGTTTTTTAAAATAGGTTTAAAAAACTGGTACTTTTATAACTATTTGAAAGCTCGGCCATAATTTAAATATCTAATGACTAATCACAAACATCTATCACAAAACTATGAAGTGTGTCCATATGACTAACATTTTTTGAAGAAGTAAAATGATTATATTAATAATAAAAAGAGTACACTAGCACAAGACATGCTAGAATAACATAATAGTACAAGCAGGACACTAACAAAAGAAACCTACAAAAGCCCTTACAACACACTGTCCCCAATATGATCTTTAAAAAGTGTAGGTGATTGAAATACTTATAAAGCTTAATTGCAACTATGGTCCCCCTATTTTGCATTTTTTTGGGTTTTGATCCCTCCATTTTAAAAACCACAATTTTGGTCTCTTTTTTAAGTTTTGAGTTTGATTTTAGTCCCCTCTCCAATTTGAGACATTTTTTTAATGATGTGGCGCTATTCAAGATGACTTGGCAATGCCAAGTCATTTTATAATTAATTTGAGACTTTAATTATTGATTAGGATAATTAATTTATTAATATTATTTTCATTAATAAATAAATAAATTATTAATTTTTTATTATTAATTAATCAAAATTTTAAATGAAACACCTTGGGCCTAACCTTTTTGTCCCATGTCTTTGGTCCATCTTTTTAACACACAATTGATTTGTTGATTTGTTGTGTTTGTGTAAGATATATAAACGCTAACAGCACTTGTAATGAAAACAATGTGGGACTACTATAACATCATCTACTTTTATGCTATGTTATCTATTTCATCTTTTCACCCTCTCCCTATAGCTCTCTCCTCATAATCAATATCTCTCTTTATAATTAATATCACTCAAACCTCCTTTTGTCTTTTCACCCACAAGCATTCTTACACTTTCTTATCTGTTTTCTCAGCTCTTTCTCTATAATATGACATCATGTTTTTGACCTTTTGTGCTAGATTTCCTACTTGAAAATAAATAGAACAGAGGGTGGTAGTTTTTTGGCAGTTTTTTTTAAACGTTTACAAACATGCTCTAGATCTCTGTATTTTAATATCTAACCTGGTATCCATTGGAGTTGAGCGTTTCTTGTTTTGCATTATCTGGTGTCAGGGGAGTTTCAGATTATGCAATTATCTTGTCTTGCTTGATCACTAAATAACTTCATGCCTGATTTCTTATTTCTTGATCTTATCATGCTTTATTCCCATACATTTTGAATTTAAAATTACATTAATATAAGAATCAATTGGGAAGAGATATGGAGGGATTACATCTCCCATCAATATTGATTTGATCTCTCTTTCCTTTAAGAAAATGATGCTGAAAAATTCCTTCTTAAATACTATTCTTACTTTATGCTATGTATCTAAAGCAGAACAAAACCCAAAGACAAAAAAAATGTCAATATAATATTGTCCTTTTCTATCTCATCAGTCATCACTAAACAACTGACCTATGGTTCTATTCCAAGACCGTGAGATGTGATATTTACCTGCTAAATGAAACTTTAGGATTATAAAGTACATAGACACCATTGTGATGAAATTGCTGCAACACTTTTATGGCTAAATTTTTTACAAATAGCAGAACTAAACTAGTGTTATCTTTGGATCTACAAACGTCTGTTGAGTCCTTTCTTTTCCATTGCCCTTATTGCATATTTATATTAATTATGATATAGCTAGTATTAATTGTTGGATATTGTTTTTTTTTGGATTACAATCACTGGCAGAATTGGACAATACATGGGATTTATTGGGGTAGTTATAAAATACACCGCCCAACTGTTCTTGAAGATTTTGTTAAGGAGCTACTGTCATGGTTGGAAAAAGGCTTGATTTCCATTCACATTTCTCATTCATACAGCTTGTCATAAGAACAATACCTCCAATTATGCTGTAATATGAAAAATCTTACAAATAGATTATCTTTGAACATGAGATTTGTTCTATATTTGGTGAGCTCCAAGATTCATCTCAGAAGGTTTGAGTGATATTAATTATGGAGAGAGAGAGAGAGAGAGAGAGAGAGAGAGAGAGAGAGAGAGAGCTACATGGAGAGGGTGAAAAGATGAGATAGATAACATAGCATAATAGTAGATGGTGTTATAGTAGTCCCACATTGTTTTCATTACAAATGTTTTTAGTGTTTATATATCTTATACAAACACAACAAATTAATTGTGTTAAAAAGATGGACCAAAGACATGGGACAAAAAGGTTAGGCCCAAAGTGTTTCATTTAAAATTTTGATTAATTAATTAAATATAAAAGTTAATAATAAAAATTAATTAATTATTTATTTATTAATGAAAATAATATTAATAAATTAATGATCCTAATCAATAATTAAAGTCTTAAATTAATTTTAAAATGACTTGGCATTGCCACGTCATCTTGGATAGCGCCACATCATTAAAAAAATGTCTCAAATTGGAGAGGGGACTAAAATCAAACTCAAAACTTAAAAAAGGACTAAAATTGTGGTTTTTAAAATGGAGGGATCAAAACCCAAAGAAAAGCAAAATAGGGGGGACCATAGTTGCAATTAAGCCTACTTATAATTAGTCTACCTCCCTCTACATATACTATACCCCTTTTAATTCTGCGAAATCTAATTCTTTCTTAATTTTTGAAATAGACATCTTAAGCTTGCTATCACCTTTAGATGAAAGACCTGCATGTATTTTAACAACCATAACTTCAACAATTTTCCTCAGATTCTCAATTCGGGTTCCACACTCTTTTCCAAACACCTTCAAATTGCTTTCACAATGACCCCACTTTTCAGACACTTTTAGTTGATGTCCCACCACCGGTGCATCCTCCAATGCCTCCGCATTAACAATAGCAGCTTCTATAATAAAATGTGCCATTACTGAGTTACATTACGTACCTACTGAGTTGAAAAACAAGTTCGTTGTCGAAATTTGAGATGAAAACACATAAACCTAATTAATTAGAAAATAAAAATCAAATATGTGAAATGTTTGAGCGGTAGAGATCAAGCTCTCAGCGGCAAGAATCATCTTTTCTTGTTATGGCGGCAGCGGCTAGGTTTTAGGGTAGAGAGAGTGAAACGAAACGAGAAAAAAATAAAGGGTTTAGTTTCGTGGTAGTTCTACGATAATAATAATAATAATAGTAATAATATAAGAGGTAAAGTAAAAAATAAAGGTGGAAACACAAAATTGTGTAAAATTGTATTCACAACCTAAATTACAAGGATTATTTCATTTACACAATATTCACCTAATAACAATTACACTCGTTAATCACTTAATTAATTAGTAAAATTAATATTTTAAATTAAAAAATTAAACAATTTTTTTAGTTCATCTAAATTTACGCCTGTTTTAAATTTAATGGGAATAATAGATATTTGATTATAATAATATTTTGAATTTACACTAGATTTAAAAAATAAGGTGTCTATTGTCACATGTTACTACTTAAAATGTCACTTTATTTACAAAATGGCAACCATGTTTCTAATTTACACCCGTTTTTAGCATAATTTGTGTGAATTTTAAAATTGTATTCTTCTCTTTGCACTAGTGTAAAACCCTTTGTTAATGATTAGGATGCAACAATGTTAGCTTTGTGTGCTGAGAAAAGTAAGTGTGATGTTGAGACATATACAAAGGCAACATTATTAAATGGTGAGAATACTTATATGGAGAGGTTAATAGAGAAACAAAAAGGGCATGAATATGTTGAGGAAAATGAAGGTGTTGAGGAAGTGAATCATTTGAAGACTCTTTAGATGGTATACACTTTGAAGATAGTGAAGAAGAGATAATGCATGATTTTGATGAAGACATAGATGAAGGGTTAAACATTGAAGTGGATAATCGTGAGTCTAGAAGAGAGTCTGTTGATGGTGCCTGAACAAATCAAGAGAAAAATAAAGAGTTTACTATAACTGAGATGGATAGGGAACATGTCATAGAAGATGATTACATGACTGATGAGCTTGAAAGTGAGGCAAATGATGATAATGCTGATGATAAGCCTACAGTGATAAGGTTTAATGAAGATGAAACACTTAGAAAAGAATTCATATTTAAGGTGGGAATTAATGGAATTTTCATCTTTGAAGCAATTTAAGAAGGTTGTACGGGAAACAATGTGTTGAATGGTAGGGAGGTAAGATTTTCCAAAAATGATGGGAATAAGTGTAAGGTTATTTGTAAGGACAAACAACAATGTAACTGCATTGTACTATGCAACAGAGTTTTGAGAACTACATCATTTAGGATCAATTTTTTTCCCAGAAGCACAAATATGGAAGAAAGTTCTTCAACAAGAATGCTAATGTTGATTGGGTATCTAGAGTGACTATAGACAAGTTGAAGAACAACTCAGGTATGGAATTGAATGAAGTTGTAGCAGATGTAAGACTTAGGTTTGCTATAGAAATCACTGGATGTAAGGCTTTCAAAGCTAGACACCTAACTAGAAAGAGTTTTGAAATGGACTCAGCCAAGCAATATAGTATGTTGTTGTCATATGGAGCTGAATTGAGGAGGGTATCAAACGGAAACACATTCAAGTTAAACATTGATGGCTTGCCATAAAGGTTTGAAAGGTGCTACATATGTTTTGATGGTACAAAGAAAGTATTGAAGGTTGGATGTAGACTATTCATAGGGTTAGATGGATGTCACCTAAAAAACAAATATGGTGGAATCTTGTTTACTGTTGTTGGTAGGGATGCCAATGACCAATATCTTCCACTTGCCTTTGGGGTTATAAAGAATGAAACTGGGGACTTTTGGATCTGGTTTGTTAAGTTACTTCTTGATGACATTGGTTGTGATAGTAGGCGGTGTTTCATGTCTGATCAATAAAAGGTATGTGTTACTTCTAGTTAACATTTGTGCTATTATATGTTATGTTACTTCTAGTCGACATTTGTGCTATTATGTGTACAAGTATTGGTGCAGGTATTTAAGGAAGAATATCCCAAGTTTGAACACAGGTTTTGCCTAAGGCATTTATATGCTAACTTCAAGAAGAAGTTTGGAGGTGGTACATTGTACAAAGATCTCATTATGGATGCAACAAATGCAACCTTTTTTGAAGCACATGAAGATAAGATAGATCAGATTAAGGAGGTGTATTTAAATGCTTTTAAATTGATAAATGCTATACCAAAACATAAGTGGTGTAAGCATGCATTTCCTTTTTACTCTAAGTGTGATGTTCTGATGAACAATCTTAGTGAATCATTCAATGCAACTATTTTGATGCAAAGGGATAAACCTATTATTAACATTTTTGAGTGAATTGGGAGCTATCTTATGGGTAGGTTTGCCACTCTTAGGGACAAGGTAGCAAATTACAAAGGGGGATCATGTCTAAACCACTTAGGAGGTTAGATAGGGAGATAGAAAAAAGTGCAAATTGGTTGCCAACATATGCAGGTAGATTAACATTTTAAGTAACATATGTCATGTTCACAGATAGTTTTGTTGTAGACTTGGCAAAATATACTTATTCAAGTAACTTTTGGGATTTGGTTGAGATCCCATGTATACACGTTGTTGCAGCCATACATAAGAAGGTTTATGATCCCATTAAGTATGTACAACAAGTGTTATCATTGGACTACTTATGTATCATGTTACAATGAAATTATCACTCCCATAAATAGCCAAAACAAATGGCCAAGGACTGCTAATCCTGAAATATTGCCACCAAGTTTTAAGAGAGGTCTAGGGAGACTAAAGAAACTCCGTAGAAGAGAGCTAGATGAGGCATCCCAAATAAGATGGCAAAGGACAAACACAAGTTATAGGTGCAAGACATGTTTAGAATATGGGCACAATACAAGAACGTGTAGGAAAAATAAACAACTTGCAGTTGTTCATGGTGAATTGCTAAGAGATGTTGAAACACCCACTCAAGGAAGTCAAACTCCAACTATGGAGACATGACCAAAGAAGAGGGTTAGTTTGGCAACACAGTTCAATTTATACTTTCATTTATTATTTGCAATGACTTGTTTCAAATCTCCTTGTTTGCAGGGAAGGCCAAAAGAGACTACCAAAAGGAGGCCCAAGTAAAAAGACAAAGACTTCTGCTCCAGCTAATGCACAACCTGAAGTGACCCCTACACAACCTGAAGTGACTCCTATTCAACCTAAGGTAACTCCTACACAACCTGAAGTGACCCCTACTCAATCTGAGGTAAATCCTACAACTTAATCTTTTGTAAGCTCTGCTGAGGCAATGAAAATGTACTGTGAGATAGATCCTAATGAATTGGCAACATTGTTGAATGATGATGACATACTATACATTGAACCACTTAATGTTGATACTAGTCATGCAAAACCACTTGTCCACGCCAAACAACATGTAGATGTTAACCCAAATAGGTCTGATGTCAGAATTTTCTCTGGTCTAAGACCAAAAGTGCCTAAGCCTAATGTCAGAACCTTCATTGATCCAAGATCAAAAGTGCCTAAGCCTACTGTCAAACCAATGCCAACTGAAGTTAACAAGCCAAGTATGAGTGATCCTATAAGTTAGTAACTTATTCCACTAAACTTGTTTGGTTTTTTTTTATGTTTATTAGTTATGTAACTTTATGTTGTCATGACATGTGAAAATAATGACATCACTAAGGAAAAAGGCAAAAAAAATGTTGCAATTCCAAAAAGATAGAGTAATAGACTTAGGACTCTGAAGACACGTGACATTGTGGGACCTGGGAGAGATCCAAATAATAAATTTGTCATTCCCGAGGAAGACACAAGTGTTGGCAGTGCTAGGGGGAATAAGACTTGGAATGACATCCAGAAGAGCAAGACTCAGTGAAGACTTAGGAGTGAAATATGTTTTTTTTACAACTTATGTAATATGCAGCTTTAGTCCAATTTTGTTAGCATTATGCATTATGTAATATGAAACTTCAATACTCTTTTGATGTACTATTTTGTTTGGAACATCAACCTTATGTATTTTGTTTGGAACTTCAATTATTGTCATCAATCTTGTATTATGTCATCAATATTATATATTTTGTATTATATCTAAAATCTTGCCAGTTACAGTTAGGTTACAACCTTTTTATGTCAAATTTTGTAAAATGTGTCAACTTAATCATAATAAACTACATTTCAAAGCACATCAAATTTAACAACTAAATTACAAATTCAGTACATTAATCAAGTTCAACACTACATTGCAAAATTAATCAAGTTCAACAACTAAATTACAAATTCATTACATTACAAATTCTTCAATGACATTGCAAATTCAACAAAATACATAAAGTTCAACAACTACATTTCAAAATAAAATACACATTAATCATAAATGACATAACAAAACACAACATCTTCAATTTTCTATTAAATTTCTCTGTTTTCAATCTGGTCTTCAAATTCTTGTTCTTGTTCCTTGATTCTTCATACAAGGACTTCATATATCCCATAGATGCCATAATTTACAGCTTTGAGTTCGTAATGGTTCCATCTTCAATTCCATATTTTTCTCCAAGATCTTCATCCCATATGAACTGATTACACATGTCAACACTCCTCCAATAAGGGCATCTCCAAAACAACCTTCCTTTATTTGGTACATTCTTGCATTGATACAAGATCATACAAACATGACATCTATAAAACTTTCGAACTCGCGATTTTACCGAAGTAGAAAACATTAGGTTAGAAAGACGCTGGAGGAAGAAGACGAACAACGGAAGAAGATTAACAAAGGAATCAAGATGCTAGAAGAAAAGGATGAACAAGGAAGTATCACGCTGGAGGAAGAAGCTGAGTGATTTATGTCAAATGATTACACATTCAGCTTTAAATTGGCTCATTGTACACATTGTATTTCATGAAAATAAAAAAATTAATTATTTAGTCCACCTGTCTCGCCACGTAAGCAGCCGTTAGTGGTATTTGATGTTAGGGACCAATTGTTCCGATAATTTTTTTTAAAGGAACTACTATGTCTATTCTTATATATAAGAGACAACTCATTTTTAAGGTTTATTAAATAATTAATATATTTTATCAGTTTATAGACCAGATACATTAATTATTCAATAAACTAAAAAAGTGACTTGTCTTTTATAAAAAGAAACGGACATAGTATTTCTTAAATTTTTTTTAAATATTAAAAACAAAATCTACAATATTTAGAGGGACTAAAAACTCCATTAACGCTAGAGGTGGCAAATGGCAAATGGATCCATTAACGCAAAATTCATCCAATCCATCAACCACATAAAAAATAAGATAATAAATTAGATTAAATACATCCATTTATATGCATTGATGAATTCAATCCATCCAACATATTTTAAGGATCTAATGAAATATTTTTATTTTCGTTAGATTTACTTTTAAAAAAATACTTAAAAATAATTTTTTTTAAATAATTAAAAATAGATTTTTTAAAAGAAAAGAATTGATTTTTTTCAATAAAAAACCGAAATTTTTCTAAAAAAAAAATCGAATTTTTTTCAGAAAAAAACAATTTTTTTCCAAAAAAAAATCTGTTTTTTTTTAAAAAAAAAGTTTTTTTCCCAAAATAAAAAACTGATTTGTTTTTCGAAAAAAAAATCGACTTTTTTTGAAAAAAATGATTTTTCCCCGAAACAAAAGATCATTTTTTTTATAAAAAAAACAAATTTTTTTCGCGAAAAAGAAAACCGACTTTTTTTTTGGAAAAAAAATCGATATTTTTCTAAAATTAAAATATCAATTTTTTTCTTGAAAATACAAAAATGATTTTTTTTAACAAAAAATTAATTTTTTTCATGAATATATTAAAAAATAATTTTTTTAAAATATAAAAAATGAATTTTTCAAAAATAAAATGAAATTGATTTTTAAAAGTAAAAGAATACATTTATTTTTCAAAATAAAAAAAAGTTGGATGGATGGATATCCATCCATTAAAAATATGTTAATGGATGAATTAGATGAATTTTATTTTTAATGGATGAATTGAATTGGATAATTTAAAAAAAAAAAAAGTAGATTATTAATGGATTAATAAATTATTTTAATCCATCTATTAACAATTCAATCAATGTATTTTGTCACCCCTAATTAACGCTATACTATATTATCACATGAAGCGGCATAATTTGGAGTCAACCATAACGAGATAAAATGAAGATTAAGAGTTAACATCTCCGTACATAGTATATTTCTAGTACGTGGTAGTCATATAAACTTAAATGATTAAGGAGCCAAAGATTCATGTAGAATGTGTCAATTTATGTGGTGGTTTTAAGTTTTCTTCTGCGAATCTGATTGGCTGCGGGGTTTACTTTTAAGCCAAAACAAGAAGAGTACTCGTGGGTGGGACATTAAGTATTAACTCATCTGTCTCAACCTCACTGGCCCATTTATATCTCAACCTCCATTCTTATATATCAATATATTTCTCTTCCCACTTTTCAAGTGATGCCATTGAAGCATTCATTGCAAATATTTCGTTTTGTATTTATGAAGGACTTAAATAATATGATAAATATATATTTCAGAATTGAAGGATTTAAATAATATGATACATAAACTTATTTTTTTAAACAACATAAACAATATATTTTCTTAAATCCTAAAAATGATTGGAGAAAGTAGGGATAAGGAGTGAATCACCCTCCTTGTTGTTTAGAATTTGCACGATTAAATATGACAACACTTAAATAGTTAAATAATTAAGAAAAAATATATTTTATTTGACTTGAACGAATAATTAATAATTCATAGTCTATTTAAAAATAAAACTCAATTAAATAATTCACTCATAATTAATGTTTAATAACAATAAATTATAATATAATTTATTAATGATTAATTATATCAATTTATAATTGGTTAAATAAATTAATAATTCATTAAACTCTCATTTTCGGGTCATTATAATAATTTATTAAAAAATTAATTTTAATATTAAAATATGAATTATGGTTCAATAAAAAAAATAAATTTTAACACTTTAAAAATTATACCCAATAAAAAATTAAATCACACATGTAGAAAACTTGTATGTTATATAAAAAAATGATGAATTTATATTAATATATTTAAATTAAGAGAAACATGTTATTAAAATATGAATATATTATATAAAAATACTAATAATAAATTTTTTTCCAAAATATTAAAATATTTATTGAATAATTAATATATTTGTACATAAATAGTTTAAAAAGTATTTTTTTTTTAATATTAAAGACTATAGTGAGTATTAGATATCATATTAATATGAATAATTTTGTGGTTAGTGGTTTGTTAATTAATTTTCAAATTAAAAGTCATAGAATACATGATCGTCTTTAAGATGATACAAGACAGATTAGCGTACAAGGTCCAAAATTAGTTACATTTAAAATCAGATTAAAATGAGTCCCTGAAACATTTCTCACAAGAAATTCGTGGTTAAATAGAACCTCTTTTTATTTTACCATGGTTAAATTAAGGATAACCTTCATAGGCCTCCAAAAATATAAAACGATTTTGATAGAAAATTCAAATAGATAAAAAAAAACTAATTACACAATACAAGAATATAATGTGCAAATTCTAAAATTGGAGAAAAAACCACGATCGTTGTCAATAGACAATTAGAGAATAACACTCTATGAAAATTATTACAACATAATATACCCTCAACTATCTCATGCCCCAAGTACACGTACATGATCCAAAACAAATATTTAACTACATCTTATAACACTCAAATACAAGAGTATAAGAGAATAAATAAAGTCAAATACAAGCTTAAAGTGATTTTGACTGACACATATTAGAATGAAGAACTTGAATCCTATATATAGCATTGGACTCCCTATTCTATCACAAAACTAAGCGATATTGGACTTCAAAGAACTTGTATCCTATATATAACCCCAAACTCTCTCTTCATTTACAAAACAAAGCAATGTGGGACTTCTTAAACATGTATATTTTCAACCAACCCCAATAATCTCCACCTTGATTGAAAATTATACATAAGCTTTCACTGTCTTCACCGACAATCGTACTCCATCATAAAGAGTATCAAAATGTATATTTTCAACCAATCCCAACAATCTCCACATTGATTGAAAATAATACATAAACTTTCACTGTATTCACTGACAATGATACTCCATCATAAAGAGTATATTCACTTGAAACTATACTACTCCAAGAATTTTCACATTGTCTTCACCTATAGTTTTTAAAAACTATCATACTCTCTCATGAAGAATATATTTCATTTGAAGATAAACCACTACAAGAATTTCACATTATCATCACTGACAATCATATAATTTATCATGAAGAATAAATTTCACTTGAAGTTAACCCTTCTAAGAATTTCATATTGTCTTCACTGACAATCATAGTTTTAAAAAAAGTATCATACTCCACCTAAAGAAGAGTATACTTCACTTGAAGATAAACCACTTCAAAAATTTTCACATGTCGAAAATCAGGTTGAAACATTATGGTGCAACTGCCTTGTTGGCAGGAAGCTCTTCAACCACCGACATAATCTTGCACCTTGTGTAATCTTGATTGTATCAACACATCATTGACTTGAAATTTTCTTAAGTCAAAATATATTCTTCCATCAATTTTCTCTAGTGCAAACTGCACAGCGGAATTTTTTTATTGCAGCTCAACAACTCTTTCACAACACTACCCTTCTTTTCTGATGTGGAAGATCAAACAAAACTGCAACCACAGAGTATACTAAGAACATTTATTCCTGGATCGAACCAAAAACTCTGATATTAGTTGTTGAAGGAAAAAAAACAAACAGAGTACAAAGGAAAAAAGAGGAACACAATCACAACACAAGAACATAACGTGGAAACTCCAAAACCGAAGATAAAACCACACCCGTTGTTAATAGACAACCAGAGAACAACACTTTGTAAAATTTTTTACAACACATTATATACTCTCAACTAACCTAGGCCTCCGGTACATCCACACCATCCAAAGCAAATATAACTGCATCTCACAACACTCTAATACAAGATTATAAGAGAACAAATAATGTCAAATACAAGTTTAAAGTGTTTTTTTCTAGTGCAGTTTGAAATGAAGAAATTGAATCCTATATAACCTTGAAGTCCCTCTTCCTTCATAAAATTAAGCGATGTGTGACTTCAAAGAACTTGTATTATATATATACTCATGAATTCTCTCTTCATTCACAAAATTAAGCGATGTGAGACTTTTTCAACATGTATATTTCCATCCAACCCCAAAAATCTCCACATTAATTGAATATAATACATAAGTTTTCATTGTCTTCACTCACAATCATACTCCACTATAAAAAATATCAACATGTATATTATCAACCAACTCATATTCACACACACACACACACAACAAACCTTAATTCTATTTATTTATGTTACATCAGTAAACATATCTCTAAAAATATTATATAATATTAAAGTTAAAAATTCTTATAAAAATAAAAAAAATTAAAAATTATTATTCTTAAGTTATAATATACATAACTTAAGAATAATAATTTTTAATTTTTTATATTTTTACAATAATTTTTAATTTTAATATTATATAATATTTTTAGAGATAGTTCACTGATGCAACATAAATAAATAGAATTAAAGTTTGTTAAAAAAATATTAACTACTTCAATAATATAATATTAAGAAAAGGAAATATTAAATTTCTTTTGCAAAGCTAAAACTATCAAAAGAGATGCTTATATAATAGATCACCAATAAAGTTTAACAGTAAACGCAACCAAATATTTTGAATATAAATTGATTATATCATGATTATTGAGACAAGTGATTGTATAATAATAATGTAAAGTTTAATGTATAGTTTAATATTTAACTGCTTTAATTAAGATTTGAGTTTTATAGCCAATGGCATATTCTTTTTATAGAAAATTATGTTTTATATTAAAGTGTATTTTTTTTTAACTTATTCATATATAGTGCTAGAGATTCATAATATTATATGACAAATCATTTGTATGATTGTCTCTTTCCCGTTAAGGCAAAGTGAGATCCATTATTAGCTCAATGACGAAAAGTTGTCGCTATAATTAGAGTTTTTAATTATATATATAGGCTTGGTGTTCTTAATATATTAATCTACCTTTCTTATTTCTTGTTCCAAAGTGTTCACAGATGTGTGGACTGTGGATTTTATTAATTATTTTATAAACTCTAAGTAAAGAATGTACTTGGCCATATTAACACCTTTCATTCAGCTCTTCATTAAGATAAAATAATATAATTAGGTTAACTTAGATACGTATATCTTATTCATTGGCTTTTGGTAGTTGTGCTTGTAGTTCAACTTTCAATTTCTCCTCTTCGTCTCTTCACTCAAATGAATAGCTTGCCTTTTCTAATCTTGGGATGAAATGAAACTATATATTATAAGCACATATTTTGGACCCTCTAACCTGATAGCACATATGGGGGAAGAGGTCCCTAAAGGCGCGAGGACCACACTAAGATTCTTGTCAAAACATAGTCTTACAACCATGACCAATCTTATACATTATCTTTGCGTGGCAAATATATTAAGTTGAGAGCTAAGTCTCCACACCAAACTGAGCTTCTATTGTTTAAGAGCATTTCACTTTTTACTCAATAAATGAATTGTTGTAATCTCGTTAAATCAGCCATGTTGGCATGTTGATAGTTGAAGGGATACACAATTATTGGAGTGAGAAATTAAATCCGTAATATTATATTAATTTACGTTTAAAGAGTAAAAGAGAATAGTTAGATTTTAATTGTGAGTACGAGGAATTGAACGATTGTGAAGGCGACTATCTAATAAGAAGGGAGAAGAGGGTTAGAATGGAAAGGGATAACAGTGGATAATAAGCTAGATCCTCAAAGTCGCTTGAGAACATCTTCTTACTCCTAAGGATCATATATTATTTGATTTCATGGAATCTAAGGTTCTGAAAGAACGTAGTAAGTGATTTATGGTTGTGTCTCCTAGCACAACATCACCCTTACTATTGAAATGGTTCATTAGAAGAGATGTTTCCACAGGTGTCCCTTTTTTTTAATGGAACTGCAATTTCTATTTTTATCCATTCATTCTATCTTTTGGTTTATATACATTTCAGAAAATTCATACGTTCCATGTTGAACCTGTTCTTGTGTCTGAGGCTCTTTGAAGTTGTTGCGATTAAAGCTGATTCTGCTGGAATCCCAATGATACTTTACTAAAACAAACCCGACTTTATAAGGCTCATTAAACCATACCAAAATCTTTGAAGCTCTAAGGGAAGACTGACTCTAGGTACAAATAAAGACCAAGCTAAGCCACAAGGGAACATCGGGCTTTGAGTCTCTGACATCTCAGTCAGACTCCCTTTGATGTCATGCCTTTCCGAAAATAAACTCGGATAGATAACCACCACATTCCATCTCGTCCTCTGGGAGCATCACCGATGTGTAGGTAGAAAGTCACATGCGGGATGATCCTAACTCTCATTAGTTTTTGGAGAAACACTTAGACCGATTGCGACAGGATAACATATGTCGTCTAGAAGCGAACACTAACCTCGTTAAACAAGTGGAGGTTAGGAAAATTTGACGACAAAATGTTTCTCCTTAAGCGTATGTCTCTAGAACACAAAACGAGGGCTTCGGTCATTATAGAACTTGACCAAACATCTCATGACACGAGCTGACGAAAACCATGCAACACTTGTATGAAAGTCAGTACCATCCTGTTAAGGATATGTTTTCTTGTTCATTTCTACATAAAGAAGTGCGACAAAAGGCTATACAAATACTCCCTAATTAGATAGGATAGACTCAATGAGTATTTAATCTTGGAAGAAAGCATTACGATCAATAAACAACCAAAATTATGCTACTAAAAAAAGACTGCAACGTTCAAATTACTTGACTCCAGCTCACCAACACTATAACTACTATTTGCTTCAATGACTCCCAAAACATCATAGATAGCAATGTAAATCTCACTCGATAAATCAATCGCAAGTCCCAACTAAAGGAAAAGAGGCTCATTTTCCTATCATGTGCTCGAGAAGGTCCTCTAGTTTCTCAGCAACACCTCGAGGTGCATTTAGTTATCTTTTAGAAGACTCAGAGTATTCTTCACTTCATGGCACCTTTTGCTCATCCATTCCGCCCGCCCGTCCTAACCTGACGCCTTTTTCACTATCGTATACCTCCATTCTTTCCACCTGGCTATTCACGTATGAATATCATTGTATGTATGCTCGACTTTGACTGCCGATGCGTGTAGATAGGTTTGGTTGAATGGCATTCTCTTCTCCTTCTGGGATTCCATTAAGGGAGTTCAGCCGAGAGATAAGTTGTTCTTGTGTCAGCCTTTAGCTTGATAGTAGAACTAGATTAGTATTTGGAAGAGTCTATTCTATATCCCTAAGTCTAAAAAACAAGAAGTAAACTTTCTACTACTATAGTTATAGTATAAGAAAAATTTTCTCTTTGATAGCGCTCATATGGGGGTTCAGAAAGAATTTGATCTTATATAAAGACTAAAACTAGTGCAGGGGTGTTAGTTGGGATTATCGACAAGGGCAAAAAGCTTAGCTCGAGTCAAAGTTAAAGGTAAATGGACGTTTGATGACGTGTACATTGTTGAAGTCTTAAGTGGAGGAAAATGAGACTTAGTATTTTTAGAAATTTATCTAAATACATTTCGACATCAACATTCTCAACAGCATTAGGCACGTAAAATTGGCAGTATTCGGGCGTGCAAAGATGTTTTGTTCAAAATAGATAACTACTTCTTAGTCTCATCCTAAAAGACGCGTGAAAGGAATGCAGAAACGAAGTACATGAAAGAGACTACGTGGCAAAAGATAACAAAGTGAACGTTAGGAATCAGTTATTTTATAATTGTATAAATAGGGCTTCTAATGTTAAGATTCAGGGGGTTCATTTCATTACAAAATCTCACCTATACACAAAGAATCAACGTTAGAGAAAAGACCAGTTTTATTGAGCAATTGTATGAACCTTGAAACACCACTTTTATTTCAATGAAAAGTTTTCATTTCAGTTTATGATTACTGCCTAGTTACTTTCATTCTTTAATTTGATCGTTTCGTTACTTTACCTTTGCTTTACAAAGTTCTTGTTTTTTAAACATTGTCGAAGTTACATTATCAAACTCTTTTTTATAATTCTTCCGGAAAATTCTCAATGTGTGATTTTCATGGATTTGGTGTAAAAATCTTTGAAGTAAGGTAGGCTACAATTTGGTGAGAAGCCAAAGGCATCAATGAAGGTGGATTCTGACCCAATGCAAACTAAGGATGATACTACGCTGAGTCCGTTGAAATCATAATGGTTGAAGCTATTGAAGGCTTCAACATAGAGGTCGAGAAAGGTGAGCAAATTTATGGCGTTGCTGATGCTGGCATGCAATAAGTGTGCCCCTAAGCTAAGGAGGGGTTGATCAATTTTCTGGAGCGCTGCAAGCTGAATGACTCCAAGATAATACTATGCCCAAGGTGTAGCACTGTCTTCGATGAAGAGGAGATGAAGAAACTTGAAAACACCAAGAGGTATGATCCCAAAAGAAGCAGAGGAGGAAACCAGGCTGCAAGGTTCGCCTCAAGCAACAGAAGAGGCCCTCGCAGGAACGAGGAATATACAAAGCAGTTCAGAATGTTAGAACAATATTTGTTCATTCCATTAAAAGGTTTTGATGATAACAAAGTATTGAAAGAAAAATAGGTTTTCCTAACATATATTCAAGTGTGCAGGATCATAAACTAAAGAATTCATCATTAATCTTGTTGAAAGCTTTAGTGAAGAATCTATACTCAAATTATGGATTATCAAAATCTGAATATATTCATTAGAGTCTAAAGGCATCTGACTCTGGACTCATGACCCAACGTCTGATGACAACCCAGTTTCTAATAAACATGGAGAGAAGTTGATTCGTATACTGCACAAAAGCAGACTTGTCTTTTCAGAGCCCCAGATTTCTAGACAGAGTCAACTAGGATTTGATTTTTCAAGGCTCAAGAATGGAGATTTGACCTATTAAGTATGTACTACATTTTGGTAAATACCTAGTTACTCGAAAGATGCTATGGACAATGTTATTATTCAATGGACAAAGCTTCTAACCAGATTCAATTTTTCAACATCTCTCTTGGCATACTTTTTTACTAAGTTTACTGTTGTTCAAACCTTCACGACTCTTTTTCTATCTATATAAAAGGAAGTTGAAGACTCAAAGGAAGGTTACAACATTAAAACATATAGAAAGCTCTTAGCATAACTCTGAGCTATTTTTGTAATTGTTATAGCATAAGATCTTAAGATTTCTTATGTTAGATTTATCTTAGAAATGTTAGAAAGGTTAAAGACCTTTGTGATTGTTGCACAACTGTTATACTTCAGATTGTCTATCAAAGTATAGTAGTTATCTTATTAACTAAATTTTTTGTTTAAAGTAGAAGAAATCTCTTGCCTGCGTGCTTGAGCAAGGAAGTCTTGAACCGAGGGTTTAAGTAGGAAGTCTCATTTAGGGTTGATTGAGCAAGGAAGTCTTGAACTAGAGGGTTTAAGCATGAAGTCTTCAACCAAATGGTTTAAGCAAGAAGTCTTGAGCAATGCCTTAAGCAAGGAAGTCTCATTCAGAGTCGATTGAGCAGGAAGTCTTGAGCAGTCGCTTAAGCATTTGTAATCTAATTGGTTATAGTGAAAAGCTCTTGTTGAGGTAAGGGGACTGAACTACTCTTAGTTTATAAGAGGAATCAAGATAAATTTTGTGTGTTGATTGTATTTACTTATGAGCTTTATTTTCTTCTGCTATACATTTTGTTAACAAAATCTAAACTTATTTCAAACTATGAACTTCTGAGTTTAAAAGTGAAATGTTTTTAAGAACACAATTCAACCCCCTTCTTGAGTATTTTTTTCTCACCTTCAGTTGCCATCAGAGCACGGTATGTGCATTAACACTTAACTGTGGTACAAAAAAGATCCTGAGAAATTTACTTACCTCATCATGTCTAGAACTTCCTCTATTACTGATGAAGATTCATCTTGTGGCAACAACAACCAGTGGTGATTCTACTGAATTTGAATGGTGGAAGAGAAAGATGTACGTTCATATCATTAGGTTGAATGATGAGTTGTGGTACATCCTTGAAGATGGCATTGGATTTCAATCCAATGGTGTTGAGATGGTTGCTGATAGGAAGTCTCTCGCTCCTGATCAAAAAAAGATTTATAGAAATCATCATAGAGTGAAAGTAATTCTTGTTGATGCCTTGCCTCAGTCTGAGTATATAAATGTTATTGATAAGTCTACTGCTAAGACTATCTTGAAATCTCTATGTTCTACCTATGAAGTTAACCAACAAGTACAAGAGGATGAAGCTAATCTTTTGGTTCAACAATATGAGTTGTTTAGAATGAGAGAGGATGAGAACATTGAATCCATGTTCTCAAGATTTCAAGTTCTTGTGTCTGGACTTCAGGTATTGAACTAGAGCTATACTACTACGGATCATGTCAAGAGGATTCTTAGAAGTCTTCCTACCAAATATAGACCCAAAGTAACTGCTATTCAAGAAGCTAAAGACTTAAACACTATAAGTCTTAAGATTCTTGTTAGCAACCTTCAAAGTCATGAAATGCAGGTAAATGGATATGAGTCTAAAAAGAAAGTTAAAACCTTGACTTTAAATTCTTTTGAGAGATTTGAGAAATCTTCTCAAACTAAAAAGTTCAAAGAAGCCACTCATGATGAAGCTTCTGATGAAGAATCTGATGAGGATGAACTAGATTTTATCATTAGAAGATTTCGAAAACTGGCCAGAAGGAAGATCAGATTCTATGGTAAGAGATGTTAGAACACATATTGGTTTTTAGTTATATCTCTATGTTTTAATGATAACACTTATGAAATTTTGTATTAAGAAATTATATACTCTAAATTTGTTCAAGTATTTTTGTTGTAGATATTAAATTTAATATCCTTCTGAAAGCAAAAATGATTCTGAACATTGAACTACACAAGACTCTGAGCGTCAGAAGCATCTCTACAGAAGACTCTGAGCGCTGTCTATAGAAGACTCTGAGCGTTAGAAGCATCTCTACAGAAGACTTTGAGCGCTGCCTACAGAAGACTCTGAAGCAGAAGCTACAGAAGCATCTGAAGCGTAGACTAAAGACTTTGTATGAAGAGTTTCGGGCATTGGTTTTTAGAAGACTCTGATAGTATTGTTCGCTGCATGTACTGAGGATCTGATCTCCAAACTCTGCTCTGATTATATTTCACGTTGAAGCACACTTGCTGCAACACTCTGATACAGAGAACTCTGAGAACATCAAGATTCTGGTCACTCAAGGCTCTGATGTTGATTGCTGTGAAATAGAAACTTGTTGAAGAAGATTATTCAAAGTTATATCCGTTGGTTATGTCAAACGACTCTTTCCTCTTTTATGCTAGACACAAGAACTCAGGAAAAAAGGATTTCTCTGAACGTTCTAGTTCTGGGAAAGGTCAAGTCTTGTGAAGACAAAAGGCTACAACTATTTTGCGGTACACGGTCTTCAAGCTTGCAACATCTTGGACTTCTAAGTCTATAAAAGCAAGCCTTCAACAACTTTCTTCAGTTGACGTATTTTGAAAAATTCATTGAAAACTCTCTCAAAGCTCTCATACAAATTATTATTCTTTGTTGAATAGTTTCATACGTTCTTTATCTTAAGTGTATAAATCACAGTTGTGATATAGCTTTCTTAGAAGCATTTCAAACACTTGTTTAGTTTACATTTGATTGTAAAAGTTCCTTGAGAAGACCAAGTTGTGGTCAGTAGTTCTTGAGAAGACTAAGACAGTTGTTCTTAGGGTTTAATATTGTAATCAGTTTGATTATAGTGGATTAAGTCCTTGTGGAGAAAGGAAAATCACTCTTGATAGGGTGGACTGGATTAGTTGAGTTCAATGAACCAGGATAAAAATCTTTGTATTTTTATTGCCATAATATTTCTAAATCCTTATTCAACCCCCCCCCTTCTAAGTATTTTCTCACCTTCAGTTGGTATCAGAGCTCCGGTTCTGTGTGTGCTATCACTTCACCGTGAACAGAAAAGATCCAGTTGAGAAAGCTCTTGATATATATTCTTGGTTGATATTATGGCTTAAGCTTCAACATCCAACAACAACAGATATGAAGAAAGGAATAGAATCAGCACAAAACCCCCTATGTTTGATGGGGAGAAGTTTGACTATTGGAAGGTCAGAATAGAGAGTTTCTTCCTTGGTTATGATGCTGATCTGTGGGACTTAGTCATTGATGGTTATGTTCACCCCACTGATGGGGATGGCAAGAAAATTGATAGAAAATCTATGACTGAAGCCCAGAAGAAGGAGTTCAAAAATCATCACAAAGCAAGAACAATCTTATTAAATGCTATATCTCATACTGATTATGAGAAGATTACCAACAGAGAAACAGCATTTGATTTGTTTGAGTCTTTGAAGATGACTCATGAAGGGAACTTACAAGTTAAAGAGACCAAGGCTCTGGCGCTGATCCAGAAGTATGAAGCCTTTAAAATGGAAGAATCTGAATCTATAGAATTATGTTCTCTAGATTCCAGATCCTCACAGCTAGATTAAAAATGCTGGACAAAGGCTACTCCACTGCTGATCATGTAAAGAAGATCATCAGAAGCTTGCCAATCATATGGAGACCTATGGTCACTGCTCTGAAGCTAGAAAAGGATCTGAACAAGATCACATTGGAAGAACTGATCAGCTCTCTGAGGAGCCATGAGATTGAACTTGAAGAAGACGAGCCTCAAAAGAAAGGTAAGTCAATTGCTTTAAAATCTAACAAATCTGTTAAAGCGTTGCAGGTTTTAGAAGAAAGTTCTGAAGAGTCTTCTTCTGAAGAAGAAGATGAACTGTCCCTGCTGTCCAGAAGAATCAACAAACTCTGGAAGCATAAACAAAGGAAGTTCAAGAACTTCAAGAAGCCAGATCAACACAAAGAGTCTTCTGGACACAAAAGTTCTGGAAAGAAGGAGGTTGTTTGCTATGAATGCAAGGAACCTGGGCACTACAAGAATGAATGCCCAAAGCTTCAGAAGGAGAAGCCAAGAAGGAAACCTGAGCATAAAAAGAAAGTTCTGATGGCTACATGGGATGATTCAGATGCATCTGAATCTTCATCAGAGTCAGAAGAAGAATGTGCCAACATGGCACTAATGGTTGGCGTAGAAGATCAGGATGAAGGATCATCTGGATCTGAATCTGATTCTGAATCTAACTCAGAAGAAGTACTTTCTGATCTCTCTAGGGAAGAACTTATTAAGGTTTTATCAGAAGTCCTGAAAAACTATAACCAGATTAAGCTCAAATACAAGAAGCTTAAATGCAATCTCGAATCTGAGAATAATCTGTTAAAGTCAGAAGTTGTTGAGCTAAAAAAAACAATTTAAAAATGAAAAACAATTTTGAAAAAGCTCAGCAAGACTTTGAATCTGAAACTAAGTTAATAGGCAAAAATATTTTAGAAGAATATGACTACAGTTTTCAGAAGTTTCTGGCTAAAAGCATAGATAGAAGCAAGATGGCTTCAATGATCTATAGAGTTAGCAAAAACAACAGGAAAGGAATTGGATATGAATTTTCCTCTGGAAAGGATTTAAATCCAATACCTGTTGATAAACTTATCATTAAGAAGACTCCCTTATATTCTCATTTTAAGTTTGGTCATCTGAATGATATTAAACACACACGTTCTGATCAGAACGTTCCTGTGTTTAAACCAAAAGTTAGTCAGAACAAACCTGTTGTAAAAAGACAGAAGTTCAGACAAACTTTTAAGGCAACTAACCCAAAAGGACCCAAAAAGATTTGGGTACCTAAGGATAAGATAATACCTGTTGCAGATGTATTTAGCAGCAAAGTCAAGACGCCAATCATGGTACCTGGACTCTGGCTGCTCATGTCACATGACGGAAGAAAGATTTATGTTCCAAAGCCTGGAGCTTAAATCTGAAGGAGACGTCAAATTTGGAGGGAACCAGAAGGGCAAGATAATTGGCTCTGGTACTATTGGCAATGGTAACCTTCCCTCTATATCTAATGTTTTACTTGTAAAAGCATTAAAACATAATCTATTGTCCATAAGTCAATTAAGTGACAATGGTTATGACATAATCTTTAATCAAAAATGTTGCAAGGCTGTTAGTCAGAAGGATGGCTTAATCCTATTTAATGGAAAGAGGAAGAACAACATTTATAAAATCAATCTTTCAGAACTTAAGGTTCAGAACGTAAAATGCCTTATGTTTGTTAATGATGAGCAATGGGTCTGGCACAGAAGATTGGGACATATTAATATGAGACGTATATCTTAGATTAATAAACTCAATTTGGTCAGAGGACTTCCTAAGTTGAAGTTCAACTCAGATGCTCTTTGTGAAGCATGTCAAAAAGGAAAATTTTCAAAATCTTCTTTTAAAACAAAAAATGTTGTTTCAACTTCAAGACCATTAGAGTTACTTCACATTGATCTGTTTAAATCAGTGAAAACTGCATCCATCAAAGGCAAGAAGTATGGATTAGTCATTGTTGATGACTATAGCAGATGGACATGGGTGAAATTCCTAAAACACAAGGATGAGTCACATTCTATGTTCTTTGACTTCTGCAAACAAGTCCAGAATGAAAAAGATTTCAAAATTGTTAAAGTCAGAAGTGATCATGGTGGCGAATTTGAAAATAAATATTTTGAAAAATATTTTAATGAAAATGGCATTGCTCATGATTTCTCCTGCCCTAGAACTCCACAACAGAATGGAGTTGTAGAGAGGAAAAACAGAACATTGCAAGAAATGGCTAGAACCATGATCAACGAGACTAATCTGGCAAAAGCATTTTTGGGCAGAAGCAATAAATACAGCTTGTTATATTCAGAACATAGTGTCTGTAAGACCTCTTCTGGAAAAGACTCCCTATGAATTGTGGAGGAATAGAAAGCCCAACATTTCTTACTTTCATCCTTTTGGATGTATATGTTATATGTTGAACACTAAAAAGAATCTAAACAAGTTTGATTCTAAGTGTTTCATGCTTGGGTATTCTGAACGCTCTAAAGGCTACAGAGTATACAATACTGAAACACAGATTGTGGATGAATCTATACATGTTAGATTTGATGATAAGCTTGGCATTCAAAAGTCAAAGCAGTTTGAAAGTTCTGTAGATAGAGAAGTAATTCTCACAGACTCTGAAGGCTCAGAGGCAGAAAAGGTTCAAGTGAAAGAGCCAGAAGCAACACCAGATGCAACTCCTTTAGCTTCTCAAATGAACAACTTGAATATTTCTGAAGAATCAATTGTTAGAGGATCATCTTCCAGAATCAAGGCCTCTCACCCAGAGGATGTGATAATTGAAAAGAAGGATGACCCTATAAGAACAAGATCCTACCTCAGATCATCTGAAGCGTCATTATTTGGTTTGGTGTCAGTTATTGAACTAACTTCTGTGGATGAAGCTCTGCAAGACAATGACTGGATAATTGCCATGCAAGAAGAGCTCAATCAATTCACAAGAAATGACGTTTGGGATTTGGTTCCAAGACCAAAAGGATTCAACATTATTGGAACTAAATGGGTCTTTAGAAACAAGTTGAATGAAAAAGGACAAGTTGAAAGAAACAAAGCAAGGCGTGTTGCTCAAGGTTATAGCCAACAAGAAGGAATTGACTACATAGATACTTATGCTCCTGTGGCCAGGTTAGAGTCTATTCATTTACTCATTTCTTTTGCTGCACAAAATAACATCACTCTATATCAGATGGATGTTAAGAGTGCCTTCTTAAATGGAATTATAGAAGAGGAAGTCTATGTTCATCAACCTCCTGGTTTTGAAAGTGATAAATTTCCAGAACATGTTTTCAAACTTAAGAAATCTCTTTATGGTTTAAAACAAGCTCCCAGAGCTTGGTATGAAAGATTAAGCAATTTTCTTTTGGAGAAAATTTTTATCAGAGGCAAAGTGGACACAACTCTCTTCTGTAAAACATTTAAGAAAGATCTGTTAATTTGTCAAATATATGTGGATAATATTATATTTGGATCTACAAATGTTACGCTGGGAAAGGAGTTTGCTCAATGTATGCAGGCTGAATTTGAGATGAGCATGATGGGAGAATTGAGATTCTTTCTGGGAATTCAAGTCAACCAAACTCCAGATTGCACTTACATTCATCAGACTAAATATGTAAAAGAGCTTCCGAAGAAGTTCAACATGACTGATAGTAAGATGGCAAAGACTCCTATGCATCCAACAAGAACTCTTGGTAAGGAAGAGGTAAGTAAGAAAGTAGATCAGAAACTCTACAGAGGTATGATTAGATCTCTTCTATACTTAACTGCTTCTAGACCTGAAATTTTATTCAGTGTATGCTTGTGTGCAAGATTCCAATCAGATCCTAGAGAATCACACTTAACAGCTGTTAAGAGGATTCTAAGGTATCTGAAAGCTACTTCTAATGTGGGTTTGTGTTACAGAAAATCTAATGAATTTAACTAGTTGGATTCTGTGATGCTGATTATGCTGGAGACAGAGTTGAAAGAAAAAGTACTTCTGGAAGTTGTCAATTTATGGGAAGAAATTTAATCTCCTGGTACAGCAAGAAACAACCTACAATTACTCTATCAACTACAGAAGCAGAATATATTGCTGCTGCTGGATGTAGCACACAGATGCTCTGGATGAGAAGTCAGCTAGAAGACTATCAAATCTTTGAGAGTAATATTTCTATATTCTGTGATAATACTTCTGCTATATGCCTGTCTAAAAATCCTATTTTACACTCTAAGGCTAAGCATATAGAAATTAAACATCATTTCATTAGAGACTATGTTCAGAAGGGTATTATAAACTTAGACTTTGTTGATACAGATCATCAATGGGCTGATATTTTCACAAAACCCCTTGCTGAAGATAGGTTTAAGTTTATTCTGAAAAATATTGGTATGGAATTCTGTCCAGAATAATATTTATCAAAAGCAACTTTCTCAGATGCAAAATGTTTAAACTCTAAAGTATTTCATCTGTCTTCTATTTATTTCTTGAATTATTATTTCTATGTGTATCTGAACTAACAAATCTCAGAGGATCTGAACATTGGCTAACGTTTCATTTCTCAAAGAGTTTTCAGAAGCACATGCAAGCAAACACATGTAACTCAGAATCTGAAAAGATGGAGTGCACAATACTGAAAAGACATTTGAGGTAAAGTTTGAATATTTGGTTTCTCGTTTTTCCCCTCAATTGTCAGAATCATTAATGCTTTGAAATGATTATATTCTTTTCATTAAATGCTAATTGCAAGCGTGTTAATCGTGTGACCTTTGTGTGCCCTAAATTTCTTCTATAAATGCCGCAATTTTACACACTTCACACTTTTCACTCTCACGCACACATTGTATGCATTTCTTCTTGGTTCATTACTTCCATCTCTCTCTCAAACCCAAACATCTCAGAAACCCTAAAACTTCAAGAACTTCCATGGCTACTTCATCTTCAACCTCAGCTCAGTTCCAATATTCAATGGCTGCTGTTTCTTCATCAAACATGGGTGCTGTTGCATTTAAGGAACCAATCAGAACACTACTCACACCTGTTGACAAGTTGAAGTTTTGTGTGAATCCATTGTCAACTTTGAATCGTTTGCAGAAAATGGGTATGATCTTCGTCCCATTGTTGATGCACAATGTTGGACCAAGTTTTTTGACAGGCTAATGGGACCAGTTTACCCTCGTCTGGTAAAGGAATTCTGGATACATGCTTCTTGTTGTCCTAAGTTCATAGTTTCTTTTGTTTTGGGCAAAGAAATCATCATTACTGAAGACTTGATAAGGAAACTCATAGGATATGGAGAAACTGATAGAGTCACGAATCTACCATCTGGGCGTGTGGATATGACTGATGTGTATAGAGAAGTTTGCTCATCTGGAATAGCTTCTAACAAGGTTAAGGATCTGAAGCCAGTTTACAGGATCTGGGCTAAGATTTTCATGAGCTGCATTCATCATAGAAAATCCTCTAATTCTCCAGATTATGTTAACACTAATCAGCTATACTTCATGTATTGTCTGAGTCAGAGCACCAAGGTGGATCTGCCATATCTTCTGTTTAATCATATGTGGATACATGTTAAACAGTCAAGGGAAGAGGTCAGAAACAAGCATCAGAAGCTGAGGAACTGGATTCCAATGGGAAGACTTATCTCAGACATTCTGACTGAGAATGGTCTTGTTGGTCATCTGGTTGAAGCTGGAATGAAGGAAGAGTTAGCTTCTGCAGTTGGAAAACCTCTGAACGGGAAGAGTCTTCAGAGGATGAAAGTTGTAGAAGAAGTTACTTCTGCTCCAAAGAAATTCAACTCTGAAGAGGTCACTCAAAGAAGAGTTCCAGTGGAAACTTTTCCTATGTTCTTTGCTAATGAACCAAGGGAGATTGTTCTGGATTACATTACATTGTGTCTGAATGAAGGAATTCCTCTACCAGCAAATCTGGTTCAGAAGGCAGGTGAACCTGCTCCAGATCTTTATGAGGCCAGGCACAAGAAGAAGAGAAAGGTTGATACAGAAGAACCTTCTAAACCTAAGAGGAAGGCTACTAGTGAAGCTGCTGCTATCAAGCCTAAGAAGGTCAAGAGGCAAGAGATCAATCCTCCAGAGGCAAGTCTAGACGAGATTCTGGAAACTGTAAAAGAGGTATTAACATCTGATCAAACTCTTCATGAACCTATACCATCACCTTCACCTTCTCCTCCTCGTGTTTCTAAACCTAAGAAACCTTCTGCTAGACCATCTGTAACCCAATCTCTAGCAAATCCATCTGAAAAGTATACATCTGAACTAACACCTTCTAAACCATCTGATGTTCCTCCATCTGACAAACAAACTCCTACACCACAATCATCTGAAATTCCCCCACCAAAACCAAAAACTTCTAATCCACAAGAACCAACACCAGCAGAACCAAACCAACCAGAACCAACTCCACAAGAACCTAAACAACAACAATCACAACCAGAATCTGTCCAACCATCTGAACCTTGTATACCTGATTCTGTAGTCCTAGATGTTCAACCTTTGACTACTTTAGTTGAACTCTCTTCCACATCATGCCATTCATCACAATCATCTGATTCATCTGAATCTGACCTACCACCAGAAGTTTATTCACCACCCTCTCTCCGAGGCTATGAACCTAGAACTTCTGAGTTTGTACCTGTTACTTCTTCCAAACCTTATCCCTCTAATGCCATTCCCTCTGGTCTAAAACTTAAAAAATTTTACACCAGAATAGAAGCATCTGACCCTACCACTCCATTTAAACCCATCTCTTCAACTATCCTTCCTTCTATTCTTCAAACCTATCTTACACAACAACTAGACATAATTCCACAAGAACCTCTACTTTCTCATAACTCTGTTTTTATCCCTTACACTTCTACCCCATTTGATTTCATTCCATCTGCATCAAGTTTCAAACCATTTCTGTTTCCCACTTCATCATCATCCAGATTCAGAACTGTCACCTCATCATCTGAACATTCCCCTTTTCCCTCTTATCCTCGTCCTCTGTTCATCATCCCAACTTTCACCATACCACCTCCACCAGAACAACCCAAACCAACACCTCTGGAAGCCTACCTTAAACCCAAATCCAGATTAGATGTTGATGCCTTATTTACTAGTTTCAAGAAAGAAATAAGGATAAGTTTGAATTCTGTTCAAGAGGAATGTATCTCAAGCATTAATCCAGAAGCTTCTGAAGAATGCTGGGATAAGTTCATTGCCAGATTCAACACTGTTGCTTCAAATCTGAAAAGTGTCTGCTCTGATGATGTAAAGATCAGATTCGCTGAGCTTACCAGGACAATGCTTTGGAATGTTACCAGATCTCCTACACTGCTTCTTGAGGATGCTCCTTCATCTTATGGAGTGTCTGCTACTATTGAAGGATCTGCTTCTGAAGTCATTCTGGAAGAAAACCCTTTAGCTCTGATGATTGTTGACCAACCATCTGCATCTGTGCCTCCAGAATCTGAATCTGCAATGGTAATTGACTCTGCTCCTACTCCTAAATCAGAATCTGCTCCGTCTACTTCTTCTGAGATCAAGAAAGAGCATCCAAACTTAGAAGATAAGATTGTTATGCTGGAAGCTGGTCAATCTGAGATAAAATCCTGGATGGCAAGGCAAGATCAGAAGACTGCTAATATTGAGAAATGGATGTCCAAGCAAGAAGAATCTTCTTCTGAGATCACCCACCTTCTGAAGATGCTTCTCTCCAAACAATCTTAGCTTTATGTTTTTATCTATGTTTGAGCACCTGTTTTGCATTTCTCATCTGATGTTTTTCTTATCTGAATATTTGAATGAATGCATCTGAATATGATTGTATCTTTTCTCTCTGTTTCCTTTTATTTGTCTTTAAAAGTTTCTTTTTGATTAGGACAAAAAGGGGGAGAATATGAAATTCTGAATGTTCAAATAAACTTTACCTGAATGGAATTCAGACATATCAAATCATAACTAACATGAATTTTTTTAGTCTTTCAGAACTATAATGATAAATCTGACAAAATTCATTAAAGTAACTCTGAGATCCCCAGATCAAGTTTTAACCAATCATGCTCTGATTCTGAAACGTTCATCCAAATCAAGCTCTGATTCTGAAAAGAATACTCATGCAAAAAGGTAAGTTTCTACTCTTTCTTAGTATTCAATTCAGGGGGAGATTCATAATCTCAGGGGAAGTTATATTTATCTCTTTATTGAACAAAATTTCCTATGTTTTTGCCATCATCAAAAAGGGGGAGATTGTTAGAACACAGATTGGTTATTAGTTATATCTCTATGTTTTGATGATAACACTTATGAAATTTTGTATTAAGAAATTATATACTCTAAATTTGTTCAAGTATTTTTGTTGTTGATATTAAATTTAATATCCTTCTGAAAGCAAAAATGATTATGAACATTGAACTACGCAAGACTCTGAGTATCAGAAGCATCTCTAAAGAAGACTTTGAGCGCTGTCTATAGAAGACTCTGAGCGCTACCTACAGAAGACTCTGAAGCAGAAGCTACAGAAGCATCTGAAGCATAGACTAAAGACTTTGTATGAAGAGTTTCAGGCATTGTTTTTTAGAAGACTCTGATAGTACTGTTCGCTGCATATACTGAGGATCTGATATCCAAACTCTGCTCTGATTATAGTTCACGCTGAAGCACACTTGCTGCAACACTCTGATACAACAAACTCTGAGAATATCAAGACTCTGATCACTCAAGGCTCTGATGTTGATTGCTGTGAAATAGAAACTTGTTGAAGAAGATTATTCAAAGTTATATCCGTTGGTAATGCCAAACGACTCTTTCCTCTTTTATGCTAGACACAAGAACTCAGGCAAAAAGGATTTCTTTGAACGTTCTACTTCTGGGAAAGGTCAAGTCATGTGAAGACAAAAGGCTACAGCTACTTTGAAGCACACGGTCTTCAAGCTTGCAACGTCTTGGACTTCTAAGTCTATAAAAGCAAGCCTTCAACAACTTTCTTCAGTTGACGTATTTTGAAAAATTAATTGAAAACTCTCTCAAAGCTCTCATACAAATTATTATTCTTTGTTGAATAGTTTCATACATTCTTTATCTTAAGTGTATAAATCACAATTGTGATATAGCTTTCTTAGAAGCATTTCAAACACTTGTTTAGCTTACATTTGATTGTAAAAGTTCCTTGAGAAGACCAAGTTGTGGTCAGTAGTTCTTGAGAAGACTAAGACAGTTGTTATTAGTGTTTGATATTGTAATCAGTTTGATTATAGTTGATTAAGTCCTTGTGGAGAAAGGCAAATCACTTTTGATAGGGTGGACTGGATTAGTTGAGTTCAACGAACCAGGATAAAAATCTTTGTGTTTTTATTGCCATAATATTTTCTAAATCCTTATTCAACCCCCCTTCTAAGTATTTTCTCACCTTCAAGAGAGGTACCTTCAAATTGAAATTCTGATATGCAGATCTCATATGTCCCAAGAACATTGATCTCAGCTGAAACAAGGATGAGGACAGATCATGACCAATTTAAATTTCTTTAAATTGTACCAATGTCATGACCAATGTCATGACACCTGTTGTAACATCAGTGATCGTGACTTTCTATGTCTAATACAACCTAACTGCAAGTGCACAGTCTATCGCGTAGTAATAATAGATATCGATCCCACGGGGACTCGTAATCAAACTAGTGTTCTCGGGAGTTACTATGTTTAGCTAGGTAGAATATGTTTAAGGGAATAAGATTGTCACAAAAAGGGAACTAAGAATACTATTTAGATTATAAATGATTGAATCGATACGTAGTAATTGTGTTCTTCAGGGATTTGATAAGTTACTGGTGTATGAAATAATTTTCAAAGTCTATTTAAGCAGAAAATGGTGATTTGAAGACTCTCGCCTCACGATGGTTATTGACGCTAATCATAATCCTAAGGGCCAAACGTACACTTTCGTATCCCGTTCGGGGTTAAAATTATTTTTTGGAAATCTCTAAGTTCTAATTCATTTTAAAGTGCTTTCGCTGTTATTAAAATGAATGACTAGTGTTTACTATCTGACCTTACCACAACTTTCGCTTGTTGGTTCGTATCTTAATTAATTTCCCACTTTCGTGGCAAAACTACTTTTAAATAAGTTCTCGCTTTCGCGACGAAGTTTATTCAGTAAATCAATTTTAAACACTCAGACCATAAGTTACTTTTGAAAAGAAGGTTTTTCAACCAGTCGTTATCAAATCCCATTCGAATTATTACTACATATCGATTGCCTAAGTTTAGCTAGACATGGATTTGGGAAAGATAAAATATAAATAAAAACAATAAATAATGATTTGCATTATAATAAAACTGGAATCGATTGAAATGAGAAACCTGTAAATATTCCAATTGGCCTTTGGGCAGATCCTCCACAGATGTTGGCAGGATTCTGATCTCTAATGCCAAATTGATCGTACAGTACAAGAAGAAATTATAGAAGAATGAAAAATGGAATACAGGAAAAGTAAAGAGAAACAAATAAGAATATTGCTGGAAAATATGCTCTGGAAAATAAATTTGGCAGCACTTCGTTGTACGAATGCAGCACACTTTCTGAGGTCCCTTTCTTGCCTTTTTATAGAAGTGGAATTCCAACGGTTATCCTTGGAGATGATGGACTTTGAGGCAGATAATTTAGGGAGTCATGGTCCACTCTTGAGGAATTGGAACTGATTGTTTAACGTGTAATTGAAGTGGGGCGTTTTTGCCTGCATGACGGTCGTCACAAGGTGTGACGGTCGTCACCCGTGTGACGCTCGTCATGTAGCTGTGACGGTCGTCACATCAGCAAAAACAACTTCCTGCGCTTTTCATTGTGTTTTCACTCCTTTTTCGTCCATATTTCATCTGAGATTGCTTCTTTTCTTCATGTTGCCTTGTTTAGACGTGATCGTTGAAAACCTGCAAAACATCAGACAAATAACACGGAAATAACCCTGGATCGGATCGAAAACGGTTAAACTTTAGTTGAATTATGCATAAAAATATCTATATGATTTCGTGTTATCAAACTCCCCTAAGCTTGAATCTTTGCTTGTCCTCAAGTAAAACATGGGAAAGTCGGCAAGCACGAGGCAGCTTCTTCGTTCGCAGAGTTTGGAAAAACCGGGATTCTTGGTAGCAAAACAAGACGAGTATCATGACGACACTGGACTACAAGTCTTCGGAGGTCTCCTTTTTATGCAAATCGGTCCCAGTCATGCTACTGTAGCTTGGTGTCAAGGTTCTCGCGGCAAGTTCACCCTGTTTGTTCTAGCGCAATCACATTAAGCCCGTTGTCCATACACTTTCATGGCAAGTCGACCTGTTAGTGAATATGATCTCGTTTCTGTTTTTGATCTTCTTCATTGATCATAAGCTTATGTCATTGATTTTTCAATGAGTTTTTCGTGCCATTGGGCTAAATGCTCGGGTGAGGAGCACCTAACTTAGAAGGAAACGTGTCTTATATTTTTGGGCTATTTAGCTCTCTTTTCATGATTTTTCATCTTTTTGGAGATCATACACTTATTTGCATCGGTCGCTCGCTTAGAAGTGTTTTAGGATGGTGCTGACTGCTAGTATAAACTACTTGGGGTTGAGTTTGCGTAGACACTTGAGACTTTGGTACACGTAGGTAGTGAAACTGACTCGCATAAACTAGAGATCTAAGGTGTCTGGACGATACTGGTTTTGTTAGAACTGTCGTTTCCTCGGAGTTTCAAAACTTGTTTTGAACTCAGGTGCATTCTCGTGGTGCTTTTGCTTTTGAGGAACGAACGAAAGTTTTTGTTTACGTTGAATAATGTGGGGATTGTTTGCGTAACGGGAAAAATATAGAGACGAGCTTTATTTGCTAAAAATAGGAAGTGTTAAAATAGAAATTACGAAAATTCAAAGTGCAGTGAAATGAAAATAAAGGAAATAAAGGAAATTCAGAGTACAGTGGAATGGAATAAGGCTCCGCTCCCACACTATCTCGATCAGTGTCCTCACTGATTCTTGAAGCATGCGAGAGGGAGATACAACTGAAAATGAAAATACAAATAACTGAAATATAGTAAACAATGAAGGAAAAAATGGAAATCTAGTCACAGCCTCTGTCACGTCCGCGCTGGCGTCCTCTGGCTCTGGCAAGGGCTACTCTGTCCTCATAACTCATAGCTCCTGTGTGGTAGACGGTGTCTCGGAGTCCTTCGACCTGCAAGGTCAGATTCGCCAGGCTCTCAGTGATAGTAGCTTGGTCGGTGTGAAGTTGTTGCATTTGAGTCCGGTGCCAAGCTTCGAACTGGTCAGCTCGCTGATTCTGCTGCTGCAGCATCGCGAGTATCTGTGCCTGCTGGTCTAGGGAGCGGCGGAGGTCCTCTTCTGTGTAGTCTGGCACGGGATGATGTCGGCGGCGGCGGGAGGATGAGCCTACGGGAGGAGGAGGCTGCGATGCCTCTGGCTGCTCGGACCTGTCCAACTCAGCTTGGATTTCATCGTCGGAACCGTGAGTGTGGTCCTGAGTGGGAGCAGCGGCAGTAGAAGTGGCAGTGAGGTCGAACAACCAGTTGGTACGGTCCTCTGGGTGTGTGCGGGTGCGGGACGGAAGGATGATGCTTCGGACGATCTTGCCACGCACTACCGGATGGTATTTGCCGTCAGCTCGGGAGCGGATAAGATGAGAGGCTCTGCAGTGGTCGGTGTCAAGGAACACCGAGGGGATGGACTGGAGGTGCTGGAGGCGGTCGCCAAGGTTCAGCCCAAGTGCAATAGCAGTGACAATCCCGCCAAAGTAGAATGGCTTCGAGCCACGGTTGCAGTTGGCCTGAATATGAGCCAGCAGAAACAGAGCAGCGTTGACAGGTTCATTGTTGAAGACGCAATGGAGAAAGAAGAGCTCTTTCGAGTTCACTTTGTGGTTGCTGTCTCTGGCGAAAATAGTGTTGCTCAACGCTCTGTGAAAGTACCGGATGGTTGGGTTATGGATATGAGTGGCGTGCAGGGAGTCCCAACCATCGGCATTGAGGTCGGTCAACTGATACCACAGCGCGAAAGCTTCATGCTGGAACTGATCGGTGATGCGGCGGTGAGCGTTGTCGCCGCGAGGTAGCTGTAGGATGCTGGCAATCTGATTTTGGTTCACCTGATAGTTGGTGCCAAACATCCGGAAGCATGCGGCACCTGAGTGCTGGTTAAGTTCGCCGCTGGATGTGGCGTAAGTGAACGAACTCAAGAACTCAAGAGTGACTTGTTCGTATGTTGGCTGTGGGTTGGTGCAGAGGTGCCAGATGCCTGCTCTTTGAAGCATCCAGGTTACGCCTTCAAGGAGTCCGAGCTCAGTAAGCGATGGAAGGTGCGGATAATGAGTCGGCTGGAGCGACCTCTGATGAAATGCGATGTAGTTTGCTCGTTGTCTTTCGCCTAAGTCTCCTTCACTAAAGGTAATGTTGCTGACATTTGGGGTTTCTGCATTCCTTGCCATTGTTGGAAGATGGAGAGGTTTCTGAGGATTGGGTTTTTTTTTCTGCAGAGAGGGAAGAACTGACAGAAGTGTGGTTTGGAGGTTGAATTTGGAGTTGAAATTTATAGTTCAATGTGGGGAGGACGAAAATTCGTAGTGGGGTAGGAGTTAGGATGATTGGAAGTGATAATGGGGGGAAGTGGAAGAGAACACGAACCCTGTTTTATCAGATATCAGTTTTTGACTGCGTGACGGTCGTCACGTAGGTGTGACGGTCGTCACCCGCGTGACGCTCGTCAGGGTCTTGTGACGGTCGTCACAGCAGCAAAATCTGCAGAAAGCAGAATTTTGCTCTGAGGGCGTACTCGTAGTGACTTTAAGGCTTAGTAATGATACTACAATGTAATTTAACAGCCAACAAACAACGGATAATGCGAAAATAGAATAATTGCATAAAAACTAGAATTGAAATAACATAAAATTGAAGTGATTGTATGTAGTACATAAAGAAAACTAACAATGCGAAAAATCCAAATGATTAAATGAAACTAACTAGACTAAACTAAACTGAAACTACTGCTAAGAACTAGTAACTAATCTTTTCGTGTCTTCAACTCATCGAACTTCCGTGCATAGTAGTCGAGTTGGTCGCAGACTAAATCCATGAAGCCTACCAGTTCGCCGTGCATGCTTGCGATGTCAGCTTTTACATTAGTCAGAGCTGCATCAACGTCGTCCAATCTGAGTAACACGACATCCATTTTATCGGTGGTCTCCTCAGGGATAGGCTCAGGATAAGTGTTGTAGTGCGGAGGAGTCGTAGGGTCTACTTCAGTTTCAGATACAGCATCCTCATAGTACATATAGTCGTGTGCCTCAGAGATGTGGTCACTGTCATACATATAGTTTTGTGGTGTTGACTGTGGTGAAGGAGGTCCCATAGGCTCATCCAATTCATAGAGCTAGTTGTCCTTGTTGTGGATACTTGTCATCAGATGATCAGGCAGTGTGAATAATTGTACTGGTTTTTCGTTAATGAGGTACTCATACGGTCCAGGTCCCATAGTTCCTAAGATGCGCCTGTTAAAGCAGAATTGTATGTTCATGGGTCGGATGGTGCCAAAACGAGTGCTGGCATTTAAGTGGAATCTAAGGCCAAGCTCGTGGGCAATCATTGTTACTAGGCCTCCTATAAGAATAGGTGTCTGAGGTTCCAGCGTGAGGCGTTTGAAGGATCTCATCATGAAAGGCACTGCATTTACTGTCCGTCCCTGAGAAGCACAGAACATGATGAATAACTCCTTTTTAGATACTGCAGTAATATTTTCTTCTTTTCCAAACAAGGTGTGAGCTAGTATCTTATGGAAGTATCTGAAGGCTGGGTTATGAATGTCATCATTATACATTCTGTCTGGTTCAGGGTGATAGTCTCCTGTGATTCTACCCCAGAATTGATCGAGTTGAAAATCAATATCGTCATCTTCTGCACTGATGAACACATGCGGTCCGCTAGGAAATCCTAGGAGGTTGGCTAGTGACATCCGGCTGTGGGTTTGGTCCATTCCAAACAATCGGAAGGTAATCAGCTCTCTGCTGGATCCAAAACCATAGTTGGGTATGTATCTGAAAGAACTAAGGAATTCATAGGTAAGATCCTTATAGGTAGCGAAACGTGTTTTCAGAGCAGTGTTCTCCCAACCCAGTTGATTGAACAGGTATTGAATGCTATATGTGATCCCTAGTTTATCCATAGTAGCCTTATCATAATACAGCGTTAAGGCGAATTCTCTTTCGGTCAGTGCTGCAAATCTTGCCTTTTGAGCTAGTCCTCGAAAGTGAACCTTTGTGAAGTCGTATTCGGCCATACTCGCAGGTAATTCGGAGAAAACAGAAGGAATGTTTTGAAGGCTTTTAAAAATCCTGAAAAGTTTAAAACAGGAAATTGAAGTCAGGATTTTTAGAAACGAAAGGCGGTAGAAACAAAAGACAAAAGAGAAAAAATAAAATAGAAATAAAAGTATGAAAACAAACGAAAGTAGAAAGTAGTAGTAATTATAAGTTTTGAATTTTTGTTGGATTTTCAAGGTGAAATTTTAAAGAAAAATGAAATACAATAACGAGGGAAATTGGGTTGCCTCCCAGTAAGCGCTGTTTTTAACGTCTAAAGCCTGACGATAGCTTGGTGAGAAGCTATTCGGGTGTTTGAGCTGGAAGCTCAAGCAAAGCTATACTGCTGACTTGGGGACTGTTGTCGTTCTTATTATAATGTTTTAGACGTTGCCCGTTTACGATGAACGGCGCAGTCATCTTATCGGTAATTTCAACAGCTCCACTCTGAAGTGCTTTAGTCACTTCATAAGGTCCATACCACCTAGATTTTAATTTACCTGGGAAGAGTTTTAATCTTGAATTAAATAGCAATACGATGTCTCCCACACTGAATTGTTTCCTGATTGAATGTTTATCATGCCACTTTTTAGTTCGTTCTTTGTAGATACGGGCATTTTCGTAAGCGTCTAATCGAAGTTCTTCCAACTCGTGTAAGTTCAAGATTCGCTTTTCTCCTGCCTCGGTGTAGTTGAAGTTAAGTGTCTTAATGGCCCAGAAGGCCTTATGCTCTAACTCTACAGGGAGATGGCAGGATTTACCGTAAACCAATTTATAGGGCGTAGTACCTATTGGTGTCTTAAATGCGGTCCTATAAGCCCATAAAGCTTCTTGTAGCTTTGACGACCAATCTTTCCTTGAGGTAGCGACGGTCTTTTCCAAGATCTGTTTTATTTCTCTGTTCGAGACCTCTACTTGTCCGCTAGTTTGCGGGTGATAAGGCGTAGCTACTCGGTGTCAGACTCCATATTTAGAGAGAAGTTTATCGAATATTCGCGATATGAAGTGAGATCCGCCGTCACTAATGACGAGTCTCGGTACACCAAATCTAGGAAAGATTGTGTTTTTGAAGAGTTTGATTACTACTCGTGCGTCGTTTGTTGGAGCAGCTATGGCTTCTATCCATTTAGACACGTAATCGACAGTGACGAGTATGTAGTTATTACCAAAAGAAGGTGGAAATGGTCCCATGAAATCTATTCCCCAGACGTCGAAGATTTCTACCTCTAAGATTCCTTTCTGAGGCATTTCATCGCGTCGTGAGATGTTGCCAGTTCGTTGGCATCGATCGCACTTTTGCACAGCAATGTGAACGTCTTTCCAGAGATTAGGCCAGAATAAGCCGGCTTGGAGAATCTTAGCGCATGTCTTGGATGTACTAGCATGACCACCGTATGGTGCTGAGTGGCATTGGGAAATAATATTTTCTATTTCTTCCTCTGGGATACAGCGACGATATATGTTGTTGGCCCCTCTCTTGAAGAGTAGAGATTCGTCCCAATAATAGTGTTTTAGATCGTGGAAGAATTTCTTCTTTTGTTAATAAGTAAGATCCGGTGGAAGCACGCCCGCAGCGAGGTAATTAACGATGTCAGCATACCAAGGTAATGTGACTTGGGCATAGACGGCTTCTACGGCTTTTTCGAATTCTGGATCTTCCGAGATTGAATTGGGTGTGTCACTTTCTAATTTGGCTATCAGACGTTCGTACGGGAAATCGTCATTTATCGGTACTGGTTCGTGTTTGATGCCTTCTATTCGGGATAAGTGATCTACAACAACGTTCTCGGTTCCTTTCTTATCTTTGATTTCTAAGTCAAACTCTTGTAATAACAGGATCCATCTCAATAGTCTTGGTTTGACATCCTTTTTGCTTATTAGGTACCTTATGGTAGCGTGGTCTGTGTATATGATAATTTTTGCTCCTACTAAGTAAGAACGGAATTTGTCAAGCGCAAATATAACTGCTAGAAGTTCCTTTTCTGTGGTAGCGTAGTTCATTTGGGCAGGATCTAAGGTTCTACTGGCATAGTAGATAGCATGGAGTTTCTTGTCCTTCCTTTGTCCTAGAACTGCGCCTACAGCATAATCACTCGCATCGCACATGATTTCGAACGGTAGTCGCCAATCGGGTGGTTGCATGATCGGTGCAGTGATAAGGGCTGATTTCAATGTTTCGAATGCTTTTAAACAGTCGTCGTTGAAGACGAACTCAGCATCTTTCATCAACATGTCGGTCAGAGGTTTTGTGATTTTCGAAAAATCTTTTATGAATCTTCTGTAGAAACCGGCATGTCCTAGAAAACTCTGTATTTCTCGTACGAATTTTGGAGGTTGGAGATCTTTTATAATCTCTATTTTAGCTTTGTCTACCTCAATTCCTCTATCTGATATGACGTGTCCTAGAACTATTCCTTGTCGGACCATAAAATGGCATTTTTCCCAATTTAGGACGAGGTTTACTTTTACACAACGTTCTAATACCATTTCTAAGTTTTGTAAGCATCCTTCGAAACTTTGTCCACATACCGAGAAACCGTCCATAAATACTTCCATGATGTCGTCTATGAAATCTGCAAAGATTGCCATCATGCATCTTTGGAAGGTTACTGGAGCATTACAGAGTCCGAATGGCATTCGGCGGTAAGCAAAAGTACCATAAGGACAGGTGAATGTAGTCTTTTCTTGGTCATCAGGATGGATGGGAATTTGGAAGAATCCTGAGTAACCATCTAGATAGCAGTAATATGAATGTTTGGCTAATCTTTCCAACATTTGGTCTATGAAGGGTAACGGGAAGTGATTTTTGCGTGTAGCCTTGTTAAGCTTTCTATAGTCAATGCACATCCTGCTTCCAGTCACGACTCTTTTTGTTATTGATTCGCCTTTTTCGTTTTTAACTACTGTGACTCCTCCTTTCTTTGGTACGACATGAACTGGGCTGACCCATTCACTATCGGAGATCGGATAGATGATTCCTGCATCTAGCAATTTCTTTACTTCATCTCTGACTACAGTGCTCAGGATGGGGTTCAGTCTCCTCTGATGCTCTCGAGAGGTTTTAGAGTCTTCCTCTATTATAATCCGATGCATACAGATCAAAGGGCTTATACATTTTAGATCGCTTATGTTATAGCCTAACGCGGTGGAGTACTTCTTTAGGACTTCTAATAGCTTTTCGGGTTTCTGGTTGTCCTAAGTCGACGTTGACTATCACTGGTCTTTTTAGTTCATCGTCTAGAAATTCATATCTAAGGTTTTTGGGTAGTGTTTTAAGTTCTAAAGATGGGTTCTTCGGACCTGGCATATGGTTTGGGGTCAGTGCTAAGCTTTCGCTTAGGCTGTCGTCTTTATACGGTTTACGCCAATTATCATCTTCAGAAATATCGGGTATTTGAATCTTTATTATTTCTGAATACGTGGTCTCTTCATTTTCAAGTTCTCTTATGCATTCGTCAATTTCGTCCACTAAATAGCAGGTATCGTCTATTGCTGGTGCTTGTAAGAACTTGGTGAGAATGAACTCTATCTTTTCTTCTCCTACTTCGAATGTTAGCCTTCCTTTCTTCACGTCTATAATCGCTCCGACTGTAGCTAGGAATGGTCTTCCTAGGATAATTAGGGTTACAGTGTCCTCCTTGATGTCCATGATTATGAAGTCGGTTGGAATGTAGAATTGTCCTATGCGTACTGGAATGTTTTCCAGTATTCCGACTGGGTATTTTACTGATCTGTCAGCTAATTGTACGGACATTTTGGTTGGTCTGAGGTCTCCCATATTTAGCTTTTTGCATATAGATAAGGGCATAACACTGATACTGGCTCCTAAATCGCATAGAGCCTTGTCTATTACGAACTTTCCTATGACGCAGAGTATGGAGAAACTACCTGGGTCTTTTAATTTAGGAGGCATGCGGTTTTGAATAATAGCGCTACACTCTGCAGTAAGTGTAACTGTTTCATTATCCTCGATCTTTCTCTTATTTGACATGATTTCTTTGAGAAATTTAGCGTATGACGGCATTTGAGTTATCGCTTCTGTAAAAGGAATAGTAATATTCAGCTGTTTAAGGAGCTCTACAAATTTCTTAAACTGTCCCAAAGTTTTGGAGTTTATTAGTCTTTGCGGATAAGGGATAGGTGGTTTATATGGCGCTGGAGGTGCTTGAGTTTTTTCACTTGCGGTATCCTCCTTCTCGTTGTTTTCCTTCTTCTCTAACTCGGATTCCTTTTCTGCTTGTTCGGTTGGTTTTTGTTGCATGGTTGAGTTTTCGGTCCTCGGATCGATCGGTTCGTCCAATTCTTTTCCACTTCTTAGTATCACAGCATTTGCTTGGCCTTTTGGATTCTGTTCGGGTTGTCCAGGAAATGTGCCAGCAGGTGCGGCAGCAGAGGCTTGTTGTTGAGCCACTTGTGATATCTGAGTTTCTAACATTTTGTTGTGGGTGGCTAAAGCGTCTACTTTTCCTGTCAACTGTTTAATTTGCTCGCTAGTGTGTATGTTTTGATTCAGGAATTCTTTGTTTGTTTGAGCTTGAGTAGCTATGAATTTTTCCATCATCAATTCGAGGTTCGATTTCCTAGGTGCATTCTGAGCAGCTGGTTTCTGGTATCCTGGCGGAGCAGTAGGCATTTGCAATGCATTTTCGCTTTTGTAAGAAAAGTTTGGATGATTTCGCCAACTTGGGTTGTAGGTATTTGCGTAGGGATTTCCTTGAGCATAATTTACCTGGTCTGGTGGGATTCCGGCTAGCAATGGGCATTCGGGTGCATTATGAGTGGTGCTTCCGCATAACTCGCAATTTGGAGTTACTGCAGTGACAGTTGCAGTGGGGTTAACGGTCAGACTATCGATCTTCTGTGCTAGAGCATCTACTTTAGCGTTGAACTTTTCAAGGCTGCTGATCTCGTACATCCCACCTTTCGCTGTGGTTTTCTCAGTTGGAGTGCGTTCACCTCCCCATTGGCAATGGTTTTGTGACATGTTTTCTATTAATTGATAGGCTTCATCGTATGGCTTATCCATAAGTGCACCGCCCGCGGCAGCGTCTATTGTCAATCTAGTATTGTATAGAAGCCCATTATAGAAAGTATGGATTGTCACCCAGTCTTCTAGACCGTGGTGAGGACATGTTCTCATCATATCTTTGAATCGTTCCCATGCTTCGTAAAGAGATTCAGTATCTTTCTGTCGAAATCCGTTGATTTGAGCTCTAAGCATGGCAGTTTTTCTTGGCGGAAAATATCTCGCTAGAAATACGTTCTTCAGTTGCTCCCACGTCGTAACGGAGTTGGATGGTAACGATTGTAACCATGTCCACGCTCTGTCTCTAAGAGAGAATGGGAAAAGACGAAGTCTTATCGCGTCTGGAGTAACTCCATTTGCTTTCACTGTGTCTGCATATTGTACAAACTTCGTTAGATGTTCGTTCGGATCCTCAGTTGCATTTCCTAAGAATTGGTTTTGTTGTACAGCCGACAACAATGATGGTTTCAGCTAAAAATCATTTCGGGTAATAGCTGGGGCAGCAATGCTACTTCTAGGCTCCATCTGGGATGGTGTAGCGTATGCCTTTAGCGGTTTGTTTGGAGGTGCTTCAGCCATCTCTGGTTCTTCTTCTTCTTCTGATTTGGGAATGGGAGTGAGAGGTTCGGGAGTGTTATGTTTGAGTTGGTACTCAATGATTCTACTTCTTAAATGTAAGAAGCGTTCTAGTTCTGCGACTGATGGTTTTACGATATCGCCTTGCGGGCGATTTCTTGGCATACAATCGACAGGAAAAAATGAAAATTGTTAACCTAGTCTATACGGCGTAACAGAAGGTTACACTATTGACTAAACGGGTCCCCGGCAACGGCGCCAAAAACTTGATTGCGACTTTCTATGTCTAATACAACCTAACTGCAAGTGCACAGTCTATCGTGTAGTAATAATAGATATCGATCCCACAGGGACTCATAATCAAACTAGTGTTCTCGGGAGTTACTATGTTTAGCTAGGTAGAATATGTTTAAGGGAATAAGATTGTCACAAAAAGGGAACTAAGAATACTATTTAGATTATAAATGATTGAATCGATACGTAGTAATTGTGTTCTTCAGGGATTTGATAAGTTACTGGTGTATGAAATAATTTTCAAAGTCTATTTAAGAAGAAAATGGTGATTTGAAGACTCTCGCCTCACGATGGTTATTGACGCTAATCATAATCCTAAGGGCCAAACGTACACTTTCGTATCCCGTTCGGGGTTAAAATTATTTTTTGAAAATCTCTAAGTTCTAATTCATTTTAAAGTGCTTTTGCTGTTATTAAAATGAATGACTAGTGTTTACTATCTGACCTTACCGCAGCTTTCGCTTGTTGGTTCGTATCTTAATTAATTTCCCACTTTCGTGGCAAAACTACTTTTAAATAAGTTCTCGCTTTCGCGACGAAGTTTATTCAGTAAATCAATTTTAAACACTCAGACCATAAGTTACTTTTGAAAAGAAGGTTTTTCAACCAGTCGTTATCAAATCCCATTCGAATTATTACTACATATCGATTACCTAAGTTTAGCTAGACATGGATTTGGGAAAGATAAAATATAAATAAAAACAATAAATAATGATTTGCATTATAATAAAACTGGAATCGATTGAAATGAGAAACCTGTAAATATTCCAATTGGCCTTTGGGCAGATCCTCCACAAATGTTGGCAGGATTCTGATCTCTAATGCCAAATTGATCGTACAGTACAAGTAGAAATTATAGAAGAATGAAAAATGGAATACAGGAAAAGTAAAGAGAAACAAATAAGAATATTGCTGGAAAATATGCTCTGGAAAATAAATTTGGCAGCACTTCGTTGTATGAATGCAGCACACTTTCTGAGGTACCTTTCTTGCCTTTTTATAGAAGTGGAATTCCAACGGTTATCCTTGGAGATGATGGACTTTGAGGCAGATAATTTAGGGAGTCATGGCCCACTCTGTGGGAATTGGAACTGATTCTTTAACGTGTAATTGAAGTGGGACGTTTTTGCCTGCATGACGGTCGTCACAAGGTGTGACGGTCGTCACCCGTGTGACGCTCGTCATGTAGCTGTGACGGTCGTCACATCAGCAAAAACAGCTTCCTGCGCTTTTCATTGTGTTTTCACTCCTTTTTCGTCCATATTTCATCTGAGATTGCTTCTTTTCTTCATGCTGCCTTGTTTAGACGTGATCGTTGAAAACCTGCAAAACATCAGACAAATAACACGGAAATAACCCGCGATCGGATCGAAAACGGTTAAACTTTAGTTGAATTATGCATAAAAATATCTATATGATTTCGTGTTATCAATCAGCAGGCTGACAGACTATCTATCTAACCATTTAAATTATGCAGAATTGTAAATGCTGAAAGATAAATAACACAAGTAATTGTTCACCCTGTTCAGTGTCAACTACACCTACATCTGGGGGCTACCAAGCCAGGGAGGAAATTCACTATTAGTAGAATTAATTCAGAGTCAAACAACCTGTTTGCACTCTTCACTTAAGACCTACCCAATGACACTTCTGCCTATAATCCACTAGACAAGAGACCCCGCTCACTCCCCCTCAATAACCGCAGTGATAGACAATTCACAATTACAGTATGAAGACACTCTTCAAACACACCTTGATCTTGCTTCATAGCTTTGATCAAGAGACACACACTCTTGCTTAAAAGCTTTGAGTGGCACAATGAACACACCTATTCATACACAATAACCAAAGCAATTATACATCATACAATTGCTCGACACACAAGGAATTCTAAGACTCATTGACACACATGTAGAACAAACCTCTTCACTCACAAATACACTCTTGCTTAAAATCTTTGAGTGAACAATTAGCACTGTCCTAACAACAGCCTAAACATGTCTACCACTATGCATCCAAAGATACAAAGGGTGACTTACAAGGTCACACACAATGGACTCTCAAAACCCTAGACCTTAATTATACACTCATGTTTTTCTTGTTGTGAGTGCTTGATTTCCCTTGCTTCTGATCCTCCTTAAATAGCAATGTAGATTGGGCTTGGGCTGGTCACAAGTAATAAACTTTAGGTTAAACCAAGTTAAACCACTTTCCATAATTCAAGGTGCTGTCAAATTAGGTCACGGCTGCTTCATGTTAAGTCCAGCCCTGACTAGAATCTCGCCTGATATAACTAAGGAGCCATAACAGGTTTCCTGAATTCTAGCCTGAGATATCTTAGGTAAAATACCAAAAAACTAAAACTGCGCGCCTGATGTCATACGATCAATGTTACAGCATCCAGTCATGACATCTAACTTACTTGACTCTTAGCTAACTAAACTCCCTCTGCTGAACACTCCTGCAAAATCTTCTTCACAACAGTAGAAACAAGCATATTATAGTTTCCTAAAAAGTCTCAAAGATCCTTTTTATGAACACCAAATAAATCTGCACTTTGTTCCTAATGAATCACTTTGGCCTGCACATACTGATGAGGTATATCCAAAGCACTTTTGTCAAGTGATAAAACACCAGCATCTGCTGTACCAGATAGCGATGTCATGATATTCAGTATGACATCCATGACAGCAGTTCTGTCATCACCTCCTGCTGCACCAGACAGCGATGTCATGACATTGGTAATGACATCCTGTTTAAAACACATGACATCATTTCTGTCATCTTCTCCTGCTAGCTCCTGCTGCACCAGGCAGTGATGTCATGACATTGGTAATGAAATCCTATTTAAAACACATGACAACAACTCTGTTACCACAACTCCTTCTGTATCAGACAATGATGTAATGACATTGTGATTAAAAACACATGACAATAGTTCTATCATGATAGCAGATGAATGTCACAGCATTCACATTAAAAAACTCCACAGCAGTTCTGTTACCACAACAGATGGAGATGTTATAACATCCTGCTTAACATCAGTGCAGGATCATGTTTTACCAAAATTTAGCCAATCATAGAACCATGGAAAATTCTATATCATAGAATCATGGAACTAACAATCTCCCCCTTTGGGAAATTTCGGCTAAAACAACCAAACAACAACATTAGGTCAGCAGCAGTAGATACCAACACTTTACTCCCCCTTGGTTTAGTCAAAAATTGACAAAAATTGGAGTAAATGTACATACTACTCAGTTGTCATACTGCACATGGTGTCCAAGTCTGACATTTCTTGATCTCTAATAAAATGACTGCACCAACAATCATGGACACTGACTTAACATCCTTGCTGAACTCACTCAGCCAGTGTAAAATCAGCCCTGAACCGTAGCTCTTTGAAAGTACACCCTGAATCAGTCTTGAATCTTGAGTTCCTGCCTTTTCTGAAGCTGCACCTTCAAGAGTGACACTTTTGATATCACCAATTAAAGGATAATCAATTAAGTACTTGCCAAGTAACAATTGATTTTATATCCCCTATTTGGGACACAAATATTCTCCAGAGAAAAATAAATTCTCCCAGACAATAACCAATGTTGTACATAGCTCCATATCAGCATAATGTTAACACAAGCAATGCAGCTACACATCAGACAGGTACACATCTCCCCCTATCATGCATAATCAGCACTCCCCCTAAGAGAGAGAACCCAAACACATGAAGAATCACTGCAACTTTACACCCCTTGTTTTACAGCCCATACTATAATAGAAGAGGTAGACAAAACTATCTGCAAGATCACTCAGATTCAGCTAGGAATATCTCCAAGATGTCAGTGTAAATGCCATGTTTCCTTGACTTCCATATGCACAAAATCAGAGCTGATGATGTCTTGATCTTCATCTTTGTATTACTATCAATAAATCTTGTGCAAATCTGATTTGATCCATTGATACAGAACAAAAAGTAATACACTTGTCAAGTTCACCATGAGCTAGAGCAGTAACACAATGTCACAACATGTTGTCTAACATTCCTCCTTCATAAAATCCCAAAAAATCTTGATACATACCTGCACTCTTGCAGCAACAAATCCTAGAAGTATGACTCCCCATATCAAGAAAAACTAGTGCTCTTTTTTCAGAAGCACGTGAATGGAAAACATAAGACTTATCTTCATGTCTTCAAGAGCTCACACTTTGTTCAACACACCTGCTGAACGCATTCACTTACTACAAGCAACTAGTACACCCATCAAACAGAAACTCTCCCCCTATCTTTTATAAAATCTACTCTAAGCTCACCACAGTATATCTCAAGATCAACCTCATGTTCATACAGTGAGAAGGTATCAAACAGCTCCACGTCTTTCTACAGTAGAAGAACCCACTTCTCCATGCAACTTCTGGCCTGAACAAGATAAACACCTCATAATCCAAGACATTCTTTCCTCATCATTCTCCCATATGATAAGTAAGAACATTTGTGGTTTAACTGGTGAATATTCACTCATGAATCCAGATTTTCATGCAATGAGCCACTCCAGTCTTGTACAATACTCTCACATCATACTCCAAGACAGTCCATTTACCTCATCATTCTCTCGTATGACAAGATAGAGTACTTCTTAGTCATACTGTGAATCACCAGATCTTCAAGTTCTTCTCCAAGTAGAACCAAACCAAATGATACATATCACAGACACATCATCCCCTGGTTCTTTATATTCCCACAACTAGACTTACTACTGCCTAGTAGTCCAACTGAAGATCTTCAGAGAACACATCTCCATCAGCTTGATCAAATACATCTCCAAAAGAGGGTAATCTTCCATACACAACTTAGGGCTTCTACCACAAGCTCCAATATATGAATAGAATCAGAACCTTCTTTGGTCTTCAAACAACTACCCTTCTGCACAAGAGTAATTAGTTTCAAGCACACTACCTGAATTCACATTAGAGACCAACCAAATGCCATTGTTTGGTTAATGTCATCTTTCTTCAGAGCTCCACCAAGCAACCTTGATCTTCTACATGCTCCATAGCAAGGAAACTTAGATACGCCAAGACTTGGACCTGTAACAGCTCCCCCAACCTGCATGAAATAGAATTAATTCCATTCATACCAGAGAAGATCAACCTATCTTCAAATGATGTACCACAACATCCATTGAGGCCCTGAAGTTACTGCTCGATGTCACAACATCGGATAAGACATTCCGCTGATGAGTTCAGGCTTTCATTCTGCCACTTACAATAACCTTATCACTCTATCAGAACAAGAGTTCCATGTTCACAGAGACTAGACACAATCTATTCTGCTTTAACAGATACCTTGAAATGCATTTGCTTCAGGAACTCCTCTTTAGAGAAACCAAACATGCCAAAGCTTGATTCTTCAGAGAGGAGGGATAAAAAAAAGTCTTTAGAAAAGGAATCCCGCTTTCCTTCAGTAGAGACTTCTTCATAAAATCAGAGATAATTGCCACTTATCCTTGACCTCCAAGATGAGCAAGGTCACATGCTCCTATGCACTTAGATCAGAAATAAACTGACCCAAGCAGTGCTATCACAACACCATATTCTAGATAAGTTTCTTGCCAGGAAACTTTCTAGATACATATCAGAAGCTTCTAGTAGAGACTAGAACACACCTGCTGCACTCTAATAAACTGATCTGAGATGAATGTCTTTATCTTTACTTCCATCAGTACTACATTCTAGTCTTAGTTTCTTGCCAATAATCTTCCTAGAATAAAGACAGATCCTAACAGACGTCTGCACAATCTCTGCTGATGAAATGTCTCAACATCTGGTTGAACATCAGATCCTTGAAGTAGACAAAGCAGATCAGGGGCCTGATGCTTGTGCAATAATTGATGAGGCACCTTGATCATCAACTAAGGATAATTCATTAAATATTTGAGAATATCTTAAATAGCAATGAATCTTAAATCCTTATGATAAGTCCTTCTCTGAACTTCAGCAATTTTGAGCTATGACTTCCTCTGTTGAAAAAGCCTTTGCAAGTCATGAGTGGTGAAAATAAATCACCTCCCACTATCTTCTCTAAAACAGCCTTCAGCACAACAGAGCAGCATGAACAAAACAACATCAAGCAGGATCAACAGCTTGTCAGAACACATAGAGCAGCAGCAAACACCATCTTCCAACCATCTACACACTTGCCACAGTCATACATCAAACTGTATATAAGACAATCTACTTCCAGGGCTACCAGAGTTCTTTCCTCAGAGAAATATGCAGCGGAACCATCAAAATAACATCTTCAGCAAGCCCTAAACAAGCTGTCAGAACATTCAACAGGTCATTGGAGATCCTATATCAGAGGGCACAACAGCAGATACACAGAATCCTTCATAAGTAAGAGTGAACACTCTTTTCCTTAACTCCATAAGCAGTAGCTCAAACATTTATCAAGATCAACAAATTAGCTACCACTTCTCCTTGTTCAAGAGACTAGAAAGTATCTCCCAAGATCTCATCCAGAACAGACAGGATGCCTACTCTGATACGAATTGAAATTCTGGTATGCAGATCTCATATGTCTCAAGAACATTGATCTCTGCTGAAACAAGGACGAGGACAGATCATGACCAATTTAAATTTCTTTAAATTGTATCAATGTCATGACCAATTTCATGACATCTGTTGTAACATCAGCAGGCTGATAGACTATCTATCTAACCATTTAAATTGTGCAGAATTATAAATGCTGAAAGATAAATAACACAAGTAATTGTTCACCCAGTTCAGTGTCAGCCACACCTACATCTGGGGGCTACTAAGCCAGGGAGGAAATTCACTATTAGTAGAATTAATTCAGAGTCAAACAACACGTTTGCACTCTTCACTTAAGACCTACCCAATGACACTTCTGCCTAGAATCCACTAGACAAGAGACCCCGCTCACTCCCCCTCAATCACCGCAGTGATAAACAATTCACAATTACAGTAAGATGAAGAGCTTCATCCTCAAAGCTCAAGCAAGGATTAATTCTCAACCTTTTGGTATTCTCAAGTCACGAGGTCCTCTCATTATCAAGACATGTCTCACAACCATTTGAAGCATGGTTACAAGCATTGATTAGGGTTTTAGTTCAAAAGGCATTTGTGGCTAGTTCTTTGGGCAAGATATAACTCTAAGGCTCAATACACTTCTTGAGGATTCTCTACATGTATTATGTATCATCGCAAGTCATGATAAGATCTTTAATCAATGGAAAAGGTGTTATGGTTTCATCTGGTCAACAAATGTCAACTATTATTCAATGGGGTCAAAGTCTTGGATTCCAAGGTCAACCAAGGGTATGCTATGTGTTCTCAAGTGTTTTCATGTGTTTGGAACAAGAAAAGTCAAGGAGAAACATAAAATCAGGAGTTTGGTTGGATTAGGATTTGATTGGAATATTTTCTAAATGTAGAAAACCCTAATTCTAGCCATTTTGAAACATCCATAACTTTCTCATCCTTGGTCCAATGAGAGAAAACTTGTTATCAAATTAAAGAGGACATCATGAACTACAAGTTTTTAGAACAAATAAAATCCAAAATATACATACTTTGAAAGATATGGAGAGCTAAAGTTGAGAAAATTGAGGTTTTGTCATTTTAACACTTAGAATATTTTCTAAGTATAGAAATTTAACTTGAAGTACATGTTTTCAAGCCCACCTTACATGGTGATGCAAGCTTTAAATCACTTTTCCTCCAACATTAAAGTTGTATAGAATCCTACAAGCTTTCTTTTTAGTACTAGAACTCCTCCATTTGATGTGAAGAGATCACATTATGATCTCTCTAAGTTTGGGTTTCAAAGATGTTAAGATTGGACAAGTTTTAGGCATATTTTTGAGGCAACTTTCCAAGGCTCTTTCCTCCAAGTTGTTGACCTCAAATCAATTTCCTTTGAATATTAAAGTTGAATATCATTCTTCAAGCTTTCTATCTATTACTAGATCATCTCCATTAGACTAAAACTCCTCAAGATATGAAGCATCAAATTCCATGTCATCAAGTTGTCAAATCCCATGACTTAGAATTTTTCTAAGTTCCTTTTATGGCATAATGGTTGACATGTTTTCCAATCAATTTTCCTCATTGATCCAACTCATATTTCATCATTCCATCAACATGAAACTTGTTCACCACATCCCCTACTTGCATTTGAGCCAAAAAAATTCATCATTTGTATTAGAATTCATAGAGATATCATGCTTCCACGTTGGGTGTATGAAGTTTGTGATTATGTCATGTTTGAACCTCTAAATTCATGCAACATGAAGTTACCATGCAACATTCTCTCTACACTATTTCATGCGCATGACTCACTAATTTGGTGTCATAAAACATTGCCAAAGCTTGCCAAACATATTCCTTTCATCACTTGTACCATCTTTTAACAAACTTTGTCAAAAAGAGAAAAATACAAAGTTGCAAAACTTGTCTACCAAGAATCATTGTGCAATCTCCATTCTAATTCTTTTCTTTCTCTTTTCCACTCCAAAAGGACAATAACAAATCACCCCAAATAAGGTTCATGTATACCATCCTCATACACACTTCATTTTCAAATTTCCTTCACAATAATAAAGCTTCCCTTTAACCCTCAAAATCTCCTATATAAAGCCAACCAAACCCTATAACAAGAAAGGCATTTTCATTTTGGCAAGAGACAGCTCAGAAAACTCTAATTCCTCTCAAAAACCACATATTCGATTTGAGCTCTCCTTTGAAGATCTTTATTCTTTCTTGTTTGGTTTCTCATCATTGAAGCACAAGGAAGCTCTTAGAAAGTTTTATTTGAAGTTTTTGCACAGTTACAAGAGCCAATGAAGCAACTCTGTTAGGTAGGTTTTCTTCTATCCATTTCTCTCATTTTAGACGTACATTAGGGCTCATATTGGTTGCATCTGAAGCCTTAAAAACTGTAGGCCATGTTCGCATTGATCTTGTGTTGGTTTGAGTAAGTTGCAAAAATCATGTGTTTTATTCACGCCAAGTTTTCATGGTGTTAGGGTACTTAAACGTGAGATCTAAGTGTATATTCTTGATCTATGTGAAAAAACCTTGAGGATGATGTCCATTTTTGCTTGTTTTGGTGTGATTTATAATGGCCATCGGCGAAAATCACAGGGGAAGACGACTGGAGCTAGGGCTCCAGCGTCTGAGGTGTTTGGCTTATGTGTTCGGTTGACTAGAATTTGACCTGTGTATGTGTCATCTACGTGGCAGGTTGACGGAGGATGTGGAGCGCCACATCATTTAATGAAACGATGCGTTCCATGGAGGTTTCTTTTTCTCAGATTTTTGGTCATGGGCTGGGTTCATTTTGCTTTTCACACCACCCATTTTAATGGCCAAAAGCGCGTCGAGCATAAATCCTGTTATTTCTGGGTTTGCTGATGCACCCCTTCTTGTTTATTTCTTTCTATTTTATTTATTTTATTTTATTTTCTACTTTCATTTTATTTTTTATTGTTACCTCTATTTTAAAAATACGAAATTACATTTTTCTGATTGTTGGATGTCTCAAGATATTTTCCATATTTTTATTTTTATTTTTGTTTTAGTATTTTATTTTGAATTAATTTCATAAAATGTTCATTTGACCTAGTTTGGAACTTTGACTTTGTTTCATAATCTTTATTTGTGGCCCTTAACCCTAGTTTTTTTACCATGTTTTAACACCTATTTAATGAGTGTTTGGGTGCTGTCTTCATGCCTTGATGATCACCTTTTGGTTTATTTTTATTGAATTTTGTTTGGCCCTCGAAGTACGCTCGACTAGTTGAATACTTGATTTTGTTTGATCCATTTGATGATGTTTCCTTGCAATTCTTGGTGTGATACTTTGCACTTTGATTATTGATACACATTACTTGAGTTTGAATGCCTATTCGGAATTTATTTGGTCTTTTTTGTATTTTTGGATGGTGCATCAAATTGTTGTTGATTTGACTATGTTTGTGTGCATGCCTTGACCTAGTCTTTTAATTTTGTTTCTTGGATGATTCAATGGATGTGTGATGGTCCCTATTTGTTTTTATTAACATGTTTAAGGTTCTAGTTTCCATGTTTGAGAGGTCCATTGTATGCTTACCTTGTCTCATTTTCCTTACATGATCATGTATTTCTCCCATGAATAACTTGAGGCGTGTTTGCTTGACTTTTGTGCTCTAACTTGAGTTTTTCTCTTCCTGAATTTGATTGTTGATTTGAATGTGAAAATGATGCATATCAAATGAGTTTGTTTCTAAACTTGATTTATTGATACTTGATCATGTATGTTCTTGTTTGAGTGCCTCCTATCTTTAAGATTGACTTTGGTGTATGAACATGTTCTTGATGCATGTTTTGAATCCAAGCCCTGATGTTTCCTTTGTATGTTCATGTTGATATTGCTGCTCACACTTGGTTCCATGCCCTAATCTCATGTCTTTTCCTGTGGGGTTTTGTTTTGTATGCTCGTTTTGTGTAGCATTTGATTTGTTTGTGAACGGAATGCATGACTTGACTATTTATGCTTCTTTTTTGATCATTGACATAAATTGGATATGATGTGATGTTAATACTAGCCTATCATGTTTTTCATATCATTTTATTTTATTTCATTTGGTTTTATGATTTATAATGTTTCTTGTAAGATGTTTAAATCATTTGGGTATGTGTGGGAACTTTGTTTTGCCATTATGTTTTGATTTAAAATCTTTTGATATGGTTTGGAATGTGATTTCTTCTTTGTTATTTTGACATGATGTGGGTGTTCACCTTGTATGATAGATATATTTATGCTTGATGCTTCTTGTCTTTGAACTTTCGTGATTGTTCATCTTGATTGCATCTTCTTCTTTCTTCTACTTTCTTCTTCATCTCTTTTCTATTCTTGAGACATGTTTAAGTTTCAAACTTATTTTCATTTGTGAATGAGTTAGGTAGTGTTTATTTATGCTCGCTCACATGATCCCTTAGAATTCCTAGTCCGACTTAATTTTTGATTAAGATGGGAGTGAGAGAGACATTAGGCTTTAAATCCTTTGCATGATAACAATTAGGATAGTCCCTTCTTGACCTCAACTTTAGGTCCACCATTTGTATGATAACATTAGGTAGAATTCCTTTTATCCTAACTTTAAGGCCATTTTGTATGATAATATTAGGGTTTTTAGTTCCTTTTAGTTTTCTTCTTTGGGTCTCATCTTCTCGTCTCAAAACAATTCAAAATACTTAATAAATACAATGAACATTGTGCGCCACGAGCCTTAAGAATATAGGAAATGATGAGTGACGGGTTTCTCCTCACTTGTCTAGAGTGTCTAGTGTACGCCCCGTAGTGATATGCGATGCATTCGTTCTTATATCATAGTCTTTAGTGCAACGTGAATCTCAAAAAAATTCTACTCACTTCATTAAAACTCATAAACAAAATTCAAACCTTTTTATCCTTCGGGATTTGTTTCAAAATCATTTTCAAAAAAGAGTACATTATTTTTCCGTTCTACCGCAAACAGGCATCGACCCTAATTGCTGGAACGAGAACTTAACGTCGCTCATAAAAAACACTTAAACAACCTATGGTTTCGTTAGCCTGAACTACGTTTACTATGATTTCTCATACCATATGAGGATACGTAGGCACAAGACGACAATGTCTTGGCGAGCAAACTTCCCCTCATCACCCGTAGTTTTCTGAACTACGTTGACTCTGACTTTCCCATTGCACGAGGGAATACGTATGCATAGGGCGGCGATGTTCTATAGAGTCTCCTTTTTGTTTTCTCCGTCCTGTTTCCGTTTAGCAGTAGCTTTTAGATAACTCACCCTTTGATTAGACAACAAGTGTGGATCATGTTGAGTACAACGGACATGAGGGGGTGCTAATACCTTCCCCTTGCGTAATCGACTCCCGAACCCAATATTTGGTTGCAATGACCCTGTCTTCTTCTTTCTTTTAGGTTTTCTTCTACTCTTTCCATTCCCTCTCTTTGGGATAAATAGTATTCGATGGCAACTCTTCGTTTGTTTTCGCCTGTTGTTTTTTCACAATTGCGACACTTCTCCATGCACTGAAGGATCCGAGGGAAGCCTTTAGTATCGCAAATCGGCCTCCATGTCGTAATCTAGTAAGTATTTGAACTGAATCACTTGATATCAAAATTTGAAAAGTAATGGGAACATGCATATTTAATGTTATTCCATCATTGAGACGCTTTGTCACCCATTCCTGACACGTCTAACGACATGACTGGATAGGGTGTGGTGGGGTTCATAGAGTGCTTAAGTGCACTTGAGTTTGGCGTGTTTCCATTTGTGGAATTCTGGATGTCGATCTTGTGATCTCTGTTCAAAACAATTTTTGATCCTTCAGCTCCTATTACTGATAAATATAGTGAGCTAAATATTTGGAACTTTTTGCAACTTTTCAGCTTTTAAGCTTTCAGTTATTTTTCCAAAGAAAACATCTCTGCCCCCTCTTCTTTAGAATATCATTGGAAGTTATTTACAACTTTTCTTAAAGCATTTTCCTTTTTTATTTCTCATGCTTCATCAACCTTCTTTAATCGGGTACCCTTCTCACTTCAACTTTTAAGCATCTTCTATTTGTTGAATCCAAAATGAGCGATAATAATGTTGACTCAATGAGAGATTCTGAAGTGGAAACCTCATATGAGTCATCCCCTAATTCTTCCAACCCTTCTTTTAGTAGAAATCACGTAGGACCAGAGCTTATAACCACATCTGACGACTCTGGGTCAGAAGGGATGTCTGAGACTTCCTTGGAGAGAGAAACTTCTTCTTTCGGGTCGTTAGATGCTCTTATATCAACTATTAGCAGGAGAATAAACTGCGTTAAGGTACCTATGCCCCATCCTACCTTGTCGAAAGACGAGATACAAGATAACTTGTAAAGGAGGGACCTTGCGAAAGATATCCTTCATACTTTCCTATAAAGGCTTGATCACGAGCCTAGTGATGATGAGGTGCTGTAATAGTTGAATCTTCAAGGTCAACCGATTGTATTGAAGTATGATTGGATAGATGCAAAGGCAATGGGGGTACTTCTTCAGCTCTGAGCACTGAGGCCGCCTTTAGCAATGCTAACATTGTGGTTGGCATCCCTTCAGAATGGTTGGTTCTTCCAGTGCCAGGACAGAAAAGGATACACAGTTCTTTTGATGACTACATGGTCTCATTCTATGAATTATTATTCACAAGAGTAGGGCTTCGACTACCCTTTTCTGTGTAGAAGCGAGCTTCAAGCGCATAAAAGTTTTGATGAAGACAACAAGTTTTCTATGCAACATGTGTATGCAAAAAGCAAGAGACTCAAATGACATCAAGTTTCAAGATGGTGTTCTAACATATGTCAAATGGATCAAAAGCTTCACATATATACTAATCAAGTTTCAAGTATTGAAGATAGAATATTGAACAACAACTCAAAGGTATACTAACTATAATTTAAAATACTTATACAAGTGTTCAATTATTCATCTCTCACTTCACATATATCACAAGTCTTTTTAAAACATTTTTAGTAGCTCACTCTTTTTAAAATTACTTTTGTTTTGACAAACTTTCAGTGTTAACCGATTAACCCATATGGTTAACCGGTTAACAGATTCTAAAATTAATTTTTTTGCTGAATTAATTACAATGTTAACCAATTAACCTATATGGTTAACCGGTTAACAGTTGTTGTTTTTGAATTTTTCCTAACGTTAAAGGGGTGTTAACCGATTAACCTATATGGTTAACCGATTAACCCTGAAGCAGTAAGCAAAAATTACGGCTTTTCATGAAAATATGCATTGTTTTCATTTGTTTTCTGACTGTTTTGCTGCATAAAACTAGACCCATCTGTAGAGGTATTTTGTACAGTATAAATTCATACCAGATTTCAAATTTCAATTTACCTCCAAGAAATTTGACCATCAAATTCACTCATTCTCTTCGTATTTCAAATTTTCTAAAAGTGTTCACACAAACGTTTTTTTCTTGAGAGAAACTCTTTGAATTAATTTCACATATTATCATAGTTTCATCTCATACTTTTCAAAGAACACTTGCATATTTCTTTTGAGTGATATTTGTTTCAAGGAGAAGATCAATCGTGAAGATTGATAGCATCATACTCTCAAAACATCAAATTTATATCAAGATTATTTTTGTATTACCTTGTTGTCTAGGATTGTTTGAAACAAGTGAGTGTTTGAAGAGGATTGTTCTTCCTACACTTTAGTTACCTATAGATTAGATAGTAGGCTTCACCTTTGGTGTGATTAGGATGTGCAATCATTCTAAACTATAGTGAAATCTCTTTTGAGTCGAATGTTCAAAAGGAGAATGGAGTACTCTCAGAGTGTGAGGGAAACCACTATAAATTTCTTGTGTCTCTTTTTACTTTCTGCACTTTACTTTCAAGTCCTTAACATATTAACCGAAAAAGAATCAAGAATCACAAAAAGATTGAAGATAATTTTTTGAGAACCTAATTCACCCCCCCCCCCTTTTAGGCGCATTTACAAGTTACAATTGGTATCAGAGCAGGTGATAGGTAACTTGTTTCTATTCGATCCAGATGGCTTCCACAAATAACAATCTAGTATTCAAAGACGATGGTAGTAGTAACAAGCCTCCTCTGTTTTGTGGAGAATATTTTGACTTCTGGAAGATCCGCATGAGGGCACATTTAGAAGCACAAGGAAGTGAAATATGGGTGGCTTTTCAAAGTGGTCCTTTTATTCATACAACGGTCGTCAATGGAGTTGGTTCCACAAAACCGCAAGGATCATGGGACGATGATGATAAGAAAAAGGTTCTCTACGACAAAAAGGCGATAAATATCTTGCAAAGTGCACTTGGCATGGATGAATTCTTCCGCATCTCAACATGTACAACGGCCAAGCAAATATGGGACACTCTTGTTGAAACTCACGAAGGAACCGCCAAAGTCAAACGATCCAGATTAAACACATTAAGTCAAGAGTACGAACTATTCAGAATGCAACCAGGAGAATCAATCCTAGACTTGCAGAAAAGATCCGTGCATTTGATAAATCACTTGAATGCACTTGGTAAGACACTAACAAATGATGAACTTAATCTTAAAGTGCTTAGGTCTTTATCAAGAGAATGGCAACCCAAAGTGACAGCGATTTTCGAAAAGAAAAGTCTATCAACAATGACATCCGCTACTTTATTCGGAAAGCTCCAAGAATATGAGACGGAACTTGGACGATTGGAGAAACATGAAATTCAAGAGAAGAAATCTAATAGCATTGCCTTAAAAGTTGAATCCAAAGAAGTGGAGAAAGAAGACAATCCCGAAGAGGACGAAAATTTTACGCTTCTTGTAAAAAGACTAGGAAAATATTTTGGTGCAAAAAATAATATTAGAAACTCTAGTTATATGAGAAGAAAGAAGTTCTCAAAGAACAAAGAAAAAGAAACATCAACATCCAATGGAGACATTATATGCTATGAATGTGGAAAGCAAGGCCACATCAAACCGGAATGTCCTAAACTCACAAAAAATCGTGACCACAAAGGAAAGAAGGATTACAAAAAGAAGGCCTACATTGCTTGGGATGACAACGAAATAAGTTCTTCATCGGACTCCGATAGTAATCAAAGCGCAAATCTAGCATTAATGGCATCACATCATTCCGACGATGAAGACAATAAGGTTAGTAGTGATTTTTCAATTTTTGATAGTGATGCTCAAGGAGCAATTGATGAACTTTTAAGTAAATGCAAAATTATATATAAAACTATTTCATCTCAAAAGAAACAAATATCAAATTTAGAAGAAAACATTGAGAAAATGGAAAATAGTTTTAGAAATGAAAAAGAAAAATTAATTAAGAATTTTGCATGCACTAAATGTGAATCACTATCTTTTCAAATAGTCCAATTAAAAAGGGTCCTAGAATGATATGAAAAAGGACAAATTGGATTGAAATGTGTTCTTAGTAACCAAAGATACTCAAATGATAAAAGTGGTCTTGGTTACTCAAAATTTTCATTTCTAGCAAGACCATCTTTGTCAAAACTAAAGAACAAATTCCTATGGAAAAAGGTGACAATCATAAAAAGATTCATCAATATGACAAAAAGAAAAGAAACAATAAGAAGAAATCTTATCCCCCTAGATATAAAAGCAACTTTGAGCCTACATGTTTCTATTGTGGTATAAAAGGTCATACTCCAAATGCATGTTATATTAGAAATTTTGGTGTTACTCAAGGCCATTATGTATGGGTAAAGAAAGGAACTAACTTTGAAGGACCCAAGGAAATTTGGGTACCTAATAAAACTTAACTCTTCTTTGTAGGTATGCTTGAAGACCTCTTCAAATCAATGGTATCTTGATAGTGGATATTCGAGGCACATGACGGGTGACATAAGAAAATTTTCACATCTAACACTTATGGCCAAAGGATTTGTTACTTATGGTGACAACAACAAAGGAAGAATACTTGGAATAGGCATCATTGGTTCACCACCCTCAATAAAAGATGTCCTATATGTGGAAGGTCTAAAGCATAGTCTCCTTAGCATTAGCCAATTGTGTGACCGAGGTTTCAAAATCAACTTCACTAAAAATGAATGCTTGATTGAAAACGAAGTTACTCATGAATATCCACTATCAATGGTATCTTGATAGTGGATATTCGAGGCACATGACGGGTGACATAAGCAAATTTTCACATCTAACTCTTAAGGCCAAAGGATTTGTTACTTATGGTGACAACAACAAAAGAAGAATACTTGGCATAGGCATCATTGGTTCACCGCCCTCAACAACTATAGAAGATGTCCTATATGTGGAAGGTCTAAAGCATAGTCTCCTTAGCATTAGCCAATTGTGTGCCCGAGGTTTGAAAATCAACTTCACTAAAAATGAATGCTTGATTGAAAACGAAGTTACTCATGAAGTTATGCTAAAAGGTAAAAGAGTTAATAACATTTTCTTAATTTTCTTAGATAACTTGTCTTTGAATGTTAGGTGTCTCTTGGCAAACAACAATGAATCATGGTTATGGCATAAGAGGTTTGCTCACATTCATATGGAGCACTTGAATAAATTGATCAAACATGACTTGGTTATTGGATTGCCGAAGATCAAATTCATCAAAGATAGGTTATGTGACGCTTGTCAAAAAGGAAAGCAAACTAAATCAACTTTCACATCCAAGAATGTGGTGTCCACAACTAGGCCACTACAATTGTTGCACATGGATCTCTTTGGCCCATCAAGAACAAAAAGCTTCGGAGGTAATGTTTATGCATTAATAATTGTAGATAATTTTTCTAGATACACTTGGACTTTCTTCTTAATGCAGAAAATGAAGCATTCAAAGCATTCAAGAAGTATGCAAAACAAATACAAAATGAGAAGTCTCTTACAATTTCCTCCATTAGAAGCGACCACGGTGGAGATTTCTAAAACGCCTCATTTGAAGAATTTTGTGAAGAACATGGAATTTCACACAACTTCTCCACACCAAGAACCCCACAACAAAATAGTATCGTAGAAAGGAAGAATAGGACATTGGTGGAACTTGCAAGGACAATGCTAAGTGACTCAAATCTTCCTAAGTACTTTTGGGCGGATGCAGTGAGTACGACAAGCTTTGTAAGTAACCGTGTTAATATTAGGCCTATTCTCAAGAAAACTCCTTATGAACTCTTCAAAGGGAGAAAAACAAATATTTCATTCTTTCATATCTTTGGATGTAAGTGCTTTGTCCTAAACAACGACAAAGACAACCTTGGTAAGTTTGACGAGAAATCCAACGAAGGTATATTTCTTGGTTACTCTCTTTCTTGTAAATCTTTTAGAATTTACAATAAAATAACTTTATCTATAGAAAAATCTATGCATGTCAAGTTTGATGAATCTAACCCCTCCAAGGAGGATATTGTGGTTTGTGATAATGATGATGATTGTGTAAAAATTCCCGAAGAAGATAATTCTAAAGATACCATTAAAGAACATCAAGATAGATCAGTTCAACAAGATTCTAATGTTAACGATCTACCAAAAGAATGGAGGATTCATAGAGATCATCCTATTGACAAAGTGATTGGAGACATAAGTCAAGGTGTTGCTACAAGATTAAATCTCAAAGATGCATGCTTGAACATGGAATTCATGTCTCAAATAGAACCTTCCAAAGTTGATGAAGATCTTGAAGATGATCAATGGATTATTTCTATGCAAGAAGAATTCAACCAATTCGAGAGAAATCAATTTTGGGAACTTGTTTCTCGACCAAGAGATAAACATATCATCGGAACAAGATGGGTGTTTAAGAACAAACTTGATGAGAATGGAATAATTGTTCAAAACAAAGCAAGATTGGTGGCTCAAGGGTACAATCAAGAGGAAAGAATTGACTTTGAAGAAACATTCGCTCCGGTTGCAAGGTTAGAAGCTATTCGCTTATTACTTGCTTATGCTTGTTCAATAAACTTTCAGCTTTTTCAAATGGACGTCAAAAGCGCCTTCTTGAACGAATACATCAACGAAGAAGTCTATGTCAAACAACCCTTGGGCTTTGAAGACTTCAAGCATCCTCACATGTATATAAATTGAAGAAAGCCCTCTATGGGCTAAAACAAGCACCAAGGGCATGGTATGATCGTCTAAGTAATTTCTTATGTGAAAAAGGTTTTGAAAAAGGCAAGGTAGACAAGAATTTATTCATTAAAAAGATAAAGGATAATACCTTACTTGTTCAAGTCTATATGTACGACATCATCTTCGGCTCAACAAACAAGGAACTATGTGAAGAATTTGCGTCAATGATGCAAGGCGAGTTTGAAATGTCTATGATGGGTAAGATGAATTACTTCCTTGGATTGCAAATCAAGCAAGTAAAAGACGAAATATTTATCAACCAATCGAAGTATTGCAAAGAGTTGTTAAAGAGATTTGATATGGATGAGTGTAAAGCTATGTCAACACCAATGGGATCCGGAACCTACATCGATCAAGACGAATCGGGAACATCGGTTGATATTACAAAATATCGAGGTATGATTGGTTCTTTATTATATTTGACGGAAAACCGTCCTGACATAATGTTTAGTGTATGTTTATGTGCTCATTTTCAAGCAAATCCAAAGGAGTCACATCTCACGGCAGTCAAAAGAATCATGAAGTATCTCAAGGGAACGACGAACATTGGCTTATGGTATCCTAAAGGTAGTGTTTGTACTTTAATCGGTTATTCTGATGCGGATTATGCAGGCCGTAAAACAGATAGAAAAAGTACAAGTGGAACCTGTCACATCCTTGGAAATGCACTAGTTTCATGGTCATGTAAGAAACAAGCATGCATTGCTCTTAGTACGGCTGAAGCAGAGTACATAGTAGTGGGAAGTTATTGTGCACAAAATCTTTGGCTAAAGCAACAATTAAGCGACTACGGAATTGATCTTGGATGCATTCCTCTCCGATGCGACAACACAAGTGCGATTAACATCACAAAGAATCCGGTCATGCACTCAAGGACCAAACACATCGACATTCAACATCATTTTCTCCGTGATCACGTGCTTAAAGGAGATGTTGAAATCAATTTTGTAGATACGCATAATCAACTTGCAGATATCTTCACAAAACCACTCGTTAAAGAACCGTTTTTCAAGATTTGGCGAGAACTCAGAATTCTCGATGAAGGTGATATCTAATATTTAAGAAGTTGATCTTTATAGCATCTATGAGTATCAAGTGTTTACTCACTATTTTTTTCTTTTTCTGAATTTTCGAAAGTGTTATTCAGTTAACCCATATGGTTAACCGGTTAACACTGTTTGGTTTATTTCCTTATTTTATTTTTTGAAGGCGTTAATCAGTTAACCCATATTGTTAACCGGTTAACACTGTTCGTATATTTTTTTTTAGGGGAAAAATTATTCAATTCTGATTTTAATGTGTGTTTAAGTGCTTTTGTTGCATGCGCTTTATGTTCACTCTCTCCAACATTCCTTGGGACTCATCTTCTTTTATTTGACTTCCCATTAAAACCTTCTTCCAACTTCTACCCATTCAAAACAATCAATCTCACATTAAAATCCCACTCAAACATTACTCTTTATAAACCACTTCACTTTCTCCATATTTGTTACAACATCCAACCCTAATCTGAAAATTCATCTTCAAACCCTAGAAATCCCAATCTTCATCCATGGCTCCATCAAAGAAAGGAAAAGGAAAGATGCCGAAAAGTAGCTCAGCTATCGATGAGGAAAATGCTCTGATGGAAACAAATAAGAAGCGGAAAATGGATTTCAAGGTTCGAGTTCGACAACTTCTCAAGGTAAAATATGTCAATCTCAAAGCCTTTCAAGCACCTACTTTTGATTTTCCAGCATTGCTAAAGTATCAAAAGATTGATAACTTTGTCTCCGATAATGGTCGGTGTTACCCTGATTTAGTGAAATCTTTTATGCACAACTTATCTATTAATCTGAATGAGGCTGGACAACATATGCTCATGAACTGTGTTAGAGACTTTGAGCTGAGTGAAGATCTGTCGAATATTGCTGCTGCACTCAAAATTCCGTATACCGGCTATTTTCTCCGGAAAGGTGTCAACCATAGAGACGGACCATGGGCTCAGTATGACAAAATGGAATATTATTACAGTATTTGCATATTTCCTAGAGAGGTTGTGGTAGCTGGACAACGCACAGCTCTTATTTTATGCTATGTTAAGAATTTTTCGGTAAATGACCGAATGCTTCATTACATTATTTGCTATGTCTTGCTTCCAAAAGATTCAAATCATTCCCAAATCAATGATATCGAGATGCAAGTTCTGTTTGCAATAAAGAATAAGATCAAAGTTAATTGGATATTGACAATGATGTACCATCTTCAATAACAACTTACACTCTCTACTCGACTTCCTTATGGTCTCCTCATTTCAAGCATTTTGGAGTTAACAGATTTGGATCTGAATAGGGAACCATCTATTGCAATGAAATCAACGGCAAATGAAATCAATGAGATCACTATTATGAAGAACACCAAAATCGTTAAAAGTAACGATGGAACATACAAGTATGAAGACGGGTCATCTACCCCTAATTATCCAATCCCGGAAGGCGGAGTTACTAATGAGTTCCTCTATATCACCATGATGAATTAACACCGAGAAACTACCCGGGCCATTAATTCTCTTCGAAGGCTTGTCTTAAACTCTCAAAACCAAAATGCCAGAAATGACGAAGATGAGGATGGAAGTGAAGATGATGAGGATGGAAGCGAGGAAATGTCGGAGGATGATGACTAAAGCACTTGGTTTATGTTCTTTGTTCTTGTTCTAGAAATTATTTAAGTTTATGTTTTGTTTTGTATCCATGAAATGTACCGTACAATGTGCGTGTGTTTTATGTTAACGTATCGTAAAACAAAGTTTTGTTTGTTGTGTAAGTATATGTGTTATGATTACTCTATGTGTATGTATATCAACTTTCTTTCTTGTGTGCTCCTCTTCCTTTTTGCTAATGCCAAAGGGGGGGAAGGATTGGTTTCTCTAATGTTTCTTTGTGCAGAAAATTTATACCTCTTGTATTAAGGGGGAGCCTTAACTTAGGGGGAGAAATAAGTATAGAGAAACAAGTCTCAAAGCAAAGATTGGTTGTCATCATAAAAAAGGGGGAGATTGTAGAAGCGAGCTTCAAGCGCATAAAAGTTTTGATGAAGACAACAAGTTTTCTACGCAACATGTGTATGCAAAAAGCAAGAGATTCAAATGACATCAAGATTCAAGATGGTGTTCTAGCATATGTCAAATGGATCAAAAGCTTCGCATACATACTAATTAAGTTTCAAGTATTGAAGATGGAATATTGAACAACAACTCAAAGGTATACTAAATATCATTTAAAATACTTATACAAGTGTTCAATTATTCATCTCTCACTTCACATATATCACAAGTCTTTTTAAAACATTTTTAGTAGCTCACTCTTTTTAAAATTACTTTTGTTTTGAAAAACTTTCAGTGTTAACCAATTAACCCATATGGTTAACCAGTTAACAGATTCTAAAATTAATTTTTTGCTGAATTACTTACAGTGTTAACCGATTAACCTATATGGTTAACCGGTTAACGATTGTTTTTTTTTTAAATTTTCCTAACTTTAAAGGGGTGTTAACCGATTAACCTATATGGTTAACTGATTAACCTTGAAGCAGTAAGCAAAAATTACAGCTTTTCATGAAAATATGCATTGTTTTCATTTGTTTTCTGACTGTTTTGCTGCATAAAATTATACCCCTCTATAGAGGTATTTTGTACAGTATAAATTCATATCAGATTTCAAATTTTAATTTACCTCCAAGAAACTTGATCATCAAATTCACTCATTCTCTTCATCTTTCAAATTTTCTAAAAGTGTTCACATAAACATTTTTTTCTTGAGAGAAACTCTTTGAATTAATTTCACACATTATCATAGTTTCATCTCATACTTTTCAAAGAACACTTGTATATTTCTTTTGAGTGATATTTGTTTCAAGGAGAAGATCGATCGTGAAGATTGATAGCATCATACTCTCAAAACATCAAATTTATATCAAGATTATTTTTGTATTACCTTGTTGTCCAGGATTGTTCGAAACAAGTGAGTGTTTGAAGAGGATTGTTCTTCCTACACTTTAGTTACCTATAGATTAGATAGTAGGCTTCACCTTTGGTGTGATTAGGCTATGCAATCATTCTAAACTATAGTGAAATCTCTTTCGAGTCGAAAGGTCGAAAGGGGAGTGGGGTACTCTCGGAGTGTGAGGGGAACCACTATAAATTTCTTGTGTCTCTTTTTACTTTCCGCACTTTACTTTCAAGTCCGTAACATATTAACCGAAAAAGAATCAAGAATCACAAAAAGATTAAGATAATTTTTTGAGAACCTAATTCACCCCCCCCCCCTTCTTAGGCGCATTTACAAGTTACATTCTGAAATTTAGGTAGCCATCTTGAAACATTTTAAATGACATAAGATGTCAAGACATTATACTATGACAACATGAGTGCTATCAAAATCGCGAAAAATACAGTCCAACATAGCCTTACCAAGTACATTAACATTAGACATCATTTCATCAAAAAAGTTGTAGAAGAAAAATTAATTTCTCTTGATCATATTACCACTCATAAACAAATAACAAGCATCTTTACAAAAGCCCTAGATGTCATTCGTTTTGAAAAACTAAGAGCTGCATTAGGATTATGTGTAATGGAATTATTAAAATTAATGCATAAGTGGCTGGAAATTTATGGGTCGGGTCATTATACAACCAGTTCACACATTCCAAAACTCGTGTTACGTACTTTGTTAATACCAATACAAAGACAAAGAATCTCCATATTCAAAAAGTTAATACTCAACTATACGTTTCACTTTCCCACTTCACTCATCTCCCTAATTGTTCATATCTTTAAGAATCTCTCTATCACTTTCTTCTAAAGAAAGTATCTAATGGAACCAACACATTTGGAAAGAACATGAAAGCAGTGAAGAGGCTAAAAAAAGTATCTAAAGGAGACGACTTGTCACCAACGCACATGGTGTTTGAATGAAAGGAGTTATGATTGGAGAAAAGAAAAATGGTCTAGCCAGAGATCCATATCCTCTCGAACGACCTAAAGTTTTCAAGAGAAAGAAACTGAAGAAGATGGGTTATCGAGTCTCGTTTACGATGTCTGACCTTAAGGACCTGCACCAAAAGTCATCCAACTATATATGTTTTATTAGAAGTTGTTCCTCTCAAAGTTGTAGACCCCAAGAAGGATCAAGGTAAAACATCTAAACCTACTGAATTTTATAATCTATTTGCTCCTAAAATTATCCATGTTGTTTCGAATCCTAATTTTGAGACAAGAAAAATGGAAACCAAAGAGTAAGATAACATTAACCAAACCATAGATACCTAAATGCTTGTGACAACCCACCTAGTGAGAACATTATTAATAAACTCTTCTGTGATGAAACTGGTTTAAGTAAACCCCTGCATGAAACTTATATTGAGACTAACCCCAAATTCATTTATGAAAATGTTGTTCATGATGTCAACAAGAACATGTATGATGCTGGTGAGGATGAGTTATAAGCTAATCTATACGATGGTGGAGATGTTAGTAACACTAAGGATGAATTTCCTCAAACTGAACAAAGTGTGATAGACGAAGTTGCTGATGATAATGATGTTGACGGTAATGAGTAAGACGAGCAAGGAGACAACCAAGAAACTATGGAGGATACTCATCAAGATGCAAGAAAAAATGATCGACAACATGTTAAGCAAAATGTTATGACTTTATGAGAGACATCATGTCTCAAGCTATTTACTTGACATGCGTACTTTAATGGATGGGATTTCGCTCAACAGAATTTGTTTCCTTTTTTGTTATATCAAATATTTGATTTAAAATGCATTCTTATTTTAAAAAGATTTTATTCTGAAATCTTTAATATAGAGATTGGATTTCTTATTAAAATCAAATTAATATTTTTTTTAGATTTCATTTACTCATTGTTGCACCCCAAAATTTGCCCAACCTTTTTCTTTACCTAGCTTATGTTTCATTGCATTCATAGCATTAGCATTATCATTAGCATTTACATATCATAACCCATTTGCAGAGGATTAAGAGAGTTGTGCCTATCAAAAGAAGGATATCAAGGTCTAAGCCTAATCAAAGGGTTGTATTCAAGCTATCCAGTGCTCACTACCCTCAGCAAAGAAGTCAAAGATCCCCAGAGAAGTGACTGAAGCCAAGGGTGCATATCTCCTAACTTGAAGGTCATGGGAGATCACCAGATGATTTTGAATCCATGGATATGGGTGTCAAGCATTGAGAGAGTTCATGAGATGGCTTTAGAGTCATTATAGAGCTTGGATAAGTCATTATGCAAGATATAAGAAGTTACAACCAAGATTGGTGCAATTAGGGTTTCATCTGGTCAACCCTAAGTTAACAGTTGAATTGAAAGAGGTTGAGATCTAATTTCAAGGCCATGTGATCATGGAATGATGTGTTGAGACACCCAAGGGATTATTCCAAGACTATCTCATCATGAATCAAGAGTGTGAGGAGTTACTAGGCAAGGGTTACTATGCTTGACAGTGTAAAATCCCCTGGTTTAGTGCCTAACTTCAAGACTACATAACTCAAGATGCAAGTCTCACCTCATCTTGACATCCACAAGGAACTTGTAGAGCATGTTCATACCTTTAATTTGAGTACTATAATTCCTTGATGGAGTTTATAGAACTCAAGTTATGAATCAGACAAGTTACAGATCATTAGATGAATGTGATTTTGGTACTTGAAAGTCAACCAACTTCCATGCCATTTTTGACCTAGAAGGAGGTCTCACCTGTTCTTGACCCCCAACATGAATGTTTTTCCTTATATTCTTAGATTTCCAAAGAGTACTAGAGGTCCATGATTGGATTTGTATAACTCAAGATATGAAGCTTGCAAGTCAAGGGTACTTTGGGAAAGTAAGATTATAGGTCATTTTGGATTATAGGTCCATTTCACCATCATACATACCTCAAATGGAAATTTCTCCAACTTAAAAGTTTCTCAAAATAGGGTTATTTGTTCAACCAAACACCAAGGAACCATTGATATGGGTTATAGTGAAGATTGGGTGAAGAAATTTCACAAAAAGAGATTTAAAGGCTTTAAAGTGGAAAAAATTCAAATCAATTCATGTTGGCTCAAAATATTGGCTCAAAATATTTGATGTTTTAAACACTTTGGCATCATTGGAATTGCAAGATGAGTCTTATTTCATGGCCAATTTTCATGTTACTTCAAGAATAAGTAACACCACAAACACCAACCATTGATCAAGTTTCAAGGGATTTATCATAGCCATTGGATCATACTCCCCATCAGCTTCATGAATGAAGCATTTTCAAGCAATCTTGAAGCCATTTTCGTGCATTGACATGGATGAAAAAGTGAAGAAAAATGATAAATTGAATTGGACTTTATGGGTCATGATTGGGCTTGGACTTAGTCCAAATGATTTCTATATATCATTTCCACCATGAACAGATGAGGGTTGGTAAATTTTGGTGCAAGAAACGGTTAGAGCAGTTGGAGGAAAAGTTAGTTGGAGTAGAAAATCGTTTTTGAGATTCAAGCATTTTCAAGCAGAATCAAGCATCAAGAAAGCTTCACCATCAATCATAGAGTGATTCTGGATTGATTTGAGCAAGCTTCACCATCAGATTGTGTCTCTGTTCAAAGCTTTATATATGTTTCTTTCTCTCCAAAATTCTCCTAAATTATGAGTAATTAGAGCTTGATATGTATGTGGTTAGGTTTCTGGCAACCTCTAGATGAATCTAGGATAGGTTAGAGGATCAATTGTGAGAGTTCTTGATAGTGCACGTTTTCTGTTGGCTTTCGTTTTGGACTGTTCTTGAGAGAAAAATGAAAATGAAACATGGAATCGTGATCAACACGAGATAAGGAATAGGTTGATATCATTTTTGTAGTGTTTAGTGTAGTTTGACATCAGAACATTGTTCCCCTCGCTGGAGAAGACGACCGGAGTCTTCTTCGGCCACCACTGTGTGTTCCCTCCATCTCTCAGGTTTAAATTGTAGAAGATGACTCATGAACCGTTGGATTGTGTAACTTCCTTGACTTGGTTTGTGGATCCAACGCGTGAGATTTAGTCTTGGTTAGGCTGACTTTGACTAGGTTGCGTGGCATAGTGAGGAGCGTTGGATTAGATGACTTGGTGAGTGTGTGTCTAGGATTAAGACTCATGGTGCGCCCTAGTCAACTTTGATCCACCAGAGCATTAATGAAATGGTGCATTTCACTTAATGGCTCTGGGCGTGTACGTGGCGCGCCCTAGATCCTTAGATCTGTTGACTGGTATCCTGATCTCGTGGCTGTGGCTTTTTCCCATTTCTTTTATTTTCTTTTATTCATTTCTTTATTTTCTTTTATTATTTGTTTGTTTTTAATTCATTAAAAATAGATAAAATTGCCAAATAATTCTGGAAAAAGTCATGGATGTTCATAAACATTTTCTTTAATTTTGTGAACCATTTAATTTCATTTTTGTTGTATTTTCCATTTAATAGCATTTTTTCCATTTAATTAGTCTTTTAATAAATGTGAAAAATACACTTGTTCTTGCTGATTTTAGTACTAGATCATGGTTTTGATTCAATGTCTAAATTTTTGCTTGATAGTTCTAGACTCTTTGAGTGAGTTGTATGATTTTTCTTCTGATTTTAGAGGCCTTTTAATATAGGTTTGACCTAGTTCTTTAGGACCTTCCCCTTTTGAACTTTCCCATAGCATACCTTTAGGTTTAGCATTTGGATAGTGCCCTTAAGCTTAGAGTGTGGCTCTGAAATTTTTACCATTGGTTTATGACATCCTTAGGAGCCCCTAGGATTTTTGTTAGTATTTTTAGGGATGATTTACTATATTTCTTAGATTTTACATCATAGCTGTTTTTAGGATGACCCTAACTTAGCACTTCACATAGTTTGGCTCCAAAAGTGATCTTTTGCTAACTTTAGGTTCCCCAATCCTTCTTGATAGCATAGTGTATAGGTTGACACCTTTGTAGGACAATTTTCAATGCTTGACAGTGTTCATAGATCCCTTAGGATAAACATCCTTTAATGCTTAGATATTAGGGTTTCTTAGAGGCTTTTGTGGATGATTCCTCTCCTCTTTGTGCTTCCCTTTGCCTTGATCAATTCAAGTCATTCCAATTTCTCCTTGTCCTTAATCTGAGATCCCTCTTGTGAGAGCCTGGTCTTCCTTAGAAAGTACTCTGTGCATTCCATGAAGAGGTGAGCCATTAAGGACTACTCCTAACCAGATGAATTTGGTTGAGTGCAATGGTGATTTCCTTAGGTTGTCACCATGCTTCCCATCATCTTAAAGCATTATATTTTTCCTATTGACATAGGATCCCTCTCATGAGAGCCTGGTCTTCCTTAGGAAGTACTCTGTGCATTCCACAATGGGGTTGAGCCCATGACGGACTCCTGTGCTGATGCACTTCAAATCAAAACCTTAGATTGATATCTAGGTTCTTCTTTAACAATATCTGTCCTATTGACATAGGATCCCTCTTGTGAGAGTCTGATCTTCCTTAGGAAGTACTCTGTGCATTCCATAAAGGGGTTGAGCCCATGATGGACTCCTGTGCTGATGCACTTCAAATAAAAACCTTAGATTGATATCTAGGTTCTTCTTTAACAATCTCTGTCCTATTGACATAGGATCCCTCTTGTGAGAGCCTGGTCTTCCTTAGGAAGTACTCTGTGCATTCCACAAAGGGGTTGAGCCCATGATGGACTCCTGTGCTGATGCACTTCAAATCAAAACCTTAGATTGATCTCTAGGTTCTTCTTTAACAATCTTTGTCCTATTGGCATAGGATCCCTCTTGTGAGAGCCTGGTCTTCCTTAGGAAGTACTATGTGCATTCCATAAAGAGGTTGAACCCATGATGGACTCTTGTGCTGATGCACTTTAACCCAAAACCTTAGATTGACATCTAGGACCCACACTCAGTTTCTCTGTCCTATTGACATAGAATCCCTCTCATGAGAGCCTGGTCTTCCTTAGGAAGTACTTTGTGCATTCCATGAAGAGGTTGAGCCCATGATGGACTCTTGTGTTGATACACATCCAACTTGATGTAGCCTTGGGATGATTTCCTTGTTGCTCTTCTTGTCTGCCTCTCTCCTGATGGATTGTTTGCATGATTATTGTATTGATTGACTATCTGTTGCTGTGATGCATTAGGATAGGCTTGCATGAGTAGACACTCTTGTTAAGTGCATGATTGCATTGATTGATTCCTATCTGGTTGTTGTGATGCATTAGGATAGATTTGTATGAATAGATACTCTTGTTTAGGTGCATAATTGCATTGAAAGGTTGAGCTTGTCTCCCTTTGCTTGGTCGTTTAACTGCTTTAATACTTGCCTTTGCTTGATTGCATTGAATGTTGAGGTGATCCTCCCTTGCTTGTATGCTCTTTTTTCTTCTGTGTTTGTCATTGTTTGCATTAGAAGTTTAGGCTTCCTCCTTCTGCTTGTGCTGATGCATAACATATCTGCATGTTCTTATCTCAATAGCTTGATAGCTTTGTACTCATCTGCTCAATAATTTTTGCTGGTGTTTACCTCTGGCATGTTCCCTTAGGATTCTCACTTCCTTTGACAAGGATAGTGATGATAGAACTTTAGGATGAATCTATGTATGATAACATATAGGACAGATTCCTTTCAAACCCAACAATAGGATCAATCCATTGCATGACAACAATGGGATGTTTGATAGTTTCCCCTGTAGAGTCTTTTTCTCTCTTCTCATCTCAAAATAACAGTAAACCACGTAATAAAGGCAAATTTGTACCGTACGTTACGAGCCTTAAGCCACTTAGGAAGTGGTGATTGGGGGGCCTCTCCTCGATTACCTAGAGTGTTTAGTACACGCCCTTAGGGCGATGTGCGACACATTCGTTTCTAAGTCATAGTCTCTAATGCAGCATGAGCTACAAACACTCATAAAAATCACTTATTTCCATAAAAGACAAAAACAAACATTCAAACCTTTTTTCCCTATGGGGTCTTAATTCAAGGAAAACCTTTTCTGATGAAAAGAGTACTATTAAGCTTCGGTTCTACCGCAAACAGGCGTTGCCCCTAACAGCTGGAACTGTCGTTTAACCCTACTCGGATAAAAACACTCGAACAAGCATGTGTTCTGTTTTATCCCGAACTACGTAAGCTCTGATCTTTCATACCAGATGAAAGTACGTAGGCACAAGACGTGATGTCTTGGCGAGCCACCTTCCCCCATCCTTTTAGTCGTAGGTAGTCGAACTACGTTGACTTTGACTTTTCCATTGCGCGAGGGAGTACGTAGGCCCAGAGCTGTGAAGTTCTGTCGAGTCCTGTCCCTTTTCTTTTGAGCCAGCCTTGGTAGGTAGATAGTTAAACAACCCTTTCAGATAAACCAACAAGTGTGGATCCCATCGAGTACGATGGACGTGAGGGGTTCCTAATACCCTCCACTTGCGTAACCGACTCCCGAACCCAGAGATTTGGTTGCGATGACCGATCTTATCCTTTTCGCTAGGTTTTTCCTGATTGTTTCCTTTCCCTCCTTTGGGATAAATAACGATAGGTGGCGACTCTTCTGTCTTTGCCGACACCTTTTTTCGCAGTAGCGACAGCTGACGACTCTGCTGGGGAACGAGCCCAAAATCTCTGGTTCTCCGGTTCCCTATGCGAGTCAATCCTAGCACTTGTTTGTTTATCTCTTTGGGTTTTGTACATGCCTGTTGTACCTTAGCTTTACTTTCCCGCGTTTTATTTTCCCGCATTTTATTTTCAACATTTATATTATATCTTTATTGTGCTGTTGTGGGAGGGGATTGATTTTGATGAGTGAAAAGCCAGACCCAGGCTTGAGGGCAAACATATCATTAGAGTGGAGATTAGTGGGGACCTGTTTGCTTATCAAACACCAGTTCCCATGAAATTCACACTCAGACGAGATTCTCTTTGATGATTTCTATTCTGATCCTTAGGATTGGAACTGATCTTGGATCTGAGGATTGTCGACTCTGGGAACCGATCATTTGTGACTCAGCTAAGTGAGGCCTCTTCAGGGGGTGATGATGCCGAACCAGAAATGGTAGACGTATCATCATTTCTTGAAAGTCTGTGACGCTGAGGAACGCATAGGATGCCATAACTGTGTCAGTGGATTAGGTCCATACCTGTGAGCAGGGTTGGGCTATGCAGAAAACCTTTACCTTCAGACAACCTGGTTTCTCTTGACGGTGGATCAGTGTTATTGGTAGCAGTTGGTTCCTATCAGAGCAGTGCTATGTTCTTGTTGAAGCAGAATCTTGGTCCTTCTCACTCAACAGCACAACCCTCTTGATCTCCTGCTTGCATCTTTAGCACTTGCATCCTTGAATCCTTGCATATTCATTTGCATTTCATTAACGTGTGTCTGTTTTGCAGGTGTATATTTCTCCCCCGATTTTAGTGGTCGTTCCTTATTGCTGATATGGAGACTTTGAAGAGGACAGTAGCATACAAATTTCCCACTCCAGACATTGGTCACATACTGAAGTTGATTGCCCTGGCTGATGATTCAGTAGCAGACTTTAGGAAATCATATGGGAGGTTGTTGAGATATGTTTGCAAGCCTTCTGCACATGAGATCAGTGGCTTGTATACTCTACTACAGTTCTATGATGCTCCGTTGAGATGCTTTGTGTTTCCCTATTATGTTCTAGCTCCTACTCTGGAAGAATACTCAGACTTGCTAGGCATTCCCGTCAAGGATCAAATGCCTTATCATCATGTTGACACTAAGCCTAATCTGGCTGATCTTGCTGTTGTGATACATTTGGATGAGTCTGAGTTAAAAGGAGGAGTGACTCGAAGGGATGGGATGTATAGTTTTCCTCTATCGTTCCTAGTGGAGAGGGCTCATAAGTTTGCCAAGAAGGGCTGTTGGATCGGGTTCAACGCTGTTTTATCTCTTTGCATATATGGTATCATATTGTTTCCTAACTTGCCAGACTTCGTGGATGTAGACGCTTTCCACATTCTCGCCTCAGGGAATCCGGTACCCACTCTTCTTGGAGACATTTACCACTCTATTCATTACAAGAATGAAAACCGGAGAGGGAAAATGGTGTATTGATGTGTTCCTTTGCTCTACAAATGGTTTGCTAACCACATGCCAAAAGTAGGTCCTTTCGTCTCTTCTGTAGGCACATCAGATTGGTCATAACACCTGATAGGTTTGACTGCTGAAAATATCACTTGGTTTGATAGGGATAGGCTAGGTACATAGCTCATTTACAGCTGCAGTGGTTTTCCTAATATTCCCCTGATCAGGAGAAAGGGGTGTATCAATTATAACCCGTCATTGTTGATCAGACAGTTCAGTTATGCATTGAAGGAGGCTCCTAAAGAAGATGAGATACGAGAATCTCTGTATCTCACCGGGCTGTTAGATGTTGATACATTGGTTAAGCTTGAGCCCGCTTGGAGAAATCTTCATAGGAAGGGTAAAGCTATGTTGGGGAAGAGCAACAACAAATCTTTTGATCCATACTTGGTTTGGGTGCGGGAGCGAGCCACAAAAGGTCTGATGCCTTTTCCTGCTGTGAAGCCATTATACCTTCCCGAGATTGAGAAGCCCACTACGGTTGACATCCAGAAATACAGCCAGGTGCTGCAAGAAAAGGAAGAGTTAAGGAAAGCCAACGAAGAGCTAGAGAAAGAAATTGATCAGCTCCGAAGCGAGAAGAGCGAGGTTGTGTATTCCTGCAAGAAATAGACCGAATTGATAAACCATATGGGCGCCAACCTAACCAAAGAGACTGATGCTCAAGAGTGTCTGGGGTTAGATTTCAAGGCTGTTAATAGTTTCCTCGCCACCAAAAAGCAAGACTTGGATAGGGCGCATATGAAGATATCCAAATTCGAGACATTATGGAACAATACTCTGACCAACCACAAAAAGCGAGAGGAGAAGCTAAAGCAGCAGATAGCCAAGTTAAAGATTCAGCTTGAGACCAAGGACAAGAAGATAGAGGCTGAGGCATCACTTCGACGAGACATTCAGTACAGATTGGTTGAAACGAAGGCAAACCTGAAGGATTGCAAACCCGAATCAGATTCCAAGAAATGCAAGTTGGAGGATTGCTTTGGGGAAGGAGCCTGGGAAGACTTTGTTAAGGACATCCAAGGAACCGTCAGACAGAGAGACCTGCTTATCTGAGGATTGCTTACCAGGCTTGATCATCCCAAGACAAAGGAACTACTAGAAGATTTCTGTACCCGCAGCCGCACTTGATTTCTTTTGTATTTCTTTGTAGCTTTCGTTCACCATTGTATTGTTGACCATCACCAGGCCTGTTGGTTGAGGTCGCGTTATTGCTGTTGATTCCGTTTTACTCAATTACTCCTGTATGCTGCCTATGTGGGCTCTGTATATATATATATATATATATATATATATATATATATATATATATATATATATATATATATATATATATATATATATATATATATATATATATATATATATATATATATATATATATATATATATATATATATATATATATATATATATATATATATATATATATATATATATATATATATATATATATATATATATATATATATATATATATATATATATATATATATATATATATATATATATATATATATATATATATATATATATATATATATATATATATATATATATATATATATATATATATATATATATATATATATATATATATATATATATATATATATATATATATATATATATATATATATCAGACATTGTTCATCTCCGTGATTGGCTTCTTATTCTGGCTCACTGTTATTCTGGAACTAGAATCGGGGAGGAATCTCTCCCTAGGCACATCCACACGTTTTCATTTGCATACCATTTTGCATAGCAGGTACCGTGAGAATGTTTATCTAACCCCTTGTACTTATACAGTTGTTTCAGGATTACTGATCAGACAGTTCACCGATACGCTACCAGACAGAATCAGAGGAGAGTGATGGATCACATCCAGTCAAAAATGCAAGAGATGAGGGATAGAATGACCCAATTCATGGAGCTTATGCAGAACGTTGCTAACAGACAGGAGCAGCTCCGGACTCTAGTGCAGCCCTTGATTGCACGCGTTGACAGCAACGGTGTGTTGCACGGTGGGAGTGCTACAAACCCTCCACTTGTTGAGACCCCTCATGCTGACAATTCTACGCCTGTTGTGAATATCCCTGTTACTGGAGGGAATGGAAGCGGTAATGGTAATGGTGCTGATAATGCTGGAGCTAATGGGAATATGACTGGAGCAGGAAATGGCAACTTTGAAGCCAATGGTAATGCTGGTATGGGCAATGGCAATGCTGGTGGAATGGGTAATGCTGGGAACACTGGTGCTGGTATGTATGGTCTTGATGTTGCTGGGTTTGTTCATGGTAACGGGCAGCAACCCTGGAATGAGGATTGTCAAGATGACGTATTCTCTAGGAGAGGCACTAAGGCTGATCTGCCTTCTGAGGCTCGTCAGAGATTCAAAGCACTTGAGGATAAGATGAAAAGCTTTGAGAATTTGAACTCCATGGGGCTCGATATGGCCAATTTGGGGCTGATCCCCGATCTCCAAATACCACCGAAGTTCAAAGTCCCAGACTTTGATAAGTACAAGGGCATCACCTGCCCTCGGGTCCACTTGAGATTTTACTACAGGAAGATGTCGGCGTACTCCGACGGTGAGAAGTTGCTGATGCACTTCTTTAAGGATAGCCTGTCGGGACCTTCACTGGAATGGTACATGGGCTTGGAGCCTGTAAGTGTACGTAGCTGGAAGGATCTTGTTGAAGCTTTCGTAAAGCATTATCAATATAATAGTGACCTGGCTCCCAACCGGGTCCAATTGCAGAATCTGTCACAGAAGAGTGGGGAATGCTTCAAAGAATACGCCCAGCGGTAGCGTGAATTGGCAGCCAGGGTCCAACCGCCGATGGTTGAACGTGAACTGGTGGATATGTTTGTGGCAACACTGTCGGGTGTCTATTATGAAAAACTGATCAGCAGCATGTCAGAGAGCTTCTCTGACCTAATTATCACTGGTGAGCGAGTTAAGAATGGGATTAAGCTTGGTAAGATCTGTGTCGGTGAGAGTTCCTCAGCTGGAGGAAAGAAAGTGTTTGGAGGCAAGAAGAGAGAGGGTGAAGCCAACTCTGTATCTGGGTCCCGAGGGAACAGAAAGCCATCACAAAACCGTCAGCAGCAAAGGGTCGCAAGTATAACTATCCCTGCTGCTCCGCAGTAGCAACAACCTCAGCAACAGTCACAGCAGAACCAATAAGGGTACAGGAGGTACCAGGGCAAAGGTCCATTGGAAAATTGCCACATTGACGCTCCACCCATGCCTTATGGTCAGCTATTGCAATCATTGCTTCAGTTACAGCTTATTCAAAAAAGAACCTTGGCTCCCTTGACAGGGCCACCGCCACCTGGATACGATGCAAACACCCGCTGCGAGTTCCACTCGGGGGCACCAGGCCACTCGATAGACAACTGTAAAGCGTTCAAGAACAAGGTGCAAGACATGGTTGACAGTAAGATGATAAACTTCTCCAACGACGTGCCGAATGTCATACAGAATCCTATGCCTAACCACGGGGGTGCAGGAGTTAGTGCAGTCACCAAAGACGAGGACTTGAATTTGGTGAAGGATGTCAATGATTTGAGAACACCACTTAGCTTTGTCAAAGATAAACTTCTGAAGAAAGGTGTATTCCCAGGCTATGGGGAGTTTTGTATGGAATGTGCAAGCCATATGGATGGTTGTGATCAGCTGAAGGTATGGATTCAGGGTCTGATTAACAAAGGGGTCCTACAATTTGATCGGAAGGTTAAAAACAAATCCGGAGAAGTGATAGCCAAGTAGAAAGATGAGATTACTACAATCACCATCCCGTATAAGACCGTCACCATTTCTGCTCCGAGGCCACCCACGATCACTATAAAGAAAGTCGGTCCTATACCATTTGAAAGTACCAACGTTGTCCCATGGAATTATGGAACGGAGATTTACTGCAATGGTCAGAAGCTGGATTTGAAAGGCCCACCTGTAGAATCTATGGATAATATGGTTTGATCAGGAGGGATCACTCGCAGTGGAAGAGTATTCTCGCCATCTGAAGTTGCTGCCGACAAAACAGATAAGGGTAAAGGTAAAACAGTCGTTGAAGAGACCTCTCGGGAGGTAGCAAAAGACTTGTTGGTAAAGGACGCTAAAGAGTTCATGAGGTTAATCAAGAAGAGCGACTACAAAATAGTTGACCACTTACAGAAGACGCCTTCAAAGATCTCTATCCTGAATTTGTTGCTTTGCTCCGAAGCACACCGCAACGCCTTACTGAAGATCCTAAATGCCGCTTATGTACCCTAGGAAATTTCTGTCAACCAGCTTGAGGGGGTGGTAGCACACGTGAACACCGACAATGGATTAAGGTTTACTGACTTAGAGCTGACGCCAAAAGGCAGGAACCATAATAGCGCCTTGCATATCTCAATAGAATGTCGAGGAGCGGTTATGTCCCATGTGCTCGTGGACACGGGATCATCTCTGAACGATCTCCCTAAGAAGGCCTTGGTGAAGCTTGATACTAAGGGATTGCTTTGTACCTCGAGTGATCTAGTGGTGAGAGCTTTGGATGGAACGCGGCGGTCCGTGTTCGAAGAAGTAACATAGCCCATTCAAGTAGGGCCAGAAACCTTCGATGCAGTATTCTATATCATGGATATCCAGTCCGCCTACAGCTACTTGCTAGGCCGGCCCTGGATCCATTCAGCGGGCGCTGTAACCTCTACGCTGCATCAGAAGCTGAAGTATGTTGTGGGTGGCAGCATTGTTACCGTCTGCGGGGAAGAAGGCATTATGGTGAGCCATTTGTCGTCTTTCAAGTATGTGGAGGTGGACGGTGAGATCCACGAGACATTATGTCACGCATTTGAGACAATCAAGGTCAAGGATGTATCTCCTGTGGTGAGCAAAGTACTTGAGATGACTCTCTCTTCCTTCAAGGAAGCTCAAGCTGTAGTGTAGACCGGTTCGACCCAAGGCTGGGGGCGGGTGCTGGAAATCCCCAACCAACAAGATAAGTTTGGCTTGGGGTACCATCCCTCTTCTTCTGCTTCATCCTCTCAGAACGCGCCGCGCTACCACGTGCCGGTGCTTTTCACAAAAGGGGGAGTGATATTCGAGCGCGTCAACGCTGTGTCCGACGGAGAAGGAGATAGCGATTGTGATATGGACTCATGGATCCAACCGTGCAAGCCAGGCCAGAGCCTCAACAATTGGTCCATCCAGGATTTCATCCAAGTGACGCGTAAAGAGTAATGCTTTGTTTTTCCAATTATTGTACAACCTTATGCTTTACCCGGGGCATAACGGTTTTATTGTCAGGGCCTTGATTGCTTATGCATGTACATATTATCAATAAATCAAAGGGCGTTTCTTTGCATTTAAATTTTGTGATCTCTGTTATTCTTGTTTTAATTTTGTTTTGAAATACAATAAAATGGCAATATGGTTTGTGCTGACCTGCATATCCTCTTTTTTACGCTTAACCATTTTTATTGCAGGATTCACACTACAGATGACACCGATTCTGAACCTTCTATGACTTACTTCGACTTTGATTGCCCGATATATCAAGCTGAAGAAGAGATTGATGAGGATGAAAACCTTCCAGAAGAGTTGGCTCGACTATTGAAACAAGAAGACAAGATCATTCTGCCTCACGAGGAAGTTATTGAGATTATTAATTTGGGGTCTGAGGAAGTTGTCAAAAATGTCAGGATAGGGGCTGCATTGCAAAGCGACATCAAGCAAAGACTGATCGAGATGCTTCGAGAGTATAGTGACATATTTGCTTGGTCGTACGAAGATATGCCCGGGCTCGACACTGACATAGTGGTTCATCATCTACCATTGCACGAAGATTGTCCTCCAGTTAAGCAGAAGCTTAGAAGGACACAACCAGACATGGCCGTCAAAATTAAAGAAGAGGTCCAAAAGCAGTTGGATGCCAGATTCTTGGTCGTGACTACTTACCCTCTGTGGGTCGCCAACATAGTACCTGTACCGAAGAAAGACGGTAAGGTGTGAATGTGCATTGATTATCGGGATTTGAATAAGGCAAGCCCTAAAGATGATTTCCCGCTCCCTCATATTGACGTATTGGTTGATAATACTGTTGAATTTTCCGTGTTTTCGTTCATGGATGGCTTCTCCGGCTATAACCAAATCAAGATGGCGCCGGAAGACATGGAGAAAACTATGTTCATTACACCATGAGGGACGTTCTGCTACAAAGTAATGCCTTTCGGTCTGAAGAACGCAGGGGAAACTTACCAGCGGGCAATGGTCACTTTGTTTCATGACATGATTCATCATGAGATTGAAGTCTATGTTGATGACATGATAGCGAAGTCCCAAACGGAGGAGGGACATCTGGTGAATTTGCTGAAGCTATTTGAGAGGCTTAGGAAGTTCAGGTTGAGGCTGAATCCTAACAAATGTACTTTCAGAGTACGGTCCGGAAAACTACTGGGGTTTATCGTGAGCGAGAAAGGCATTGAGGTCGATCCTGCGAAGATAAAGGCAATTCAAGATATGCCAGCGCCAAAGACTGAAAAAGAAGTTCGTGGCTTCCTGGAGAGATTGAACTACATTGCTCGATTCATATCTCAACTCATGGCCACATGCAAACCGATGTTCAAGCTATTGAAAAAAGATCAGGCGATTGTTTGGAATGAGGATTGCCAGAAGGCATTCGACAAAATAAAACAGTATTTGCAGGAGCCTCCCATTTTGATACCCCCAGTGGCTGAAAGGCCTCTAATCATGTACTTGACGGTTCTGGAGAATAGCATGGGTTGCGTTCTCGGTCAGCACGACGAGACTGGAAGAAAGGAGCATGCCATATATTATCTGAGTAAAAAATTCACAGATTGTGAGTCCTGTTACTCTATGCTGGAGAAAACGTGTTGCGCACTCACGTGGGCTGCCAAACGTTAAAGACAGTATATGCTCAATCACACGACCATGCTAATATCGAGGATGGATCCGATCAAGTATGTCTTCGAAAAGCAAGCGCTTTCAGGCAGAATTGCTGTTAGAACACATATTGATGTTCAATATATCTTTATGTTTTGATGATAACACTAATGAAATTTTGTAAGAAAATATATACTCTAATTTTGCTCAAGTGTTTTGTGTTTCAGATATTAAAATGAATATCATTATGGAAGCAAAATGCATCTGAACAGCAAGTTACGCAAAGCTCTGAAGCATCAGAAGCAACTCATTAGAAGACTCTGAGCGCTGCTAGAAGAGACTCTAAAGCAGAAGCTGTAGAAGACTCTGAAGCAGAAGCTGCAGAAGACTCTGAAGCAGAAGCTGCTGAAGCATCTGAAGCATAGCTGAAGATTTTGTATGAAGAGTTTAAAGCATTGTTTCAGAAGACTTTGAATGTACTTTACGCTGCAAGTACAGAGGCTCTGACAAACAGTATGCTCTGATCAGATCACTCACGCTAAAGCAGTTTTGCTGCAACTCTGATATCATTGAATCTGATCTGAAGAACAAGAAGTACATCAGAGGATCTGATGTTGTTTACGTTTGAAAAGATGTCAGCACGTGAATAGACTTAGTACTATTCTCAACGTCCTCTCCAATGGAACTATTCCTTATTTGTGATAGACACAAGGATTCAGGAAAAAGGCATTTCTCTGAACATTCTACTTGTGAGAAAGGAACAGTCATGTGAAGACAAAAGGCTACAGCTACTCTACTTGCACAGTCTTCAAGCATTGGACTTTCAACACTATAAAAGGACATCTTCTACATCTCTTCAAAGTTGACGAAATTGAATCAATTGAAATTATTCTCAACTCTCATACAATCATTCAAAGCTAAATAGTTTTATCTTTCATTCTTAATCTTGTGTAAGAAATCACAGTTGTGATTAAAGCTTGTTAGAAGCAAACTCAAACACACTTGTTAGTTTACATTTATTTGTAAAGGTTCCTTAAGAAGATCAAGTTGTTGGTCAGTAGTTCTTGAGAAGACTAAGACAGTTGTTCTTAGTGTTTGACACTGTAATCTATTTGAATATAGTGGATTAAGTCCTTGTGGAGAAAGGCAAATCACTCTTGATAGGGTGGGCTGGATTAGTTGAGTTCAACGAACCAGGATAAAAATCATTGTGTTTTTATTGCCACAATCTTTTATAAACCCTTATTCAACCCCCCCCCCCCCCTTCTAAGTGTTTTTCTCACCTTCAGTTGGCATCAGAGCTCCGGTTCTATTAGTGATCTCACTTCACCGTGAACAGAAAAGATCCAGTTGAGAAAACTCTTGATATTTTTTGGTTGATACATTATGGCTGAAGCTTCAACATCCAACAGCAACAGATATAAAGACAGAGATAAAATCAGAACAAAACCCCCTATGTTTGATGGGGAGAAGTTTGACTACTGGAAAGACAGAATTGAAAGCTTCTTTCTAGGATATGATGCTGACCTTTAGGATTTAGTCAGGGATGGCTATGTTCACCCCACTGATGGGGATGGCAAAAAGATACACATAAAATTTATGACTGAAGCTCAGAAGAAAGAATTCAGGAATCATCATAAAGCAAGGACAATCCTGCTAAATGCAATATCTCATACAGAGTATGAGAAAATAACAAATAGAGATATTGCATTTGATATGTTTGAATCTTTGAAGATGAATCATGAAGGGAATTCTCAAATCAAGGAGACCAAGGCTCTGGCGCTGATCCAGAAATATGAAACCTTCAAAATGGAGAAATCTGAATCTGTAGAAGTTATGTTCTCTAGATTCCAGATTCTCACAGTTGGCTTGAAAGTTCTGGACAAGGGTTACTCCACTGCTGATCATGTTAAGAAGATCATCAGAAGTTTGCCAATCAGATGGAGACCAATGGTCACTGCTCTGAAGCTAGCAAAGGATCTGAACAAGATCACACTGGAGGAACTGATTAGCTCTCTGAGGAGTCATGAGATTGAACTTGAAGAAGACCATCCTCAAAAGAAAGGTAAGTCAGTTGCTTTAAAGTCTAACAAATCTATTAAAGCATTGCAGGTTTTAGAAGAAAGTTTTGAAGAATCTTCTTCTGAAGAAGAAGATGAATTGTCCCTGCTGTCCAGAAGGATCAACAAACTCTGAAAGCATAAACAGAGGAAGTTCAAGAACTTCAAGAAACCAGATCAACGTAAAGAGTCTGCTATGAATGCAAGGAACCTGGGCACTACAAGAATGAATGCCCAAAGCTTCAGAAGGAGAAGCCAAGAAGGAAGCCTGAGCATAAAAAGAAAGTTCTGATGGCAACCTGGGATGATTCAGATGCATCTGAATCTTCATCAGACTCAGATGAAGAATGTGCAAACATGGCACTCATGGCTGATGTAGACGACCATGCAGAAACATCTGGATCAGAATTAGAATCAGACTCTGAGGAGGTATTTTCTGAACTTTCTAGAGCATAACTTATTGAGAGTTTATCTGAAATGTTGGAAAACTATAGTAAGATTAAGCTCAACTACAAGAAGCGTGAAAAAAGTCTTGTATCTGAGAATGATCTTCTGAAGTCAGAAATTGCTGAGCTTAAGGCAAACAATTTAAAAATTAAAAATGATTTAGAAAAAGCTCAACAAGATTCTGAAGTTGAAACTAAGTCAAAATCTAAAAATATTTTAGAAGAATATGACTATAGTTTTCAAAGGTTTCTAGCAAGAAGCCTAGAGAGAAGTAAGATGGCTTCAATGATCTATGGTGTAAGCAAAAATAACAGGAAGGGTATTGGATATGAATCTTCTTCTGAGAAAGATTTAAATCCAACATCTATTGATAAACTTATCATTAAGCATACTCCTCTATATTCTAGTTTTAAGTTTGGTCATCTTAATGATATTAATCACACTCGTTCTGGTCAGAACATTCCTGTGTTTAAACCTAAAGTTAGTCAGAACAAACCTACTTTCAGAAGATAGAAGTTCAGACAAAACTTTAAGGCAACTAACCCTAAAGGACCCAAAAAGATCTGGGTACCTAAAGACAAAATAATATATGTTGCAGACATCTTTAGCAGCAAAGTCAAAACACCAATCTTGGTACCTAGACTCTAGCTACTCGCGTCACATGACAGGAGAAAGGTCTATGTTCCAAAGCCTGGAACTTAGATCTGGAGGAGACGTCAAGTTTGGAGGGAACCAGAGAGGCAAGATAGTTGGCTCTGGAACTATTGGCAATGGTAATCTTCCTTCCATTTCTAATGTCTTACTCGTTGAAGGATTAACACATAACTTATTGTCCATAAGTCAATTAAGTGACAGTGGTTATGACATAATCTTTAATCAAAAATGTTGCAAGGTTGTTAGTCAAAAGGATGGCTCAATCCTATTTAATGGAAAGAGGAAGAACAACATTTATAAAATCAATCTTTCAGAACTTAAGGTTCAGAATGTAAAATGCCTTCTGTTTGTTAATGATGAGCAATGGGTCTGACACAAAAGATTGGGGCATATTAGTATGAGACGTATATCTCAGATTAATAAACTCAATCTAGTCAGAGGACTTCCTCAGTTGAAGTTCAACTCAGATGCTCTTTGTGAAGCATGTCAAAAAGGAAAATTTTCAAAATCTTCTTTTAAAACTAAAAATGTTGTTTCATCCTCAAGACCATTAGAGTTACTTCACATTGATTTGTTTGGACCAGTGAAAACTGCATCCATCAGAGGCAAGAAGTATGGATTAGTCATTGTTAATGACTACAGCAGATGGACATGGGTGAAATTCCTAAAACACAAGGATGAGTCACATTCTATGTTCTTTGACTTCTGCAAACAAGTCCAAAATGAAAAAGAATTCAAAATTGTTAAAGTCAGAAGTGATCATGGTGGCGAATTTGAAAATAAATATTTTAAAAAATATTTTAATGAAAATGGCATTGCACATGATTTCTCCTGCTCTAGAACTCCACAACAGAATGAAGTTGTAGAGAGGAAAAATAGAACATTGTAAGAAATGGCCAGAACCATGATCAACGAGACTAATCTGGCAAAACATTTTTGGGCAGAAGCAATAAACACAGCTTGTTATATTCAGAACAGAGTGTCTGTAAGACCTCTTCTGGAGAAGACTCTCTATGAATTGTGGAGGAATAGAAAGCCCAACATTTCTTACTTCCATATTTTTGGATGTGTATGTTTTATGTTGAATACTAAAGAGAATCTGAACAAGTTTGATTCTAAAGCACAGAAGTGTTTCATGCTTGGGTATTCTGAACGCTCTAAAGGCTACAGAGTATACAATACTGAGACACAAATTATGGAGGAATCTATACATGTTAGATTTGATGATAAGCTTGGCAATCAAAAGCCAAAGCAGCTTGTTAATTCTGCAGATAGAGAAGTAATTCTCATAGACTCTGAAGGCTCAGAGGCAGAAAAGGCTCAAGTGAAAGAACCAGAAGCAACGCCAAATGCAACTCCATTGGCTGCTCAGATGAACAATTTGAATATTTCTGAAGAACCAAATGTTAAGGGATCATCATCCAGAATCAAGGCCTCTCACCCAGAGGATGTGATAATTGGAAAGAAGGATAACCCTATCAGAACAAGGTCTTTCCTCAGATCATCTGCAATGTCACTTTTTGGGTTGGTGTCTATTATTGAACCTACTTTAGTTGATGAAGCTCTGAATGGTAATGAGTGGATACTCGCTATGCAAGAAGAGCTAAATCAATTCACCAGAAATGACGTCTGGGATCTGGTACCAAAACCAAAAGTATTCAATATTATTGGAACCAAATGGGTCTTCAGAAACAAATTGAATGAGCATGGAGAAGTTGTAAGAAACAAATCAAGGCTAGTTGCTCAAGGGTATAGTCAGCAAGAAGGAATTGAATACATAGAGACTTATGCTCCTGTGGCCAGGTTAGATTCTATACGCCTACTCATTTCTTTTGCTGCACAAAATAACATCACTCTTTATCAGATGGATGTTAAGAGTGCCTTCTTAAATGGAATTATAGAAGAGGAAGTTTATGTTCACCAACCTCCTGGCTTTGAAAATGATAAATTTCCAGAACATGTTTTCAAACTTAAAAAATCACTCTATGGTTTAAAACAAGTTCCCAGAGCTTGGTATGAGATATTAAGTAATTTTCTTCTGGAAAAGAATTTTATCAGAGGCAAAGTGGATACAACTCTCTTCTGTAAATCATTTAAGAAAGATTTGTTAATTTGTCAAATTTACGTAGATGATATTATATTTGGATCTACCAATATTACGCTGGGAAAGGAGTTTGCTCTTTCTATGCAGGCTGAATTTGAGATGAGCATGATGGGAGAACTCAGATTCTTTCTGGGCATCCAAGTCAATCAAACTCCAGAATGCACTTACATATATCAGACTAAGTATGTGAAGGAGCTTCTAAAGAAGTTTAACATGACTGAGAGCAAATCAGTAAAGACTTCAATGCATCCTACAAGCACTCTGGGTAAGGAAGAGGTAAGTAAGAAAGTAGATCAGAAACTCTACAGAGGTATGATTGGTTCTCTTTTGTATCTGACTGCTTCTAGAACTGATATTTTATTCAGTGTTTGTTTGTGTGCCAGATTCCAATCAGATCCTAGAGAATCTCACTTAACAGCTGTTAAGAGGATTCTAAGGTATCTGAAAGGTACTACTAATGTGGGTTTGTGTTACAGAAGATCTGATGATTATAAATTAGTTGGATTCTGTGGTGCTGACTACGCTAGAGACAGAGTTGAAAGAAAAAGTACTTTTGGAAGCTGTCAGTTTCTTGGAAGTCATCTGATCTCTTGGTTCAGCAAGAAGCAACCCACTATTGCGCTTTCAACAACAGAAGCAGAATACATTGTTGCTGCTGGTTGTAGCACTCAGATGCTCTGGATGAAGAGTCAACTAGAAGGCTATCAGATGCATGAGAGTAATATTTCAATCTTCTGTGATAATACTTCTGCTATATGTTTGTCTAAAAATCCTATTTTACACTCTAAGGCAAAACATATAGAGATAAAAAATCACTTCATCAGAGACTATGTTCAGAAGGGTATTATCAGTTTAAACTTTGTTGATACAGATCATCAATGGGCTGATATATTTACAAAACCCCTTGCTGAAGATAGATTTAAATTTCTTCTGAAAAATATAAGTATAGATTTCTGTCCAGAATAAAATGTTTATCAGAAGAAAATTTTCTCAGATGAAAATGTTTTAACTCTGAAGTATTACATATATTCATTTACTGTTTATTATTTTATGTTATTTATTGTGTGTAAATCTGAACTAACAAACCTCAGAGGATCTGAACATTGGCTAACGTTTCATTTCTCAAAGAAGTTTCAGAAGCACATGCAAACAAACACGTGTCACTCTAGATCTGAAGAGGTGGAGTGCACAATACTGAATTGACGTTTGAGGTACTGTTTTTGAATATTGAGTTTCTCGTTTTCCCCCCAATTGTCAGAATCATTAATTGCTTGAAATTATTATATTCTTTTCATTAAATTCTAAGTGGTAAACGTGCTGAGTACGTGTGTCTCTTGTGTGCCCTAATTTCTTCTATAAATGCCACAACTTTACACATTTCACACTTTTCACTCTCACGAACACCCTTGTATGCATTTCTTCTTGTTTCATTGCTTTCATCTCTCTCCCAAACCCAAAACCATTTGTAACCCTAATTCTTTAAGAACAACAATAGCAACTTCTTCAACAATGGCAACATCTTCATCAACTTCTCAACAACTCCAATCAACTATGGCTGCTATTTCCTCATCAAATATGGGTACTGTTGCTTTCAGGGAACCAGTGAGAACCCTACTTACTCCAGTTGATAAGCTTGAAGTGTTATGTGAATCTATCGTGGATTTTGAATCCATTGCTGAAAATGGGTATGACCTTCGTCCAGTTATTGATGCTCAATGTTGGACAAATTTCTTTGATAGGCTGATGGGTCCAGTGTATCCTTCCTTGGTGAAAGAGTTTTGGATCCATGCAATCATTTACCCTAAGTTCATTGTATCTTCTGTTCTGGGAAAAGATATAATCATCACTGAAGAACTGATAAGGAAACTCATTGGGTATGAAGAAACTGATGGAGTTACAAATCTGCCAGCTGGGCGGATTGATATGTCAGATGTTTATGCTGAAGTTTGTACTTCTGGTGAAGTTTCCAACAAGGTAAAGGATTTGAAGCCAGTTTACAGGATCTGGGCTAAGATTTTCATGGGGTGCATTCATCATAGAAAATCTTCTAATTCTCCAGACTATGTCAACACTGATCAGCTATACTTCATGTACTGTCTGAGTCAGAAAACTGTGGATCTGCCACATCTTCTTTTCTCTAATCTAATGAGCCACATCAAGATATCAAGAGAAACTGTTAAAATAAATCACCAGAAGATCAGAAGTTGGATACCAATGGGAAGATTGATATCAGACATTCTGACAGAGAACCAATTGGTTGCTCACTTGACAGAAGCTGGATTTACAGAGGATCTTGCTTATTTAGTTGGAAAGCCTTTAAATGGGAAAAGTATACAAAGAATAAAAGTGGTTGAAGAAATATCATCTAAACCTGCTAAGCTCAATGTAGAAGCAGTGAGTCAGAGGAGAGTTCCTTTGGATGACTATCCTATTTTCTCTGCTGAAGAACCAAGGCATGCTATTCTTGAGTACGTTCAGTTGTGCAAGGCAGAAGGAATTCAAGTTCCTGCTGATCTAATTAAGAGGGCTAGAGAACCTGGACCAGACTTTTATGAGGAGAATATGAGGAAGAAAAGACAATTAGAGGCAGAAGAAGCTGCTAGTCAGAAGAAACAGAAAATTGATGAAAAACTACAGAAGAAGAAGAAGAGAAAAGCTTCTGGAGAAGCTTCATCTGTGAAAATAAAGTGTGTAAAGAAAATAGGAATTGATTCATCCTTACCTATTATTTCTGAAATTGCAATAGAATCATCAACAATTAGCTCTATTCCTGAACCCCCTCCTTCTCAAACTCAAACCACTTATGTACCTTCTCAATCATCTGTACAACCACCTGTCGCTACTGCGAAAATCGGCGCCGGCTGAACAGAAGAGTCGCCACCGTGCGTTATTTATCCCAACAGAGGGAAAGGAAACGCTCGAAGTAAACCTACCGCAAAGATGGGAAAGGAATGGTCATCGCAGCCAAATCCTGGGTTTGGGAGTCGGTTACGCAAGGGGAAGGTATTAGCACCCCTCACGTCCGTCGTACTCGACGGGATCCACGCTTGTTTTCTAGTACGGATTGTTATTCTATCTACTCTACAGGTCTGGGGTTAAAAGGAAAAGAAATGACTCGACAAAATATCGCACTTTATGCCTACGTATTCCCGCCTGGAACGAGAAATCAGAGTCAACGTGGTTCGCCTACCTACGGGAAAGGAGGGGAAGGTTTCTCGCTAGGATACATCATCCTATGCCTACGTACTTTCATACAGAATGAAAGATCAGAGCAAACCTAGTTTGGGCTACGGAAGGCACATATTTATCTGACTGTCTTTTATCTTTCTGAAAAGGTTTTCTCCTGATTACGGGTCCAAGCGGACAAAAATGACACTTTGATGTTTGTTTTCAGTCTTTTACGCAAGAACTGTTTTTTAGGGTGTTTGCAATCTCTGACGCACTAGAGACTATGATTTGAGAGTGACTACGTCGTATGTCATCCTAGAGGTAACACACTGAGTAGTCAGATTACTGAAGAGTGACCCTCCAGCAATCCTCTCTCAAATAGCTTAAGGCTCGTAGCGTACGACATCGATTATCCTTATTACTATGTTTTGAACTGTTCTGAGATAGAAGAGAAAGAATTCTAAAAACCTAGGGTTTGAAAAGGGAATCAAAACAACCCTAATGTTGTCATGCATGGGTTATAATCCTAATGTCTGTCATAATTCCCTCCTGCACAGAGGAAATCAGAGATCCTAGGGGATAAACGGAAAAGAAACAGCATATACAGTAAACAGTAAATATGCATGAGATGCAGCAGTACAAGCGAGGCAAGGGAGTCCCACTCAACCTCGAACCTGGGAAAACAATAGGCAAAGTGAAACAGCTTCACTTCAAACCTAAGGGGCAAGCTGAACAAGCCAACAAACAATACAGAAAAAGAAATAAAATCCAACACCAGCTCTGACAGCAACACTAGCTCCTACAGTAAGCAACTCAAACAGCACCAGCAAACAGTTGATTAACAGCAAACAATTGACAGTAACAACTTCTCCCAGCAAGACCCCACTCTTCAACCTCCCTCAAGCTTTAGATAAGCTCCTATCTGCAATAAACCTCCAAGCTCTGGCAAGCAATAGACCCCAATCAGTAGACAGCTTCAAACAGCAGCAAAACCCTAGTCTTCAACAGATACTCAGCTTTGACAGGTACAAGCTTCATCTTCACCAGTCTTCAATGAACTTCATCTTCAATAGGCTTCCATCTTCAAGGCAAGCACTCACAGGAGAGAATCAACTAAGAGATGAATTTGAAATGTTAAGAGGCTTAATGATAACCCAAGGAAATCACTAAGATCTTAACACAGCAAGTGAATGCTATCCTCAAAGTTCTACCCAATCAAAGCATGCTCTACATCCCTCCTAAGGAGAGATAGAACTTCTTTGGGGGACCTTGTGTCATAGGGTGGAATAGAGGCACAAGAAATTCTCTATGTTTGACAGAAGAAATCAGTCTACTCTAAAGCTCTCCCTATGTCTCCTATCTCCTAAGTCTTCAAAAGCAACCTTCCAGGATAAGAATCTTCATGCTTCAAGCTCCATCCTTTGTCTCCAATCATCTCCAAGGTCTTCATTAGCTCCAATAGGCAAAACTCAAACCCCAACACCCAATTGAAATGCCCAAAACCCAACAAACAAAACAACATCCCAAGGGGGAAACACACCAATAACAACCAATTTGCAAAAATAAAATAAAATAGTAATACTCATCCTAAAATCCTAGATTAATTTGTAAGGGAACCTAACTATGTACCCTATACCCCACATAAACCCCAAGGCCTAAATCAAACCCTAAGTCTCTAAACCATGCCCTAAACTACACCTAAGTGTTGTAAAACCCTAATCCTAGCACCCTAAAGTTCATCATTCAAAACTAGCCTAAATTTCATCCTAAAAATATGAGAAAAATTTCTAAGGGAGCATGCATCTCTAATCTAATCAGTCCAACAAGAATCAACTCAAAAAAACTCACCAATCTCTCATACTAAATTCAGCAAAGTAAGGTATCAAACAAATGCAAAATAAAATCAATAAAATGGTAAAATATGCCAAAAATATAAAATGAAAGGAATTAATATTTTTATTGTTTTATTAAATTCTAGAAACCCTAAGGAAAACAAGGAAAAAATTCTCATCCAAGAATGTTCTTTTTTCAATTTATTATGAATTTTCTAATTATCCTAAGTGAAATATGAAAATAAAGAGAAAATAAGAGAAAATAAAAAAAGGCGTGACAAAAAGCAATCAGAACCAGTTCATTTCACCAATTGGGCCCAGAGGGGGGTGTTAGTAGCCAGCGCACATTAAGCCCAAACATAGTCAGAAAATAAAATGAAACAAACAAAGACAAATGGAAAAAGTTTGGTGAGAATAGCAATGATTTCACGTGTGTTTTCAAGTGGGCCTGGTAAATGGGGTGTGGTTAGCAACATATACTTAATCCCGTCCAAAGAAGTTAAATGAAATGGTGTGTTTCGCTTCTTTCAGACTCCTTCACAAATTCTCGCTCGCTCGTGGCCGTTGGATGGTGCTTTGGTCAAAGGTCTCCTCGTGATCTAAGGGTGATGGAGTCATCTCCTACCTTTTGAAAGCTTGAGGGAAAAACGCCATGGTTGAGCAGAGCTTCAACCTTCTTCTTCCCCAAATCTCAGCTCCATTAATCTTTACCAAAACTTAATCCTAATAACCTCATCTGGCTCGTTTTTCCACAAGGAATTCACTTATGCTATCCATTATCATTGAAACCTTCTCCTTCTCAAACACGAATGCATCTTCAGAAATGGCTCAATCAAGAATCATCACCAAACTCAAAATTGAATAGCTTAACATCAACTACACCTCACACTGAGTAAAATCCACCATCAAACTAGGTTTAATCCTCAAGAAACCTCAAGATATAATCATGAACAGAAATGGTGTCATCTACAAAAATGTCTCCAATCCTTGAATTTCTTTACCAGAAAGTTCCTAGCAATGATCTACATCTCATCCAACCATCTAAACCCTAACAATTATACCTATATCAAGCCATAGGATAAGATTTACATACCTGCAAAAATCGAGTGAACAGACCAAGCAATTCTTCAAATTGAGCTCCAAGATTTTCCAGATAGCTTCAATGATGTATGATCAAGCTTCTGTATGCAACAAATTGGGTTGAATCTTCTTGAATCACCAAACTCGATTTTGACTTGCAGGATGAAAACTCAAAGTGCTATCTCACTATTCTTCACAGTTCTTGATCACCAATCAATCTGGAATCAATCACCAAAACATGATCAAGCTTCTGAGTGCAAGAATTTGGATTAAAATGGAGTGAATTGGTGTAACCGATTCTGTTATGCAAACTGAAAACTCAATGTTCAATCTCTATAATCTTCCTCAATCTACACCAACCAATGCTTTGAACCTCTTCTAATCCTTATATAGAATGTGTATGATCAATCTAGAAACTTCTGGAAAGCTCTATATGAGAAATCCAATTTCTCATCTCTTGAAATTTTCATGACAAGCTCCATACATGACAGTCACATATCAGCTTGTGTTTGCCCTTACTTTGTGTTCAATTTCTCTCCAAATGAGATTTAGGAAGTGTTTGGATTGAATAGAGCCTTGGTTATGCCTTGAAGAGTGGTTTTGCAATTGTTACTTATGATGTAAGTAACCATTTTACAAAGGAAGTCATTGAATTAACCCTCAAATCAAAAATGTGGCAATGTCAATGTTTTCAAAATATGTTTTCCAATCAATTTGGTATGTCATATGGCTTGGTTTGGACTTGTAGATCAAAAATCCCAATTTTCCTCCTTGGTTCATTTAAAATTCCCCCTTATTTTAGGCCATTTTTGTGATTTTGTGAAGAAAGCCATTCCAAGCTCTCATGACCTCTTACCTAGCCTAAAAACATCATTTTGAACACATCTCATGTTGAACATTTTTCCATTTGAGGAGTGGAAGATGGAGATTTTGACCTATGTTGGAAAATGACGTATAATCATCAATCCCCAAAATACCCCTGGATTGCCAAGATCATAACATGAGTTCTACAAATCCTCTTGAGGACTTATAGTACTCTATGGAAAGCTAAGATCATTATCTACAACTCTTATGTTGGCCAAGAATCCATTTGAAAACGCCTTCATAGGCAAACGTTGCTTGGAAGTCAAGTGACTTTCACAGATAAAATTCAGTGCCCTCTGATGACCCATAACTTGCAAGAACCATAACTTGAGTTCCACAAATCTTATTGAATACTTCTAGTACTCAAATTAAAGCTATTGAGAAGATCTACAAGTTTAATGTTGACCAAGGATCCATTTGAAACTTTCATTTTGACTTATCTGGCTTGGAAGTTAAGCCTAAATTAGGGGATTTTACACTGAAACCCTAATTTAGTAACTCCTCCTCCTCTTGATTCTCTTTGATTTATCCTTGGCACAACACCACACATGTATCAACATATCAATTCATGAATCCCACAACCTCCAATTAAGCCTTGATGCTCTTCAATCACTCAGTTGACCTAGGGTTGAGCCAGATGAAACCCTAGTTGACTGCACTTCAACTGTGGCTCTTGTACTTGAATCAATGATTTGTCTCATCTTCAATATGACCCTCTAGACATCTCATAAGCTTAGTACACATTCCATACCCTTAATTAATAGCTCATACCCCCATTGATAAACCTCAATACACCTTAAATTAGGAGAGAAGTCCACTGGTTGACCCTCAAACTTCCCAAAGCTTCAAACATGACTTGATGACTTGGATTGTCTTAAGCTTGAATAAAGCCCCTTGATGCTTCTTTAGATAATAATGACACTTGATCCCTTGTTGGATGCCTTGCTATGCTATGCTATGCAAATGATTAGATTATGTACATGATTTACTATGCAAATGATAATGTAATTAAAACATAAATCAGGTGAAATAGGTTGAGCAAATTTTAGGGTGCAACAGATGTCCCTATTCAAACGGCTTGGACCGACTGGGTGAAGAGCGAACGGCCTTCAAACAATCGAGGTACGAGACGGTTGAATACTAAGAACCCCGAAATTTGCCAACCGCAGAAATAAACTGCACAAATTGTTTGGAACACAACATCCGCTGACTGGATCTAGTTGTTATGGCAACAAACTGATCAATTAACGATCGTGTTGGGGATTATTATCATCCTAAAAAAGATTCTATCATCGCGAGGATAGAACTTTGTCCTCGTTAGGACGCTATATTCTGTCAACACAGCAACATCCCGACGACTTCGCTGGGGAAACAATTCTGTCTGAACATTCATCCGCCTGCTTCATACGGGAAAACACATCTGCCTGATTCATACAGGAAAGTTCTTCCGTCTGATTCATACGGGAAAGCACATCTGAATATTGTTTCTCTGCCTACCTCTGCAGTAGCTAACTCCGTCGGTCCCAACCTACAAACGACTTTGGAGAGGACTCTACTGGGGATAGTAACACAAGGAAATCACGGCAACTTCCTTGGGGAAAATACTTTTGTCGAATATCGGAACACAACTCACATATTTTGTCTATCACGTGAGAATTATCCATCTGGATATCGGAAAGGTTCATCCGCCTGCTTCATACGGGAAAACACAACTGCCTGATACATACAGGAAAGTTCTTCCGCCTGATTCTTACGAGAAAAGATAACACATCTTCCTGATACATACAGGAAAGTTCTTCCGCCTACTTCATACGGAAAAAGATAACACATCTGCCTGATACATACAGGAAAGTTCTTCCGCCTGCTTCATACGGGAAAAGATAACACATCTGCCTGATACTTACAGGAAAGTTCTTCCGCCTGCTTCATACGGGAAAAGATAACACATCTGCCTGATACATACAGGAAAGTTCTTCCGCCTGCTTCATATGGGAAAAGATAACACATATTCCTGATACTTACAGGAAAGTTCTTCCGCCTGCTTCATACGGGAAAAGATAACACATCTGCCTGATACATACAAGAAAGTTCTTCTGCCTGCTTCATACGGGAAAAGATAACACGTCTGCCTGATACTTACAGGAAAGTTCTTCCGCCTACTTCATACGGGAAAAGATAACCTTGGATATAGCTTCCTAGCCTGTTCACGGTAGTAGCTAACTCCACTGGGGATATTCTGAAAATAACTGCCCGACACCCGTTTCGCCAACAAGTGACCTCTTCTGAAATTCTGATTCGTGAAACCCTAAAATGTTGCCGCAGCAGCGAACCTGAAGAAAAACACTCCGCTGGTCGGATAAGAGAAACTTCAGCCAGCAACTTTGTGGGGAATAATAACAAGAACTGTATCATCACATGTCTCACGGCGAGACTTCGAATATCTGGAAATAGATCTGAGACAGAACCCCATACTCCTATTGAGAAACACACCTGAAAAGCAAAAGGTTAACCAATCTGATTTATGTTTCAAAAATGCATATGTTTGGCAATGGCGTAATGTTCCATACGGCATGGAAATGCTACGCGTTTGTGGGTAGATGCGAACATGATAATGTATGCAAATGCAAATGTAGGTTCAGGCTGCTGGGGAAGCTTTGACAAGCTTGCTTCAACACTGCTGTTGAGGACAAACACCACCCGGTTAGGGATGAATGGGTATCACAAAGTATTCTGGCCAAAATAAATGCCGGAAATACCACCAACTCTTCCGGGGAGAAATTACACATCGATTTCCACCGGGGGGAAATAACAACACCTGCTGGGAAGATTACTCCGCTGGGGGGAGAAACAACCCTTCTGGGAGACAACTGTCTGGGTATAGTTTACAAACTCGGAACTGCCACTCAGTTGGGGGTAATCATCCTGACGAAGGTACGACAACCTGCGGGGAGAAAGAAAACCATCCTCGGTGGGGATAATCCTTCTGAACTTACTATCCTGGTTATGCGCCATGGAAATCCTCCCTGCTGGGGATTAAATGCACACATCTTCGACTCTCTGGGGAGTATAAACTCTGCATGGGATGCTGATTCTGTCTTGTTGGGGATGTCCTGTAGACAACTTCCATGAGGATACTCTTCTGGGGAAAATAATCATTCCTTCGATAAGGGATAATCATCGTCTCAACCTTTGGGGATGAGGAGCGACCTGCTTGGGGATTAGCGTCAAACGAAGTCAAGTCTTTCATCACGAACCTCCGGCTGGGGCCACAATTTTCTGATCGTTTGCTTCAAAGGTGAGAACCCTGCAAAACACAAACGAGACAACACAAATCTATACAACCAAATCTATTCGGGTTAGTGTCTGTGACATTACTTCAGTCAATTCGAAGTTTTAGCAATTATTGGCAAGGGCCAGCAAAGTTATGCACATGCAAGTTCATCGGAACATTGGCGTTTTCCACATACAAAACGGTAAAGCACAAACATGAAATACTGAATAACATGTATTATTAATAACAGGCCTCTGAATAGGCAAAGTTTTGTACATCGGATGCAACTCCTGAAAAGAGGAAGTTGCGCACACACATACATATATGCACAAAAAGTATAAAAATACAAATACAAATCGAATTCGTACACATGTCGGCAACGTGGTGCAGACAAACATCATGAGCTGATCCTCCTATGACTCGCCGGACTCTGGCGCTTTCCCGGTATTCGACTTTCGGAAGAGATTGTGTTGGATAAACGAACCCTCAGGTACCCCCAAACCACTAAGCAATGTAGTATCAGACCCGGACCACAGTCATTTGCTTTTTTCAATCCCTAACTTTTGCGTGAATCGCCCTTTGCGGGTTTTTAATTCACCGGGATACCCTTTTTTTCCGAAGTCGCCCAATGCAGGTTTTCGACTTCGCGGGTGTACATATTTTTAATTTTATCCCTAACTTTTGCCCGAACCTTTTATTCATATTTTTATGGTTCGCCGGGATGCCCCATTTTTGCCTGGACTTTCTTTTTACTGTCCAGCGCGTCACTTTCAAGCAAAGTATTTTTTAACTGCGTCTGAATTCACAGGAGACGAAAAGTCTTCACCATCCATGGTAGATAGTAGCAAGGCTCCTCTAGAAAAGACTTTCCTGACAACGTAAGGCCCTTCGTAATTAGGGGTCCACTTGCCCCTGTGATCTGTTTGTGGTGGGAGAATCTTCTTCAGCACAAGGTTGCCCGTCTGAAAGCTTCGTGGACATATCTTCTTATCGTAAGCTTTCTTCATCCGGCTCTGGTACAACCGACCGTATGCGAGACAAGCTAGCCTCTTCTCATCCATTAAACTGAGTTGATTCAGTCTATCTTTAACCCATTCTGCCTCGTCAAGTTGGACATCTCGTAAAACCCTCAAGGAAGGAATCTCAACCTCCAACGGTAACACTGCCTCCATTCCGTACACCAACGAAAATAGGGTTGCCCCGGTTGATGTGCGTATCGTCGTACAATAACCGTGCAAAGCAAAAGGTAGCATCTCGTGCCAGTCCTTGTAGGTCACAACCATCTTCTGAACAATCTTCTTTATGTTCTTATTGGCCGCTTCAACAGCGCCATTCATCTTGGGTCGGTAAGGAGAAGAGTTGTGATGCTCAATCTTAAAATTCTGGCACAACTCTTCCATCATCTTGTTATTCAAATTCAAACCGTTGTCGGTGATGATCCTCTCAGGGATTCCATATCTGCAGATAATATCTCGTTTGATAAATCTGGCGACCACTTGTTTGGTGACATTGGCATATGATGCTGCCTCCACCCATTTGGTGAAGTAATCAATTGCCACCAAAATGAATCGGTGTCCGTTGGATGCCGTAGGCTCAATCTTGCCGATCATATCAATTCCCCACATCGAGAACGGCCACGGTGATGACATCACATTCAGAGGACTTGGGGGTACATGGACCTTGTCCGCATAAATTTGGCATTTATGACACCTCTTTGCAAACTTGAAACAGTCTGTTTCCATAGTTAGCCAGTAATAACCTGCCCGCAACAGTTTTCTCGTCATGGCATGCCCACCAGCATGTGCACCAAACGTACCCTCATGTATCTCTTCCATGAGCAACCTCGCCTCTTTCTCGTCTACACATCGTAGCAACACCAAGTCGTGGTTTCTTTTGTATAGGACACCGTCAGGATTCAAATAGAAATTTCCAGCCAATCTCCTGAGAGTCTTCTGATCTCGACTGGATGCCCCAACCGGATACTCCTTGTTCTTCAGGAAATTCTGGATGTCAAAGTACCAGGGTTGACCATCGGGAGCCTCGTCGATGGCAAATATGAACGCAGGCCTATCAAGCCGAGAGATAACAATCCGGGGAGCTTCGTTCCAGAAGTTAACTTTATACATCGAAGACAATGTCGCCAAAGCGTCAGCCATTTGATTTTCTGCTCGCGGCACATGATGCAATTCCACCTTGTCAAAGAAAGGCAACAATCTCCTTGCATAATTCATATATGGTATCAAATTGGGCTGACGTGTCTCCCATTCTCCTTTAATCTGATTCACCACCAGAGCTGAGTCTCCGTATACATCCAGATGTTTGATTCGCAAATCAATAGCTTCTTCCAAACCCATGATGCAAGCCTCATATTCAGCCTCATTATTGGTAACAGGAAAGGACAATCGGGCAGTAAAGGGGATGTTCGACCCCTAAGAAGTGGTGATAATTGCGCCTATTCCGCTACCATAGGAATTCACAGCTTCGTCAAATATCAACTGCCATTTGGAACCCATCTCTGGTCCTTCGTCCGGCAACGGTTCTTCACAATCCTTCATCTTCAGGTACATGATATCCTCGTCAGGAAAATCAAACCTCATCGATTGGTAGTCCTCAACAGGCTGCTCCGCCAGGTACTCTGACAAAATGCTACCTTTAATAGCCTTTTGCGAGACATACTGAATATCATATTCGGTTAACACCATCTGCCATCGGGCAATTCTTCCGGAGAGTGCTTGCTTCTAAAATACGTATTTGATTGGATCCATCTTTGAAATTAGCAGGGTTGTATGATTTAGCATGTATTGCCTCAAACGTTTGGCGGCCCAGGCTAGGGCACAACACGTTTTCTCGAGCATTGAGTATCGAGACTCATAGTTAGTAAACTTCTTACTCAAATAGTAGATCGCATGCTCTTTACGTCCTGTTTCGTCGTGTTGACAGAGAACACAGCCCATACTTTCCTCCAGAACCGTCAAATACATAATCAACGGTCTCCCGGCCACTGGGGGTATCAAAACAGGAGGTTCCTGCAAGTATTCTTTTATCTTGTCGAACGCCTTTTGATAATTTTTATTCCAGGTCACCACCTGGTCTTTTTTCAGCAACTTGAATAATGGTTCGCACGTCGCAGTTAAGTGAGATATGAACCGGGCGATATAGTTCAACCTCCCTAAAAACCCACACACTTCTTTTTCTGTTTTAGGCGTCGGCATTTCTTGTATCGCTTTTATTTTCGCAGGATCAACCTCTATTCCTCTTTCGCTTACGATAAACCCCAGTAGTTTACCCGATCTCACCCCGAAGGTGCACTTGTTAGGGTTCAGTCTCAGCCTGAACTTCCTAAGCCTCTTGAACAGTTTCAGCAGATTAACCAAATGCTCCTCCTCCGTCTGGGATTTGGCAATCATATCATCAACATAAACCTCGATCTCTTTATACATCATGTCATGAAAGAGAGTCGTCATAGCACGCTGATATGTTGCCCCAGCATTCTTCAATCCGAAGGGCATCACTTTATAGCAAAATGTTCCCCCAGGGATTAATGAAGGTAGTCTTCTCCATGTCTTCTGGCGCCATTTTAATCTGATTATAGCCCGAGAAGCCATCCATGAAGGAGAATACAGAGAATTGAGCAGTGTTATCAACCAGCACATCGATGTGAGGAAGTGGGAAGTCATCTTTCGGGCTCGCTCTATTCAAATCACGGTAGTCTATACACATTCTCACTTTACCGTCTTTCTTCGGCACTGGCACAATATTAGCGACCCATGAGGGATATTTTGTAACAGCTCGGAAACCAGCGTCCCACAGTTTTTGAACTTCCTCCTTGATCTTCACAGCCATGTCCAGTCGGGTTCTTCGGAGTTTCTGCTTAATAGGCGGACATTCCTCTCGCAGCGGCAGACGGTGAACAACCATATTCGTATCCAACCCAGGCATATCCTCATACGACCAAGCAAATATATCACCGTACTCTTTGAGCATCTCAACCAACCTTTGCTTGATGTCGCTCTGCAGCGCAGCCCCTATACGGATGTTTCTCTCAACCCCTTCCGACCCCAAATTGACAATCTCAATGACTTCCTCATGAGGCAGAATGATCCTTTCTTCTTGTTTCAATAACCAGGTCAACTCTTTCGGTACGTCGCCATCTTCAACAATCTCTTCCTCGTCCTGAAATACCGGGTGCTCGAAGTCGAAGCGAGTCATAAGCGGTTCATAGATGTCATCTGAAATAGTAATCCTGCAAAGGAAATGGTTAAATGCTTCAAAACGCAGCTAAAGAAAATAACCACATTGCCATTTTATTGTAAAAGATAAAAATAGGAAAAACAGGGATCACAATATTTGTATATGAAAAACGCCTTTATTTCATGATTAAACAATGTAATGTACATAACCAAATGGCCCTAAGCAAAATCACTATGCCCCGGGTAGGACACAGGATTATTCAACAATTAAGAGAACAAATCATTACTGTTTAGTTGTCACGGGAACAGTTTCCCGGATAGACCAATTGCAGAGACTTTGTCCTGGCACGCTTGGCTTGATCCACGCGTCCATATCACAGTCGCTATCTCCTTCTTCAGAATCGGAAAAAGCATTGATAGTCTCGAAGCTCACCCCACTTGGCGTAATTGTGACTGGTCCTTTGAACTTGGGTGTTCCTGAAGTGGATGCTGATGACGAAGGATGATATCCAAGCCCGAACTTGTCATTCTTCACGGGAATCTCCAATACCTGCCCCCAGCCCTTGGTTTTGCCTGCCTGCACTAGAGCCTGAGCCTCTTTGTAGGACGACACTGCCACATCTGATACTTTACTTGGCACCAAAGCTTTGTCCTTAATTCACAACCCCTCGAAGGCTTGACAGGGTGTTTCATGTGTTTCGCCGTCGACTTCCACATATTTGAACGAAGATAAATGGCTAACCAGAATATCTTCCTCTCCACAAACGGTGACGACACTATCTCCCACCATATACTTCAACTTTTGGTGTAAAGTGGATGTGACTGCCCCGGCAGCATGAATCCATGGGCGCCCCAAAAGACAACTATACGCTGGCTGGATGTCCATTATATAGAATTCAGTTTCAAAAATTTCAGGCCCCACCTGCAACGGTAATGTTATTGATCCGAACACTGACCTCCTCGTTCCATCGAACGCTCTCACCACTAAGTCACTGGGCGTGCAGATAATCCCCCTGATATCTAACTTCATCAAGGCTTTCTTCGGTAGCATATTCAGGGAAGATCCAGTGTCTACTAAAACATGGGACATTACCGTGCCCAGGCATTCTACTGACACATGCAATGCCATATTATGCTCTCGCCCTCTCGGAGTCAAATCAAAATCTGTGAAGCCCAAACTGTGTCCCGCATTGACATGCGCCATCACCCCTTCTAACTGATTAACAGAAACCTCTTGAGGAACGAATGACGTGTCTAGAATTTTCAGCAAAGCGTTCCGATGGGCCTCGGAACATAACAACAATGATAGGATAGAAATTTTTGACGGCGTTTGCTGGAGATGCTCAACGATTTTGTAATCACTTTTACGAATGAGCCTCATGAACTCCTCCACATCCTTAAGTGACGTTTCCTTTTCAATCGGCTGTGAAGGAACACTCTCAGTTGCCTTGGCTTTACCCTTGGCTAATCTTTCTGCCTCCACCTCGGGTGATGTGAAGATTCTTCCGCTTCTGGTTATACCCCCTGTTCCGACAACATTATCTACAACCCCAGCTGGTTGTCCATTGACTTCAATTTTCTCACCATCGCAATATACCTCCAACCCGTTAGTCCACGACACTGCTTTAGTACTCTTAAAAGGAATCGGTCTTGCTTTGGTAATTGTGATCGTCGGCCGCCTGGCGGGTGCCGTTATCGTTATTGTTTTCCTCGGAATTGTCACTGTCGCAACATCTTTCAACTCATCACACAATGCCTCTACAGGCTCTTCAGCCGCGGTTCTATCAAACTGTAAAGTACCTTCATCCATCATATCCTAAATACCCTGTTTCAACTCATTGCAACACTCTGGCTGTATCCAGCAATCCAAGCAAAATTCATCACACCCCGGGAATACACCGCCTTTTAGCAACCTGCTTTTAATCTCACCCAACGGTGTCTTCAGCTCATTGACATCCCTCACTAGATTCAAATTCTCCTCTGTCAGGATGGCGTTTGCCCCATGATTAGGCATAGGCTGTTGTACGATATTTGGACCCACCTGTCCAAAGTTAATAGCTTTTCTATCCAATAAATCCTGAACTTTGTGTTTAAATGCCTGACAAGCTTCTATATCATGCCCGGGTGCCCCAGAATGGAAGTCGCAATGCTTGTTGGCATCGTATCTGTAAGGAAGTACTGCCCCTGTAGGCGGTGCCAAAGTCCTCTTTTCAACCAAGTTCAACCCTAGCAGGGTCTGGAGGAGTTCTGCATACGTGGAAGGAGGTGCGTCGAACACTCTTTTCGCTCTCGCGTTCTGTACCCTTCTCTGGCCAGGATTCTGTCCTTGCTGTTGCTGTGGTTGTTGTTGTTGTGGCTGTCTTTATTGAGGAAGTGGGATGGTGACGCTAGCTATCTGCTGCGGCTGAACATACTGATGTCTTCCTCGGCCCCTGCCCCTACCACCAAACACGGCACTAGAATCACCCTGTCGTCTGCCACCAAATGCTTTTCTGGCGCCTCCTGTTGAAGTAGACTCACTTGCTTGGAACCTTCCAACTTTAATCCCGTTTTCAATCATCTCCCCCATCAGAATCAAATCTGAGAAACTGCTCAATGACACGCTAAACAATTTTTCGTAGAACACCCCCGTAAATGTACCAATGAACATATCATTCATCTCCCTTTCAATTAAAGGAGGATGCACCCTCGCTACCATATCGCGCCACCTTTGCGCATACTCTTTAAAGCTTTCACCGTTCTTCTGTGACAAACCCTACAATTGGACCCGGTTCGGTGCCAGATCGCTGTTGTATTTGTAATGGGTCACGAAAGCGTCAGCCAATTGCTTCCAGGTTTTAATCTGTGTGGGCTCCAGCCCCATATACCACTCAAGCGAAGGTCCTGACAAGCTGTCCTGAAAGAAATGCATGAGCATCCTTTCATCGTATGAATACACGGACATCCTTCTGTAGTAAGAGTGGACATGGACCTTAGGGCAGGTGTCCCCCTTGTACTTGTCAAACGTGGGAGCCTTGAATTTCAACGGCACCCTTAGCCCCGGTACCAAGCCCATTGTAGTCATATCCAAGCCGGCGGAGTTCTAACTCACTACCCCCTTCATCTGTTCTTCAAGCATCTTGATCCTCTGCACAGGATCAACAGGTCCTTCAAATCCCATACCTCTTCCAGAAAAGGCGTCCTCCTGGCAGTCTTCGCCCCAATTCACATTTCCATTTCCATATCCGTCGTAACCAGTGTTGCGACCACATCCTTGCTGATTGATCATGGGACCTCGTCCCCCGTTACCGAAACCCTGGTTGACCCTAACAGGTCCAAACCCAGTGTTGACAGGAATCACCCCAGCACCATTCATATTACCAAATCCACCATACCCTTGGTTAGCGTTACCAAAACTGTCGTAACCGAAACCCTGAGCGTTGAAGCCGAACTTCCCGTCCTGATTGACGTAATCAAATCCCTGATCATTGTAGCCGAAACCATTGTTGCCGAACCCATTACCTCCATTGTTGTTACCACCGCCTTGGTTGGCGTCCCCAAATCCAACATTGTTAACAACAGTCTCATTTACATTCCCTGTGTTGCCGTTGCCAGCGCCAGCGCCCTCGTTCGCAACCACAACAGGTGGGGTTACTACAGGTGGAACCACATGCGTAGGGGGTCCATCCTCCGGAATAGTTTCCACGTGCGCAGAATTGTGGTCATTGTGGCCATTCCCATTAGCCCGCGTCAGCAGCGGCTGTACCAAAGTCTGGAGGCTCTCCTGGCCCTTAGCAATGTTCTCCATTGCCTGCATAAACAGATTCGACTTCTCGCGAATTTCCTGCATCTCCACTTGGACTTGATCCATGATTCTCTTGCAGTTGTTTCGGGTTGAGTAGCGGTGAACTCTTGGTTCGTCAATCCTGAAAACCTGAAGCTGCAGGAAATAAGATACAGATGCAAGAATACTGGTCATGTAATATGAATGCAGATGCAATTATGTAAATATGTTACAGGTTATATTCCCCTGATTCTAGTTTCGGAGAGAAGGCCATCACGACAATGGAGTCCCCATCAAGCAAGACATCAGAAAATCCTCATATATAAACAAATGCCAAGAGGCTGAGTACATGAGTACAATTGAATACAACTGAGGAGACCTCGGCCAACAAGCCTGGCGATGGTCAAAATACAAGTACAAATAACAATAAGGCAAAGGTAAATCAGGCCAAATGGCGTGCTCTGACATCTTCCAATATCCTCAACGTCTCCGAATGCCCCAAACGGGAGATCAGCTCCTGTATCAATAAAGCATGTCGCTCGATAGTGGATCTCAGCTTTTTGGCGTCATCCTGGCAGGTTCCTTCGCCATAACTCTCATCACGTCTGTACCTCTTGGAACCGGCCTTCACTTTATAACCTCTCGGCTTCTCGTCAGGGCTACTTACTTTAAGCTCAACAGCGCTTCTAAGTGATGTCTCTTCGGAAATCTTTGCGTCTTGGGCTCTAATCTGTGCCTCTAGCGTGGCAATCTGCAGCTTCAGTTTGTCTTCACGCTCCTTCCGCTTGGTAAGCGTGGCATTCCACAAGGCTTCCCACTTGCTGAGACGGGAATAAGCTTTGCTAAAAAGTTCCTTCTTTGAAGTAAGCATCTTGCTAACACCGTTCAAGGCTATTCCCACCTTTTCCTTCTTGTTGGTCTCTTCCGTCAGCTCCGATCCCAACCTGTTAATCAATTCAGTTTGTTCCTTCACAGTGAAGGTGGCTTCATTCTTCTCACGACGTAACTGGAAGATTTCTTTCTCTAACTCATCATTGGCTTTCTTCAATTCTTCGTTTTCAGCCAACAATCTGTTGTACTTCTCGCTCTCTTCTGAAGCAGGTACCTCAATCAATGGAAGATACAGGGGTTCCGCAGCAGGATAAGGCATCAAGGAAGTACTAGCTCTCTCGCGAATCCAAGCCAAATAGGGATCATAAGCTTTGCTGTTGCTCTTACCGAGCAAAGCTTTCCCCCTCCTATGGATGTTAGCCCATGCATGTCTCAATCTGATCAAAACAGCCGTGTCTAATATGCCCGTGAGATACAGAGATTCCTGTATCTCCTTCTCAATGGGAGCATCCCTCAAAGCATAACCGAATTGTCTTACCAGCAGTGAGGGATTATAGTTGATACATCCTTTCCGTCCAATCAAAGGGACATTCGGAAAGCCACTGCAACTATATATAATATCAGTGCCAAGCATACTCCGATCAAACCAAATGATATTCTCGGCCGACAATCCCATCAATCGGGAAGACCAATCCAAAGAATCAACAGCATCAATAAAAGGCCCGGTCTTCGGAAGATGCCCCTGGAACCACCTGTACAAGAGAGGAAGACAGCAGGAGACATTCTTGCCACGGCGTTTCTCATTCTTGTAGTGAATGGAATGATAAACATCGCCCAAGAGAGTAGGAACTGGATTCTTCGAGGCAAGAATCAGGAAGGCATCTGAGTCGACAAAATCCGGCACATTAGGAAACAAGACAATCCCGTATATGCAGACAGCTAGAATGGAACTGAAGGCAACCCAACATCCACTCTTCGCGCATTGTGTAGCCTTCTCAACCAAGACAGACAAGTGAAAACCATAAGCCTCGTTCAGCTTGACCAAGCCTCCGGGGAACTCAGAAGCGTCTAAACTGACAATCTCAGTGAGTGTAGTTAACTCAGGCTTAGCATCAACATGTACAAAGGGCATCTGGTCCAACACAGGAACTCCCAACATCGCAGAATACTCCTCCAAAGTGGGTGCCAGAATATAGTCGGGAAATAAGAAACACCTCAGCTGCGGCTCATAAAACTGCATCAAAGTATATACCCCAGTCGTCTCAAATGCTGAAGGTCTGTACAACAAACTAAGCAATCTCCCATAAGATACTCTGAACTCAGCCCTCACTCTCTCATCTGCTAGAGCAACTAAACCCAGCAAGGAACTGATCTCTGGTGAATGCAGCCGGTAAGCAACTGTCCTCTTCAGGGACTCCATGTCTGGCTAGAGGATATACTAGAATCAGAGGGGAATGATCACCTGCAACATAAATACATGTTAATGAAATGCAGTCATGAAAATGCACATGCATATGCAAACAAGGGATCAAGTGCAATGCTGGTGAACTGTGCTGCTTTGTACTGAGGCCTGAGAACCATCAAATCTTCATCTAAAACCAAACCAACCACTCAAAAGAAACCTGCAACCACATCTCACTGACAGAGTTAAACCAGGTATTATGAGGTCAAAGGTTTCCTGCAAACAACCCACCTACCCCTCACAGGTATGTACTTAACTCGCAGACGAGGTACGACATCCTATGCGGGTTTAACGTCACAGACTTTCAAGAGTAATGATACGATACCCAGAAGGTGTGGCATCATCATCCCTTGAAGCGGCCTCACTTAGTTGAATCCCAATTGATAGGTCCTCAGAGTCGACAATCCTCGGGTCAGACAACTTGTCGAGATCTAAGGGCCAGGCAAGAAGCATCAAAGAGAATCTCGTCCGAGCGTAAATTTCGCGGCTAGCTGGTGCGAGCTAAGCAAGCAGGCTAACCACTACTCTCTACTTCTAAGTCTATGTGTAACCTCAAGCCCAGGTCCGGCTTATCTCTCAACAGATTATCCCTTCCCACAACAGCAATAACAATATAAAGCTGATAACAAAATGCGGAAAGTAAAGACAGAAAGGTAAATCTATACAACATCCACGACAGGAAAACAAGCGCTAGGATTGACTCGCATAGGGGATATTCCAGTCCCCAGCAGAGTCGCCAGCTGTCGCTACTGCAAAAATCGGCGCCGGCTGAACAGAAGAGTCGCCACCGTGCGTTATTTATCCCAACGGAGGGAAAGGAAACGCTCGAAGTAAACCTACCGCAAAGACGGGAAAGGAATGGTCATTGCAGCCAAATCCTGGGTTCGGGAGTCGGTTACGCAAGGGGAAGGTATTATCACCCCTCACGTTCGTCGTACTCGACGGGATCCACGCTTGTTTTCTAGTACGGATTGTTATTCTATCTACTCCACAGGTCTGGGGTTAAAAGGAAAAGAAATGACTCAGCAAAGTATCGCACTTTATGTCTACGTATTCCCGTCTGGAACGAGAAATCAGAGTCAATGTAGTTCGCCTACCTACGGGAAAGGAGGGGAAGGTTGCTCGCTAGGATACAACATCCTATGCCTACGTACTTTCATACAACATGAAAGATCAGAGCAAACATAGTTTGGGCTATGGAAGACACAGATTTATCTGACTGTTTTTTATCTTTCTGAAAAGGTTTTCTCCTGATTACGGGTCCAAGCGGACAAAAATGACACTTTGATGTTTGTTTTCAGTCTTTTACGCAAGAACTGTTTTTTAGGGTGTTTGCAATCTCTGACGCACTAGAGACTATGATTTGAGAGTGACTACGTCGTATGTCACCCTAGGGGTAACACACTGAGTAGTCAGATTACTGAAGAGTGACCCTCCAGCAATCCTCTCTCAAATAGCTTAAGGCTCGTAGCGTACGACATCGATTATCCTTATTACTGTGTTTTGAACTGTTCTGAGATAGAAGAGAAAGAATTCTAAAAACCTAGGGTTTGAAAAGGGAATCAAAACTACCCTAATGTTGTCATGCATGGGTTAGAATCCTAATGTCTGTCATAATTCCCTCCTGCACAGAGGAAATCAGAGATCCTAGGGGATAAACGGAAAAGAAACAGCATATACAGTAAACAGTAAATATGCATGAGATGCAGCAGTACAAGCGAGGCAAAGGAGTCTCACTCAACCTCGAACCTGGGAAAACAATAGGCAAAGTGAAACAGCTTCACTTCAAACCTAAGGGGCAAGATGAACAAGCCAACAAACAATACATAAAAAGAAATAAAATCCAACACCAGCTCTGACAGCAACACTAGCTCCTACAGTAAGCAACTCAAACAGCACCGGCAAACAGTTGATTAACAGCAAACAATTGACAGTAACAACTTCTCCCAGCAATACCCCACTCTTCAACCTCCCTCAAGCTTTAGATAAGCTCCTATCTGCAATAAACCTCCAAGCTCTAGCAAGCAATAGACCTCAATCAGTAGACAGCTTCAAACAGCAGCAAAACCCTAGTCTTCAACAGATACCCAGCTTTGACAGGTACAAGCTTCTTCTTCACCAGTCTTCAATGAACTTCATCTTCAATAGGCTTCCATCTTCAAGGCAAGCACTCACAGGAGAGAATCAACTAAGAGATGAAGTTGAAATGTTAAGAGGCTTAATGATAACCCAAGGAAATCACTAAGATCTTAACACAGCAAGTGAATGTTATCCTCAAGGTTCTACCCAATCAAAGCATGCTCTACATCCCTCCTAAGGAGAGATAGAACTTCTTTGGGGGACCTTGTGTCATAGGATGGAATAGAGGCACAAGAAATTCTCTATGTTTGACAGAAGAAATCAGTCTACTCTAAAGCTCTCCCTATGTCTCCTATCTCCTAAGTCTTCAAAAGCAACCTTCCAGGATGAGAATCTTCATGCTTCAAGCTCCATCATTTGTCTCCAATCATCTCCAAGGTTTTCATTAGCTCCAACAGGCAAAACTCAAACCCCAACACCCAATTGAAATGCCCAAAACCCAACAAACAAAACAACATCCCAAGGGGGAAACACACCAATAACAACCAATTTGCAAAAATCAAATAAAATAGTAATACTCATCCTAAAATCCTAGATTAATTTCTAAGGGAACCTAACTATGTACCCTATACCCCACATAAACCCCAATGTTGCACCCCAAAATTTGACCAACCGGTTCCCATATCTGGTTTATGTTTCGACGCATTTTGCATTCGCATTCGCATATTGCATGCATTGCAATTTTCTCAGTCAGATCGATTTTATCGGGATTGCAGCCCCTGGCGTTTCAGGCAGTTCAGGCCGGTTTGAATAAGTGTATTTTGAGAATTGGTGCTCGTTCCCTGTTGTTTTCAGGTCATCTCGGTGCCCGGGTTTCGTTACGGTGGCGCAATTGTTCTCTAATCGATTTAATCGGCTTCCTGACATTTTTAAGATTTTTCTTTTATTTTCTAGATTTTTAATGCATTTAATAGATTTTTTAATAGATTTAATTGCTTTTTAGATATTAAATAGGTTAGTATTTTTCCTATAGAATTTAATAGTTTTTTGTAGATTTTAAATCGATATTCCTTTCTTTTTTTTAATAGATTTAATAGATTTTTAACATTTTAGATATTAGTTTTTTATCATTAAATAGAGTAGTTTGATATAGATTTTAATATAGATTTTAGATTTTTTTTAATAATAGTCTTTTTGATATAGTTTAAAAAAGGGGAATATAATAATGTTAGATTAGATTTTTAATTGGTTTAATACATTTAATATAGAATTTAATAGGTTTTTATAGATTTTATTAGTTTTTTAATTGATTTTCTAGATTTAATTGGAATTTTTAAATAGATAAATAGATATTAAATAATCTTTTTCTGTTTTTTAATAGGTTAATTAGGGTTAATTTTGTTTTTTAGGGTTAATTAGGGTTTTTTATTATTGATTTTCGTTTAGTCTTTAATTAGGATTAATTAGAGGTCTTGATTAAGGTTTTTTAGTTAATTTTCGTTTAGTTAATTAGGGCTTTAATTAGAGTTCATTAGCACTTAATTGGGTCTTAATTAATCAGAGTCCTTAATGGGCCATTATCCAGTCAAGCCCATTCAGAGAGGTCCACGAATTGTCAAGTGTCATTTAAATAGAGATGTCACGCGTGGGTCCATTTTTTCAGCCACCTCACACAGCCTTGCCAACTCACAGATCCACTATTCCTCTCTCCTCACACGTGTTGCACTCTCACTCTCCCTCAACGCCACTTGTCCGCTTCAGACTCCACCACCACAACCCCTCACCGCATGCGCTCCACCTGTCCCCCACCAGTCCCTTGCCGGAAATCTTCATCGGAGTACATGCAACCACCGTCAGCCGCCGTCACCCTTCGCCGGAACCCTTAACCGTCGCTGGAAACAGTAATTCGCCGAAAAAATCATCAGAATCATCATTCTTTTCCAGATTACCAGAAATCCTCAAAGATCTCACCCAAGATTCAGGCTCAAATCTACACTAATCTTCACGATTTCCTCAGATTCATCAACAATTCATCGCTGATCTTCACCAGGATCTTCGTTTTGGCATTAATTCGTTCGTCACCGATTCATCCATATTCAAGAGCTATTTCCATAAATCTTCAAGCGAGCTCAAGAACATTCATCTTCCTCCTCTCTAGATTTTCCAGAAACGTCAAAGATATCATCAATCTGCAAGCGTCTTCGCCAAGAACGGTCATCAAGATCGCTCCAGATTTCAGCTCTCTTCAAGATCTGCACAGATCCTCGCACGTTCAATAGAGATCTCCAACGACGTTCGTCAGGTGTTCTCGTCAAAACTCCCAAGTGATCTTCACCGTCCAAGCTTCAAGATTCGTAGATCTTCACGCGCCTTCAGCTTCGCCATCTTAATCAAGTGCGTCCAGACGGTACCTTCTTCATAGCGCTATCCAGGTTCCCTTTTCTCCTTTATTCTGAACTTGTTGATTCTTGTCGTTTGGTTAGTTGAAGAACTAGGTTTTGAGTTGGACGACGTTGAGGTAGAGGAGATCGTTTGAGCTGAGATTGTGTAGGTTTTTAGTATTAGCGTTGGATTTTTCTGAGGAATAATGTTGGTGGACGGATTTAGAATGAAGGTTTGTGGTTTGAGTTATGGTGTTAGGGTTTTTTCAGAGGATGGAGAGGGAGAATGGAGGAGCGCCGCTAGGGCTTTCTGAGAAGGCGATGAACAGTGGAGAGGAACTTGGGATATAGATTTAGGTTTTGTGCTGGTAGGGTTGAAATGGGATTTGGGCCTTAGGCCCGTCGTGGGTGCCTTGTTGATCATACTCCCATTTTTTTCCTTTGACACCCCCCTCCCCTGGTGTGAAGTTCCGGAGAGGAACTTGGGATATAGATTTAGGTTTTGTGCTGGTAGGGTTGAAATGGGATTTTGGCCTTAGGCCCGTCGTGGGTGGCTTGTTGATCATACTCCCATTTTTTTCCTTTGACACCCCCCTCCCCTGGTGTGAAGTTCCGTTATGGGCCTAGGCCAGCTTGCTGTCCGCACCCCCCAGTTTGGGGCCCAACAGGATAACAAGGCGAATAAGCGCTATTCGCCCCCCCCCCCCCCCCCCCCCCCGTTTTTATTTTCCTTGTTTGTGTTTTTTTTAGGCTTTTCTGGATTAATAATGGGCCTAGAGCTTTGATGTTGGCACCCCCCCCCCCCTGAGCCCAATTAGTTTCTGAGCTGTAGAAATTACTATTTGCCACGCCTTTTTTTTCAATTTTAATTGATTTTCATTTTATTTTATGTTTGCATATAGGTTAGTCAATAAATCATAACAAATTGAAAAATGGTTATTTTTGCATGGGATTTTTCCCCTCATTTTCATAAAAACATCAAGGAAATTATAAAAGAATAAAATTGGCATTTCATTCATTTTTTATTTTCTGGTGCATTTTTACATTTTATGGCATTTATTTCATTTTCACTTGGTATATGTTACTTGATGAATTTAGTATGGTCATTGTATTTCATATTTTGATGTAATTCTTTTTCCTATGGTTAGATTAGAGTATTAGGTTCCCCCTGGAATTTTATCACATTTTTGTGATTTAATTTAGGATAGTTTTGAACCATCAACTTTAGGGTGATCAGGATTAGGATTTCACAACAATTAGGTGCAGTTTAGGGCATAGTTTTGGGATTTTAAAATTGATTTAGGTCTTGGGGTTTATATGGGATATAGGGTACATAGTTAGGGCCCCCTAAAAATTTAATTAGGATTTTATATTGAGTTTTACTATTTTTACCTGATTTTTGCAAATTGGTTGATATTGGTGTGTTTCCCATTTGGGATATTGTTTTGATTGCTTGGGTTTTGGGTATTTCTTTGGGGTGTGGGGCTTGGGCTTGGCTTGTGGAGCATGGGGAAGCATGTGAGAAGATTGAAGACAAATCATGGTGCTTGTAGCTTGGGGATTCTTGTGCTTGAAGGTGCTTGTTGAAGATATAGGAAAATAGGGGAAAATAGGCAGAGATTTAGATTAGACTGAATTCTTCCACAAACATGGAAAGCATCTTGTGCTTCCATTCCTCCCAATGACTAAAAGTCCTTCTAAGATATTCACATCCCTCCTTTGGAAGGATAAGTGGCTTATCTTGGAAGTAGAACTTTGAGGGAACCTGTCTCTCATAATGTTAAACACTTATAGGCTTCCTTTGGTTGTTAATAAGCTGTTTAGCATTCAACTTGTTCTGTTAAGTGATTCTTTTCTGGAGTGCTTGCCTTGAAGAAAGAATCCATTGGAGATAAGAAGTTAATTTCATTGAAGATGGATAAAGGAGAAGCTTGTGCCTGTCAAAGCTGCTCAGCTGTTGAATTAGGGTTTTAATGCTGTCTGAAGCTGTCAACTGTTGGGGTTCATTGCTTGCTAAAGCTTGGTGTTGCTGGGAGTTTAGAGGATCATTGAAGAGTTGATTTTGGGGTTCCTTTGAAGATGTTACTGTTTTGCAGTTAATCAACTGTCAGAGTTTGATGTTTGTTCAGAGCTACTGCTGTAGGAGCTGGTGTGCTGTCAGAGCTGGTTTTGGGGTTTTATTTTCTTTGCTGTATTGTTTGTTAATTTTCCCATAGGTTTGAAGTGAAGTTGTTTCACTTTGCCTATTGTTTTCTCAGGTTCGAGGTTGAGTGGGACTCCCTTGCCTCGCTTGTATTGTTGCATCTCATGCATTTTACTACTTTACTGTATATATGCTGTTTCTTTTCCGTTTATCCCCTAGGATCTCTGTTTCTCTCTGCGCAAGAGAGAAATATGACAGACATTAGGTGTTAATCCATATATGATAACATTAGGGTAGTTTTGATTCCCACATCAAACCCTAGGTTTTAGAGTGTCGTTCTCTTCTTATCCCAAAATCATTCAAAACACAGTAATAAGATTTTAAACATCAATAAAAGACAGTTCTTGCGTAAAAGACTGAAAACCAATCAAAGTGTCATTTTTGTCCGCTTGGACCCGTAATCAGGAGAAAACCTTTTTCAGAAGGATAAAGATAAACAGACAAATTTGCGTCTTCCGTAGCCCGAACTATGTTAGCTCTGATCTTCCATGATGTGTGGAAGTACGTAGGCACAAGACGCGAAGTCTTGGCGAGCCAATTCCCTGTAGTTTCCCGAACTACGATGACTCTGACTTTCTCTCTTGAGAATACGTAGGCATGGAGTGCGATGCTCTATCGAGTCAGTTTCCCTCCGATTAGATTTAGCAGTCATAGATAGATTATTTTGCATCCTTTAGACGAACCAGCAAGCGTGGATCCCGTCGAGTACGACGGACGTGAGGGGTGCTAATACCTTCCCCTTGCGTAACCGACTCCCGAATCCAGGATTTGGTTGCGACGACCATTCCTTTCCCGTCTTTGCGTGAGGTTTACTCTGAGCGTTTCCTTTCCCTCCGTTGGGATAAATAACGCACAGTGGCGACTCTTCTGTCATAGCCGGCGCCGATTTTCGCAGTAGTAACACCCAAGGCCTAAATCAAACCCTAAGTCTCTAAACCATGCCCTAAACTACACCTAAGTGTTGTAAACCCTAATCCTAGCACCCTCATTCAAAACTAGCCTAAATTTCATCATAAAAATATGAGAAAAATTTCTAAGGGAGCATGCATCTCTAATCTAATCAGTCCAACAAGAATCAACTCAAAAACACTCACCAATCTCTCATACTAAATTCAGCAAAGTAAGGTATCAAACAAATGCAAAATAAAATCAATAAAATGGTAAAATATGCCAAAAATATAAAATGCAAGGAATAAATATTTTTATTGTTTTATTAAATTCTAGAAACCCTAAGGAAAACAAGGAAAAAATTCTCATCCAAAAATGTTCTTTTTTCAATTTATTATGAATTTTCTAATTATCCTAAGTGAAATATGAAAATAAAGTGAAAATAAGAGAAAATAAAAAAAGGGCGTGACAAAAAGCAATCAGAACTAGTTCATTTCACCAATTAGGCCCAGAGGGGGTGTTAGTAGCCAGCGTGCATTAAGCCCAAACATAGTCAGAATATAAAATGAAACAAACAAAGACAAATGGAAAAAGTTTGGTGAGAATAGCAATGATTCCATGTGTGTTTTCAAGTGGGCCTGGTAAATGGGGTGTGGTTAGCAACATATACTTAAGCCCGTCCAAAGAAGTTAAATGAAACGGTGCGTTTCGCTTCTTTCAGACTCCTTCACAAATTCTCGCTCGCTCGTGGCCGTTGGATGGTGCTTTGGTTAAAGGTCTCCTCGTGATCTAAGGGTGATGGAGTCATCTCCTACCTTTTGAAAGCTTGGAGGGAAAAACGCCATGGTTGAGCAGAGCTTCAACCTTCTTCTTCCCCAAATCCCAGCTCCATTAATCTTTACCAAAACTTAATCCTAATAACCTCATCTGGCTCGTTTTTCCACAAGGAATTCACTCATGCTATCCATTATCATTGAAACCTTCTCCTTCTCAAACACGAATGCATCTTCAAAAATGGCTCAATCAAGAATCATCACCAAACTCAAAATTGAATAGCTTAACATCAACTACACCTCACACTGAGTAAAATCCACCATCAAACTAGGTTTAATCCTCAAGAAACCTCAAGATATAATCATGAACAGAAATGGTGTCATCTACGAAAATGTCTCCAATCCTTGAATTTCTTTACCAGAAAGTTCCTAGCAATGATCTACATCTCATCCAACCATCTAAACCCTAACAATTATACCTATATCAAGCCATAGGATAAGATTTACATACCTGCAAAAATCGAGTGAACAGACCAAGCAATCCTTCAAATTAAGCTCCAAGATTTTCCAGATAGCTTCAATGATGTATGATCAAGCTTCTGTATGCAACAAATTGGGTTGAATCTTCTTGAATCACCAAACTCGATTTTGACTTGCAGGATGAAAACTCAAAGTGCTATCTCACTATTCTTCACAGTTCTTGATCACCAATCTATCTGGAATCAATCACCAACACATGATCAAGCTTCTGAGTGCAAGAATTTGGATTGAAATGGAGTGAATTGGTGTAACCGATTCTGTTATGCAAACTGAAAACTCAATGTTCAATCTCTCCAATCTTTCTCAATCTACACCAACCAATGCTTTGAACCTCTTCTAATCCTTATATAGAATGTGTATGATCAATCTAGAAACTTCTGGAAAGCTCTATATGAGAAATCCAATTTCTCATCTCTTGAAATTTTCATGACAAGCTCCATACATGACAGTCACATATCAGCTTGTGTTTGCCCTTGCTTTGTGTTCAATTTCTCTCCAAATGAGATTTAGGAAGTGTTTGGATTGAGTAAAGCCTTGGTTATGCCTTGAAGAGTGGTTTTGCAATTGTTACTTATGATGTAAGTAACCATTTTACAAAGGAAGTCATTGAATTAACCCTCAACTCAAAAATGTGGCAATGTCAATGTTTTCAAAATATGTTTTCCAATCAATTTGGTATGTCATATGGCTTGGTTTGGACTTGTAGATCAAAAATCCCAATTTTCCTCCTTGGTTCATTTAAAATTCCCCCTTATTTTAGGTCATTTTTGTGATTTTGTGAAGCAATCCATTCCAAAATCTCATGACCTATTACCTAGCCTAAAAACATCATTTTGAACACATCTCATGTTGAACATTTTTCCATTTGAGGAGTGGAAGATGGAGATTTTGACCTATGTTGGAAAATGACCTATAATCATTAATACCCAAAATACCCCTGGATTGCCAAGATCATAACTTGAGTTCTACAAATCCTCTTGAGGACTTATAGTACTCTATGGAAAGCTAAGATCATGATCTACAACTCTTATATTGGCCAAGAATCCATTTGAAAACTCCATCATAGGAAAATGTTGCTTGGAAGTCAAGTGACTTTCACAGATAAATTTCAGTGCCCTCTGATGACCCATAACTTGCAAGAACCATAACTTGAGTTCCACAAATCTTCTTGAATACTTCTAGTACTAAAATTAAATCTATTGAGAAGGTATACAAGTTTCATGTTGACCAAGGATCCATTTGAAACTTTCATTTTGACTTATCTGGCTTGGAAGTTAAGCCTAAATTAGGGGATTTTACACTGAAACCCTAATTTAGTAACTCCTCCTCCTCTTGATTCTCTTTGATTTATCCTTGGCACAACACCACAAATGTATCAACATATCAATTCATGAATCCCACAACCTCCAATTAAGCATTGATGTTCTTCAATCACTCAGTTGACCTAGGGTTGACCCAGATGATACCCTAGTTGACTGCACTTCAACTGTGGCTCTTGTACTTGAATCAATGACTTGTATCATCTCCAATATGACGCTCTAGACATCTCATAAGCTTAGTACACATTCCATACCCTTAATTCATAGCTCATACCCCCATTGATAAACCTCAATACACCTCGAATTAGGAGAGAAGTCCACTGGTTGACCCTCAAACTTCTCAAAGCTTCAAACATGACTTGATGACTTGGATTGTCTTAAGCTTGAATAAAGTCCCTTGATGCTTCTTTAGATAATAATGACACTTGATCCCTTGTTGGATGTCTTTCTATGCTATGCTATGCAAATGATTAGATTATGTACATGATTTACTATGCAAATGACAATGTAATTAAAACATAAATCAGGTGAAATAGGTTGAGCAAATTTTAGGGTGCAACACCACCTCCATCATTTGAACCCATTACATCTGATCAACCTGAACAACCAAAAGTATCTGAACCACAAATTCAAACTGACTCTGTTCCCACTGAACCAATACCTTCTACACTCCCAGAATCCACACCAACAGAATCTGTACCACAACATACATCTGAAACTCCCCCACCAGAACCACAAACTTCAACACCTACAGAACCAACACCACTAGAACAAACACAACCAGAAGAAATTCTAACTTCTGATCAACAACCAGATATTCCTGAACCATAATCTATCCAACCATCTGAACCTGTCATATCTGACTCTGATGTGTTAGATATTCAACCTCTGACAACTCTGGTTGAAATCTCTTCCACATCCTTTCATTCATCTGAATCATCTGATTCATTTGAATCTGACTTACCACCAGAAATTAACTCACCTCCCTCACTTCGTGGCTATGAACCTAGAACTTCTGAGTTTGTTTCCTTTACTTCTTTCAAACCATATCCCTCTGATCCCCTTCCATATGGCCTAAAACTCAAAAACTTCTATATCAGAAAAGAAGCATCTGCACCTACCATTCCACATAAACATATTTCTTCAACTATCCTTCCATCTGTACTTCAAACCTATCTAAAACAACTACCAGGTCTCATTCCATCTGAACCTCTGCACTCTCAAAACTCTATTTTTATTCCCTATACCTCTACACCATTTGATGTCATTCCCTCTGCATCAAATTTCAAACAGTTCCTGTTTCCCAAATCATCTACATCCAGACTCAAAAATTTCATTTCTTCTGAACAACCCTCATTACCTTCTTATCCTCGTCCTCTGTTCATTATCCCAACCTCTACCATACCACCCCCACCAGAACAACCCAAACCATCACCTCTAGAAGCCTACCTTAAACCTAAATCTAGGTTGAATGTTGATGTTTTATTTGCTAATTTTAAGAAAGAGATAAGGATGAGTTTAGACTCTGTGAAGAAGGAATGTCTCTCAAGCATCAATCCAGAAGCTTCTGAAGAATGCTGGAATAAGTTCATTGCCAGATTCAACTCTGTGGCTTCTAATTTGAAGACCATTTGCTCTGATGACGCAAAGGTCAGATTTGCTGAAGTTGTCAGACATACGCTATGGAATGTGAACAGATCTCTAACATTGCTTCTTAAGGATGCACCTTCAACTTCTAGAGTTACTGCTACCTCTAAGACTCTTGAAGAATCTGCTCCTGAAGTCACTCTAGAAACCAATCCATTAGCTCTGATGATTGTTGACCAACCATATGAATCTGTGCCTCCAGAATCTGCATCTGAAATGGTTATTGACTCTGCTCCTAATCCTGCATCTGAATCTGCTCCTGCTACTTCCTCTGAAGTTAAGAAAGAGCATCCAGACTTAGAAGACAAGATTGTTGTGCTGGAAGCTGGTCAATCTGAAATTAAGTCTTGGATGGAAAAGCAAGATGAGAAAACAGACAACATACAGAAATGGATGGCTAAGCAAGAGGAATCTACTTCTGAGATGACCCACATCCTTAAACTTCTTGCATCTCGCTTATCTTAGTTCTTATGTTTGTGCACTTTAAGTGTTATTTTGTTCTGTTTCTGCTTTCTCTGAACCATGTTTTGTTCTGATGTACTCTGATTATCTATGAATGAATATGTCTGTTTGATTATTTGTTGATGTTATCAGATTTATACTATTTTTCTTCTATTATCCTTTTATTTGTCTTTAAAAGTTTTCTTTTTGATATGACAAAAAGGGGGAGAAAAAGAAATTCTGATTGTTCAAATATAAATCGTTACTAAAATGAAATTCAGACATGATAAATTATATTTAACATGAATTTTTAGTGTTTCGGAACTATTGAGTTCATCTGACAAAATTCATTGAAGTTACCCTGAGAATCCCCAAACCAGATTTTTATTCCAACCAGGTTCTGATTACCAGGCTCTGATAATTCAAACCAGGCTCTGATTCTAAAGAAAATCAATAAAAGTAAATCAGGCTCTGATTTTGGAAATTAAATCAAGCTATTTCCAGGCTCTGTTTCTGGAAAGCAAATCAGCTCTGATTCTGGAAAGTTTACTCTAACTAGGATTTCTAATCAGGCTCTTAATCTGAAAAGTTTACTCATGCAAAAAGGGAAGTATTTTCTTCTATTAGAGTATTTATTTCAGGGGGAGATTCTTTATCTCAGGGGGAGTTATATATTTATCCTTTTTATTGAACAAAATTTCCTATGTTTTTGTCATCATCAAAAAGGGGGAGATTGTTAGAACACATATTGATGCTCAATATATCTTTATGTTTTGATGATAACACTAATGAAATTTTGTATTAAGAAAATATATACTCTAATTTTGCTCAAGTGTTCTGTGTTTCAGATATTAAAATAAATATCATTATGGAAGCAAAATGCATCTGAACAGCAAGTTATGCAAAGCTCTGAAGCATCAGAAGCAACTCATTAGAAGACTCTGAGCACTGCCAGAAGAGACTCTGAAGCAGAAGCTGCAGAAGACTCTGAAGCAGAAGCTGCAGAAGCATCTGAAGCGTAGCTGAAGATTTTGTATGAAGAGTTTAAAGCATTGTTTCAGAAGACTCTGAATGTACTTTACGCTGCAAGTACAGAGGCTCTGACAAACAATATGCTCTGATCAGATCACTCACACTAAAGCACTTTTGCTACAACTCTGATATCATTGAATTTGATCTGAAGAACAAGAAGCACATCAGAGGATCTGATGTTGTTTATGTTTGAAAAGATGTTAGCACGTGAATAGACTTGGTACTATTCTCAATGTCCTCTCCAACAGAACTATTCCTTATTTGTGATAGACACAAGGATTCAGGAAAAAGGCATTTCTCTGAACATTCTACTTGTGAGAAAGGAACAGTCATGTGAAGACAAAAGGCTACAGCTACTCTACTTGCACAGTCTTCAAGCATTGGACTTTCAGCACTATAAAAGGACGTCTTCTACATCTCTTCAAAGTTGAAGAAATTGAATCAATTGAAATTATTCTCAACTCTCATACAATCATTCAAAGCTGAATAGTTTTATCTTTCGTTCTTAATCTTGTGTAAGAAATCACAGTTGTGATTAAAGCTTGTTAGAAGCAAACTCAAACACACTTGTTAGTTTACATTTATTTGTAAAGGTTCCTTAAGAAGTTCAAGTTGTTGGTCAGTAGTTCTTGAGAAGACTAAAACAGTTGTTCTTAGTGTTTGACACTGTAATCTGTTTGAATATAGTGGATTAAGTCCTTGTGGAGAAAGGCAAATCACTCTTGATAGGGTGGACTGGATTAGTTGAGTTCAACGAACCAGGATAAAAATCATTGTGTTTTTATTGCCATAATCTTTTCTAAACCCTTATTCAACCCCCCCCCCCCCCTTCTAAGTGTTTTTCTCACCTTCAATTGCCAGATGGCAAATGGTACTGACGGAGTATGATATTCAATATGTTTCCCAGAAAGCCATCAAGGGAAGTGTTTTGTTTGAGTACCTTGCCGATCATCCTATCGAAGACTATCAGCCAATGAAATTTGAATTCCCTGACGAGGATATCATGTTCCTTAAGATGAAGGACTGCGAAGAACCACTACCCGACGAGGGGCCAGAGAGGGGTTCTCAGTGGCGATTGATATTTGACGGTGTTGTCAATTTGTATGGAAGCGGAATTACAACTCCCCAGGGGTCCCACATCCCGTTCACTGCCGGATTAACTTTTCCGGTCACCAACAACGAAGCGGAATATGAGGCATGCATCATGGGTTTAGAAGAAGCCATCGATCTAAGGATCAAAAATCTTGATGTATATGGTGATTCAGCACTTGTGGTCAATCAAATCAAAGGAGAGTGGGAGACTCGTCAGCCCAATTTGATTCCTTATATGAATTATGCGAGAAGGTTGTTGCCGTTCTTCGATCGGGTGGAGTTCCACCATGTACCTCGAGCGGAGAATCAGATGGCTGACGCCCTAGCTACTTTGGCTTCGATGTACAAAGTAAATTTCTGGAATGAAGTCCCCAGAATTGTCATCTCTCGTCTTGACTGACCTGTATTTGTTTTTGCCATTGAGGAAGCCTCCGATGGCAAGCCGTGGTTCTATGATATCCAGAACTTCCTCAAGACCAAGGAGTATCCGGTGGTTGCATCGACCCAGGATAAGAAGACTCTTAGGAGGTTCTCTGGAAATTTCTACCTCAACCCGGATGGGGTTCTCTACAAGTGGAATCATGATCTCATACTACTCATATGTGTGGATGAAAAGGGAGCAAGTTTGCTTATGGAAGAAGTCCATGAAGGCACATTTGGTACGCACGCCGGCGGACATGCCATGACTCGAAAGATATTACGAGAAGGGTATTATTGGCTGACGATGGAGTCGACTTATTTCAAATTCGCGAAGAGATGTCACAAATGCCAGATCTACGCAGACAAAATCCATGTGCCGCTGTGCCCGTTGAATGTCATGTCATCCCCGTGGCCGTTTTCCATGTGGGGTATTGATATGATCGGTAAGATCGAACCCACTGGATCTAATGGACACCGCTTCATTTTGGTAGTCATCGACTACTTCACCAAGTGGGTGGAGGCATCCTCGTACGCTAACGTGACCAAACAAGTGGTAGCTAGATTCATAAAGAAGGACATCATCTGCAGATATGGAATTCCCGAGTGAATCATTATTGACAATGTTTCGAATCTAAACAACAAGATGATGAAGGAGTTATGCCAGAACTTCAAGATTGAACATCACAACTCATCGCCCTATCGGCCGAAGATGAATGGCGATGTCGAAGCGGCCAACAAAAATATCAAAAAGATAGTGCAAAAGATGGTTGTCACATACAAAGATTGGCATGAGATGTTGCATTTTGCTCTGCACGGTTATCGTACGACGGTGCGCACATCAACCGAGGCAACTCCTTTCTCACTAGTGTATGGTATGGATGTTGTCCTACCGCTGGAAGTCGAGATTCCTTCTTTGAGAGTTCTGGTCGACGTGAAACTCGATGAGACAGAATGGATAAAGAACAAATTGAATCAGTTGAGTCTGATGGATGAAAAGAGGTTAGCTTCCATCGCGTACAGTCGATTGTACCAAAGCCGGATGAAGAAAGCTTTCGATAAGAAGGTGCGTCCTAGAAGCTTTCAGACGGGCGATCTCGTGCTGAAAAAGATTCTCCCACCACACTCCGATCATAGGGGCAAGTGGACTCCCAACTACGAAGGTCCATATGTTGTCAGCAAGGTCTTCCCGGGAGGAGCCTTACTGTTATCCATGATGGACGACGAATATTTTGCATCCCTTGTGAACGCAGACGCAGTTAAAAAATACTTTGCTTAAAATGACCCGCTGGAAAGAAAAAAAAAAAGAATATCCAGGCAAAAATGGGGCATCCCGGCGAACCAGAAAAATAAAAAGGTTCGGGCAAAAATTAGGGATATAAATGAAAAATGTACACCAGCAAAGTCGAAAACCTGAAAGGGCGGCTTTGGCAAAAAAGGGTATCCCGGTGAATCGAAAACCCGAAAGGGCGGTTTAGGCAAAAGTTAGGGATTAATAAAGCAAATGATTGCAGTCCACGTGTGAACTTTCGTTGCTTAGTGGTTTGGGGAGACCTGAGGGCCGTTTATCCGAATCAATCTCTTCTGAAGACGAAGCGTCGAAGAAGTATCGAAGTCGAGTGGGTCATAGAGGGATCAACTCATGGTGTTCGTCTACACCGCATTGCCGATGTTTGTGTATATATTGTTGTATATTTCTGTGTATACTTGCGTAGCTGCCTCATTCTAGGAGCTTGCATCTGTTGTAAAACACTTTGCCTATTTACAGGCTCATTTATCAATAAACATATACTATTCAGTATTCTGTTTGCTTGATGTTTGTTTTAGCTTTTATCTGTTTTGTTTGCGAAAAAACGCCCGATGTTTTTGTTAAAATGCGCATACATAAACTTGCTGGCCTAAGCCAATAATTGTTAAAACATTGAATTACCTGAACATTGTCACAGATGATAACCTTGATGGGTCCCTTTGTGAAGGGTATCTTGTCTGTTTGTTCATTTTGTTGCAGGGCTGTCACCCTTCAGGAAGTATACCAAAGATGCATCCTAGGCTGGATCATCATATCCCCAGCTGAGTCATGTACAAGATGTACACCCGTTCCCAATAGTGGGTCAACATGCAGTTTCTCGTAGCAGATTATCTGTAAGCTTTCAGCTCTCTATAGTTCAGACTGAAGTCTCCGGCAGAGTGGAGCTCCCCACAGAGTTGTGTTATTTCCGGCAGGTAGGACTTATTCCAGCGTCTGGTTGTCTATCCTCGGGCGAGTTTGCAGTTCCCCAAGAGAGCCGAATCCTGGACGGCCGTTCAGGTCATTGTTTGTATTCTCCAGCAGGTGAGAGTGTTTTAATAGTTGTTGCTATACTTCTCCATCGGAGTTCGTATCTCCAGGATAGTTATATCCGCGAAGACCGTGCAGTTTATTTCTGTGGTTGGCATCTTTTCCTCAGCAGTTTGTGGTTCGTATACCCAGTTGAGCAGGAATAGGTTCTCGTAGAATTTTTCGTTTCCCAGCGGAAAGTCGTCTGAGGTTCGTCTCCCCAAGTTAAGTCCAATTGAAATTGGTGTGATCTATCTCCTCAGCAGGATGATTCTTTCTTCTCATCAGAATGGTTCCTTCTCTTTGACAGGAGGGTTCTCCCTTCAGCATTTATTTTGCTGATTTGGTTCCGTAGCATTTTGCATGATTGCATAGAATTTACCCTAAACGCGTAGCATTTCCACTCCGTATGGAGCATTACGCCATCGCCTAACATATACATGTGAAGCATGAGCTAGGTGGGTACCGTTTTTGTGTACAGATGTTTCTCCAGCAGAATTGTTCGTTTAAGTTTGTCGGAGTTTCCTCAGTAGAGTTATTCGATTAAGTGTTCCAGAAATCCCAAGGCAGAGTTGTGAAGTTAAATGTATCTTCAATACCCCGCAGAGCAGTATGGTTGAAGATCCTCCTTGCAAGGATCCGACGACGATGTTAGTGGCTATCCAGTTCAGATGATGTGTTTCTCGGTATGTGATGGTGATGTCCAAAGTTTGCCAAGATTGTGATTCTCCATTTATAAGACGGTGATGTCAGGAGGTTATTAGAGAAGATTGCTCGACGGTGATGTCAGAGGTGTATCAGCTTCATGTGGCGGCGATGTCAGTAGTTGGTTACCTACTTCATGGGTGACTGATGGCGAGATCAAGTATGTTACCTCCAACAGAGGACTGACGGTGATGTCAGATGATTCCTTCTGATTGATTAGTAAATCCTAACGGTGATGTCAGATGATTTCTTCCGATTGATTAGTAAATCTTGACGGTGAGGTCAGATGTTTCCCTTCGACTTGAGGTCGATACTTGACGGTAATGTCAGATGGGTCCTTTCAACGTGAGGACAATACTTGACGGAGTTACTTAAGGAAATTCTCCAGAATCCCCAGTGGAGTCAAAAATTTCTCCCAGACTTGATGACAAAGTCCAACCCCCATGTATTTCTCATAGACTTAATGACGAAGTCCGATTGCGAAATTTCCCCAGACTTGATGATGAAGTCAGACAGTAATATCCATTTCCTTACCGACTTGATGAGGAAGTCCGGAGGTGAGGTTAAAGAGGTCTGCCCATGGATGCAGAATGCCCGACGGTAAACTCAGTTATCTTCATCAGACACTGATGAGTCAGTGGTTTCGTCCCAACTTGATGATGAAGTCGGGCGAAGATTTGAAATAGTAATTCACCAGCTTGTTGTCGTGCAACTATCATTTCAGTTTCCGAAGATTTTCCTACCAATCAGAGTATCGTTTACTTGTGCGGTTGGAAAATTTCTGGGTTTATTGGTATTCAACCGTCTTTTACCTTAATTGTTTGAGAGTCGTTCGCTTCTCACCCAGTTAGGTCCAAGCCGTTTGAATAGAGGCAGTTGTTGCACCCCAAAATTTGTCCAACCTTTTTCTTTACCTAGCTTATGTTTCATTGCATTCATAGCATTAGCATTTGCATATCATAGCCCATTTTCAGGGGATTAAGAGAGTTGTGCCTATCAAAAGAAGGATATCAAGGTCTAAGCCTAATCAAAGGGTTGTATTCAAGCTATCCAGTGCTCACTACCCTCAGCAAAAGAAGTTAAAGATCCCCAGAGAAGTGGCTAAAGCCAAGGGTGCATATCTCCTAACTTGAAGATCATGGGAGATCATCAGATGATTTTGAATCCATGGATATGGGTGTCAAGCATTGAGAGAGTTCATGAGATGGCTTGAGAGTCATTATAGAGCTTGGATAATTCATTATGCAAGATATAAGAAGTTACAACCAAGATTGGTGCAATTAGGGTTTCATCTGGTCAACCCTAAGTCAACAGTTGAATTGAAAGAGGTTGAGACCTAATTTCAAGGCCATGTGATCATGGAATGATGTGTTGAGACACCCAAGGGATGATTCCAATACTATCTCATCATGAATCAAGAGTGTGAGGAGTTCCTAGGCTAGGGTTACTATGCTTGACAGTGTAAAATCCCCTGGTTTAGTGCCTAACTTCAAGACCAAATAACTCAAGATGCAAGTCTCACCTCATCTTTACATCCACAAGGAACTTTTAGAGCATGTTCATACCTTTAATTTGAGTACTATAAGTCCTTGATGGAGTTTATAGAACTCAAGTTATGAATCAGACAAGTTACAGGTCATCAGATGAATGTGATTTTGGTACTTGAAAGTCAACCAACTTCCATGCCATTTTTGACCTAGAAGGAGGTCTCACCTGTCCTTGACCCCAACATGAATGTTGTTCCTTATCTTCTTATATTTCCAAAGAGTACTAGAGGTCCATGATTGGATTTGTATAACTCAAGATATGAAGCTTGCAAGTCAAGGGTATTTTGGGAAAGTAAGATTATAGGTCATTTTGGATTATAGGTCCATTTCACCATCATACATACCTCAAATGGAAATTTGTCCAACTTGAAAGTTGCTCAAAATGGGGTTATTTGTTCAACAAAACACCAAGGATCCATTGATATGGGTTGTAGTGAAGATTGGGTGAAGAAATTTCACAAAACAAGATTTAAAGGCTTTAAAGTGGAAAAAATTCAAATCAATTCATGTTGGCTCAAAATATTGCAAACGTGTGCATATTTTGAGTGCATTTGATGTTTTAAACACTTTGGCATCATTGGAATTGCAAGATGAGTCTTATTTCATGGCCAATTTTCATGTTACTTCAAGAATAAGTAACACCACAAACACCAACCATTGATCAAGTTTCAAGGGATTTATCACAGCCATTGGATCATACTCCCCATCAGCTTCATGAATGAAGCATTTTCGAGCAGTCTTGAAGCCATTTTCGTGCATTGACATGGATGAAAAAGTGAAGAAAAGTGAGAAATTGAATTGGACTTTATGGGCCATGATTGGGCTTGGACTTGGTCCAAATGATTTCTATATATCATTTCCACCATGAACAGAAGAGGGTTGGTAAATTTTGGTGCAAGAAACGATTAGAGAAGTTGGAGGAAAAGTTAGTTGGATTTGAAAATCGTTTTTGAGATTCAAGCATTTTTAAGCAGAATCAAGCACAAGAAAGCTTCACCATCAATCATAGAGTGATTCTGGATTGATTTGAGCAAGCTTCACCATCAGATTGTGTCTCTGTTCAAAGCTTTATACAGGTTTCTTTCTCTCCAAAATTCTCCTACATTATGAGTAATTAGAGCTTGATATGTATGTGGTTAGGTTTCCGGCAACCTCTAGATGAATCTAGGATAGGTTAGAGGATCAATTGTGAGAGTTCTTGATAGTGCACGTTTTCTGTTGGCTTTCGTTTTGGACTGTTCTTGAGAGAAAAATGAAAATGAAACATGGAATCGTGATCAGCATGAGATAAGGAAGAGATTGATATCATTTTTGTAGTGTTTAGTGGAGTTTAACATCAGAACACTGTTCCCTTCCGTTCGTCTTCTCCGGCCACCACTGTGTGTTCCCTCCATCTCTCAAGTTTAAATTGTAGAAGATGACTCATAAACCGTTGGATTGTGTGACTTCCTTGACTTGGTATGTAGATCCAACGCGTGAGAATTAGTCTTGGTTAGGCTGACTTTGACTAGGTTGTGTGGCATAGTGAGAAGCGTTGGATTAGATGACTTGGTGAGTGTGTGTCTAGGATTAAGACTCATGGTGCGCCCTAGTCAACTTTGATCCACCAGAGCATTAATGAAATGGTGCGTTTCACTTAATGGCTCTGTGCATGTATGTGGCGTGCCCTAGATCCTTAGATCTGTTGACTGGTACCCTGATCCCGTGGTTGTGGCTTTTTCCCATTTCTTTTATTTTCTTTTATTCATTTCTTTATTTTCTTTTATTATTTGTTTGTTTTTAATTCATTAAAAATAGATAAAATTGCCAAATAATTCTGGAAAAAATCATGGATGTTCATAAAAAATTTCTTTAATTTTGTGAACCATTTAATTTCATTTTTGTTGTATTTTCCATTTAATAGCATTTTTTCCCATTTAATTAGTCTTTTAATAAATGTGAAAAATACACTTGTTCTTGCTGATTTTAGTACTAGATCATGGTATTGATTCAATGTCTATATTTTTGCTTGATATTTCTAGACTCTTTGAGTGAGTTGTATGATTTTTCTTCTGATTTTTAGAGGCCTTTTGATATAGGTTTGAACTAGTTCTTTAGGACCTTCCCCTTTTGAACTTTCCCATAGCATATCCTTAGGTTTAGCATTTGGGTAGTGCCTTTAAGCTTAGAGTTTGGCTCTGAAATTTTTACCATAGGTTTATGATATCCTTAGGAGCCCTTAGGATTTTTGTTAGATTTTTTAGGGATGATTTCCTATATTTCTTAGATTTTACATCATAGCTATTTTTAGGATGACCCTAACTTAGCACTTCACATAGTTTGGCTCCAAAAGTGATCTTTTGCTAACTTTAGGTTCCCCAATCCTTCTTGATAGCATAGTGTATAGGTTGACACCTTTTTAGGACAATTCTCAATGATTGATAGTGTTCATAGATCCCTTAGGATAGACATCCTTTAGTGCTTAGATATTAGGGTTTCTTAGAGGCTTTTGTGGATGATTCCTCTCCTCTTTGTGCTTCCCTTTGCCTTGATCAATTCAAGTTATTCCAATTTTTCCTTGCCCTTAATCTGAGATCCCTCTTGTGAGAGCCTGGTCTTCCTTAGGAAGTACTATGTGCATTCCACAAAGGGGTTGAGCCCATGATGGACTCCTGTACTGATGCACTTCAAATCAAAACCTTAGATTGATATCTAGGTTCTTCTTTAACAATCTCTGTCCTATTGACATAGGATCCCTCTTGTGAGAGCCTGGTCTTCCTTAGGAAGTACTTTGTGCATTCCATAAAGAGGTTGAGCCCATGATAGACTCTTGTGCTGATGCACTTTAACCCAAAACCTTACATTGACATCTAGGACCCACACTCAGTTTCTCTGTCCTATTGACATAGGATCCCTCTCATGAGAGCCTGGTCTTCCTTAGGAAGTACTATATGCATTCCATGAAGAGGTTGAGCCCATGATGGACTCTTGTGTTGATACACATCCAACTTGATGTAGCCTTGGGATGATTTCCTTGTTGCTCTTCTTGTCTGCCTCTCTCCTGATAGATTGTTTGCATGATTGCTGTATTGATTGACTATCTGTTGCTGTGATGCATTAGGATAGTCTTGCATGAGTAGACACTCTTGTTAAGTGCATGATTGCATTGATTGATTCCTATCTGGTTGCTGTGATGCATTAGGATAGATTTGTATGAATATATACTCTTGTTTAGGTGCATGATTGCATTGAAAGGTTGAGCTTGTCTCCCTTTGCTTGGTTGTTTAACTGCTTTCATACTTGCCTTTGCTTGATTGGATTGAAGGTTGAGGTGATCCTTCCTTGCTTGTATGATCTTTTTTCTTCTGTGCTTGTCATTGTTTGCATTAGAAGTTGAGGCTTCCTCCTTCTACTTGATAGATTTGTACTCATCTGCTTAATGATTTTTGCTGGTGTTTACCTCTGGCATGTTCCCTTAGGATTCTCACTTCCTTTGACAAGGATAGTGATGATAGAACTTTAGGATGAATCTATGTATGATAACATATATGACATATTCCTTTCAAACCCAGCAATAGGATCAATCCATTGCATGACAACAGTGGGATGCTTGATAGTTTCCCCTATAGAGTCCTTTTCTCTCTTCTCATCTCAAAATAACAGTAAAACACGTAATAAAAGCAAATTTGTACAGTACGTTACGAGCCTTAAGCCACTTAGGAAGTGGTGATTGGGGGGCCTCTCCTCGATTACCTAGAGTGTTTAGTACACGCCTTAGGGCGATGTGCGACGCATTGGTTCCTAAGTCATAGTCTCTAGTGCAGTATGAGCTACAAACACTTATAAAAATCACTTCTTTCCATAAAAGACAATAACAAACATTCAAACCTTTTTGCCCTATGGGGTATTAATTCAAGGAAAACCTTTTCTGATGAAAAGATTACTGTTAAGCTTCGGTTCTACCACAAACAGGCGTTTTTCCTAACTGCTGGAACTGTCGTTTAACCCTACTCGGGTAAAAACACTCGAACAAGCCTGTGTTCCGTTTTATCCCGAACTACGTAAGCTCTGATCTTTCATACCAGATGAAAGTACGTAGGTACACGATGCGATGTCTTGGCGAGCCACCTTCCCCCATCCTTTTGGTCGTAGGTAGTCGAACTACGTTGACTCTGACTTTCCCATTGCGCGAGGGAGTACGTAGGCCCAGAGCTGCGAAGTTCTGTCGAGTCCTGTCCCTTTTCTTTTGAGCCAGCCTTGGTAGGTATATAGTTAAACAACCCTTTCAGATAAACCAACAAGCGTGGATACTGTCGAGTACGACGGATGTGAGGGGTGCCTAATACCTTCCCCTTGCGTAACCGACTCCCGAACCCAGAGATTTGGTTGCGATGACCGATCTTATTCTTTTCGCTAAGTTTTTCCTGATCGTTTCCTTTCCCTCCTTTGGGATAAATAACGATAGGTGACGACTCTTCTATCTTTGCCGACACCTTTTTTCGCAGTAGCGACACTCATGATTTAGAATTGGTTTTATGAAGATTGATCATTCTTATGCTTTTTGGAATCCAATCGTTTTTGTGTCAAAACCCTACTAGGCTTTTATGCTGGATACTACTACTATTTAAGGAGACGTTCTATTTCACGTGAAGACTCAGACTTTGTGTTTTGAAGCTTGATGTTTTATATTTTTATTTGAGTCTTTAGCTTTGGGTTTGTAATACTCTATTCTAGGGTTATTTTTCGAAGTTAGAAAGATAGGGTATTTGCATTGCAACTGTGATTTATCACTTCATATATTTCTGTAATAGTACAAATATTTTGTAGAGTGTTTGAGTGAAAGTGATAGGAGTCTCAAATTTAGGGAGAGTGTAGATCGAAGTTCATAGGTAGTATTAGGAATAGGACCCTGAACAGGGAAGTTTTGTACTATTGATTATTAAGAATGAATTTTCTTTCATTGAACTAATGCTCTCCAGACGTAGGTGACTTTCTACCGAACTAAATTAACGATTACTTGTGTTATTTATTTTATTCGTTTGATGTTTTTGTTACACCTTCTATCATACATGTTGTTTATATATATATATATATATATATATATATATATATATATATATATATATATATATATATATATATATATATATATATATATATAAAAGAAGATCACTATAAAATTTTGTATCACAATTAATCTGTCATAGCAATTGAATAATTCTTGTAACTAAATGTTCCCCGTATAGCTTAGACACTAGTATATGCACATTTATCAAAAAGTCAAAACATCAAGCAAGTAACATCTTTGTAAACAGAAAGTTGATGACCTTTTTCTGGAATTGACATGCATGCATTTAAATGTTTTGATCACTTGTTTTCTTGTGATTTTCTGGTATTTCATTTGCCCTTTACTTGAAGGTATCTTGCATATTCCAACTTATGGGCCAACATAGATATGACATTATGTAACACTTGTCGAATTATAAGTGGATACATATTTGCATTTCGTGTTGTATGTCATATCTTCACCGTGCATCCTTGACAATTAATACCAAATTCAGATGTGAAATTTAAAGTTTAGATTAAATTATTTATCATCTTTTCACAATCAAAATCAATTTGAAATGTGTCAGATTTAATCGTTTTGTCGTATGTAATCACTTTAATTATTAAAAATTCCAACTTGTAATCAAGCTTAGGTAAGCTTAAAGTTATTACATGGAGATGGGACTAGTTAGATTGAATAAGCACATTACACTGAAGTATATTCCAGTATTTGATAGTGTAATGAAGCGATATTAAGTATCTGATTAATTGGTCGGTCGGTTAGTAGTTAAGTTAAATATTACTAAATTAAGTAGAATTACATTAAGGTCTAAGTTTGATAAACAACTTAGAGAAAGATTTTCAACATATCATTTAATGATTGGTTTACCTAGAGGATTGTTGAAATAATATAAAACATGCATGAAATATTTAGTTTCTATACATTTCTATGGAAAAAAATTTACTTACTTGACGTCATCTAATGGAAAAATCACAATTGTTGCAATGTCTAAATAAAAACAATTATCTCTCCATATATAAAATGTGTGGTGATTTAAAATAGTTTAAATATTTTAACGGCACATGCATTTAAATATTTTGATGATTTGTTTTATTTTATTTTAATGTTTAAAAAATCTTAAGGCTTTGTACAAATTATAACCGATAATAGATATTACAAGAAAAACTGCATATAGTTAGGGGTTAAACCCCTCACTAAAACAAAAAATCCATTATAAAACATCAATTTGCAAGGGGATAGGCCCCATAACTAATTAGAGCATCGCAAATTATTGACTAGGGGATAAACTCCTCGTAAATTTGGCTAAGGAATAAGCCCCTCACAAAATGTCATGAAAAAAATTCATTCTGCTGCACTGTAGACATAGCCACAGAATGGCATAGGCATGTCAGATTATTTGCGAGGAGGTAAACCCCTAACTAACGTACCTGCGTTTTGAATTTAGTGAGGGGTAAAACCCCTAACTGTATGTGTCAGAATTTTGGGACGGGTAAATCCCCTAGCAAATTGTCCTACGTTTTGGAATTTGTGAGGGGTTTAACCCCTAACTAATGATTATAATATTATTTCAAAATTTATAATTATATTTTTTTAATTATATTATTATAATTAAAATAATAATATAATTATATAATAAATTTTTATTAAAATTTATAATTATATTATTATAATTAGAATAATATAATTATATAATAAATTTTTATTAAATTTATAATTATATTATTATAATTAGAATAATATAATTATATAATAAATATATATATTTTTTAATATAATTACATAATAAATAAATATATACTTTTAAATTTTGTAAAATATAATAATTTATAATTAAAAGTGAAATAAAATTAAATATTCATATCCATCATCAAAATAAAAATAATTTATGACAAAAATAAAATAAAATATAAAAATACATATTAAAAGTTTCATATTTTAACAAATTTAATCAACTTCTTCATCATCTTCCTCATCTCTTTCTCCCACACCTTGAATCATATGCAAGGTTATAAATTGTTCAAATTTCAATGCGCGCTCATTTGCAATCTGCATTGCTTCCTCATACTCCGTTGTTTTCCTCCTCAATTCTTCACCCATCTCTGCTTGTCTTCTCCTCATTTCCTCCATCTCTGCTTGTCTAGATGTTGCCTCGGTCTGCGCCAATTTTTTCACAGTTTCAAGCATATCAGCGGTTAATATAGGTGGACATGATGATCCTTCTCCATCATCAAGTCTCATCATGAAAGTTCTATCACGCCGCTTAATTGTTTTTGCATACCCTCCAGCACCATACACCCTTCCATTTTTCCTCTTTCCGTGAGCAGCATCATACCAAGTCTGAAAACCTAGACAAGGATCAACAGGGTATCCCTGTGGTGGTGGAGGTAACTCAGGATGCTCAAATAAAGAAAGTGCAAGTTTTTGATCATATTCCTCCTATAAAAAAAAGTTAGATGTTATAATAATTTAAATAAGATGACTAAATGAAAGGATGACTAAATAAGATGTTATAAAAGAAAGAAATAAAATGACTAAATTTTAGCAAAACTTACTTGAGTGTCCTTTGAGCGTTTATCGACAAACTCCCCATTTTTCTTGATATGAGTCTCTACATGGATCTAATTAAGCACCGGAGTTCTACCCAACTCATCACGCTAATAAAATAAAACATAAGTCAAAAAATAGTTAGTTTTAATCTAAATTTTAAATGAAAATTTAAGTAAAAACATAAATAAATTTACCAGCATATGTGCAATTTCAGCAACGCTAATACTTTCTGCTGCGTAGTTGCAACCACCAACTTCAGCTGCCTTGTTTTTTTTTTTTTTTGCTGTTTCAGATACTTGCTTAAAGGTTTCCGAATTCCAATGGTCAATAAGTTACTTAAATAGATCTTCACCTATCCAACAGGGACATGTTCCTTTACTTTCCCATTTAATTCGAACACGTCAAAGCGTGTCGGATAATCGGGCAGCACATTTTGTATCAAAATTTTCTCTTACTTGTTACTGCTTTGTAAAGTCTCAAAGACATTTCTCCTACATTGTTTTATGAATTTTAAAAAAAAATAATGTAAAATCATGAAATAAACTAAATATATAAGAAATTAAAATAATAGTTACTTTTATACCTGAAATAAACTAAATCAATCGTCCTTCTCTTTTTCGAGAAGTGCTTCATATGTCAGCCAAAACTTTTTATACTTTTCTTTAGTAACTTCTGTTATACACGATACTGCTTGGTGTGATGGTATAAGGCTAAACAACAAAATCTTGAGTTAGTATTGACATTAAAAAAACTCAAATTTAAATTTTAAAAAAATAATATGTAAAACATACCTTCCTCCATCGCAACGAATGACATATATGCCCTTGTATTTCCTAATTGTTTGGGGCTTTGCATTTTTCAGAATGTGTGTCCTCCTTCGCTCCTCATGAGCACTATCAGGAGCACTAGTATCTCCATGATCATAAGAACTGGTACCTCCATGACCATGAGCACTAGTATCACCCTCATCATCTTGCTCATCATGCGTAGAATGCACCGGTGATGAATGTGGCATGCTAGATCCACCAGCCTCCGTATATGGCATAGAATACTGCATGGAAGGCATCGGAAAGCTAGGCCCGCTCGAATGCATGAAAGGCATCAGAAAATCAGGTATAAAAGTAACCATACGTATAAACTAAATATATAAGAAATTAAAATAATAGTTACTTTTATACCTGACTCGAAAGTGGCATACGAATAAACATAAACGAATCAGGAACCTCTTCTACAATGAACCTTGTGCGGCGAGCCTTACCCTTACCCCTTTCCTCACTTCGGGGTGGCATTTTTAAACTAAAATATTTCATAAAATGATAAAAGTAAATTAATTCAAGCAATTACACAATAGTATTATAACAATACATATTACACAGTAGTATTATTACACAATAGTATAATTACATAATACATATTATTTAATTTATTCATCATCATTGTCTTCATCAGATACGATATTGTTGTCTTTAGAGTCTCCTGACTCTTCTTGCTCTTCTTCCACATGATTTGCTGATAACAAGATGGTTGCGTCAACTTGTTGACCCACAACTACAGTATCGCCCAAACTTGTAATCTCCTCAATTTTAATTACCTCATTCACTGGTGAAATCTCATCATCTTGATATGCAACATCATCTTCTATTACACCGTCAGATTCAATATAACCCATTGGATTGGACTTGATTATAACACACCATCCTCGTTTACTTGGTTGGATTGAAGGATAAGGAACATAGTAAACTTGCCTAATATTATGTGCCATTATGAAAGGGTCATACCCTTTGTACTTTCTATCCATTTGAACCTCAAGAATGTTATACTTTTTATCTATTTTAGTTCCTCTAGAAGATGGATCATACCAGTCACAATAAAATAGGAAAACTTTATTTTCCGAGTCCATATTATATACCAACTCATAAATATGTGTGATAACACCATAGAAGTCGTCCTCGCCACCCTCCGTAACTCCTTTTACAATTACACCATTGTTTATTGTTTTCTTCCCTTATGTCCACATTTGAGTATGAAATTTACATCCGTTTATAAAGTATGTGTGCCATTCATTTGCACGCTGATTGTTAGACGACGACACAAATCTAGAAGGAGGTTGAATAAATCACTTATTAAAAACATAGTCGACACTTATCAATATTTGGTTTTAAAAAGTTTTAAGCGGAAGTGGCCGAGGGACTATATTCATCTAAACGAACCGAAAAGATCGGATATACGCAAAGCCTATGGAATGCGATAAAGACGAGATTTAGAATCACTAATTTGAACACACATCAACTAGATTTTGTTCACTTTAAGGTTGGACAGTTTCCAATGCATGTGAAATATAACCCAATTGAAAAGACAACACAAGTGTTTGTGTTCACGCAATTAGTCGAACATTTGATGTGCAAGGCACCCCAAGTAAGTTTCAACATGTGAATGAAGTGCTATAGTATTCAATTATAATCAAGGATTGTAATAAGGTTTCTAAAATTGGTTCAGCACTACACTCACCAGAGTTTTAATCAACTAAATTGTTTGCACACAAACTCAAAAGTCAACAATGGAAAAAGTAAAGAGAGAACACCAATTTGTTGAGGCACTTCCCCCGTCGTCCTCGCTCGGGGTACGTCTTCCTTCAATTTTAAAAATAGAATTGAGACTTGTATATATATAACTTGTTTGCAAATGTTTATAAGAGAAGCAATAGAATTTAAACAATCAAACTCAATTGTTGATGCAGAGCCTATGCCTTCTCTTCCTTTGATTCAAGCTGAATCAAGTCCTTCGAACATGATGAGTAAACCTCTGATTACGGAACTCCTTTTGAATAACCCTCTGGTCTTCAAATCTTACCTGACTGATATCAAACACCAACGATTCAAACCCAAATCTTCCTACCATAATCCTCCAATTAATGCTACTAAACTAACAGAACCTCTCGTTCTTCAATTACCTTCGCTCGGCTGAATCTGTGAAGGACCGGTTTGTGCAAACCCCCCCCCCCCAAAATCCAAGATTCTTGGAGGACAAAACCCTCACAATTTTATTCAAGAAAAATCCACTGATTTCTCAACCCAAACCTGATTACACTAATCCTACGTTTGGGCGTTATCACATCGATAATGCAGAATACACAACAAAAATGATTATGCGTAGTTGTTAAGAAAATGCAAGAAAGAGGATGAAGATGATGAGAACACCGAGTTCCCTACGGATGTGAAAGAAAGGCTCAATAGCGAGTGGCTTTGTAAAAATATATGCAAGTTAATTCTTAGTATCAACGTGCTCAAATACCACATCGCCCTTCTCCACATGATCCCTAAGGAAATGATGGTGTATTTCGATATGCTTGGTGCGTGAATGTAATACAGGGTTCTTGGTTAGGTTAATGGCACTAGTGTTATCACAAAAGATCGGAACACATTCAAGTTTTAGATTAAAGTCGAGCAATTGTTTCTTAAGCCATAAGACTTGAGCGCAACAACTACCATCCGCAACATATTTTGCTTCGGCTGTTGACAAAGAAACGGAAACTTGCTTTTTGCTATGCCAACTCACCAAAGAATTTGAAAACAGATGACACGTGCCACTTGTGCTTTTCCTATCCGATTTGCAACCAGCAAAGTCAGAATCAAAAAAGCCAACCAAGGAGAAATCATTACCCTTAGAATACCAAATCCCATACTTTGGAGTACCAAAGAGGTATCTAAGTATGCGCTTTACAACTTTCAAGTGAGATTCCTTGAGACATGATTGATGCCTCGCACACATGCAAACACTAAACATACGTCGGGTCGAGATGCGGTAAGATAGAGGAGAGATCCAATCATACCTCTATATTTCTTCACCTCCACATCCTTACCATTCTCGTCTCGGTTGAGATTTGGACATGTAGGAATTAGAGTATCAATCGCCTTGGAGTTAGTCATGTCAAAACGCTTGAGAAGCTCAAGGCAATATTTTGTCTAGCTCATAAATGTACCCTCTTTGAGTTATTTGATTTGCAATATGAGGAAATAGTTGAGCTCTCCCATCATGCTCATCTTGAACTCTCCCTGCATTAATCTAGAAAACTCCCTTACCATATTCATGTTAGTTGAACCAAAAATAATATCATCAACATATATTTGTACCAAGATTAAGTGTTTTCCTTGATGTTTAATAAAGAGAGTTGTGTCAACCTTTCCTCTTGAGTACCCTTGGTCAAGAAGAAATTTTCTAAGACGGTCATACCAAGCCCTAAGGGCTTGTTTGAGTCCGTACAAAGCTCGTTTAAATTTGTAGACATGATCAGGATACTCATGGGATTCAAACCCAGAAGGTTGGGCTACATAAACCTCTTCATTTATATATCCGTTGAGGAAAGCACTTTTTACATCCATCTGAAATAATTTGAAATCTTTCGCACAAGCGAAAGCAAGCAGAAGGCGTATAGCCTCGAGGCGGGCAACCGACGCATAAGTTTCCTCATAGTCGATTCTTTCCTCTTGGTTACACCCTTGCGCGACCAATCGTGCCTTATTGCGAGTTATAACTCTGTTTTCGTCTAGTTTATTCCTAAAGACCCATCGGGTGCCAATTACTCGATGGTCTCGCGGAGGAGGGACAATGTCCCAAACCTCATTTCTTTTAAACTGATTAAGTTCCTCTTGCATTGATAGGAACCAATGTTCATCGAGTAATGCCTCTTTTGGGTTTTTAGGCTCAACTTAAGAGACGGAAGCAAAGTGATAAAAGAAGTTACTTAGCTTAGATCGAGTTGTCACTCCCTTTGAGATATCACCGAGAATGTTGTCGATGGGATGGTCTTTAGAAGACTTCCATGCTGGAGGAAGACCATCGGTGTTGGTCGGATGAACTTCCTCAATCTCCTCATGATGGTGATCTTTTTCCTCCTCAACTTTCACTGGGTCAGGTTGATCAATTCCTTTCTCATTGTCTTTTAGTATGTCTTCAGAAGATACACTTGCACCATGAAATGAAATACCTTTTCTGACACTTTTCAGATAAGATTCATCAAATGTGACATGAACAGACTCCTCGATTGTAAGTAACCTCTTATTGTATACTCTATAAGCTTTACTTGACTGAGAGTATCCGAGAAAGATACCTTCATCTGACTTGGATTCAAATTTACCTAGACTCTCCTTACCATTGTTTAATGTAACACCCCAAATCTAAACTTGCGGATAACAGGAAAAACAACAATTCATATAGCAAACCAAGCGCAGCAGCGCAAACATTGACTGCATGACGGTCGTCATGAGCCTGTGACGGTCGTCACACAGACAAAATTCCTCATACCAGAGATGTTACACTTCAACCTGACAGACAACAATCATTATGCAACAACTTGCAAATATCATACGTAGCACGAAATTGGATGAACAATCACCAATGTATTACTTAACCATTTAATCATAAAACAACTCGTCATTACTTCCGGTGGAAGTTCGATAAAGTATACAACATGTTCTCTTAAAACAATTTAATAAAAACATCGTAACAAGTTCAGTCAACAATAACATCGACTAAAATAATAACAGCAATCGTCCGTCCCCCCAAGAGTGCTACGTATCAGAGCGACCAACGACACCTTAACGGGAACTACGCTCTATTCCTGACTACCTGCAAATTACCACCAGAGGAGGTAACATATGTAACCCGGTGAACTGACTTTAAACAATGTTGCGGATAGCAAGAGTCGCCACCGACTTTTATTTTATCCATAAGGAAAGGTTATAAAAGAACAGGAAAGACCTTAGAGAATATTTTGGGTCCGGGGGGTAGGTTATGAAAAGGGAAGGTGTTAGCACCCTTTTCATCCATGGTTATCCATGGGCTCTTAGGTACTTAAGCTCACTTTTGAATTGTTTTGAAAGTGTAGTGTGTGAATAGCAAAAAATTTCAGAATAGTTTAATAATAATCCGTGTATGGATGTGAAAAAAAACTTGTTTGAAAATTTTGTTGGAAATTTGTTTAAGTGTGAAAAAGTTTTGAAGTGAGCAAGTATCTAGGAGTAGCCTACCATAATGTTTTAAGGTCTTTCTTATTCTTTATCCTTTCCTTAGTAAGACTATCCCTACTAAAATGGAGTAGGTAGTCCTTACTTTGGATGTTAAGGGATATGTGAGGGACAATTTGACTTTGAAGGCCATTGTGGGATGTAATAAGCACATATAAGGGACCATCATCATTTTTCGAAAGGGACTCGATTCGTAAAGGCAACCATAAGGGACTTTGATGATTTTTCTATTTGAGGGACTTGCTTTATACACCCCACTTAACCATTATTCGTAGGCAACTTGAGGGATATCCTTAGGAAGTGAGACGGCGATTAAAATCGACTTACGTGTGTGACGTGTTTATTTTAATTATCTTTATTTAAAAGTGATCTAAATTTATTTTAATATTACATACAGGTTGTTACACTCCCTAATTACTAACCATAATAATAATTAAATAATTAAACAACTTTACATCCAAGAAACAATTACAAAATAATAAGCAAAATAATTAAATAGCAAAGATAAATAAAATATAAATAAGCAATAATAAATAATAAAGGGGGTTAATTCTAAGTTTACTCGGCAAGACATCGCATCTTGTGCCTACGTATCCTTACGGGAATGGAATCAGAGTAATCGTAGTTCCCCTCAATAGGGAGGTTAGAGACTTCTTGACTGTGGTCAAGGTCTCAAGGGGAATAAACGCATCTTAAGGACACGCTTACATGGAGTGTAGAAACTCCAAATCTCTACGTTGAATTGTTAAGTTGTAATTAGGGTTAAATTAGGGATTCCACGGCGGGAAACCCTAAAATGAGCGCGACGGCTCTTTGACCTAATGCTAGGGGTAAAATTGGAATTTTGCCTGCGGCGAGGCATTTGTGAAAATTTAGGGTTGAAAAGGTGTAAAGGTTGAAGGTGAGGACTATTGACACGGCGGTCAAAAGCTAGACCTAATTCCTTCGGCAGTGCGTAGTGTGACAGAAATAATGGTAAACGCGTGAGATAATTGAATTGCAAACAGAGAGATAATGTCATAATTTAAACCATGCAAGCAGAAATTTAAAGGCAGAATTTAAAGAGCGATTGTTAAGTTCGCGAGGTTACATGAGAGGAGCAGATACAATATGATAATGAAATTTGAATTGAACAATAATAAAATAAAATAAATAACGGTTCTAGTTATTATAAAAAAAAAGATTTTAGTTATTATTTTAAATTTATCTAAAAAAAAGTTTTTCTTAAAAATAATAGGTTTTCATATTAATTTGGAAAAGATGTTAATGTTATTTATTTTAAAAACAGATTTTTATATTATAACAAGTTTTAATAAATTAATGATAACAATAATAATAATAATGGTAATAATAATGATAATAATGATAATAATAATAAATAATGATAATAATAATACTAATAATAATAATAATAATAATAATAATAATAATAATAATAAAGCAATAATGAATTTTAAATGTGCCAAATAACCCAACAATGTTGCTAACGCAGAAATGCGCTCATCGCAACCAGATCTAAATCGGACGAAACAAAATTTATCGCAAAGAAAAAGAAATTAAGCAAAAAATAGTATTATTGCTCACACAAAAATGCGATCATCGCAACCAGATCGAACTAACACAAATGTCACGCGTCATGCACACAAATGTGCAAACATCGTATCGACATAATTCGATCAAAAAATAATCTTATATATATAAACTCTAATAATTTAAAAATTATATATATATAAACGTAACAGTAATAGATAAAGAAAAAGAAATAACGGTAATAGATGAAGAAAAAGAAATAACGGTAAAAGATGAAGAAAAAGAAACAACAGTAATAGATGAAGGAGAAGAAATAACGGTAATAGATGAAGGAAAAGAAATAACGGTAAACGATGAAGAAAAAGAAACAATAGTAATGGATGAAGAAGAAAACTAAATAACGGCACTCACTCCTCTTAGGTTTTTTTCATTCTCTCTTTTTTTTCCAACAAGGCAACACATGTATATATAGGGAACAAATTAGGGTTAACACCAAATTGTCAATAATGTCCCTAAAGCCCATTTTAAAGCCCAAACTAAATAATAATTTAAAATAATTAAAATAAACTTAAAATAAAAACTAATAATCCTATTGATTCCTAAAATCAAAAATATTATAAAAAGAACAAAATTTTTTTCAATATTTTTTATTTTATGAATTTTTGGATATTTTTATGAATAATTTAGAAAAAAGTGAAAAAAATAAATTTTTAAAAAATGATTTAATTAAAATACGAAAATAATAATTAAATAATAATAAAAAACTATTTTTGTTATTTTTTTAATGAAAGATAGAAAAATTTAGAGTAAAAATAATAAAAAACAAAAAAGTGACAAAGGTGAGATTCGAACTCTCAACCTCTCATACTCATAACTCCTTACACATGTCCTCCTGCCAATTGTGCCATTTTTACTTTTTAGAAAAAAATGCATGCCATATGATATTTACCTGCAAAAAGTCAAACGACTACACAAATTTGTTAGTAATTGATTAAATGCAATAAAAAATGCAATGAAATGCGACGACAAATCTTAGGGCAAAATTTGGGGTATTACAGTTATTATGATAATATTTCTCACCCAACCTCTCTTTGATGTTGGCAAAAAAAAAATCATGAAGTTTGACTTTGGTTTGACCACAGTTGACCTCAGTTTGACTTTTTAACTGCATTGACTGCTTTTGACTTATCTGATCATCTGACTGAGCAAACTTTTGAGAAAAGTCTTGAAACTTGACATGGGGGTTCTTATACACATATAAGATGTTACGAAGCTCACTTGAAGTCTTGGAAGTCCATTTAGCCTGATTAAAGTCAAAACCCTAGTTTTGGATGCACTGCTTAGGAGGTGCATTGTCTGAGGGAATTGTCAACTCTTCTGACCAATTGTGAATTTTGTGAACCTTGTGAACCTTCTTGGAACACAAAGTCTTGTATTGTGAGGGCAAATTTTGGGGTGCAACAACATACAACGGAAAAGGGTGAGATATCAATAATATAACATAAAGCATGATAGAAAACATGTCGAAAACTCATCACATCATTATAGGTTTCGAAATCATAAACATCATCGACAACAACTGTGAGTAATCCATATCTCACATAAACAACAATAACATACAACTAGCGTAATTATGCGACTTCATGCGACTCAACAATGCGACTCAACTGTGCACATGCATGTGGTACCATTTAGGAGCCAACACTCCAAAACTCGGGACAGGGCCAACACCCCGAACCCATCTAGGAGCCAACACTCCAAAACTCGGGACAGGGCCAACACCCCGAACCCATCTAGGAGCCAACACTCCAAATAACGCCAATACAGGCACAACCGTTGCCAATCCAGGCCAAATGTTATGCCATGAAATGCATCTATTATGGACTACAACACAACCATAGCAACCATATAACAAGGCATTACGCCTACAACCAGAATGTCCATAACAGAGCATCATAACATCATACCCCTCATACAACCATCACTTTCTACCCGTTCACATACGGGAACAATAACAACATAATTTCAACATTTACGACTGTTCATGTAAAGGAACATTACAACATCGTACCAACAAATAGGAACTCAAAGTGTTCATATAAAATGGCTATTCCTATACAGGTATAACATCAACATCAGTTCAACAATTAAGGATTCAGCATCTTATCGTAATAACAACATTACGGCATTTTTTTACATAATTAATTACAAATCAATCACAACCAGGTAACTGTCCTTTTTGGCCCATTAGGGAAAACCATTAGAGCGTTGTACGAATAACCGTATAGCATATTCGTTCTACGTATTTGCCCATAAGGAAAACCTTAGAGCATCACACTAATAACTACATAACACATTTATTCCTACATAGAAATCTTGTCCCATTAGGGAAACCTTTTCCTTAACATTTATCGATTAACGAAAACTATACCTATGACTCGATTTCCCACATGAATTCGATCATACCCATAGTTATAGAATTGAACCCCACCCTTACCTTAGAATTGAGGTCAATTCCACGCTCTCCGGTTCCGCTTCCGCTCTACGGTGACTTTTCTGCAGAAATCCTCCAAATTCGCCGGTGGTTGATTCTTTGCTCTCAACTTTCCTCAATGTGTAACTTCTCTTTTTAGTCTTTCTTTTCCCCAAATGGTGGGTAAAAGAGTCTACGAGAATGTATTTTTTGCTACCCACTCTCAGCCACGTCCAAATTCTGCATTTAACTGAATTTCGTTACTATGACGGTCGTGGCAAATCCATGACGAGCGTCACGGTCGTGACGGTCGTGGCAAGTCCATGAAGATCATCATATTAGAAAAATTCAATTTTTTTCTAGATAGAACATCTCTTTAGCTTTCCAACGCTTCGAACGGGGGTCAAATCCGACTTACGGATCAAGAGATATGATTTTTCGAAGTTTCCTAAAACCACTACGGAATTTTACACTTTTTCCCGACAATTCGACCGATTCAATTCCTTCCTTCGATCCGAACACATACTTGTTGCACCCCAAAATTTGCCCAACTTTTCTTCACCTAGCTTATGTTTCATTTCATTCACATTAGCATTATCATTTGCATTTCATTGACATGTATGCAGGAGATCAAGAGGTGAGTACCAATCAAGGGCTATGCAAGACTTTGAAGCTAGCTAAGAAGGTTATTCAGGTGTTCAAGGGTTGATATCCTTGTCAGAGAAGTTAAAAGATCCTCAGAGAGAGTGGTTGAAACCAAGAGTGTGGGCCTCCTAACTTGAGAGTTGTGGGAAGTCATCAGATGATTCTGAAGCCATGAAGTTAGACTTGAGGTCTTGAGAGAGCTCATGAGAAGTTTTTAAGATCACTTTGAGGCCTAGACAGGTCATTGTGCAAGATTAAGAAGGCTCAGCCATGAGTGGTGCAGTTAGGGTTTGACTGGGTCAACCCTAAGTCAACTGATGATTTGGACAAGGTTGAGACCTAATCCAAGAGTCATGTTATCATGGATTGATGCATTGAGATGTTATAAGGATGATTCCAAGGTCAACTCATCATGATTGAAGAGTTTGAGAAGTTTCAAGCTAGGGTTTCTAAGGCTTGACAGTGTAAAATCCCCTAGTTTGACCCCTATCTTCAAGGCAGTTTAGCTCAAGATGTGATTGTCATCTCATCTTTCCCCCACCATGAATGTTGTAGATCTTGATCTTAGATTTAATTTGAGTACTATAAGTCCTTGATAGGATTTGTAAAACTCAAGTTATGACTTTGACAAGTTACAGGTCATCTGAGGTATGTGAATTTGGGGGCTTGAAAGTTGCCTAACTTGCATGACACTTTTTCCCTAGAAGGATGATTCCTATGAACTTTTGGTCAACATGAATGTTGTTCCTTATTCTCTTATCTTTCTATAGAGTACTAGAAGTCCTTGATAGGATTTGTAGAACTCATGTTATGGCTTTGACAAGTCAAGGGTATTTTGGTCATTTGGAGATTATAGGTCATTTCAACCATAAGGCCATAACTCCTATTTCCAAGCTTCAAATGGGAAAATGTTCAACATCAAACTTGTTCAAAATGATGTTATAAGGCTAGTCAAGAGGTCATGAGATGTTGGAAATGGTTGTAGCTCAAAGTTGCAAAAATGACCTAAAATAAGGGCATAAGTTAAATGAACCAAGGTTGGAAATTGATATTTTTGATCTATACATCCAAACCAAGGCATGTAATAGGTCATTTTGACTCTAAAAAGCATTTTAAGAACATTGATTTAGCCACATTTTTTAATTGAGGTCTAATTTGTGGACTTGCTTTGAAAGGTAGTTACTTACATTATAAGTAACATTTGCAAAACTCAAATTCAAGGCATGATCAAGATCCCTTGCAAGCCAAACACTTCCAAAATGTCACGAGGGGAGAAATTGGAAGGTAATGGGATTGATTTCAAGCTGTTTGCAGAGTTGTGCACACCATGGCATATAAGTGAACTTCTCATGTCATGAGAGATTGAATTTCTCCTTGGAAGGATCTAGAGCTTTCTAGATCATCCCTACACACTCTATATATGGAATAGAAGTGGTTCAGATCATTTTTTGGTGATGATTGAAGGAGAGAGCAGAGATTGAGATTGAGATTTCATTGCTTGCAACTGAATTCGGTTACATCATTTCACTCACTTTCCACCCATTTTCTTGATTGCAATCTCTTCCATGGATGCTAGGGAATGATTCCAGATCATAATCAAAGGGAATTCGTGGCTGATTGGTGTTCTTGAGCTCAGATTTCTCCACCTGCAACTCAGATTTGAATCCAAGAATTGAAGCCATTTCAATCCATTCTATTGCATACAGAAGCTTGGAAGTGATTCACTGAAGGAGTCTGGAGCATTTGAGGGCTTGATTTGAGGTCTTGCTACTTTTGTGCACGCGAAATTTTCAGGTTGGTAACCTTTGATCTCTGGCTTGTTTTAGTTAGAATCAATAGGAATTAGGATGATAGATGTATTGTAGAATGGTGTAGGAAGGATTTCAGATCATTAATTTGAGAATTAGTGACCAATTAAGGATGTTACCATTTTCGGTTGAGAGTTGGTTCTTGCGAATCTTGAGGATTCAGGTTGAATTAATGGTATGAATGAATTCGTGAGGAAATTTGGGACAAGTTTCATGTATAGACCACTTGCAATGGAGGATCCTAGAGATAGTTAGGGTTGGGGACGATGACCGGAGCACCACCGGCGGTGGCCGTAGCTGCGCGCAAGGTTCAGAGATTCAAAAGGTTGAAGATGATCCCAGAGCCCTTGGATCAGGGTAGGACCTTTGACCAGATGCAGATCCAATGGCCACGAATGGATTTCAATTTGTGAAGAGTTCTGAGTGATGAAACGCAGCGTTTCATTTAAGTTGTGTTCTGGGCCTTGTGAAATAACTGATAACCACACCCCCCTGATGGCCCAATCCATGAAATGAACTGATTTCTATTTCTATCTGCACCGTGCATTTATTATTTTCTTTGGATTTTCTTTAATTTTTCATTTTCATTCATGGTTCTTGATAAAATCATAGAAAATGGAAAATTGATCCAATTGACCCCATTCTTTTTGCTTTAGATTCATGATAGGGTATAGTATTTTTTAGATAAATAATATTTTTATTTCATGCATTTTCTGATTTTAGGGGAATTTTTACATTTTAATTGCTATTAAAATAGTCATGTTTGATACTTGATTTTGTGGAATTTTGTGTGATCATGTGATGATGATTTTGATCTTGATTTTTTGTGAGTGGCTAGAATAGATATGCATGATCCCCATAGATTTTTCTCACATTTTTGTGATGAACATAAGTGGTAGTTTAGGTTGAAACCTTTAGAAGCTCCATTTTTAGGGTTTATGGTTGATACCTTTGGATTTAGGACTTAATTTTAGGACTTAATAGATGATTTAGTCCCTGGTTTTTGTATGAGGCATTCTTAATTGAATTAGGATCCCTTAGGAATTTTTGTAGGATTTTTCAAGGTAGTTTTCTATTTTTGATTGATTTTAGTTTAGATGCTAGTTTTAGATGATTCTAATGCACTAATCCAACTAGATTAGCTTCCTAGGTTCCCTTAGATTAGGGTTTTGCTTTGTGTGCCTTTGGTTGAGATTGAAGACAAGTTGAAGACAAGGTTAAGTTTCTTGAAGGAGCTTGGAGCTTGGAATTGCCTGTGCCTGAAGGTGCCTGGTGAAGATTTAGGAGATAGGAGACATAGAGAGAGCCTTAGAATTAGAATGATTTCTTTCACAAATATGGAAAGCATCTTGTGCTTCCATTCCTCCCAATGACTAAAAGTCCTTCCAAGATATTCACATCCCTCCTTTGGAGGGATAAGTGGCTTTATCTGGGGAGTAGAACTTTGAGGGAACCAGTCTCTCACAATGATGAACCCTTATAGGCTTCCTTTGGTTGTCAATAAGCTGTTTGTCATTTCCATTCATTTTGTAAATCAATTTTCTCCTGGTTTGAGCTTGAAGATGTTTGACTTGAGTTTGAAGATGAGGACTTCATTGAAGAGTGTGGAATAGGATGACTCCTTGAGCATTGCCATTGCAGCTGGAGCTTGAAGATCAAGAAGAACAAGTTGACACTTGTATAAAAAGGATTCAATTTGAGATTGGTTGAAGGGCTGAAGCTTGAAGAGAATAAGTTGGACATGTTGAAAGCTTGAAGAAGCAAGTTGATACTTGCTATTGAAGAGGAAAGCCCTGAACTGCTATCAGAGGACTGCTTTGCTGTGAAGCTGAGGAAGCTGTTGATCTGTTTCCTTTCCTGTCTGTTTGCTTTCTGTGCAACTGTATTGGTGTGACTTGTTTGATTTGCTTGATGCATTAGAATAAGTTCATATTTAGACCGATTTAAGCTAGGAGCATGACTGCACTAGAGGTTGAGTTGCTCCCTCTGCTTGTATTTTTACTGTATGGCTTTGCTTGCGGGTATTCGGTAGAGCCTAGCTCCTTTGCCTATGTGGTTTGTGTTTGCTTGATAGCATTTCATTTCCTCTGTATGATTGCAGTTTATTCTATTTTGCTTGATAGCATGTCATTTCCTCTGTATGATTACAATTATTCATATTTGGCTTGAGGTTGAGATGAGCTTGTGGAGGCTGCTGCCCCACACACATTTCCTCCCTCACTTGCATTGCATGCATTTTACAGTCGTTTATTGTATGTCTGTTTACTTTTTAAGCTGATGCTTTATCTGTTTCTGTTTATCATTGACATGATCCCCTAGGAATCTCACTTCCTTTGATAAGGAAGTGATGATAGAACTTTAGGTTGAAACCTATGCATGATAACTTCTAGGAGTTCCCTGTTTTAAACCTCAACCATAGGATGAATCCTTGGCATGACAACATTAGGACTTGATAGTCTCCCCTTAGTTGTCCCTCTCTCTTCTCATCTCAAAACAAATTAAAATACAATAATAAAGGTTAACTGACGTCGTACGTTACGAGCCTTAAGCTATCTGAGAAAGGATTGTTGGAGAGTTTCTTTTCAACAGTTTGGATGTTTAGTATGGCACCATTTGGGTGACATGCAACGCATTCACTCTCAGGTCATAGTCTCTAGTGCGATACTAGTTGCAAACAACCATAAAAAACAGTTCTTCCGTAAAAGACATAAAACAAACTTCAAACCTTTTTGCCCCGTGGGCCCATAATTCAAAGGAAGCTTTTCTGAAGAAAAGAGTGTCGTTAACTCTCAGTTCTACCGCAAACGGTAACGCCTAAGTCTCCAAAGGTCGAGCTGCGTACATCCAACTGCTAGAACTGTTTGTTAACCTACTCGATAAAACAGATGAATTTGAATCCCCGTAATCCGTATTATCCCGAACTACGTAAGCTCTGATCTCTCATACCTGTTGAGAGTACGTAGGCACAATACTGATGTATTGGCGAGCCACCTTCCCCGTAACCCGTAGTTAGTCGAACTACGTTGACTCTGATTTCTCATTCTCTGATGAGAATACGTAGGCATAAAGCGCGATGCTTTGCCGAGTCATTTTTCTTTTCTTTTCAAACCAGCCTTGATAGGTAGATAGATAAAACCAACTCGTCCAGTAAACACAACAAGCGTGGATCCCATCGAGTACGATGGACGTAAGGGGTGCTAATACCTTCCCCTTGCGTAACCGACTCCCGAACCCAGACAACGGTTGCGATGACCTTGTCTTATACCTTTTTCGTCAGGTTTTTCCGATCATTTCCTTTCCCGTTCTGAGGGATAAATAACGAAAGGTGGCGACTCTTCTGTCTTGCCGACACCTTATTTTTGCGGAAGTGACAATACTCAACTACGACTACGATGCAACGAGACATAGCAAAGTCATAATTGAATTTAATCAAAATAAAACGGGCGTTACAACTCTCCCCTACTTACAAGAATTTCGTCCTCGAAATTACCTTAATCAAACAGCTCGGGATAAGACTCCCGCATCTTGCTCTCTAGTTCCCACGTCAAGCTTTCGCCAGCAGCTCCCAACCAGACCACTTTCACCAAAGCAATCTCTTTACCTCGTAACGTCTTCACCTCCCGATCATCAATTCTCACAGGCTTCGTCTCCACAGTAAGATTCTCACGTACTTGCACATCGTTCATGGGAATGACATGCGACGGATCTGAAATATACTTGCGGAGCTGTGACACATGAAATACATCGTGTAGATTCGACAAATTTGGCAGCAACGCCACTCGATATGCCACCTTTCCCACTCTGTCCAATATCTGATACAGACCAATGAAACGAGGAGTAAGCTTCTTAGATTTTAAAGCTCTACCAACACCGGTCACAGGCGTGACTCTCAAAAATACATGATCTCCAGCTTCAAATTCTAAATCCTTTTTGCACTTATCATGATAACTTTTCTGCCTACTCTGTGAAGCTTTCATCTTTTCTCGAATTAACTTCACCTTCTCGGTAGTCTCTCGAACGATCTCCGGTCCGAGTACCACACTCTCTCCCGATTCATACCAACACAACGGAGTCCTACACCGCCGACCATACAAAGCTTCGAATGGTGCCATTCTGATACTAGAGTGATAACTGTTATTATAAGTAAACTCTATCAATGGAAGGTATGTATCCCACGAACCACCTTCCTCAAGTACACATGCTCTCAGTAAATCTTCTAAAGACTGAATAGTCCGTTCAGTCTAACCATCTGTTTGAGGATGGTATGCTGAACTCAACCTCAACTTAGAACCTAAAGCCTCTTGCAGACTCTTCCAAAACTCAGAAGTAAACCGCGGATCTCTATCCGACACAATACACAACGGAACACCATGCAACTTAACAACCACTCTAACATAAATCTCTGCCAACTTCGATACTGGAAAAGTGATGTTAATAGGAATAAAGTGAGCTGACTTTGTAAGCCTATCAACAATCACCCAAATAGAATCACATCCTCTCAAAGTGTTCGGCAAACCCGTTACAAAGTCCATTGAAATGTTGTCCCATTTCCATTCTGGAATTTCTAACGGTTGCATCAACCCAGCAGGTTTCTGATGCTCAACTTTCGACTTCTGACAAGTCAAACATGCATACACAAAACGTGCTACATCACGCTTCATACCAGGCCACCAAAACAGATTCTTCAAATCATTATACATTTTCGTCGCTCCTGGATGAATACTCAACTTACTTCTGTGACTCTCTTCCAGAATTGCTTTCTTCATATCTGCATTATTAGGAATGCAAATACGACCACAAAATCTCAACACTCCTTGCACATCCAATTGATAATCATTATCTTCCGCATGATCTACTCCAAGCATTAAATCCACCAACTTCCCATCTAATTTCTGAGCTTCTCTAATGCTGTCCAGAAAATCATTATTAATCTTTAACATGCCCAACTTTACACTCTTCGGTGTTACTTCACAAACTAAACTCAGATCTCTGAATTGCTCAATCAACTCTAATTCTTTAGCCATCATTGCTGACATATGCAAAGTCTTGCGGCTCAAGGCATCAACTACAACATTAGCTTTTCCCAGATGGTAATGTAACCCAAAATCATAATCCTTTAACAACTCTATCCACCTTCGTTGCCTCATGTTCAGCTCTTTTTGGTCAAACAAGTATTTCAAACTCTTATGGTCGCTGAACACTTCGAATCTCGAGCCATACAGATAATGTCTCTAAATCTTCAGCACAAAAACAACGGCAGCAAGTTCTAAATCGTGCGTGGGATAATTCTTCTCATGGATTCTCAGCTGTCTTGAGGCATACGCAACTACTTTCTTATTCTGCATGAGTACTCCTCCTAAACCAAACTTAGAAGCATCACAATATACAACAAACGGTTCTTCTGCGTTAGGCAAGATCAACACCGGAGCAGACGTCAACCTTTTCTTTAACTCCGTAGAACCTGCTTCGCATTGAGCTTCCCATACAAAAGTCTTCCCTTTACAAGTCAACTTAGTTAACGGAAGGGCCAACTTAGAAAAACCTTCAATAAACCTTCTATAATAACCAGCAAGTCCCAAAAAGCTTTTAATCTCCGTTGCCGACTTCGAAGTTTCCCATTTCAACACGGCATCAACCTTAGATGGATCTACGGCAATTCCATCACCTGATATAACATGACCCAAAAAGCTAACTTCCTCCAACCAAAAGTCACATTTCAACAGTTTCACAAACAACTTCCTTTCTTTCAACACTTGCAGCACTAATCTCAAGTGCTCAACATGCTCCTCCTTCGACTTTGAATAAATTAGGATATCATCAATGAATACTACCACGAACCGATCCAAATACTCATGGAAGATACGGTTCATGTATTCCATGAAAACTCCCGGCGCATTAGTAACGCCAAAAGGCATTACCGTAAACTCATAGTGTCCATACCTGGTTCTGAACGCAGTTTTCTGAACATCATCATCTTTTACCTTAATCTGGTGATACCCCGACCTCAAATCAATTTTACTAAATACTCGTGCTCCAACCAATTGATCCATCAAGTCATCAATTCTCGGAAGTGGGTATTTGTTCTTAATCGTAACTTTGTTCAGTTGCTGGTAGTCAACACACAACCTCATACTGCCATCCTTCTTCTTCACTAACAATACCAGAGCTCCCCACGGTGATACACTTGGTCTAATAAACTTCTTCTCAAGTAAGTCTTCCAACTGTTTCTTCAACTCTGCCAATTCAGATGCAGACATCCTGTACGGTGCCATAGACACAGGTCTGGTACCGGGTACAAGATCAATAGAAAATTCAATTTCCCGTTCTGGAGGAACTTCAGGAATTTCATCTAGAAACACCTCAGGGAAATCACAAACAACTTCCAATTCATCGATTATCGCTTGATTCTCAACGGATAATGATGCCACCAACGCAAACACCTGAGCATCTTCTAGCAATATCTGCTTCATCTGTTTGGTAGTTACCCAACGCGCTCTCTCCTCCTCAGGAGTAGAGAATCTCACCGACTTATCAAAGCAATTAATATGAACGCAGTTATACTCTAACCAGTTCATACCCAAAATTATGTCTATCCCACTTAGTGGCAAACAGACTAAGTCAACTAGGAAATCTCTATCAAACATCGACAAAGGACATTTAAAAACACAAGAGACGTAGTTACTGATCCTTTAGCTGGGGTCTCAACTACCATCTCTCCACTCATGTGTGACAACATAAGACCCAAACGTTCAACACAATCCGCAGCAATAAAGCAATGAGACGCACCAGTGTCAATAATAGCAAGTAAAGGACTACCATTAATGAAACAAGTACCTTCAATCAATTTGTCATCACTGGATGTCTGAGTCCCAGATAGCGCGAACACTCTTCCGCCATTCTGTTCCTTCTTAGGCTTCTGACACTTGTCTCGCAGGTGTCCCTCTTCACCGCAGTTGAAACAAACCATTCCTTTGCGTTTGCAATCACCAACAGCGTGTCCCAACTCTCCGCAACGGTAACATTTCAATGATCCAGAATTACATACATTACTCTTGTGACCTGGCTTTCCGCACTTATAGCAAACAATACCAGCAGGAGCATCTCCCCTACTAGCTTTCCGGCTGTCAGCTACTTTCTGTTTCCCTTTGCCAGCTGGAGGATCATAAGGCTTACCACGACTCTGCTGTGATTTGCCTCTCCTCTCACTCACCAACTTGTAATGAGCATTGCTATCCTCTTCATAAATCCTACAACTTTCAACCAATGAATCAAAAACACAAATCTTTTGATACCCGATTGCTTTCTTGATTTCAGACTTCAATCCGTTCTCAAACTTGATACATTTAGAGAATTCAACAGTCTCTGCGCTGTAGTGCGGGTAAAACTTAGCCAACTCCTTGAACTTCGCTGCATACTCAGTAACAGATCTGTTTCCTTGCTTCAGTTTAAGAAATTCAATCTCTTTCTTACCACAGACATCTTCCGGGTAATACTTCTTCAGAAATTCCCTACGGAATACAGTCCAAGTAACTTCTTCACCTGCAGCTTCCAACACTGGACGGGTTTCTAGCCACCAGTCATCAGCTTCGACTGCTAGCATATGAGTCCCATATCGGACCTTCTGTGTTGGAGTACAATCCATCACACGAAAGATTCGCTCCATTTCCTTTAACCACTCCAATGCACCATCAGAATCATGCTTACCCTTGAAGGTAGGCGGATTCTCCCGTTGAAATGTTGCCAAACTGCGAGACCCAGCATCTCCAGCAGGATTCGACTGATGTTCCATAGCATTAGCTAAAGCTTGCAGAGCAGCAGCAATTGCAGCATCATTCCTCCCAGCCATTTCACTTAAGCTGCAACAACCAACAGTCAGATTTCATAATTAACGAGACTCTAGTGTTAGGCACGACGACTGACTCGACGACACTAGACAACTTGGCCGGACGGACTGACCTGCTCTGATACCACTAATGTAACACCCCAAATCTAAACTTGCGGATAACAGGAAAAACAACAATTCATATAGCAAACCAAGCGCAGCAGCGCAAACATTGATTGCATGACGGTCGTCATGAGCCTGTGACGGTCGTCACACAGACAAAATTCCTCATACCAGAGATGTTACACTTCAACCTGACAGACAACAATCATTATGCAACAACTTGCAAATATCATACGTAGCACGAAATTGGATGAACAATCACCAATGTATTACTTAACCATTTAATCATAAAACAACTCGTCATTACTTCCGGTGGAAGTTCGATAAAGTATACAACATGTTCTCTTAAAACAATTTAATAAAAACATCGTAACAAGTTCAGTCAACAATAACATCGACTAAAATAATAACAGCAATCGTCCGTCCCCCCAAGAGTGCTACGTATCAGAGCGACCAACGACACCTTAACGGGAACTACGCTCTATTCCTGACTACCTGCAAATTACCACCAGAGGAGGTAACATACAACGGAAAAGGGTGAGATTTCAATAATATAACATAAAGCATGATAGAAAACTTGCCGGAAACTCATCACAACATTATAGGTTTCGAAATCATAAACATCATCGACAACAACTGCGAGTAATCCATATCTCACATAAACAACATTAACATACAACTAGCGTAATTATGCGACTTCATGCGACTCAACAATGCGACTCAATTGTGCACATGCATGTGGTACCATTTAGGAGCCAACACTCCAAAACTCGGGACAGGGCCAACACCCCGAACCCATCTAGGAGCCAACACTCCAAATAACGCCAATACAGGCACAACCGTCGCCAATCCAGGCCAAATGCTATGCCATGAAATGCATCTATTATGGACTACAACACAACCATAGCAACCATATAACAAGGCATTATGCCTACAACCAGAATGTCCATAACAGAGCATCATAACATCATACCCCTCATACAACCATCACTTTCTACCCGTTCACATACGGGAACAATAACAACATAATTTCAACATTTACGACTGTTCATGTAAAGGAACATTACAACATCGTACCAACAAATAGGAACTCAAAGTGTTCATACAAAACGGCTATTCCTATACAGGTATAACATCACCATCAGTTCAACAATTAAGGATTCAGCATCTTATCGTAATAACAACATTACGGCATTTTCTTACATAATTAATTACAAATCAATCACAACCAGGTAACTGTCCTTTTTGGCCCATTAGGGAAAACCATTAGAGCGTTGTACGAATAACCGTATAGCATATTCGTTCTACTTATTTGCCCATAAGGAAAACCTTAGAGCATCGCACTAATAACTACATAACACATTTATTCCTACATAGAAATCTTGTCCCATTAGGGAAACCTTTTCCTTAACATTTATCGATTAACGAAAACTATACCTATGACTCGATTCCCCACATGAATTCGATCATACCCACAGTTATAGAATTGAACCCCACCCTTACCTTAGAATTGAGGTCAATTCCACGCTCTCCGGTTCCGCTTCTGCTCTACGGTGACTTTTCTGCAGAAATCCTCCAAATTCGCCGGTGGTTGATTCTTTGCTCTCAACTTTCCTCAATGCGTAACTTCTCTTTTTAGTCTTTCTTTTCCCCAAATGGTGTAATTGAGGGTAAAAGAGTCTACGGGAATGTATTTTTTGCTACCCACTCTCAGTCACGTCCAAATTTTGCATTTAACTGAATTTCGTTACTATGATGGTCGTGGCAAGTCCATGACGAGCGTCACGGTCGTGACGGTCGTGGCAAGTCCATGACGATCGTCATATCAGAAAAATTCAATTTTTTTTCTAGATAGAACATCTCTTTAGCTTTCCAACGCTTTGAACGGGGGTCAAATATGACTTACGGATCAAGAGATATAATTTTTCGAAGTTTCCTAAAACCGCTACGGAATTTTACACTTGTTCCCGACAATTCGACCAATTCAATTCCTTCCTTCGATCCGAACACATACTCAACTACGACTATGATGCAACGAGACATAGCAAAGTCATAATTGAATTTAATCAAAATAAAACGGGCGTTACATTTAACACAAAACACTTACAACCAACAACATGAAGGTGAGACACATTCAGCTTCCTCCCTTTCAAAAGTTCATACGGAGTCTTGTTAAGAATAGAACGAATGAGCACCTTATTCAAAACATAACAAGCCGTACTAATGGCATCGACCCAAAAATATTTAGGAAGTCCACTTTCATTGATCATAGTTCTTCCTAACTCTTCAAAAATTCAATTTTTACATTCCACGACCCTGTTTTGTTGAGGGGTACGCGGAGCGAAATAATATGATCAATTCCGTGTCTACCGCAATATTCTTCAAAAAGATGATTTTCAAACTCACCTCCATGATCACTTCTAGTTGATGTAATGTTCGTGTTCAACTTGTTTTAAGAAAGTTTAGCAAAATTTTCAAAGGTGGAGAAAGTATCGCTCTTGCTAGCCAAGAAGATAGTCCAATAAAACCTAGAGAAATCATTGATTATAACAAAACCATAGTAATTACCACCTAGACTCTTAATTCTATATGGTCCAAAGAGGTCCATATGAAGAAGTTCAAGAGGTCTCGTAGTTGACACAATGTTTTTAGATTTAAACGAGATCCTTGTTTGCTTCCTCATTTGGCACGCATCACATAAGTGATCCTTTGAAAACTTGATTTTTGGTAAGCAAATAACTAGGTCCTTAGAAACTATATTGTTTAGTAACTCAAAATTTACATGCGTCAAACGTCTATGCCACAATCATGAATCCTCACTCATAGTCACGAGACATTTTTCACTGCTCAATGATACTTCACTAAAGTCCAGCATATAGACATTATTTACCCTCAAGCCATTAAACACATCTTTCTTTTTATCATTATTTCAATCATGCAAAAATCTTTTGAAAAAGATACTTTGTATCCCTTGTCACATATTTCACTAATGCTTATGAGATTGTGTTTGAGACCCTCAACTAGCAATACATCAGAGATAGTAGTAGACGGGGGATTATCTACACGACCTTTTCTAAGTATTGCTCCCTTGTTGTTGTCTCCATAGGTTACAAATCCCTTCTTCTTTGCCACAAAGTCAATGAAGAAAGATATGCCTCCTGTCATATATCTTGAGCATCCACTATCGAGAACCCATCTTCTCTTAGTAGGCTCAAGACTTTGTACCTATAAAAATAATCAACGAAAATAGGTACCCAATTGTTTATTGGTCCTTGGTTGTGAGTGAAATCTTGGTTGCATTTAGGCAACCATTGATAAACCCCTTTAGGAATTAAAAATCTCTTAAAACGAAATTTAGCAATGGTGTGATCCCTTTTGCAACAATACAAGCAAGTAAGATTTAACATTTGTATCACTTTTGTTATCTTGATTTTTGACCACATATGTATATTTTTGATAAGGAATAATCATACTTTTTCTAAAATATGCTCTATCAATAGCAAAAGTGATTTTCGATTCTAAAGCCTTGTCAAGTTTGGCCTTGAGAGTTCTAACCTCCTTTTGCCAAATATGATAAGTATCACACCCAAAGTTTACCCTCTACTTATTTCTTCCTCACAATCCACCTTTGTTACTTCCACCACGGATGCCTTTAGAGCTTCCAATTTCCTTTCGGAATCGAGGATCTTTTGCTCCAAATGAGTAAAAATTTGTTTGTTTGAGGCCAGCTGTTTAAAGGCTTCCTTGGCTTCATGGTGTAAGGTATCAAAGGCACCTTGTAATTCAGAATGAGAAAATCTAGTAGATTTTTCATATTTAGCATGTCATACCTTTTTGTTTTTCTTCTTTTGATGAGCAGAGAGACAAAGGTTGACGGACTCTTCTTTGTCACTTGAACTATCATCCTCGGATGACTCACTATCGCTTTCCCAAGCGATGTAAGCTCTTTTAGGCTTACCTTGTTTCTTTTGTGAACGATTTATTTCCTTTCCTTTATCCTTCTTCACCAATGGATAATCTGGCTTGTAGTGTTCGACTTTTCCACAATTGAAGCACGACCCTCTAACTCTACTCTCTTTATTGCCTTCATTCTTGGAAGACCTTAATTGTCTTCTAAAATTGATAAGATTCTTTTCGGAATGTTGGATACCATTTTTATTTACATAGCGATTGTATCGCTTCACGAACAACCCCATATCCTTATTTGTTTCTTCATCCTCGTCATCACTTAGCTCTTTTGCATAGGACTTTGAGCAAGAAGCTTTTAGAGCTATAGACTGATGGAAAATTGCGATCTAAACGCAGCGGAAAAAAAATTTCCTTTAGTGATCCTTACGAATGAGCATGGTCAGGGATAGAATCGTTACCTCTTTGTGGCGATTCAGATCTTTGATGCAGCGATCACAAGCGTTGATGAAGTGCAACGCCTCTACTCAGTCCACACGAACAGCTTCCGGTCACAGTGCTAGCTGCTTACGAACGGAATTATTTGAGTGAGAAAAGAGAATCAAAAACGAAATTGCATCAAGTGAAAGCTTCATCACAAGGGTTCCTTTTATAGACTCTCTTGTGGGCTGCGGGCTAAAAACCCAATTCACATGATCCATAATAATATTATATATTATTATAATAACTATTATTATAATAAATATATTTATTTTATTATTATTTTATAACCATTATAAAATAACAATAATTATTATTATATTATCCGAATTTCTATTTTTCACTTAAGTGCACCGTACCTTACGGTGTTCCTTTGATTTCTCTATCTCTCATCAAACTGTCCTTATGTGTGTGACCCTGTAGGATTTCGTAACGTTGGTAATTATATTAAATTATATATTTAACATAATAAACAGTAAGCGGTATCTAGCAACACATCACTGCTACCCAAGTCACGAAAATGTCATGTGATATGACAAAACCTTTTTCGTGATAATATATGTTTGTACAATTACCCTTTTGCCCCTATGTCTATATTGAACACAAGGCATACACTGTGTCATCCTTGTCCAGTTCAATATTGGGCCCTTAGACATTTCTCCTGTTATGCAGGATTGGCAAATTCCATCTAGGACACTCATGTCCCTCAGCATGCTTCGTGGAGTGCCCATCAACTGTCTTTATGATCATCCAGTTACGGATAATGTTTGATCAGCAATAAAGCACCCGACTCTACATCTAGGGTCCATAGTGGTTTCAGGTCGAAGGGTGGTAATACACCATTATCACCATGAGAATAACTTATGACACTTTGCATAACATACTATGTAGTATTCTCATAGCGGGTCAATTCGGTATAAATATTACTCCTAATATTTATACCTATGTCAAGACTTGATAACTCTTTATCCATGATCCATGAGATGTGATCATCAGTCTATCTTCATAATAGTCTCAATGCTTTTAATGTTATCCCACTTTGCAATAAAGCTTGACTACGGATATTTTAAGAATAATGTCTTTATGTTTAATGGGATCTCATGATTAAGTCACACTTAACATTTCATTAAACAGACTAACTATTCTAGGGACTTTATTATTCTGAAAGACAAACATAAAGAAATGCCTTTTATTATTAAACGAATAATCCGATACAAGTACCAAAAAGTATTGGCCTCTAGGGCTTACACCAACAATCTCCCACTAGCACTAGAGCCAATTAGGCATACCCTTAATACCCATAGATCTAGTATGACCATCATGCTTCTGTTGCGCAAGAGGCTTTGTTAATGGGTCAGCGATATTGTCAAGTGTAGGTACTCTGCATATCTTCATATCTCCCCGATCGATTATCTCTCGAATGAGGTGATAACGCCTAAGTATGTGTTTGGATCGTTGGTGAGATCTAGGCTTCTTAGCTTGTGCGATAGCACCATTGTTATCACAATATAAACCAATGGGATCCACAATGCTAGGGACTATGCCAAGTTCACTAATGAACTTCTTGATCCAAACAGCTTCCTTTGCTGCATTTGAGGCAGCAATATACTCGGCCTCAGTTGTAGAATCAGCAACTGTTTCTTGCTTTGAACTTTTCCAGCTCACAGCGCCACCATTGAGACAGAACACATAACCAGATTGTGATCTAAAATCATCCTTATCTGTCTGGAAGCTAGCATCAGTGTAACCAATTACATCAAGCTCTTCCTGACCTCCATATATCAAGAATGAATCCTTAGTCCTTCTCAAGTACTTAAGGATATTCTTGACAGCTACCCAGTGAGCATCACCGGGATCAGATTGGTACCTACTCGTTGCACTTAATGCATACGAGACATCTGGTCGAGTACATAACATGGCATACATGATAGATCCTATTGCAGATGCATATGGAATCTTATTCATGCGATCCCTTTCTTCCTTAGTTGAAGGGGATTGTGTTTTTGATAAACACAGACCATGTTGCATAGGTATGAATCCTTTCTTGGAATCATGCATATTAAAGTGTCTCAACACTTTATCTATGTATGTACTCTGACTTAGGTCAAGCAGTTTTTGTGATCTATCTCTATAGATCCTAATTCCTAATATATAGGCTGCTTCACCTAGGTCTTTCATAGAAAAACAATTCCCTAACCAAGTCTTCACTTGTTGCAAGGTAGGGACATCGTTTCCAATGAGTAATATGTCATCTTCATATAATACCAGAAACACGATCGTGCTCCCACTAACCTTCTTGTAGACACAAGGTTCATCTTCATTTTTGATGAATCCATATTGTTTTACGGTTTCATCAAAACGAAGATTCCAGCTTCTGGAAGCTTGCTTCAATCCATAGATTGATCGTTGTAACTTGCATATCTTTTGGGCATCTTGTGGTATGTCAAATCCTTCAGGTTGTGTCATGTACACATCCTCAAGAAGATTCCCATTAAGGAAAGCAGTTTTGACATCCATCTGCCATATTTCATAATCATGATATGCAGCGATGGCAAGTAAAATCCGAACAGATTTAAGCATTGCAACTGGTGAAAAGGTTTCATCATAGTCAACCCCATGAATTTGTTTATAGTCTTTTGCAACCAGTCTTGCTTTATAGGTATGTACCTTACCATCCATGTCAGTCTTCTTCTTGAAGACCCACTTGCATCCTATAGGGTTAACTCCTATAGGAGGTTCTACCAAGGTCCAAACCTGGTTTGTGTACATGGAATCCATTTCAGATTTCATGGCTTCTAGCCACTTCTCAGACTCAGGACCAGTTATGGCCTCTTTGTAGGTCACAGGCTCATCTTGATCCATGAGTAATACATCACCCTGATCACTTATGAGATATCCATATCTCTCATGTTGGTGACGTATCCTGCTTGACCTACGCTGGTCTTGTTCTACTTGAGCAGGTTGCTCTTCCACAACTACTTGTGTTTCCCGCTCTAGTTCCTCCATAGGTGTTTCAATGTTTTGTGATTCTTGAATTTCTTCAAGCTCTATTTTCCTCCCACTGTTTCCTTTGGAAATAAAATCCCTTTCCAGAAAGACTCCAGTTCGAGCGACAAACACTTTGCCCTCAGAAGGATTGTAGAAGTAATATCCTCTTGCTTCTTTAGGATACCCCACAAATAAGCATTTGTCAGATTTGGGCTCAAGCTTGGTTGAAATTTGTCGTTTGACGTAAACTTCGCAACCCCAAATCTTCATGTAAGACATATGTGGTTTCTTACCACTCCATATCTCATATGGTGTCTTATCAACCTTTTTGGATGGAACACGGTTAAGTGTGTAAGCTGCTGTTAATAATGCATGTCCCCAAAAGGAGTTTGGAAGATCGACGTGACTCATCATGGATCGGACCATGTCTAACAAGGTTCGATTTCTTCTCTCAGATACACCATTCCATTGTGGTGTTCCAGGAGGAGTAAGTTGGGATAGAATCCCATACTCTTTTAGATGGTCATCAAATTCTAGGCTTAAATATTCACCGCCTCGATCTGATCGAAGAACTTTAATATTCTTACCTAGTTGGTTTTGTACTTCATTCTTGAATTCCTTGAACTTTTCAAAGGACTCAGATTTGTGTTTCATTAAATACACATATCCGTATCTACTGAAGTCATCAGTAAAAGTGATGAAGTACTGAAAACCTCCTCTGGCTGGTATGTTCAGTGGTCCACATACATCAGTATGTATGAGTGCCAAAAGATCATTAGCCCTTTCACCTTTTCCTGTGAATGGGGACTTTGTCATCTTTCCAATTAAACAAGATCTGCATGTCTCATATGATTCATAATCAAAAGAGTCCAAGAGTCCATCTTTATGGAGTTTGGAAATGCGTTTCTCATTTATGTGGCCTAATCGACAGTGCCAAAGGTAAGTTGGATTCAACTCATTAGGTTTCAACCTTTTAGTATTAATGTTATAAATTGGCATTTCAAGATCAAGGACATATAGTCCATTATTCATTTTTGCAGTAGCATAGAATATATCATTCAAATAAATGGAGCAACAATTGTTCCTTATTATGAATGAAAAACCAAACTTGTCCAAACAAGAAACGGAAATAATATTCCTGCTAATTGCAGGTACATAATAACAGTTCTCTAACTGAATTATTAAACCACTAGGTAAAGTTAAAACATAAGTTCCTACAGCTAAAGCAGCAACCTTTGCTCCATTGCCAACTCGTAGGTCAACTTCACCTTTTGCCAAATCTCTACTCCTTTTTAGCCCCTGCACATTAGTACAAATGTGAGAACCGCATCCAGTATCTAATACCCATGATGCAGAAGTAGATAAATTAATTTCAATAACAAAAATACCTGAATTTGAAGTCTCTACTCCATTATTCTTATCTTCCAGGTACTTTGGGCAATTTCTCTTCCAATGTTCGGTCTTACCGCAATGGAAGTAAGTGCCCTCCTTTGCTATTCCTCCACTAGGCTTCAAAACAGGAGGAGTGGGTTTGGGTTTGGCAACATCCTTGCCTTTCCCTCTACCACCCTGTTTGATGGGCCTCTTGTTCTGTTTCTTTCCATTACTGACCATCAGAATGGATTTCCCTTTTGTCTTCATATTCTGCTCAGCAGTTCTCAACATGCCTAGCAGTTCTGGAAGACTTTTGTCCAAGTCATTCATATTGAAATTCAGGACAAACTGACTGAAGCTCTCTGGCAACGATTGCAAGATCAGATCAATCGCAAGTTCTTTTCCAAGGGGAAACCCTAATCTGTCAAGGTTCTCCACATACCCAATCATCTTGAGTACATGGGGACTTACAGGGGCTCCCTCAGCTAACTTGTTGTTAAAAAGGGACTTTGAAACCTGAAACCTCTCATTTCTTGCTTGCTCTTGATAAAGCATTTTCAGATGTCCGATCATATCGAACGCAAACATGTTCTCGTGTTGCTTTTGCAACTCAGAGTTCATGGTAGCAAGCATGAGGCAAGCGGTTTCATTGGCATCATCGAAATGCTTCTTATAAGCATCTCTTTCTGCCTTTGGTGCAGAACTAGGAGGTTCCTCCTCAGGAACTGGTGTCTCCAAGACATACAGCTTCTTATCGTGCTTGAGGACAATCCTCAGATTACGGTGCCAATCCAGGAAATTTGTCCCAGACAATTTTTCCTTATCTAGGATGGATCGCAAAATATTGTTCGATGTGTTTGTTGTCATGGTAATCTACAAGAGAAATATGAAAATATAAGTATCATTAAAACAACATATTTAATTAGGCCTTTAATCAAATATGCTCCCACTATTTTATTCAAAACAAATGACCCTCATCATTTGATTCGGAAAATCCCGTTGGAAGACTTTCTAGTGGGTCGAGATCCATGTTTCACTTTGTTTTAAGTCAGCGTTAGGCTGATTACACAAAACTAAGTTATTTAGGTAGGAACTCCTTCCAATTGTATCTCATACAACTCTCGAATATTTTCAATTGGGTGAATAACTCCTTATTCTGATCCATCACATGAATCATTCCCAATTCTTGCTTCTAAACATATATAATCTTATTATAATTTGTTTAGTTAAGTTTGACCCATTGTTTTAGCAATTGGATATTACAATTATCCCATCACACCTTACTAATATAGAACATGCACCTCGCGTAGGCGAAACCTACAATGCTCGATACTAGTCTTGATGAGTGCTAAAAATTGGAAAGCATAAACTTAATATTTAATTTTGAGGGAATTTGTTATTAGTTTGATCTCACCGGCTTAACATGCAAAACGTCTCTCACATGCATCAACATACATATAAAAAAGATACAATTATGGCCCCTAACGCAATTGTTCTCTCAAGCCAATGAGAGAACCTAAGCTAACCTAATAACGATCTAAGCTTCTCCAAGCATGATCTCCAAGGTTATCCTCCTTTAATATTGAATACTTCCTCTTTTTTTTTTCATAACATAATATTACATTACATATAAGAAAACTCGTTTTACATACGAGGGAGTGAGATGAGAAAAGAAGTTACATAAAGAGATTGAGAGAGAGGCACGACACGCAGGCCGTATTCAAAAATCCCAAAACAATAATAAAGGATAAACTAAGGCCATAACTGATCACCACAAATAAATAATAATAAACACACTTTTATTATTAGTTTAAAATTCCGATAATTAAATAAACTAAATTAAATTTCGGCTGATTGATCACACTTTGCAGACTTAGCCGGGGGTTCCGCTGCCCGGTCAGCGGACGGTGGTTCCGCTGACCGTTCAGCGGACGGGGGTCAAGGGGGCAGCGCCCCATTCAATCACTTCATTGTATTTCACGTCGTTTCCTGCACAACTTTTGTGCATTTACAACCCCAACCGTAAAAGTCTGCGGCAATACAACACTTGTACTGCCATTAATCCTAATGCAACAATTTCATGCTGTCAAACACAACTCGATTGATAACTCAATATGATAGATCAACATGTCATTGCTTCACCATACTAACGTCGGATTCCGAAGCGAATGAAAATGATGATCTTTCAAAAGAATTACAATCCTTATGTGATTGAATGGATGAAATCAAAACAGTATATCCCATATACCATCTTTGCATCAGAATTTCTTATATCTTATATAAAAGTGATCGATCTAATTGTGTAACCTATGGATGATCAATGTATCGCACAACTTCACCATACTAATGTCGGTTTCTGAAGCATAATCAACATCAATCATCCAAATCGTACACAACAGATGCCAAATTTAATTAATCGTTTATTGTTAAATTCATTCTGTGTTTTAATCGAATCAAATACAGAAAAGACATAAATTTAACAGCTATCAGATCCATGGTTTCGTAAGTGGCTCTAATACCACTGATGGAAAATTGCGATCTAAACGCAGCGGAAAACAAAAATTTCCTTTAGTGATCCTTACGAATGAGCATGGTCAGTGATAGAATCGTTACCTCTTTGTGGCGATTCAGATCTTTGATGCAGCGATCACAAGCGTTGATGAAGTGCAACGCCTCTACTCAGTCCACACGAACAGCTTCCGGTCACAGTGCTAGCTGCTTACGAACGGAATTATTTGAGTGAGAAAAGAGAATCAAAAACGAAATTGCATCAAGTGAAAGCTTCATCACAAGGGTTCCTTTTATAGACTCTCTTGTGGGCTGCGGGCTAAAAACCCAATTCACATGATCCATAATAATATTATATATTATTATAATAACTATTATTATAATAAATATATTTATTTTATTATTATTTTATAACCATTATAAAATAACAATAATTATTATTATATTATCCGAATTTCTATTTTTCACTTAAGTGCATCGTACCTTACGGTGTTCCTTTGATTTCTCTATCTCTCATCAAACTGTCCTTATGTGTGTGACCCTGTAGGATTTCGTAACGTTGGTAATTATATTAAATTATATATTTAACATAATAAACAGTAAGCGGTATCTAGCAACACATCACTGCTACCCAAGTCACGAAAATGTCATGTGATATGACAAAACCTTTTTCGTGATAATATATGTTTGTACAATTACCCTTTTGCCCCTATGTCTATATTGAACACAAGGCATACACTGTGTCATCCTTGTCCAGTTCAATATTGGGCCCTTAGACATTTCTCCTGTTATGCAGGATTGGCAAATTCCATCTAGGACACTCATGTCCCTCAGCATGCTTCGTGGAGTGCCCATCAACTGTCTTTATGATCATCCAGTTACGGATAATGTTTGATCAGCAATAAAGCACCCGACTCTACATCTAGGGTCCATAGTGGTTTCAGGTCGAAGGGTGGTAATACACCATTATCACCATGAGAATAACTTATGACACTTTGCATAACATACTATGTATTATTCTCATAGCGGGTCAATTCGGTATAAATATTACTCCTAATATTTATACCTATGTCAAGACTTGATAACTCTTTATCCATGATCCATGAGATGTGATCATCAGTCTATCTTCATAATAGTCTCAATGCTTTTAATGTTATCCCACTTTGCAATAAAGCTTGACTACGGATATTTTAAGAATAATGTCTTTATGTTTAATGGGATCTCATGATTAAGTCACACTTAACATTTCATTAAACAGACTAACTATTCTAGGGACTTTATTATTCTGAAAGACAAACATAAAGAAATTCCTTTTATTATTAAACGAATAATCCGATACAAGTACCAAAAAGTATTGGCCTCTAGGGCTTACACCAACAATAGACTTCTTTTCCATAGTTTTGTTATTTTCCTTCTTTTCCTTTTTCTCATATTGCTCAAGACTAAGAAGCACTTGATCATGTTCTTGGAGCTTTACAAAAAGTGTTGTAAGGTCCAAAGTCATAAGATCATTTGCTTCCTTTATGGTCGTGACCTTTGGTTGCCACTCCCTGGTAAGACATCTTAAGAATTTGTTAGTAGCAACATCATTGGAAATTGCTCTACCAAGTGAATTTAGTCTATTGATTAAATGAGAACATCTATGTTGCATGTCGGCAATGGTTTTCCCTTACTCCATGTGAAAGATATCAAACTCTTGAGTCAAAGTATTGATTCTAGCTAGTTTTACATCATTAGTTCCCTCATGGGCAACTTGCAATGAGTCCCACATAGCTTTAGCAGTCATACAATGTGAAACTATAATATTCATCAACTTCCAAAGAGAAGATCAGAATATTTTTAGCCTTCCAATCGTAATTGTACTTTTTCTCATCTACATCATTCCATTGTGCTTCAGGCTTAGGCACAACAACGTTATTTTCATCGGTCATGGTTATTTCCATAGGACCGTTCAATATAACGTACCATACCTTCTTGTCAATGGAATTTATATACACGCACATACAATCTTTCCAGTAACTATAGTTTTCACCGTTGAAAACAGGTGCTCTATTATAAGCCCTTTTTGGTTCATTTGCCATATTCTAAGATGTTATATGTGAAGCACAGAATGAACTGGTGCTCTTGATACCACTTGTTAGAGGATGGCACTGATCTAGAAGGGGGGGGGGGGGTTAATAGAACATTTATTAAAAACAGAGTTAGCACTTATCAATATTTGGTTTTAAAATTTTTTAAGCGGAAACGGCCGAGGAACTGTATTCGTCTAAACGAACCTTTATCGAAAATATCGGATATACGCAAAGCCTATGGAATACGATAAAGACGAGATTTAGAATCACTAATTTGAACATACATCAACTAGATTTTTTTCACTTTAAGGTTGAACAGTTTTTAATGCGTGTGAAATATAACCCAATTGAAAAGACAACACAAGTGTTTATGTTCACGCAATTAGTCAAACACTTGGTGTGCAAGGCACCTTAAGTGAATTTCAATATGTGAATGAAATGCTATAGTATTCAATTACAATCAAGGATTGTAATAAGGTTTCTAAATTTGGTTCAGCACTACACTCACCAGAATTTTAATCAACTAAATTGTTTGCACACAAACTCAAAATTCAGTAATGGAAAAAGTAAAGAGTGAACACCAATTTGTTGAGGCAGTTCCCCCGTTGTCCTCGCTCGGGGTACGTCTGCCCTCAATTCTAAAAATAGAATTGAGACTTGTATATATTTAACCTATTTGCGAATTGGGGTACGTCTGTCCTCAATTCTAAAACACGCGAGCGGTCGACCTACAGCAAGGGGAGGGTCGACCTGAGCTCTCCCAATTTTAGAACTATGCAGAAAACAACACTTTGCATCGATCGGAACAGGTCATGCATCGATGCACAGGACCCCAATTTAGACAATCACAAATGCACACAATATGAGTTGATCAGAGGGTCGACGCGAGCTCTCCTGAGAGAAATACATGAAAAAATAACTTTTGTATGAGTCAACCTAAGTAGGCCATGAGTCGACTCAAAGACTCAGAACATGCAAAAATGCATTTTTTTTTCCCATATATTTAGCTACTTTTAAGAGATCCTAATATATCTCTAACTTAACCAACATGATTAAACCTATATGGAACACATATTGTACTTTTTCTATATGTACCTAAACATATTTTGACCAATGTTTGACGCAAGAGAAATAAGGTATGCATATGCGACTTGATGATATCGTCCAAAGTACATTTTTCTACCTATGTATGTTTTAACATCATTAAAATAAGTATAGCTAAGTATGAGGAGCTTTGTCCTCACACTGATGAGGGTCTTTAGATAAACTTCTCAAATGAATTATTTTAGGACTTGGTACAACAATGCAATGTAATTGTTGCTTGAACCATGCAGGAAAATCGGCATGTGTGTAACGAGTCAATGGTTGTTCACCTGTGCTTTGAAAATAATAGGTATTAAATGTCCTATTTCGAAGAAGAAAAAATCTATATTAAACTGACAAGTACATTTAACAAAAAAAATACAAACTTAATTTAATATACTTACTCAACATATGGTTTAACTTCAATGCAGTTAATCAACATATGAACAGATTGCATTTCTTTTTCAGACAACCAATGCACACTCGTCTTTCCAGATGGACGACCGGGACGGCCAAAAACCGATAAGCTGAATTTACTTCTTTCACTTGAGTGAACTTCAATTGTTGCGTGAGCGGTCGACCTACAGCAAGGGGAGGTTCGACCTGAGCTCTCCCGATTTCAGAACTATGCAAAAAAATTTATACTTTGCATCCACCGGAACAGGTCATGCTTCGACGCACAGGACCCCAATTTAGACAATCACAAATGCACACAGTATGAGTCGACCGGAGGGTCGAAGCGAGCTCTTCTGAGAGCAATACATGAAAAAATGACTTCTGTGTGAGTCGACCTAAGTAGGCTATGAGTCGACTCAAAGACTCAGAACCTGCAAAAATGCATTTTTTTCATATATTTAGCTACTTTTAAGAGATCTTAATATATCTCTAACTTAACCAACGTGATCAAACCTATATAGAATACATATTATACTTTTTCTATATGTACCTAAACATGTTTTGACCAATGTTTGACGCAAGAGAAATAAGGTATGCATATGCGACTTGATGATACCGTCCAAAGTACATTTTTCTAGCTATGTATGTTTTGACATCATTAAAATAAGTATAGCTAAGTATGAGGAACTTTGCCCTTACACTGATGAGGGCCTTCAGATAAACTTCACAAATGAATTATTTCAGGACTTGGTGCAACAATGTAATGTAATTGTTGCTTGAACCATGCAGGAAAATAGGCATGTGTGTAACCAGTTGATGGTTGTTCACCCGTGCTTTGAAAATAATAGGTATTAAATGCTCTATTTTGAAGAAGGAAAAATCTATGTTAAACTGACAAGTATATTTAACAAAAAAAAATACAAACTTAATTTAATATACTTACTCAAGATATGGTTTAACTTCAACGCATTTAATCAACACATGAACATGAGCAGATTGCATTTCTTTTTCAGACAACCAATGCACACTCGTCTTTCCAGAAGGACGGCCAAAAATCGATAAGGTAAATTGAATTATTTCACTAAAGTGAACTTCACTCCTTATGATTCTCGGAGTCAACTTCATATGATTGAAATAATGAGAGCAAAAATGTGAAGTTTCTCGATGCAAATAATGTGCACATATTGATCCCTCAACTCTTGCCTTATTTTTCACTGATCACTTTGAATCACCCATGAATCGTCCAAATGGATACATCCATCTATATTGAACAGGTCCACCAAGGTAAGCTTCGTAAGCAAGATGCACAGGGAGATGCTCTATAGAATCAAAGAAACCTGGGGGAAACATTTTCTTTAACTTGCAGAGCATGATGGAAATATTTTGGTCCAACTTAAAGATGTATCCACTCGTAAAGTTGATGCGCAAATGTCTTTAAAAAATTGACTAATCTCATTTAGTGGATTAAGAATATGTTTGGTAAGTGAACTGAATGCAATTGGAAGCAATCGTTCCATGAAAACATGACAATCATGAATTTTCATTCCATGCATCTTTCCTATTTTTGCATCAGCACATCTTGCTAAGTTAGAAGAATAACCATCAGGCATCCTCAACTCATTTAACCATCGGTAGACTGCTTTTGCTTCTTGGGGAGTAAGAGTGTAACAAGCCTTGGGTTTTAATAATTTTCCATTTGGTTGAGGTTTTAACTCCAAGTCTTTTCGATTATACAAAAGTTCCAAGTCCTTTCTAGTCTTCTCATTATCTTTTGTCTTGCCTTGGACATCCATCACTATGTTAAATACATTATCAAAAAAATCCTTCTCAATATGCATAACATTAAGATTATGTTGCAACAAATTATCCTTCCAATATGGGAGGTCCCAAAAAATACTTCTTTTTGTCCAATTGTGAGTATCCCCATATCCTGGAATTCTGCATGTTTTACCATTATCTGTGAATTTTGGCAGGTCACTAACATTATTCCATACTTCAGTCGATGACATATGAGGGGGAGGAAGATCTGTTACTTTTATTCCTTTTCTAAAAGTATTCTTATTTTTTTCTAAAAATATGGTTCATAGGTAAGAATCTATGGTGACAGTCAAACCATAAACTTTTACCACCCATTTACAAAGTAAATGCTTTTGTGTGTCCCATGCAATACGAACATCCCATTTTACCATTGCACCCCAACCAGACAACATGTCATATGCAGGAAAGTCATTAATTGTCTACATCAAAGCAGCTCACATATTAAAGTTTTATCTGTGAGACACATCATAAGTCCATTCTCCAATCCACAACCTCTTCAAATCATCAATTAAAGGGTGGAAATAAACATTTATTCCCGTTTTTGGACTCGGCGGTCCTGGAATGAGGCATGTCAAAAACATGTAAGGTTTCGTCATGCACATCTCAGGAGGGATATTGTACGGGGTAACAATAATTGGCCAACACGAATAGGCAATTACTAAAGATTGGATATAAGGAGTAAATTTATCTGAGCATAATCCGAGCCTGACATTTCTGGGTTCTGCTGCAAAATCTGTATGTACTCTATCAAAGTGTTTCCATGCCTCGCCATCAGATGGATGTCGCATCATGCCTGAACTATTGGAATTTGTATGATGCCATGTCATTTGGCTTGCACTATGAATTGACGCAAACATCCTTTGCAATCTAGGAATTATTGTCAGATAGAACATGGACTTCACTGCAACTCGTTTTTGTTTTTGATCAACACCTTTACTGCGAGCTAAATACCTCAGACTCTGACAAAACTTACATTCCTTCAATCCCCCATCATTTGTACCAAACTCGTTATCATAAAATAACATACAACCTCCAATGCAACAATCAATCTTTTTCACTTTTAGTCCCAACTTCGACACCATTCTCTTTGCATCATAATAACTTGTAAGCATATTTTCTTTCACAGGAGTCGCATCCAACATCATTTTTGCAAAGAATTCTAAATACTGACCAGGAACATTCCAATTTGACTTCGCAGCCAAGAGTCTCACACACATGGATAACATGGAGTCAGAAGACCCCTCAAACAGTTGTATATTTATTTCTTTCAACAGTTGATAGAACTTTTGCACTTCCTTATTCGGGAGCTCATATGCATCAAAATCTTGAGGTTCATCATAAGTCACATTCACCCCTAATGCATCACCAACCATATCAACTATGAGATTAAATTGTTCCTGGTCTTGCGAATGTGGTTGACTGCTTGATGCCTCTCTACCTATCTCAACTTCAACATGTGTTTGACTGGTTGAAGCCTCTTTATTCATCTCTGGCAGTATTACTCCATTAGAATACCACACCCAATAATTTGGCCTAAAACCATCATTCTCCAAGTGACGTTTCACTTCATTTGGGTCATTAATTATATTTCTACAATCACACTTTAAACACGGGCATCTTACCCCTCCTTCGCTTTGACATCATTCTTGAGCAAACACATATGTAAGAAACGCAACAACTCCTTCTTTAAAATGTAGTTTAAGCTCACATCTTCCTGAATACGTTCTATCATACATCCAACTACGATAGAACTGATAATATTCCATACTGCACAAGTATAATGTTGTTCATGTTTAAATTTAAATTTAAGAAAAGGGGAATTGATCTACAGACAAACATATGACTATATATATATTGATCTAACTAATATATCATATAAATCTAAGATATACTTTTTTCTCTAAAAAAAATCTATATTTTTTAATACATATGTTTAATACTTATTAATGTTTTCTAAATAAAAAAACTTACAAATTATATACTTTTATGATAAATTTATATTTTTAATAAACATATTACCAAAATATATAACATACTTTATAAATAAAAAATATATATGAATATATATAACCTATTATTTTATAAAAGTATATGTAATATACAACAATATTATATATTATGTTCTACAAATTCGCATAACATATTTTAACTTACAAATTATAGACTTATATGTTTCTACAAATATTATATAATATATTATTAAATTATAAAATACTTTTACAAATTTATAAATTATAACATATTTTTACAAATTTAAATGCTTTACAACAATATTATATATTATGTTTCTACAAATTTAAATACTTTATGTTATATAGTATATTACTAAATTATATTATATTTTTACAAATTTACAAATATTAACATATTTTTATAAATTTTACATACTTTACAACAATATTATGTTTTTTATAAATATACTACTAAATTATATTAATATTTTAAAAAATATATACCTTCGAAATAAAAATGTATAATTTCTAAATAAAAAGTGTATATAATACAAATTATATATTTTATATAAAAAGTTTATATGTTATTTAAATATATTACAAATTATATATTTTTATGATTTAACTCATACTTTTTAAATAAAAGTGTATATTAATATATAATCTATTATTTTATAAAAAGAATATATAATATGCTTGCAAATTTAATTTTATAAATACTCTTATATTAAAATATTTATTTTATATATACAATCAGCTTTTTAAAAATTTAATATATATTCTGTTTTTGAAACAATATTTTTTTATACAATACTATTTTCAATAACATATTTAATATATAATCTATTTTTTAAAATCTGTTTTATAAATATTTTAATAAATATGTTTTATAAAATATGTTTTATAAAATATGTTTTATAAATATTTTAATAAATATGTTTTATAAAATATGTTTTTATAAATATTTTAATAAATCTGTTTTATAATTTGTATTACAAATGTATTTTTAAAATCTGTTTTATAATATAAATTAAATATAATATAATCATTTTAAATCTGTTTTATAAACATTTTAATAAATATATTTTATAAAATATGTTTTATAAATATTTTAATAAATCTGTTTTATAATCTGTATTACAAATTTATTTTTAAAATTTGTTTTATAATATAAACTAATTATAATATAATCATTTATATAATATAATATGTTTTTATAATCTGTTTATTTAATAATATATACTAAATAATATAAACAATATATATATATATATATATATATATATATATATATATATATATATATATATATATATATATATATATATATATATATATATATATATATATATATATATATATATATATATATATATATATATATATATATATATATATATATATATATATATATATATATATATATATATATATATATATATATATATATATATACATACACATACATACATACATACATACATACATACATACATACATACATACATATATATATATATATATATATATATATATATATATATATATATATATATATATATATATATATATATATATATATATATATATATATATATATTTATATACTAAATAATTTAAACAAAATATATTTATACTGTTTTTTACAATTTTTTCTAACAAATATTTTAAAACTATTATAATATAAATCTGAAAAATATAAGAAATAAAAATACTATTATATATATATATATATATATATATATATATATATATATATATATATATATATATATATATATATATATATATATATATATATATATATATATATATATATATATATATATATATATATATATATATATATATATATATATATATATATATATATATATATATATATATATATATATATATATATATATATATATATATATATATATATATATATATATATATATATATATATATATTTATATACTAAATAATATAAACAAAATATATTTATACTGTTTTTTACAATTTTTTCTAACAAATATTTTAAAACTATTATAATATAAATCTGAAAAATATAAGAAATAAAAATAATATTTTCAAAAATAATTTACTAAAAATATATACATAAATTTCGAAATAAAAAATAATATATATTTTATTATATCAGCATCAAACCAAAATCAATATATATATTAATATCAATTACATCTAAAGTTTTGAGAAAAAAAATAAATATGTATTTTTGATACTCCGTTAAATTTGTAGCTCGTTTTAGGGAAAATTTGTGAGCTTTATTATCAATAGTATACATACAACAAAGCAAATAAATGAAAAAATTAGTTATTAAGTTTAAGAAATAAAATTAATTACAAAATACAAAGATAATATAACATAACAAAAATATTTACCTAGTATCTTTCACCATTATGTTCTTTTGTATACCAAAAATAAAAATTTGATTGTATGGAATGAGAAGAAAAATCGTGGAAGGTAAAAGATAGAAGAATAAAAATGGTGGAAGATAAAGGAGAAGAAGAAAGGGTGAGAGAAGTTAATGTAGACAGATATTATTATATGAGTGGGAATTTGAAGTGTTATTAATGAGTGCATTTGCGAGAGGGCGCCCCATGGCAACACACCGGTCACATTGACGTGTCAAATGAGTGACTGCATGTGTGGCACGTGGGCAAAACTTGCGACAGTGTACTCCATGCTGGCTACGAAAATTGAATTTGCGTGGGGCTACCCCTAGCCAGCGTTAACGTGTTGCAGCCCCTTTGTTGTCATGTTGCAGCAGAATAAATATTTTTGCAGTTGGATTTGACTAAAGTATGTCAACTGGTGAGGGGGAGGAGGGGGGGGGGCTTGCAAGTTGCACATCATATTGTGGTGAGGGGTTGAACCCTCGCAAATTGCCTTAATTCCCACCCAATTTTTGCGTTGATCCCTAGTAAAATCTTGTTTCAAATTTCAAAATATTTTCCCTCCTTATTTGCGAGGGGTATCCCCTAGGAAGTGTTTTTTTTTCTATTTTTTGCTTTGCGAGGGGTTTAACCCCAAGCAACATGGTTTTTTTTAGTGAGGGGTTTTCCCCTAGCCCATGCCCCTAACTAATATCATATTTTCTTGTAGTGAGAAAATCTACATATTCAATGATGTTGTTGATCTTGTTATTCTTCCATATTGATAAAAGCATGAGACGCTCCTTTCTTCTTGACCCTATTTCTTTTTTCTTTGTTGTTGATCAAGATTGAATCTTCAACTACTTATATAGTAGTTACAAAAGAATAGCCGTTGGAATAGATAACTTATACAAGTGTCTATGTTACTTCATAGTACTAAGAGGCGTTGAAGATAAATACACAAAAAGATCTCTATCCATTGTGTAACTCGTTTAACCATAGTGTCTTCCTTGTATGCCTATACTATAGATTCGTTGAGAGTGAATATTTGTAAAGCATATCAACTCTTCTTGAGCCATGTGAACACAGACTCTAGCTGACAAACTAATTTGACATTGTAGCTTACTTTATGTAGTACGGATAAATTAGCTTTGTCTATGGTTTGGAATGATCACCATAACCTGATACATTCAATAAGTGTAGAGATAATATATTGCTCTTTTGATGTTGATATATTCTGCTTCAGAGTCTATGCAAACCTATATCATCAGACTTCACTTAATAACGTCCTTCACTTTTGAATAATCAGAAGCCAAGAACTCAGCTTCTCTCAAATGTGGTCTCTTATCAGATTTCAGTTAGATTCTCCTTAAGCTTTGGACACATTAGATAACACCATTGTTCTTTCAATACTTTGTTATTATCAAAACCTTAAAGGATATATATCATGAACAAATCTTGTTATAGCAATCTCCCTATTTTTGATGATGACAAACATAAGTATTTAAAAACAATGTTGGACTATCTTAATTTACTTGACAACATCAGAGTCTGAGGTTTGTAAGCTTCCACTGAGTCTAATAGTTCAAAGATTGAGGTTAGTAAGCTCCTCCTAAATTCTATATTCAAGAAAACTAAAATATATCTCTCGGACAAACAAATAACTGAAATAACATAATGTTAAAATAAGCAATAAATAACCAACATATAAAATCTGAAGGGTTCATATTTTCTTTAAATATTTCTATATTTTCTCCCCCTTTTTTCACATCAAAAAGATTAAAATAAAATTTTAAAGCAAAGACAAGAAAACAAAACAAAATATTTCATAAATGCAAAACAGATCATCATTACTTGAGTAGTTCCCAAAGAAGAGAAACAATTCAAGTAATAGAGAGCATTAAAAGCGTGTACAGTGCATTCTTAATAATTATTGGTCACAGAACTTCCAAGGATCAAGAAAAGAATTGTATTCGAACATTTGGGCTACCCAGACTCCACTATAAAATCAACCAAAGCCTAAGTCTTCTCATTAACGTCTTTGCGAACACAATAGAATCCACATCTGAAAGTATCATTCTCTCTACACTCATAGAGATTTTAAAAGACATTACGAGTCTGCAGACTCAAGGTCAATAGAGTCCAAATGTTTCTGTAGCTTCTGAAGCAAGTTCTTCAAAAACTGCATTGAAACCTTCTGAAGCAAGTTCATCAATAACTATTTTGAAACCTAAGAAGAGGTAAATGAAGAAGAAGAAGAAAAATGGAGACAAAACGATGTTTCATATTGTTATTTCAGATTCTGAGGATGAGTCAGACTTTACTTGGGAAAGTTATATGAGTCTTAAGGCATTAGAAGAATTATATTAATGTAATCTTAATATCTTCATCCTTTTTGTAATCCACCTTTTGATTAATGAAATTTATTTTTGACTATTATTATTTTGCACGACTACAATCTTTTACATTCCTCTTTTTTGATTTTCTGACAATTGCATAAATGAAGTAAAAAGAAGAAAAAGATATTAATATTGAATAGACAACAAATAACTGTTAAATGACAATCACAGTTGTTCAAGAGAAACTTTATTAGGGCTAGATACTAGACATCGCTTTCTGAGAGTCACAAGTTAAATGATTGATTTGACTAATCAACATAGAAACAGTAAGGACTCAAGGTAACGGATGAGTAAACTCTATACAACGTTTAACAAACTATCTTTCCAAATCACTTAATCTTTTAGAACACAAAAATGTATAAGCAGAAATAAATCTGGGTTACAAAGAGAGAATTTAGAAAAACAGCATTGTTAAGAGCAACAACTCAAGCAAACGAGAAGAATGTAGCAAGCGAAGAGTCTTCAAATAAGCAGATTTCTTCATAGGCACATGCATCAACAACAACCTTTGTTGAGACACATAGAAAGAAAAGAACTTCTAGGTTAAAATGCATAAATCTCTAGAGGAAGGGTGTTATTGAGTCTGCAAAGGAAGATTGGAAGGATTACTTGAACAATCTAGATATGTCAGATGAGTCTATGGAATACCTTAGAACATATCCAAATGTCTAGAAAGTTCTTGGCAAAGATGTAACAACTACCAATCTTTTAATGAGAATGTTGCTAGTTTCTAGAGTTTTATTCCTAATTTTTTTATTTTCTGAACAACATAAGAAATGCACATATAATAGTTAAAACCATACAAGAATATAAACAATTTTTATTAAAACAAACTATTGCTTAATACAAGATAATAACAGTTTCAAGGAATATATTGCAGATGTCCAACATTAGAACCTCTCATAAATAGCTTCAAGCTTATCTCTCCATATTTTAGAAGAATCATCCTCTGATGTTATGACAACTCCTTGTTGGATAAATAGTTCAGAAAGAATTCATCCATAAGGAATGAAGAATGTTTTTCCCTTGTGAAAGGATGAAATAGTCTTTTTCAGATGGTCAAACATAATTTGAGGTAGATCAATCTGTATGTCTGAATTGAGAAGAAGTAGAAATTTTTGTTCAATAGAATTCACAAGGTCTAGATCATTGTCCTTAGGTGGCAAGATTGAGTTCAGAATCTGCAAACACTTGCATCGGGACGAAGATTTAAGACCTGAGAAAGGTTTGATGAATCTACAAAAGTATGCCAAGTAGGAAGATAGTATTGTTAAACAAGAGTATCTAGGATTTCTCTAATCTCCTCACAGTTGATTACATTAGCCATCTTTTTAGAGGTTACTACTATAGAAACACCAGAAACCTTGGAAAGGATGACATACTCAGAATTTAGCTCAACAATGGATGCATTACCCCAAAATTCTTTAACAAGATTTGGATAAGTAAAGCCATATAGCATTTCAAAGTATCATTCCAGCCTTGTTCAAAAACTGTCTTCCAAAAGTTAAAACCTAGTTTAAATAACTCTTCAAAATCCACAAACTTTTCATTGATGACAATTATTTAATTCGGTGAAGAATCGACTAGAGAATTCATATCATGTTTGGTTTGATCAACACGAATGAAAATAATATAAAGAAAAGATTTGAACAAGATTCTAAGCACAAAGGAATAAGAATCTTGTCAGATGGAAAAAAAAAGTGACAAGAAATGATGTTTCACAAAGACAAGGGATGGAGACCATAAATGTATAAAAAGAAAACATAATTACCCAAAAGTTCTTACCCAGCAAATTTCTTGAACATACTAGATGATTTTCAACTTTATAAAGTTTAAGTAAGACAGGGATTTTTTTTTTACTTAAACTACTTATCAGAAGTAAAGATTCCTTTTCTAAATTTCAGAGACTGGTTTTTTTTAGAAGATATCTGTCATTAGAGGCTAATAGGATTAGACTTCGAGTGAGACATCTTCTATTAGTCATTAGTCTTTGATATTCCATTCAAAGTTAATCATTTTCTCTTGAAACTAGAGTTTAGTTTTTCAGATAGATGTGTTTGATTCATGAATGTTGAATTAGTTTCTCTGACTAATAACTAGAAGCAATATGATCATAAAAGGTGATAATAATGTTTCCATAAACATGAGCATCTTCTAGTTATTGACTTATTCAGTATAGTCAAGTACAACATAGTCTCTTTTTAAAAATTTCTGACGATTCTTTTGTTATCAGCAAAAAGAATTTCTCTAGAGATCTAGCAGAGACTTTGTATTCACTCATACTTGAATACTTCATTAAGCCAAGGAGTTTTCAAAGTAAAAAACTGAACATGGCTTTTTTTTTTATAGTTTTTCTTTGTCAAGCTTCTGGCGAGTAATCAGACTTGACCATTGAATCTGAATTATGTCTTAAGTGGATCTTAAGTCAATGGTACTTATACCAATGATTCCACTTTCTTCTCCAAACTCCACACTTTTGTCTTCTTCAGCTCTTGATTTTGGTATATAGGCTTTTCTTCCATCTTATAATGTAAGCAATCATTGATCAAGTATCATGGAAGATGCCTTACTTCTTTCTTTTGTGATATCTGCAAGAAATACAATTTTAGATTTTGGTACCCATATCTTTGTGGGTCCTAAAATGTTAGTCCTGATAGGATCTCTTTTACTTCATGCCTTAGTCTGATAGTACTACCTTGATTCATTCTAGAATTTAAGTATAGGATGAGTTTTTTCACTAACAAAACTTGTTCTTAGCAGAGTCTTTGATTTCATTACCTTGGATTCATCTATTATCAAATCTTTTAACTTTATAATACTTGACTTTGAAATATCTAACAAGCATAGATTCAGATAGTGTTTACTATCAGAGGTTAGCATAAAATAAGTTTTTAGCACTGTCTGAGTATTGTTAAAATAAAATAAAAATTGAAAGGTTTCTCAAGAAATTGTTCTTTAACATAAATTCTATGATAGCCTTCAACTTCCTTAGGAGAAATTGAGTCACTTAAGATTTGATATTGAGAAATAGACTCCTTGTTATCTATCGTATCCCGAAATTTGACCTCCCATTTTGCCTTATTGCATAAGCATGTGCACTCGCATTTCCAGCATACGCATTAACATTTTTCCTGTGGTTTTGTTGCTGGCATATCCAGGATTTCGGAAAGTTTCAAAGCCATAATTAATCACATCCTCACAAAGTCATCACAACATCAACACAAGCAAAATAGAGGGATTTCTATGCCTATATATCAAAGCACAAGGTTAAAATGCGGAACCACATCCAAAGCACTCCATTTCAAACCAAGAGAGTGAAATTTTGGCTGAGGTAACCGGTTACCTCATGAAGTAACCAATTACATCAGCGTTTTTCATCCTAGGGAGTCAAGTTCAGCATGAGGTAATCAGTTACCTCATGATGTAACCGATTACATCAACATATTTTGCAGATTTTCATTTGTTTTTCAGCATCGCAACAGTTCCTTCTATATTCCTTTGGTCTACATTGTTCTAGCATTATGTGGAAGGTTCTAGACACCTCAAGATATCACTTTCATTTGCTCTAATAGATCATCACAAATAAAGCTCATCATACATCTACATTTCCAAGCATGTGAACCATTTGATCAAGTGAGTTGCATTGGGATTCTTCCATCGAGTTAACAAATAACTAACTGAGATAGACTCCAACTCATTGAGTTAGGTCTAACTAACTCCAACCAAATGCCAAACCACCCTTAACTAACCCCAAACCAAGTTCCAAGCCTCCATTCACTCCAAACCTACACTCTATTTAAGAAAACCTTCACATTGTTGCAAAGGGGTTGGATCATTCTATCATTTTTCACTTTTCATCCTTGATCATTCTCTCATTTTGCTTTGAAACTTCACTCCCACTCTCTGAATTTTCTGCAACTTTCTCTTTCAATCATCTTCATCTTCTTCCCCAAGCCTCACTAGAGCTCTTTCCACCATTAAAGCTTAGCAAGCTTCACATTGAACTTACTATTATATGAGTTAGACCTCCATTCCTATCCATTTCATCTCTGAATTCTGAAGCAACATCGTCCTTTACTTCAATTTAAGCTTTGGAAGTTGATCATTGAAGGATTTTTTGTGTAAATTCGGATCCGACACAAATATCGCATTGTTTTTCGGTTTTTTCTTGCTACAGATTGCTCTAGGTCTTGGAATTCTCTGGTTTTCTAAGCATATCTTCTTCACATTTTTCTTACAACAATTACCAAGGCAAACCTCAGCCTTGTAGGTTGGTGATTATTGCTTAATTCGCTATTTTCGATTGATTTTGCATTTTTATAATGTAGTTCTTAGTTGATGCTTTGTTTCTTGAATTCTTACTTTGCATGATTGATTCTTTTAGCTTTCATTTTCTATGAATTAACATGAATTTTGCATCTCCTTCTATGCCTCGATCCACTGCATTTGCACAAAATAAGCGATTCTGAAAAGTGCTTTTAGAAATGTTGTTTTTTGCTGAGGTAACCGGTTACCTCATGAAGTAACCGATTACTTCACCCTTTCAACGCCCTTGGAAGTCACTTTTTGGCTGAGGTAATCGGTTACCTCATGATGTAACCGGTTACCACTGACAATTTTTGCAAAAAACATGCTGTTTTGCATGCCTTATTTATCTACTTTCCCATGCTTACTTGAATTCATGTACATGCTACTGTTTTAGATCATCACATGCTTACAATAAATTTTACTCGATTAATTGCATGATTTTCTTCAATTATTTTTGCGATTTTATCACATGTTTGAGGCATTTTTTTCTCATCTTTGTTTATGTGTTAATAAGTGCATGCTAGCTTGTTCTTGTTAATACTTTGCAATTCAACTTGATGCATTAGATTTATTCTTCATTGTGCAAATTTAATCTTGTTCAAACGTTATTTTCACACTTGCTATGATAATCTTTTGACTTATTTGAAAGATTATTGGCAATTTCCTCCCTTTTATTAATTGATCAAAACCTCGTTTCAATTAATTAATTGTCTTCTTCTCTTCTCTTTAGGATCTCTTTAGAACCCCTATTTCTTGATTCCCTACTGCGTTAAACTTCTACATCGCAAGCTGGAACAATGCACAAATTGCACCGTTACTCTATCGGTTTTAATTTCCACACTATACTTTCGGTTCTAAAGAAGGGATGAAAGTGGAGAATTCCTATACTCATTCTGGTTATTTTGGGTAGGGGACGAATGACCCTATGCCTGGAATAATCGTCTCTATCTCCAGACTATAGTGTCTCCCGATCCCCAACTGAGTTGATCCTTGATCATTCATAATCTTTCAATCTTTCCTTTGATCAATCACCATTTCCTTGGTTCAAGATTAATTTCTTCATTCTCTTAGTTAACCACGGTCCATCTGTTAACATATTGAGTTTCCGTTGAATTAATCACCTTTTCTTGGTTCATCACCCGTCCTTTGGTTGATCATATACTCCTGTTAAAACCAATCTTCCTTGGGTTAATCACCTTATCTTGGTTCATCACCTGTCTTTTGGTTGATCGCAATTCGTCTATTAAAACCAATCTTCCTTAGGTTAATCACCTTCTCTTTGCTCATCACCCGTCCTTTGGTTGATCACAACCTGTCTATTAAAACCAATACCCATGTGGGTTAGCAACCTTCTTTTGGTTCAAACACCCTCTCCTTTGGGTTAGTAACCTTTTCTTGGTACAAATACCATTTCCTCGGTCAAGCATTGCACGTCAGTTAATGTATCGAGCCCCTTTTTGGTTAGTAACATTCTCTTGGTTCCAATTCTCTCTCCTCAGTTATGTACTGCTTGTCAGTTGGTGTACCGAACCCTTTTGGGTTAATAACCTTCGCTTGGTTTCATACTCGTCCTCTTGGATCATAACCTTCGCTTGGTTCCACATCCGTCATTTTGGTTGATCATAGTCTGTCTGTTAAAACCAATTTCTCCTTTCCTTGTTAGGTTAATTACCTTTTGGTTAAACACCCATTTTTTGGTTAATCACCGTCCATCGGTTAAAGACCAACATCTTCTCTTTCTTTGGTTAACCATTGTTTATCAATTAATATACTGAATCCCCAGTGGGTCCCACCTTGTCTCGATTCAACTTCCCTGCTTCTTTATTCTCTTGGTTTCGACACCATTTGCTTTTCGTTATTGGTTTTGACACTATTTCTCTTTCTTTCTATGTCTTGGTTCCCCGAACTACGGAGCTCTGACTTCCTCATTGCACTGTGAGGATACGTAGGCACGAGATCACGAGATCTTGGCGAGCAACCTTATCCCAACCTTCTTCCAATATTCTTTCTCTTTTCTCCTTTTCTTCCCTGGTTCCATGAACTACGGAGCTCTGAATTCCTCATTGCACTATGAGGATACGTAGGCACGAGGGCCCCAATCTTCCGCGAGCACTTTCTTCGTCCCTTTTTCCTCCCCTCTTTAGCTAGTAGCCTTTAGATAGATAACCCATTTGAGCCTAGAAGCAAGCATAATGGTTCCCGTCGAGTACGACGGATGCTTGGGGTGCTAATACTTTCCCTTTGGATAACTGACTGCCTTAATCGTTTCCATTCCCCTTGAGTTTTATGGATATTTTCCCTGTACTTTGGGACTAAATAAAGTTCGGTGGCGACTCTGTTGTATCCTTGAGTGTGCGATATGCTTAGGTTTAATCCTGCTAACTTCATTATCAAAACAAAATTTTTCAAGAGACTTGATTTTCTCTTGAGAGATTTTTAGATCTTCTTTTAGATGATCAATCTCTAGCTTCATGATTCTAGCTTGTTTAGTAAAACAACTTTAGAGATCATGAGCTTATTAAAAAAATATTGAAGTAAGATAGATTTGGAAGTTACCTCTTTCTCTTAAAAATTTGATTTATTCTTGGATTCAAATACTTCTTCATAAGATGTAATGGCCAGCAATGCTAGATTACATTTTTCATCTCTTTCTGAATCCTCAACTTTGTGAGCTTCATCAGGATATGCTTTGAAGCTCTTTGACATTCTCTTTTTAGGTTTTTCTGTCTGGTAGCTTTTCTCCTTGTTCTGAAGATTGGGATAATCAACTGAAATACAATTATTTCAGAAGCTTCTGAAGTTACTCTTTCCATCAACATATTTCACATTCCTTTTAGCCAGCTGAAAGAAACTTTTGATAAGGAAGACCATTTCCTCCTCATCAGACATTCCATAGGAATTTTCTTTAACGGGCTTGAGGAAAGTTAATTTTTTTGACATCTTATCTTCATCTAATTCTATTTCATTTCTTTAAAGATTGCTAATCAAACTTTCAAGACTCAACATATTCAAGTTTTTGACTTCTTGAATAGCTGTAACTTTTGGTCTGAATCTAGCATGCAGACTTCTCATAATTTTCTTGGAAATATTAGATGAAGTGTAACTTGATAAGCTTGCTAAGTCTTAGAATAAGATAAAGCATCTACAAAATGCTTTTAACTCCAAGATGATATTTGTGAAGCTTCTTCTGAGCTGGTGTGATAGATTTTCTATCTTTGATCATCTCGACACCATCAACTTCTATAGTGATACCTTCTTCAAGGATATCCCATAGATCTTCATCAAAACCCTTTATCAAGACTAATGATATATGAGTAAGCTTTTCTTTTCCATCATATAAATTCAGCTGAGCCACCTACTGAATATAGGAGGATTAACAAAGCAAAATCTTTTTCATATGGTACTTGATTCCTTCTTGGAAAAAAATCTTTAGCAGACATATTTTTCTCATTGGATCATTATCTTCACCACTGTTAAGTGTTATACACAGACCATGCTCTAATGCTAACTGAAGGTGAGAAAAATACACAAGACAGGGGGTTGAATTGTGTTCTCTAATTTGCGTTGCTTCTGAATAGAGTTCAGATTATAAACAGAAGTTTAAATTATTATAACAAGTTGCAGTGGAATAATAACACAAGCAAGTAAATGACACATGAACACACAAAGATTTATCCTGGTTCCTCCCAAACTAAGAGTAGTCCAGTCCCCTTTTAGCAGAAGATATTTTCCACTATAATCAAATCATGATTACAATTTCTTATGCCCTCGAGCATAAGACGTTTCTTGCTTATACCTACATCCTAAGGCTTGCCAGCTCAATCAACACCTGATCAAGACTTTCCGCTTAGATCCTCAGATCCTAAGACTTTTCTACTTATACCTGTAACACCCATTTTAATTATTTAGTCTTTTGGTGTTATTTTATTTTGGTGTGTCCTTTGTGGGGGAGCGAGTTTGAGCGCGTGGGTGGATGTCCTTAATTTATAGGAGTCATTTAATAAATGTAGAGTTTAATATTAATGTAATATAATTGATAATGATAATAATATAATCCTTTATAGTAATGTGGTTATGTCATTAATCTTATTATTATTATTATTATTATTATTATTATTATTATTATTATTATTATTATTATTATTATTATTATTATTATTATTATTATTATTTGTATTATTATTATTAGATTAATAAAATGAAATAAGGATTAAAAAGGGGTATTAGAAGAGTTTGGAGGAAAGGGGAGATTAGAACACGATAAAAGCCAGTTTTAGAGAGAAGAGCAAAGGGGGAAGAACAAGGAGGAAGAGAAGAAGGCTAGGGCTAACGATTCTTCAGGTTCTTGGCCAATCGGAGCATTAATCGAGGTAAGATGGGAGAAACTGATTGGGATTGGTGTTTACATGAAATTGGGTAGAGAGGATTCCTTAACCCCGTAGGGATTTGATGAATACGTTTGTTATGTTGATATGTCTTTGATTGTTGTTGATTATGATGAATTTCGTGTGCATGTTGATGTGTTTATGATTGTTGTTGCCATTGGTGAATGGGTGCACATATGGTGTGATTTTGGTGAGGTTCTAAGTAACTTCTGTAGTTCCGTTGATGGACATAGGTGTGGGTTCTGGAGATAAATTGATAGAATAATGACTAGAGTAGTGTGTACTGGTTATATTAATGATAGGAGGGGAGATGGAAGTAAAGTGATAGGTTTGGAATTGAGCAAGATGGCATTGTTGGATAGTGAGGGTTTTGAGAGATCACAGACGCTCGCTAGCACCTTCGCTAGGCGAGCTAGTAGCGAGCATTCGCTAGCAGGTTTGCTAGGCGAGTGAGGTAGCGAACCATTCTAGTAGCTATTGTCTGCCTTCGCTAGGGAGTTCGCTAAGCGAGCAGCTAGCGAGCGTTTGCTAGGGCTTCGCTAAGCGAACGAGCCAACGAGCGTGACAGAAAGTGACGTTGTGTTGTTTTACCTTGTGACCCCGTTTTGTAGTATCCCTTGAGTTGTGACCAGTGTAGATATGGTGATTAGTGGTGAAGGGTGTATACTTGACATTAAAAAGTGAAATTATGTAGTGATTGAACTTAATTAAAATAAGTAGATTATGGTGTGAGATATGTATGGGGTATGGTGATGGGATCAGGGGGATCGTGTGACTTTAATTAAAATAATTAATTGATGAACAATACGTATGTATGATGTATGGTGATGTGATCAGGGGATCGTGTGCACCTTGTGTGCTTGAGTTATTTGTTGTGCATTTGGTGTTATGCATATCATGGTGTATGGTGGGACGAATCATTGCTCAAGAGGAGTGTATGTGATTCATCTGTACTCCCTTGCGGAGAATTGTGGGGACAGATCATGGCCAAGGATGGGTGTATGTGATCTATCCAGGGTTCGATTGAATGAACCAATGAGTCGGTACCGCATGCATGGTGTTGAGTTTCATAATTGCATTATGGTGTGTAGTGTTGATGTTGGACAATAGGTTGTGTTTGATGAATGTTGGGTGATGAATTATATGATTTCTATCTTTATTTCATGTACTGTATCACCGATAATTTTGATCATGTTTTCTCACCCCTTTGTTGTTGTTGTGGTCTGTGCTTCCTCGGAAGTACAGACAATCCAGGTACTTAGCTAGCTTGGATAGAGGTGTGTGAGTCGAGTCTTAGGATTCTCTGATACGTAGCACGAGACTTGGGCGTTTTCTTTTGATTTAGTCGAACTTGTTTTACTTTCCTATGACGTATCATGTGTTAGTGAACTTTATTAATGAATATTTTCATGTATTGGTGGATGGCCGAGATTGATGAACTAATGAATATTTTCCGCTGTTTTGTTTCGGAAACCTTCTAATGAAGAGTATGTTGAGTTATGTGATGTGATATCCCACTTTAGTGGAGAACTCTGATGTTTATTTGAATTAATCGTATTTTATTTTAATTCGGGAAAGTGGGGTGTTACAATACCCGCAAGTACAAGACTTCCTACTCAGACTCACAGCCTAATACTTTCTTGATTAAATCACACAGATTCAAGACTTCCTGCTCATACCCTTGAGTACAAGACTTCCTACTCAGATTCCAAGAATCCAAGACTTTTCCAATTAGACCTACAGTTCAAGACTTCCTTGCTTAATCAACAATTTGATTAAGACTTTAATGCTCAGGCACATAACAAGAGACTTACTTGGCTCAAGCTCACAACAAGATGCTTTGATGCTCAAGCACATAGCAAGAGACTTTCTTTCTAAACTAGCAAATAACTTGTTTAACATAATAGACAACAAGGTTTACTTGATATAAAATCAGAGGTATAGGGTAATAACCATAACAAAGATCATAGCTCTTAAGATTTCTAAGATATTCAATGTTTAAGAAATCTTAAGGCTTCGTACAAATTACAACAGATAACAGAAACTCTCCACATTCAATGTTGTTGATCTGGTTATTCTTCCATGTTGGTAGAAGCGTGATACACTCCTTTCTTCTTGGCCCTCTTCATTTTTTCCTTGTTGTTGATCCAGATTGAGTCTTAAGCTACATTATACTAAGAGACGTTGAAGATAGATACACAAAAAAATATTTATCCATCGTGTAACCCTTTTAACCATAACATCTTCCTTGTGAGCTTGTACTATAGATTCGTTGAGAGTGGATATCTGTAAAACATGTCAACTCTTCTTGAGCCATGTGAACATAGACTTTAGCTGACAAACTCATTTGACATTGTAGCTTACTTTATGCAGTACATATCACTTAGCTTTGTATATGGTTTTGAATGAACACCAGAAGCTGATACATTTAATAAGTGTAGAGATGATATATTGCTCTTATGATGCTGATACATTCAACTTAAGAGTCTACACAAACCTATATCATCAGATTTCACTTAATAACATCCTTCAGTTCTGAACCATCAGAAGCCAAGAACTCAGCTTCTCTCAAATGCGTTCTCTTATCAGATTCTGAATAGATTCTCCTTAAGCCTTGGAACCTGCATACTTAAAACACACATTAGATAACACCATTGTTGTTTAAATATTTTGTTATCATCAAAACTTTAAAGTATATATGTCATCAACAAATCTTGTTCTAACATGCTTTGTTAGACTCACTCTAGGGAGAGACACTAAAGACTACAATTTACAATTTAAATAGAGTTTAAACCAAGGCAACTAGCTGTAAAAATACCTTATGGACTTTGGACTGAGCGAAAATCTAGTTTGAAACATTTTCACATATGGGGATGTCCAGCTGAGGCAAGGCCTTATAGGAAAAATGAAAGGAAATTGGTTATTCTAAAAGATCTATAGGCTACAAATCTTATGATCCCAAATTAAACTCAATTTTTGAGACGTGAAGAGCCAGATTATTTGAGGATAATGAGTTGGGGGAAATAATAAGGTGAGAGACTTTGTTTTAGAGGAAGAATCATTAATAATTCCATAACTGATTCAGATAGTTGCTTTTGATCAAGCAAGTATGGAACCTCCATAAGACATTGTTGATTTTTCTCATACTCAAGATGATTTAGTAGTTCATGAAGAACAAACTCAAGGTCCTCAAGAACAAGTGTTACCATAACCAATACCTTTGCAGAGATCCACTAGAGAAAAGAGAAATGTTATTCCATATTATTACATAGTATTTCTCTAATGAGAAAAATAATTTTATGATGGAAGAAGACCCAATAAACTTCCGCCATATAGGATTCCAACTCAGAAAAGTGGATTAAAGCAATGAAGGAAGAGTATAAGTTCATGCTAGACAATAAGGTTTGGGAACTTGTTCCATTACCAGAAGGTGTGAAACCCATTAGTTGCAAATGGATTTTTAAGACTAAGCGGGATTCTAATGGTAATGTGGATAGGTATAAGGCCCGCCTTATGGCTAGGGGTTATACCCAAAAGGAAGGGGATTGACTTTAATGATACTTTCTCTCTGGTTTCGTTGAAAGACTCTTTTAGGAGAATCGTGGCTCTTGTTGCACATTATGATTTGGAACTCCATCAAATGGATGTCAACACGAAATTCTCATGGGAAACTTTTATGAGACTATCTATAAGGTGCAATTGGAAAACTTTGTGTCAGTAGACTAAAAGAATATGGTTTTAAAATTGATAAAATCCATTTATGGACTAAAGAAGAAATCTTATCAGTGGTACTAGAAGTTTCATGAAGTAATTCTCTCATTTGGTTTTGAGGCGAATGTTGTTGAGGATTCTTTGTATTACAAATTCAATGGAAGCAAGTACATTTTCATGGTCTTGTATGTTGATGACATACTACTTGCCACTAATGATATAGGCATGATGCAATAAACCAAAGAATTTATGTCAAGTAAATTCTAAATGAAAGACCTTGGTGATGCCTCCTTTGTATTAGTAATTCATATACACTAATATTAATTTTGAGGTATTCTAGGATTATCACAACAGAGCTATATCAAAAAGGTACTAAAAAGGTTTGTCATGCAGGAATGTAAACCAGGGGATACTCTAGTTGCCAAGGGAGACAAATTTAGTGTTAGTTAGTGCCCAAAAGGAAACATAGAAATTCAAGAAATGAAAAAGGTTTCTTATGCGCCAACTGTATGGAGTATGATGTATGGCCAACAATAATAGAAGCTTGACCAAGCCAAAACATATTGACATCAAGTTCCAAGATGTTAAGGAAATGGTACAAAGTGGACAGATTTCTATAGAACACTTAGGGACAAATTCCATGATATTAGATCCTCATACAAAAGGTATTTCACTCAATGTCTTTCATGAGAACACTGGTCACACTGGTGTTTTACGATTTGGGGAATCTTTAGCTTAGTGGGAGTTAGTCATTTGTGAATTTTGTGTTCTATGTTTCGTATTATGTATGAATACTTTGGTTCTAAATTTTTTTTCTGGTTTATAAAGTTTGATATTCAGCTATTTATACTTTGTACAATAAGGTTACTGAATTATCTCACTAAAGTAAAGTATGACCAATTGAAAATCGATATGCACGTGCCATATTCTTGTGATTTTCATGCTACACATTTCATGATAGATATATGTCATTTAGTTATGTCTCTATTAGTAATTATTGACAGGTTCATTTATGACTGATATAATAAAAATCACTTTGGTTCTATGTACTAACATAACTAATGGACGAGATTATTTGAATATGCTTGAGGTATATATAATGGAAAAATTTTGAGCTCGTAAAATCTACACGTGTGTAAAGTTACATATGTGACCAACGAGTGATGGTTAGAATTTTTGGGTCACAAATGTAATATTACATGTGTTAGTATTTAATTAGTCAAAACTAAAATGGCCTAATTGATATTGTCTATGGCTGAGAGCATATATGTCATGAAAGGTTATTGTGTAGATACCATAAGTAAGTATTCTAATTTGATGAGGAGGCAAATTAGAATATTGAAAACTGACTAGTAAGACTAAAGGAGTTATTTATATGGATTATGATCCCCATTTGTAGAATACGAGAAAATGTTTTATCAATTTTTTCTATTCATCCCCGTCATAAGAGAATAAAGAAACCCTAAGACACTCTACACTATGGAAGATCGTGTACCCGCAAATCGTCAACAATTCTAATGGCAAACTCAAGTATGCTTCCGCTTTCAATCTCATATTGTATTTGGGTATGGTTTCATATGATATGATCTCATAGAGATTGGTTCAAGATTATGTTCTTGATTTCTATATGGGTAGAGATACATGAAGTAAAGAACAAATCTAAAACATATAAGTCTTCTTCTAAGAATGTTGTTCATTCGCTAAATACCTATAAATTGAACAAAATGTAAAAATAATTAAAATAATACCAAACTATTATTCGGTAAAAATAATTAATATATAATTATAAATATATTACATGCTTTCATGAATCAACAATACCGAAATATACATATTCAACATATGTTTCATCACACAATATCCATACTCATGGCTTGATGGTTGTTGACTTATCTGCAAATAAATTTATATAATGAGTAATAATACATAAAAAAAATGTAAGTTATCATAGATATAAATGAATATCAGAATTAGTACCACTTACTTTAGGGATAATAAATTAGAAATTTTTTTCTAGCATCATGCAACAAATGGTATCCCTCCATAGCTCTATACGTTAAAAAAATTAAACGCTAACCATAAATATTCAAAAATAAAGGGTACATTTTAGTATTATAAATAAATATTACGAAGTCACGTAAAATATAAACATATGCTAATTATATCTTTTATCTTTGAATCAATTCCTTTGCATATCGAATATAATATAATTATGTTGTTATTCTTCCTAAAATAAATAATTATTAATTGTCAATAATAACTGCATGAATTTAAAAATATTTAGTAATTGATACAAAATTGCATGCTAAATAAGAGAAACTACAAATTAATATATACTCACACATACATAAATGATGCTAAGTAACAAACTTTATTCAATATAGTAACTGATTTTGTAGGTAAGCTTGAATATCGTTTAATTGACGCCATAAATATTGAATTTTGTAGGGGGTCTAGGAATCCATACAAATCATATTTGTTTATTTCTTTACAAAAACAATGCATGCACCTAAATTTTAAAATAAAAGTCAAATATTAAAGTGAGGCATGACACCTACGTGCACTAAAATTATAAATCATATTTCTTCAAAAATATTTCAACATATATTTGTTACTAAAGAGGTGTAAGACTATGATAAGTTAACACAACAATAACATTAAATATTTTACTCAACACAACAACAAAAAAATCAATAAAATTGTTAAACCTTCAATCTCAACAACCACAACAACAACAACAAAAACAAAAATAACAACAACAATAAGATTAAACATTTTACTTAACACAACAACAACGACCACAATAATAATAACAACAAAACCAATAAAATTGTTAAACTTTCAATTTCAACAACATTAAATTTTTTACTCAACACAACAACTAACATTTTCTCTAGGTGAGCTCATTTTCGTTAGGAGAAAATGCCTTTACATGTGCTAAGTTACATGCATGGTTGTAGTAATATTTTACTTAGCAGAACAACAACAATAACAATATCACCATAAACAACAACAACAACAACAAAACCAATAGATCTGTTGAACTTTAAATTTAAACAACAACAATAAAAACATTAAAACTTTTACAACAAAAACAACTAACATTTCTAATGCACATGCATGGATATAGCATTTACTATCGGAAACGTGATGAAAAAGATAAACACAATGGTGGAGGAAGTTTTGTTTCCTTTCATTGCTTCGTTCGAGTTTCAATATCTTTCCTTCATTTCAAGTTTTTTCGAGTGGCAACAATTGCATTAATCGCGTTCAAGAGGAGAAGATGAATTTTCGAAGCCGTTTATGGAAGAAATGAAGTTTCAAAACTCATTATGGAAGAAGTGGTGTTTTTTCGAGTTTCATTTACAGAATAAATGAGGTTCTGAATTGTTTAGTGGAGAAGATGAAATTTCAATGGAAAAGATGAAGATTCAGTATAGAGTTCTTTCGATTTTGAAAGAGAAGATGAAAATAACATTTTGTTTTGAAAATGCCATTTGTTTAAAAAATAATGTTGTTAGAGTTTACCTATCGGTGGGATGGCTCAACCAAGAGAATAAATATTATTTTACATATCCGTTGCCACCTCACTTGAGGGAATAAAACATCATTATTTTAATTAAAAAGATATAAAAAAAAATTATTAATCGGATGGCTCAACCGATCAATAGGGCGTCCAAATTTTATTTTAAAAAAATGAAAAAAAAAACAAATAATATATACTTTTCTATTTGTTGACACACCAACAAAATTAACAACTAGCATTTTTTTAAAAATAAAATTAAAAACAGTTATAGTTGATTGAAGGCGCGTATCTCGAAGACTTTTCATATCTGTTGTCCGCTTAGTCAAATGAATAACTACTCATTAGAAAATATATTATTAAAATAACTAAACTATATATATATTGTGTACCACTATGTTATTATTTTCACTTGAAGTTATGAGTGTTGCTCATAACTAACTCATGATCTGTATTAAAAATATAATGTCATGTCAATAATACAATCAATGACTTAATTAAGTTATCCCACGCCGACGTGTAAGATTTTGTTTCCATTTCGTTGACAATATAGATTTTACAAGTTTTTTTAGTAAGGGTCAGGAGCTATAACAATATTATTTTTAAAATTAAAAATAATCCAGTTACCCTACGTTCAATCTATTTTATTTTATTATATAGGATATGTTTTATTAAAAGAAAAACATAACAGTATGCTATATTTTTTTGTCAAAATGTTTGTAATATTTTAAGCTACTTATTTAAAGTGGTTTAGGTCAAAAATCACACCCGCTTTGTCTTTTTGCGAGTTGTTTGGGTTATTAAAAAAATAGGTTAAATATATTTTTGTCTATTTAAATATGATTATATTAACTTTGAGTCTCTTTAAATTTTTTTTTGAAAAAAAGATCTTTTAATATTTTTTATCTACAATTTTAATCTTTTCAATTAGCAACCGTTAACAGAACCTAACGTGATAATATTGTGTAAAACTTTTTTTATAATTAGACATATACATAGTAATATTAAATGTGATAAAAAAAATGCTTGTGTAGATGCTGTGGAATTGTTTACATTTTTATTTTATATTAATTTAAATTATAACGATGGAAAGTCTATAGCTAAAATGAACATTATAAATAAATCTATAATTTATAGATAATTTTTACCTAATTTAAACACATCATTCTTATGATGTAAAATTTGTTTTTTTCATGAAAGTCTATAAACTTATAAGAATTCCCAAACAAAAATTGAATTTTTTTAACTTTAGATGAATTAAATATGAATTCTTTTTCCAGATTTTCCATAAAACGAAAAGAACACAAACGCTGGCATATGATTAAATTTTTAAATAATATTTTGCAGACACCTATCTAATAATACATAAAATGGATTTGCAAAGTTTCATGAAATTTTGAATAAGTTTCAATTTATTTTGATTTATACGTGCTTCTATCGAAAAATCAATATAAATTGATATTTATTCGAAATTTCATGAAACTTTGCAGATCCATTTTATGTGATATGAGTTAGGTCTTTACAAAATATTAGCTCAAAATTCAATCATATGCCAACGTTTGTGTTGTTTCCGTTTCATAGAAAATCCACGTTAAAAAATTCATATTTAATTCATGTCAAATAAAAAAAAATTTTAATTTTTGTGGATAGATCCTTATAAGGTTTTAGTTTTAATGCAAAAAATAATGAAAAAAAAACAAAGTTTAGCTCATAAAAATGACGTATTTAAACTAGCTTAAGATTATCTAGGGATTAGCTAGAAATTAGTTATACATTAGCTACAAATTCTGGATTGATGCATGACGTTCATATTAATGATGAATTTGGCGAGAGTCTTTCTATCGCTACAATTTTAATTAAAATAGAAATAAAAAAATAAAAATGGAAGAAAGTGACACGTGGCAATTATGTTAGTATTTTTTTTGCTACTGTTACGTTGTCACGTGTATGTTCTGTCATAAAACGTTGCATGCCACGCCCGTTTTTATTAATGACCGTTAACCGAAGAGACTAAAAGTGTGAATGAAAAATATTAAGAGGATTATTCTTTAAAAAAAAATTAGAGGGAGTAGACGTAAAAACTGTCATATTTAAAGGGATTAAAAACATATTTAATCTTAAAAAATATAAATTAAAATGAGACATAAGTTTTTTATAAATAAAAAATATAAATTAACATAATATAAAAAATTAAATTAATATAGTTTTTAGAGATATTTGAATAAAATTTGAATTTCGTTACAAATATATTATTAAATAAATATGTTTTATTTTTATATAGTGACCGGCTCAAGAGAACTACAAGTAAATGGCTCGTTATTATTATTTTGATTTAATTAGAAGTATTAACTTTATCAATTAGTATTAGTTTTTGAGATCTTATAGTATAAATTGATACAAATGGCTTGAACATGATCACATTGTTGAAGAGTGATTCAACTTCGGAGATAGCACTTAGGTGGTTGACATTTCAATTGGTTTTGAATTAAGGTGGAGAATTTACTGAAGTATATCTCAAAATAGTAAAGTGTTTATATATATATATATATATATATATATATATATATATATATATATATATATATATATATATATATATATATATATATATATATATATATATATATATATATATATATATATATATATATATATATATATATATATATATATATGCACAATTGACTTTTGGTTAAAAGTCAGTGATCAGACAATGATTATTTGATTAATGGTTAATAATTACGTAAAAATACTAAAATATTTGGCATATTAGGATTTCAAGATACTATTAAAGGAAAATCTTAATGCACACTGTATATTTTTAATACATCACGTAAAAATACTAAAATATTTTTAGATTTTGAAGATGTATTTTCAAATGCACCTAATATACACACACCCTAGACCATTTTCAATGGCGTCTTAGAAGTTGAGTTTTTTATGTCGAAGATGCATCTTCAGAATCTGTTTGTAGATGCATTTTCCTAACATATGTGCATCAGTATCAGAGTCAGAAATTAAAAACTTGTATTTTGACAATATAAAATTACCACATAATATAAAATCAGCATTACATAAATAATTTCAACATAAAATTAAACATTACACTTTAATATCAAGGTGGATTCTTCATCATCTTTACAATATCTTCAATCGATTTTGAAATCGTCGCTTCCAACTCAAGCAGAGCTTTTGTTTTAAAACAGAAAAATGTATTCCACATAGCACTTACATCTACATCCGTCTTAGGCTCAAAGTTGCTGAACTCATTCTTCCACCCGTTGTCAACCGACGGTGAATGATACTCGAGTTTGACAATTTTTTGACCGTCTCTGTAAGGTGAGAGATTATGGACTTCGTATTTCAGATTTGCAAAAGATGTGTACTTGTTGAGCTTAAACTTTCCATGGGTATCGTGCTGAAGAAGGAGACATTTGCGACATACCAGATGATGTTTATTTGTGACATTTGAGACATTTTTTTTATGAAATAAGAACCCTAAGCCCCTAAATTTATAGAAGTTGTAGACAAATGTAGACCATAAAAATTCGAAAAAACATCAGTGCTGATTTCAGAGATACATCTCTGACACCGCCCTATTGTCTTATTTTGGAGATACATCTCTAGAACCTCTCATAAACCAGGCATATGCAACAAGAAGAGAAGAAAACCTAATTGATGACTTTGTTTGGCAAATGAACAAATGTTATGGCAAAGATAAAAAAATATGCATTAAAATATTAAAAATTTTAAATATTACCATTCATTAATATTGAGACACAATTACATACACTTATTTTTTTTCAGAAAAATAGAAAATTAAAATGAATCGAAAGATTTTTTGCCGACTAAATCTATGGGCGGTACCCCCTTTGACTTTTGTGCATTTTATTCTCTTTCAATGTTGCTCAATTTCTCAAACTCTTGCAAGCTTTCCACAAAATGGTCCGACCAAGTCTCGACTTTTGTTGTTGAATGAGTTGCATACTCTGGTGATGTAAGTGGTATAAGGCATCTCGGTTTCAAGTAAACTTGAACAAAATGTCATGATTTTGAAAGCCACCCAATACACATAATATAATCTTTTGAATTTTGAGCTGGGGTGGTGTGCAATGGGAAAATGGTTTATAAAAAACCGTATCATGTAAGATCAATACAAACTCTATCATATGCACAAACTATGAGATGACCCATTTCAGGGAAGCACATCCATTTTCCTCTGGTACCGATCCACTAAGGCAAGGAACAAGAGACTCATAAATTGCATAAAAATTTTCTTTCTTTCCGTAAAGTTGTGTGTATGATTTTGTATGAGTCCTCAACTCATGGATAAGTTGATGGCAGAAAAGTGTATGATTATCTTCTCCTTTACCAAGTAAAGTTGAAATAGCTCGATAATAAAAATTACTGTCATCCTCAATGTTGACGATCCACTCGATTCATCTGTGCATAAAAAATGACATCTCATCAATGAAAGGAATCTTTCGTGGCGGCGGAAAAGCAGGTGGTTTGCTAAAGCAAAATAATTTGAAAACACCTTATTGAGATTTTGGAGTTGGTGAGTCCGAAAAAACTTTGTCAACATGTTCAAAATATAGAGGAGACCGCATTGTTGCATTGTCACTTGGTGTAGGCTTGAGCTTCTTCGGATCACCTTTTGTTTTTACCGGTTGAGAGGGTGGTTTCAAGTTTGCAGTTTCCGGATAAACAATCTTCCTCAACTGTTCTTTGATGTGGAGTTTCACATTGTCACCAGCTTTCAAAAATCTCTCTTGTATCACTTCTCATTCAGTCAAGATAGAGATATTCAATTTACCTTCTTTCTTGACACCATCAACATCAAACTTAAGCCTCTTCCAATGAGTGCAAACCTCTTCCATTCTTATCGGATACCAAGTTTCACCTTTTTTGCAATAAGACAAGCAAATGGGAGACTATATGTTTTCACAAATGTGCAACCACACTTTGTGCTATCAGGGCCTATATTATCAACTCATTTAGCTTAGTGAAAAATATCATTCGAACCTGCTCAAGATATGTTACCGACCAACTGAGAATAAAGATTGTTGTCTTTAAATATGTGTTCCAAAACTGTGATACTCTGACCAAATGATGTATATATCTCAATATGCTAGTTCTGAATCATTTGGTTTACGGAGTCTAAATCTCTGCACAAATCACCCTTACTATTTCTCAATCAATTCTTCAGCGTAGCATGGGCAGACTCAACTCTGTTTGTTGATGTATTCCCAAGATGTCTAACCTGATCGGTTCATGCTGTCGCATACTGCAAAAAAGGGAAGCCGAATTTTATTTATCCCAGAGAGAGGGAAAGGAAACGATCGAAGAAAACCTAAGAGAAAGGGAAAGACAAGGTCATCGCAACCAAATCTAGGGTTTGGGAGTCGGTTACGTAAGGGGAAGGTATGAGCACCCCTCACGTCCGTTGTACTCAACGGGATCCACACTTGTTGTCTAATCTATGGGTGAAAACTATCTAAAAGCTACTGCTAAACGGGGGTGAAGAGAAAGAAGAGACTCGATAGGACATCGCTGCCATATGCCTATGTATTCCCTCGTGCAATGGGAAAGTCAGAGTCAACGTAGTTCGGGAAACTACGGGTGAAGGGGGGAAGGTTGCTTGCCAAGACATCGTCGTCTTGTGCCTACGTATCCTCATCTAGTATGAGAAATCAGAGCAAACGTAGTTCGGGAAACCTAGACCGCTGGTTGGTTCAAGTGTTTTTTATGAGTAATGTTACATTTTAATTCCAGCAGTTAGGGACGATGCCTGTTTGCGGTAGAACGGAAATGTAACATACTCTTTCTGAAAATTAGGTTTGAAACAATCCCAAAGGATGAAAAGGTTTGAATTTTGTTTGTGTTTTTTATAAGAAGTGAATTGAGTTAGTTTGTAACTCAGGTTGTACTAAAGACTATGACATAAGAGCGAATGCGTCGCATATCGCCCAAAGGGAATACGCTAAACACTCTAGGTAATATGATAAGAGGCCCCCCATTTATCATTACTCATATACTTAAGACTCGTAGCGTACAACACTTGTTATCCTTTATTAAGTGTCTTTAGAAGATTCTGAGATGAGAAGAGAAGACACAAGACTCTAAAGGGAACTGATAAACCCTAATGTTGTTATGCAAGATGGTCCTAAAATTGGGATTAAAAAGAGAACTACCTAATGTTATCATACAAAGGATTGAAAGCCTAATGTCTCTCCTACTCCCATCTTAAACAGAGAGACTAGGAATCCTAAGGGATCATGGCAAAAAGCACAAGTAAACACTAAACATAATCAATCACAGATGAAAATGCAATGAAAGACTTAAGCAAGTCTTGAAAGATGAAAAGAGATATGAAATGCAAACATGAAAAGGTGCAACAAGACCAACACAAGTCACAAAGATGGAAGACTTAAACAAGTCAAAAGAAGATGAGATGAAATGGGAGAAGTAAACTCCTACAACCAAGTACCATCAATCATCAAGAAGCAAAGGTGCTACACAAAGAGCACACAAATGATTCATAACCAAAGAAGGGAGGAAAGAGTGTGGGGTAGACACCACATCTTAATCAACTCAACCAAACACTTACTTAAAGGCCATGTAAAGAAATGCAACACAACAATGCAAAAGGAGTGCAAGTGTTCATGGCAAAACTTCAAAGTGAAACCACATCACCAAAGCATCTTGAACAAAAATCAACACCACTAAGGGCAGAAGTGAAACACAAATGGTATACCTCAAATTCAAGATCAAAATGGAAGGCAAGCACAAGAATGATCAAGTTCAATTAGAGGACCAAAGTCCGTCTAAACATCTCACACTTCAAACAAGTAGAAAGACAAGATCAAAACATAACTTGTGGCACAAGGTACACATGCAATTTACCTCTAAACATGTAAGACAACACCTCAAGCATGTTAACAAAAGCTAACAAGGCTTAAGAGGTGCTCAAGGGATCACTCATGATCATATCCCAAAAACTAGGTCAAGAAAGGATGTGTATACATGATAAAAATATCTTGAATTTGAAATATCCACCAAAAATAGAAGAAGACTCCAATAAATTCCAAATAAAATACCCAAAGCAAGTTGAATCAAGCATAAGTCAGTGGGCAAAAACTCAAAGCAAGAGTAAATTCAAAACATCACCAACTAGGTCAAACAATGCAACATGTCCAACTTGTCGAGCAAGCATCAAGGTTCCACAAAAAGGAAATGAGAAACAAATGGAAAATGATCATTAATACGTCAAACCAGCCCTCAAATATCCCTCAATCAATCACCTAAGTGTGAGAGGAAATTTGGTACTTGGGGGGTTTTTAGATGACGGTCAATGATCAAGTTCAATTTAAGGTGTAAACCACAAAACACCTCTAATCATAAATTCAATTAAAAACATTAAAAATAATAGAAAAGTAAAATAAAAATGTTGAAAAATAACTTAACACGTTGAAAAGTCAGAAAAGATTTTTTTTAGATTTTTGTGAAATATAAAACTATTTTAAAATGAATTAAAATGAAATAGCAAATAAAAGGAAATAAAAAGAAATAAACAAGGAAAGGGAGGTGTATGAGTAAAACAGATTGCACTGGGTTCATGTTATGCGCAATTGGGCCTCCAAAAGTGGGGGTGTGGAAATCAAATTCACTAAGCCCATCACCATCAGAAACCAGCTTTCAAATGAAACAATGTGTTTCATTAATACACATCAGATTCAAACATGACACGCAAGCAAGTCAAAGGCCAACACACCAGCCACCTCAGCTCAAGCCTAGACACCGGAGCCCTAGCTCCGGTCGTCTTCTCAGGCGAGCTTCACCGGAGCAAATAAAAAAGCATGATAAAAAGTGAAACTCTTGGCATGGTTTTGAAGCAAATTTCATGTAGAACTCAAATATAGACTTAGATTTTGAAAAAGGTTCTTAGAGCTAAGAGAAAACAGGCCACGAAGATTTTATGCACAAACTGAAACTCAAGCAAACAGTCATGAAAATGATCCAAACATGGACTACATGATGTAGGGCTTCAGACGCACCAGTCATGAGCCTAATTAAGTGCCTAGAATGGGAGATTTAAAGTGTGAAAATTTACCTAATAGAGATGCTTTGTTGGCCCTTCAAACTTGATGCAAGCTTCACTATGATGCTCCCAATCTCTTCCTTGTGTCAGTGTGATGATGAAATGAGCAATGGCTTGAAGAAAATATCAAGGAGATGACCAATTCGAAGAAGGGAAAGTTTGGTGTATTTTTGGGTGAAACTCTTCTCTCTGCTCAGCTCCCTCTATTCTCATCATTAGAGTTTTCTTTCTCAACTTATATATGATGGGTTTATGACACTCATGCAGACCCATAATGGTTGATTCAAGTGATTTCCAAAATTTTCCAAAAAAACTCACCTTAAGCATACATACGGGTTAGAGATCTTGTACCTCTCTCTTGGGTCAGAAAATGAACCTTTTGGGTGTGTGGAAATGAATCATTATGGTTTTGGTCATTGAGAATCAGTGGACACCAAGTTTTGAACCATTACCTCTTATGGCATGAAATTTGAAAAATGGCATGTAAAGTGTACTAATGTTGGTTCACTTTGGGTAATCTCTAGCAAGACCAATATGTGATGATGATGTGGAGTGAAAAATTCAAAAACTAATTCATTTGATGACTTGTAATGGAAGGAATTCAAATCATATTCAAAAATCAACTTTTCAAGCTCATCATGATTCAAATGATCACATAAATCATCAAACATCATGGATTTTGAGTTCAAGAGGATGTTAAGGCAATGTGACACAACTTTCATGTGGCACAAATTTGGATTAGAGGTCATGAAGTTCATGGAATTGGTCATTGAAATGAAAGACCTAAAACTAGGTTTCCAAAAATACCCTTGCCTTGTGGAGACCATAACTTAAGCTCCACACATCAGAATGATGAGTTCTAGGACTTTTTGGAAATATAATACAATTAGTAACAACTTTCATATTCATTGGAAAGTGAGAAAGAGCTTGGTTCCATGTGAAAAATCTCTTGGAAGTGAGTTGACTTTGAGTACCTCAAAATTCTCTTCATCTGATGACATCAACTTGTTGACGCCATAACTTGAGATGTAAAAACCCAATGGATGGGTTATTGTACTCAAAAGAAAGCTTGAAAGATGATGAACAAGTCTCATGTTTGTTTTAAAATGAGATTGGACTTGCATCATAATGAAAATTGTCCTTGAAGTTAGGCACTAAAAAGGGGATTTTGCACTGAAATCAACTGAAACCTAATTTAGTAAGTTCTTTTACTCTTGACTCTTCTTGATTTGATCTCAACATAACATTAGAGATGGCTCATGATGACTTCCCATGGCTTCAATGATCTAGAATCAAGTCTTGAACCCTCTCAAGTCCACAATTAACCTTGGGTTGACCAGATGAAACCCGAACACCATATCCATTGATTGAGGCTCTTGTCAATGATTTGTATGACCATACAAACTCCATAAAGAACCCTCAAGATGCACATTGAGCTTTTGAAATATGTCTTATCCAAGTAAGTAACCTCATGACCCTCTGATGATCCTTAAGATAGGAGGTGACACCCATACACAAACCTTCTCCCCTCAAGGAGCTTTGAGACCCAACTCTAATGATGGTGAACTCTTGATGACTTGCAAACACATACCCTTGCTTGAGATTGAGAAAGAAATATTCTCTCTTGAATGAAAAATACAACCTCTTGATCCCTTGTCTAGAACCAATGTTATGCAAATGCAAATGCTAAATGATATGAAACATAAGCCAAGTTAGAAAGAAAAGGTTGGTCAAATTTTGGGGTGCAACAACTGCCCATATTCAAACAACTTGGACCTAAAGGTGTGAAAAGCAACCGCTTTCAAAGGTTCAAGGTAAAAGGTGATTGAATACAAAAGAACCCAGAAATTTGCCAACCGCAAGATAGTAAACTGTAGAATTGTCCACCAGAGTGGAATTAGGAGAAATGTATCTGAAAGTTGTAAGGAACCAACTACTAACCACAGGTTAGAAGGATTTGACACGCAGTCGGTAAAGACATTTGTTATACAAACAGGCTAAGCATCCGTCAGTAAAAACATCTGCTAACATGCTGGCATGGCGCTCGGTCGGTACAAACATCTGCTAATAAGCAGGCATGACACTAAGTCAGTAAGGACATCTGCTAACAAGCAGGCACGACGCTCACGTCGGTAAGAAATTATAACTTGTAAATGCGCCTAAGAGGGGGGTGAATTAGGTTCTCAAAAAATAATCTTCAATCTTTTTGTGATTCTTGATTCTTTTTCGGTTAATATGTTAAGGACTTGAAAGTAAAGTGCGGAAAGTAAAAAGAAACACAAGAAATTTATAGTGGTTCCCCTCAAACTCCGAGAGTACTCCACTCCTCTTTCGACTCGAAAGAGATTTCACTATAGTTTAGAATGATTGCACAGCCTAATCACACCAAAGGTGAAGCTTACTATCTAATCTATAGGTAACTAAAGTGTAGGAAGAACAATCCTCTTCAAACACTCACTTGTTTCCAACAACCCTGGACAACAAGGTAATACAAAAATAATCTTGATATAAATTTGATGTTTTGAGAGTATGATGCTATCAATCTTCACGGTCGATCTTCTCCTGGAAACAAATATCACTCAAAATAAATGTACAAGTGTTCTTTGAAAAGTATGAGATGAAACTATGATAATGTGTGAAATTAATTCAAAGAGTTTCTCTCAAGAAAAAAACGTTTGTGTGAACAATTTTAGAAAATTTGAAAGATGAAGAGAATGAGTGAATTTGATGATCAAGTTTCTTAGAGGTGAATTGAAATTTGAAATCTGATATGAATTTATACGGTACAAAATACCTCTACAGAGGGGTACAATTTTATGCAGCAAAACAGTCAGAAAACAAATGAAAAAAAATGCATATTTTCATGAAAAGCTGTAATTTTTTGCTTACTGCTTCAGGGCTAATCGATTAACCATATAGGTTAATCAGTTAACACCCCTTTAACGTTAGGAAAAATTCAAAAAACAACAATTGTTAACCGGTTAACCATATAGGTTAATCAGTTAACACTGTAAGTAATTCAGCAAAAAATTAATTTTAGAATCCGTTAACCGGTTAACCATATGGGTTAATCGGTTAACACTGAAAGTTTTTCGAAACAAAAATAACTTTAAAAAGAGTGAGTCACTAAAAATGTTTTTAAAAAGACTTGTGATATATGTGAAGTGAGAGATGAATAATTGAACACTTGTATAAGTATTTTAAATGATATTTAGTATACCTTTGAGTTGTTGTTCAATATTCTATCTTCAATACTTGAAACTTGATTAGTATGTATGTGAAGCTTTTGACCCATTTGACATATGCTAGAACACCATCTTGAAACTTGATGTCATTTGAGTCTCTTGCTTTTTGCATACACATGTTGCATAGAAAACTTGTTGTCTTCATCAAAACTTTTATGCGCTTGAAGCTCGCTTCTACAATCTCCCCCTTTTTGATGATGACAACCAATCTTTTCTTTGATACTTGTTTCTCTATACTTGTTTCTCCCCCTAAGTTAAGGCTCCCCCTTAATACAAGAGGTATAAATTTTCTGCACAAAGAAACATTAGAGAAACCAATCCTTCTCCCCCTTTGGCATTAGCAAAAAGGAAGAGGAGCACACAAGAATGAAAGTTGACATACATACACATAGAGTAATCATAACACATATACTAACACAACAAACAAAACTTTGTTTTACGATACGTTAACATAAAACACACACACATTGTACGGTAGATTCACGGATACGAAACAAAAGCATAAGCTAGTAAACCACAAGTGTATTAAAGAACTTGAACTTAAACATAAAATAAAGCTATAGCTTAAAACAGAAACAAACAGTGTTAACCGGTTAACCATATGGGCTAACCGATTAACGCATTCAAAAATTCAGGAAATGCAAAAAACAGTGAGTAAATAGCTCCAAACTCATGAAGGTTCTTGATATAACAATTATAGAACATGTTAGCACATATCTTGAGGCAACTTTTTATCAAAAAAATTTTGAAAAAGAATAACGTAATGATGTGCGAAAATAGGAAAGATTGAAAAATTTTGCCGACACGGTAAATTTGATATAGCATCAAAATTTTCCAAAAAGAGATAAGTTCATATTTGTGTACCTTGATACTCATAGATTCTAGAATGATCAACTTTTGAAATATTAGATATCACCTTCATCGAGAATTCTGAGTTCTCGCCGAGTCTTGAAAAACGGTTCTTTCGTGAGTGGTTTTGTGAAGATATCTGCAAGTTGATTATGCGTATCTACAAAAGTGACCTTAACATCTCCTTTAAGCACGTGATCACGAATAAAATGATGTCGAATGTCGATGTGTTTGGTTCTTGATTGCATGATCGGATTCTTTGTGATGTTAATCGCACTTGTGTTGTCGCATCGGAGAGGAATGCATCCAAGATCGATTCCGTAGTCGCTTAATTGTTACTTGAGCCAAAGATTTTGTGCACAACAACTTCCCACTGCTATGTACTCTGCTTCAGCCGTACTAAGAGAAACTCATGCTTGTTTCTTACATGACCACGAAACTAGTGCATTTCCAAGGATGTGACACATTCCACTTGTGCTTTTTCTATCTGTTTTATAGCCTGCATAATCCGCGTCAGAATAACGAGTTAAAGTACAAACACTACCTTTAGGAAACCATAAGCCAACGTTCATCGTTCCCTTGAGATACTTCATGATTATTTTGATTGCCGTGAGATGTGACTCATTTGGATTCGCTTGAAAACGAGCACACAAACATACACTAAACATTATGTCAGGACGACTTGCCGTCAAATATAATAAAGAACCAATCATACCTCGATATTTTGTAATATCAACCGATGTTCCCGATTCGTCTTGATCAATGTAGGTTCCGGATCCCATTGGTGTTGACATAGCTTTACACTCATCCATATCAAATCTCTTTAACAACTCTTTGCAATACTTCGATTGGTTGATAAATATTCCATATTTTACTTGCTTGATTTGAAATCCAAGGAAGTAATTCATCTTACCCATCATAGACATTTCAAACTCGCCTTGGATCATCGACGCAATTTCTTCACATAGTTCCTTGTTTGTTGAACCAAAGATGACGTCATCCACATAGACTTGAACAAGTAAGGTATTATCCTTTATCCTTTTAATGAATAAAGTCTTGTCTACCTTGCCTTTTTCAACCCCTTTTTCGCATAAGAAATTACTTAGTCGATCATACCATGCCCTTGGTGCTTGTTTTAGTCCATAGAGGGCTTTCTTCAATTTGTATACATGTGAAGGATGCTTGAAGTCTTCAAAGCCCGGGGGTTGTTTGACAAAGACTTCTTCGTTGATGTATCCGTTCAAGAAGGCGCTTTTGACGTCCATTTGAAATAGATGAAAGTTCATTGAACAAGCATAAACAAGTAATAAACGAATAGCTTCTAACCTTGCAACCGGAGCAAACGTTTCTTCAAAGTCAATTCCTTCCTCTTGATTGTACCCTTGAGCCACCAATCTTTCTTTGTTTCGAACAATTATTCCATTCTCATCAAGTTTGTTCTTAAACACCCATCTTGTTCCAATGATATGTTTATCTCTTGGTCTAGAAACAAGTTCCCAAACTTGATTTCTCTCAAATTGGTTTAACTCTTCTTGCATAGAAATAATTCATTGATCATCTTCAAGAGCTTCATCAACTTTAGAAGGTTCTATTTGAGATACGAATGCCATGTTCAAACATGCATCTTTGAGATTTAATCTTGTAGCAACACCTTGACTTATGTCTCCAATCACTTTGTCAATAGGATGATCTCTATGAATCCTTCATTCTTTTGGTAGATCATTGACATTGTAATCTTGTTGAATTGGTCTATCTTGATGTTCTTTAGTGATATCTTTAGAAGTATCTTCTTCGGAAATTTTTACAAAATCATCATCATCATCATCATCACAAACCACAATATCCTCCTTGGAGGGGTTAGATTCATCAAATTTGACATGCATAGATTCTTCTATAGATAAAGTTCTTTTATTGTAAATTCTAAAAGCTTTACTAGAAAGAGAGTAACCAAGAAATATACCTTCATCGGATTTCTCGTCAAACTTACCAAGGTTGTCTTTGTCGTTGTTTAGGACAAAGCACTTACATCCAAAACTATGAAATTGAAATATTTGGTTTTCTCCCTTTGAAGAGCTCATAAGGAGTTTTCTTGAGAATAAGCCTAATATTAACACAGTTACTTACAAAGCATGTCGTACTCACTGCATCCGCCCAAAAGTACTTAGGAAGATTTGAGTCACTTAGCATTGTCCTTGCAAGTTCCACTAATGTCCTATTCTTCCTTTCTAAGACACCATTTTATTGTGGGGTTCTTGGTGTGGAGAAGTTGTGTGAAATTCCATGTTCTTCACAAAAATCTTCAAATGAGGCGTTTTGGAATTCTCCACTGTGGTCGCTTCTAATGGAGGCAATTGGAAGAGACTTCTCATTTTGTATTTGTTTTGCATACTTCTTGAATGCTTTGAATGCTTCACTTTTCTGCATTAAGAAGAAAGTCCAAGTGTATCTAGAAAAATCATCTACAATTAATAATGCTTATACATTACCTCTGAAGCTTTTTGTTCTTGATGGACCAAAGAGATCCATGTGCAAAAATTGTAGTGGCCTAGTTATGGACACCACATTCTTGGATGTTAAAGTTAATTTAGTTTGCTTTCCTTTTTGACAAGCGTCACATAACCTATCTTTAATGAACTTGATCTTCGGCAATCCAATAACCAAGTCATGTTTGATCAATTTATTCAAGTGCTCCAGATTAATGTGAGAAAACCTCTTATGCCATAACCATGATTCATTGTTGTTTGCCAAGAGACACCTAACATTCAAAGATAAGTTATCTAAGGAAATTAAGAAAATGTTATTAACTCTTTTACCTTTTAGCATAACTTCATGAGTAACTTCATTTTCAATCAAGCATTCATTTTTAGTGAAGTTGATTTTGAAACGTAGGTCACACAATTGGCTAATGCTAAGGAGACTATGCTTTAGACCTTCCACATATAGAACATCTTCTATAGTTGTTGAGGGTGGTGAACCAATGATGCCTATGCCAAGGATTCTTCCTTTGTTGTTGTCACCATAAGCAACAAATCAGTTGGCCTTAAGCGTTAGATGTGAAAATTTGCTTATGTCACCCGTCATGTGCCTCGAACATCCACTATCAAGATACCATTGATTTGAAGAGGTCTTCAAGCATACCTACAAAAAAGAGTTAAGTTTTATTAGGTACCCAAATTGCCTTGGTGTTGCAGTGAGAATCGTGATACCAAGCTATTGATTGACTTGAATCTTTAATTCTGAAATTCACAACCGGACTTTAATTTATCCAAAGGAAAGGTCTTAAGAAAGAAAGAACCTTTTGTGCGATGTAACAACAACGCTAAGAGATTCGGGGATTGAGGGTTGGTTATGCCTAGGGTAGGTATTTCACATCTTAAACATCTGTAGTACTCTACAGGAACCTTTTGTTTGTTTGTATGCTAATACTTGTTAAATGTTTGCTATGGTTTGGGATTGGGTATAAGGTGTAGGTGTAGGTAAAGACCTAAGGATAGTTTCTAGTTTGCTCGCAAAGACATCGTGTCCTCTGCCTATGTATCCTTACTAGGATAGAATCAAAGCAATCGTACTTCTCCTCACTAGGATTGAAGAAAACTTGATTATGATCAAGGTTCAAAGGGGAACAAACATAAAAATGCTTCTATAGAGTTTATCCAAACTCTCTATATCTACATTGTACACTCAAGAAAGGGGAGTAAGTAATCATTTCCATGATTCTTACATAGAGTTAACAAACTCTATCTTAAGTTCTAATTGAAGGAGCACTCCTAACAAAAGGGTAAGCTTTTTAAACTTAAGCAAAATCTAATGGATAGGTTCTAACTTAACTAAGTGTAATAGATGACTTTACAAAGTCAAGGGAGGGTAATGAGCTATCTATGACCCAAAGGTCAATAGAGAGACTTTCCTTTGGAAGGGTAGAAGGAGGAGGCAACTTGGATGAGAACTAAAGAGTTTCATCACTTTGGGGAAAGTAAACTTAACAAAGCAAAAACATTTACACATGATGAAGATAAGGGATATGGTTACAACCAAGAATAAGCAAGCATATTACAATAAGCAAGTATTTCAATCAGGATGAATAGTTACACCCAAAATAAGGTATAAGGATATCACAATATCATGAAGGGGTTCTTACAAGACATAAGCACAAGAGGTGAAAACCAAAGACATATCTTGACAAAGATAAAGGTAACAACCATGCAAACAAGTTATAACTTGATAAATAGTTCAAGATTTCATGGGTATTTTAAATGTTTGTAGAAATGAATCAATTATAAAGCTTACAAGCAAAAGTTGAAATCATAATCACATACACAAAGGAGTTGACAAACAATGCTCACATCAAGTGCAAAATCAAACTCAAGAAAAGAAATCAAAAGTTTTGAAAGGAAGATTGAAAGAGAGGAGGGTAAAAACCCTAAAAAAGAGGCATGACCTTCTTTTAGTGTAAAGTGTTTCTAAAATGAAAATTCTAGAATTCTTTACATAAAATATGCAATAATACAAAACATTAGCAAAAAGAACCATTCAAAAATGATAAAAAATGGTAAAGTTGTGCTACTTTGAAATTTTAAAGAAAGAACAAAGATTTTGGTCATTAAAAATAAAGGAGTGCACTTGGTGGGTGTTGAACTCACCACCTTTGGATCACAAGTACAAAACTTCACCATCTCAGCCAAGGCGCACGTGTGTAGCAGTTAAAGGAAAAAGAGAGAAATATGTGAAAACATGAAAAATGTTGAAAATAACAAAAGAGTTGATCTCCACACGGATCGAACTCAGGTCCGAAAGCAAGGCAAGGCATTTGAAACACAAGGCATAACCACTGGGGTGGCGATACATCTGTGTATTATGCCACCCAATAAATACTTAAGCTTAACAAATCAAGCATTCTGGGCAAAGGCAAGACAAACAAAACAAGGCAAGCAACATGAAAACGGTTTCATTCAAACTTGACCAAAACACAACCAAATTTCACAAAATTTGAGTTTAAACCACTTGAAATTTGAAGAGGAAAATGATGGCATCATTAGTTTTTCCAAACAAAACACACAAATTAAAACACGAATGTAGATGCAGATGGAAGCTTATGAAATGCATTTTGGAAGTCATGATTCAAAACAGAGGTGTTAATACCATGAGATCACCATACACAAACTCTAAACATATAGTTCATGGAATTCAGATTCAAAGAACACTAAAAAACAAATCAAAACAGAAACTGGCATGTATGTTGCAGCTATGGATCAAAAATTTGAAATGTTGTTTTAGAAAAGAAGAACATCTCATAGTGCAGCATTCCATACTTCAAAACATCAATACACATTCAATGATTCACATTCTAACAAGACATGAATTCATACATAGCTTGCAAGAAAACTCAACAAAATGATAGCACAAGAGGTTGAATAACCTCAAAACAGAAACTGACAACAAACTCTTGTTTTTGTCAAATCAAAATATCAAACAAGCATGCATAATGGATCCTACAACAATGATACCCTCAAAACACACACACATATAGTTCTCACACCTTGACAACTTGGTCTAACCAAATAGCCTACAAGCTTGTACATCTAAACATGATCAATTGGTTTTGCAAAAAATCAAACAACATATCAGCTATACAGAAACATCAGCCAGGTCTTTGGTCATTACTATGCCAATTCAATACATCAATTCAACACATGCTTCAAATGAGAGTTACAACTCTATGGTAATAAACACAAACAAATTCTAGCAGGAGAACCTAGTTCTTAATAGCAACAGATGCAAACATGCCAATCATCATTAAACAATAAGGATCTTTGTTTGCAAACAGCAAAAAAAGCAAGATTTGACAATGGTTGGAAGCAAAGGGTGGTAGCAGCATTACATGACAGTTGAACTTGTAACAGAATAAGCATGACATGTTAACACAAACATTCAACTCATTGATCCATGATGCTAACAAGAAATTTCATGACAGATCTCAAACACGATTTACAAGACATTAAAACACACATGGGAAAGGTTCATACATGCTTATCACAGTTGACAACACAAATAAAATATGAACATGTCAAGATTAAAAATAGCCCTACTACAATGCCTTGAAATAAAAGTCACTACTTCACCAAGATTGCAAAGATTATAAACCCTAGCACACAGCCCTAATGCTGACAACAACTGATGCAGAATGAACATGACAATGTCACATATCTAATAAAACATGATTCACTTGATGCCACATTCTCATGTCAACAAGAAAAAATCAAACACCAAGTAGTAGTTCAAATTATCACAGATGTACACTTAGCATGACAATGGCAAGCATCAAACTTCAATGTATATTTCATGAAAGCTACAACCATGTGACAACAAAATAGTATTGGTCATCATGAATCATCCTAGGCCTCAACAGCCACATGAATCATCCCAAGGTTTTTACCAAATCCAACAAGATTACACAATTTAACAACATGGCACTATTGATCATTGTTGCACCCCAAAACTTGCCTAACCTTTTCTTACTTGGTTTATGTTTCATTGCATTAGCATTTCATTGATCTAACATTTGCATAGCATAACATTGCTCATTTAGAAGGGGATCAAGTGTGGTATATATCAAGAAGATCCTATCTAGAGGTCTTTTTCAAGCTTGAGAAGTCACCAAAGTCATCAGGAAGAGGGTTGGGTTCTTGAGAGGCTCAGTTGTTTGTATGTGGTTAATCTCCTAACCTGAGGACCAATTGAAGACCATCAGTGGTTTGTGGAGCCTTGATCATGGATAGGGTATGTGGATGGAGCTCATGGAGTGCCTTGAGGGTCATGAGAGAGCTCAGTCAAATCATTATGCCAAGTGTGAAGAGCCACAGTTGAGGGTGTTGCAATTAGGGTTTTCACCCGAGTAACCCTAAGTCAACTGTGCAATTGAGGAGGATCACATATCAATCCTAAGTCTTTGTAATCATGGAGAGTTGTGTTGAGGTACATTAGGTGATATGCCAAGATCAATCCAAGAAGAATTCAAAGTGTGAGGAGTTGCTAAACTAGGGTTCTCAGGGTAAAATCCCCTATTTAGTGCCTAACTTCAACACCACTTATCTCAAGATGCAAGTTTCATCTCCACTTTTAGCCAACATGAAACTTGTATAGCATGCTCTTAGCTTTAATTTGAGTACTATAAGTCCTCCATTGGATTTATAGAACTCAAGTTATGATCCAGACAAGTTACAGGTCATCAGATGATTGTGAAATTTGTCTGCAAAAGTCAACCAACTTCCATGGAAGTGTTTGACCTAGAAGAGTGTTTCTCCTAAACTTTTGGCCAACACGAAAGTTGTATATCTTGATCTTAGATTTCCAAATTGTACTAGAAGTCTTCCATATGATTTGTAGAACTCAAGTTATGAGGTTTACAAGTTAGGGGTATTTTGGGAAAGTAAGATTATAGGTCATTTGGCATTATAGGTCATTTTCACTATCTTGCAAGCTTCAAATGAAATTTTGTTCAACATGAAACTGGCTCAAAATGATGTTTTTAGGTCAACCATGTACTCATGATGCATTGATTTTACTTAGGGTGAGACTTGGTTTGAAGGAGATTGACAAAAGGGGAATTTAAAGGCATTTAAGTGAAAAATTCAAAATTAATTCATGAGTGTTCAAACAAGGCCAAGTGAGTACTCATTTTAATCAGAAAAATCATTCTAAGCACTTTGGCATTATTAGAATTTTCATTTGGGGCTTATTTCATGGTGGTTTGATTTGTTACTTCATGAATAAGCAACACATCAGACCATAGGCAAGCTAATTGAAGTTTCTAGAAGGTTGAAATAGCCAGAATTCGTGCACTCCATTGTTGAATTTTTGATGGAAAATTGAAATGTGGATATTCTGATTTGGGCCTTCAATGGACCTCCAAAGCCCATAAACATCTTCTAAATAAGTTCCATGATGGATTCAGATCAATTTTGGTGTTCATTTCATGCCATAGCCAGAGATTGAAGATTGAGTTTCAAGAGCCAAAGTGAAAATCGTGATTTCTGATCCAGAGCAATTCAAGGCAATTCAAAGCTTCAAGCATCTTCAGCATACTTCATTGAGTGTATCTGCACAAGATTGGAGCAAGAGGAGCACCCTAACTGCCTCAATTTGAAGCTACAAACCAGGTTTGAACAATTCACGATTGCACTAAATTTAGCATGATCTAAGTAGAATTGACATGTGGTTAGGCTTTAGGGAGATGTTTAGATGGATTATGGATCAAAGATTGAGGGATTAGAGACAAACTAAGATGCTATGTGGTTTCTGTTTGGATGCGATTTGACTTGATCATGAGGTTGTAGCACGATCTAGATAGTTCATAATGATCTATGTAACATGAGGAATAGATATGTGGTTTCAATTGAAGTTTTGGTGATGATCAGAACTATGGAGCATTTTCTGTTTGTGTTCAAATTTTAAAATGCGTGAGGATTTAGGAGAAACAGAGGTGATATTTGGATTCAGCATGAAATTTTGAGTGGAATTGTGTAAATTTGGTTGAGGTTTGGTGACTTGTACATGATGTCTCACCGGAGAAGACGACTAGCGTCGTTCTCCGGCCACCACTGCAATTCTCCCTCCAACTGGACATTCAAATGGAGAAGATGATCTCCTTACCCTTGGATCTAATGAGAATGTTGACAAAGTACTTCCATCCAACGATCATGTTTTAATTTGGGAGTTGAACTTGGAATGAATGAAATGCGTCGTTTCATTTATGTACTGGCAGCCTGTGAGCCTTTAGATGAGCTTACCAAGTCACTTGATCCAACGCCCCTGACTTAATTCAGCATTTTATTTTCTTGTTTTTTAAATTCATTTTCTTTTATTTTAATTGTTAGTTTCATTTTAAATTCATTTTAATTCCATTATTGGTCAGAAAAATACCATAAAAATATGAGCATGATCATGATTTTATTTTTGATTTTATGATGCTTTTACATTTCATTTTCATGCAATTTTCAATTTAATTTGATTTTTTGCATTTTCTTTATTTTCTTTAAATTGGTTTATTTCTTCATGTTTTTGTTGATTTTTGTATAGCTGTTTGGTATAGAATTTGGATGGGATTTTTGGCTAGCTGGTAGATTAGAGATGCATGATCCCTTAGGAATTAACTCATAATTTTTAGATGACATTAGGTTCTGTTTTGGATTAGGATCATTAGACCTTCCATTTTAGGGTTTTCATTTGATACTTTGTGATCTAGGTTTTTTTAGGTGACCTTCCCATTTGATTTGATCCCTGACCTTTCTACTATAGGTCCTTAACCTTTTTAGGTTCCCCTAGAAAATCTTATAGGGTTTAGAATTAGTTTTAGTATTTTTCATAGATTTAATACTTAGGCTAGTTTTAAGATGCTTTCAACATAACACTTGCTGTAGAAGGACCTCAATGGTGGCCTTTAGTTCATAATAGGTTTGTTAATCTTCTTTGATAGTGTTGTAGACTTGTATAAGCTTCTGTTTGCTTGATTGTGGTGTTTGATTTTGGTGTTTAGACTTCCTTTTAGTAGCTTGCTTTGAGCTTATTCAATTAGGGTTAGGAAGAGCTTAGTTTGGTTTCTCTTTCTTCAAATAAACATGGATGGCTTTGATTGCTTTCCATTCTCATCCCAGGATTCAAGGTCCCTATGTGGAAGCCTCATCTTTCCTTTGGAAGGATGTGTGGCATTTCACAAGAGGTAGAACCTTTGAGGATGCCTATCTCTGATGTATGGTTGAGTGCCAGGATGGATTCCTTTGGTTTCCATCCTGCTTTCCATCATCAAGCAATAATCTTGATGATAACTCTATTCTCTCTTGTTGGAGCTTGAAGGTGGATATTTTCCTTCTCTTGAAGATTGGCTTGGACTTGAAGTTGTTAGTTGTAGACTGTTGATTGTTTTGTTGTTATCTGCTTTGCTGTTGAGCTGTTTGTCTGCTTTCCTATCTGCTGTTTTTTTTCTCTAATTGCTTGACTGTTGCTTGTGTGACTGTTTGGTGTGTTGCATTAGACTAGGACTCATGTAGTTGATTTTAGGCCTAATAACATCCTAAAGGTTGAGACTAGCTCCCTTTGCTTGTCTGCATTTAGAGGTTGAGTCTGGCTCCCCCTGCTTGACTGTTATTGATTGGCTTTGCTTGCTGGCTTAAGGTTGAGTCTGTCTCCCTTGCCTGTGCTTTGTGTGTTGCCTTTGGGCTTGCTTGCTCTAGATGTTGAGCTTGGCTCCTTCTGCTTGTTTGTTGCATTGCATGCATTTTGCTTACAGTTGTTTCTTTACAGTTTATTTCTTTTGCTGTTGTTTTCCTTTGACATGTTCCCCTAGGAACTCTGACTTCTCTTGTTCAAGAGAAGTTATGACAGACATTAGGGTTCTAACCATGTATGATAACATTAGGTAGCTCCCTCCTAAACTTAACCATAGGATCAATTTTGCATGACAACTTTAGGATTGGACCATTTCCCCTTTAGTGCGTCCTTTCTCTTCTCATCTTCAAACAAATCAAAATATAGTAATAAAGGTTAATTGATGTCGTACACTACGAGCCTTAAGCTACTTGAGAAGGGGTTGTTGGAGAGTTTCTTTCCAACAGTCTGGATGTTTAGTATGGCACCCTTTGGGTGACATGCGACGCATTCACTATCAGGTCATAGTCTCTAGTGCGACATTAGTTGCAAACATCCATAAAAAGATACTTCTTGAAAAAAATAGAAAACAAAGATCAAACTCTTTTTGTCCTCTTGGACCTTTAATCCCTGGAAACCCTTTTCAGAAGGAGAGTTTTGTTAACTCCCGGTTCTACCACAAATAGTAAACGCCTAAGTCTCCATCGAGCGAGCTGCATACACCAGCTGCTGGAACCGTCTGTTAACCTTACTCGGATAAAAAGACAAACCTGTGTCTCTCGTTGTCCCGAACTATGTTTGCTCTGATCTTTCACGCTGTGTGAAAGTACGTAGGCACGAGATGTGATATATCGGCGAGCAACCTTCCCCCGTAACCCGTAGTTAGGCGAACTATGTTGACTTTGATTTCTCGTTCCAGACGGGAATACGTAGGCATAGACCTGCTGGGTTCTGCCGAGTCATTTTCTTTTCTCTTCAGACCAGCCTTTTAGTGTAGATAGATGTAATCAACCCATCAGATAAACACAACAAGCGTGGATCCCATCGAGTACGATGAACGTGAGGGGTGCTAATACCTTCCCCTTGCGTAACCGACTCCCGAATCCAGACAATGGTTGCGATGACCTTGTCTTATACCTTTTTGTCAGGTTTTTCCGATCGTTTCCTTTCCCGTTCTGAGGGATAAATAACGAAAGGTGGCGACTCTTCTGTTTTGACGACACCTTATTTTCGCAGTAGCGATAATCATCATAGGTCAAGATGTGTTTCAACAGCATCTAGGTGAATCCCTTCAATATTGGCCATGACTATGCTAAACAACAAGCAGTTTTTTTCAAAAACAGTTGAGATGCAATTTCAAAGCTTGAGTTCAAAACTAACACGCTTGTATTGGTTCAAAGGTGTACACACATTCTAAACATGTTATAGACAAAGTTCCAACAGAAGGATGCATCAAAAATGTGCTGGAACTGAAAATGGTGTGTAAGTTGCAAAAATGCATTTTTGATTGAAAGTGGTCAAAACAGAATGTTGCAGATCCAAAACCAAACATAGTTTCAAATAATACAATGTCAAACATCACAGGAATCAAACATATAGGGACTTCTAATCTAAAATGCTAGCAAAAAGATTCAAGATCTAAAGATGCTGCTTGCAACAGAACCAGATCAACATGATCCTATCCAACATAAGTAGCTAATGCAATGCCTTGAACCAAAACATGTAGTATCCATTCAACAATAGTCATGGCAAACATCCACTCATGATTCACATCAAACTACAATAATACATAGCATGACACAAACATAAACACATTCAATACAGTCTTAAAACCATACAAAAACTGGCCTGAACAGACCCTACCAACATGTCATGCCATCACAATCCATCAAAGTCTTCAAATGCAAAACTATTCTATCACTAAATCTAAGCCTCACACCTAGACTCAACAGAACCAACGATATTATTCACAAATAGAACAAGGTCAAATGGTCAGATCCAGCATTACTCCATAACAATTGCAAGCAATCTTTTCCTATGTTCATACATGATCTAGGATAATGTTTAAGGGAGCTTCAAAAGTATAAACACAACAACAACACCATATTGTATGATGATTATAAAAGCACTACACATATTGATGAGCAAAACAAACAAAGTATGGTACATTCAAACATGAACTGCTCTTGCATTTAAACTAATTCCAACTAATGTACACTAAACATACTAATGATAGTTTAAGATGAAGATAATGATCACTAACCTCTTGTAGACTTCTAAGCAAGCTTATACAGTAGGGAAAATCTTGAAGATTTCCAACTGAGATCCAACCAATGCCTTGATGAAAACACAACTTTTCTTGCACTTGAAGTAAATGAGTGAACTTTGTGACAGATCTCAAAACAAGTGATGTAGATATTTTTTGAATGTTTGGACAGTTGGTACACCTCAAACCAAAGGTGTTTGGAGTGTTGAGATGGGTGAAACAGGCCTGAGCAAAGATTTGTCTGATTTTGTGTGGAAAGTCAAAGTTTCCTTAGTTGAGAGTTGAATTTTAAGAAAATGGAGTTCTTGACTGGTTTAAGAGCTTGAACACTTTCCACACATCATTTATGGATTGTGTAGATGGTTTGTGATGAGTTTAAGTGCATAGAAATGGTTTTGGGAGGCCAACTGCTCAAGGCAGATTTTTGAGGGGTTTTGGAATGGTTTCTTCACTTATAAGAAAAATAAAGGCAAGATGAGAGATATGGTTTTCTCTTGGGTTTTAGAGTGCTCTGGTGTGTGTTTCAACATAGAGGAAACCTCTATTTATAGGCCAAGGAATGGTTTAGGGTAGATTTGTATTTTGGCTTTTGGACGGAGTTTTGTAATGAAATATTGTTCAAGATCATGTACAGCTGCCCACTCAAGTCCTTGGCTCAATGCAAGGCATAAATCAAGTGGTATGGAGGACATGGAAGTGACTGAAGTGATTTTAGAGAGTAGGAGAGACTGCTGCTACAGATTTTCATCATAAAGTTTCTCTTTCTTCTTGATTTTTTGATTAAAATAATGACAACTTGCCTACAACTTGCAAAGCTCACTAAATCCCTTCTTTTTCTGCACTTCTACTCATCAAACTCCCTAATTATCAGATAGAAACATGATCAAATGGCTGAGAATGGTTCAAGTGGTTAAAAAATGAATTTGTGAAAAAGTGGAAATGGTGCACTCAAGTGTTGAGACCCCATCTTGTTGGATTCATAACTCTCAACTCATAAGGGATATGGAGGAGTTCTAGTATATTTTGGAAAGCCCTCATGAAGCTCTAAAACTTTCATGTTTTCATGATCTTCATATTCCAAGTGGAACTAGGTCAGAAATCCACTCAAAGTTGGATGAAAATATGCCTAAAAAGGCCAACAACTTAGAATTTTTCTAAGTGTTTTCTCCCCCTTGTGATGATTTTGGCCATAACTCCAAATCTACTCATTTTTTTCCCATGGCCCACTGTGAGACTTTTGTAGGACTTGTCAAGAACTTTCCAACAAGCCTTGAACCAACTCAATTGGATGTGTGGTTAAGGAGTTATGGTCTTGCCCCTTTCAAAACCCTAATTTCCCGATTTCTCGATTACTCCTCAATCCTTGATCCAATGATCAAGAAACTTCATGGATAGGTGTAATATGTTACTAGGAAAATTTTATCTTCATAATTTGAGGTCAAATTCCTTATGATTGAAGAGTTGACTTTTTGGTCAACCAAACGATCGATTGATGACTACCGAGTCGACTGTTGATGTTCCGGGTCTTCTGAGGCCTTAAAACTTCTTGAGTGGACTTCACTAAGCCATATGGACTTCATGGACCATAATTACCTCATTAGAATACCTTTTAAATCAAAAGTCAAACTACAGTTGACTTTTCCTGATCGAAAATCCTAATCGGGGATCCTGGACTGCATTGTTCTTGATCTTTGGGTGACGACCTGAAATTGGATTCATACTTGACCCAATGGAGTATATTTGATGATGTGGAGACTTATTTCCTATAGAATCAATCCAATACATTGACTGATTAAACCATCGAAACCTCGATTCCCGGCTGTACGGAACACCATTTCACCTGTATCTTGACAAAGACCAACTTGAAATAGGTTAAGGTTAGATAATAAAATTAAAATGATCCTAAAATGATGATGAGGATCTAAGGGGTCAAAATTTGGGGTGCAACAGTTGCCCCTATTTAAATATTTTCACTAGATGGCAATGAGAGATGATAATCCTCATAGAATCGTAGTGAAAGGTATTTAAATATAGCAAACCAAAATTTTTGTCCCTTAGATCCGATGATATGCAAAAGGAAAAATGCGGAAATGCAATGAGTCTAAATGATGCTTTCTGATGCTTGAATGCAAGACAAATACAGACACACGAGCAAGAATAAAAGAACGGCTAGACAACGAGTAACTACTCACAGGGTGCCCAACACACTGGGGGAAAGATCCGGGGCATAACATAGAAATAGTTCATACATGACTAATGATGCTACTCAAGGGCAATCTTTCACACAGGAGATGCGAATTTCACCGAGGAAGACAAATCTTCACCGGGGAAAAGGGAACACACTCTACCGGGGAAGAAAGAAATTCTCCACCGGAGAAACGATAGATCAGAGACGCAAACCTCACTGGTGATAACCAAATGAGGAATTTCCTATAATGAAGAGTTCGAACGAGATCTTCAGGAAAAGACTAGAAACGAGACCAGACGCACCGGGGATGCTAGTATCCACTAGGTCTCCGAGACTAGAATGGGGAAAGCAACGACTTTGCTGGGAACATTGGTGATGACCAATCTTATGGTATTAATAACAAATGGATTTAGGTGATACCAGTAACCACTGGGCTCTTTAAATGATTTGGTGACGACCAGCTCTTCAAACAGGAAGTACAAATATATCCCTCAAAACCTTAGAAACAAAAGTCAAATATCCTCAAAGCATTAGGATACATCAAAGATTTCATGCAAATGCAACATTCGAGTCTCTGGAAATTCCTAAACTCGGAATCTAAAGTATACATCTCCAAAGGTACAAAATCTGAGCTTGGGATGGAAACCAACACTTCCAAAGGTACACAACCTGATTCTGGAGGCAAACATATCCAAAGGTACGAAACCTGAGCTTGGAAGCAAACATATCAAAAGGTACTAAACCTGATCTTGGAATGGAAACAAAGCGTAACTTCACTTGGAATGATACACAACCAAATCGTCAGTACCTGTTATCCATGGATTTTCCCAATGCCAATTACCAACTGGCCTTTCTCGAAATATGATTGGTCATCACCAAATTAACTATACTAGTATCCACTGGATTTTTCAAACAATGCTGGTCACAACCGGGCCTCTACGTCCCTAAGATAAGCTTCTCGAATGAGACTGCCACTTATCTGAAAAGATAGCGATGATAAGCTTCTCATGAGATACTGCCACTTTTTTGGGGGGTACGAATAAACTGATAAGCTTCTCTGGAGAGACTGCCACTTATCTGGAAAACATACTAGAAACAAGCTTCTCGAGGGAGATGGCCACTTGTTGCTGGATATAATGAAACAGGATAAGCTTCTCATGCGAGACTGCCACTTATTGTTGAAGATGAATAAGCTTCTCGCTAGAGATTGCCACTTATGGATAAGCTTCTGGCCAGAGGTGGCCACTTATTTGCAGATGAATAAGCTTCTCTACAGAGATTGCCACTTATCTTTGAAGATGAATAAGCTTCTCTACAGAGATTGCCACTTATGGATAAGCTTCTCTACAGGGACTGCCACTTATCGTTGAAGATGAATAAGCTTTTCTACAGAGATTGCCACTTATGGATAAGCTTCTCTACAGAGACTTCCACTTATGGATAAGCTTCTCTACTGAGACTGCCACTTATTGTTGAAGGTGAATAAGCTTCTCGCCAGAGATTGCCACTTATCGTTGAAGATGAATAAGCTTGTCTACAGAGATTGCCACTTATGGATAAGCTTCTCTACAGAGACTGCCACTTATCGTTGAAGATGGATAAGCTTCTCTACAGAGATTTCCACTTATGAACAAGCTTCTCTACAGAGATTGCCACTTATCTGCAAATGAATAAGCTTCTCTACAGAGATTGCCACTTATCGTTGAAGATGAATAAGCTTCTCTACAGAGATTGCCACTTATGGATAAGCTTCTTTACAGAGACTGCCACTTATGGATAAGCTTCTCAGGAGAGACTGCCAATTATCTGTAAGGCAATGCAAAATGTTCTTCTTGATAGATTAGTGCAAAATAAATGCACGTCCAGATAGGTTCGGCGACCGACAAGGACTAAAGTTCAATCTAGAATCAAGCTAGAAAGAAACTGTCAAACAAGACTTCGACCATTGAGAAATGAACTCGAATGGGGACGCATCTCATCCAATCATGGAAAAAAAGATAACTGAAGCAACCATCATCCACGAGGATTAAACTTTGTGGGGAATTGAGAAAGGATAGACGTTTTATGCTTAAAGGCTGATGACTCTATTGAGAGAGACAAACCCAGTCACTTGATGAAAAACACCAAAGTGAAACAAAACAGGTAATAACCAGAGATAGCAAAAATGCACGGATGCTATGCATATGCTTTATGCCATGCTTATGTTTATGCTGACAAAACAGACAAAACAAAACAGGAGATGAAATATACATCTCGACACGGATACCCATCCAACTTTACCAGAATTGGACATCAACGGGGATGATCATAAAGATCAACAGTTCCACTTCAAAGTTACAACCCTTCTCGGGGAGAGAGTAATCTTCTCAAGACACAACATCATGACTTCACTCGGATTGCCATCATGAGCTTGAATTCTTTGTTGAAGGAAAAATCACCAAGGGAAATTCCAAGATCAACCGAAGTAACAACTTAATTGAAGAGCTGACAAAAAGGTATAATGAGAATAAAACATGTATGCCCCTCGATAGTATAACAATCCTCTTCAAGTGAGCAACGACTCTTGCGACAAATAGTCTTCAAACTTTTTTGCCCCAGATTACATGGTCTGTGGGAAGAAATCATCAAGAGAAATTTATAAAAGAATCAGCATAAAGATGCTTCAATGTCTTCAAACTCTTATAGAGAGAGATTTACAAATCTCGACGTGATTGCCCCAGTTTAATGGTGCTTGCACAACAAAGTCTCGGACTGTGGAAGTAAAGACTGGGGAACAAACTTGCCCCTGCTAGCTGTTAACTGCAACAGAGTTGCCCCCGACTGAACTGCTCTTTTAAGAGACTCAACTGATCTTGACTTGATCGGCTCTAATTAGCTGAACGTTATGACAAATGATTAACAAATCCTTCAGATTAGTTGCCCCAGGCTAATCTTCCTTTATCAAGTCAAATTCCCTAGCTGACAGCGTTTGTTGGGATTCCTTTGACATTGGATCTTCTTGCACGCAATGTTGTTCATTAAAAATTGGCAATTTTCAATGTAAAATTCATGCAATCTTTTGAAAACATTTTTGATGAAACACACACGGCGGAGTGATCAAGTGATCAAAGTGAAAGTGATCCAATCATTTTACAGATGATGGATAAAGTGATTAACACACACAAACATCAAAGATCATTAGGAGTCAGGTTATCCAGTTGGATTTATGGTCGATGTGATACGCAACATGCAGTGATCGTGTTTGTCCCATTATGTGATTTTGTTTGTGGCATCAAGACGCGCGGTGATCGTGTTCATCTTGTTACCGAGGGTTGTTGTGCCAGACACGCAGTGATCATGTTCGTCATGGCATATTCCCCTAGCAGAGTTGCTTGGTCAAGCATTTCTCTTTCTCCCCAGCCGAGTCCTTTCTCAGAGTGCTGTGGAAATGGCATGTTGCAGATTTTGGGTGGTTACCCGCAGTTACCTCAGTAGAGACGTAATCCCCAGCAGGGTGGTCTTCAACAAGATGCTTGGTTAAGTTCCTCGTAGTCCCCGGCAGGGTATTCTTCGACAAGTCACTTGGTTAAGTTACTTGTATTCCCCCAGCTGAGTCTTTCTCAGGATGCTGTGGAGTCAGCATTAGAAGATGGTAATACAGATTTTTTGGGTCGTTACCCACAATTCCCCCAACAGAGTTATGTTCTCCAGCAGGGTGTTACTTTAATGGTTTGCTTGGTTAAGTCCCTCATAGTCCCCAGCAGGGAGCCTGCTATAGGAGTTGTTTGGTTAAATTCCTCGTATTTTTCAACAAGGTTATTCTCGTCAGGGTACTTGGTCAAGTTCCCAATTTCCCCAGCAGGTGTTTGACGGCAGTCGTCAGAGTGGTCCCCTCAGAGTTGCTTAGTTAAGTTTCTCTTTTCCCCGCAGAGTCGGTTGTTCATGTCTTCGAACATTGCCCCGCTTGGTTAAGCGTTTGCTCGTTTCTTCGAGATACGAAAGGTTGATCAGTGAAATCGACATGACAAGTGAAGTCAATATGCTCCCGCTGGTAAGCGTGTGCTTGGTTGATAAGTGAGATCAACAGAGGTTGATAAGTGAGATCAACAGAGGTTGATAAGTGAGATCAACAGAGGTTGATAAGTGAGATCAACAGAGGTTAATAAGTGATATCAACAAGTTCTCGTTGTGTGGTGTATGCTCATTTCTTCGGAATGGAGTGGTCTGCGGACAACATCAGATTATTTGACAGATGGATGGCTAGTTGTTGCTGTGACAACAGAAGCCAGTTCCCAGGGTTTTCCCCAAGTAGTAGTCATTCGCAATTTATTTTTGCGGTTGGCAAATTTCCGGGTTCTTTCGTATTCAACCGTCTCGTACCTCGAATGTCTGAAGGCTGCGCGCTCTTCATCCAATAGAGTCCAAGTCGCTTGAATAGGGACAGCTGTTGCACCCCAAAATTTTCCCAACCTTTTCTAACCTATGTTTATGTTTCAATTGCATAATCATTTGCATTGTCATCATGTACATAGTGTATTCATCTGCATTGCATGGCATAAGCAAGCTATCTTAATCAGGGGATCAAGTGCTATTCTTATCTCAAGAGGTATATCCAAGGGTTTCATTCATATTCAAGACTACTCAGGTCATCAGGGAAGAATTTGAGCTTGGAAGAGTTGACAGGTTGATCAATGAGTTCTCTCTTGTCTTGAGGTTGTGTGGGGGAATCATCAGAGGGTGTATGAGCTATGAGCCAAGAGCATGAGGTGTGTATGGATGTTATGAAGAGCCTATGTGATCATTTTGAAGAAGAACCAAGTCAGTGGGATGATTGCAAGAGCCTCAGTTGAAGTCAGTCAACTAGGGTTTTATCTGGGTCAACACTAGGTCAATCCTAGGTCAAAGACTTGTTTTGAAGGGCTTCAAGGATCATTTGAAGAATGTGGGATTCATTATTTGCTACATGGATATGGATATGATGTTTTTCTAAAGAAAAATCAAGAGGAATCAAGGAGAAATGGAGTTACCAAATTAGGGTTTCAGTGTAAAATCCCCTGATTTAGGTCAAACTTCAAAGCAGTGTAACTCAAGATGCAAGCTTCATATGAATTCTTGGTCCACATGAAACTTGTAGATTATCTTCATAGCTTTAATTTTAGTGGTGTAAGTCATCAAGATGATTTATATAACTCAAGTTATAGCTCTTGCAAGTTACAGGTCATCTGAGGGCACTGAAATTTGTCTGTGAAAGTTGTCTGTCTTCCAAGCAACGTTTGACCTTCAAGGAGATTTCAAATGGACTTCTGGCCAACATGAGAGTTGTTCCTTATTGTCTTGGCTTTCTAGAAAGGTATGGTATGCCTTCATATGATTTGTGAAACTCTACTTATGGTCTTGGCAAGCAAAGGGTATTTTGGTCATTTGGTGATTACAGGTCATTCTTAGCCTATGCCTAAAACTCATACAAGGAAGCTTCAAATGAAAAACTTCACAACATAAAAGTTGCTCAAAATGTCATTTTAAGTCTAGAAAAGAGGTCATGGAAGTTTGGAAATGCATATAACAAGACTTGATAGAAGTTGGTGAAAAATGACCTAAAAAAGGCATATAACTTGAAAAAGTTCAAGTTGGAAAATGGTTTGAGAGATCTACAAATCCAAAATGGGTCATCCAATATACCAAATTGAATCCAAACAACATTTTAAAGACATTGGTTCAGCCACTTTTTTGAGTTATGGCTTAAATTTTGGACTTGCTTTGTATTTTTGTTACTTGCATAATAAGGCAAGTGTGGAAAACTTGGCATAAGTGAAATTTCAAGGCAAGGAGCTTGCATATCATTCCAATTTGGCATGTAAGGAGATTTTGAAAGGCTTTAAGTGTATTGTAAGGAGCTACCATGAGATATCAAAATATCATGTCATGAGAATTTCCATGAACTTTCCACCACATTCTAGAATCATCCTAGAGGCATCCAGAAACTTCTAGATCTGTCCATCATCCTCTATATATTGAGTGTGGATCATTAGTGCAAAAGGTTGGTGAAAAGAGAGAGAGAAGAGAGAGAATTCCATTGTTGCTTCCATTGTAAGAAAGTGTGAAAATCTACAATCTACACCAATTCTGTTCATTCTTTTTCTTCATCCACAATATATTGAATCTAGTGAGTGCATACAAGCAAGCTCAGAGGCACATCCATGGAAGATTGAAGCTCTAGGGTTTGAAATTGCAAGAAGCATATCAGATTCGAATCTCTTCATCCAAGCACTCTTCTTCCAACTTTTTGCAAACAGAAGCCATAGTATCATCTAAGGACCATTGGTGAGGGATTGCAAGTGCTGATTCAAGCTATTTCCCATCTGTTCCAACAAGAATTGCAGGTATGCATTTTCTCTTCTATCTCGCTAATTAGGTGTTGTTAGATTAGATTATTAGTGTAAGGTTGTTAGGCTAGGTTAGATGACTATTTTCAGAGAGATTGAGAAGGTTTCATGGAGTTTGGTAGCATGGTGATGAATCTTCCAAGATCAATAACTCATGGATTAGGGCAAGATAATGTTAGCTGTTTAGCTTAGAGTGATTAGCATAAGGCATAGATCATTCTGGTATAGTTTGAGCAAGTTTAATGGCCATGCATATCAGGTGCAATTCTTGGTGCCATAAGGTTCCAGCTATCGGGTTGAATCATGGAGTGAGTTTTAGAAAAATCCAAGTGTAGGATCTTGTAGAGGGCTTTGAGTAGGCCATTTTTTGTTTTTGGATCGAGGGATTTGGTTGAGTGAGGAGGGAGAACAGAGTTGTGGAAGTTCGTGCATGGATGAGGAGTTCTGCAAACCCTAGGGCTCGTTGGGGACGATGACCCACAACCGTTGGATCAAGTCCAGATTATTGACCTTTTACCCCAATCCTATGGTCCCAATTCAATTTAAGAAACGGAGGAAACCTAAAGCATCTAAACAATGCGTTTCATTAAACGCAACACCATGGGCCTGAATCAGATTCCTATCCCCACCCCCAAACCAAAGCCCATTGGAAAATGAACTTAAATCAGTTGCTATTTGCACCGTGGATCTAATCTTTTTATTTTATTTTTTTCAATTGATTTTCTGAGCATACTGGGCCTTGCATAAATGATATCCGCACCCCACTTCATGGCCCAATGATGAATATAACTAGGCGCGTCTGCTTATGGCACCCCCTCCCCATTTTATTTCTTTTTTGTGTTTTTAATTCTTTTATATTTTTTGCACCTTTAAAAAATCATATAAAATTGAAAAAAGCTTGTTTTTGATTGGTTCTTTTTGTGGTAGATCAATATTTCTGTTAAGGAAAATAATAAATAATAAAAAGAGCATTTTATTTTGTTTTACTATTTTTTGTGTATTTTCCTTTTAAATAGCTTTTTAGGTGATTTAGTTTAGTGCATAATTTTGTTGATTTTAGTTCTCATAGTTCCCTTTAGATTTAGGACTCATTCTTTTTAGGGTGATTAGCTTAGGACTTTAACTTGTATATAGGATTTAATTTGTAATTTTAGGATTAATTTTTAGGTGATTTGATTAGGTGAGATTAGGGTGATGAAAATTAGGGTTTTAAGTGAGCATAGGTGGAATAGATTAATTCTTTTAGGAGTTTTGATTTGATTTTGGGGTATGGGACTATAGGGGTTATGGGTAGATGATAGATCCATTAGAAAATATTAGGATTCCCCTATTGCTATTAGTATATTGCTTGTATTTGATTGACTGTGTGGTGTGCCCTCTTTAGGGTTATTATTTGTCTGTGTGGGGTATTGGGTTTGTTTGGGGCTTGGGGTTTGAGCTGAAGACTGTGATGATGAAGCCCAGTTGAAGATTAAGGAATGAAGACCAACTTCCAGGGTTGATGAGGAGTATCTCTTGCTGGCAGCTGTTGAAGTTTGTAGGATCTAGGAGTTAGGCAGGGCTCTAGAGTAGTAAACTTGATTCTCAAACATGGAAGGTCTTGATTGCCTCCATCCTTCTCTGTGATGCAGAGTCTCTCTAAGACATTCACCCCCTTCCTTTGGAAGGCTTGGTGATAGTGTCTAAGAGATAGAACTCTTGAGAGAAAATATTCTATATGTTGTTAGCAGTCTGTTTGCCACCCTTGGTGGTCAACTAATTGCTTAACACCCAGTTCATTCTTGTGATTGATTCCTCAGCTGGGAGATTGGGACTTGAAGAAAAGCCATTGAAGCTGTGAAGATCAAAGACTGATGCTTGCTTGAAGCCTGAAGATGAAGGCAGATGCTGATGAAGATTGCTTTGCTGTTTAGTTTTAGCTGTTTATAATTTATGATGTATTGTGTGAATTTCCCTGACTGTATTGTTTGCTGTTTAGCCTATTGGGTTGAAAGTGAATTCTGTTCACTTTTGCCTATTGTTTTTTAGGTTCGAGGTTGAGTGGGACTCCCTTGCCTCGCTTGTATTGTTGCATCCATGCATTTTACCGTTTTATTGTATATATCTGCTGTTTCTGTTTCCGTCTATTCCCTTAGGATCTCTGTTTCTCTCTGCGCAAGAGAGGAGCATGATAGACATTAGGTCTCAACCCATGCATGATAACATTAGGGTAGATTTTATTCCTTTTTTAACCCTAGGATTTGTAGAGTGTCATCTCTTCTTCCCTCAAAACAACAAAAAAACATTAATAAAGGTTATAACATGAATCAATTCATTTCTTCCGTCAAAAGATTTGAACAAACATCAACCTTTTTGCAATAAGAAAACCCTTGTTTAAGGTGAGATTTTTCATAAAAGACACTTGAACAGCTTGTGTCGTGCGCAACCCGAACTACGTTTGCTCTGATCTTCCATGCAGTGTGGAAGTACGTAGGCATAGGATGCGATATCCTAGCGAGCAACCTTCACACATCCTCCCCCGTAGTTAGGCGAACTACGTTGACTCTGATTTCTCGTTCCAGACGGGAATACGTAGGCATAAAGTGCGATGCTTTGCCGAGTCATGTTTTCTTTTCTTTTCAGACCTCATCCTTTAGTTTAGATAGAAGTGTAATCCGTACAAACCAAGCAAGCGTGGATCCCATCGAGTACGATGGACGTGAGGGGTGCTAATACCTTCCCCTTGCGTAACCGACTCCCGAATCCAGGTTTTGGTTGCGATGACCATACCTTTCCCGTTTTTTGCGAGGTTTACTTCGAGCGTTTCCTTTCCCTCCTTTGGGATAAATAACGCACGGTGGCGACTCTTCTGTCAGCCGGCGCCGATTTTCGCAGTAGCGACAGTTGGCGACTCTGCTGGGGAACCAACGTCCCCTGACTGCTAAGGACTGCGATAGTTCCTTATGCATTTGGGATCCAACGTCCCTTAAGAGAGTCAATCCTAGCGCTTGTTTTCCCGTCGAGGATTTTGTATGGATTTACATTTCTGTGTTTACATTTCAGCAGTTTATTATTATTATTATTGCTGTATTGTTGGGGTGTGACGGGTGTTCCATGATTGAGAGATAAGCCGGACCTGGGCTTGAGTGCACCTAGATTTAGAGTAGAGATTAGTGGGCGCGCACGTGCTTTGCATGTCCTAGTGTCCCACGAAATCTACACTCAGACGAGGTTCTTCTGGTTGGCCTCCTGTCCTGCCCTTTGGGCGGCTCGGGTTGCTGGTTAGTTGGATTGTCGACTCTGGGGACCGATCATTTGGAAGTTGGCTAAGTGAGGCCTCTTCAGGATTTGATGATGCCACTCCTTCTGGGAATCGTATCATCAACCCTGAAAGTCTGTGACGCCGACGACCGCATAGGATGCCATACCTTTGTCAGTTGCTAGGACACCTACCTGTGAGAGGGTTTGGGGTTATGCATGTAACTAGACCTTCAGATACCGGTTATTTCTTGATCAGAGAACCTGGGTATTTATGGATAGTTGTGAGGTCTATCAGAGACCAATCAGAGTTATGATTTGAGGTCTGTTAGAGTTATGTTATGAGGTCTATCAGAGACCAGTGTTGGAGCTTTGTATTGGGTCTATCTGAGACCAGGGTTTGAGGAATTCTGGAGGGTCTATATGAGACTTGTTGATATGGTTCAGGCTTCTCAGCTATGGCACTTGGCCCCTGTTGCATGTTGCTTGCATTGCATTGTTTGCATAATCATTATCATTGCATCCCATTAACGTGTGTCTGTGCTGCAGGTGCATTTGCATATTCCCTGGTTCTAGTGTCTGGACTTCTGAGTATTGATCATGGCTGGTTTGAGGATGACAGTTGCGTACAAGCTACCTATTCCTGATATTGCTCCCCTCCTGGGTCTGATTTCTCTGGCAGATGAGGATGTCCGTAGAAGCTTCAGGCAGAGTTACGGACGGCTGTTGGGTTTGGTTCGCAAATCAACTGATGATGAATTGAATGGGCTGTACACGCTGATGCAATTCTATGACCCGGCTTTGAGGTGTTTCACGTTTGTTGACTTCATTTTGGGGCCCACCATGGAGGAGTATGTAGAGTTTACTGAGCTCCCAGTACAGAATGTAGTTCCTTTTATTCACTCTGCTGCTGAGCCCAAGTTGGAGGATTTAGCTAAGGCCTTGCACATGAATGCTTCTGAGTTGTTGACGACTTTTTGGCGAGGGGTTCCAGGTTTCTCTCTCCAGTTTCTGGTTGGTAAGGCTCAAGAGTGCGCTAAGAATGGGTGTTGGGTGGTCTTTAACGCTATTTTGGCTCTATGCATTTATGGGATAGTGCTATTTCCCAATTTCCCAAACTTCGTGGACATGGATGCATTTCATCTGTTTGCTGCTGGAAACCTGGTACCCACACTGATCGGTGACTTCTACCATTCGATGCACTACAGAAATGAGAATAGGAGAGGAAAGAACGTCTCTTGTTGCGTGCCTTTGCTGTACATGTGGTTTAAGAGCCATCTTCCCCTGAAGGGACCTTTTTTGGATAGTGCAACTACAACTGACTGGCCAGAGCGTATGATGAGGCTGTCTTCTGAAGACATTGAGTGGTTTGACCGAGACTTGCTGGGGTCTGAGCTTATTTCCAGTTGTTCTGGGTATCCTAATGTTCCTTTAATAGGGAGAAAAGGGTGCATCAACTACAACCCATCTCTGTTCGTCCGCCAGTTTGGATATGCGTTGAAGAACCCGCCTCAGGAGGAAGAAGTACATGAATCTCTGTACTTCACTGGTGATTTGAATGGAGAGTTACTAGCCAAGCTTCGGCATGCCTGGACGCGTATTAACAGAAAAGGGAAACCACTGTTGGGGAAGAATGATTGTCAGGCATATGCACCCTACAAAGTTTGGATCCAGGAGAGAGCAAGACATTTATTGATGCCATTCCCAGCCGCGCCGATCCCTGTTCATATTCCGGTGGAAGAGCCAACCACTGTCACTATGGAGGTCTACGAGCAAGTTGTGAGAGAAAAGGAAGCCTTGACGAAGATTAATGAGGAGTTAGAGAAGGAGCTAGCTCAGATGCGGAGTGAGAAGAATAAGGCCGTACTTTCTTTCCAACAGCAGATCGAACTACTGAACAGGCTGGGTGCCGAGTTGACTGAGGAGAAAAAGAAGCGCGAACGTCTGGGTCAAGAGTTCAGAAGCTCTCATGACATGTTGGTGTCAAAGAAGAAAGCACTCGACGCCGCTCACCGAGAAATCTCTTCTTGTAACAAGACATGGAATGCTACGCTGACCAACAACAAGAAGAGGGAAGATAAATTGAAGCAGCAAATTTCTGACCTCGAGGAGCAGTTGAAGGCTAGCATTGAGAAGCATGAAGAGGAGGTGATGACCAGGTACAGTCTCCAGAAAGCACTGAACAAGGCTATCGAAGGCAGGAACGAAGCAGTGTCTCAGAAGCGGAAGCTAGAGGATCGCTTCGGAGAAGGGGCATGGGAGGAAACCGCCGGTGACGTGCGACGTGTTCTCAAGAGAAGAAACCAGCTTGTCGAGGGTCTGCTTACCCGACCAAGTCATCCAGAGACCAAGAAGTTAATAGAAGAGTACCAGGCTTATGGGAGTACTTGATCATTTCATGTATTAACTTGTATGCTTTATTTGCATAACGCTGACCATCACCAGGATTGTTGGTTGAGGTCATGCCTCCTATTGTACACTCAGTGATGTTGTATTCTTGGATTTCTCTGCAATATACGAGGTTTTCTATGATTCAGCTCCAATCACTGTATTGCTAGCACTGTCACTGCACTGGTATTCACACTAGAATCGGGGAATGATAATCCCTAATGCACAGACACACATTGCATTTTGCATACATACTCATATTTGCATTGCAGGTTCGTGATTCGTGTATCTTATCTCCTGCATCCGTTCCAGGTATTTTCAGGATTGCAGAAAAGCGGGTCCACCGTTACTCTACAAGGATTAACCAGAAGAAGATCATGGACAACGTACAGAGTAAAATGCAAGAGATGCGTGACAGGATGGCCCTGCTCATGCAAACCATGGAGACCATCGCCAAAGGACAAAAGCAGCTGCAGAATCTGGTTCAGCTGATAGTCGCACGGGCTGAGAACAACGGGACACCGCATGGTGAAAACATTGCTGCTTCTCCCCAAGTCGAGAATCGTCAAAGTGCTGATGCTATTCCCACGACCGGTTTGAATGCTGGAGAAACTGGTCCTGTAGGTGGAGGTGGGAACACCGGTAACATGAATGTCAATGCGGATACTGCTGGGGTATTCGTGGGCAATGCCAACCAGGGTTTCAACGGGGGTGTTGAGAATATCGGAATGAATGGTATTAATGGTAACCAGGGCTTCAATGGTGTGAATATGGGGTATGGCAGCATGGCTGGCGCCAAGGCTGGGTTTGGTGGCTATGGTAATCTTGGATATGGAGCTGGCGCGTACAACACTCAAGAGATGGGTAATCTGAGGTATGACCCCAGGTACGTCCAAACAGGTCCGGGCCGCGATGCAGATTATGTTGGATATGATGCAGTACCTCGCTGGGAGGATCGTCAGGAGGACGTGTTCTCTGGTCAGAACGAAGGCTATGAAAGAGCCAGGGATGACAACCATCAGATGAGATTGCTAGAAGAGAAAGTGAATGGATTGGCCAGCCAGAATGCTCTTGGAATGGATATGTCAAATATGGGGTTAGTCCCAGGGCTGAGGGTCCCGCTGAAATTCAAAGCACCGTCGTTTGATAAGTACAAAGGGGATACATGCCCTAGGGTGCATGTGCACGCATTTTACCGGCGTATGTCTGCGTATTCTGAGTATGAAAAGATGCTAATGCACTTCTTCCAGGATAGCCTGTCAGGGCCATCGCTGGAGTGGTACATGAGCTTAGAGCCTACTCAGATCAGGAGTTAGAAAGAGCTGGCAGAGGCTTTTGTTCGACATTATCAATATAATAGTGATCTCGCTCCTAACCGAGTCCAGTTGCAAAGCATGTCTCAGAAGTCTAGTGAGAGCTTTAAAGAATACGCCTAGAGATGGCGAGATCTGGCTGCTAGGGTACACCCTCCCATGGTGGAGCGCGAAATGATGGATATGTTCATAGGAACTTTTTCTGGAATGTACTATGACCGGTTGCTCAATTTTTCGATGAGTACTTTCTCTGAGTTGATCTTGATGGGGGAGCGTATTGAAAACGGGGTAAAGATTGGTAAAATTCAAGCGGGCGAGTCCAGTTCCGCAGGAGGTAATAAGAAGGCGCTTGGGGGTAAACGGCAGGGCGATACCAACGCTGTATACAATGCTCGACGGAGGAATAAAGGTCAGAACTGGCGTCAGCAGTCGCAAGTTGCAAGTGTAACCATTCCAGGGCCTTCTCAGCAGCAGAGACAACAACCACCGCAGCAGGCTCAGCAACAGCCTAATAATAACCAGCGCAGACTTCAGAACCCGCGACCGAGAAGAGTATTCGAAGTGCCGCCGGTATCATATGCAGAACTCCTTCAAACTTTGTTGAAATTGCAGTTAGTCGAGAAGAGGACCTTAGCACCACCAACTGGCCAGCCACCAGTCGGATATGATGTTAATGAACACTGTGACTTCCATTCGGGTGCACCCGGGCACAATATTGAAAATTGCCTAGCTTTCAAGCATAAAGTACAGGATTTGCTTGATAGTACGGCTATCAACTTCGGGAAGGACAGCCCCAATATCACGCAGCAGCCAATGCCCAAGCATGGTGGGGCTGGGGCCAATGCAATCATGGTAGAGGATGAGTTGAACTTGGTTTCGGAAGTGAGTGAGCTGAAAACCCCTTTGAGTTGCGTAAAGCATCGTTTATTGAAAGGAGGTGTCTACCCCGGTTGCGGCGAAGAGTGTGTTGACTGTTTGGTTCAACCTGGGGGCTGTGAGAAGTTGAAGAGGGGAGTTCAAAGTTTGATTGATGAAGGAATTTTGCAGTTTGACAGGGCTGCGGGGCGAGAGAAGTCTGTTGAGACAGAATCTGAAGAAGAGCGTAGGGAGGTTGCTACGATCACCATTCCGTTCAAATCAGTGACAATTTCGGCATCATAAAAAAGGCCGACCATTACTATTACCAACGCTAAGCCAGTCCCTTTTGAAAGCACAAAGGCAGTCCCGTGGAGTTATGGGGCTGAAGTGTATTGTAATGGGGAGAAGGTTGACTTGAATGATCCGTCAGCGGGATCCGTAGATAACATAGTGGGAGCGGGAGGTATAACCCGGAGCGGGAGAATTTTTACTTCACCTGAGGTTGAAGCAGAGAGGCTTGCCAAGGGTAAGAACAAGGTTGTTGAGGGGGAATCTTCGGGGAATAAAGAGAAAGAGCCGATAACCAAAGATGTGGAAGAATTCATGAGGTTAATCCGCAAAAGTGATTATAAGATTGTAGATCACCTACAACAGACCCCGTCAAAGATCTCCATATTATCGCTGCTGTTGTGTTCTGAAGCGCATAGAAATGCCCTGTTGAAGGTACTCGAGACATCCTTCGTGCCGCAAGAGATTTCAGTTAATCAGCTGGAGGGAGTTATGTCACATGTCAACGCTGGGCACGGGCTGGGATTCACGGATTTTGACTTAACACCTCGGGGGCGTGTTCATAATAATGCCTTGCACATCTCTATTGAATGTCGGGGTACTGTTTTATCCCATGTGCTGGTAGACACTGGGTCCTCGTTGAATGTGTTACCAAAGAAAGCCCTGTTGAAATTGGATACCCGTGGTTTGTTGTGCACCCCTAGTGATTTGGTAGTAAGGGCCTTTGACGGAACAAGGAGGTCAGTATTCGGGTCAATAACATTACCTATCCAGGTAGGACCGGAGGTGTTTGATACAGTGTTTTACATCATGGACATCCAGCTTGCATACAGCTGTTTGATCGGGAGACCTTGGATTCATGCCGCTGGGGCAGTAACTTCTACGCTCCATCAAAAGCTGAAATATATGGTTGAGGGGAGTATTGTGACGGTGTGTGGCGAAGAGGATATCCTAGTCAGTCATTTGTCTTCTTTCAAGTACGTGGAGGTAGATGGAGAGATTCATGAAACGCTGTGTCAGGCGTTCGAAGAGGTGAAAGTTAAAGAAGAGGCTTCGTTAAAGAGTGAAGGGCCAGAGGTGGCCGTCTCCTCATATAAAGAAGCCAAGGCGTTGGTACAAGCAGGAGAGACTTAGAGGTGGGGGCAGGTTCTGGACATTCCAGTGAAGCAAGATAGGTATGGTTTGGGGTACCGCCCATCTCCCTCACAGAGTGCGCCTAAATACAAGGGACCGGTCGTGTTCACGCCCGGAGGAGTTAGCTTCGAAAGGATCAATGCCGTGTCCGATACGGAGGAGGTGGATAGCGAGTGCGACATGGACGCATGGATTCGACCCAGCACGCCGGGGCAAAGCTTATGCAACTGGTCCATCCAGGACGTCATCCAAGTCACCAAACAGTAATGCATTGTTTTTTTCAATCATTGTATGATCACATGCCTTGCCCGGGGCATCGTTGACCTTGTCTTAGGGCCTAACTGTCTACCTGTATGTTTGCATGATCAATAAATGACGGCGTTTTTACAAATGTTGTGATCCTTTTCTTTCTGTTTTTATTTTTTCAATAAAATGGCAGCATGGTTATGCATTTTGCTTGTACATCATTTTTGAAGCACTTAACCGTTTCTATCGCAGGATTCATGAATTTTCAGATGACACCGACCAAAAACTTCCTATGACTCGTTTAGACTTCGAGCATCCGATCTTCCAGGCTGAGGAGGAGATTGTAGAAGATAGTGACTTACCAGAAGAGCTTAGTCGGTTATTGAAGCAAGAGGAGAGAGTCATTCTGCCTCACCAGGAAGAGATTGAGATTGTCAACTTGGGGTCTGAAGAGTGCGTCAGGAATATCCGTATAGGGGCCGCGTTGCAAGAGGACATCAAGCGAGAGCTTATTGAGATGCTGCGTGAATACAGTGATATATTCGCTTGGTCCTACGAGGACATGCCGGGTCTGGATACTGATATGGTTGTTCATCGTCTGCCGTTGAAGGAAGATTGCTCGCCTGTGAAGCAGAAACTCCAAAGGACTCGTCCGGACATGGCTGTAAAGATAAAGGAAGAAGTGCAGAAGCAATGGGATGCTGGGTTCCTGGCTGTTACCACCTATCCCACTTGGGTCGCTAATATCGTGCCTGTGCAAAAGAAAGATGGCAAGGTTCGGATGTGCGTTGATTATAGGGATCTAAACAAGGCGAGCCCAAAGGATGATTTCCCGCTGCCGCATATTTACGTGTTAGTTGACAACACGGCTCAGTTTTCGGTATTCTCCTTCATGGATGGCTTTTCGGGGTACAACCAGATCAAAATGGCTCCGGAGGATATGGAAAAAACAACCTTTATCACCCCGTGGGGAACCTTCTGTTACAAGGTGATGCCCTTTGGTTTGAAGAATGCTGGGGCAACGTATCAGCGGGCTATGACGACGCTTTTTCACGACATGATGCACAGAGAGATTGAGGTGTATGTCGATGACATGATTGCCAAGTCTCAAACAGAGGAAGAACACCTGGTTAATCTGCTGAAGTTGTTCAAGAGGCTGAGGAAGTTCAGGCTGAGGCTGAATCCTAATAAATGTACCTTCGGAGTGAGATCCGGGAAGCTACTAGGGTTCATTGTGAGCAAGAAAGGAATCAAGGTCGATCCGGCAAAAATAAAAGCAATACAAGAGATGCCAGCACCGAGAACAGAAAAAGAAGTCCGTGGGTTCTTAGGGAGGTTGAACTACATTGCTAGGTTCATCTCTCACCTAACGACCACGTGTGAACCATTATTCAAGCTGTTAAAGAAAGATCAAGCGGTGGTCTGGAACGACAATTGCCAAAGGGCATTTGAAAAAATAAAAGAATACTTGCAGGAACCTCCGGTGTTGATACCCCCAGTAGCGGGACGACCACTGATTATGTACCTGACGGTTCTGGAGAACAGTATGGGTTGTGTTCTCGGTCAACATGACGAGACAGGAAGGAAAGAGCATGCAATTTACTACTTGAGTAAAAAGTTCACGGACTGTGAATCTCGATACTCTATGCTCAAAAAGACGTGTTGTGCATTGGCGTGGGCTGCCAAACGTCTAAGACAGTACATGCTGAATCATACAACCATGCTGATATCAAAGATGGATCCGATCAAATATGTGTTTGAGAAGCAAGCACTCTCTGGAAGGATTGCTAGATGGCAGATGGTATTGACAGAATACGATATCCAGTATGTTTCCCAGAAGGCCATTAAGGGAAGTGTTCTGTCCGAATATCTCGCCGAGCAGCCAATTGAGGATTATCAACCTATGAAGTTTGAGTTTCCTGATGAGGACATAATGTACTTGAAAGCTAAAGATTGTGATGAGCCATTGCCTGGTGAAGGACCTGAGCGGAGTTCTCAGCGGCAATTGATTTTTGATGGAGCTGTCAATTCGTATGGTAGCGGGATCGGGGCAATCATTACAACTCCCCACGGGTCGCACATCCCGTTCACAGCCAGATTGACTTTTTCAGTGACGAATAATGAAGCCGAGTATGAAGCTTGCATTATGGGGTTAGAAGAGGCTATCGATATGAGGATTAAAAATCTGGATGTATATGGGGATTCAGCATTGGTTGTGAATCAGATTAAGGGAGAGTGGGAGACGCGCCAACCTAATATGGTACCGTACATGAATTATGCGAGAAGATTGCTACCTTTCTTCGATAGGGTGGAATTCCATCATGTACCCCGGGCGGAGAATCAAATGGCGGACGCCCTTGCAACGTTATCCTCGATGTATAAAGTCAACCGCTGGAATGAGGCTCCCAGCATTGTCATCTCTCGCCTTGATAGGCCGGCCTTTGTGTTCGCAATTGATGAAGCATCTGACGGCAAACCTTGGTACTTTGATATACAGAATTTCCTGAAGAATAAGGAATATCCGGCTGGGGCATCCAGTCGCGATCGGAAGACTCTAAGGAGATTGGCAGACAACTTCTATCTGAACCCCGACGGCGTTTTGTATAGAAGGAACCATGATTTGGTACTCCTCCAGTGTGTAGACGAGAAGGAAGCCAACTTGCTCATGGAAGAGGTCCATGAAGGAACCTTTGGTACGCATGCAGGTGGGCATGCTATGACTCGAAAGCTGTTGCGGGCAGGGTATTATTGGTTGACGATGGAAACGGACTGTTTCAAATTTGCCAAGCGGTGTCACAAGTTCCAGATCTATGCAGATAAGATCCATGTGCCACCCAGTCCACTGAATGTTATGGCTTCTCCGTGGCCTTTCTCCATGTGGGGAATTGATATGATCGGCAAGATTGAGCCCACTGCTTCTAATGGGCATCGCTTCATTCTGGTTGCGATCGATTACTTCACCAAGTGGGTGGAAGCAACATCTTACGCCAATGTGACGAAGCAGGTGGTGGCCAGATTTATCAAGAAGGATATAATTTGCAGATACGGTATTCCTGAGCGAATCATTACTGATAATGGTTCGAATTTGAACAACAAGATGATGAAAGATCTTTGTCAGGATTTCAAGATCGAGCATCATAATTCATATCCCTACAGACCCAAGATGAATGGCGCTGTTGAAGCGGCCAACAAGAACATAAAGAAAATTGTTTAGAAGATGGTGGTAACGTATAAGGATTGGCATGAGATGCTGCCATTCGCTTTGCACGGTTATCGTACTACAGTGCGTACATCAACCGGGGCAACACCGTTCTCACTAGTATATGGCATGGAGGCTGTCCTGCCATTGGAGGTGGAGATACCGTCTTTGAGGGTTTTGCTTGATGTTAAGCTGGACGAGGCAGAATGGGTGAGAAGTAGATTGAATCAGCTGAGCTTGACAGATGAGAAAAGACTGGCATCCATTGCACATGGTAGGCTGTATCAGAGCCGGATGAAGAAAGCGTTCGATAAGAAGATTCGACCTCGAAGCTTTCAGACGGGTGATCTTGTGCTGAAGAAGATTCTCCCACCGCAATCGGATCACAGGGGCAAATGGACTCCCAACTACGAAGGTCCATACGTCGTGAGAAAGGTCTTCTCCGGAGGAGCCTTATTGTTATCCACCATGGATGGTGAAGACTTTTCGTCCCCTGTGAACTCGGACGCAGTTAAAAAATACTTTGCTTAAAATTGACCCGCTGGACAGTAAAAAGAGAGTCCAGGCAAAAATGGGGCATCTTGGCGAACCGAAAAACAGAATAAAAAGGTTCGGGCAAAAGTTAGGGATAAAATGAAAAAATGTACACCCGCGAAGTCGAAAACCTACACTGGGCGGCTTCGGCAAAAAGGGGTATCCCGGTGAATCGAAAACCCGCAAAGGGCGATTCACGCAAAAGTTAGGGATTTGAGAAGCAAATGACTGCGGTCCCAGTTTGATGATTAGCGGTTCGGGAGCATCTGGGGGTCAATTATCCAAAGCAATTTCTTCCGAAGACAGAGATCGGGAAAGCGTCAGAGTCCGACAAGTCATAGGAGGATCGGTTCATGGTGTTCGTCTGTAACACGTTGCCGACATGTGTACAAATTTTATTCTGTATATTTGTATACTTCTGCATTTTGTTTATGTGTGACTACCTCTTTTCAGGAGTTGCATCTGATGTACAAATCTTGCCTATTCTCAGGCCGTTATCAATAAAGTGTTTCATTCAGTGTAATGTGTGACTTTGGTTTTAATTTTTTACAGTTTTGTTTGTAAAAAGCGCCGATGTTTTTGATAAACTTACATGCGTGTAAACCGGCGGGCCTCGGCCGATGATTGTTAAAACCAAGAATTACCTGAATAGTTGTCGTGGGTGATTGTTAAGATGTTTCTTTTTGCATAGATTGCCTTGTGTTTGCTGGTTGACTTTTGCAGGTATTCAAAAGCTCGCAAAATTCCCCGCCAGAGTCCATGGCAGGCTGGTACCCTCTCCAGAGGTTGAATGTTGTGTCTTCCCCCGGTGAAGTCGCCCCAGGAAAAATTGAATGTTATTCCCCAGGAGAGCGGAGATTGCGTCAAAGGAAAAGATCAATGTATCTTCGGTAGTTCGGAAGTAGCTTGTCAAGCAGAGCAGAGTCCTCCCCAGTAAGGGTCGAGACAAATGTGATTAACATCCCAGAGAGTTCTTGTGCAGTGTAAATCAGAACGTGTAATTCAATCCCCAGCTCGGTGATAGCGGGATGATTTCCCCAACTCAGTGATGGCAGGAGAGGTTCCCCACAGAGTGTGATCAGGTGGTTGGAGCTGCTGAAAGGAATTCTCCCGAGCAGGATTGTCCTTTCTTTCCCCAGCAAGTCGCTCTTCCTCGTCAGGAGGATCGTCCTCAGCAGATTTTGGAGTTTTGAGTTTGTGAGCTACTTTCCTAGCAGGATGGTTATCCCCAGCGGAGTTAGTTCATCTTTCCAACATTTATTTTGTTGGAAGCGTATCGGTAGTATTCCGGTCATCCCCAGCGGATCCAGTGTGTCTTCAGCATTTATTTTGCTGAAGCAACTCTTTGCATAAACATGCATCATGAGCATTTGCATTTTACCCAAATACGTAGCCTTTCCATGCGAGGTGGAAGCATTACGTCATTATCAAACATGCATTTTTGAAACATAAGTCGGGTGGTTACCTCTTCAGTTTCAGATATGTTGGTTCCCTGCCGATAAGCAAAATCGTGGTTTCAGGAAGATGTGGGTATTGTGGCCGAAGTATGCAGTGATCGTATTTGTCCCAACCCTTGGGGTTCATGTTGTAGGACACGCAGTGATCGTGTTGATCTTGATATGCGTATCTGTGGTCGAAGGGCGCAGTGATCGTATTCGTCCCAATCTAAGGAGATTGCTTTTGTAAGGCACGCAGTGATCGTGTTGGTATCGTTTCAGGGTTTTATTGGGCAGGACGCGCAGTGATCGTGTTCATTCTATTGGTGGTGCAGGACACGCAGTGATCGGGTTTACCATATTATGTGATGTTGTTGGTCGATATGCGCAGTGATCGTATTCGTCCGTTATACGGGTTGGTTATAGGGTGAGGCACGCAGTGAACGTGTTCATCTGGTTGTTGGTGGCCGAAGTATGCAGTAATCGTATTCGTCCCATGTTTGAAGTTGTGTCACAGCACGCAGTGATCGTGTTTCCTCCAGTCAAGAGGGTCGTGACATGAAACACGCAGTGATCGCGTTTACCCTATGTATGGTTAGAGTATGCAGTGATCGCATTCGCCCTATTGCAGCACACGCAGTGGTCGTGTTCATCATATTGGTGGTTGAAATACGCAGTGAACGTGTTCGCCTCTTCTATGTGAATTTATTTCGTCTGGCACGCAGTGACCGTGTTTACCTCATCCAGTTGGATTTATGGTCGATGTGATACGCAACATGCAGTGATCGTGTTTGTCCCATTATGTGATTTTGTTTGTGGCATCAAGACGCGCGGTGATCGTGTTCATCTTGTTACCGAGGGTTGTTGTGCCAGACACACAGTGATCATGTTCGTCATGGCATATTCCCCTAGCAGAGTTGCTTGGTCAAGCATTTCTCTTTCTCCCCAGCCGAGTCCTTTCTCAGAGTGCTGTGGAAATGGCATGTTGCAGATTTTGGGTGGTTACCCGCAGTTACCTCAGTAGAGACGTAATCCCCAGCAGGGTGGTCTTCAACGAGATGCTTGGTTAAGTTCCTCGTAGTCCCCGGCAGGGTATTCTTCGACAAGTCACTTGGTTAAGTTACTTGTATTCCCCCAGCTGAGTCTTTCTCAGGATGCTGTGGAGTCAGCATTAGAAGATGGTAATACAGATTTTTTGGGTCGTTACCCACAATTCCCCCAACAGAGTTATGTTCTCCAGCAGGGTGTTACTTTAATGGTTTTCTTGGTTAAGTCCCTCATAGTCCCCAGCAGGGAGCCTGCTATAGGAGTTGTTTGGTTAAATTCCTCGTATTTTTCAACAAGGTTATTCTCGTCAGGGTACTTGGTCAAGTTCCCAATTTCCCCAGCAGGTGTTTGACGGCAGTCGTTAGAGTGGTCCCCTCAGAGTTGCTTAGTTAAGTTTCTCTTTTCCCCGCAGAGTCGGTTGTTCATGTCTTCGAACATTGCCCCGCTTGGTTAAGCGTTTGCTCGTTTCTTCGAGATACGAAAGGTTGATCAGTGAAATCGACATGACAAGTGAAGTCAATATGCTCCCGCTAGTAAGCGTGTGCTTAGTTGATAAGTGAGATCAACAGAGGTTGATAAGTGAGATCAACAGAGGTTGATAAGTGAGATCAACAGAGGTTGATAAGTGAGATCAACAGAGGTTGATAAGTGAGATCAACAGAGGTTGATAAGTGAGATCAACAGAGGTTGATAAGTGATATCAACAAGTTCTCGTTGTGTGGTGTATGCTCATTTCTTCGGAATGGAGTGGTCTGCGGACAACATCAGATTATTTGACAGATGGATGGCTAGTTGTTGCTGTGACAACAGAAGCCAGTTCCCAGGGTTTTCCCCAAGTAGTAGTCATTCGCAATTTATTTTTGCGGTTGGCAAATTTCCGGGTTCTTTCGTATTCAACCGTCTCGTACCTCGAATGTCTGAAGGTTGCGCGCTCTTCATCCAATCGAGTCCAAGTCGCTTGAATAGGGACAGCTGTTGCACCCCAAAATTTGCCCAACCTTTTCTAACCTAGGTTTATGTTTCAATTGCATAATCATTTGCATTGTCATCATGTACATAGTGTATTCATCTGCATTGCATGGCATAAGCAAGCTATCTTAATCAGGGGATCAAGTGTTATTCTTATCTCAAGAGGTATATCCAAGGGTTTCATTCATATTCAAGACTACTCAGGTCATCAGGGAAGAATTTGAGCTTGGAAGAGTTGACAGGTTGATCAATGAGTTCTCTCCTGTCTTGAGGTTGTGTGGGGGAATCATCAGAGGGTGTATGAGCTATGAGCCAAGAGCATGAGGTGTGTATGGATGTTATGAAGAGCCTATGTGATCATTTTTAAGAAGAACCAAGTCAGTGGGATGATTGCAAGAGCCTCAGTTGAAGTCAGTCAACTAGGGTTTTATCTGGGTCAACACTAGGTCAATCCTAGGTCAAAGACTTGTTTTGAAGGGCTTCAAGGATCATTTGAAGAATGTGGGATTCATTATTTGCTACATGGATATGGATATGATGTTGTGCTAAAGAAAAATCAAGAGGAATCAAGGAGAAATGGAGTTACCAAATTAGGGTTTCAGTGTAAAATCCCCTGATTTAGGTCAAACTTCAAAGCAGTGTAACTCAAGATGCAAGCTTCATATGAATTCTTGGTCCAAATGAAACTTGTAGAGTATCTTCATAGCTTTAATTTTAGTGGTGGAAGTCATCAAGATGATTTATAGAACTCAAGTTATAGCTCTTGCAAGTTACAGGTCATCTGAGGGCACTAAAATTTGTCTGTGAAAGTTGTCTGTTTTCCAAGCAACTTTTGACCTTCAAGGAGATTTCAAATGGACTTCTGGCCAACATGAGAGTTGTTCCTTATTGTCTTAGCTTTCTAGAAAGGTATGGTATGCTTTCATATGATTTGTGGAACTCTACTTATGGTCTTGGCAAGCAAAGGGTATTTTGGTCATTTGGTGATTACAGGTCATTCTTAGCTTATGCCTAAAACTCATGCAAGGAAGCTTCAAATGAAAAACTTCACAACATAAAAGTTGCTCAAAATGTCATTTTAAGTCTAGAAAAGAGGTCATGGAAGTTTGGAAATGCATAGATCAAGACTTGATAGAAGTAGGTGAAAAATGACCTAAAAAAGGCATATAACTTGAAAAAGTTCAAGTTGGAAAATGGTTTGAGAGATCTACAAATCCAAAATGGGTCATCCAATATACCAAATTGAATCCAAACAACATTTTAAATACATTGGTTCAGCCACTTTTTTGAGTTATGGCTTAAATTTTGGACTTGCTTTGTATTTTTGTTACTTGCATAATAAGGCAAGTGTGGAAAACTTGGCATAAGTGAAATTTCAAGGCAAGGAGCTTGCATATCATTCCAATTTGGCATGTAAGGAGATTTTGAAAGGCTTTAAGTGTATTGTAAGGAGCTACCATGAGATATCAAAATATCATGTCATGAGAATTTCCATGAACTTTCCACCACATTCTAGAATCATCCTAGAGGCATCCAGAAACTTCTAGATCTGTCCATCATCCTCTATATATTGAGTGTGGATCATTAGTGCAAAAGGTTGGTGAAAAGAGAGAGAGAAGAGAGAGAATTCCATTGTTGCTTCCATTGTAAGAAAGTGTGAAAATCTACAATCTACACCAATTCTGTTCATTCTTTTTCTTCATCCACAATATATTGAATCTAGTGAGTGCATACAAGCAAGCTCAGAGGCACATACATGGAAGATTGAAGCTCTAGGGTTTGAAATTGCAAGAAGCATATCAGATTCGAATCTCTTCATCCAAGCACTCTTCTTCCAACTTTTTGCAAACAGAAGCCATAGTATCATCTAAGGACCATTGGTGAGGGATTGCAAGTGCTGATTCAAGCTATTTCCCATCTGTTCCAACAAGAATTGCAGGTATGCATTTTCTCTTCTATCTCCCTAATTAGGTGTTGTTAGATTAGATTATTAGTGTAAGGTTGTTAGGCTAGGTTAGATGACTATTTTCAGAGAGATTGAGAAGGTTTCATGGAGTTTGGTAGCATGGTGATGAATCTTCCAAGATCAAGAACTCATGGATTAGGGCAAGATAATGTTAGCTGTTTAGCTTAGAGTGATTAGCATAAGGCATAGATCATTCTGGTATAGTTTGAGCAAGTTTAATGGCCATGCATATCAGGTGCAATTCTTGGTGCCCTAAGGTTCCAGCTATCGGGTTGAATCATGGAGTGAGTTTTAGAAAAATCCAAGTGTAGGATCTTGTAGAGGGCTTTGAGTAGGCCATTTTTTGTTTTTGGATCGAGGGATTTGGTTGAGTGAGGAGGGAGAACAGAGCTGTGGAAGTTCGTGCATGGATGAGGAGTTCTGCAAACCCTAGGGCTCGTTGGGGACGATGACCCACAGCCGTTGGATCAAGTCCAGATTATTGACCTTTTACCCCAATCCTATGGTCCCAATTCAATTTAAGAAACGGAGGGAACCCAAAGCATCCAAAAGATGCATTTCATTAAATGCAACACCATGGGCCTGAATCAGATTCCTATCCCCACCCCCAAACCAAAGCCCATTGGAAAATGAACTTAAATCAGTTGCTATTTGCACCGTGGATCTAATCTTTTTATTTTATTTTTTTCAATTGATTTTCTGAGCATACTGGGCCTTGCATAAATGATATCCGCACCCCACTTCATGGCCCAATGATGAATATAACTAGGCGCGTCTGCTTATGGCACCCCCTCCCCATTTTATTTCTTTTTTGTGTTTTTAATTCTTTTATATTTTTTGCACCTTTAAAAAATCATATAAAATTGAAAAAAGCTTGTTTTTGATTGGTTCTTTTTGTGGTAGATCAATATTTCTGTTAAGGAAAATAATAAATAATAAAAAGAGAATTTTATTTTGTTTTACTATTTTTTGTGTATTTTCCTTTTAAATAGCTTTTTAGGTGATTTAGTTTAGTGCATAATTTTGTTGATTTTAGTTCTCATAGTTCCCTTTAGATTTAGGACTCATTCTTTTTAGGGTGATTAGCTTAGGACTTTAACTTGTATATAGGATTTAATTTGTAATTTTAGGATTAATTTTTAGGTGATTTGATTAGGTGAGATTAGGGTGATGAAAATTAGGGTTTTAAGTGAGCATAGGTGGAATAGATTAATTCTTTTAGGAATTTTGATTTGATTTTGGGGTATGGGACTATAGGGGTTATGGGTAGATGATAGATCCCTTAGAAAATATTAGGATTCCCCTATTGCTATTAGTATATTGCTTGTATTTGATTGACTGTGTGGTGTGCCCTCTTTAGGGTTATTATTTGTTTGTGTGGGGTATTGGGTTTGTTTGGGGCTTGGGGTTTGAGCTGAAGACTGTGATGATGAAGCCCAGTTGAAGATTAAGGAATGAAGACTAACTTCCAGGGTTGATGAGGAGTATCTCTTGCTGGCAGCTGTTGAAGTTTGTAGGATCTAGGAGTTAGGCAGGGCTCTAGAGTAGTAAACTTGATTCTCAAACATGGAAGGTCTTGATTGCCTCCATCCTTCTCTGTGATGCAGAGTCTCTCTAAGACATTCACCCCCTTCCTTTGGAAGGCTTGGTGATAGTGTCTAAGAGATAGAACTCTTGAGAGAAAATATTCTATGTGTTGTTAGCAGTCTGTTTGCCACCCTTGGTGGTCAACTAATTGCTTAACACCCAGTTCATTCTTGTGATTGATTCCTCAGCTGGGAGATTGGGACTTGAAGAAAAGCCATTGAAGCTGTGAAGATCAAAGACTGATGCTTGCTTGAAGCCTGAAGATGAAGGAAGATGCTGATGAAGATTGCTTTGCTGTTTAGTTTTAGCTATTTATAATTCATGATGTATTGTGTGAATTTCCCTGACTGTATTGTTTGCTGTTTAGCCTGTTGGGTTGAAAGTGAATTCTGTTCACTTTTGCCTATTGTTTTTTAGGTTCGAGGTTGAGTGGGACTCCCTTGCCTCGCTTGTATTGTTGCATCCATGCATTTTACCGTTTTATTGTATATATCTGCTGTTTCTGTTTCCGTCTATTCCCTTAGGATCTCTGTTTCTCTCTGCGCAAGAGAGGAACATGATAGACATTAGGTCTCAACCCATGCATGATAACATTAGGGTATATTTTATTCCTTTTTTAACCCTAGGATTTGTAGAGTGTCATCTCTTCTTCCCTCAAAACAACAGAAAAACATTAATAAAGGTTATAACATGAATCAATTCATTTCTTCTGTCAAAAGATTTGAACAAACATCAACCTTTTTGTAATAAGAAAACCCTTGTTTAAGGTGAGATTTTTCATAAAAGACACTTGAACAGCTTGTGTCGTACGCAGCCCAAACTACGTTTGCTCTGATCTTCCATGTAGTGTAGAAGTACATAGGTATAGGATGCGATATCCTAGCGAGCAACCTTCACCCATCCTCCCCCGTAGTTAGGCGAACTACGTTGACTCTGATTTCTCGTTCCAGACGGGAATACGTAGGCATAAAGTGCGATGCTTTGCCGAGTCATGTTTTCTTTTCTTTTCAGACCTCATCCTTTAGTTTAGATAGAAGTGTAATCCGTACAAACCAAGCAAGCGTGGATCCCATCGAGTACGATGGACGTGAGGGGTGCTAATACCTTCCCCTTGCGTAACCGACTCCCGAATCCAGGTTTTGGTTGCGATGACCATACCTTTCCCGTTTTTTGCGAGGTTTACTTCGAGCGTTTCCTTTCCCTCCTTTGGGATAAATAACGCACGGTGGCGACTCTTCTGTCAGCCGGCGCCGATTTTCGCAGTAGCGACAGTTATCCCTGACTTTTGTCTGAACTGTTTTGTTTGAATATACAGTCAACAGGATGCCCCATTTTCGCCTAAGTCTCCTTCATAGGTTTTGACTTAGCGGGCTTTTCAATTTTCTTTTTTTTTCTTTTCTTCTTCTCTCTTTTTTTTTTTTGAGAAAGGAGGTGACTTCCTAGTTTAATGGCTATGGTGAATCATCATCGTCTTTTAAACTTCGACACTTGCTCGTTGTGTGTGAAAAAAAACTTGAATGCACCACTTTTATATGAAAAGTGTCTTGTATGCACATATCTCTGAGTTAACTAAGAACTACCCGCCCCAGGTTTGAGATTTAAGGTTTTTTTGCTAAGAAAAAAAACTCCTACTTCTAGGCTCGAAAGGGTTAACGAGGGATCATCTTCCTTATTTCTCTAGTGTTTAGGGATCGAAACAATGCCTTACATCATCGACAAAGTTAAATTGAAAGCATATCAACATCAGTTCTGGATATAGTTTTCATCATCCTCCCCAATCTTTGCTTTAAACAATAGTTTAGTAAAGAAAATAAATTTTTTGCATTTTTCGTTATCCTACAACAATGAAAGGAAAGAAAAAGAGTGAAACGAATGGACTTAATCAAAAGATGCACAAACATTTCATTAATCTTGCCAATTCAAAATGAACAACAGCTTACAAGCAATTCAAACGCAAAGAAAATACAACAAAATGCTGAAACAGTCTACAGCTGCCAGTCTTAGGGAATTAAAATTTGTTAAATAAAAGATAGAAAAAGTACTACCCTTTGATATCATGAATCTAGGGCCTTCTTTTTTAATCAACCATATGCAGGGAAGGGATTGCTTCTTTGTCAAGCAAAAGGTTGACTTGTACTTGAGGTTCGCATAACTTGAAAGATATGACCCCTGCTTCAATCATTTCTTTCACCTTGCCCTTGAGGATGTAACATTCCTCAATATCATGACCAGGCGCTCCATGGTGGAAGGCACAGAAAGCATCGGTCGTGAAATAGCTCAGGTGGGGTTGAGGGATAATGGGCGGAATCTCCTTCTGGACTAAACCATTTTGCAGGAGTATAGGGAACAACCGGGCATAAGGTATAAGAATACCCCGAGATCCACCAGTTTGTTCTAGGGATTGATTGGTAGATGAAGAGGAACCCTCTTGTTGTAACATCCTGTTTCCCAAGATAAAATAAAATAATTAAAAGAAATACATATCAGAGTTTCTCCCGCGTACGGGATGTCACAATTCACCACAAAATTCCACATATCAATTTTCAAAATAGAATTTTCAAATATATATTGCAGCGGTAAATAAGAATAGTCTGCCATAAACCACATAACATGTATATATACATCATCATCTATACAAAAATTGGCCATCTGCCTAAAAACATGTACATCCGTCATGCATCTTCACATATACACAAAAGAAAGATACGCCACTGGGGCACACATAACAATAATAACCGAAAAACTCCCAAAACGCCCCGGTGTTACGTATCAGAGCAGTCCTACGAGACATCACACATCCATCTAGCTATCACCTGAATTATCTGCACTTCCGAAGAAGCACAGACCATAACAACAACAAAGGGTGAGATTTACGATTAAATATTAATGGCATATAAATGCATGAAATAAAAGCAGAATCAATAATAATATTATTTCATACACGCATCATCCGGACTCTTGGCCCCACCCTCATCTACAATTCACAATCGTGCTACACGTGCACTCACACCATCCCCAATATACAACACCGAATCACAAACATGATGGGCACCTAGCCATCAACCCTCCACTCAGGAGCACCAAATATACGATGGGCAACTGGCCATCAACCCTCCACTCAGGAAGCTCCAAATATACGATGGGCAACTGGCCATCAACCCTCCACAATGGGAGCACTATAATAATACCGATGGACAACTGGCCATCACCCTCCGCTACGGGAGCACAACAATTAATGTCGATGGACACATGGCCATCACCCTCCTCACTGGGAGCACAACACATAAATGCACGATGGACACATGGCCATCACCCTCCTCTACCGGAGCACCCAACCATAACCACGCGCATTAAACAACTAGCACACTAAGTGCACCTGGATCATATTGATCCATAACTCGCCTCACACATACACTACGCCCACGACGTACCGATCTCACGGATCATTCACATTGTAACATACACACAACAAGCACACACAGTGCAACAATCCCACGGATCCGCTCACCGCACAATTCATTAATTACCATGCACATAAAGCGCTATGATCATACTGATCTTCACCTTTCACACTCATCACACTCACACCATGCACACGTTCAACTATGTGTAATATCCGCATCAGTTCACACATAACGCATAATCCGCCGATTTTTGCCACGGACGTTAACGCCGGCTCAACAGCCCCACAACCTCTCACACATGCTCGTGTTAGCTTCCCAACGAGCCTTCCATCGCATATGACCAGCAAGGGTCGAATTTCGCTAAGGAACCACACCAAAACAGCAGCAAAACACAGTTCTGTTGTCTGGTTCGCTGGCACACTCGCCTGGCGAGGGCCCGCAGCGAACACTTGCCTGGCGAAGCCTCGCTTCCATTCGCCCAGCGAAGGCTGACGAATGCTGCAGAATTCAGCGCATTCTGCACTTCAGAATTGCTCCCCACTTCCGATTTCGCCCGATTAAATTATCACCCAATAACATACAACGTACTACTACTACAATACTGATCAATCTCCGATTCTATTCCGATTAATCCCCTACTCTACTCTCCGAACCAACTTCCGGTTCAACTCCGAAGTTCTACCGAAATGTTCCGAAACTCGCACAAAACCACATTCCAGCACATGCACGAATCAAACAACATCCAATTCAACATTTACAACAATCACAACACAAAATCAGTATCAAACATTAGCAATTCTATGGAGTTAGGGATTTTTCCCAAAATCTACCGATTATCATGCAAGGCCAAAACAACCGTAAAAACCCCCCTTTACCTCTAATGAAGCTTGATGATGAACTTTGCACTCCAATCCTCACGAAATTCAGCAAGCTTGATGTTGTTCTTGATGCTTCAGATTGCTCTTGCTTGCTTTCCACTTCCTTCACCGTGTTCTCCCCCTCTCAGTCGTGTTCTTCTTTCTTCTTCCAATTCCCTTTTCACAAAATGTCCAGTTTTGCCCTTAGTCCCAATAATTCCTCAATTTCTTTATATTTTCTAAATAATATTAATAGTCTCACAATATTAATATTAATAAAATAACAATAATAATAATAATTAATAAAAATGCTAATATCACATTAATATTAATTATTGATCATTATCATTACCGTTTATCTAATATCAATATTATGCTTCTATTTCTTCCTCAATTCCCACACCAAACACGCTGATGAATAAAAATAACACCGGAACTAAAAATAATTAAAATGGGCGTTACAACTCTCCCCCACTTTAATTATTTTCGTCCCCGAAAATACCTGATGGAACAGCTCTGGATACGCTTCCCGCATCTTGCTTTCCAGTTCCCAGGTCACACTGCCTCCTGCAGCACCTCCCCAAGCCACTCTCACCAACGCTATCTCTTTCCCTCTGAGCCGCTTTATCTTGCGATCCTCGATCCTCAATGGCAATGTCTCCACAGTTAGATTCTCTCTAACTTGAACTTCATCCCTCTGAATCACATGAGACAGATCGTGCACATACTTCCGAAGTTGCGACACGTGAAACACGTCGTGCAAGTTCGAAAGCTCCGGCGGCAACGCCACCCTATAAGCCACAATACCGATCCTCTGCAAGATCTGATATGGTCCGATAAACTTCGGATCCAACTTCTTGGACTTCAAAGCACATCCAACACCCGTCACTAGGTTAATCCTCAAGAATACATGGTCACCCTCACTGAACTCCAACTCTTTCCTGCGGCTATCATAATAACTCTTTTGGCGATCTTGAGATGCTTTCATCCTTTCACGGATCATCTGCACTGTCTCGGTAGTCCGTTGTACCAATTCTGGTCCCAGAACCACACTATCACCCGACTCGTACCAACACAAAGGAGTTCTGCACCTCCTGCCATAAAGAGCCTCGAATGGTGCCATCCCGATACTGGAATGATAATTGTTATTGTACGTGAACTCAATCAAAGGTAAATGAGTATCCCACGTACCACCCTTCTCTAACACACATGCCCGCAACAAATCCTCCAAGGTCTGAATAGTCCGCTCCGACTGACCATCTGTCTGCGGATGAGAGGCTGAACTCAACTTCAACTCAGTACCCAAAGCCTCTTGCAAAATCTTCCAAAACACAGATGTGAACCTCGGATCTCTATCCGAAACAATGCTCAACGGTATACCGTGCAGCTTCACAATTACCCGAATGTAGATCTCTGCCAGCTTTTCCAACGGAAAGCCAACACTGATCGGAACAAAGTGCGCAGACTTCGTAAGTCGATCTACAATCACCCAAATGGCGTCAAAACCTCTCGTCGTATTCGGCAAACCTGTGACAAAGTCCATAGCAATACAATCCCACTTCCAAACCGGAATTTCCAACGGCTGCATCATTCCTGAAGGTCTCTGATGCTCCACTTTCGCTTTCTGACAAACCAAACAAGCATAAACATAACGAGCAATGTCCTTTTTCATGCCCGACCACCAAAATAACTCTTTCAAGTCCTGATACATTTTTGTAGCTCCTGGATGAACACTCAGGCTACTACGATGTCCTTCGTCCAAAATCGACTTTTTCAACTCATCATTATCTGGCACACAAATTCTGTCCCGAAATCTCAACACACCCGAGCCATTCAATTTAAAATCACTACCGGAGTCGCTTCCGGCCTCTCGCATCAAATCCACAAGTCTCACATCCAACTTCTGATGTTCTCTAATCATGTCCAAGAAATCATTCTTCACTTGTAATTTGCCCAACATCACACCGTCCGATGTAAACTCACAAACCATACTCAAATCCCGAAACTGCTCAATAAGCTCCATCTCTTTTACCATCAATGCCGACATATGAATGGTCTTTCTACTCAACGCATCCGCAACTACATTTGCTTTCCCCGGGTGGTAAATCAAACTAAAATCATAATCCTTCAAGAATTCCAACCATCTCCGCTGCCGCATATTCAGCTCCTTCTGATCAAACAAATATTTCAAACTCTTGTGATTGCTGAATACCTCGAATCTCGAACTATATAAATAATGTCGCCAAATCTTTAACACAAATACCACCGCAGCCAGTTCAAGGTCATGAGTATGATAGTTTCGCTCATGCACCCTCAATTGCCGCGAAGCATAAGCTACCACTCTTCCATTCTGCATAAGAACTCCGCCCAATCCCATTTTGGACGCATCACAATATACCACAAAAGGCTCAATCGGATTCGGTAACACTAAAACTGGTGCTGAAGTCAATCTCTTCTTCAGTTCTTCAAAACTCTCTTCACAAGCAGCATCCCACACAAACACTTGATCTTTCCTTGTCAACTGCGTCAACGGCAAGGCCAATCTAGAAAAACCTTCAATGAATCTTCGGTAATACCCTGCTAAGCCCAAAAAGCTTCTAACTTCTGTTACCGTCTTCGGCGGTTCCCACTGTAACACCGCACTCACCTTAGATGGATCCACAGAAACGCCGTCCCCTGAAATCACATGCCCCAGAAAACTCACCGTCTTCAACCAGAATTCACACTTCGATAGCTTAGCAAACAACTTGTTATCTTTTAACACCTGCAAAGCGATCCTCAAATGCTCTGCATGTTCTTCCTCAGACTTAGAATAAATCAAAATGTCATCTATGAACATGACAATAAACTGATCCAAATAAGAATGGAAGATACGATTCATATACTCCATAAACACACCCGGCGCATTAGACACTCCGAAAGGCATTACGGCATACTCGTAATGTCCATATCGAGTCCTAAACGCCGTCTTCTGAATGTCACCTTCCCTCACTCTTATCTGATGGTAACCTGACCTCAAGTCAATCTTACTGAACACACGAGCCCCCACTAGCTGATCCATCAAATCATCAATTCTTGGAAGAGGATATTTGTTCTTGATGGTCACTTTGTTCAACTGCCGGTAATCAATGCACAAACGCATGCTGCCGTCCTTCTTCTTTACTAACAAAACTGGAGCTCCCCATGGCGACCCACTTGGTCTGATAAATTTTCTATCTAGCAACTCTCCAATCTGAGTCTTCAACTCGGCTAACTCCACCGCCGACATCCTGTACGGCGCCATAGAAATAGGCCTCGTACCAGGAACAAGATCAATGCTAAAATCCACCTCTCTCTTCGGAGGCAACTCGGTAATATCATCTGGGAACACCTCCGGGAACTCATTCACAACCGCTAACTCATCCAACAATGCCTTGTTGTCGACAGACAGTGATGCAAATAAAGCAAACACTTGTGCTTCGTCTTCTAACAAGGTCCTCAATTCCTTACCGGACAAGGAATCCGCCAATGCTTCCTCCTATGGAGTCAAAAACAGTAACACTTTCCAAAAACAGTCGATGTACACCCGGTTGAACTCCAACCAGTTCATACCAAGTATCACATCCAAACCACCAAGTGGAAAACAGATCAAATCCACACTGAAGTCTCGGTCGAAAATCGTCAGTGGACACTTCAGACACACGAGTGAAGTAGTCACTGAACCAATCGAGGGGGTCTCAATAGTCATCCTCCGCTCAAGAGTAGTCGGCTCCAACCCTAACCTCTTCACATAATCAACAGAGATAAACGAGTGGGTCGCACCCGTATCAATCATGGCAGTCAAAGGAGTGTTATTGATAAAGCAAGTACCTTTGATCGAACGCTCTCCGTCATCCGCTTGAGTTCCCACAACCGCAAATACTTTACCCGTCACCTGAGGTGCCTGAGGCCTCCTTGGCTTCTCACAATGAGTACTGATGTGGCCCTTCTCGCCACATTTATAACATGTAGGCATATTAGTCCTACAGTCCGCCATCACGTGGCCCGGCTTCCCACACTTGAAGCACTTTTTCGCATCAGGAGGACAATCGTTGGCACGATGACCGATTCCACTGCACCGGAAACACTTCGTACTAGCCAAAGCCATACCCTCTCTGGGCTTCCTGTCAACAACACCCTTAAACTTCCCCTTACCAATCGGAACACTGTAAGGAGTACCTCCGAACCTTTGTTTGCCCTTACGATCACTTGCCGCCTTGTAGTGTGCGATCCTCGCACGGTTATCATTATCATAGACCCTCTAGAATTCCTCAAACCTTGGTCTCAGATAGACCCAATACAAAGCTCCAACACTGGTCTCTGATAGACCTCATAACATAACTCCAACTGGTCTCTGATAGACCTCAAACCATAACTCTGACTGGTCTCTGATAGACCTCACAACTATCCATAAATACCCAGGATCTCTGATCAAGAAATAACCGGTATCTGAAGGTCTAGTTACCTGCATAACCCCAAACCCTCTCACAGGTGGATGTCCTAGTAAATGACAAAGGTATGGCATCCTATGCGGTCGTCGGTGTCACAGACTTTCAGGGTTGATGATACGATTCCCAGAAGGAGTGGCATCATCAAATCCTGAAGAGGCCTCACTTAGCCAACTTCCAAATGATCGGTTCCCAGAGTCGACAATCCAACTAACCAGCAACCCGAGCCACCCAAAGGGCAGGACAGGAGGCCAACCAGAAGAACCTCGTCTGAGTGTAGATTTCGCGGGACACTAGGACATGCAAAGCACATGCGCGCCCACTAATCTCTACTCTAAGTCTAGGTGCACTCAAGCCCAGGTCCGGCTTATCTCTCAATCCTAGAACTCCCGTCACACCCCACAATACAACAATAATAGTAATAATATAATGCTGAAAGTAAAAAAATACAGAAATATAAATCCATACAAAATCCTCGACGGGAAAACAAGCGCTAGGATTGACTCTCTTAAGGGACGTTGGATCCCAAATGCATAAGGAACTATCGCAGTCCTTAGCAGCCAGGGGACGTTGGATCCCAAATGCATAAGGAACTATCGCAGTCCTTAGCAGCCAGGGGACGTTGGATCCCCAGCAGAGTCGCCAGCTGTCGCTACTGCGAAAATCGGCGCCGGCTGACAGAAGAGTCGCCACCGTGCGTTATTTATCCCAACGGAGGGAAAGGAAACGCTCGAAGTAAACCTTGCAAAAAACGGGAAAAGGTATGGTCATTGCAACCAAAACCTGGATTCGGGAGTCGGTTACGCAAGGGGAAGGTATTAGCACCCCTCACGTCCATCGTACTCGATGGGATCCACGCTTGCTTGGTTTGTATAGATTACACTTCTATCTAAACTAAAGGATGAGGTCTGAAAAGAAAAGAAAAACATGACTCGGCAAAGCATCGCACTTTATGCCTACGTATTCCCGTCTGGAACGAGAAATCAGAGTCAACGTAGTTCGCCTAACTACGGGGGAGGATGGGTGAAGGTTGCTCGCTAGGATATCGCATCCTATGCCTACGTACTTCCACACAGCATGGAAGATCAGAGCAAACGTAGTTCGGGCTACGCACGACACAAGCTGTTCAAGTGTCTTTTATGAAAAATCTCACCTTAAACAAGGGTTTTCTTATTGCAAAAAGGTTGATGTTTGTTCAAATCTTTTGACGGAAGAAATGAATTGATTTCTGTTATAACCTTTATTAATGTTTTTCTGTTGTTTTGAGGGAAGAAGAGATGACACTCTACAAATCCTAGAGTTGAAAAAGGGAACAAGATCTACCCTAATGTTATCATGCATGGGTTAAGACCTAATGTCTATCATGCTCCTCTCTTGCACAGAGAGAAACAGAGATCCTAAGGGAATAGACGGAAACAGAAACAACAGATATATACAATAAAGCAGTAAAATGCATGAATGCAACAATACAAGCGAGGCAAGGGAGTCCCACTCAACCTCGAACCTAGAAAACAATAGGCAAAAGTGAACAGAATTCACTTTCAACCTAGCAGGTTAAACAACAAACAATACAGTCTGGGAAATTCACACAATACATCAAGAATTAAACAGCTAAAACTAAACAGCAAAGCAGTCTTCATCAGCATCTGCAACCATCTTCAGGCTTCAAGCAGACATCAGGCTTTATCTTCAATCTCCCAATGGCTTTTCTTCAAGTCTCACTCTCCAAGCTGAGGAATTAATCACAAGAATGAACTGGGTGTTAAGCAATTAGTTGACCACCAAAGGTGGCAAACAGACTGCTATCAACACATAGAAGATTTCTCTCAAGAGTTCTATCTCTTAGACACTATCACCAAGCCTTCCAAAGGAGGGGGGTGAGTGTCTTAGAGAGACTCTGCATCATAGAGAGGAATGGAGGCAATCAAGACCTTCCATGTTTGAGAATCAAGTTTTCTACTCTAGAGCTCTGCCTAACTCCTAGACCCTAGAAACTTCAACAGCTGCCAGCAAGAGATACTCCTCATCAACTCTGGAAGTTGGTCTTCAGTCTCTTAATCTCCACATGGGCTTCATCAACACAGTCTTCATCTCAAACCCCAAGCCCCCAAACAAACCCAATACCCCACACAGTCAAATAATAACCCTAAAGAGGGCACACCACACAGTCAATTAAATATAAGCAATATACTAATAGCAGTAGGGAAATCCTAATATTTTCTAAGGGATCTATTATCTACCCATAACCCCTATAGTCCCATATCCCCAAAATCAAATCAAAACTCCTAAAAGAAATGATCTATCTCACCTATGCTCACTTAAAACCCTAATTTCATCACTCTAATCTCACCTAATCAAGTCACCTAACAATTAATCCTAAAATTATGAATTAAATCCTATATACAAGTTAAAGTCCTAAGTGACATATCCTAAAAAGAATGGGTCCTAAATTTAAAGGGAACTATTAGAACTAAAATCAACAAATTTATGTACTAAACTAAACTCATTAAAAAGCTCTTTAAAAGAAAAATACACAAAAAATATCAAAACAAAATAAAATGCCAGTTTTATTATTGGATATTTTTCTTAACAGAATTATTGATCTACCACAAAAAGAACCAATTAAAAACAAGCTTTTTTCAATTTTATATGGATTTTATAAGAGCAAAAATATAAAAGAAAAGTAAAAATCAAAAAATGAATTAAATGGGGAGGGGGGTGTCACAAGCAGACGCGCCCAGTTACTTATCCAGATGGGCCATGAAGTGGGGGGCGTGAATATCAATTACGTAGGGTCCAGTATGCATCAGAAATTGAATTAAAAAAATAAAAGAAAAAATAAAACGCGAACGGTGCAGTTAGCAACGAATTTTGAGTGCATTTTGTTGGGCTTCTCAAAAGGGGGGTGGGGATAGTGTTCTGAATCAGGCCCAGATGCTCACATTAAGTGAAACGCATCGTTTCACCATCATTCTTTCCCTCCGTTTCTCAACTTTAAACATGGGCCATTGGATGGGATTAAAAGGTCAAAATCTGGAAACGATCCAACGGCTGTGGGTCATCGTCTCCAACGAGCCCTAGGGTTTGCAGGATTTCCTCTCCCATGCATGAACTTCCACAGCTCTGATCTCTCTCCTCACTCAACCAAATCCCTCGATCCAAAAACAAAAAATGGCCTACTCAAAGCCCTCTACAAGATCCTACACTTGGATTTTTCTAAAACTCATTCTATAATTCAACTCGATAGCTGTAAGTCTTGGACACCAATGATTAGTTCTGTCATGCATGGTGATTAAACTTGCTCAAACTATACCAGAACGTTCTATGCATTATGCTGATCACTCTAAGCTAAAAAGCTAATATTATCCTGCCCTAATCCATGAGTTCTTGATCTTAAAAGATTCATCACCATGTTACCAAACTCCATGAAACCTTCTCAATCTCTCTGAAAATGGTCATCTAACCTAACCTAACAATCTTACACTAATAATCTAATCTAACAACACCTAATTAGGGAGATAGAAGAGGAATCACCAACCTGCTAGGTAGCTATGGTAGAGGTGGTTACAGTCCAATCCAATGCTTGTAATCCTTTGAGAATGGTCCTTGCTTGATGAGGAGCTTTCTGTTTGCAACAATTATGATGATGAGTGCTTGTAGAAGGAGATTCGAGCCTATTATGGATCTTTGCAATCTCAACCTTAGAGCTTCAATCCTCCATTGATGTGCCTTTGGACTTGCTTGTATGCACTCACTATGATCTATGGATTGTGGATGAAGAAGAAGATTGAACAGACTTGGTGTAGAATATAGATTTTCACACTTTCTTACAATGGAAGCAACAATGGAATTCTCTCTCTTCTCTCCCTCTTTTCACCAACCTTTTGCACTAATGATCCATACTCATTATATAGATAATGATGGACAGATCTAGAAGTTTCTGGATGCCTCTAGGATGATTCTAGAATGTGATGGAAATTCATGGAAATCTCACTTGATGACATGTTGAATATCTCTCATCTCATGCATACACCCTTCTAAACTTGTGTTAAAATCTCTCCTCATGATATATTGAGAATGTATGTGTGAAAAAACAAGCTCCTTGCCTTGAAATTTACCTTGTGCCAAGTTTTCCATACTTGCCTTATTATGCAAGTAACAAAAATACAAAGCAAGTCCAAAATTTAAGCCATAACTCAAAAAAGTGGACCAGAAATTCATATGAAGCTTGCATCTTGAGTTACACTGCCTTGAAGTTTGACCTAAATCAAGGGATTTTACATTGAACCCTAATTTAGTAACTCCATCTTCTCCTTGATTCCTCTTGATTTTTCTTTAGCACAACACCATATCCATATCCATATATCAAATAATGAATCCCACATCCTTCAAATAATTCTTAATGCCTTTCAAAACACTTCTTTGACTTAGGGTTGACCTAGATAAAACCCTAGTTGACTGACTTCAACTGAGGCTCTTGCAATCATTCCACTGACTTGATTCTTCTTCAAAATGATCACATAGGCTTTTCATAACATCCATACACACCTCATGCTCTTGGCTCATAGCTCACACTACCTCTGATGATCCCCAACTAGCCTCAAGATAGGAGAGAACTCACTGATCAACCTGTCAACTCTTCAAAGCTCAAATTCCTCCCTGATGACCTGAGTAGTCTTGAATATGCATGAAACCCTTGGATATACCTCTTGGGGTAAGAATAGCACTTGATCCCCTGATAAAGATAGCTTGCCTATGCTATGCAATGCAGATGAATACACTATGTACATGATGACAATGCAAATGACTATGCAATTGAAACATAAACCTAGGTTAGAAAAGGTTGGGCAAATTTTGGGGTGCAACAGCTGCCCCTATTCAAGCGACTTGGACCCGACTGGATGAAGAGCGCGCAACCTTCAGACATTCGAGGTACAAGACGGTTGAATACGAAAGAACCCGGAAATTTGCCAACCGCAAAAATAAATTGCGCATACGACCATTGCTTGGGGAAAACCCTTCAGGGAAATGACTTCTGTCAATCTGTTTTTGTAAAATAATCTGGTATTGTCCGCAGACCACCCCATTTCGACGAAAATGAGCATACACCACACAACGAGCAATTGTTGATATCACTCATCAACCCCTGTTGATCTCACTTATCAACCTCTGTTGATCTCACTTATCAACCAAGCACACGCTAACCAACGGGAGAATACTGACTTCACTTGTCATGTTGACTTCACTGATCAACCTTTCGTATCCTGAAGATACGAGCAAACGCTTAACCAAGCGGGGCAATGTTCGAAGTCATGAACAACCGACTGTGCGGGGGAAATGAGAAACTTAACTAAGTAACTCTGAGGAGACAATTCTGACGACTTCCGCCAAACACCTGCTGGGGAAATTGGGAACTTAACCAAATACCCTGACGAGAATAACCTTGTTGAGAAAATACGAGGAATTTAACCAAACAAATCCTGTAGCAAGCTCCCTGCTGGGGACTATGCGGGACTTAACCAAGCAACCCATTGAAGTAACACCCTGCTGGAGAACATAACTCTGATGGGGGAATTGCGGGTAACGACCCACAAACTGCATTACCGTCTTCTAATGCTGACTCCGCAGCATCCTGAGAAAGACTCAGATGGGGGAATACAAGTAACTTAACCAAGCGACTTGTCAAAGAATACCCTGCCGGGGACTACGAGGAACTTAACCAAGTATCTCGTTGAAGACCACCCTGCTGGGGATTACGTCTCTACTGGGGTAACTGTGGGTAACCGCCCAAAATCTGTATCATGCTATTTCCACAGCACTCTGAGAAAGGACTCGGCTGGGGAGAAAGAGAAATGCTTGACCAAGCAACTCTGCGAGGGGAACATGCCATGACGAACACGATCACTACATGTCGTACGCCATAAATCCTCTGTAGCAAGATGAACACGATCACTGCGTATCCTACACCACAACCCTCTTGGCAGGAGAAAACACGATCACTGCGCGTCTTGATGCCACAAACAAAATCACATCATGGGACAAACACGACGAACACGATCACTGCGTGCTGCGTTACAACCAAAATCACATCGACCATAAATCCAACCGGATAAGGTAAACACGATCACTGCGTGCCGGGCGGAATAAATCCACATAGAAGAGGCGAACACGTTCACTGTATACTTCAACCACCAATATGATGAACACGATCACTGCGTGTGCTGCAATAGGACGAATACAATCACTGCGCATCTCGACCAACAAAACCCAACTGATACGATAGCCACGACCACTGCATGCTCCGCATCACAAGTTCCCATGGTACTTTCAACACGATCACTGCATGCTATACGAATACGATCACTGCGTATCTTGAACACGATCACTGCGTGCTTGAACATGATCACTGCGCGTTCTGGGCCACGATCCTCTTGACTGGAGAAAACACGATCACTGCGTGCTGTGTGTCTCAACTAACCCACATAACTGGACGAATACAATCACTGCATATTCTAACCATACATAGGGTAAACGCGATCACTGCGCGCTTCATGTCACAGCCCTCTTGACTGGAGGAAACACGATCACTGCGTGCTGTGACACTACTTCAAACATGGGACGAATACGATTACTGCGTACTTCGGCCATCAACAACCAGACGAGCACGTTTACTGTATGCCTCACCCTATAACCAACCCGTATAACGGACGAATACAATCACTGCGCATATCGACCAACACATCACATAATATGGTAAACACAATCACTGCGTGTCCTGCCCAACCAATAGAGTGAACACGATCACTGCGCGTCCTGCTCAAATAAACCCCCGAAACAATACCAACACGATCACTGCGTGCCTTACAAAGCAATCTCCTTGGATCGGGACGAATACGATCACTGCGCCATTCGACCACAGATACACATACCAAGATCAACACGATCACTGTGTGTTCCGCAACATGAGCCCTATAGATGGTACAAAATACGATCACTGCATACTTTGACCACAAATCAACATCTCAAAATCAACACGGTCACTGCGTGCCTCGCAACCTGAACCCCATAGATGGTACAAAATACGATCACTGCGTACTTTGACCACAAAATCCACATCTTCCTGAAACCACGATTTCTCTTATCGGCAAGGAACAACATGTATGAAACTGCAGAGGTAACCACCTGGCTTATGTTTCAACAATGCAACGCTTGATAATGACGTAATGCTTCCACACCGCATGGAAATGCTACGTACTCGTGTAAAGTGCAAATGCTCATGATGCATGCTTATGCAAAGAGTTGCTTCAGCAAAATAAATGCTGAAGACACACTGGATCCGCTTGGGATGACCGGAATACTACCGATACGCTTCCAACAAAATAAATGTTGGAAAGATGAAATAACTCCGCTGGGGATAACCATCCTGCTAGGAAAGTAGCTCACAAACTCAAAACTCCAAAATCTGCTGAGGACGATCCTCCTGACGAGGAAGAGCGACTTGATGGGGAATGAAAGGACAATCCTGCTCGGGAAAACTCCTTTCAGCAGCTCCAACCACTTGATCACCCTCTGTGGGGAATCTCTCCTGCCATCACTGAGTTGGGGAAATCATCCCGCTATCACTGAACTGGGGATTGAACTACACGTTCTGACTTGCACTGCACAAGAACTCTCTGGGGAGTTAATCACATCCATCTCGACCTTCACTGGGGAAGACTCTGCTCTGCTTGACAAGATAATTCTGAACTACTGAAGATACGTTGATCTTTTCCTTTGACGCAATTTCTGCTCTCCTGGGGAGACAACATTCAACCTTGCCTGGGGCGACTTCACCGGGGAAGGACTCAACGTTCATCCTCTGGATAGGGTACCAGCCTGCCATGGACTCTGGCGGGGAACTTTGCGAGCTTTCGAATACCTGCAAAAGTCAACAAGGAAACACAAGGCAATCTATGCAAGAAAGAAACATCTTGGTAATCACCCACGACAACCATTCAGGTAATTTTTGGTTTTAACAATCATCGGCCGAGGCCCGCCTGTTTACACGCATGTAAGTTTACCAAAAACATCGGCGCTTTTTTTACAAACAAAACTGTAAAAAAATTAAAACCAAAGCCACACATTACACTGAATGAAACACTTTATTGATAACGGCCTGTGAATAGGCAAGATTTGTACATCAGATGCAACTCCTAAAAAGAGGTAGTCACAAATAAACCAAAATGCAGAAGTATACAAATATACAGAATAAAATTTGTACACATGTCGGCAACGTGTTACAGACAAACACCATGAATCGATCCTCCTATGACTCGTCGGACTCTGACGCTTTCCCGACCTTTATCTTCGGAAGAGATTGCTTTGGATAATTGACCCCCAGATGCTCCCAAACCGCTAAAAATCAAACTTGGACCGCAGTCATTTGCTTCTTAAATCCCTAACTTTTGCGTGAATCGCCCTTTGCGTGTTTTCGATTCACCGGGATACCCCTTTTTGCTGAAGCCGCCCAGTGTAGGTTTTCGACTTCGCAGGTGTACATTTTTTCATTTTATCCCTAACTTTTGCCCGAACCTTTTTATTTTGTTTTTCGGTTCGCCAGGATGCCCCATTTTTGCCTGGACTCTCTTTTTACTGTCCAGCGGGTCAATTTCAAGCAAAGTATTTTTTAATTGCGTCCGAGTTCACAGGGGATGAAAAGTCTTCACCATCCATGGTGGATAACAATAAGGCTCCTCCGGAGAAGACCTTTCTCACGACATATGGACCTTCGTAATTGGGAGTCCATTTGCCCCTATGATCCGATTGCGGTGGGAGAATCTTCTTCAGCACAAGATCACCCGTCTGAAAGCTTCGAGGTCGAATCTTCTTGTCGAACGCTTTCTTCATCCGGCTCTGATACAGCCTACCATGCGCAATGGATGCCAGTCTTTTCTCATCTACCAAAATCAGCTGATTCAATCTGCTTCTCACCCATTCTGCCTCGTCCAGCTTAACATCAAGCAAAACCCTCAAAGACAGTATCTCAACCTCCAATGGCAGGACAACCTCCATGCCATATACTAGTGAGAACGGTGTTGCCCCGGTTGATGTACGCACTGTAGTACGATAACCGTGCAAAGCGAATGGCAGCATTTCATGCCAATCCTTATACGTTACCACCATCTTCTGAACAATTTTCTTTATGTTCTTGTTGGCCGCTTCAACGGCGCCATTCATCTTGGGTCTGTAGGGAGATGAATTATGATGCTCGATCTTGAAATCCCGACACAGATCTTTCATCATCTTGTTGTTCAGATTCAAACCATTATCAGTAATGATCCGTTCAGGAATACCGTATCTGCAAATTATGTCCCTCTTGATAAATCTGGCCACCACCTGCTTCGTCACATTGGCGTAAGATGCTGCTTCCACCCACTTGGTGAAATAATCGATTGCAACCAGAATGAAGCAATGTCCATTATAAGCAGTAGGCTCAATCTTACCAATCATATCAATTCCCCACATGGAGAAAGGCCACGGAGAAGCCATAACGTTCAGTGGACTGGGTGGCACATGGATCTTATCAGCATAGATCTGGCACTTGTGACACCGTTTGGCAAATTTGAAACAGTCAGTTTCCATCGTCAACCAATAATACCCCGCTCGCAGCAACTTCCGGGTCATAGCATGCCCACCAGCATGTGTACCAAAAGTTCCTTCATGGACCTCTTCCATGAGCAAGTTGGCTTCCTTCTCGTCTACACACCGGAGGAGTACCAAATCGTGGTTCCTTCTGTACAAAACGCCGTCGGGATTCAGATAGAAGTTGCCTGCTAATCTCCTTAGAGTCTTCTGATCGCGACTGGATGCCCCAGCCGGATATTCCTTATTCTTCAGGAAATTCTGTATGTCGAAATACCACGGTTTACCGTCAGATGCTTTATCAATTGCAAACACAAAGGCCGACCTATCAAGGCGAGAGATGACAATGCTGGGAGCCTCATTCCAGCGGTTGACTTTATACATCGAGGATAACATTGCAAGGGCGTCCGCCATTTGATTCTCCGCCCGAGGTACATGATGGAACTCCACCCTATCGAAGAAAGGTAGCAACCTTCTCGCATAGTTCACGTACGGTACCAGATTAGGTTGGCGCGTCTCCCATTCTCCCTTAATCTGATTCACAACCAATGCTGAATCCCCATATACATCCAGATTCTTAATCCTCAGATCGATAGCCTCCTCTAATCCCATAATACAAGCTTCATACTCGGCTTCGTTATTCGTCACTGAAAAAGTCAATCTGGCTGTGAACGGGATGTGCGACCCGTGGGGAGTTGTAATGATTGCCCCGATACCGCTACCGTACGAATTGACAGCCCCATCAAAAATCAGTTGCCACTGGGAACTCCGCTCAGGTCCTTCACCAAGCAACGGCTCATCACAATCTTTAGCCTTCAAGTACATTATGTCCTCATCAGGAAACTCAAACTTCATAGGCTGATAATCCTCAATCGGCTGTTCGGCGAGATATTCGGACAAAACACTTCCCTTAATGGCCTTCTGGGAAACATACTGGATATCGTATTCTGTCAATACCATCTGCCATCTAGCAATCCTTCCAGAGAGCGCTTGCTTTTCAAACACATATTTGATCGGATCCATCTTCGATATCAGCATGGTTGTATGATTCAGCATGTACTGTCTTAGACGTTTGGCAGCCCACGCCAATGCACAACACGTCTTTTCGAGCATAGAGTATCGAGATTCACAATCCGTGAATTTTTTACTCAAGTAGTAAATTGCATGCTCTTTCCGCCCTGTCTCGTCATGTTGACCGAGAACACAACCCATACTGTTCTCCAGAACCGTCAGATACATAATCAGTGGTCGCCCCGCTACTGGGGGTATCAACACCGGAGGTTCCTGCAAGTATTCTTTTATCTTTTCAAATGCCCTTTGGCAATCGTCGTTCCAGACCACCGCTTGATCTTTCTTTAACAGCTTGAATAATGGTTCACACGTGGTCGTTAGGTGAGAGATGAACCTAGCAATGTAGTTCAACCTCCCTAAGAATCCACGGACTTCTTTTTCTGTTCTCGGTGCTGGCATCTCTTGTATTGCTTTTATTTTTGCAGGATCGACCTCGATTCCTTTCTTGCTCACAATGAACCCCAGTAGCTTCCCGGATCTTACTCCGAAGGTACATTTATTAGGATTCAGTCTCAGCCTGAATTTCCTCATCCTCTTGAACAACTTCAGCAGATTAACCAGATGTTCTTCCTCTGTTTGAGACTTGGAAATCATGTCATCGACATACACCTCAATCTCTCTGTGCATCATGTCGTGAAAAAGCGTTGTCATGGCCCGCTGGTACGTTGCCCCAGCATTCTTCAAACCAAAGGGCATCACCTTGTAACAGAAGGTTCCCCACGGGATGATAAAGGTCGTTTTTCCATATCCTCCGGAGCCATTTTGATCTGGTTGTACCCCGAAAATCCATCCATGAAAGAGAATACCGAAAACTGAGCCGTATTGTCAACTAACACATCAATATGCGGCAGTGGGAAATCATCTTTCGGGCTCGCTTTGTTTAGATCCCTATAATCAACACACATTCGAACCTTGCCATCTTTCTTTGGCACATGTCGCTATTAGCGACCCAAGTGGGATAAGTGGTGACAGCCAGGAATCCAACATCCCATTGCTTCTGCACTTCTTCCTTTATCTTTACAGCCATGTCAGGACGAGTCCTTCGGAGCTTCTGCTTCACAGACGGGCAATCTTCCTTCAACGGCAGACGATGAACAACCATATCAGTATCCAAACCTGGCATGTCCTCGTAGGACCAAGCAAATATATCACTGTATTCACGCAGCATCTCAATAAGTTCTTGCTTAATGTCCGCTTGCAACACAGCTCCTATACGGATATTCTTGATGCATTCTTCAGACCCCAAGTTGACAATATCAATCTCTTCCTGGTGAGGCAGAATGACTCTCTCCTCTTGCTTCAATAACCGGTTAAGCTCTTCTGGTAAGTCACCGTCCTCCACAATCTCCTCCTCGGCTTGGAAGATCGGATGCTCGAAGTCTAAGCGAGTCATAGGAAGTTTTTGGTCGGTGTCATCTAAAAATTCATGAATCCTGCGATAGAAACGGTTAAGTGCTTCAAAAATGATGTACAAGCAAAGTGCATAACCACGCTGCCATTTTATTGGAAAATAAAATAAAAACAGAAAGAAAAGGATCACAACATTTGAATGTAAAAAACGCCGTCATTTATTGATTATGCAAACATACAGGTAAACAGTTAGGCCCTAAGACAAGATCAACGACGCCCCGGGCAAGGCATGTGATCATACAATGATTGAAAAAACAATGCATTACTGTTTGGTGACTTGGATGACGTCCTGGATGGACCAGTTGCATAGGCTTTGCCCCGACGTGCTGGGTCGAATCCATGCGTCCATGTCGCAATCGCTATCCACTTCTTCCGTATCAGACACGGCATTGATCCTCTCGAAGCTAACTCCTCCGGGCATGAACACGACAGGTCCCTTGAACTTAGGCGCACTCTGCGAGGGAGATGGGCGGTACCCCAAACCATACCTATCCTGCTTCACTGGGATGTCCAGAACCTGCCCCCACTTCTGAGTCTCTCCTGCTTGTACCAACGCCTTGGCTTCTTTATATGAGGAGACGGCCACCTCTTGCCCTTCACTCGTCACCAGAGCTTCTTCTTTAACCTTCACCCCTTCGAACGCCTGACACAGCGTTTCATGAATCTCTCCATCTACCTCCACGTACTTGAAAGAAGACAAATGATTGACTAGGATATCCTCTTCGCCACACACCGTCACAATACTCCCCTCAACCATATATTTCAGCTTCTGATGGAGCGTAGAAGTCACTGCCCCAACGGCATGAATCCAAGGTCTCCCAATCAAACAACTATATGCAGGCTGGATGTCCATGATGTAAAACACGGTATCAAACACCTCCGGACCTACCTGGATAAGTAATGTTATTGACCCGAATACTGACCTCCTTGTTCCGTCAAAGGCCCTCACCACCAGATCACTAGGGGTGCACAACAAACCACGGGTATCCAATTTCAACAGGGCTTTCTTTGGTAACACATTCAACGAGGACCTAGTGTCTACCAGTACATGGGATAAAACAGTGCCCCGACATTCGATAGAGATGTGCAAGGCATTATTATGATCACGCCCTCTAGGTGTTAAGTCAAAATACGTGAATCCCAGTCCATGCCCAGCGTTAACATGTGCAATAACTCCCTCCAGCTGATTAACTGAAATCTCTTGCGGCACGAAAGATGTCTCAAGTACTTTCAACAGGGCATTTCTATGCGCTTCAGAACACAACAGCAGCGATAATATGGAGATCTTTGACGGGGTCTGCTGCAGGTGATCTACAATCTTGTAATCACTTTTGCGAATTAACCTCATGAATTCTTCCACCTCTTTGGTTATCGGCTCTTTCTCTTTACTTCCCGAAGATTCCCCCTAAACAACTTTGCTCTTACCCCTGGCAAGCCTCTCTGCTTCAACCTCAGGTGAAGTGAAAATTCTCCCGCTCCGGGTTATACCACCCGCTCCCACTATGTTATCCACGGATCCCGCTGGCGGATCATTCAAGTCAACCTTCTCCCCATTACAATACACTTCAACACCATAGCACCACGGGACTGCCTTTGTGCTTTCATAAGGGACTGGCTTAGCCTTGGTAATAGTAATGGTCGGCCTTTTTGATGATGCCGAAATTATCACTGATTTGAACGGAATGGTGATCGTAGCAATCTCCCCGCGCTCTTCCTCATATTCTGTCTCAACAGACTTCTCTCGCCCCACAGCCCTGTCAAACTGCAAAATTCCTTCATCAATCAAACTTTGAACTCCCCTTTTTAACTTCTCACAGCCCTTAGGTTGAATCAAACAGTCAACACACTCTTCACTGCAACCGGGATATACACCTCCTGTCAATAAACGCTGCTTTACATAACTCAAAGGGGTTTTCAGCTCGCTCACTTCTGAAACCAAGTTCAACTCATCATCTACCATGATTGCATTGGCCCCAGCCCCACCATGCTTGGGCATTGGCTGCTGCGTGATATTGGGACCTTCCTTCCCGAAGTTAATAGCCGTACTATCAAGCAAGTCCTGTACTTTATGCTTGAAAGCTAGGCAATTTTCAATATTGTGCCCTGGTGCACCCGATTGGAAGTCACAGTGCTCATTAACATCATATCCGACTGGCGGCTGGCCAGTTGGTGGCGCTAAGGTCCTTTTCTCGACTAGCTGCAATTTCAACAAAGTTTGAAGGAGTTCTGCATATGATACCGGCGACACTTCGAATACTCTCCTCGGTCGTGGGTTTTGAAGTCTGCGCTGATTATTATTAGGCTGCTGCTGAGCCTGCTGCGGTGGTTGTTGTCTCTGCTGCTGAGAAGGCCCTGGAATGGTTACACTTGCAACCTGCGACTGCTGACGCCAGTTCTGACCTTTATTCCTCCGTCGAGCATTGTATACAGCGTTGGTATCCCCCTGCCTTTTACCACCGAACGTCTTCTTATTACCTCCGGCGGAACTGGACTCACCCGCTTGAATTTTACCAATCTTTACCCCGTTTTCAATGCGCTCCCCCATCAAGATCAACTCAGAGAAAGTACTCATCGAAAAGTTGAGCAACCGGTCATAGTACATTCCAGAGAAAGTTCCTATGAACATATCCATCATTTCGCGCTCCACCATCGGAGGGTGCACCCTAGCAGCCAGATCTCGCCACCTCTGGGCGTATTCTTTAAAGCTCTCGCTAGAATTTTGAGACATGCTTTGCAGCTGGACTCGGTTAGGGGCGAGATCACTATTATATTGATAATGTCGAACAAAAGCTTCTGCCAGCTCTTTCCAACTCCTGATCTGAGTAGGCTCCAAGCTCATGTACCACTCCAGCGATGGCCCTGACAGGCTATCCTGGAAGAAGTGCATTAGCATCTTTTCATCCTCAGAATACGCGGACATACGCCTGTAAAACGCGCGCACATGCACCCTAGGGCATGTATCCCCTTTGTACTTATCAAATGACGGTGCTTTGAATTTCAGCGGGACCCTCAACCCTGGGACTAACCCCATATTTGACATATCCAGCCCAAGAGAATTCTGGCTGGCCAATCCGTTCACTTTCTCTTCTAGCAATCTCATCCGATGGTTGTCATCCCTGGCACTTTCATAACCCTCGTTCTGACCAGAGAACACATCCTCCTGACGATCCTCCCAGCGAGGTACTGCATCATATCCAACATAATCTGCGTCACGGCCCGGACCCGTTTGGAAGTACCTGGGGTCATATCTCAGATTACCCATCTCTTGAGCGTTGTATGCGCCAGTTCCATATCCAAGATTACCATAGCCACCCAACCCAGCCTTGGCGCCATCCATGCTGCCATACCCCATATTCACACCATTGAAGCCCTGATTACCATTCATTCTGACATTCTTAACGCCCCCATTGAAACCCTGGTTGACATTACCCACAAATACCCCAGCAGTATCTGCATTGGCATTCACATTACCGGTGTTCCCCCCTCCACCTACAGGACCAGTTTCTCCAGCATTCAAACCGGTTACGGGAATTGCACCAGCACTTTGACGATTCTCAATTCGGGGTGAAGCAGCAATATTCTCACCATGCGGTGTCCCGTTGTTTTCAGCCCGTGCGACTATCGGTTGAACCAGGTTCTGCAGCTGCTCTTGTCCTTTGGCGATAGTCTCCATGGTTTGCATGAGCAGGGCCATCCTGTCACGCATCTCTTGCATTTCACTCTGCACGTTGTCCATGATCTTCTTCTGGTTGATCCTTGTAGAGTAACGGTGGATCCGCTTTTTTGCAATCCTGAAAATACCTGAATTAAAGATGCAGGAGATAAGATACACGAATCACAAACCTGCAATGCAAATATGAGTATGTATGCAAAATGCAATGTGTGTCTGTGCATTAGGGATTATCATTCCCCGATTCTAGTGTGAGTGTGCCAGTGCAGCGACAGTGCTAGCAAGACAGTGATTGGAGCTGAATCATAGAAAACCTCGTATATTGCAGAGAAATCCAAGAATACAATATCACTGAGTGTACAATAAGAAGGCATGACCTCGACCAACAATCCTGGTGATGGTCAGCGCTATGCAAATAAAGCATACTAGCTAATACATGAAACGATCAAGTACTCCCATAAGCCCGGTACTCTTCTACTAACTTCTTGGTCTCTGGATGGTTTGGTCGGGTAAGCAGACCCTCGACAAGCTGGTTTCTTCTCTTGAGAACTCGTCGCACGTCACCGGTGGTTTCCTCCCATGCCCCTTCTCCGAAGCGATCTTCTAGCTTCCGCTTCTGAGACACAACTTCGTTCCTGCCTTCGATGGCCTTGTTCAACGCATTCTGGAGACTATATCTGGTCATTACCTCTTCTTCGCACTTCTCAATGCTAGCCTTCAACTGCTCTTCGAGGTCAGAGATTTTCTGCTTCAATTTATCTTCCCTCTTTTTATTGTTGGTCAGCGTAGCATTCCATGTCTTATTACAAGAAGAGATTTCTCGGTGAGCGGCGTCGAGTGCTTTCTTTTTGGACTCCAACATGTCGTGAGAGCTTCTGAACTCTTGACCCAGATGTTCGCGCTTCTTTTTCTCCTCAGTCAACTCAGCACCTAGCCTGTTTACTAGTTCGATCTGCTGTTGGAAAGAACGCACAGCCTTATTCTTCTCACTCCGCATCTGAGCTAGCTCCTTTTCCAGCTCTTCATTAATCTTCATCAAGGCTTCCTTTTCTTTCACAACTTGCTCGTAGACCTCCCTAGTGACGGTGGTTGGCTCCTCTACCGGGATATGAACAGGGACCGGTGCAGCTGGAAATGGCATCAGTAACTGTCTCGCCCTCTCCTGGATCCAAACTTTGTAACGTGCATATGCCTGACAATCATTCTTCCCCAACAGTGGTTTCCCTTTTCTGTTAATACGCGTCCAGGCATGCCGAAGCTTGGCTAGTAACTCTCCGTTCAAATCACCGGTGAAGTACAGAGATTCCTGTACTTCTTCCTCCTGAGGTGGGTTCTTCAACGCATATCCGAACTGACGGAAGAACAGAGATGGGTTGTAGTTGATGCACCCTTTTCTCCCTATCAACGGAACATTAGGATACCCAGAACAACTGAAAATAAGCTCAGACCCCAGCAAGTCTCGGTCAAACCACTCAATGTCTTCAGAAGACAACCTCATCATACGCTCTGTCCAGTCAGATGTAGTTGCACTATCCACAAAAGGTCCCTTCAGGGGAAGATGGCTCTTAAACCACATATACAGCAAAGGCACGCAACAAGAGACGTTCTTGCCTCTCCTGTTCTCATTCCTGTAGTGCATCGAATGGTAGAAGTCCCCGATCAGCGTAGGCACCGGGTTGCCAGCAACAAACAGATGAAATGCATCCGTGTCCACGAAGTTTGTGAAATTGGGAAACAGCACTATCCCATAAATGCATAGAGCCAAAATAGCGTTAAAGACCACCCAACACCCATTCTTGGCGTACTCTTGAGCCTTACCAACCAGAAATTGGAGAGAGAAACCTGGAACCCCTCGCCAAGAAGTCATCAACAACTCAGAAGCGTTCATGTGCAAGGCCTTAGCTAAATCCTCCAACTTGGGCTCAGCGGCGAAGTGAATAAAAGGAACTGCATTCTGTACCGGCAGCTCAGTAAACTCCACATACTCCTCCATGGTAGGCCCCAAGATAAAATCAGCAAACGTGAAACACCTCAAAGCAGGGTCGTAGAATTGCATCAGCGTATACAGCCCATTCAATTCATCATCAGTGGATTTGCGAACTAGACTCAACAATCGTCCATAACTCTGCCTGAAGCTTCTACGGACATCCTCATCTGTAAGAGAAATCAGACCCAGGAGTGGAGTAATGTCAGGGATAGGTAGCTTGTACGCAACTGTCATCCTCAAACCAGCCATGATCAATACTCAGAAGTCCAGACACTAGAACCAGGGAATATGCAAATGCACCTACAGCACAGACACACGTTAATGGGATGCAATGATAATGGTTATGCAAACAATGCAATGCAAGCAACATGCAACAGGGACCAAGTGCTACAGCTGAGAAGCCTGAACCATATCAAAAGTCTCAAATAGACCCTCTAGAATTCCTCAAACCTTGGTCTCAGATAGACCCAATACAAAGCTCCAACACTGGTCTCTGATAGACCTTATAACATAACTCCAACTGGTCTCTGATAGACCTCAAACCATAACTCTGACTGGTCTCTGATAGACCTCACAACTATCCATAAATACCCAGGATCTCTGATCAAGAAATAACCGGTATCTGAAGGTCTAGTTACCTGCATAACCCCAAACCCTCTCACAGGTGGATGTCCTAGTAAATGACAAAGGTATGGCATCCTATGCGGTCGTCGGTGTCACAGACTTTCAGGGTTGATGATACGATTCCCAGAAGGAGTGGCATCATCAAATCCTGAAGAGGCCTCACTTAGCCAACTTCCAAATGATCGGTTCCCAGAGTCGACAATCCAACTAACCAGCAACCCGAGCCACCCAAAGGGCAGGACAGGAGGCCAACCAGAAGAACCTCGTCTGAGTGTAGATTTCGCGGGACACTAGGACATGCAAAGCACGTGCGCGCCCACTAATCTCTACTCTAAGTCTAGGTGCACTCAAGCCCAGGTCCGGCTTATCTCTCAATCCTAGAACTCCCGTCACACCCCACAATACAACAATAATAGTAATAATATAATGCTGAAAGTAAAAAAATACAGAAATATAAATCCATACAAAATCCTCGACGGGAAAACAAGCGCTAGGATTGACTCTCTTAAGGGACGTTGGATCCCAAATGCATAAGGAACTATCGCAGTCCTTAGCAGCCAGGGGACGTTGGATCCCAAATGCATAAGGAACTATCGCAGTCCTTAGCAGCCAGGGGACGTTGGATCCCCAACAGAGTCGCCAGCTGTCGCTACTGCGAAAATCGGCGCCGGCTGACAGAAGAGTCGCCACCGTGCGTTATTTATCCCAACGGAGGGAAAGGAAACGCTCGAAGTAAACCTCGCAAAAAACGGGAAAAGGTATGGTCATCGCAACCAAAACCTGGATTCGGGAGTCGGTTACGCAAGGGGAAGGTATTAGCACCCCTCACGTCCATCGTACTCGATGGGATCCACGCTTGCTTGGTTTGTACAAATTACACTTCTATCTAAACTAAAGGATGAGGTCTGAAAAGAAAAGAAAAACATGACTCGGCAAAGCATCACACTTTATGCCTACGTATTCCCGTCTGGAACGAGAAATCCGAGTCAACGTAGTTCGCCTAACTACGGGGGAGGATGGGTGAAGGTTGCTCGCTAGGATATCGCATCCTATGCCTACGTACTTCCACACAGCATGGAAGATCAGAGCAAACGTAGTTCGGGCTACGCACGACACAAGCTGTTCAAGTGTCTTTTATGAAAAATATCACCTTAAACAAGGGTTTTCTTATTGCAAAAAGGTTGATGTTTGTTCAAATCTTTTGACGGAAGAAATGAAATGATTTCTGTTATAACCTTTATTAATGTTTTTCTGTTGTTTTGAGGGAAGAAGAGATGACACTCTACAAATCCTAGAGTTGAAAAAGGGAACAAGATCTACCCTAATGTTATCATGCATGGGTTAAGACCTAATGTCTATCATGCTCCTCTCTTGCACAGAGAGAAACAGAGATCCTAAGGGAATAGACGGAAACAGAAACAACAGATATATACAATAAAGCAGTAAAATGCATGAATGCAATAATACAAGCGAGGCAAGGGAGTCCCACTCAACCTCGAACCTAGAAAACAATAGGCAAAAGTGAACAGAATTCACTTTCAACCTAGCAGGTTAAACAGCAAACAATACAGTCTGGGAAATTCACACAATACATCAAGAATTAAACAGCTAAAACTAAACAGCAAAGCAGTCTTCATCAGCATCTGCAACCATCTTCAGGCTTCAAGCAGACATCAGGCTTTATCTTCAATCTCCCAATGGCTTTTCTTCAAGTCTCACTCTCCAAGCTGAGGAACTAATCACAAGAATGAACTGGGTGTTAAGCAATTAGTTGACCACCAAAGGTGGCAAACAGACTGCTATCAACACATAGAAGATTTCTCTCAAGAGTTCTATCTCTTAGACACTATCACCAAGCCTTCCAAAGGAGGGGGGTGAGTGTCTTAGAGAGACTCTGCATCATAGAGAGGAATGGAGGCAATCAAGACCTTCCATGTTTGAGAATCAAGTTTTCTACTCTAGAGCTCTGCCTAACTCCTAGACCCTAGAAACTTCAACAGCTGCCAGCAAGAGATACTCCTCATCAACTCTGGAAGTTGGTCTTCAGTCTCTTAATCTCCACATGGGCTTCATCGACACAGTCTTCATCTCAAACCCCAAGCCCCCAAACAAACCCAATACCCCACACAGTCAAATAATAACCCTAAAGAGGGCACACCACACAGTCAATCAAATATAAGCAATATACTAATAGCAGTAGGGAAATCCTAATATTTTCTAAGGGATCTATTATCTACCCATAACCCCTATAGTCCCATATCCCCAAACTCAAATCAAAACTCCTAAAAGAAATGATCTATCTCACCTATGCTCACTTAAAACCCTAATTTCATCACTCTAATCTCACCTAATCAAGTCACCTAACAATTAATCCTAAAATTATGAATTAAATCCTATATACAAGTTAAATTCCTAAGTGACATATCCTAAAAAGAATGGGTCCTAAATTTAAAGGGAACTATTAGAACTAAAATCAACAAATTTATGTACTAAGCTAAACTCATTAAAAAGCTCTCTAAAAGAAAAATACACAAAAAAATCAAAACAAAATAAAATGCCATTTTTATTATTGGATATTTTTCTTAACAGAATTATTGATCTACCACAAAAAGAACCAATTAAAAACAAGCTTTTTTCAATTTTATATGGATTTTATAAGAGCAAAAATATAAAAGAAAAGTAAAAATCAAAAAATGAATTAAATGGGGAGGGGGGGTGTCACAAGCAGACGCGCCCAGTTACTTATCCAGATGGGCCATGAAGTGGGGGGCGTGAATATCAATTACGTAGGGCCCAGTATGCATCAGAAATTGAATTAAAAAAATAAAAGAAAAAATAAAACGCGAATGGTGCAGTTAGCAACGAATTTTGAGTGCATTTTGTTGGGCTTCTCAAAAGGGGGGTGGGGATAGTGTTCTGAATCAGGCCCAGATGCTCACATTAAGTGAAACGCATCGTTTCACCATCATTCTTTCCCTCCGTTTCTCAACTTTAAACATGGGCCATTGGATGGGATTAAAAGGTCAAAATCTGGAAACGATCCAACGGCTGTGGGTCATCGTCTCCAACGAGCCCTAGGGTTTGCAGGATTTCCTCTCCCATGCATGAACTTCCACAGCTCTGATCTCTCTCCTCACTCAACCAAATCCCTCGATCCAAAAACAAAAAATGGCCTACTCAAAGCCCTCTACAAGATCCTACACTTGGATTTTTCTAAAACTCATTCTATAATTCAACTCGATAGCTGTAAGTCTTGGACACCAATGATTAGTTCTGTCATGCATGGTGATTAAACTTGCTCAAACTATACCAGAACGTTCTATGCATTATGCTGATCACTCTAAGCTAAAAAGCTAATATTATCCTGCCCTAATCCATGAGTTCTTGATCTTGAAAGATTCATCACCATGTTACCAAACTCCATGAAACCTTCTCAATCTCTCTGGAAATGGTCATCTAACCTAACCTAACAATCTTACACTAATAATCTAATCTAACAACACCTAATTAGGGAGATAGAAGAGGAATCACCAACCTGCTAGGTAGCTATGGTAGAGGTGGTTACAGTCCAATCCAATGCTTGTAATCCTTTGAGAATGGTCCTTGCTTGATGAGGAGCTTTCTGTTTGCAACAATTATGATGATGAGTGCTTGTAGAAGGAGATTCGAGCCTGTTATGGATCTTTGCAATCTCAACCTTAGAGCTTCAATCCTCCATTGATGTGCCTTTGAACTTGCTTGTATGCACTCACTATGATCTATGGATTGTGGATGAAGAAGAAGATTGAACAAACTTGGTGTAGAATATAGATTTTCACACTTTCTTACAATGGAAGCAACAATGGAATTCTCTCTCTTCTCTCCCTCTTTTCACCAACCTTTTGCACTAATGATCCACACTCATTATATAGATGATGATGGACAGATCTAGAAGTTTCTGGATGCCTCTAGGATGATTCTAGAATGTGATGGAAATTCATGGAAATCTCACTTGATGACATGTTGAATATCTCTCATCTCATGCATACACCCTTCTAAACTTGTGTTAAAATCTCTCCTCATGAGATATTGAGAGTGTATGTGTGAAAAAACAAGCTCCTTGCCTTGAAATTTACCTTGTGCCAAGTTTTCCATACTTGCCTTATTATGCAAGTAACAAAAATACAAAGCAAGTCCAAAATTTAAGCCATAACTCAAAAAAGTGGATGAACCAATGTCTTTAAAATGATGTTTGGATTCAATTTGGTATATTGGATGACCCATTTTGGATTTGTAGATCTCTCAAACCATTTTCCAACTTGAACTTTTTCAAGTTATATGCCTTTTTTAAGTCATTTTTCACCAACTTTTATCAAGTCTTGTTCTATGCATTTCCAAACTCCCATGACCTCTTTTCTAGACTTAAAATGACATTTTGAGCAACTTTGATGTTGTGAAGTTTTTCATTTGAAGCTTTCTCGTATGAGTTTTAGGCATAGGCTAAGAATGACCTGTAATTCTCAAATGACCAAAATACCCTTTGCTTGCCAAGACCATAAGTAGAGTTCCACAAATCATATGGAGGCATACCATACCTTCCTAGAAATCTAAGACAATGAGGATAAACTCTCATGTTGGCCAGAAATCCATTTGAAAACTCCTTGAAGGTCAAAAGTTGCTTGGAAGACAGACAACTTTCACAGACAAATTTCAGTGCCCTCAGATGACCTGTAACTTGAGTTCTGTAAATCATCTTGATGACTTCCACCACTAAAATTAAAGCTATGAAGATACTCTACAAGTTTCATGTGGACCAGAAATTCATATGAAGCTTGCATCTTGAGTTACACTGCCTTGAAGTTTGACCTAAATCAGGGGATTTTACATTGAACCCTAATTTAGTAACTCCATCTTCTCCTTGATTCCTCTTGATTTTTCTTTAGCACAACACCATATCCATATCCATATAGCAAATAATGAATCCCACATCCTTCAAATAATTCTTAATGCCTTTCAAAACACTTCTTTGACTTAGGGTTGACCTAGATAAAACCCTAGTTGACTGACTTCAACTGAGGCTCTTGCAATCATTCCACTGACTTGATTCTTCTTCAAAATGATCACATAGGCTTTTCATAACATCCATACACACCTCATGCTCTTGGCTCATAGCTCACACTTCCTCTGATGATCCCCAACTAGCCTCAAGATAGGAGAGAACTCACTGATCAACCTGTCAACTCTTCAAAGCTCAAATTCCTCCCTGATGACCTGAGTAGTCTTGAATATGCATGAAACCCTTGGATATACCTCTTGGGGTAAGAATAGCACTTGATCCCCTGATAAAGATAGCTTACCTATGCTATGCAATGCAGATGAATACACTATGTACATGATGACAATGCAAATGACTATGCAATTGAAACATAAACCTAGGTTAGAAAAGGTTGGGCAAATTTTGGGGTGCAACACTCGGCTACGGTCATACTGCCCTGTTTTAATTCCAAGAATTCTACTTCTTTTGCACTTCTGACATCTTCTGGGAAATACTTCTCCAGAAATCCAGACCGAACTAGTTCCCAAGTGATTGGGGTCCCCGAAGCTTCCATCCTATGACGACAGTTATCCCACAAAGCCTCGGCCTCCCCCTCAAGCATGTGAGTGCCGAACCTCACCTTCTGCTCGTCATTGCACCCCATAGTTCTGAAGATCTTCTCGATTGCCTTCAGCCACTTTTGGGCAGCTACCGGATCCAAAATCCCACCTTCGAACTTTGGTGGCTTGTTGCTCTAGAACTGCGTCAGGTCCCTGAACTGAGCTCCAACAGCCAGATTCTTATTGGCCACCACTTGCGCCATAGCTTGCATCGCCACAGCCAACGCCGCGTCATTTCTCCCAGCCATACTGCTCAACAACAACAATCCAGGTTAACAGAGAACAAGCAATTCTATCCTATAGACAGACTCTATACATTACTCTGGCCGGACGGACCGACCTGCTCTGATACCAACTTGTAACACCCCGTTTCCCAAGACAAAATAAAATAATTAAAAGAAATACATATCAGAGTTTCTCCCGCGTACGGGATGTCACAATTCACCACAAAATTCCACATATCAATTTTCAAAATAGAATTTTCAAATATATATTGCAGCGGTAAATAAGAATAGTCTGCCATAAACCACATAACATGTATATATACATCATCATCTATACAAAAATTGGCCATCTGCCCAAAAACATGTACATCCGTCATGCATCTTCACATATACACAAAAGAAAGATACGGCACTGGGGCACACGTAACAATAATAACCGAAAAACTCCCAAAATGCCTCGGTGTTACGTATCAGAGCAGTCCTACGAGACACCACACATCCATCTAGTTATCACCTGAATTATCTGCACTTCCAAAGAAGCACAGACCATAACAACAACAACAAAGGGTGAGATTTACGATCAAATATTAATGGCATATAAATGCATGAAATAAAAGCATAATCAATAATAATATTATTTCATACACGCATCATCCGGACTCTCGGCCCCACCCTCATCTACAATTCACAATCGTGCTACACGTGCACTCACACCATCCCCAATATACAACACCGAATCACAAACATGATGGGCACCTGGCCATCAACCCTCCACTCAGGAACACCAAATATACGATGGGCAACTGGCCATCAACCCTCCACTTAGGGAGCACCAAATATACGATGGGCAACTAGCCATCAATCCTCCACAATAGGAGCACTATAATAATACCGATGGACAACTGGCCATCACCCTCCGCTACGGGAGCACAACAATTAACGTCGATGGACACATGGCCATCACCCTCCTCACCGGGAGCACAACGCATAAATGCACGATGGACACATGGCCATCACCCTCCTCTACCGGAGCACCCAACCATAACCACGCACATTAAACAACTAGCACACTAAGTGCACCTGGATCATATTGATCCATAACTCGCCTCACACATACACTACGCCCACGGCGTACCGATCTCACGGATCATTCACATTGTAACATACACACAGCAAGAACACACAGTGAAACGATCCCACGGATCCGCTCACCGCATAATTCATTAATTACCATGCACATAAAGCGCTATGATCATACTGATCTTCACCTTTCACACTCAGCACACTCACACCGTGCACACGTTCAACTATGTGTAATATCCGCACCGGTTCACACATAACGCATAATCCGCCGATTTTTGCCACAGACGTTAACGCCGGCTCAACAACCCCACAACCTCTCACACATGCTCGTGTTAGCTTCCCAACGAGCCTTCCATCGCATATGACCAGCAAGGGTCAAAGTTCGCGAAGGAACCACACCAAAACAGCAGCAAAACACAGTTCTGTTGTCTGGTTCGCTGGCACACTCGCCTGGCAAGGGCCCGCAGCGAACACTCGCCTGGCGAAGCCTCGCTTCCATTCACCCTGCGAAGGCTAGCGAATGCTGCAGAATTCAGCGCATTCTACACTTCAGAATCGCTCCCCACTTCCGATTTCGCCCGATTAAATTATCACCCAATAACATACAACGTACTACTACTACAATACTGATCAATCTCCGATTCTATTCCGATTAATCCCCTACTCTACTCTCCGAACCAACTTCCGGTTCAACTCCGAAGTTCTACCAAAATGTTCCGAAACTCGCACAAAACCACATTCCAGCACATGCGCGAATCAAACAACATCCAATTCAACATTTACAACAATCACAACACAAAATCAGTATCAAACATTAGCAATTCTATGGAGTTAGGGATTTTTCCCAAAATCTACCGATTATCATGCAAGGCCAAAACAACCGTAAAAACCCCCCCTTTACCTCTAATGAAGCTTGATGATGAACTTTGCACTCCAATCCTCACGAAATTCAGCAAGCTTGATGTTGTTCTTGATGCTTCAGATTGCTCTTGCTTGCTTTCCACTTCCTTCACCGTGTTCTCCCCCTCTCAGTCGTGTTCTTTTTTCTTCTTCCAATTCCCTTTTCACAAAATGTCCAGTTTTGCCCTTAGTCCCAATAATTCCTCAATTTCTTTATATTTTCTAAATAATATTAATAGTCTCACAATATTAATATTAATAAAATAACAATAATAATAATAATTAATAAAAATGCTAATATCACATTAATATTAATTATTGATCATTATCATTATCGTTTATCTAATATCAATATTATGCTTCTATTTCTTCCTCAATTCCCACACCAAACACGCTGATGAATAAAAATAACACCGGAACTAAAAATAATTAAAATGGGCATTACACCTGTCGCTGGGATAGAACCAATTCTTTTACCAAGTTTGTCAAACTCTTTTTGGCACGCTTCACCTTTGCTAGCTCGTCATTGAGCTTCTGATTCTCCTGCTCTTAGGTATCCATCATATCCTTAACAGTAGCAGCGAATGCCTCTGTGTTATTCTTTGAACGAGAAACTTCTTCTTGGAGTGCTTGATTTTCTTGCTCAAGATGGTCCATCTTTTGAGTGCTAGCCCTTATGTTATACTCTCTCCCTCTTTCTTCTGATATCAATGGAACACAGAATGAACCAAAAGACCAACGTAACGAAGTATGATATGCAAAATGCTGATACAAGTGCAAAAAAATGCAACTGGTTTTACAAAACTCAGAAGATTGATTAGGTCAAAACCCTCATTTCATCGATCATTGAAAAAGTTACAACTTTTAAAAATACCAGAGGTCGACTGAGTTTTACAAAACTAGTTGCGACATGATATGCTCGTGGTGATATGATGGGATGATGTACACATAACACAAAGGCAAGTATTCACAAATACATGCACACACAAAGACCTCCTAGGCTCAAGACCAAAGCAAGGATTCAAAGGTCTACCCATCCCCAAGGATTTGTACTATGAGTTCTTTGTACCTGCTGAACGGGTTCTAACAGTGTTCCCGAGGTCAACAACCCATCTTTCGGATATTATTAATTTCCCAAATCACTCGGTAATCGATAATATTCTCAAGAGAGTCTCGTCCGAATGTAGTATCGCGTATCAACTGCTTCGGGACTACTCCCTTATAGTCATTGCACTATGTCCTAATAAGGCCAAAGTAAGGTAAAATGTAACTAAAAAGTCCTCAGTGTCACGGGCTCCTTTGTCGAAAGTAGCAATGTTTTCATGAATACTCGTTTAACAAAACTAACTCTCAAGAGGGCCTCCACTGAGCGGTGGTTTCTCAAGTTAGCTTGGTCGGGAATCAACCCCCTATAAGCCTTCTTAAATATACCACCATCCTATCATAAGTGCACTCGAGTCCGGGTATAGGACTTCCTCACCACTCAAAGCACCCAGTATCCAATATACAAACAAATATATTGACAAATATACACGTTAAACAAAATATTTACAAATATAGCATGCAATCAAACAAAATAGGCTAAACCCTCAAGTTTAAGTACTTTCCCCAGTGAATTCGCCATTTCTGTTGCAGTGAGAATCGTGATACCAAGCTATTGATTGACTTGAATCTTTAATTCTGAAATTCACAACCGGACTTTAATTTATCCAAAGGAAAGGTCTAAAGAAAGAAAGAACCTTTTGCGCGATGTAACAACAACGCTAAGAGATTCGGGGATCAGGGGTTGGTTATGCCTAGGGTAGGTATTTCACATCCTAAACATCTGTAGTACTCTACAGGAACCTTTTGTTTGTTTGCATGATAATACTTGTTAAATGTTTGCTATGGTTTGGGATTGGGTATAAGGTGTAGGTGTAGGTAAAGACCTAAGGATATTTTCTAGTTTCCTCGCAAAGACATCGCGTCCTCTGCCTACGTATCCTTACTAGGATAGAATCAGAGCAATCGTAGTTCTCCTCACTAGGGTTGAAGAACACTTGATTATGATCAAGGTTCAAAGGGGAACAAACATAAAAATGCTTGTATAGAGTTTATCCAAACTCTTTATATCTACATTGTACACTCAAGAAAGGGGATTAAGTAATCATTTCCATGATTCTTACATAGAGTTAACAAACTCTATCTTAAGTTCTAATTGAAGGAGCACTCTTAACAAAAGGGTAAGCTTTTTATACTTAAGCAAAGTCTAATGGATAGGTTCTAACTTAACTAAGTGTAATAGATGACTTTACAAAGTCAAGGGAGGGTAATGAGCTATCTATGACCCAAAGGTCAATAGAGAGACTTTCCTTTGGAAGGGTAGAAGGAGGAGGCAACTTGGATGAGAACTAAAGAGTTTCATCACTTTGGGGAAAGTAAACTTAACAAAGAAAAAACATTTACACATGATGAAGATAAGGGATATGGTTACAACCAAGAATAAGCAAGCATATTACAATAAGCAAGTATTTCAAGCAGGATGAATAGTTACACCCAAAATAAGGTATAAGGATATCACAATATCATGAAGGGGTTCTTACAAGACATAAGCACAAGAGGTGAAAACCAAAGACATATCTTGACAAAGATAAAGGTAACAACCATGCAAATAAGTTATAACTTGATAAATAGTTCAAGATTTCATGGGTATTTTAAATGTTTGTAGAAATGAATCAATTACAATACTTACAAGCAAAAGTTGAAATCATAATCACATACACAAAGGATTTGACAAACAATGCTCACATCAAGTGCAAAACCAAACTCAAGAAAAGAAATCAAAAGTTTTGAAAGGAAGATTGAAAGAGGGGAGGGTAAAAGCCCTAAAAAAGAGGCATGACCTTCTTTTAGTGTAAAGTGTTTCTAAAATGAAAATTCTAGAATTCTTTACATATCATATGAAAATATGCAATAATACAAAACATTAGCAAAAAGAACCATTCAAAAATGATAAAAAATGGTAAAGTTGTGCTACTTTGAAATTTTAAAGAAAGAACAAAGATTTTGGTCATTAAAAATAAAGGAGTGCACTTGGTGGATGTTGAACTCACCACCTTTGGATCACAAGTACAAAACTTCACCATCTCAGCCAAGGCGCGTGTGTGTAGCAGTTAAAGGAAAAAGAGAGAAATATGTGAAAACATGAAAAATGTTGAAAATAACAAAAGAGTTGATCTCCACACGGATCGAACTCAGGTCAGGAAGCAAGGCAAGGCATTTGAAACACAAGGCATAACCACTGGGGTGGCGATACATCCGTGTATTATGCCACCCCAATAAATACTTAACTTAACAAATCAAGCATTCTGGGCAAAGGTAAGACAAACAAAACAAGGCAAGCAACATGAAAACGGTTTCATTCAAACTTGACCAAAACACAACCAAATTTCACAAAATTTGAGTCTAAACCACTTGAAATTTGAAGAGGAAAATGATGGCATCATTAGTTTTTCCAAACAAAACACACAAATTAAAACACGAATGTAGATGCAGATGGAAGCTTATGAAATGCATTTTGGAAGTCATGATTCAAAACAAAGGTGTTAATACCATGATATCACCATACACAAGCTCTAAACATATAGTTCATGGAATTCAGATTCAAAGAACACTAAAAAACAAATCAAAACAGAAACTGGCATGTATGTTGCAGCTATGGATCAAAAATTTGAAATGTTGTTTTAGAAAAGAAGAACATCTCATAGTGCAACATTCCATACTTCAAAACATCAATACACATTCAATGATTCACATTCTAACAAGACATGAATTCATACATAGCTTGCAAGAAAACTCAACAAAATGACAGCACAAGAGGTTGACTAACCTCAAAACAAAAACTGACAGCAAACTCTTGTTTTTGTCAAATCAAAATATCAAACAAGCATGCATAATGGATCCTACAACAATGATACCCTCAAAACACACACACATACAGTTCTCACACCTTGACACCTTGGTCTAACCAAACAGCCTACAAGCTTGTACATCTAAACATGATCAATTGGTTTTGCAACAAATCAAACAACATATCAGCTATACAGAAACAACAACCAGGTCTTTGATCATTACTATGCCAATTCAATACATCAATTCAACACATGCTTTAAATGAGAGTTACAACTCTATGGTAATAAACACAAACAAATTCTAGCAGGAGAACCTAGTTCTTAATAGCAACAAATGCAAACATGCCAATCATCATTAAACAATAAGGATCTTTGTTTACAAACAACAAAAAGAGCAAGATTTGACAATGGTTGGAAGCAAAGGGTGGTAGCAGCATTACATGACAGTTGAACTTGTAACAGAATAAGCATGACATGTTAACACAAACATTCAACTCATTAATCCATGATGCTAACAAGCAATTTCATGACAGATCTCAAACATGATTTACAAGACATTAAAACACACATGGGAAAGGTTCATACATGCTTATCACAGTTGACAACACAAATAAAATATGGACATGTCAAGATTAAAAACAGCCCTACTACAATGCCTTGAAATAAAAGTCACTACTTCACCAAGATTGCAAAGATTATAAACCCTAGCACACAACCCTAATGTTGACAGCAACTGATGCAGAATGAACATGACAATGTCACATATCTAATAAAACATGATTCACTTGATGCCACATTCTCATGTCAACAAGCAAAAATCAAACACCAAGCAGTAGTTCAAATTATCACAGATGTACACTTAGCATGACAATGGCAAGCATCAAACTTCAATGTATATTTCATAATGGCTACAACCCTGTGACAACAAAATAGTATTGGTCATCATGAATCATCCTAGGCCTCAATAGCCACCTGAATCATCCCAAGGTGTTTACCAAATCCAAAAAGATTACACAATTTAACAACATGGCACTATTGATCATCATAGGTCAAGATGTGTTTCAACAACATCTAGGTGAATCCCTTCAATATTGGCCATGACTATGCTAAACAACAAGCGGTTTTTTTCTAAAACAGTTGAGATGTAATTTCAAAGCTTGAGTGCAAAACTAACATGGTTGTATTGGTTCAAAGGTTTACACACATTCTAAACATGTTATAGACAAAGTTCCAACAGAAGGATGCATCAAAAATGTACTGGAACTAAAAATGGTGTGTGAGTTGCAAAAATACATTTTTGATTGAAAGTGGTCAAAACAGAATGTTGCAGATCCAAAACCAAACATAGTTTCAAATAATACAATGTCAAACATCACAGGAATCAAACATATAGGGACTTCTAATCTAAAATGCCAACAAAAAGATTCAAGATCTAAAGATGCTGCTTGCAACAGAACCAGATCAACATGATCCTATCCAACATAAGTAGCTAATGCAATTCCTTGAACCAAAATATGTAGTATCCATTCAACAATAGTCATGACAAACATCAACTCATGATTCACATCAAACTAAAATAATACATAGCATGACACAAACATAAACACATTCAATACAGTCTTAAAACCACACAAAAACTGGCCTGAACAGACCTTACCAACATGTCATGCCATCACAATCCATCAAAGTCTTCAAATGCAAAACTATTCTATCACTAAATCTAAGCCTCACACCTAGACTCAACAGAATCAACAATATTATTCACAAATAGAACAAGGTCAAATGGTCAGATCCAACATTACTCCATAATAGTTGCAAGCAATCTTTTTCTATGTTCATACATGATCTAGGATAATGTTTAAGGGAGCTTCAAAAGCATAAAAACAACAACAACACCATATTGTATGATGATTATAAAAGCACTACACATATTGATGAGAAAAACAAAAAAAGTATGGTACATTCCAACATGAACTGCTCTTGCATTTAAATTCATTCCAACTAATGTACACTAAACATACTCATGACAGTTTAAGATGAAGATAATGATCACTAACCTCTTGTAGACTTCCAAGCAAGCTTATACAGTAGGGAAAACCTTGAAGATTTCCAACTGAGATCCAACCAATGCCTTGACACAAACACATCTTTTCTTGCACTTGAAGTAAATGAGTTAACTTTGTGACAGATCTCAAAACAAGTGATGTAGAGATTTTTTAAATGTTTGGACAGTTGGTACACCTCAAACCAAAGGTGTTTGAAGTGTTGAGATGGGTGAAACAGGCCTGAGCAAAGATTTGTCTGATTTTGTGTGGAAATTCAAAGTTTCCTTGGTTGAGAGTTAACTTTTAAGAAAATGGAGTTCTTGACTGGTTTAAGAGCTTGAACACTTTCCACACATCATTTTTGGATTGTGTAGATGGTTTGTGATGAGTTTAAGTGCATAAAAATGGTTTTGGGAGGCCAACTGCTCAAGGCAGATTTTTGAGGGGTTTTGGAATGGTTTCTTCACTTATAAGAAAAACAAAGGCAAGATGAGAGCTATGGTTTTATCTTAGGTTTTAGAGTGCTCTGGTGTGTGTTTCAACATATAGGAAACCTCTATTTATAGACCAAGGAATGGTTTGGGCCAGATTTGTATTTTGGCTTTTGGAGGGAGTTTTGTAATGAAATCTTGTTCAAGATCATGTACAGCTGCCCACTCAAGTCCTTGGCTCAATGCAATGCATAAATTAAGTGGTATGGAGGACATGGAAGTGATTGAAGTGAAGCTAGAGAGTAGGAGAGACTGATGCTACAGATTTTCATCATAAAGTTTCTCTTTCTTCTTGATTTTTTGATTAAAATAATGACAACTTGCCTACAACTTGCAAAGCTCACCAAATCCCTTCTTTTTCTACACTTCTACTCATAAAACTCCATCATTATCAGATAGAAACATGATCAAATGGCTGAGAATGGTTCAAGTGGTTAAAAAGTGAATTTGTGAAAAAGTGGAAATGGTGCACTCAAGTGTTGAGACCCCAACTTGCTGGATTTATAAATCTCAACTAATAAGGGCTATGGAGGAGTTCTAGTAAATTTTGGAAATCCCTCATGAAGCTCTACAACTTTCATGTTTTCATGATCTTTAGATTCCATGTGGAACTAGGTCAAAAATCCACTCAAAGTTGGTTGAAAACATGCCTAAAAAGGCCAGCAACTTAGAATTTTTCTAAGTGTTTTCTCCCTCTTATGATGATTTTGGCCATAACTCCAAATCTACTCATTTTCTGCCCATGGACCACTATGCGACTTTTGTAGGACTTGTCAAGACCTTTCCAACAAGCCTTGAACCAACTCAATTGGATGTGTGGTTAGGGAGTTATGGTCTTGCGCCTTTCAAAACCCTAATTTCCCGATTTTCGATTACTACTCAATCCTTGATCCAATGATCATGAAACTTCATGGATAGGTGTAATATGTTACTAGGAACATTTTTGCTTCATACTTTGAGGTCAAATTACTTATGATTGAAGAGTTGACTTTTCGGTCAACCGAACGATCGATCGATGACTACCAAGTCGACTGTTGATGTTCTGGGTCTTTTGAGGCCTTGAAACTTCTTGAGTGGACTTAACTAAGCCATATGGACTTCATGGAACATAATTACCTCATTGGAATACCTTTTAAATCAAAAGTCAAACTACACCTGACTTTTCCTAATCGAAAACCCTAATCGGGGATCCTGGACTGCATTGTTCTTGATCTTTGGGTGAAAACCTCAAATTGGATTCCTACTTGACCCAATGGAGTATATTTGATGATGTGGATACTTATTTCCTGGGGAATCAATCCAATACATTGACTGATTAAACCATCGAAACCTCGATTCCCGGCTGTACGGAACCCTAATTCACCTGTATCTTGACAAAGACCAACTTGAAATAGGTTAAGGTTAGATAATCAAATTAAAATGATCCTAAAATGATGATGAAGATCTAAGGGGTCAAAATTTGGGGTGCAACACTTGGGTCCTTCAAAGTTAGTTTCTTTCTTTACCCGTACATAATGGCCTTGAGTAACACCAAAATTTCTAACATAACATGCATTTGAAGTATGACCTTTTATACCACAATAGAAACATGTAGGCTCAAAGTTTCTTTTATATCTAGGGGGATAATATTTATTCTTATTGTTTCTTTACTTTTTGTCATATTGAAGAATCTTTTTATGATTGTCACCTTTTTCCATAGGAATTTGTTCTTTAGCTTTGACAAAGATGGTCTTATTAGAAATTTGTTTAGAAACTTTTGAGTAATCAAGACCACTTTTATCATTTGAGTATATTTGATTACTAATAACACATTCCAATACAATTTGTCCTTTTTCATATATTTCTAGGACCCTTTTTAATTGGACTATTTGAAAAGAAAGTGATTCACATTTAGTGCATGCAAAATTTTTAATTAATTTTTCTTTTTCATTTCTAAAATTATTTTCCATTTTCTCAATGTTTTCTTCTAAATTTGATATTTGTTTCTTTTGAGATGAAATAGTTTTATAAAGAATTTTGCATTCACTTAAAAGTTCATCAAATGCTCCTTGAGCATCACTATCAAAAATTGAAAAATCACTACTAACCTTATTGTCTTCATCGTCGAAATGATGTGATACCATCAATGCTATATTTGCGCTTTGATCACTATCGGAGCCCGATGAAGAACTTACTTCGTTGTCATCCCAAGCAATGTAGTCCTTCTTTTTGTAATCCTTCTTTCCTTTGTGGTCACGATTTTTTGTGAGTTTAGGACATTCCGGTTTGATGTGGCCTTGCTTTCCACATTCATAGCATATAACGTCTCCATTGGATGTTGGTGTTTCTTTTTCTTTGTTCTTTGAGAACTTCTTTCTTCTCATATAACTAGAGTTTCTAATATTATTTTTTGCACCAAAATATTTTCCTAGTCTTTTTACAAGCGTAAAATGTTCGTCCTCTTCGGGATTGTCTTCTTTCTCCACTTCTTTGGATTCAACTTTTAAGGCAATGCTCTTAGATTTCTTCTCTTGAATTTTATGTTTCTCCAATTGTCCAAGTTCCGTCTCATACTCTTGGAGCTTTCCGAATAAAGTAGCGGATGTCATTGTTGATAGACTTTTCTTTTCGGAAATCGCCATCATTTTGGGTTGCCATTCTCTTGATAAAGACCTAAGCACTTTAAGATTAAGTTTATCATTTGTTAGTGTCTTACCAAGTGCATTCAAGTGATTTGTCAAATGCACAGGTCTTTTCTGCAAGTCTAGGATTGATTCTCCTGGTTGCATTCTGAATAGTTCATACTCTTGACTTAATGTGTTTAATCTGGATCGTTTGACTTCGGCGGTTCCTTCGTGAGTTTCAACAAGAGTGTCCCATATTTGCTTGGCTGTTGTACATGTTGAGATGCGGAAGAATTTATCCATTCCAAGTGCATTTTACAAGATATTTATCGCCTTTTTGTCGTAGAGAACCTTTTTCTTATCATCATCGTCCCATGATTCAAGTGATTTCTAAAATTTGCCAAAAAAACTCACCTTAAGCATACACACGGGGTAGAGCTCTTGTACCTCTCTCTTGGGGTCATAAAATGAACCTTTTGGGTGTGTGGAAATGAATCATTATGGTTTTGGTCATTGAGAATCAGTGGACACCAAGTTTTGAACCATTACCTCTTATGGCATGAAATTGGAAAAATGGCATGTAAAGTGTACTAATGTTGGTTCACTTTGGGTAATCTCTAGCAAGACCAATATGTGATGATGATGTGGAATGAAAAATTCAAAAACCAATTCATTTGATGACTTGTAATGGAAGGAATTCAAATCATGTTCAAAAATCAACTTTTCAAACTCATCATGATTCAAATGATCACATAAATCATCAAACATCATGGATTTTTAGTTCAAAAGTATGTTAAGGCAATGTGACACAAATTTCATGTGGCACAAATTTGGATTAGAGGTCATGAAGTTCATGGAATTGGTCATTGAAATGAAAGACCTAAAACTAGGTTTCCAAAAATACCCTTGCCTTGTGGAGACCATAACTTAAGCTCCACACATGAGAATGATGATTTCTAGGACTTTTTGGAAAGCTAATACAATTAGGAACAACTTTTATATTCATTGGAAAGTGAGAAAGAGCTTGGTTCCATGTGAAAAATCTCTTGGAAGTGAGTTGACTTTGAATACCTCAAAATTCTCTTCATCTGATGACATCAACTTGTTGACGCCATAACTTGAGATGTACAAACCCAATGGATGGGTTATTGTACTCAAAATAAAGCTTGAAATATTATGAATAAGTCTCATGTTTGTTGTAAAATGAGATTGGACTTACATCATAATGAAAATTGTCCTTGAAGTTAGGCACCAAAAAGGGGATTTTGCACTGAAATCAACTGAAACCCTAATTTAGTAACTTCTTGTACTCTTGACTCTTCTTGATTTAATCTCAACATAACATTAGAGATGGATCATGATGACTTCCCATGGCTTCAATGATCTAGAATCAAGTCTTAAACCCTCTCAAGTCCACAATTAACCTTGGGTTGACCAGATGAAACCCTAACACCATATCCATTGATTGAGGCTCTTGTCAATGATTTGTATGACCATACAAACTCCATAAAGAAACCTCAAGATGCACATTGAGCTTTTGAACTATGTCTTATCTAAGTAAGTAACCTCATGACCCTCTGATGATCCTCAAGATAGGAGGTTACACCCATACACAGACCTTCTCCCCTCAAGGAGCTTTGAGACCCAACTCTAATGATGGTGAACTCTTGATGACTTGCAAACACATACCCCTGCTTGAGCTTGAACAAGAAATATTCTCTCTTGAATGAAAAATACAACCTCTTGATCCCCTGTCTAGAACCAATGTTATGCAAATGCAAATGCTAAATGATATGAAACATAATCCAAGTTAGAAAGAAAAGGTTGGTCAAATTTTGGGGTGCAACAACTGCCCCTATTCAAACAACTTGGACCTAAAGGTGTGAAAAGAAACCGCTTTCAAATGTTCTAGGTAAAAGGTGATTGAATACAAAAGAACCTAGAAATTTGCCAACCGCAAGATAGTAAACTGTAGAATTGTCCACCAAAGTGGAATTAGGAGAAATGTATCTGAAAGTTGTAAGGAACCAACTACTAACCACAGGTTAGAAGGCTTTGACACGCATTCGATAAAAACATCTTTTAAACAAACGGGCTCGACATCTGCCGGTAAAAACATCTGCTAACACACAGGCATAACGCTCGGTCGATACAAACATCTGCTAACAAGCAGGCACAACACTAAGTCGGTAAGGAAATCTGCTAACAAGCAGGCATGACGCTCATGTTGGTAAGAAACTGTAACTTGTAAATGCGCCTAAGAGGCTCATGTAGGTTCTCAAAAAATTATCTTCAATCTTTTTGTGATTCTTGATTCTTTTTCGATTAATATGTTAAGGATTTGAAAGTGAAGTGCGGAAAGTAAAAAGAGACACAAGGAATTTATAGTGGTTCCCCTCACACTCCGAGAGTACTCCACTCCCCTTTCGACTCGAAAGAGATTTCACTATAGTTTAGAATGATTGCACAACCTAATCACACCAAAGGTGAAGCCTACTATCTAATCTATAGGTAACTAAAGTGTAGGAAGAAAAATCCTCTTCAAACACTCACTTGTTTTCAACAATCCAGGACAACAAGGTAATACAAAAATAATCTTGATATAAATTTGATGTTTTGAGAGTATGATGCTATCAATCTTCACGATCGATCTTCTCTTTGAAACAAATATCACTCAAAAAAAATATACAAGTGTTCTTTGAAAAGTATGAGATGAAACTATAGTAATGTGTGAAATTAATTCAAAGAGTTTCTCTCAAGAAAAAAACGTTTGTGTGAACACTTTTAGAAATTTGAAAGATGAAGAGAATGAGTGAATTTGATGATCAAGTTTTTTGGAGGTGAATTGAAATTTGAAATCTGATATGAATTTATACTGTACAAAATACCTCTACAGAGGGGTATAATTTTATGCAGCAAAACCGTCAGAAAACAAATGAAAAAATGCATATTTTCATGAAAAGCTGTAATTTTTTGCTTACTACTTCAGGGCTAATCAGTTAACCATATAGATTAATCGGTTAACACCCCTTTAACGTTAGGAAAAATTCAAAAAACAACAATCGTTAACCGGTTAGCCATATAGGTTAATTTGTTAAGACTGTAAGTAATTCAGCAAAAAATTAATTTTAGAATCCGTTAACCGGTTAACCATATGGGTTAATCGGTTAACACTAAAAGTTTTTGAAAACAAAAATAACTTTAAAAAGAGTGAGTCACTAAAAATGTTTTTAAAAAGACTTGTGATATATGTGAAGTGAGAGATGAATAATTGAACACTTGTATAAGTATTTTAAATGATATTTAGTATACCTTTGAGTTGTTGTTCAATATTCTATCTTCAATACTTGAAACTTGATTAGTATGTATGTGAAGCTTTTGATCCATTTGACATATGCTAGAACACCATCTTGAAACTTGATGTCATTTGAGTCTCTTGCTTTTTGCATACACATGTTGCATAGAAAACTTGTTGTCTTCATCAAAACTTTTATGCGCTTGAAGCTCACTTCTACAGAAACATCTGGTAACAAGCAGGCACGATATTAAGTCGGTAAAGAAAGCCTGTTATCCAAGCAGGCTCGACGCTCACGTCGGTAAGAAACATCTGCTATCAAGCAGGCACAACACTCAGTCGGTAAGGAACATCCGGTATCCAAGCAGGCTTGACACTCAGTTGGTAAAAACATCTGCTATCCAAGTAGGCACGACACTCGGTCGGTACAAACATCTGCTAACCAAGCAGGCTGGTGTAACACCCATTTTAATTATTTAGTCATTTTATTATTATTTTAATTATTATATGTTGGTGTGCCCTTTGGTGGGGATTGTGTTTGATGATGATTGGTGGGTGTCCCTGATATGGGAGGATTATTGGTGGTGTTTTGGTGTGGATATAATAATATAATAAATAGTAGTAATATGGTGGTATTATTATTATTATTTTATTATTATTATTATTAGTAGTAGTAGTAATATTATTAATATGGAGAATATAATATTATTATTAATATGATTATTATATTATTATGATTATTGGTGAGATAATAATATTGTTATTATTATTATTATGGTTACTATTATTAATATTTAGTAATATTATATTTTATTATTATTATTAGTTGGGATTGGAAATAAAAAGGAAAATAGAAGTTGAAAGGGTTAGGAAGATACGATAGAAAAGAGAGAAGAGATAAATATACGATAGAAGTGAGAAGAGCGAAGGAAGAGAGCGAAGAACGGAGAAGAAGGCAGAGGGTCAGAATTGGCCAACCTTGGAGGATTCCTTCACCGATTAAATCAATTATCCAGGTAAGGGGGGAGAAACTGATTGGGATTGGTATAATGCATGAAATTGGGTAGAGGGGATTCCTTAACCCCGTAGGAATTTGATGATTATGATTGATATATGATATTATGTCTGTGTTTATGAATGTTGCTGTGATTAAAGAGTTTTGTGCATACATTTTATGATGATTGTGGGATTCTGTGTAATTCCTGTAATATTAGTGACGAACACATATTTATGACATTATGCCTGTTGCTGTTGTTGTTGATGGTGATGAAATTCGTACATTGTTACGATGTTGGTGAGTTCCTGTATAACCTCTATGGTTTGGATAATGACCATGAGTATTGGTGAGATTTTGTATAACCTCTGTGGCTTGGGTAATGACCATGATATGGGTTCTGAGATATAGTTTAAGGAACAATTGATTAGAGTAGAGTGTGATGATTGTTGCTGATACTGATAGAGTGGTGTATTTGCTGTTATGAGATTGGTGAAATCCGGCATAATTTCCGTAGTAATAGCGATGAGTATGAAATAGGTTCCGAGAGGACAAGAGATAGAAGTGGAGAAATAGGCTTGAATTTGAGCAAGATAATAGTTCCGGGCAGTAAGGGTGGGTTTTCGTATGATCATGGGGATTGTGTGATAGTGTATGATGGGTAGGATCACATTTAGGATAGAAGCCCCTAGATTCCATGGTGTTGAAAAGTATGGTTATATGATATATGATGATATGATCTTTAAAAATATGTTGTTGGCTATTATAGTTTTCATATTATGGTAGGATTTCGAATTCTGAAACCGGGGCTTTTTACGGAATTGAAATTGGAGGTCCGGAAGGCCTCCAACGGTGGAAAACACAGAATTTTCTGCATTCTGCGCTGTTTGCGTCGACTCAAAGCTGTATATTGGTGAATTTTCTGTTTTGACGATTTTAGCCATAACTTTTGATCCGTAAGTCGGATTTAGTCCCCGTTCGAAGCATTGGAAAGCTCTTGAATAGATCTATAACATGGTATAAATAATATAGTTATTTGCCAAATATTTTTATATCCAATATTTTTGGGGAGTCATTATTTAATTAAATAGTAACTAAACCATGGATCGATTGAAATGACTTATTGATTATTTACTTGAGTTTAATTGTTGTGCACTTAGTGTGCTTGTGTTTATTGGTGGTGTAATATATATAATGTGTGGTGATGTGATCAGGAGGATCGTATGCACTTAGTGTGCTTGAGTTTGTTTGTCGTGCATTGTTGTCGTGCATTGGTGTCGTACATATCATGGTGTTTAGTGGGATGAATCATTGCTCAGGAGGAGTGTATGTGATTCATCCGTACTCCTTTGTGGAGAATGGTGGGGATAGATCATATCTCAGTAGGAGCGTATGTGATCTGTCGGGGATAAATCATATCTCAGTAGGAGTGTAAGTGATCTGTCGAGGATAGATCATATCTCAGTAGGAGCGTAAGTGATCTATCCAGGGTTCGATTGAATGAACCAATGAGTCGGTACCGCATGCTTGGTGTTGAGTTGCATACTTGCATTATAATATGTTATATTGTAATTTGAATAGTAGGTTCGATGATTGGTGTTGTGGGGTGAATATTGGTGTGTTTTACTACCTTATTTGCATGTATTAAATTACCAATATATTTTAATCATGTTTTCTCACCCCTTTGTTGTTGTTGTGGTCTGTGCTTCTCCGGAAGTACAGATAATCCAGGTACTTAGCTAACTTGGATTATGGTGTGCCAGTCGAGTCTAGGATGCTCTGATATGTAGCATAGGACTTGAGTGTTTTTAGTTACCTTCTGTTGAACTTGTATTTTATTTCCTGTGAACTTATCAAAAACTTTGTTGGATTTTACTATTTTGTTATTTTCCGCTGTATTTTGGAGAAAACCTTTTTATAAGGAAATGTTGATTTTGCTATGTGATATCCCACTTGGGAAGAAATACTCTGATGTATATTTATAATGTTTATTATTTTAATTGTTTTGGGATGTGGGGTGTTACAATTGGTATCAGAGAAGGTCGGTCCGTCCGGCCAGTGTTGTTGAGTCGAGTTGAGTCTGTCCTTTAGGATAGAGTTGAGTATCTTTTAACCTGGTGTTGTTATTTTTGAGCAGTATGGCAGGAAGAAAAGATGTTGCGTTGGCTGCTGCTATGTGTTGCACCCCAAAATTTGACCAACCAGTTCCCACACCTGGCTTATGTTTCGACGCATTTTGTATTCGCATTCGTATACTGCATGCATTGCATTTTTCTCGGTCAGATTGATTCGGGATTATAGCCCTTGGCATTTCAGGCCGGTTTGAATAAGTGTCTATTGAGATTTGGTGCTCGTTCCCTGTGTTTTTAGGCCATCTCGGTGCCCGGGTTTCGCTATGGTGGCGCAATCGTTCTCTAATCGATTTAATCGGCTTCCTGGCATTTTTTAGATTTTTTCCTTTTATTTTCTAGATTTTTAATGCATTTAATAGATTTTTTTTAATATATTTATTCGTGTTTTAGATACTAAATAGGTTAGTATTTTGTTTTATAAAATTTAATAGAAGTGAATAGTTTTTTTTTTAGATTTTTAAATAGATATCCTTTTTTTAAAATAGAATATTAATAGTTTTAATAGATTTTATTTTTATAGAAATTAATAGAATAATAGTTTTTTTTAGAGCTTTATTAGAATAATATAGGTAGATATTAATTTCTTTTTAGGTTTAATAGTTTTAATTGCTTACAGATTTAATAGTTTTATTAGTTGTTTGGTTAATCAGCTTGTTAGTCCCCCTTTGTTTTAATTAGCTTTTAATTTATATTTTCGTCTTTTAATCATTAGTTAATTAGGGTTATCCTTGTTTTTCGTTTTATTAGTTTCATTAATTAGCATTTTTTTATTTTTATTAATCGTTAGGTTAATTAGGGTTTTAATCCATTAAAGTCCTTTAATCACGTTTTAGTGCATTAACCAAAGTCCTTAATCAGAGTTTAGTTTCATAGTGAGCCATTTATCCAGTGGTTAGGCCCAATCAAAGTCCAAATTAATACCAAGTGTCCTATAAAGGTGCATGCCACACGTGGGTCCATTTCTTTCAGCCGCTTCACATAGAATACTGCCAGCGCACGTTTCCACTGAGTCCCTCTGAGCCACGTGTTCCATTTTCTCTCTCTCTGAGCGCCACTTGGCCGTTTCAGACGCCACCGCCCCCACTTTTCGTGCATGCGTGCCAGCTGTGATCCACTATCACACTGCTCGCCGGAACGCATGCAAACGCCGCCGGACCGTCTCCCCTCCGCCGCAACCGTCGCCGGAGATTGTTGAGTTCGCCGGAAACTGGATTTTTCAGGAAATTAAGCCAAACGCCTTTCAATCTTCATCGTCTAGCTTCATCCATCTTCGCCGGAAACTCACACCGTCGCCAGAATCTTCGTTCTCATCAGCAGTACACCAAGATCCTCAATCGTTCTTGTTCATCATCCTTTAACACCTGAGTTTTTGTGCCAAGAATTACTACGATCTTCATCATCTTGTTTCCAGAACAACGATCTTCATCATCTTGGCTCCAGAATCGCCAGATTCTCATTGATCTTCGTCCATCTTCTTCGTCAAATTGCCAGAAACGTTTAGATTCAAGGACTTCATTGTGTGTTCTTCAGCGATCTCTTTCCAGATAGCGTCAGAAATCTCCAGGATCTTCATTCTCCAAGAACACCATCACATATTTTCTTCAGCTAGTTTCTTTTTCCAGATCTTCCTCAAGACTCTCGTCCGAAGCTCAAGATCTTCGTCACCCGCAGATCTTCTCAGCGTCATCATCCAGGTTTTCGTCTTTTCTCTTCTAATTCCTTGCATGTTCATAGGTAGCTAGAGATTTAGGTCTTATGAGTGTGAATCTGGAAATTTGTAGGTTAAGATCTTCTGATTAGGTTGAATAGTAGGTGTTAGTGAGAGGGTTTAAGTTGGAGAAATTTATTTTGAGAGTTTTTAGTGTTTAGTTCATGTTGGTTTGGATTGAGGAATGTGTTCGTAGTGAGGATTTAGGATTGAAGTTGTTGATGATTGTTGTTGGCAAGAGTTTCGTTTCAAAGTTTGAGAGGTGTTTTTAGAGAGAGGATGGAGAGAGCACAAGCGGCGCTAGGGTTTGTGTTTGATGAACAGTGAAATGATTTTTGAGAGGGTGAAGAGTTTTATTCACTGAGACATTGGAGCTGGTTTGTAGTATCGGGCTAAGCCCAAGTTGCATTTACTAGCACACCCCCGTTTTGTTCGTCACACCCCCCTATCCCCTTGCATTTCGCTGACGGGCTCAGCTTAGGCCCAAACACATTATTTACTGGCACTACTTCCTTTTCCCCAGTTTCACCCCCCGGTCTGATTGTTAGGAGGCTATTGGGCTGGGCTTAATATTTTTTCACTATTGGAACACATGTTGTAGAATAATCACCCCCTGCAATTTAATTTGTTATATTTTCTTTTTTAATGCTTTATTTTAATTCTTTATTTAGTTTAATTAGAAACATTAGGATAAAATGTAGGATTAATATTAGTATATAGATTAGAATATCATAGGATTAATAATAGCTTATAGTTCAATATAGTATAAAAAAATGTAGGTTTTATATTAGAATGTAGTTTGAATTAATATAGCGTAAAAATACTAGAATTTTAATGTGAATATATTAAGAGTTAATAGGTTAAAAATTTTAGCATAAAAATATAGAAAAATATTAGTATAGTTTAGGTTTTAATATACTCTAGGATTTTCCCTTAGGATAATGTGAAGAAACCTTAGGATAACAAGATAGTAAAAGCTATTAGGAAATATTAGAATAAAATTGTAGAAAAAATATTAGAATAAGCATAATAAAAAAACTTAGAATATTTTAGGAGTATAGCTTAGTATAATTTTAGGATTTAATATACTTTGTGCATATAAACTTTTAGGATAGAATTTAGTTCAAATACTTAGTTGTAATATAGTTGGGGTATTTTAATAATTGATTTAGGCCTTGGGGTTTATATGGGGTATAGGGTACATAGTTAGGGTCCCCTAGAAATTTAATTAGGATTTTATAGTGAGTTTTACCATTTTACTTGATTTTTTGCAACTTGGTTGATATTGGTGTGTTTCCCATTTGGGTGTTGCTTTGTTTGTTGGGTTTTGGGCATTTCAACTGGGGTGTGGGGCTCGGGCTTGGCTTGTGGAGCATGAGGATGCATGGAAGAAGATTGAAGACAAAAGAAGATGCTTGGGAGCTTGAGGAGTGTGCTGCTTGCAGATGTTTGTTGAAGACTTAGGAGATAGGAGCAATAGGCAGAGCTGTAGACTTAGACTAATTTCTTTCATAAACATGGAAAGCTTCGTGTGCTTCCATTCCTCCCAATGACTAAAAGTCCATCTAAGATATTCACATCCCTCCTTTGGAGGGATAAGTGGCTTATCTTGGAAGTAGAACTTTGAGGGAACCAGTCTCTTATGATGATAAACACTTATAGGCTTCCTTTGGTGGTCAATAAGCTGTTTATCATTCCAACTTATTCTGTTAAGAGATTCTCCTCTGGAGTGCTTGCCTTGAAGATAGAAGCCATTGAGGATGAAGTTCATTGCATTGAAGATTGATAAAGATGAAGCTTGTGCAGGTCAAAGCTGCTCGACTGTGGAATTAGGGTTTGCAGCTTTCTGAAGCTGTTGCTGTAGGAGTTGGTGTGTTGTCAGAGCTGGCGTGGGGTTTTATTTTTCTTTGCTGGTATTGTGTGTTAATTTCCCCTTGGGTTTGAAGTGAAGTTGTTTCACTTTGCCTATTGTTTTTCAGGTTCGAGGTTGAGTGTGACTCCCTTGCCTCGCTTGTACTGCTGCATTCATGCATTTTACTGCTTTACTGTATATATGCTGTTTCTTTTCCGTTTATCCCCTAGGATCTCTGTTTCTCTCTACGCAAGAGAGAAATATGACAGACATTAGGTGTTAATCCATGCATGACAACATTAAGGTAGTTTTGCTTCCCATTTTCAACCATAGGCTTTTTAGAGCGTCGTTTCTCTTCTCATCTCGAAACAACTCAAAAACACAATAATATTTCAAACACCATAAAAAAACAGTTCTTGCATAAAAGATTGAAAACAAATCAAACGTAATTTTTGTCCGCTTGGACTCTTAATCAGGAGAAAACCCTTTTCAGAAGGATAAAAAACAGTCAGACAAGCCTGTGTCTTCCGTGGCCCGAACTACGTTTGCTCTGATCTTTCATGCTGTATGAAAGTACGTAGGCATAGGATGCCGTATCCTAGCGAGCAACCTTCCCCTCCTTTCTATAGGTAGGCGAACTACGTTGACTCTGATTTCTCGTCTCAGACGGGAATACGTAGGCATAAAGTGCGATACTTTGCCGAGTCATTTTCTTTTCTTTTACCCTCAGACCTTTAGAGTAGATAGAATAACAATCCGTACTAGAAAACAAGCGTGGATCCCGTCGAGTACGACGGACGTGAGGGGTGCTAATACCTTCCCCTTGCGTAATCGACTCCCGAATCCAGGATTTGGTTGCGACGACCATTCCTTTCCCGTTTTACGTTAGGTTTACTCTGAGTGTTTCCTTTCCCTCCTTTGGGATAAATAACGCACGGTGGCGACTCTTCTGTCATAGCCGGCGCCGATTTTCGTAGTAGCGACAACTGGCGACTCTGCTGGGGACTCCAACGGTTCCCTACGCGAGTCAATCCTAGCGCTTGTTTTCCCGTCGTGGGTTTTGTATGGATTTACGTTTCTGTACTTTACATTCAGCATTATATTATTGTGATTATTGCTGTGGGTATGAGGGGGATCTATGATTGAGAGATAAGTCGGACCTGGGCTTGAGTGCACCTAGAATTAGAGTGGAAATTAGTGGGCGCGTGCTTGCTTTGCAGGCACTAGTGTCTCATGAAATCCACGCTCGGACGAGGTTCTTCTGGTTGACTTCTTTTTCGACCCTTTGGGTTGAGGGGGTTGTTGGTTAGTTGGATTGTCGACTCTGGGGACCGATCATTTGGAAGTTGGCTAAGTGAGGCCTCTTCAGGATTTGATGATGCCACACCTTCTGGGTATCGTATCATCAGTCTTGAAAGTCTGTGACGCCAACAACCGCATAGGATGTCGTACCTTGTGTCAGTTATTAGGACACTTACCTGTGAGGGGGGTTGGGACATGCAGGTAACTTGACCTCCAGATTATCGGTTTTCTTGATTGAGATTCAATGGTGTGATATTGGAGGACAGTGTTATTGGGTCTGTCAGAGATCGGGTTGGAGCATTGTGGATGGTCTTGAGCAGTTTGTGGGTCTATTTGAGGCCAATATTGTGGATTAGGCTTCTCAGCCAGGGGCACTTGGTCCCTTGTTGCATTGTTTGCATATTGCATTGTTTGCATCATCATGTGCATATCATTAACGTGTGTCTGTGCTGCAGGTGCATTTTCATACTCCCCGACTCTAGTGCTCTGGACTTCTATCTGTTATTATGAGTACTTTGAGGAAGACTGTTGCGTATAAGTTGCCTACCCCTGATGTGACTTCTCTGTTGGGTCTGATTTCCCTAGCTGACGATGATGTGAAGAGAAGCTTTAGGAAGAGCTATGGGAAGCTACTGAATTTGGTTTGCAGACCAACCACATATGAGCTGAATGGGTTATACACATTGATGCAGTTATATGATCCCTCCTTGAGGTGTTTTATGTTCCAGGACTTCATTTTGGCTCCGACCATGGAGGAGTACGCTGAGTTTCTAGAGTTGCCAGTTCAGAACAGAGTGCCCTTCATTCACTTTGATGCTAAGCCTAAGCTGGAAGACTTAGCTGTTCCCTTGCATATGGATCCTGCAGAGTTGTTGTTGACTTCCTGGCATGGAGTTTCTGGGTTTTCTCTCAAGTTTTTGGTTGGCAAAGCTCAAGAATATGCCAAAAGTGGCTGCTGGATTGTGTTTAACGTTGTTCTTGCCTTGTGCATCTATGGGATTATACTATTCCCTAATCTGCCTGAATTCGTTGATTTGGATGCATTCCACTTGTTTGCTGTAGGCAACCCGGTGCCTACCTTGATTGGAGATTTCTATCATTCCTTGCATTATAAGAATGAAAACAGAAGGGGGAAGAATGTCCATTGTTGTGTACCATTGCTGAATATGTGGTTTGAGAGCCATCTGCCCAAGAAGGGTCCTTTTGTTGAGTCTGCAGATACAGCTGAATGGTCCGAGCGTCTAATGGGACTTTCTTCAGAAGACATTGTCTGGTTCGATAGAGACTTATTGGGGTCAGAGATTATCTTCAGTTGTGTCGGGTTTCCCAACGTTCCTTTGATTCGAAGGAAGGGATGTATTAACTACAACCCATCTTTGTTGGTTTGACAGTTTGGGTATGCTTTGAAGAGTCCGCCGAAGGAAGAAAAAATACAGGAATCTCTGTATTTCACTAATGACCTGAGTGGGGAATTATTGGCCAAGCTTCAGCATGCTTGGAACCAAATCTGCAGAAGAGGGAAACCATTACTAAGCAAGAATGATTGTCAAGCCTATATGCCTTACAAGGTGTGGATTCAAGAGAGGGTAAGACAGGTGCAGATGCCTTTTCCAGCAGTATCACGTCCTGTTACAGTTGAGGAACCGACTACTGTGGCTATTGAGGTATATGAGCAGGTTGTGAAAGAAAAGGAAGACCTGATAAAGATCAATGAAGAGTTAGAGAAGGAATTGGCTCAAATCCGGAGGGAGAAAAACGAGGCTGTGTATTCCTTCCAACAGCAGACTGAGTTGATAAGCAGGTTAGGTGCTGAACTGGCAGAAGAGAAAAAGAAGTGTGAACGCCTGGGAAAAGACTTCAAAAGCTCTCATGACATGTTAGAGTCCAAGAAGAAGTCACTCGATCTCGCCTACCGGGAGATCTCTGCATTCAACAAAACCTGGAACGCCACGCTGACCGGCAATAAGGAAAGAGAAGACAAACTGAGGCTGCAGATCTCTGAGCTGGAGGGCCAGTTGAAAGCCAGCCAAAAGAGGTTGGAAGAAGAGGTTACACGGAGGTATGATGTCCAGAATTCCTTGAACAAAGTTATCAAGTGCAAGAAAGAGTCTGCATCTCAGAAACGAAAGTTAGACGACTGCTTTGGGGAAGGGGCATGGGAGGAATCTATTGGTGATTTACGACATGTTCTCAAGCGAAGAGATCTACTGGTCGAGGGATTGCTTACTCAACCAAATCATCCCAAGACTAAGAGATTATTAGAGGAGTACCAGGCGTATGGTCGCACTTGACTATCTCATGTATTGATGTGTATGCTTTATTTGCATTGTGTTGGCCATCACCAGGATTGTTGGTTGAGGTCATGCCTTCTTATTGTACGCTCATTAATATTGTATTCCTGACTTGATGGTATTTTCTGCAATGTATGAGATGTTTTTCTATGATTGGGTTTCGAGATTCTTATCACCGCACTGTCACAGCACTGCACGACACAAAAGCAGATTGGCACTAGAATTGGGGAGTGATATTCCCTAATGCACAGACACATGTTGCATTTGCATACACATTCATATTGCATTTACCAGGTAATTATTGAACTGTATCTCATTTCCTGCATCTCGTCAGGTTTCTCTAGGATTGAAAGTCAACGTCCTCACTGATACTCTACTCGTACCAACTGCAAAAGAGTCATGGACCAGATGCAAAACGAGATGCAGGAGATGCGTGAAAAGCTGGCGCTGTTCATGCAGACAATGGAGACAGTTGTGAAGGGGCAGGAAAGCCTGCAGACTTTGGTACAGCCATTGCTGGCGAAGAATACTGGGAATGGAAACGAAGACCACAATTCTGTACGTGTTGAAACCATTCATGGGGATGGTACTCCTACGCCTGTAGCTCCACCTGTGGTGAATATACCTGTTGTGAATGTGAACAATGGTGCTGGCGCCGGGAATGGTAATACAGGAATCGGTAATGAGACTGTCATTAACAATGTTGGATTCGGAGACGCCAATCTAGGCGGTGGTAACAATGGAGGTAATGGCTTTGGCAACAACAGGTTCGGCTATAACGATCAGGGGTTTGATTATGTCAATCAGGATGGGAAGTTCGGCTTCAACACCCAGGGTTTCGGATATGATGGTTTTGGTAATGCTAATCAGGGCTATGGTGGATTCGGTAACGGAAATGGTGCTGGAGTGATGCCTTTTGGACCTGCCGGGGTCACTCAAGGGTATGGTAACAGAGGACGGGGTCCTATGATGAATCAGTCTGGATTTGGTCGCAACAATGGGTATGACGGGTACGGAAATGAGAATATTAATTGGAATGAGGACCAACAAGAGGATGCCTTCTCTGGTAGAGGTATTGTCGGACCTGTGGATCCTGTGCAGAGGATCAGAATGCTTGAGGAACAAATGAAGGGTGTAGTAAATCAGAATACCTCTGGTTTAGATATGACTACAATGGGATTGGTGCCTGGCCTGAGGGTACCGCTGAAGTTTAAAGCTCCCACTTTTGATAAATATAAGGGAGACACTTGTCTGAAGGTGCATGTTCGCTCTTACTACAGACGGATGTCCGCTTACTCAAACGATGAAAGAATGCTGATGCATTTCGTTCAAGATAGCCTGTCCGGACCGTCACTGGAGTGGTATATGGGGCTGGAGCCCACTCAGATCAAGACATGGAAGCAACTAGCTGATGCGTTTGTGACGCACTACAAATATAACAGTGACCTGGCACCGAACAGGGTCCAGCTGCAAGGCTTGTCGCAGAAAACTGGGGAGAGTTTCAAAGAATATGCGCAAAGGTGGCGCGACATGGCTGCAAGAGTGCATCCTCCTCTAGTGGAGAAGGAGATGAACGATATGTTCATTGAAACATTCACGGGGATATTCTATGAGAAGTTGTTTCCTGTTGCGTTGGGCAGTTTCTCTGATCTGATTTTGATGGGTGAAATGATTGAGAATAGTATTAAGGTGGGAAGATTCCAGGCTGGGGAGTCTACTTCGTCAGAAGGTAATAAGAAAGCATTTGGGGGTCGACGTCAGGGCGACACTAGTGCTGTTTTTGGTGGCCGAGGCCGAGGCAGGGGCAGAGGACAGAGTCAATATGTGCTTCCTCAACAAGTAGCAAGTGTTACCATCCTGTTTCATCAACAACCACAACCATTACAACAGATACTACCACAACAGCAGCAACAATAACAGCAGGGGCAGAATGCTGGCCAAAGAAGATTTCCGAATGCGAAACCGAAAATAATGTTTGACGCTCCTCCTTCTACGTACGAATAATTGCTTCAGACGTTGTTGGGGTTGAATTTAGTGGAAAAGAGGACTCTGGCACCACCTAAAGGGGGAGTACTCCCTTACGGGTATGACGCCAACAAGCACTGCGAATTTCACTCCGGGGCACCCGGACATGACATAGAAGCTTGCCACGCTTTCAAACATGTAGTGCAGGATCTGTTGGATAGTAAGGCCATAAATTTTGGACAAGCAGGTCCAAATATAGTACAACAGCCTATGCCCAACCATGGGGCAAATGCTATTTTGACTGAGGAGGGTTTGAATCTGGTCATGAATGTTGATGAACTGAAAACACCTTTGTGTGAAGTAAAGAGCAGGTTATTGAAAGGAGGTGTGTATCCGGGCTGCGATGAGTTTTGTCTAGAATGTTGGACCTAAGCTGGGGGTTGTGCTGAATTGAAGAAAGGCATTTAGACCTTGATAGATGAGGGCGGGTTGCAATTTGATAGAACGGCAGTTGAGAAGCCTGCAGAGGTGTTAGCTAATGAGCAGAGTGATGTTGCTATGGTGACAATTCCACGGAAAATGATAACTATAACAGCGCCAGCCAGGTGGCCGACGATCACTATTACAAAGGCAGGGCCAGTCCCTTATGAGAGCACCAAAGTAGTACCATGGACTTATGGGCTGGAGGCATATTGTGATGGGGAGAAAATTGATATCAGTGAACAACCAGCTGGGGTTGTGGACAATGTCGTCGGGACCGGAGGAATGACGAAAAGCGGGAGAATTTTTATATCGCCTGAGGTAGAGGCTGAACGATTGGCAAAAGGTAAAGGGAAAGTGATTGAGAATGCTACTGTGCAGAGGAATGAAAAAGAAACGTCACTGAAAGCTGTAGAAGAGTTTATGCGTCTTATCCGTAAGAGTGACTATAAAATCGTCGAGCACCTTCAACAAACGTCGTCGAAGATCTCCATATTATCGCTGCTATTGTGTTCCGAAGCCCATCGGAATGCGTTATTTAAAATTCTAGACACGTCGTTTGTACCCCAAGATGTTTCTGTGAATCAGTTGGAGGGGGTGATGGCGCACGTGAACGCAGGCCATAGTTTGGGATTCACGGATTTTGATTTGACCTCGAGGGGAAGAGAGCATAATATGGCGCTGCACGTCTCAGTTGAATGCAGGGGCACGGTCATGTCCCATGTGTTGGTAGATACCGGGTCTTCCTTGAACATGCTTCCGAAGAAAGCAATGATGAAATTGGATATCAGGGGGATCATTTGTACACCTAGTGACTTGGTGGTCAGGGCATTTGATGGTACACGGAGGTCAGTTTTCGGACCGATAACATTGCCGTTGCAGGTGGGGCCTGAAGTATTTGAAACTGAGTTCTATATAATGGAAATCCAGCTAGCGTATAGTTGTCTCCTTGGACGCCCATGGATTCATGCTGTCGGGGCAGTCACGTCCACATTACACCAAAAGCTGAAGTACATGGTGGGGGATAGCGTCGTCATAGTTTGTGGAGAGGAGGATATTCTGGTCAGCCATTTGTCGTCATTCAAGTATGTGGAGGTCGACGGCGAAATCCATGAGACACCCTGTTAAGCCTTTGAGGGGTTGCGCATTAAGGACAAAGTTCCAGGGCCAAGCAAAGCATCAGAGGTGGCAGTGTCGTCGTATAAAGAGGCTCAGGCTCTAGTGAAGGCAGGCGAGACCAAGGGTTGGGGTCGAGTGTTGGGGATTCCCGTGAAGAACGACAAGTTCGGGCTTGGATATCATCCTTCATCATCAGCGCCTACCGCAGGGGCACCCCGTTTCAAAGGACCAATAACAATTACGGCTAGTGGGGTATGTTACGAGACCATCAATGCTGTTTCAGATTCCGAGGAAGGGGACATCGATTGTGACATGGACGCCTGGATTCAGCCGAGCGTGCCAGGACAAGGGCTTTGCAATTGGTCTATTCAGGAGACTGTTCCTGTGACAACGAAACAATAATGCTTTGTTTTATTAATTGTTGAACAATCCGGTGTCCTACCCGGGGCATCGTGATTTTGCTTAGGGCCATTCTGTTATGTACATTGCACTGTTTAATCGTTAAATAAAAGGAGTTTTTCATATACAAATATTGTGATCTCTATTTTTCCTGTTTTTATTTTTACAATAAAATGGCAACGTGGTTATTTGCTTTGGATGCGTTTTGAAGCATTTAACCATTTCCTTTGCAGGATTACTATTTCAGATGACATCTATGAACCGCCTATGACTCACTTCGACTTCGAGCACCCGGTATTTCAGGCTGAGGAAGAGATTGTTGAAGATGGCGACGTACCAGAGGAGCTGACCTGGTTATTGAAACAAGAAGAGCGAATCATTCTGCCTCATGAGGAAGTCATTGAGATTATCAACTTGGGGTCGGAAGAGGTCGAAAGAAACATCCGTATAGGGGCCGCGCTACAAAGCGACATCAAGCAAAGGTTGATTGAGATGCTCAGGGAGTATAGTGATGTATTTGCTTGGTCGTATGAAGATATGCCTGGGTTGGATACGGATATGGTTGTTCACCGTCTGCCGCTAAAAGAAGAATGCCCGCAGGTTAAGCAGAAGCTCCGAAGAACTAGACCGGACATGGCTGTGAAGATCAAGGAGGAAGTTCAAAAACAGTGGGATGCTGGTTTCCTAGCTGTTACAAAATATCCCTCATGGGTCGCTAATATTGTGCCAGTACCAAAGAAAGACGGTAAAGTGCGAATGTGTGTAGATTACCGTGATTTGAATAGGGAGAGCCCGAAAGATGATTTTCCACTTCCTCACATCGATGTGCTGGTTGATAACACTGCTCAATTCTTCGTATTCTCCTTCATGGATGGCTTCTCGGGCTATAATCAGATCAAAATGGCGCCAAAAGACATGGAGAAGACTACTTTCATTACTACCTGGGGAACATTTTGTTACAAAGTGATGCCCTTCGGATTGAAGAATGCTGGGGCAACATATCAACGTGCTATGACGACTCTCTTTCATGACATGATGCATAAAGAGATCGAAGTTTATGTTGATGCTATGATTGCCAAATCCCAGGCGGAGGAGGAGCATTTGGTTAATCTGCTGAAATTATTCAAAAGGCTTAGGAAGTTCAGGCTGAGACTGAACCCTAACAAGTGCACCTTCGGGGTGAGATCGGGTAAACTGCTGGGGTTTATCGTGAGCGAAAAAGGAATAGAGGTTGATCCTGCGAAAATAAAAGCAATACAAGAAATGCCGACGCCTAAAACAGAAAAAGAAGTGCGTGGGTTTTTAGGGAGGTTGAACTATATCGCCCGGTTCATATCTCACCTAACCGCGACATGCGAGCCATTATTCAAGCTGTTAAAGAAAGATCAGGCTGTAACCTAGAATGAAAATTGTCAAAAGGCGTTCGACAAGATAAAAGAATACTTGCAGGAACCTCCTATTCTGATACCCCCAGTGGCCGGGAGACCTTTGATTATGTATTTGACGGTTCTTGAGGAAAGTATGGGTTGTGTTCTCGGTCAACATGACGAGACAGGACGTAAAGAGCATGCCATCTACTATTTGAGTAAGAAGTTTACAGACTGCGAGTCCAGATACTCAACGCTCAAGAAAACGTGTTGTGCGCTAGCCTGGGCCGCCAAATGTTTGAGGCAATACATGCTAAATCATACAACCCTGCTCATTTCAAAGATGGATCCTATCAAATACGTGTTTGATAAGCAAGCACTCTCCGGAAGAATTGCCCGATGGTAGATGGTGTTAACCGAATATGATATTCAGTATGTCTCGCAAAAGGCTATTAAAGGTAGCGTCTTGTCAGAGTACCTTGTGGAACAGCCTGTTGAGGATTACCAATCGATGAGGTTTGATTTTCCTGACGAGGATATCATGTACATAAAGATGAAAGATTGGGAAGAACCGTTGCCGGACGAAGGACCAGAGTTGGGTTCCAAGTGGCAGTTAATATTTGATGGAGCTGTAAATTCCTACGGTAGCGGAATAGGCGCGATTATTACTACTCCTCAGGGGTCGCACATCCCCTTTACTGTCTGATTGACCTTTCCTATTACCAATAATGAGGCTGAATACGAGGCTTGCATCATGGGTCTTGAAGAAGCTATTGATTTGCGAATCAAACATCTGGATGTGTACGGAGACTCAGCTCTAGTGGTGAACCAGATTAAAGGAGAATGGGAGACACGTCATCCCAATTTGATACCATATATGAATTATGCAAGGAGGTTGTTGCCTTTCTTTGACAAGGTAGAATTGCATCATGTGCCGTGAGCAGAAAATCAAATGGCTGACGCCCTCGCGACATTGTCTTCCATGTATAAGATTAACTTTTGGAACGAGGCTCCCCGAATTATTATATCTCGGCTTGACAGACCCGCTTTCATATTTGCTATTGACGAAGCATCCGATGATAAACCCTGGTATTTTGACATCCAGAATTTCCTGAAGAATAAGGAATATCCGGCTGGGGCATCCAGTCCCGATCAGAAGACTCTCAGGAGACTGGCTGGTAATTTCTATCTGAATCCGGACGGTGTTCTATACAAAAGAAACCACGACTTGGTGTTGCTACGCTGTGTAGACGAGAAAGAGGTGAAGTTGCTAATGGAGGAAATACATGAGGGTACATTTGGTACACATGCTGGTGGGCATGCTATGACGAGAAAGCTGCTGTGGGCAGGTTATTACTGGATGACTATGGAAACAGATTGTTTCAAGTTTGCAAAGCGGTGCCATAAATGCCAGATTTATGCGGATAAGATCCATGTGCCTCCGAGTCCTCTGAATGTGATGTCATCACCGTGGCCATTCTCGATGTGGGGAATTGATATGATTGGAAAGATTGAGCCGACAGCATCTAATGGACACCGATTCATTTTGGTAGCAATTGATTATTTTACCAAATGGGTGGAAGCAGCATCCTATGCTAATGTGACCAAACAGGTGGTAGCCAGGTTTATTAAACGACATATCATTTGCAGATATGGAATCCCTGAGCGGATTATTACCGACAACGGTTCGAACTTAAATAACAAGATGATGAAGGAGTTGTGCCAGAGTTTCAAGATTGAGCATCACAACTCTTCTCCTTACCGACCCAAGATGAATGGCGTTGTTGAAGCGGCCAATAAGAACATAAAGAAGATTGTTCAGAAAATGGTTGTGACCTATAAGGACTGGCACGAGATGCTACCTTTCGCTTTACACGGTTATCGTACGACGGTACGCACATCGACTGGGGCAACCCCGTTCTCGCTGGTATACGGAATGGAAGCGGTGTTACCGCTGGAGGTGGAGATTCCTTCCCTGAGGGTCTTACGAGATGTCCAACTTGACGAGGCAGAATGGATGAAAGACAGGTTGAATCAGCTGAGCTTAATGGATGAGAAGAGGCTAGCTTCCTTAGCATATGGTCAGTTATACCAGAGCCGGATGAAGAAAGCATACGATAAGAAGATATGTCCTCGCAGCTTTCAGACGGGCGACCTTGTGCTGAAAAGGATTCTCCCGCCACAAACAGATCACAGGGGAAAATGGACACCTAACTATGAAGGTCCATACGTTGTCAGAAAAGTCTTCTCAGGAGGAGCTTTGTTGTTGTCCACTATGGACGGTGAAGACTTCACGTCGCCTGTAAATTCGGACGCAGTTAAAAAATACTTTGCTTAAAATTGACCCGCTGGACAGAAAAAAAAAGAGTCCAGGCAAAAATGGGGCATCCCGGCGAACCAGAAACAAAATAAAAGGTTCGGGCAAAAGTTAGGGATAAAATTGAAAAGATGTACACCCGTGAAGTCGAAAACCTACACTGGGCGGCTTCGGCAAAAAAGGGTATCCCGGTGAACTGAAAACCCGCAAAGGGCGGTTCACGCAAAAGTTAGGGATTGGAAAAGCAAACGACTGTGGTCCGAATTTGATGTTGCATTGCTTGGTGGTTGGGAGGATACTTTGGGGTTCGTTTATCAGATACAATCCCTTCCGAAAGTTGAATACCGGGAAAGCGCCAGGGTCAGACGAGTCATAGGAGGATCAGCTAATGATGTTTGTCTGCACCACGTTACCGACATATGCGCAAATTTGATTTGTCATTGTATTTATGCTTCCTGTGCATACTTGTATATTTGTTGTGCGTAACTTCCTCTTTTCAGGAGTTACATCCAGTGTACAAAAACTCTACCTATTTAGAGGGCCAATCAATAAAACATGTTATTCAGTATTTGATACTTGTTCTTTACTGTTTTGTATGTGAAAGACGCCAATGTTTTTGATAAAACTAGCATTTGCATAACGTTGCTGGCCCTTGCCAATAATTGCTAAAACTTCGAATTGACTGAAAATGACGTCACTAACGCTAACCTGAATAGATTTGATTGTATAGACTTGTTTTGTCTCGTTTGTGGTGTTGCAGGGTTCTTGCCCATCTGAAGTGGACGATCAGAAAATTGTAGCCCTAACCAGAGGCTCTTGACGAAAAGACTTGATCACTATATGATGCGAATCCCCATGCAGGTCGCACTTCATCCTCAGAAGTTGTGATGATATTGGTTCCTTACTGAAGAAGGATCACTTTCCCCAGCTAGTCGCAGCTTATCCCCAAAGGATATTCTCCAGCAGGTCAAAATCATGCTCCCCGCAGAGCGCATACTCCCCCGAGAGATCCAAATATGTGTATGTGCAATCCCCAGCCGAGAGGATTCTCAAGGTGTTTAACCAAGTCAGAGTTGGTTCAGGAGGATTTTTCACCATAGAAGATGGTTTTCCTTTCTTCCCCACGGGTCATCGGGCCAGTAACAGGATGCTTATCCTCAGTATAGTGATAGTCCCAAGTTTGTAAACTGTGGCCAGATGGTTTACTTTCCCCAGCGGGGTCGTTTATCCTCAACAGAGGTTGATAATTGTAAGTTCGTAAGTTGTACTCAGACAGTGGTATTTTCTCCAAAAGGATTCCTTATCCTCAGCGGAGTCGTTTAGTTTTCAGCGGATTGATAATTCCAGAGTTGTAAACTGTACCCAGACAGTTTATTATCCCCAGCAAGGATGCCCTATCCCCAGTAGGGTTGGTTTATTCTCCCCAGTGGAGTCACTCCCTGTTTCCAGCGGAGTCGGTTAATATTCCCCGAGAGAGTCATCTCTTCCCCAGCGGAGTGTTCTCTCCCCAGCAGGTGTTTTTCTTTCCTCCCCGTGGAAATTGAAGGTTTAAAGCCCTCCCTAGCAGAGTTGGTTGTATGTCCCAGCATACTTTGAGATACCCGTTCATTCCCCCAGCGGGGTGGTATTTGTCCTCAGCAGTCGTTGTTGATGAAGCAAGTTTGTCAGAGCTCTTCCCAGCAGTCTGAACCTGCATGTGCATATAGTGTCATATTTGCATATACCAAAAACACGTAGCATTTCCATACTGTATGGAGCATTACGCCATTGTCAAACATGCGCATTTTGAAACATAAATCAGGTTGGTTAACCTTTTGCTTTCAGGTATATTTCTCAACAGGAGTATGGAGTTTAGTTCAACAGGAGTATGGAGTTCCAGCAGATATATTTTCAGGTATTCGGAGTCTCGCTGTGAGACAGGTGATGATACGAGTTAGTTTATTTTCCCCACAGAGTTACTAATGGAGATGATCCGATCAGCGAAATGTTTTCAAGTTTGTTGCTGCAGCAGAATTTCAGGGTTTTATAAAATCAAAATTTCAGGAGTGTTCGCTTATTGCTGAGATGAGTGTTTGGTGTTTTTTTTCAGAATATCCCCAGTAGAGTTAGCTATTATTGCGAACAGACAAGGAATTTGTATACAAAGTGTTTTCCTGTAAGAATCAGGCAGGTAGTCCGTAGGAAACAGGCGGATAATGATAAAAGAAGTTGTACCGTATGAATCAGGCGGAAGAACTTCGAAAGATCTGTAAGAATCAGGCAGATGGTATACTTTCCGTACGAAACAGGTGGATGATGACAAGAAACTGTCCCGTATGTAGCAGGCGGATGGCAGATGTTTTTCCGTAGGAAACAGGCGGACAATAAAAGAAGTTGCATCGTACGAAGCAGGCGGAAGAACTTTATGTTTCTGTAAGAATCAGGCAGATGTGTTCTCCCGTAGGAAGCAGGCGGATGTAAAGAGAACTATTCCGTAAGTAGCAGGCGGATGTGTAGACAAGAATTTCTCTGTAAGAATCAGGCAGATATGTTGTTCCGTATGAATCAGGCGGATGTTAATAAACGTTGTTCCTGTATGAAGCAGGCGGGTTGTAAATAGAACTTTCGTATGAAACAGGCGGATGATAAATAGTTCTTTCCGTATGAAACAGGCGGACGATGACAGTTGGTGTTCCCGTAAGTAACAGGCGAGCGACCTTTAAATTCAAATATTGTAGATGGTCTTTCCGTATGAAACAGGCGGATATAAAGAATTCTCCCGTATGAAGCAGGCGGATATAGATGGTTTTCCCATGATAGACAGAGTATGTGTCCCAGGATAAGACAGAAGGCGTTCAGATATTTGACAGAAGTACTTCCCCAGGGAAGTCGTCCAGGTCATTCCCATATTGACAAGATTGATGTTACACAGGAGATTAATGTTTAAATTAGAGGTGTTACCAGGTGATTGATCAGTTGTTGCCGTAATAATCATGCTCAATTGATGGATGGTGTTCTCCAAGTAGTGTGCAGTTTATTTCTGCAGTTGGCAAATTTCCGGGTTTATTAGTATTCAACCGTCTCGTACCTCGATTGTTTGAAGGTCGTTCGCTCTTCACCCAGTCGGGTCCAAGCCGCTTGAATAGGGGCACTATGCAAGCAATGGCGCAGGAGGTTGCTAATCAGAACCAAACTGCAGATGCCCAATTCAGGAGTTTGGCGCAGTTTCGGAGCAACAAGCTGCTGACGTTTGAAGGAGGAATTCTGGATCCTGAAACTGCACATAAGTGGCTGAAGGCAATCGAGAAAATATTCAGGACTATGGATTGTAGTGATGAGCAAAATGTGAGGTTTGGTACTCACATACTGGAGGGCGAAGCTGAAGCTTGGTGGGACAACAGTCGCCAAAGATTGGAAGCTGCTGGAACTGCCATTACTTGGGAGGTGGTTCGGAAAGGTTTTCTGGAAAAGTATTTTCCGGAAGATGTTCGAAGTGCTAAGGAGATTGAATTCTTAGAGCTGAAGCAGGGTAGTATGACGGTAGCAGAGTACGCTGCTAAGTTTGAGGAGCTGGTGCAGTATTGTCCTTACTACAATATTGAGGGGGCGATGACTTCTAAGTGTTTAAAGTTGGAGAATGGATTGCGTCCAGAGATTAAGTTGGGGATTGCTTGTCAGAAGATCAGGAGTTATCCCGAGCTGGTAAGCAGGAGCAGAATTTATGATAATGACAACCGGGCAAGGATTGCACACTACAAAGCTGTTAATGACCGTAAGGGTAAGCAGAGGTTCAGTGGTACTCTTTATAGTGTTGTTATTGATAAGGGAAAGCGTAAAGCTGTTGTTGATAAGAAGCCCAGTGAGGGAAAAACATCTGCTGATGGGAAATGTTTCCGATGCGGTGGCATGGGACACCGTGCTAATGATTGTCCTAATGAAGTAAAGAAGTGTTTTAAGTGTGGGAAGCCAGGTCATGTGATAGCTGATTGCAGAGCTACTATGCCGACCTGTTATAACTGTGGTGAGAAGGGTCACATCAGTACCCATTGTGAGAAGCCGAAGAAGCCTCAGACATCTCCAACTGGTGTGAAAGTGTTTGCTTTGGCAGGAACTCAAGCCGTCAGTGATGAGCGTGTTATCAAAGGTACTTGTATTATCAATAATATTACTTTGACTGCTATTATTGATACGGGTGCAACCCACTCGTTTATTTCTGTTGACTATGTGAAGAGGATAGGATTGGTGTCGTCTACTCTTGAGAGACGAATGACTATTGAGACACCCTCTATTGGTTCAGTGACTACTTCTTTAGTATGTTTGAAGTGTCCGCTGACTATTTTCGGTAGAGACTTTGGAGTGGATCTGATTTGTCTACCACTTGGTAATTTGGAGGTTATTCTGGGTATGAATTGGTTGGAGTTCAACCGAGTCTACATTGACTGTTTTCTAAAGGAATTGTTGTTCCTTACTCCTGAAGAGGAAGCGGTGGCGAGTTCTTTATCTAATAAAGAATTGAGGATCTTGTTGGAAGACGAAGCCAAGGTGTTTGCTTTATTTGCATCAATATCGGTAGATAGCAAAGCGTCGATGGAGGAATTGGCAGTGGTGAATGAATTTCCGGAAGTGTTTCTTGATGACATTACGAAATTGCCTCCGACGAGAGAAGTTGAATTTAGTATTGATCTTGTTCCTGGTACGAGACCTATTTCTATGGCGCCGTATAGGATGTCTGCATTAGAGTTATCCGAGTTGAAGTCTCAGATTGGAGAACTGTTGGATAGAAAGTTTATTAGACCGAGTGTGTCGCCGTGGGGAGCTCCAGTGTTATTGGTGAAGAAGAAGGATGGTAGTATGCGTCTGTGCATCGATTACCATCAGTTGAATAAAGTGACTATTAAGAATAAGTATCCTCTACCTAGGATTGATGATTTGATGGATAAGTTGGTGGGAGCTCGAGTGTTCAATAAGATCGACTTGAGATCGGGTTATCATCAGATCAGAGTAAAAGAAGGTGATATTCAGAAGACAGCTTTTAGGACTCGATATGGACATTACGAATATGCTGTAATGCCGTTTGGAGTGACTAATGCGCCGGGAGTATTTATGGAGTATATGAACAGAATTTTCCATTCTTACTTGGATCAATTCATTATGGTATTTATTGACTATATACTAATTTATTCTAAATCCGATGAAGAACATGCAGGACACTTGAGAATTGCCTTGCAGGTGTTAAAGGAAAATAAGTTGTTTGCTAAACTGTCAAAGTGTGACTTCTGGATGAAGACGGTGAGTTTCTTGGGGCATGTAATATCTGGTGATGGTATAGCGGTGGACCCGTCAAAAGTGAGTGCAGTATTGCAGTGGGAACTGCCGAAGACAGCGACGGAGATTAGAAGCTTTTTGGGTTTGGCTGGTTATTACCGCAGGTTTATTGAAGGGTTCTCTAATTTGGCGTTGCCATTGACTCAGTTGACGAGAAAGAACCAAGTGTTTGTATGGGATGCTGCGTGTGAAGAAAGCTTTGAAGAGTTGAAAAAGAGGTTGACTACGGCACTGGTGTTAGTGTTGTCGACACCGAGTGAACCTTTTGTGGTGTACTGTGATGCGTCTAAGATGGGATTAGGCGGAGTTCTTATGCAGAATGGTAAGGTAGTAGCATATGCTTCGCGGCAACTGAGAGTGCATGAGCGAAATTATCCTACTCATGATCTCGAATTGGCTGCGGTTGTTTTTGTATTGAAAATTTGGAGGCATTATTTGTATGGTTCGAGATTTGAAGTGTTCAGTGATCACAAGAGTCTGAGATATCTGTTTGATCAGAAAGAGTTAAATATGAGGCAGAGGAGATGGTTGGAATTCTTGAAGGATTATGACTTTAGTTTAAGTTATCATCCAAGAAAGGCCAATGTAGTGGCGGATGCTTTGTGTAGGAAAGCAATTCATATGTCGGCTATGATGGTGAAAGAAATTGAGTTAATTGAACAGTTCAGAGATTTGAGTATGGTTTGTAAGACTACTGCAGATAGTGTAATGTTGGGTATGTTGCAGGTGAATAATGACTTCTTGGATACGATTAGAGAGAATCAAAAGTTGGATGTGAAATTAGTGGTTTTGATACCTGGAGTAGAGAGTAACTCCGATAGTGACTTTAAATTGGATAGTACAGGTGTGTTGAGATTTAGAGGCAGGATTTGTGTACCGGATGATGAAGAATTGAAAAAGTCAATTTTAAGTGAAGGACATCGTAGTAGTTTGAGTATCCATCCGGGAGCTATGAAGATGTATCATGATTTGAAGAAATTATTTTGGTGGTCTGGTATGAAAAGAGACATTGCTCAATTTGTGTATGCCTGTTTGACGTGTCAGAAGTCGAAAGTAGAACACCAGAGACCGTTTGGATTTATGCAACCATTAGAGATTCCGATTTGGAAATGGGATTGCATTACTATGGATTTTGTTACAGGTTTTCCGAATACGGCGAGAGGTTTTGATGCTATATGGGTGATTGTGGATCGATTGACAATTGCACATTTTGTGCCGATCAATATTAGTTTCCCGTTGACGAAGCTGGCGGAGATTTATATTCGAGTAATTGTAAAGTTACATGGTGTTCCGTCCAGTATTGTGTCGGATAGAGACCCGAGGTTTACTTCGGAATTTTGGAAGAGATTACAGGAAGCGTTGGGAACTAAGTTGAAGTTGAGTTCAGCTTATCATCCGCAAAATGATGGTCAGTCAGAGAGGACTATTCAGTCGCTTGAGGATTTGCTGAGAGCTTATGTGTTGGAAAAGGGTGGTGCGTGGGATGCTCATTTACCATTGATTGAGTTCACGTACAATAACAGTTATCATTCGAGTATCGGAATGGCACCGTTTGAAGCTTTGTATGGGAGGAGGTGTAGGACTCCTCTGTGTTGGTATGAGACTGGTGAGAATGTGGTGCTTGGACCAGAAATTGTACAGCAGACTACTGAGACAATTCAGATGATTTGTGAGAAAATGAAAGTGTCTCAGAGTAGACAGAAAAGTTATCATGATAATCAGAGGAAAGAGTTGGAATTCAGTGTAGGTGATCACGTATTCCTAAGAGTTAACCCGATGACTGGTGTGGGTCGTGCGTTGAAGTCCAAGAAGCTAGATTCTAAGTTTATTGGACCTTATGAGATTTTGCAGAGAATTGGTGATGTGGCTTATAGGGTGGCGTTGCCGCCTGAATTGTCGAACTTACATGATGTGTTTCATGTGTCGCAATTGTGAAAGTATGTTTCTGATCCATCTCATGTGATTTAGAGAGATGATGTTCAGGTTCGGGAGAATCTTACTGTTGAGACGATGCCGTTGAGGATCGAGGACCGTAAGATGAAACTGCTCTGAGGGAAGGGAATACCTTTGGTGAAGGTAGCTTGGGGAGGTGTTGCAGGAGGCAGTGTGACCTAGGAGTTGGAAAGTACGATGCGAGAAGCGTATCCAGAACTATTTCCATCAGGTAATTTTCGAGGACGAAAATAATTAAAGTGGGGGAGAGTTGTAACCCCCTTTTTAATTATTTAGTCATTTTATTATTATTTTAATTATTATATATTGGTGTGCCCTTTTGGTGGGGATTGTGTTTGATGATGATTGGTGGGTGTCCCTGATATGGGAGGATTATTGGTGATGTTTTGGTGTGGATATAATAATATAATAAATAGTAGTAATATGGTGGTATTATTATTATTATTTTATTATTATTATTAGTAGTAGTAATATTATTAATATGGAGAATATAATATTATTATTAATATGGTTATTATATTATTATAATTATTGGTGAGATAATAATATTGTTATTATTATTATGGTTACTATTGTTAATATTTAGTAATATTTTATTTTATTATTATTATTAGTTGGGATTGGAAATAAAAAGGAAAATAGAAGTTGAAAGGGTTAGGAAGATACGATAGAAAAGAGAGAAGAGAGAAATATACGATAGAAGTGAGAAGAGCGAAGGAAGAGAGCGAAGAACGGAGAAGAAGGCAGAGGGTCAGAATTGGCCAACCTTGGAGGATTCCTTCACCGATTAAATCAATTATCCAGGTAAGGGGGGAGAAACTGATTGGGATTGGTATAATGCATGAAATTGGGTAGAGGGGATTCCTTAACCCCGTAGGAATTTGATGATTATGATTGATATATGATATTATGTCTGTGTTTATGAATGTTGCTGTGATTGAAGAGTTTTGTGCATACATTTTATGATGATTGTGGGATTCTGTGTAATTCCTGTAATATTAGTGATGAACACGAATTTATGACATTATGCCTGTTGCTGTTATTGTTGATGGTGATGAAATTCGTACATTGTTACGATGTTGGTGAGTTCCTGTATAACCTCTGGTGTTTGGATAATGACCATGAGTATTGGTGAGATTTTGTGTAACCTTTGTGGCTTGGGTAATGACCATGATATGGGTTCTGAGATATAGTTTAAGGAACAATTGATTAGAGTAGAGTGTGATAATTGTTGCTGATACTGATAGAGTGGTGTATTTGCTGTTATGAGATTGGTGAAATCCGGCATAATTTCCGTAGTAATAGCGATGAGTATGAAATAGGTTCCGAGAGGACAAGAGATAGAAGTGGAGAAATAGGCTTGAATTTGAGCAAGATAATAGTTCCAGGAAGTAAGGGTGGGTTTTCTTATGATCATGGGGATTGTGTGATAGTGTATGATGGGTAGGATCACATTTAGGATAGAAACCCCTAAATTTCATGGTTTTGAAAAGTATGGTTATATGATATATGATGATATGATCTTTAAAAATATATTGTATGTTGTTATAATTGTCATATTATGGTAGAATTTCGAATTCTGAAACCGGGTCTTTTTACGGAATTGAAATCGGAGGTCCGGAAGGCCTCCAACGGTGGAAAACACAGAATTTTCTGCATTCTGCGCTGTTTGCGTCGACTCAAAGCTGTATATTGGTGAATTTTCTGTTTTAACGATTTTGGCCATAACTTTTGATCCGTAAGTCGGATTTAGTCCCCGTTCGAAGCGTTGGAAAGCTCTTGAATAGATCTATAACATGGTATAAATAATATAGTTATTTGCCAAATATTTTTATATCCAATATTTTTGGGGAGTCATTGTTTAATTAAATAGTAACTAAACCATGGATCGATTGAAATGATTTATTAATTATTTACTTGAGTTTAATTGTTGTGCACTTAGTGTGCTTGTGTTTATTGGTGGTGTAATATATATAATGTGTGGTGATGTGATCAGGAGTATCGTGTGCACTTAGTGTGCTTGAGTTTGTTTGTCGTGCATTGTTGTCGTGCATTGGTGTCGTACAAATCATGGTGTTTGGTGGGATGAATCATTGCTCAGGAGGAGTGTATGTGATTCATCCGTACTCCTTTGTGGAGAATGGTGGGGATATATCATATCTCAGTAGGAGCGTAAGTGATCTGTTGGGGATAGATCATATCTTAGTAGGAGCGTAAGTGATCTGTCGGGGATAGATCATATCTCAGTAGGAGCGTAAGTGATATGTCCAGGGTTCGATTGAATGAACCAATGAGTCGGTACCGCATGCTTGATGTTGAGTTTCATATTTGCATTATAATATGTTATATTGTAATTTGAACAGTAGGTTCGATGATTGGTGTTGTGGGGTGAATATTGGTGTGTTTTACTACCTTATTTGCATGCATTAAATTACCAATATATTTTAATCATATTTTCTCACCCCTTTGTTGTTGTTGTGGTCTGTGCTTCTCCGGAAGTACAGATAATCCAGGTACTTAGATAACTTGGATTATGGTGTGCCAGTCGAGTCTAGGATGCTCTGATACGTAGCACGGGACTTGGGTGTTTTTAGTTGCCTTCTGTTGAACTTGTATTTTATTTCCTGTGAACGTATCAAAAACTTTGTTGGATTTTACTATTTTGTTATTTTTCGCTGTATTTTGGAGAAAACCTTTTTATAAGGAAATGTTGGTTTTGCTATGTGATATCCCACTTGGGAAGAAATACTCTGATGTATATTTATAATGTTTATTATTTTAATTGTTTTGGGAAGTGGGGTGTTACACTCAGCATCCGCAGGTAAAAGAATCAACCGATTCACAATCTGAAGGAAAACTCCACTGGGGAAAAGAGGGACTTAAACAAGCACACTTTGATGGGGAGAACAAGATAAGATGAACATACCTATCAAGGATTCTTTGCTGGGGTCTGGATACCACACAGGCTCAAGAAATACACCATTATCTGTTGGAGAAATATCTGGCCACAAGAAGTAACAACCTGGCTTATGCTTCAAATGCATATGTTTGAATATGGCGTAATGCTCCATACAAAATGGAAATGCTACGCGTTTGGGAGGATGCTATGCAAAAATGAAAATGTAAAGGAACACCACCGCCGAAAGGGTGCCGAAATAAACGGCAAGCAAACTCGTGCTGGGGAACGCCCTGGACGACCTCCTGGAAATGAACTCTTATAGGGGAACAAACCCACTCTATTGAGGAAAACGCCCTAGATGGTCTTCTAGAAAAACTCTCCTAGGGAAAATACTGATCTGCCAGGGATAGCTCCACTCTATTGGGAAGAATTCCACTCTGCTGGGAATTAGGAATAAGATTAGTTGGTAAACTATCCCAAAAATTCTTGCTCTGAAGAATACCAATATCCACTGAATTTTGATGCGGAAAATGCCCTGAATGGCCTTCCAGAATAACACTCTTCTGGGGACAATCCCAATCTGCGTGGAATAAAATCCACTCTACTGAGGATAAAATCCGCTCTGCCGGGGATTGAGAAAAACACACAATGGGAAATCATCCCGACATCTCACTATGAAGAACACCAATAACTACTGGATTATGCTGCGGAGAACGAATTCACTAGAGAATACTCATCGAGAGAATCAACATCAACCTCTGCCTGGGGAAATGAGAATAAGACTCAACGAGGGAACCAACATTGACCTCTGCTTGGGAAATTGAGTCCATGACTTAGACTCTATGGGGAAACACCACTAAATGTTTCCCACTGTTGGGGGAATAATCCCAAATCCACTTGCTAAAGGATAGACGCACCGCTGCCGGGGAAATTTGATCTCAACCTGCTGGGGATAACCTCAATCTCAGCCTGCTGGGGATAAGTACACTCTATCGCTGACGGGATACTTCCGATCTGACATCTTAACCTTTTGGGGATATGGACATATCTTTGTCAGGGATACCCTTCTGAAATAATTCTTAATTGTAAGAGCCCTGCAAATGACAAACAAACAATGTGTCCTGTATGCAATAAAGGCTATTTCGGTCATCGTCCATGACATCATCCAAGCAAATCAATGTTTCAATCATAATTAGCAAAGCCCCACAAGTTTATGTATGCAATTTTTTTATCAAAACATCAGGCATCTTTTGCAAACAAAACAGTAAAAAGCAACAACAGGAATATAAATCTTTTTGTGGAAAATATACTCGTTGATTGAAATGGCCTGTAAATAGGCAAATTTACATCAGATGCAACTCCTGAAAAGAGAAAGTTGCACAAAAGTACAGAAATGCAAAAGATATATAAATGCCGACAATGTGGTATAGACAACCACCATGTGTCGATTCGACTATGACTCACATGACTTTGATGCTTCACCAATGCTTCACTTTCTGAAGAGACTGACTGATCAACCCTCGGGTCCTCCCAGGATCCAACTGTGCTCAGGGGTCGGACACAGACCACAATCATTTTCTTTTCAATCCCTAACTTTTTCCTGAATCGCCCTTGCGGGTTTTCAATTCACTGGGATACCCATTTTTGCCAAAGTCGCCTTTTCAGGTTTTCAACTTTGCGAGTTTACATATTTTTCCCTTTTATCCCCAATTTTTGCCCGAACCCATTCTTTTTATGGTTCGCCGGGATGCCCCATTTTTTCCTGGATTTTCTTTTTTCTTTCAAGCGGGTCTATTTTAAGCAAAGTATTTTCTGACTGTGTCTGCATTCACAGGGGATATAAAATATTCACCGTCCATAGTTGAGAGTAATAAGGCTCCTCCGGAGAAGACTTTCCTTACCACATATGGACCTTCATAGTTGGGAGTCCATTTGTCCCTATCTGTTTGCAGAGGGAGAATCCTCTTCAGCACTAAATCACATGCCTGAAAACTTCGAGGGCGTACCTTCTGATTGAAAGCCTTCTTCATTCTGCTCTGACATAGCCGACCGTGAGCAATAACTACCAATCTCTTCTCATCAATCAGACTAAGTTGATTCAACCTAGCCTTCACCCATTCTGCCTCATCCAGTTTCACATCAACCAACACCCTCAGGGAAGGAATCTCGACTTCTAATGGCAGGACATCATCCATACCATATACCAACGAGAAAGGAGTTGCCCCAGTCGATGTACGCACCGAAGTACGATATCCATGTAAAGCAAAGGGAAACATCTCGTGCTAATCCTTGTAATTTACCACCATATTCTGTACAATCTTCTTGATGTTCTTATTGGCTGCCTCGACAACACCATTCATTTTCGGGATGCATGGAGAAGAGTTGTGGTGTTCAATCTTGAAACTCTGGCACACTTCCTTCATCATCTTGTTGTTCAAATTCGAACCATTCTCAGTAATGATTCGTTCGGGCAGTCCATAACGGCAAATGATGTCCTTCTTGATAAAGCGAGCCACTAATTGTCTGGTTACGTTGGAAAAAGAAGCCGCTTCTACCCACTTGGTGAAATAATCGATTTCCACCAAGATAAAGCGATGCCCATTGGAGGCGGTCAGATCAATCTTACCAATTATATCAATGCCCCATATAGAAAAGGGCCAAGGAGATGCCAAGACATTCAGAGGACTCGGCGACACATGCATTTTATCAATATAAATCTGGCATTTATGGCACTTTCTGGCGTACTTGAAACAATCAGATTCCATAGTCATCCAGTAGTAACCTGCTCTCAACAATTTCCTGGACATGGCATGTCCGCCAGCGTGTGTTCCGAAGGAACCTTCATGGACTTCTTCCATTAGCAAGCTTGCTTCATTTTCGTCCACACACTGTAACAATACCAAGTCGAAGTTTCTTCGGTATAACACACCTTCCTTGTTCAAGTAGAAATTTCCCGCCAACCTTCTCAGAGTCTTCTTATCCCGGCTCGATGCCTCAGACGGATACTCTTGATTCTTGAGAAAATTTTTGATATCAAAATACCAAGGTTTCCCATCTGATGCTTCCTCTACTGTGAATATGAATACCGGCCTGTAGAGGCGCATGATGGTGATCATTGGAGCTTCATTCCAATAGTTCACTTTATACATCAATGATAAGGTTGCCAAAGCATCTGCCATCTGGTTCTCGGCCCTCGGCACGTGATGAAACTCCACTCTATCAAAGAAAGGCAGCAATCTCCTTGCATAATTCATGTAAGGTATCAGATTGGGCTGACGAGTTTCTCACTCTCCTTTAATCTGGTTGACGACTAAAGCTGAATCACCATATATAACAAGGATCTTGATTCTTAAATCAATGGCTTCTTCAATACCCATGATGCACGCTTCATACTCAGCTTCGTTATTGGTGTAGGAAAACGTTAACCGGGCGGTAAATGGTATGTGGGAACCGTGAGGCGTTGTAATGATTGCCCCAATTCCATTGCCGTATGATTTAACAACACCGTCGAAAACCATCTTCCATTGGGAGCCTATTTCGGGACCTTCGTCAGGTAGTGTCTCATCACAATATTTCATCTTCAGAAACATTATGTCCTCATCAGGAAACTTAAACTTCATCGGTTGATAATCTTCAATCGGCTGCTCTGCGAGATATTCTGACAAAACACTTCCCTTAATGGCTTTTTAGGAAACATACTGAATATCGTATTCTGTCATAACCATCTGCCACCTTGCAATTCTTCCCGAAAGTGCCTGCTTTTCGAAAACGTACTTGATTGGATCCATCTTCGAAATTAACATGGTTGTGTGATTCAACATGGTCTGCCTCAGGCGTTTGGCTGCCCAAGCAAGCATGCAACATGTTTTCTCTAGCATTGAGTATCTGGACTCACATTCTGTGAACTTCTTACTCAAGTAATAGATAGCATTCTCTTTTCTACCCGTCTCATCGTGTTGACCGAGTACACAACCCATTGAGTTCTCAAGAACCGTCAAGTACATGATCAAAGGTCTCCCTGCCACTGGAGGCATCAGTATCGGAGGTTCCTGTAAATACTCTTTTGTCCTTTCAAATGCCCTTTAACAATTTTCATTCCAAACAACCGCCTGGTCTTTCTTCAACAATTTGAATATTGGTTCATAGGTGGCTGTAAGGTGAGATATGAACCTTGCAATATAGTTCAATCTCCCTAGAAAACCACGAACCTCTTTCTTTGTTTTTGGTGCTGGCATTTCTTGTTTTGCTTTTATCTTTGTAGGATCTACCTCGATTCCTCTTTCACTAACGATAAACCCTAATAGCTTTCCTGACCTTATCCCGAAGGTTCACTTATTTAGATTCAACCTAAATCTGAATTTCCTCAACCTTTCAAACAACTTCAAAAGATTAACCAGATGTTCTTCCTCCGTCTGTGACTTTGCGATCATGTCATCCACATAAACCTCGATCTCGTGATGAATCATATCATGAAAGAGAGTCACCATCGCCCGCTGATAAGTTGCCCCTGCATTTTTCAATCCAAAAGGCATAACTTTATAGCAAAAAGTCCCTCACAACGTGATAAAGGTAGTCTTCTCCATTTCTTCTAGGGCCATCTTAATTTGGTTGTACCCAGAGAAGCCATCCATGAAGGAAAAAACAGAATGCTGAGCAGTATTATCAACTAACACATCAATGTGGGGGAGCGGGAAATCATCTTTTGGGCTCGCTCTGTTCAGATCTCTGTAATCAACACACATACTGACCTTTCCATCCTTCTTAGGTACAGGCACAATGTTAGCAATCCACGGAGGATAGTTTGTAACAGCAAGAAAACCGGCGTCCAATTGCTTTTGGACCTCTTCCTTAATCATAACCGCCATGTCCGGTCTGGTTCTTCTCAGCTTCTATTTGACTGGCGAATACTCTTCTCGAAGAGGTAAACGATGCACCACTATATTTGTATCCAAACCTGGCATATCCTTGTACGACTAACCGAAGACGTCTCTATACTCCCGGAGCATTTCTACCAGTCTTCTCTTGATATCGTCTTCTAAAGCAGCCCCAATTCTGACCTCTTTTCTGTCCTCTTTGGTGCCCAAATTGACAACTTCAATTTATTTTTAGTGAGGCAGAATGACCTTCTCTTCTTGTCTCAACAGTCTGGCAAGCTCTTCAGGCAGGTCGTCTTCTTCATCAATCTCTTCTTCAACTTGAAAAATGGGACTGTCAAAATCATACCAAGTCATAGTCGAATCTGAATCGGTGGCATCTGAGATGTGCAACCTGCATGATTGATGTTTATGCTTAAAATGATATGCAAACAAACACATTGCCATTTTATTGTCAAAAACAAAAGAAGAAAAAAAGGGATCACAACATTTGAATGCAAACAAAATGCCTTTCATTAATGATAAAAACAGAGTTCAAACATAAACAAATAAGGGCCCTACAAAGGAAAACCACTACGTCCCGGGCAGAACACATGGCCACACATAATCAAAACAAAGAAATTACTCTTCAAAGGTAACTTAAACGACTTCCTCGACAGTACAACTGCACAAGCTTTAACCAAGAACACACGGCTGAATCCAAGCGTCCATATCACAGTCGCCGTCTGCTTCGTCCTCTCCCACAACATTGATCCTGTCAAAAATGACCCCACCGCTAGTGAACAACACTGGCCCTCTGTACCTTGGAGCACTCTGCAAGGAGGAAGATGGGTTGTATCCCATACCAAATTTGTCTTGCTTATTAGGAATGCTGAGAACTTGACCCCACCTTTGGGACGAACCAGACTCTACCACCGCACGGGCTTCTCTGAAAGAAGACATTGAAATTTCCGGAGCTCTGTCTTCAACATGAGGCTTTTCCTTAATCTTAACAGCTTCGAACGCTTGACACAAGGTTTCGTGGATCTCTCCATCCACCTCTACATATTTAAAGGATGACAGGTGACTTACCATGATATCCTTTTCACTGCACACCGTGACAATCCTTCCTTCAACCATGTACTTCAGCTTCTGATGCAAGGTTGAAGTAACTGCTCCTGCAGAATGAATCCATGGTCGACCAAGTAAACAACTGTACGCCGGCTGAATGTCCATAATGTAGAAAACAACATTAAAAATTTCCAGACCCACTTGAATAGGGAGAGTAACTTCACCGAACACCGATCTTCTCGTCCCATCAAAGTCTCTCACTACCAGATCGCTGGGAGTGTAAATCATACCTTGGGTATCTAATTTCATCAAAGCTTTCTTGGGAAACACATTAAGTGATGACCTAGTATCAACCAATACGTGCGACAGAACAACCCCCCTATACTTAATGGATATGTGCAGGGCATGGTTATGATTTCATCCCGCGGGAGTCAAATTTAGATTTGTGAACCCCAAGCCATTGCTGGCATTAACATGGTCTACAACCCCCTCAAGCTAATTATGTTTCTTCCTGCGGCACGTAGGCTGTGTTCAGAATTCTCAACAATGCGTTCTTGTGTGCCTCTGAGCACAACAACAAAGATAAAATCGAGATCTTCGAGGGAGTTTGTTGTAGATGATCCATAATTTTGTAGTCACTCTTGCGGATAAGTCGCATAAATTCCTCTGCATCTATGATTAAAGAGTCTTGCTCTCTTTGTTGCGAGCTCTCTTCCGCTACAGCCTTACCCTTTCCCTTATCAGTCCTTTCCACATTAACCTCTGGAGGGGAGAAAAATCTACCACTTCTGGTTAAACTTCCGACCCCAATAATATTATCCACAGACGAACTTTCGGATGGCACTCCCACCAATTCTTGCTTTTTTCCATTACAAAATACCTCTGCTCCATAATTCCAAGGGATGGACTTGGTAATTTTGTAAGGTATTGGTCCGACTTTAGTGATGATCACTGGTGCTGGCCTTGGATGCACTAAAATATTTATTGTTCTGTACAAGATTGAAATCGTGGCTATTTCATCCCGCCCACTATTAATCTCTTTCACATCTTCCTCTCCTTCTGTTCTATCAAACTGCAAAATACCCTCATTCATCAAACCTTGAATGTGGTTTCTTAGATCAACACAAACTTCTGGATGCACGACACATCCTTCACAACCTTCCCCACAACCAAGAAACACACCTCTTTTCAACAGTCTGTTTTTACAAAACTTAACGTCGTCTTCAGCTCTGCGACGTTAGTTACCAGATTCAACTTCTAACCCTTAACAATGGCATTAACTCCGGCTGCCCCATGATTTGGCATTGGGTTTTGAACCACATTTAGAGTCTCATTGGTAAATTTAATTGCTTTGGTGTCAAGAAGGTCTTGCACCTTGTGCTTAAAAGCCTTGCAATTGTCTATGTTGTGGCCTGGAGCGTGCGAATGAAAGTCGCACCTGGCATTGGCATCATAGCCTGGAGGTGGCACACCTGTAAGAGGTGCCAACATTCTCTTTTGGATAAGCTGTAGTTGAAGCAAATGTTGTAGAAGTTGAGAATACGGCATAGGCGGTGTATCAAACTGCCTATTAAATGTTCTTCCTCGGTCCTGAAACCGGCGCCGTGCATAATTTTGTTGTTGTTGAGGTGCCGCTGTAATGCTTATGCTGGCAACCTGTGGCTGTTGTTGAGACTGAAATTGCTGTTGATGTAGAGCTATGTTTCTGCTCCTGTTTCTATAGTCTATAACTGCATTTGTATCACCTTCTCTTTTCTTAGAATTACCGAACGTCTTCCTTCCTCCATCTGATGTGGATCCTTCTCCGCTCTAAATCTTACCCAACTTGATTCTGTTCTCTACCCTCTCACCGGTTATAATCAAATCATAAAAACTACCATACATATTTCCAATCAACTTCTCATAATAAATTCCTAGCAATGTTGCCACGAACATATCAATCAACTCCCTCTCCACCATCAGAGGCTGAACTCTGGCCGCTAGTTCACGCCACCTTTGGGCATACTCTTTAAACCCGTCATTGTTCCACTGAGACAAATTCTGCAACTGAACTCGGTTCGGCACCAGGTCACTATTATACTGATAATGATGGACGAAAGTTTCTCCAAGATCCCTCCAACTTCTAATATGAGTCCCCTATAGGCCCATATACCATTCTAGTGAAGGTCCTGACAAGCTATCTTAGAAAAAGTGCATCAGTAACTTCTCATCATCTGAGTAGGCAGACATTTTCCGATAATATGATCTGAGATGTACTCTGGGACAGGTTTCCCCTTTGTACTTATCAAAGTATGGAACCTTGAACTTGGACAGAATCTTCACCCCTGGAATCAACCCCAAGGTTTACATGTCAAGCCCTAGAGATTTCTGATTTTTGAGATTCCTCATCTTTTCCTCAATCATTTTAAACATTTTATCTGCATCAGTCTGAAGGCCTACGCCCAAGTCTCCCATCGAGAAAATATCATCTTATTCATCCTCCTCCCACTGAGGATCCGCTGCCCCATGTGCAATGCCCGCTGCACCTGGTATATGAACTCCCGGTTGGTGACCTCCTCCCGGAGGGATAACAACAGTAGTAATAGCATTAGCCTGAGGCGTGTTACCATAAGCCGAGGGAGGAATAGCAGTGGTCCCTCCATGAAAGACCCCATTACCATCCACCCTTGTAATTATAGGCTGGAGTAGTGTTATGAGCTACTCTTGACCATTGCAACCCCTTGCATGAGATCCATGAACTGAGCCATACGATCCCTGAACTCCTGCAACTCTAGCTGTATCTGATCCATAGCTCGTTGTTGATTCCCTCTGGTCGAGTATCTGTGAAGCGTCTGGTCCAATATTCTAAAAACTGCTGGAAGAAAACCACAAAGAGATAAGGTTAACGGGCCCAAGAACACCTGCGATTCAACATGATAGTGATAATGCAAATGCAAGCATGCAATTATGATTCAGGGAAATTCTCCCCTTGATTCTAGTTCCACACACGAACAAGAAATAGACGAAGCCACAAATGAAGCCACCAAACCCTTCCCATAAATAAAATGAGAGCAAAAGTCAGCGTACATAGCATTCAGGAATACGACAGGATCATCAATATAACCTCATCCAACAAGCCTGGTGATGGTCTGAATATAAGATAACTACAACAAAAGAGTAGAAGAACAAAGAGAAAACTGCATCAAGTAACTCTCCCTTCAGCCACGGTAGCGAGTCTAAAACTCCTCTAACAACGCCTTTGTATCCGGATGCTCAGGCCTTGCAAACAACGCCTGAATGAGCAACTCCCTTCTGCTGATAACCTCTTTCAAGTCCTGAGCATAATCCTCCCAAGCACCTTCTTCGAAAGCATCTTTGAGTCTTGGTTTCTTCAGTTATGCTCTTATCTTGTATTCTTCCAATGTTGCCAGAGCTTCTCGTAGCTTGCGATTCACTTCATACTGACGAGATGATTCCCCTGAAGCTTTTTCATATTTAATCTTGAGCTGAGTCTTCAACTTATCAATCTGCTGATGAAGCTCATCCTCTCTTCCCCTATTGGCAATTAGAGCAGCATTCCACTGATTGTTGAATTTGGATATCTCCAAGCGCGCTCTTTCCAACTCTTTTTTCTTGTCCTTAAGGATATTGCTAGCACTCTTTAGACCTTGACCTACTCATTCTCGGGCTTGAATCTCTTCAATCAGTTCTCTCCCCATCTTGTTCAAGATTTCATTCTTCATCTCGGACAAATAGGTTGCTTCATTCTTTTCGCTTCTCAGCTAAATAACCTCCTTTTCCAGCTCTTCATTCGCTTTGCGTAACTCTTCTTTCTCAGCCTACAACTTATTATACTTCTGTATATCAACTGTTGTTGGTTCTTCATCTACCAAAGGATATAAAGGCTCTCTGACCGGGAATGGTAACAGTACCCTTTCAATCCTCTCCTGGATCCACTCAACATATAGTCCATAGGCTCTATAGTTACCTTTACCCAAAGAAGATTTTCCTCTCTGGTGGATTCTTCCCCAAGCTTTTTCCAATCTGGCCAAAGTCTCACTGTCAACTGATCCTGTGAAATACAGAGATTCCTATATTTCCTCCTCCCTCAGGGGTCCTTTCAAAGCGTAGCCAAATTTCCTGATTGCAAGAGCAGGGTTGTAGTTGATGCCACCCTTCCTTCCTATCAGAGGGACATTGGGAAAGTTCCCACAGCTGTAGATAATCTCCTTGCCAAGAAGGTCTCTGTTGAACCAAACAATATTCTCCGACGTCAAACCCATGATTCTCCCCGACCAATCAATTGTGTCTGAGGTGTCAACAAAAGGTCCAACCTTAGGAAGATGATCAACAAACCATCTGTAGAGAAGTGGCGCACAACAAGAGAAATTCTTCCCTTTTCTGTTCTCATTCTTGTAGTGCACAGAATGGTATACATCCCCCAAGAGAGCAGGCACAGGAATTCGGGAAGCGAAAATATGGAAGGCGTCCAAATCAACAAAGTCTGGGATATTAGGGAACAAAACTAGGCCATAAATGTAGAGCGCCAAAATTGCATTGAAAACCACCCAACAACCCTCTTTAGCAAAGTGTTGGGTTCTACTCACCAAGAACGACAGTGGAAAACCAGGGACTCCATTTCTCCACACCATCTTACCATCTAACTCAGAGATACCCAGATGAGGAGCATTAGCCAGCTTCGTCATGTTAGGTTCTGCTTCAGAGTGGAAGAAAGACATCTACTCCTGGACCGGAACTCCTGTCAACAGAGCAAACTCTTCCAAAGTTGGAATTAAGAAATAGCCAGGGAAGGTGAAGCAACGCAACTGAGGATCATAAAACTGCAGCAGGGTATGGATACCTCCTAACTCATATCTTGAGATTTTGCAGACATAGCTATGAATCTTCCCATAATCCTTCCTGAAGTCTCCCATAACACCATGATCAGCAACAGAAGTGAGACTAAGAAAATGCTCTATCTCCGGCGTCGGGCACTTGTAGACGACAGTCCTCTTCAAACCAGGTTCCATGCTAACGGTGGATGGGTTTACTAGAATCAAAGGGAAGATGAACACCTGAAATCATAAATACATACAAATGTTAAAATGCAAATGAAAATGCAGATGCAAACAGGGGATCAAGACTGCTGTGCTGCTGACTGAGATGAACTACAATTCTGCCTCGGCGAGAAAATACAGAACATCAGAATACTGAAGCAATAGGAACCCACATTATCAAAGGTCAAAGGTCTGCATTGACGAGAAATCTGAGTTGGTTGGAGGTCAATTTTCCTGCTTAACCCTCCCACTCACAAGTATGGACCTAATCACTGATAAGATTCGGCATCCTATATGGTCGTCAATGTCATAGACTCTCGAGAAACAATGATACGTTCACCACAGTAATGCTATGTATATACTCAAGCCTGGGTATTGGGCTTATCTCTTAATGGAACACCCACCCAACAACACAATAGCAAATAATAACAATAACAAAGTGCGGGAAATAAAATGCTAATGCAATATTGTACAGATACAACACATATGCACACAAATATACACACCCATAAACATAAATAAACAAGTGCTAGGATTGACTCGCATAGGGAACCAGAGTCCCCAGCAAAGTCGCCAACTATCACATACTACGAAAAATGGAAGCCGACAAACAGACAGAAGAGTCGCCACCGAACGTTATTTATCCCAGAGAGAGGGAAAGGAAACGATCAAAGAAAACCTAAGAGAAAGGGAAAGACAAGGTCATCTCAACCAAATCTAGGATTCGGGAGTCGTTTACGTAAGGGGAAGGTATGAGCACCCCTCACGTCTGTTGTACTCAACTGGATCCATGCTTGTTGTCTAATCTATGGGTGAAAACTATCTAAAAGCTACTGCTAAATAGGGGTGAAGAGAAAGAAGAGACTCGATAGGATATCGCCGCCCTATGCCTATGTGTTCCCTCGTGCAATGGGAAAGTCAGAGTCAACGTAGTTCGGGAAACTACGGGTGAAGGGGGGATGGTTGCTCGCCAAGACATTGCTGTCTTATGCCTACGTATCCTCATCTGGTATGAGAAATCAGAGCAAACGTAGTTCGGGAAACCTAAACCACTGGTTGGTTCAAGTGTTTTTTATGAGTAATGTTACGTTTCAATTCCAGTAGTTAGGGACAATGTCTGTTTGCAGTAGAACGGAAATGTAACATACTCTTTCTAAAAATTAGGTTTGAAATAATCCCGAAGGATGAAAAGGTTTGAATTTTTTTGTGTTTTTTAGAAGAAGTGAATTGAGTTAGTTTGTAACTCATGTTGCACTAAAGACTATGACATAAGAGCGAATGTGTCGCATATCGCCCAAAGCGCATACGCTAAACACTCTAGATAATGTAAGAAGAGCCCCCCTCCCCCCCACTTATCATTCCTCATGTACTTAAGGCTCGTAGCGTACAACACTTGTTATCCTTTATTAAGTGTCTTAAGAAGATTCTGAGATGAGAGAGAAGACACAAGACTCTAAATGGAACTGATAAACCCTAATTTTGTTATGCAAGATGGTCCTAAAGTTGGGATTAAAAAGGGAATTACCTAATGTTATCATGCAAAGGATTGAAAACCTAATGTCTCTCCTACTCCCATCATAAACAGAGGGACTGGGAATCCTAAGGGATCATGGAAAAAAGCACAAGTAAACACCAAATATAATCAATCACATATGAAAAGACATATGAAATGCAAACACAAATACAAACATGAAAAGGGGCAACAAGACCAACATAAGTCACAAAGATGGAAGACTTAAACAAGTCAAAAGAATATGAGATGAAATGGGAGAAGTAAACTCCTACAACCAAGTACCATCAATCATCAAGAAGCAAAGGTGCTACACAAAGAGCACACAAAGGATGCATAACCAAAGAAGTGAGGGAGGAAAGAGTGTGGAGCAGCCACCACATCTTAATCAACTCAACCAAACACTTAGTTAAAGGCCATGTAAAGAAATGCAACACAACAATGCAAAAGGAGTGCAAGTGTTCATGGCAAAACTTCAAAGTGAAACCACATCACCAAAGCATCATGAACAAACATCAAAACCACTAAGGGCAGAAGTGAAACACAAATGGTATACCTAAAATTCAAGATCAAAATGGAAGGCAAGCACAAGAATGATCAAGTTCAATTAGAGGACCAAAGTCCATCTAAACATCTCACACTTCAAACAAGTGGAAAGACAATATCAAAACATAACTTGTTGCATAAGGTACACATGCAATTGACCTCTAAACATGCAAGGCAGCACCTCAAGCATGTTAACAAAATCTAACAAGGCTTAAAGAGGTGCTCAAGGGATCACTCATGATCATATCCCAAAAATAGGTCAAGAAAGGATGTGTACACATGATCAAAACATCTTGAATTTGAAATATCCACAAAAATAGAAGAAGACTCCAATAAATTCCAAATAAAATACCCAAAGCAATTTCAATCAAGCATAAGTCAGTGTGCAAAAACTTAAAGCAAGAAACAATTCAAAACATCACCAACTAGGTCAAATAATGCAACATGTCCAACTTGTCGAGCAAGCATCAAGGGTCCACAAAAAGCCAATGAGAAACAAATGGAAAATGAACATTAATACCTCAAACCTGCCCTCAAATATCCCTCAATCAATCACCTAAGTGTGAGAGGAAATTTGGTCCTTGGGGGTTTTCAAATGAGGGTCAATGATCAAGTTCAATTAAAGGTGTAAACCACAAAACACCTCTAATCATAAATTCAATTAAAAACATTAAAAATAATAGAAAAATAAAATAAAAATGTTGAAAAATAACTTAACACATTGAAAAGTCAGAAAAGAATTTTTTGGGATTTTTGTGACATATAAAACTATTTTAAAATGAATTAAAATGAATTAAAATGAAATAGAAAATAAAAGGAAATAAACAAGGAAACTGAGGTGTATGAGTAAAACAAATTGCACTGTGTTCATGTTATGCGCAATTGGGCCTCCAAAAGTGGAGGTGTGGAAATCAAATTCACTAAGCCCATCACCATCAGAAACCAGCTTTCAAATGAAACGATGTGTTTCATTAATACACATCAGATTCAAACATGACATGCGAGCAAGTCAAAGGCCAAAACACCAGCCACCTCTGCTCAAGCCTGGACGCCGGAGCCCTAGCTCAAGTTGTCTTCTTAGGCGAGCTTCACCGGAGCAAATAAAAAATCATGATAAAAATTGAAACTCTTGGCATGGTTTTGAAGCAAATTTCACGTAGAACTCAAATATAAACTTAGACTTTGAAAAAGGTTCTTGGAGCTAAGAGAAAACAGGCCACGAAGATTTTGTGCACAAACTGAAACTCAAGCAAACAGTCATGAAAATGATCCAAACATGGACTACTTGATGTAGGGCTTCAGATGCACCAGTTATGAGCCTAATTAAGTGCCTAGAATGGGAGATTTAAAGTGTGAAAAATTACCTAACGAAGCTGCTCCGTTGGCCCTTCAAACTTGATGCAAGCTTCACTATGATGCTCTCAATCTCTTCCTTGTGTCAGTGTGATGATGAAATGAGCAATGGATTGAAGAAAATCTCAAGGAGATGACCAATTCGAAAAAGGGAAAGTTTGGTGTATTTTTGAGTGAAACTCTTATCTCTGCTCAGCTCCCTCTATTCTCATCATTAGGGTTTTCTTTCTCAACTTATATATGATGGGTTTATAATACTCATGCAGGCCCATAATGGCTGATTCAAGTGATTTCCAAAATTTGCCAAAAAATTCACCTTAAGCATACACACGGGTTAGAGCTCTTGTACCTCTCTCTTGGGTCAGTAAATGAACCTTTTGGGTGTGTGGAAATGAATCATTATGGTTTTGGTCATTAGGAATGAGTGGACACCAAGTTTTGAACCATTACCTCTTATGGCATGAAATTTGAAAAATGGCATGTAAAGTGTACTAATGTTAGTTCACTTTGGGTAATCTCTAGCAAGACCAATATGTGATGATGATGTGGTGTGAAAAATTAAAAAAAAAACCAATTCATTTGATGACTTGTAATGGAAGGAATTCAAATCATGTTCAAAAATCAACTTTTTAAGCTCATCATGATTCAAATGATCACATAAATCATCAAACATCATGGATTTTGAGTTCAAGAGGATGTTAAGGCAATGTGACTGATATTCTAAAATATACTGTTTATTTGACTCGACTTTGCGCACGTTATCTAGTATTTTATTTCCATTTTCTTGTATTATGCCTTTACTTTGTTTCTTTTTCAGATTTTTGTACTTTCAAGGCTACTCGAGAAGAAATGAAGAAAAATGAGCTAAAACCCTACTTTTTAAGGAAATGTACACATGGCTTCCACCATGGTGGACGCCACAAGGAGGTGGCAGGCGCCACCTTCACACGAAAGTTTCCCTCCCAAAAGGAGTTGGGGGGCATTCTAGTCTTTCCCAGTAATTTCCGACCTCTATAAATAGCAGAGTTCTGATTCATTTCAAACCATCCAAGCTTAGAGAACAGAACTCAAGCTATAAATTTCACTTGTCTGTAAAGTAATAAACTTCTCACATCGAGGGGTTATTACATCGTGTAATCGAGTCTGTAATCGAGTTTGGAGCACTTGGGTAGATGTTAAACATGCCGCCATTTTATTTCCGCATTTACTTCCAGTTGTACTAGATTTTAAAGCCTCTCGTTTGAGCAGGTTTCCGTTTGTCGCCTTTATTTATCCGCCTTTTATTTGTCGTGCCTTTATTTACCTGCCTCTTATTTAGCGCTCCTCTTTTATCGCACTTTATTTATTTACCCACATTTATTTACCATGTCCGGCTAAACTTTAAAGGTCTAGGATGCGAGGATTATAGTTATAATTAGTATTCCAAATGATTGTCGATAGAATTACTTAAAGGCTATTTTAACTTTTAACACTTATTTTCTGCACTTAAAATCTGTTGGGTAAGATCGAAAGTCGTCCAACCCTTAGATAAATTTGGTTAGTGTTGAATGTTCCAAGGAAGCGAAAGTGCTTGGCTCATTCAATAAGGAATCTTTAATGTTTAAGAAAACCGATTTTAAAACTATTTTCGGACGCGTTTATGGATTTGAAGTCCGGTTCGAAAGAACCTAATTTTGTTAGAAATTCCAAGTCAAAATACTTTTCAACTAAGTCTAGAAACTATATTTCTTTAAAATAGGTTTATTAGTCCTAACGCAATGCGCACCTTCTTATATGTGAAAATAATAGGGATCAATTAGGGATAAAATTGGTTCTGAATACGTGAAAGCAACAATTCCTGTTAAATTAGTTCTTTTCACGAGTCGAAAGCATTGCTTTATAATGAATCCTATTTGTACACATCTGGAATACTACGTAGCTATATGAATTGCATCTATGCCCATTGCTTTATTATTAATTTTAATTCTGCACTTTTATTCTGCACAACCAACCCATTAGTTGACTTGCCTTAGATAAACACCATAACAATAGTACTCGATAGATTGACGTTTGGTCTCTGTGGGATTGATAATCTTTTGTATTACTTTGACGTTATTCGTGCACTTGCGAATCACCCATCAAGTTTTTGGCGCCGTTGTCGGGGACCAATTACGTCAAAATTCCGTACCTTGTTGTTTCACCTTCTAGACTAAGGCTATTCTCGCCGGTCAATGCGAAGAACTCGCAATACCGGTACCCTTATAGATCCTTTAGAGGAACCTGAATGTTACGCTCGTGCATGTATCTTATTTCATAGATTTAAGAGAGCAATGGACGAAGATCGTAACCAAAGACCCCTTAAGGATTTCGCTAAACCATCTAATGATGAACCTAGTTCTAGTATTGTGAACCCCAATATTCCTGCTCACAATTTCGAGCTAAAACCGTCCCTATTACAATTAGTACAACAAAACCAGTTCGTGGGACTCGCTACCGAGAACCCGAACCAACATTTAAAAACTTTTATTCAACTAGCTAATACTTTTAAAACCAATGGTGCTACCCCTTAGGCGATTAGGTTAAGATTATTCCCTTTTTCCCTTAGAGACAAAGCTCTCACTTGGTTAGATTCCCTTCCAGCCAATTCTATAACAACTTGGGAAGACCTTAGGAGAGTTTTTCTCGCTAGATATTTTCCCCCGAGCAAAACCGCTGTTCTTAGGAACCAAATAACCAGATTTACCTAAAACCAAGGTGAATCTCTCTTCGAAGCTTGGGAAAGATATAAAGACCTGTTCAAAATATGTCCTCACCATGGCCTGAAATCATGGCTAATCATTCATATCTTCTATAATGGACTTCATTATAACACAAAGATTGCCATAGACGCCACTGCAGGTGGCGGCCTGCTGAATTAACCTTACCCTGAAGCTTGCACTCTCATCGAGGATATAGCCCAAAACCATTGTCAATGGGGGATTGAGCGAGCAACAATGGAAAAGAAAGAAGCCCAAGGAGGAATACATGAGATAAGTTCTATAGACATGATGCAATCCAAGATGGACGCTTTAGCCTTCAAAGTCAAACATATGTACGCAAAACCAGTAGCTGCAACAGCAGTTTCAACTGAGTGTGAACTATGTGGTACTCAAGGACACCAATCGACAAATTGTAATCTGCTGAACAAAACTCACTCAGGAGAAGTCAACTACGCCCAAGGAAACCCATTTTCAAATACCTATAACCCTGGATGGAAGAATCACCCAAACTTTTCCTACAAAAACAATAACCCTATCCAAAACCCTGCACCCCTGAGACCATCTGGTTAACAAGCCCAAAGACAAAACCCGCCTATGCAAGCTGTGCAACCTAAGCTAAATCTTGAGAAAATCATGGAAGATTTCATTTCGGCTCAGACCCAACAAAACAAGGAATTCCTAAACCAGAACATTCATGTAAATGAATTGATCACCCGTTTAGGAACCAAAGTAGACCAAATAGTCACCCACAATAAGATGCTTGAAACCCATATATCTCAAATAGCTTTAAAACAAGATCCTGAGACTACACCCGGAGGACAGTTCCCTAGTCAACCCTAACAGAACCCCCGAGGGCAAGCTAATGCAATTACCTTACGAAGTGGGACCGCTTATGATGAACCGGTTAACCCAACATTAAGCGAACCCAAGACTCCTAAGGAAAGCATAGTGCCCACGAGCGAAGTAGAGGAACCAGTAGGATCTGAAAAGCAGGAGGATAAGGATAAAACCAACGAACCACCACCGCCATATAAACCTCCCATACCCTATCCGCAAAGACTAAAACAAACCAAGATCAATAACCAATACCAAAAGTTTATTAAAGTCATAGAGAAACTTCATGTGGAAATTCCTTTCACAGAAGTCGTCACCCAAATACCGTCATATGAAAAATTCCTCAAAGACATCCTTACCAATAAACGTAGACTTGACGACCTGAAAGCTTTAGAATGCAACTCCATTTCCGAGAATAAACTTTCCAAGAAAGAGAAAGATTCTAGAAATTTCTCCATACCTTGTATTTTGGGAAGTCATGTCATCAATAAAGCTTTTCTAGACTTAGGAGCCAGTGTAAGCCTTATTCCCTTAGCAGTTTTTGAAAGGTTAAAACTAGGAGAATTACAGCCTACTAAGATGTCACTTCAGTTAGCTGACAGATCCGTTAAATATCCAGTTGGCATATTGGAAGACGTCCTAGTTAGGATCGATCAGTTGTTCATCCCAACCGATTTTGTCGTCATAGACATTAAAGAAGATGATGACATTCCTATCCTTCTAGGCAGACCATTCTTATCAACCGCTGGAGCCATAATAGATGTTAAAAGAGGGAAGTTGACTTTTGAAGTAGGTGACGAGAAGATAGAATTCATTTTGTCGAAGTTTCTTATGGCACCAGTATTAGGAGACGCATGTTATGCCCTAGACATCATCGATGAATGCGTTAGAGAGCTAGAATTAGAAGAAACCATCAGACTTCCTTCAACCCTTATAATGGAAGATGATGGATTTATAGAACCCTACATCGATGATAGCCTGTACGAATGTTTATCCCTTACCCCAGATCCTATACCATGTCTAAAAAAACCCGCTTTAGAACTTAAAGAACTACCCAAGAACCTAAGATATGAATTCTTGGACGAAGAAATGAACCGTCCAGTGATAAGTCAGCGCTACCCTAAACCAAGGAGAGACAGACCAACTCTTAGTCCTCTTACGAAAATATTCCTCTACCTTAGGATATAACATCTCTAATCTTAAAGGTATAAGTCCATCTGTTTGCATGCACCAGATCTCGCTCGAGGAAGACTCAAAACCCTCTAGAGAACACCAGAGAAAAATAAACCCTATAATGAGTGATGTTGTTAAAAGGGAAGTTCTCAACTTACTAGAAGCAGGTATAATTTATCAGATCTCGGACAGTAAGTGGGTGAGCCCCGTGCATGTAGTACTTAAAAAGGGAAGCATCACGGTTGTGCAGAACGAAAAGGGTGAACATGTAGCGAAATAGATAGAAGGAGGATGGCGTATGTGTATATATTATAGGAAATTAAACAAAGCCACTAGGAAAGACCATTTTCCCTTACCTTTTATAGACCAAATGCTAGAACGTTTGGCCCGAAACTCCTATTTTTGCTACCTGGATGGGTATTCTGGATTTTTCCAAATTCCCATGCATCCAGAGGATCAAGAGAAGACTACTTTCACATGCCCTTATGGCACTTTCGCCTATAGGTGAATGCCTTTCGGTCTCTGTAACGCACCTGCTACTTTCCAACGTTGCATGATGGCGATCTTCACAAACTACCTTGATGGAATCATGGAAGCATTCATGGATTATTTCTCAGTGTACGGATTTGATTTCAACAATTGTCTCACAAACCTTGAGAAGATCCTGAAAAGATGCGTTGACGTCAACCTAGTGTTGAACTGGGAGAAATGTCACTTTATGGTCACCGAAGGTATAGTTTTAGGACATATAGTCTCCGAGAGAGGTATTGAAGTAGATAAAGCCAAAATGGAATTGATTGAAAACCTTAAACCTCCTAGCACTGTCAGAGAAGTTCGAAACTTTCTTGGACACGCTGGTTTCTATCGACGTTTTATTAAAGACTTCTCTAAAATTACCAAACCTTTAACCGGCCTCCTGATGAAAGATGTCGAGTTTAGCTTTGAAGAAAAATGATTTGAAGCATCTAACTTTCTAAAACAAGCCTTGATCTCGGCACCCATCATTCAACCTCCAGATTGGGACCAACCGTTTGAAATCACGTGTGACGCTAGCGACTATGCTGTAGGAGCTGTTCTAGGACAAAGAAAAGATAAGAAATTACATGTTATATACTATGCTAGTAGAACCCTAGATGTTGCTCAGCTTAATTACGCTACCATAAAGAAAGAGCTCCTTGTCGTAGTTTTTGCTATGGATATGTTTCGATCCTATCTGGTAGGAGCCAAAATCATAGTTTATACAGATCATGCTGCCATCCGTTACTTATTGAGCAAGAAGGATGCCAAACCTAGGTTACTTCGATGGATCCTACTGTTATAGGAGTTTGATCTGGATATTAGAGACAAGAAAGGCACGAAAAATGTAGTTGCCGACCACCTTTCTAGGCTCGATAATATCTTAAACCAGACCCACTCCCCATTAACGACGATTTTACCTATGACAGGTTAATCGCTAGGATAGAAGCCGTAGAAAGCAACCTAGAACCTTCTAAGAACCCCGAGAGATCTCTAGCAGTAAGCAACGTACCTTGGTACGCAGATTTTGTAAATTACCTAGCTGCTGATATTATACCCCATGATCTTAATTACCAGCAGAGAAAGAAGTTCTTTAGCGATGTAAGACACTTCTATTGGGATGAACCACTCCATTTTAAAAGAGGCACGAACGGTATTTTCCATCGTTGCATCCCCGAAGAAGAAGTAAGAAAGATAATAGAGCACTGCCACTCTGCACCTTATGGAGGACACTCTAGTACATCCAAAACTCACGCCAAGATTCTTAGAGCAGGCCTTTTTTGGCCAACAATGTGGTGTGACATACACACCAATATAACCAAATGTGACTGGTGTCAGCGCACTGGAAACATCTCGAGACGTGACGAAATGCCTTTAAGAAACATTCAAGAGGTGGAACTCTTTGATGTTTGGGGTATAGACTTTATGGGACCCTTTCCGTCTTCCTTAGGAAACAGGTACATCTTAGTTGCAGTCGATTACGTGTCTAAATGGATCGAGGCCATAGCCTCCCCCACCAACGACACATGAGTAGTCACTAAGCTATTTAAGAATTATATTTTCCCTAGATTCGGAACCCCCCGTCTTATTATCAGCGACAGAGGATCGCATTTCATATCAAGAATCTTCGAAAAACTTTTAAGAAAATATGGAGTTAAGCATAGGATAGCGACACCTTATCACCCACAGACTAGTGGCCAACTAGAAGTATCCAATAGGGAAATAAAACAAATTTTAGAAAAGACAGTCTCTATATCAAGAAAAGATTGGTCTCAAAAGCTGCAAGATGCGTTATGGGCTTATAGAACCGCATTCAAAACCCCGATTGGAACAACCCTTTACCAACTAGTCTATGGAAAATCTTGTTATCTCCCCTTTGAATTAGAACACAGAGCCTATTGGGCCATAAAAACCCTAAACTTTGATTATTTGACCGCTGGACAACACCGCGTCCTTGATTTACATAAACTAGAAGAACTCCGCCAATCCGCCTATGAAAATGCCATTATCTATAAAGAAAGAACCAAAGCCTGGCACGACAAGAAGATCGTAAAGAAAGGTTTTCATATAGGAGACCTTGTTCTCCTGTTTAACTATAGATTACGAATCTTTTCTGGAAAGTTCCGTTCAAGGTGTACAGGTCCCTTTACAGTTACTAAAGTTTTACAATCAGGAGCAGTCGAGATCTAGAATCAGTCATGTAGTCCATTCGTTGTGAACGGGAAAAGATTAAAACTCTATGAAGGAGGAGACATTCCCGACGATTGCTCCAGCCATTACTTGATTAATCCATCATTGCCTACTTCAGAAATATAGGTTTTGTTCGTCAAGCTAACGAAGTTAAACAAGCGTTGCATGGGAGGCAACCCATGGATTTCCTTACCCTTTATCTTTTTTATTTTATTTTTACTTCATTTTATTTTTCATTTATGTGTCAACTGACGATTTATGATGATTATGATTTCAAGTTTTCTGAGTTTTATTTTTCAGGATGCAGCAGCACGATGACATGCACGTCGCCTTCCGAGACGACAGACAAAGAGAGAAGTACTCAATTCTCCGACAACGCCCCATGGCACTGACCCAATATACGGATCAAGCTTGCATGGAGGCTCAAGGGATCGAGCCCAGCATACGACTCCTCTGTCATCAGCTCCAATGGGGCCAATATGGCAACTGTTGCACCCCAAATTTTGACCCCTTAGATTCTCATTATCATTTTAGGAGCATACTCATAAATTATCTAACCCTAACCCAGTGCAAGTTTGTCTTTGTCAAGTTACAGATGAATTAGGGTTTTGTACAGTCAAATCGAAGCTTCAGGGTTTGTGATCAATCAAAGTTTTAGGCTAATTCAATCATGAAACAAGATCAAGGATGTTATATGAGGTTAATTGAGAATCCAAGTTGAGGTTGTTACCCCAGAATCAAGAACAGTGCATTTCAGGGTACCCGATTAAGGTTTTTTCGAGAAGAAAAGTCAACTGTGGGTTGACCTTTGATTTAAAAGGTGTTCCAATGATGGGATCATGGTCCATGAAGTTCATATAGCTTAATGAATTTCATTCAATAAGTATCAAAGTCTCAGGAGGTCCAGAGTGTCAACGGGCGACTCGGTAGTCACCGATCGATCGTACGGTTGACCGAAAAGTCAACTCTTCAAATTTAAGGAATTGGAATTCAAAGTGTGAATCAAAAATGTTTCTTATGTCATTTTGCACTTGCCTATCAATTTTCATGACCATTGGATCAAGGATGAAGGAGTAATCGAAAAATCGGGAAATTAGGGTTTTGAGAGGGGCTAAACCATAACTCCTTAACCACACATCCAAATGAAGTGGTTCAAAGATCATTAGGAAGCTCTTGAAAAATCATACAAAAGTCCCCAAGAGGTCCATGATCAGAAAATGCATAGATTTGGAGTTATGATCAAATTCATTTCAAGAAGGGAAAAGGACTTAGAAAAATTTCACTTTTAAGATCATTTTTTAGCAACTTTGAGAGGCTTTTTGTCCAAGTTCCTTTGAGAATTTGAAACTCATGAAAACATGAATGTCTTGGATCTATTTGAGGGCTTTCTAAAAAGTACTAGCACATCTCAAAAGGATTTGTGAGCTGAAAGTTGTGGTTATGGCAAGTTGGTGGTTTCATACTTGAAGTCCCACATTGACAAGTTCAAAAAAATCATTCCTTTGATCAATCTGGCCTATCTCAGCTTTTGAAACATGTTTTATCTGATATGTAGAGATTTTGTAGCATGAAAATACAATGAAAATGCAGAAGGTGTGGAATTAGCCAAGCTTGCAAGTGGGTTTGCAAGTGGCTTTACAACTTGCACTTAAAATAAAAATGACAAGCATGAGGTGGAAAGACAAATCTGAACCAGCCATCAACCTATGCATTCTAGCCTGCATTTATCCACTTCAAACTCATCATGAAGCTTGACTTTGGAGCTTACCTATCAGCCAAGGAAACCTCTTGGTGGAGGTTTGATCAAAAAGGTAAATCTTTCCTTCATATGAAGGAAATCTCCAAATCTGCCCCCTCCATTCATTTGCCTATAAATAGAGGCCCTCATCACTTCATTTGAAACACAATATCCACTCTAAAAAACCAGAGAACGCTCAAGCCTTTGCCCTTGCACACTTTTCTTCAAAATTACAAAACCACATTTTCACCAAAAACCACCAAAATTTGTCATGGTACAGATGCTGCCAAAATCATTTCTCCACACTCAAACTCCCCAACAATCATCCACACAATCTATAAATATGATATAGAAGGTGTCTAAGACCTTATACCACTCAAAAAACCTCACCATTCAAAAAGTCAACTCCCATACCAAGTTACGTTGACCAAAAGCCACAAAATCTGCCAAAACTTGTTCTAGGCATTTGCTTGATGTTCTAATCATTCAAACATCTCACATATATCATTCCTCAACTGTCCAAATCATTGAGGATCATTGGTGGAGTTTATTTCTCCAACTGTCATAAAGTTTGCTTTCTTGCTTCAAGAAGAAGGAATCTCCAAGGCTAGAGGCATTTGAAGTTTTCTCTGGGTTTCCTATTAATCTAACTTGCTCAACACAGTCTACTAGAGGTATGTAGACATTCCATTCTTGCTTTGCACCATAATTTCATGATTTGGCATTTTGAGTCCATTGTGTGGAAAATGTGTCATGTGTATGTTTTGTGTCAAAACATGTCATGGTTGGAAAATATCTGCTTATTGAGTTGGATCACCTTTAAAAACATGATTATGTTGTGTATGTATGTTTAGTTTGAGCTGTTTTCATTTGGTGTGTATGTTCATTCTTAGAATGCCACATTTTTGCATTTTATTTCCATAGACATGACAATTCTGATTTCAGGCCAGGAAGTGGTTAAACTTGAGTCCAAAATTATTCATTGTTGCATTTGTGATATGTGTGGATGAACTACATAATTTGTTCTTACCTGTTTTGGCATTTTCACCTCAAGAATGCATTTTTCAAGACAATATATCATGAGACATACCAAAAAGTGTCTTGTTCAAATTCTAGTTATTTCTTGTGCATAGAAAGTTTTGTTAACATATATGTAACTGGTGTGTATGATCCATTTGGTTTGTATGTGCCTAGAATCTGATTTAAAAGTTTTCATGCATGCACAAAAGCACAATATCACAGCTGGTATGCCATTTTTCTAACAACTTGTTTTGAACTCTTCTTTTTCTTGATCTTTATCTAATAACATATATGCAATGTGTGTATGTAAGCCAATTGACCTGATTCTGCTTTGAACATGAAATGAATATCTTTTTGCATCCTACTTGTCAAATTTGCAACTTGAAAGCTATTTTCTATCACAGACCACTTTGAACAATCTTTGGTGCCTAAACTCATTCAGTAGCATATATGTAACTTCTATGCATGATTCATTTGATTGGTATGTGCTTAGAACATGAATTTCATATCATCATGCATCACCTTCATGTCCTTTGCAACTTGAAATACCATTTTTTAATGACAACCTTCTTTTAAACTTCAAACTGCATTTGAATCTACTCAATACCATGTATATATGATGTGCATATGATTGAATTGATCTGGAAATGTATAGAACTGAGATTGCACATCTTCATGCACTTCACTTCACAAATCTTGCACTTGGATCACTATATTTTACACCATTCATAATTGAACCTCATCATGTGCTCTAATTCACCCCATAACATGTACTTGATGTGTGCATATGATTAGCTTGTTCAAATATGCACAAAATTGGATTACACTACAGCCTGCACCATGATACATCCCATTCATGTCAGATTTGCATTTCACATAGCCTTTTCCATTACAGCATGATTTGAACTCTATCTCTTGCATGAATTCATCCATTATCATTATTGTGGTGAGTGTACATAAGTACTTTGATTTAAAACTGACTGGTGTGTGAGATACATATCAAACTGCATTCCAAACTTCAAAAGAGAAAGTGCTATCGGGTTTCAAAATAGGGAGGGAATTTCAAAAATCTAAAAATGCCATCTTGTTCCTTGTTCAAAAATACTCAAGTTACACCTAAATTTTGTGAAAAACCATCAAGAATTAACTGAGTTACACTTGAAAATGCAAAACTGATTTTGGCCTAGTTTTGTGCCCAGCCCATTTCAAAAAAACATGCCCTATATGTTTTTAGGGGTGGCTTCATCAATGGATGTACAGCCACCCCAGTGGTAATTGCCTTGTCACCTGCGCGCCTTGTACCTTGCATACCTGAGTTCGACCCCTGAGGAGGGCAACCCTTTTACCAATTTTTGTTATTCTTCATCCCAATTTCAAAAATTCATATCTCTCTCAATTTTAATCATTTTTAACCCATTCTTTTTGCATTTTGTTCATCTTGATGTCTACTTTCATGCCATATTTTTTATTTTCATGTTTGTCTAATTTTCATGCCTTTTGACTATGTGCAAGTTAGGTATATTTTGTGATCGTTTTCGCGTTTGCAGATGAATTTTCTTTTGATATGCTTGTGATTGTTTGTGACACTTGCTTGCATTCATATCCTTAAATGTTCGTTAGCATGATAGGATTTTATCTTTGGGTGTTACCATGTTTATCTTTGCTTCTCTGTTGAATTTAATTAAGCTCGATCTGTCGTCACAGTTCCTGTTTGTTCATCTGCTTTGATTGGCATCAATGCATCTTTATTTTTATCTTTTAAACATGTTTATTCAATGGTTGTCACCATGCTTTTATCTTCATCATATTGTTACTTTGCTTAATGTTTTCTTTCCCCAAGTGATGAGGTTTGTCAGCTTTCATCCCATTTGCCTCCCCTCTCTCCTTCCAAAGGAAAAGTCTTTCCATTAACCCTTGTGTTATGGATAGCTCATTCACCTTTATCTTGACTTTGTTAAGTAACTTTAAACTTAGTTTAGAAACCATTAGACTTTGCTTTAAGTCTAAAAGACTCACCTGTACTAGGAGTGTTCTTCAACTAGAACCCTAGGATAGAGTTTGTCAACTCTATCTAAGAATCATCGTCATGATTTCTTACTTCCCCTTTTGAGTGTTACAATTTAGATTAGGGAGTTTTGTCAAACTCCACACAAACATTGTCATGTTTGTTCCCCCTTGAACCTTGATCATAATCAAGTGTTCTTCTTCCCTTGTGAGGTCAACTACGATTGCTCTGATTCTATCCTAGTTAGGATACGTAGGCAGAAGATGTGACGTCTTTGCGAGCAAACTTAGTGTATATAACTTTAGGTTTCAACTCATATCTTTTCCCAATCCATAGCATATTTTCACAAACTTAGCAAGCAATCAAACAAAAGGTATAACCAACCCCCGATCCCCGAATCTCTTAAGCATTGTCGTTACATCGCGAAAAAGGTTTTTCTTTCTTTAGACCTTTTCTTTGGATAAAATAAAGTTCGGTTGTAAAAGAATTAAGATTCAAGTTAACTCAATAGCTTGATATCCAATTTTCACTGCAACACTGACGAACTGCACCATACTTACAAGAACCTCACATTAGAGTTTCTCAGCTCATTCCGCTACGAGCCATACGTCAGTGAGGAAGGGTTGGCTACGTTCATACTTTTTGGAAGAGAATACGCCTTCACCAGTTATGACTAGTGTGCACGATCCATCCAACTGGAATTATGCGTTGGAAGGGTATGGCGAGATGATCGACGACCCACATACACCGCCTTCAGCGGAATACCATCCCTATCCACCTTCTCCGATGACGATTGTGCTTTCCAATAATCATGCATTACGAAGACCTGACTTATATACCCAGATAGATAAGCTACGTTTAGAGATAGCTCACCTTCAGCACACAGTAATAGATCTTACTCTACAGGTTTAGATTTCCGATATGACCCATGCCACTGAGATGGACGTTCTGTATCAGGAGATTTCAGATTTACAAAGAGAGCTGCATTCACTCCGTCATCCCAATCTATCGGACGAGCAACCACCTCCATGATGGCACTTTTCGCTGCTTTCAGTATTTATTTTATTTCCTTTTTTTTTGTTGCATTTACTGACTTATTGCATTTCCGATTATGTTTTTATTTTTCATAACATTATATTCTATATTTATATTTATAATGTTTGCTATGTCATTTAACTTTACTTTAATCATATTTTTTATTTTTGTTCTTATATATATATATATATATATATATATATATATATATATATATATATATATATATATATATATATATATATATATATATATATATATATATATATATATATATATATATATATATATATATATATATATATATATATATATATATATATATATATATATATATATATATAAAAGAAAAAATTATTAGTCTGCAAGGCCATATGGTTTTTTCTACAGCACACCCCCAAATATCAAAGGAGGAGAACCAAGACCCAAAGCAAAGCAGAAATCCGGCCCAACTCCCTTTTCAAAGGGTGGCGCCCGCCATAAAGTCCATGGCGCCCGCCACGAGGTCTGGACTATATGCGGGGCAGAAGTTGGGAAACAACCATTTTTGTCTCCAAAAACCCATTTTGGCTACACAAAATTCCTTCCCAACCCACAAAAAGTTCACAAATTTATCTTATACTAACCAAATCCTTAACCATTCCAACATCCATTTTTCATTTCTCTCACAAAAATCCATCCAAAAACTCATCTTTACAAAAACCCAAAAAATACCCATTCTTCATCTTCCTCAACCTCCAACATTCATCCATGGAGCATGATTGCTACGTTTTGCGTCAAGGAAAACCCGGGGAAAGACAACGGAAAATCCTCGACAAATTGCGAAACCGAGACATTTCTTCAACAAGGTATGTGGAAGATAACTGCCTTTACTCTTTAGGTATCTATCATAGCGTATATCATTTGTTAGACACTTTGGGCCTGCATGAAATATTTGCCAGGCATGATCCCACTTTTGACCGGCTGACCAGGGAATTCTTGAGTTCCCTGATTTATATTATCAGACCCGACCTTGCTAGCACAGTCGACACGATCCAGTTCCGGATGTTTAATGCTGAGTATTCGTTTAGTACTGATGAACTTACGGAAATGCTTGGTTTACCTTTTGGTGCGGGTGCTATTTGTGAGGCACATCTGGATTCTGAATGGTATGTGGAAGCATTTTCCTTCTAGCACAGGTTGTCAAATTTTACTATTTCGTCTTTTGAAGGAATACTTGCTTCCCGAATTCATAACCCAGCCATCCGTGTGTTCCGCTACATGTTAGTCTGCACCATATTTGGCCGGGAGAATCCTAACAAAGTGAATGCTAAAGAATTACTAATCTTGCAAGGCTGCCTCACAAATAGGCGATTTAATGTAGTTCCATTTATGATAGCCCACATGAATGCCTCTATTAAGAGCACTGGGACCATAGCCTTCGGAGGACTGATCACGTCCATTGTTAAGGCTCTGAACCTAGATGCTGAGAATAGCCACTTTAGAGACTCTCCCTCCTCGCACAATTAATTTGAAAATTTTGAAAGATATGAAATTGTGCAGAGTCAGGAGAGAAGGCGGTTTCGAGCTTATGATTCATGGGAAGGCTATCCCATATGTCATTTTACCCTGCACTAGACACACCGATGTTACTAACCCGGGATACTGGTGACGAGTATGATCAGCGAGAGCGATCTCCCGATCACCCTATGCCGCCTCACCACACATCACAAACACACATTGCACCGTCTTCCTCTTACCATTCTGTAGGTACCGCACCCGGCTTCTATATTTCTAAGCAGATGTGGCAAACACAACTAGCCAGAGAGGAAAGACACAACAATTTGCTCACCACCATTTTGCAGCAACTGTCTGAGAATATGAGATTCATGCAAGAGTCTCAGCAGCAGATGAGCCAGTCCATACAGAGTATTATGCAATCTCAAGCTGCCTGTCCACCCGATTCGATGCGTTTGAAGCTTCTCAGACCGATCACCGTCGCAGCAGATCCTGCCGCCCCAGTGTTGTACCCCAAAATTTGACCAACTACTTATCGCAATTTGGCTCATGTTTCGACTCATTTCATTTTGCATTTGCATACCACGTACATTGCATTTTTTCCAGTCAGATTGACTTTATCGGGATTACAGCCCTCTGATCGCGCTTCAGGCATTGTAGGCCAATGCGAGGACGTATTTTGAGAATCGATGCTCGTCCCGGTGTTTTCAGCTCTCGCTGTTGTTTTGAGGACATCTCGGTGTCCGAGATTTTTACCGTTTATTTTGATATAGGCGCTAATCGATTTAATCGGCTTCCCTGTATTTTTAGGGTTTTTCCCTTATTTTCTAGAATTTTTTTTATAGATTTAATTGATTTTTTCTAGGTGTTAGTTAGATTTTTAATAGATATTAATTGTTTTTTTATAGTTTAGTTTAATTTCTTTTTCTAGGAAATTCTTTAATCATTTTAGATAATAGATTTTAGAATAAATTCTTTTAATAGAGTTTTTAAATAGAATTAACAGAATTTTCTATTTTTGTTTGTATATAAATTAGTGGAATTATTAGAGATTAATAGAGTTTTCATTAATGAGAATTAATAGAGTTTTTTAGGTTAATCCTCTTTTTAAGATTTGATTAGGATTTGATAGAGTTTAATTAGGTCTTAATCATTTGTTTAAATGTTAATTAGAGTTTATTAGATTTAATTAGGTCAGAATAGTTTTAATTTTCATTTAGAATTTAATTACTGTTTTTAATTTTCAGTTAGCCTTAATTGTAGTTTTAAGTCTTAGTTAGTGTTAATCGAGTATTAATTAGTTTAACCAGGTTTTAGTCATTAATCAGGGTAATTAATCAGTCCATTAATTTCGGTGGGCCATGTGTCCTATTTTGGAGGCCCAGTCCAAGTAATCAGTCCACGTGTCTGCCTATAAAAGGCCACACATTTCACACCCAGAGGCCCCACTTCACCTCCACGTTTTTCCCCCATTTCTCGCCACGTTTTCATCTGAGTCTCTCTCTCCATTCGCCACGTGGCTCTCCCTCAATCCACCACCTCCCACCGCATGTAGCCACGTGCCACTCCCTCTCTCCTCCACCATCGCCACGCGTCCTCACTTCATCTTCCCTCTGCATGCGTGTTGCCATGCGTACCACCTCACCCACTCCCTCACCGGCCGACATGCAAACCGCCTGACTCATCACCGGTGAAATCAAGGCTACCAATTCACGCTGGTAACTTTCGCCGGAAAACCGTAACTGTCGCCGGAAACTTCATGTGACCGCCGGAAAATTCATACGAATCTTCACACATTCATCAATCTTCAACCGTTTTCCAGAAGATCTTCAAGATCTTCGTCCAGGTTCAACAATGTTCTTCATTGATTCATCTGGAATTTCCAGAAATCTCTAACACATTCAAGACCTGGATCATCGTCATCATCACATGCTCGAGACCTTCATCCGTTCACCAATATCCATTCGTTTTCCCAGTTACGTTTTGAATGTTCATCAGCATTCATCTGGAATCTCCAGATCTGCGTGGATCTTCTTCAAGATCTTAATCCAAGAGCTTCAACCTTCTTCGTTCTTAAGAACAACTTGCTAGATCCTCAACCTTATGATGGTTTTCTTCGATCCACAAACCTTCAACGACTTGTTCCGGCGAAGAGTGTTCATCATCTCCGTTCATGTTTTTTCCAGAAGCCACGACGAATCTTCAGCTTCGTCATTATCTTCGCATGCAACTTTCCAGAAGTCCCAACAATCATCACGTTCTCCAGTTTCCTTCATCAAAATCTTCAAGAACTTCATGTGTTCTTCATTTATCCTCCAGAAACTCAAGATCTTCTCATCCTCACGATCTTCATCAACATCATTGGATCTCCAGGTGTTTAGATCTTAATCCTTCAACAATCTTCAAGTGAAGCTTCGAGTGATTTACGAGTGTTCAGTGTGTTTGTTTAATTGAAAAGATTAGATGGAATTGGGAGAAGGTAGGGTTTCATGTTGGTTGAAGGTTGAACGAGAGAGAGAGTTTGGAGAGGAGAGGTTGGAACGGCGCTTGGGAACAGTGTTAGGGTTCCTGAAGCTTGAACGAGGAAGAGAGAGGGTTGTGTGTAATTGGGCTGGGCCCATTGACTCCTTCTGACCGTACACCCTCCGTCTTTGGACAGTAAACCCCGCGTTTTTTATTATTGTTTGGTCTGATGGGCTGGGCCCTGTATGCATTTCTGGCTACACACCCGTTTCATTGGCTTCACCCCTCCCCAATTCTGCTTCATTTTTGCTGGGTTGGGCCCCAGTTTCTGGTATCTTTTGCTGAAGTACACCCCTGGCTGAACCAGTGTACCCCCTTGGTTTCTTTCTTTTATAATTTTCTTTATATTCATTTGTTTAGATTTTTTAAAGAAAAGGATATGTAATATAAAAATAGAAAAAGGGAAATAATAGAAATATTATATTAGCTCATAGCATTTTACTATTTTTCTTTTTAGGATATAATTTCTACATAGAGTTTATTTTACACTTTTAGAAGTAGATTTAAATGTCCACTTGTTAGGGGACTATTTTCCATTAGATTTTCCATGTTAGATGGATATGATTTTTTAGGAGTTTATTTTCCTGTACTCAATCATTGTAACTTTCCGAATATCAATAAAATGGGATTCGTGTTGTGGTCCCCATTCTACGCCGTAGGCCGAACTACAGCTGCTCTGATTTTCTCTGATGAGAATATGTAGGCATAGGATGCGATGTCCTAGCGAGCACACTAACCACTAACCTTTTTGCTCTCCTCGCTGCTGTGCGATCGAGACTTTCCCGCTGACGACTGATGTTATCCTTTTCTCTTGCCCGAGTGCATTTGAGACCAGACCGTAGTTTTAGTTACCGTAGGTTACCATACTTCGAAACCCGACATACTACGTCCGTTCTACCGCAAACAGGTACGCCTAAGTCTCCAATGGTCGAGCAGCGTCCACCTAACTGCTAGAATGCGTACGCTAGTATCGTCAACTTAATCTCTCGCCCCCGTGTGACCGAGAACACCCTTGTCTAGCCGTAGTTAGCCTGAACTACGTCATGCTCTGATTTCTCTGAAAAGAATACGTAGGCCCAAGACGCGACGTCTTGCCGAGCAACCTTCCCCGTAGTTTCCCGAACTACGTTGACTCCGATTTCTCGTTCTCTGATGAGAATACGTAGGCATAGAGTGTGACGCTCTATCGAGTCAATTTCTTCCCGTTTAGATTTAGCAGCCGTAGATAGATTTTTTTTCACCCGTAGACAAACCAAGCAAGCGTGGATCCCGTCGAGTACGACGGACGTGAGGGGTGCTAATACCTTCCCCTTGCGTAACCGACTCCCGAACCCAGACAATGGTTGCGACGACCTTGTCTTATACCCTTTTTCGTAAGGTTTTTCCGATCGTTTCCTTTCCCGCTCCGAGGGATAAATAACAAAAGGTGGCGACTCTTCTGTTGTGCCGGCACCTTATTTTCGCGAAAGCGACAGCTGGCGACTCTGCTGGGGACTACGATGGTTCCCTATGTATCTGGGATCCAACGTCCCTTAAGAGAGTCAATCCTAGCGCTTGTTTGCGTGTCTGTGGGTGTTTATTTTTATGTTGTATTTTACTGATGTATTTACATTTCCCGCACTATTATTATCTGTTGCTATTATGCTGTTGTGGGATGGGGGAATTCTGATGAGTGAAAAGCCAGACCCAGGCTTGAGTGCACCATAGACTTAGAGTGGAAATTAGTGGGCGCGTGCTTGCTTCGCAGGCACTAGTGTCTCATGAAATCCACGCTCAGACGAGGTTCTCCCGGTTGGCTTCTCTTTCAACCCTTTGGGTTGAGACGGTTGCTGGTTTGGTGGATTGTCGACTCTGGGGACCGATCATTTGTGATTCAGCTAAGTGAGGCCGCTTCATGAGCTGGTGATGCCACACCTTCTGTGTATCGTATCACTCCTCTTGAAAGTCTGTGACGCTGATGAACGCATAGGATGCCGAGCTTGTGTCAGTTTAGGTCCATACCCGTGAGTGGGAGGGTTTTTGCAGGAAACTTGACTTCCAGCCTACCCGATATCTTGGTTTTCTCTCGGCAGAGTAGACTTATCCCGTCAGCAGCGCAGCAGCAATCAGAGCTTTGTGGGGGCTGTGATCCCGTGTTTGCTGCATCTTGCATTGCATTTGCATGAACATTCCTGCATCATATTGCATGCCACGCTCCAGCTAGTCAGAGCTCTTATCCAGCCGTTGTTTTGATTCTGAAGGTGAGTATTGAAGACGGCCAAGGGGCTGAAGCAGATTTGATCAGAGTCAAGCAGTGAAGTCAGTTGACAGTTGTTGGTAGCTATGTCAGAGAGCAGCTTCCAGTTGGTTGATACCTTGTCGGGTTTCACTGTGACGTCCAATCCTCTGTATGGATCTATGCATGACGAAGACTTTCCGCAAGTGAACAACCTTACTGCAGCTCAGCTTGTACAGCCTTCTATTGAAGACCGAGATCTACGTGAGCAGTTTGTTATCCGAGGTGAACGTTCGCCTTCTGTTGATATCTCAGACTACCAGGGTGTTGCCTTCCCTGTGCCAAAGCCCTGAAGAGAGGTCCCGATAGCAAAGACTGACGACCCATTAGCTCCCGTGTATGCTAGAAGGTTTCGTGCATTGGATGAAAGATTCAAAGCCTTGAAAGGTAAAGACGCTGTTAACCCTAGTGCTGCAGACATGTGTCTGGTTCCTGGCCTAGTGTTACCTTCGAAGTTCAGAATGCCGAGGTTCGAGAAGTACAGAGGAGATAGCTGCCCGAAGCAACATTTGGTGATGTTCTGCCGAAGAATGACTTCATTCGTGCACGACGACAAGTTGATGATTCATTGCTTTCAAGATAGTCTGACTGGGGCACCTCTGAGTTGGTATATGCAGTTAGAGAGTGATCAGATCTGATCATGGGTAGATATAGCCAATGCTTTTCTGAAGCAGTACGACTACAATCTTGATGAAGCTCCTAGTCGCATGCAGCTGCAAGAATTGTCTCAAGGGAACAATGAACCTTTCAAAAAGTATGTTCAGAGATGGAGAGAATTTGCTGCTAGAGTGCAACCACCGCTTCTAGACCAAGAGTTGAAAGGCATGTTCGTAAACTCCTTGCAGAGCCCGTACTTCGAAAGAATGCTTGGAAAGGCACCAAATTTCTCTGAATTGGTAAGGGCAGGAGAGTGCATCGAGTATGGTGTAAAGACTGGAAGAATCCAGAATGTTTCGGGCGGTCAGGCTAGTGAAACTGAATCTCTCTGTAGCTTTCAAACTGAAGAAGGAGTTGTGATCAATGCAATCATGAATGATGCTGGGTATCCTCGAGACGAATCGGTGAAATCTGCTGGTTCTCCGTCTTCGCAGCGGTCAGTATCTTTTGTGTCTCGTTATTCTGGACAGACAATGGTGCCGAGGGCACCACATCGGGAACTTTATGTTGCTCCTCTTGCAAATCCACGAGCCCGTGGCCGATGTTATCAGAATCAGCGTCAGAATCAGAACCGACCTCGTAACAATTTGGAACGAAGGAATGCTCCTTCTCATCCAGTGCCTGTGTCGTATGGCCAGTTGCTGCCACATTTGATTCAGAATTCTTTGGTGGAACCCAAAGCTCTCAAGCCCGTGCCAGAGCCTTACCCTCCGGGGTACAATCCCCATGCTCAGTGTGGTTACCATGGTGGATCCCCAGGGCATTCAATTGAAGATTGCAAAGCTTTCCAGGCAAAAGTGCAACAGTTGATCGACAAATGGTGCATTTCCTTTCCAGAAGGAGTTTTGGTTGTGCATGACAACTTCTCAGCTGTCTGAGCTCGTAGATTCAGAGGGTTATTTCCAGAGGCCAGTGGTCCAGACAGGCAGACGTCCTCAGCGTTGGCAGTCCTCAGGCTTTTTATCATTTGCATTTGTAGTTTCCTTTCTGTTAGTTACTACTTGCTGTTAAACATTGTTTGTTTCGAATGGTAATATTAATAAAGTGACTATGCATTTTTCTGAATTAATCATGCCGTTGTCACTTATTTACTGCATTGCACTGACACTTGCATTTTATTCACTCCACTTTATCACTATGATTAGCAAAGATTGGAGGGAGGATGATGAAACTGAATACTCATAACCGATGATCGTATGCTTTCAGATAAAACCTTGCCGATGACGTACAAGGCATTGTTTCAAATCCCCTAAACACCGGAGAGATAAGGAAGAGAATCCCTTGTTAACCACTTCGAGCCGAGAAGTAGGAGTTTTTATTTCGGACTTTTAAAACCCTCACATCTTAACCTGGGGCAGGGTAGTTGTCAGTTAGCTTGATCGAGCGTTCAAGTCTTATGGAGGAGTGTTGTCTTTCGAGGACCAATCACATCGTATTCCTCCCCAGAGTTCGTACCTCGTCAACCACAATGGTTAAACCTCACCAATCAGGGGTGAGACAGTTATAAACCTCTCGGATGAATCCAGACAGCCAGTGTCGCACGACTTGTTTCGAAAAAATAAAAGAATAAGAAAGCCCGCTAAGTAAAAAGAAGAGAAAAGCTAGAAAGCAAATACTTAGGCAAAAATCAGGGCATCCCGCTGGACTTCAAAAGAAAAATCGAAAAGAACTCTGAAGAGTCAGTCCAGGCAAAAATTAGGGAATCAAAAGAATGAAAAAGAAAGGATATAAAAAAGAAAAATCCTCGAACAAGGACAAAGTCGTGTGGATACGGACATCGAAACAAAAAAGGAGTAACTGTCACTCCGAAAACCTTGTGAATTCTTTAACTAGTTGTTCCCACTAATTCAACATACCTCTCGAAGAGGCGAGCGCTCGAGCCAAGTTAACTGAACTCTAGGATCGGAGATCATCACGTAGAAGGGGTGGGTACAAATCATAATTTGAGCCAAATATCCTTTGTTTCACGAACCGTGAACCCGGCCACGATACAACCTTTAAAAGACCTAATTGAGGCAGGGTTTATTCTGAAAGCGCATTACGATAAGGTTGAGTAACCTGACTCCTACATGATTTGCTAATCATATCCTTGTTGTGTTTTTCACTGATCAAATCAGCACTACGTTTGAACTCTTTAGTTCATTCGTCACTCACTAGCATGACACGTAAATGAGTGACAGCACAACATTTTTTTCAAAATCTGCATGAACACTGCATTAAAATTACCATTCGTGAATAAACAATTTTAATTACAGGTCAGTAGTTGATACAAAGGAACTCCAACGGGGAATAGTCAATCAGGACTGAATCGTTAGTAGTCTGGATCAGAATGGTATACTGCGAAACCCTGTGAATTTGGGGCATTGACTTCCTGGGAGTTTAGAATCAGTCAGGCTGAGGACAAGTCCCGAAGCATCGGTTGATTATGGGACAGATTGTTCAAGAAGCAGTTGATCGGAAGTGAATCTTCTCGAGACCCAATCAGGGGCAGTTATCCAGAACTCTTGTGATTTGAGGGCAGATCCCTCCGGTGTTCAATCAGGGCATGTTGAGTCGCTCAACGCTCGTTCAGGGGCAAGCTACTTCAGAAGTATACTGAAACAAACCATGCTGAGAGTTGATTGATTGAGGATGAATCCTTCCGTTGTACAGATGTTGGGGCAAGCCATCTGAAGATTGTCTTGTTGCCAGCTACTTTCTGTTCAGAATGAATTTTCCCAAAAGTCGGATTGGGGCAAGTTGAATTGCACCGGGGCAAGTTATTCAAATGAGTTTGTTCACCCTAGCAAGAGTTGAGTGTCGGGGAATCGTGTCATTACCCTGCCAAAACCTAAGCCTTCTGAAGAAGCCTTGTTGTCATTGGATCGTTATCCTACAGCCTAACCCGTTACTTGGCTGAACCTTTGAACCAAATTGTTTTAAAGTCCAGTTCTCGTCTGGCAAACCGGAGATCAGTTCTCGTCTGAAATCCAAACCAGAAACCAGCCTCGTCTGGTCACCTCTTCTTTAACCTATTGTTCAACCAGTTCTCGTCTGGCCAACACAGTTTTAAAGCCCAGTTCTCGTCTGGCAAATCGTAAGTCAGTTCTCGTCTGACAACCTAACATATTTTGCCATCAGTTCTCGTCTGATAGTTCACCTTGAATGCTAGTTCTCGCCTAGTATTTCCCTTTCAAATCCATTTTGCTGGTAACCAGAAATAAATCCCTATCACCATAAACCTATTCCTATTCCTAAACCAGAAAAAGCCTAATTGTACCTGGCCCGATGATTCCTAGTGACTCGTATGTTGTCACATTCCCCGACACGAGGCTCGAGTGATCCCAGCTCCATGATTGGTATTCTGTATTCCCTGTGTTGATGTTGTTGAATCAGGATTATTTTCTCAGCAGAGACGTGTAGTTTGAGATTGTTTCCCCTGAGCAGTTTGAGACTGCAGCAAATTGAGATGACACTTATCCCTTATTAGAGTAGGATCAAGATTATCCTCAGCAGGGTTTGATTGATATCCCCGACAGAGTATGGCCATCCCAAGCATTGAACGTTGATTAGCCTGATGTGCTACTTTCCTAAGTGGGTTGAGACAGAAGCTTTCCCTGACCGGCAGATTTGGGTTTATTCCCCCAGCAGTGGGACTGATGCAATGCTGTATCCCCACAGAGTCCGAGTTTGACTCCTTTCCCCTCCGAGTCCAGGTCATTGACTCATTCCTCAAGCAGAGGTCGATGGTGATTCACTCACTGAGTAATCTCCAGACGAGTAGACTTTGATGTCAGACAGAGAAGAGTTATTTCTCAGCAGATGTTGCGTACCCTATAAGGACTTAGGGTGATCTAAAAAGACCGTTCAGGGTTGTTTTCCTCAGTGAAGGGAGATTCAATTTCAGTGATCGATTGTTATCTTCTGCAGTCGCCAGAGGTGTTTTCCTTGATAGGATCAGTACGTCTCCAACAGAGTTGTACAATGAGTAGCTAAGGATTGATATCCCCAGCAGTGTTGATACACATGTATTCCTCATCAGACTTGATAGTCCATCAGGTGTTACCCAGAAGAGTCAGTCTCCGTAAGGCGTATGCAAGATTATCTTCAGCAGATCAGGATTGATATCCCCGATAGAGTGTAGCAGCATCTCCCCGCAGAGTCTGTATGCGAGATCGTGAGCATTGATATGTATCCCCAGCCAGAGAAGATTCTCTCCCCAATCAGATGTATCCTGAAGGAACGTCATCTCCCTAGCTGAGTCATTCACTGAAGTGTGCAGCAAGTGATAGTTCAAGACTGAAGTCTCTAGGAGAATTGAAATTCCCCGCAGAGTCGTACTCTCCCCTGAAGCCGGATGATTCCTTCTTCCCCAGCGGGATTGAGATTCCCCGCAGAGTCGTACTCTCCCATGTAAGCAGGATGATTCCTTCTTCCCCAGCCGAGTTTGCAAATCCCCAAGAGAGCCGAGTCCTTGGAAGCAGTTGGGACCTTGATTGGTTTTCCCCAGTAGAGTGTTGAACAGCTGATGTTGTAGTTCCCCACCGGAGTCATTTTCTTCCAGAAAGCTTTGCTGTGAAGGCTGTGCAGTTTATTCCTGCGATTGACATCATTTTCCTCAGCAGTTGTGGTTCGTATGCCCAGTTGAGCGGGTTCAGGTTCTCGTAGAACTTCATTCCCCTGCGGCAGTCAACTGAAGTTAAGTCCCCCGCGGAGTCCACTTGAGATTGGCGTGACCTCGCTCTCCTCAGCAGGATGATTCCTCCACCAGAGTGGTCCTTTCTCCTTGACGGGAGGCTTTTCCCTTCAGCATTTATTTTGCTGACGGGGCCATAGCATTTTGCATGATTGCTTAGCATTTACCCTGAAAACGCGTAGCATTTCCACCGTGTGGAGCATTACGTCATTATCAAAGCATATGCATACGAAACATGAGCCAGGTCGCCACCGTTCTTGTTTTGCAGATGTTCCTCCTCAGAATGATTGCTCAAGATGATTCTTGAATTCTCCCCAACGAAGTCTTCCTGCTCAAGGTGATTCTTGAATTCCCCAGCGAAGTTGCTTGTTTAAGATGATTCTTAAAATCCCAGTGCAGTCGCCAGAGTGGTTGCTCAAGTTGATACTTAGAGTCCCCGGCAGAGTGTTTGCTCAGGATGATTCCTGAAATCTCCAGCACAGTTATCGGTTCAAGATGATTCTTGAAGTCCCCGACGGAGTTATTGGTTCAAGATGATTCTTGAAGTCCTCAGCAGAGTTGATTCATCCAGAATGATTTCTGGACCCCCGGAGCAGAGTTACTTGATAGTTCTCCAAAATCCCCAGCGGAGATGCGTCATCCCTAGCAGGTTTCTGAACAGCGGAGTTGAAACTTCCCCCCAGACTTGCTGATGAAGTCCAACCGTATTAAGGAAGCAATTCTCTCAGCTGATGCGGAGTGCCTGGTGGCAAAAGATTGCATATCCTCAATTGGTTCATGATTGACCAAGAATTCCATTCCCGACTTGCTGATGAAATCCGACTGATGCCCGACAGTTTTCCTCGAATGCCTGATGGCATGATCAACATGATTGTTGACCTGATGAGTCCTGAGGAATCTTGATGCCTGATGGCATGATCGACCATGTATTACCCGTTACCGAGTAACCAGTGACCCGTTGATGAATTAAGGACGAATATCTACAGCAAAATCGGATGATCATCCTGACGGAGATTTGAAATCAGACTTTTTCCCGGTTACCATGTGACCAATTCCCCAACAAGTTGCCGTGCAACTGTCTTGCTCAGTTTTGAAGATGTTCCTACCGACCAGAGTATCGTTTACCTGTGAGGTTAGCAAATCACCCGTTACCATGTAACCAGTGATCCCTCGATGATTTGAGGACACAAGGATATCAGCTAAATCAGAGAATCATCCTGACGGAGGTTCAGATCAGTATTTCTCCAGCTAGTTGTCGTGCAGCTATGATTTCAGCTTCCGAAGATTTGTTCCCATCAGAGTACCGTGTACTTGTGTAGTTGGCAAATTTCCGGGTCCTTTGGTATTCAACCGTCTTCTACCTTTGAATGTTTGAAAGCCGTTCGCTCTTCAACCCTTCAGGTCCAAGTCGTTTGAATAGGGGCAGCTGTTGTACCCCAAAATTTGACCAACTACTTATCGCAATTTGGCTCATGTTTCGACTCATTTCATTTTGCATTTGCATACCACATACATTGCATTTTTTCCAGTCAGATTGACTTTATCGGGATTACAGCCCTCTGATCGCGCTTCAGGCATTGCAGGCCAATGCGAGGACGTATTTTGAGAATCGATGCTCGTCCCGGTGTTTTCAGCTCTCGCTGTTGTTTTGAGGACATCTCGGTGTCCGAGATTTTTACCGTTTATTTCGATATAGGCGCTAATCGATTTAATCGGCTTTCCCGTATTTTTAGGGTTTTCCCCTTATTTTCTAGAATTTTTTTTATAGATTTAATTGATTATTTCTAGGTGTTAGTTAGATTTTTAATAGATATTAATTGTTTTTTTTATAGTTTAGTTTAATTTCTTTTTCTAGGAAATTCTTTAATCATTTTAGACAATAGATTTTAGAATAAATTATTTTAATAGAGTTTTTAAATAGAATTAATAGAATTTTCTATTTTTGCTTGTATAGAAATTAGTGGAATTATTAGAGATTAATAGAGTTTTCATTAATTAGAATTAATAGAGTTTTTTAGGTTAATCCTCTTTTTTAGATTTGATTAGGATTTGATAGAGTTTAATTAGGTCTTAATCATTTGTTTAGATGTTAATTAGAGTTTATTAGATTTAATTAGGTCAGAATAGTTTTAATTTTCATTTAGAATTTAATTACTGTTTTTAATTTTCAGTTAGCCTTAATTGTAGTTTTAAGTCTTAGTTAGTGTTAATTGAGTATTAATTAGTTTAACCAGGTTTTAGTCATTAACCAGGGTAATTAATCAGTCCATTAATTTCGGTGGGCCATGTGTCCTATTTTGGAGGCCCAGTCCAAGTAATCAGTCCACGTGTCTGCCTATAAAAGGCCACACGTTTCACACCCAGAGGCCCCACTTCACCTCCACGTTTTTCCCCCATTTCTCGCCACGTTTTCATCTGAGTCTCTCTCTCCATTCGCCACGTGGCTCTCCCTCAATCCACCACCTCCCACAGCATGTAGCCACGTGCCACTCCCTCTCTCCTCCACTATCGCCACGCGTCCTCACTTCATCTTCCCTCTGCATGCGTGTTGCCACGCGTACCACCTCACCCACTCCCTCACCGGCCGACATGCAAACCGCATGACTCATCACCGGTGAAATCAAGGCTACCAATTCACGCTGGTAACTTTCGCCGGAAAACCGTAACTGTCGCCGGAAACTTCATGTGACCGCCGGAAAATTCATACGAATCTTCACACATTCATCAATCTTCAACCGTTTTCCAGAAGATCTTCAAGATCTTCGTCCAGGTTCAACAATGTTCTTCATTGATTCATCTGGAATTTCCAAAAATCTCTAACACATTCAAGGCCTGGATCATCGTCATCATCACATGCTCGAGACCTTCATCCGTTCACCAATATCCATCCGTTTTCCCAGTTACGTTTTGAATGTTCATCAGCATTCATCTGGAATCTCCAGATCTGCGTGGATCTTCTTCAAGATCTTAATCCAAGAGCTTCAACCTTCGTTCTTAAGAACAACTTGCTAGATCCTCAACCTTTTGATGGTTTTCTTCGATCCACAAACCTTCAACGACTTGTTCCAGCGAAGAGTGTTCATCATCTCCGTTCATGTTTTTTCCAGAAGCCACGACGAATCTTCAGCTTCGTCATTATATTCGCATGCAACTTTCCAGAAGTCCCAACAATCATCACGTTCTCCAGTTTCCTTCGTCAAAATCTTCAAGAACTTCATGTGTTCTTCATTTATCCTCCAGAAACTCAAGATCTTCATCAAGATCTTCTCATCCTCACGATCTTCATCAACATCATTGGATCTCCAGGTTTTTAGATCTTAATCCTTCAACAATCTTCAAGTGAAGCTTCGAGTGATTTACGAGTGTTCAGTGTGTTTGTTTAATTGAAAAGATTAGATGGAATTGGGAGAAGGTAGGGTTTCATGTTGGTTGAAGGTTGAACGAGAGAGAGAGAGTTTGGAGAGGAGAGGTTGGAACGGCGCATGGGAACAGTGTTAGGGTTCCTGAAGCTTGAACGAGGAAGAGAGAGGGTTGTGTGTAATTGGGCTGGGCCCATTGACTCCTTCTGACCGTACACCCTCCGTCTTTGGACAGTAAACCCCCCGTTTTTGATTATTGTTTGGTCTGATGGGCTGGGCCCTGTATGCATTTCTGGCTACACCCCCGTTTCATTGGCTTCACCCCTCCCCAATTCTGCTTCATTTTTGCTTGGCTGGGCCCCAGTTTCTGGTATCTTTTGCTGAAGTACACCCCTGGCTGAACCAGTGTACCCCCTTGGTTTCTTTCTTTTATAATTTTCTTTATATTCATTTGTTTAGATTTTTTAAAGAAAAGGATATGTAATATAAAAATAGAAAAAGGGAAATAATAGAAATATTATATTAGCTCATAGCATTTTACTATTTTTCTTTTTAGGATATAATTTCTACATAGAGTTTATTTTACACTTTTAGAAGTAGATTTAAATGCCCACTTGTTAGGGGACTATTTTCCATTAGATTTTCCATGTTAGATGGATATGATTTTTTAGGAGTTTATTTTCCTGTACTCAATCATTGTAACTTTCCGAATATCAATAAAATGAGATTCGTGTTGTGGTCCCCGTTCTACGCCGTAGGCCAAACTACAGCTGCTCTGATTTTATCTGATGAGAATATGTAGGCATAGGATGCGATGTCCTAGCGAGCACACTAACCACTAACCTTTTTGCTCTCCTCGCTGCTGTGCGATCGAGACTTTCCCGCTGACGACTGATGTTATCCTTTTCTCTTGCCCGAGTGCATTTGAGACCAGACCGTAGTTCTAGTTCCCGTAGGTTACCATACCTCGAAACCCGACATACTACGTCCGTTCTACCGCAAACAGGTACGCCTAAGTCTCCAATGGTCGAGCAACGTCCACCTAACTGCTACAATGCGTACGCTAGTATCGTCAACTTAATCTCTCGCCCCCGTGTGACGGAGAACACCCTTGTCTAGCCGTAGTTAGCCTGAACTACGTCATGCTCTGATTTCTCTGAAGAGAATACGTAGGCCCAAGACGCGACGTCTTGCCGAGCAACCTTCCCCGTAGTTTCCCGAACTACGTTGACTCTGATTTCTCGTTCTCTGAAGAGAATACGTAGGCATAGAGTGCGACGCTCTATCGAGTCAATTTCTTCCCGTTTAGATTTAGCAGTCGTAGATAGATTGTTTTTCACCCGTAGACAAACCAAGCAAGCGTGGATCCCGTCGAGTACGACGGACGTGAGGGGTGCTAATACCTTCCCCTTGCGTAACCGACTCCCGAACCCAGACAATGGTTGCGACGACCTTGTCTTATACCCTTTTTCGTAAGGTTTTTCCGATCGTTTCCTTTCCCGCTCCGAGGGATAAATAACGAAAGGTGGCGACTCTTCTGTTGTGCCGGCACCTTATTTTCGCGAAAGCGACACCCAGGTACTCCGAGCACGCTGCTGACAGCACCGGTAGTATGCCCTAGGCACCTCAGGTACCTCTTCCCTTGCTTATTTTGAAACATTGGGGACAATGTTCAATTTAAATGTGGGAGGATAATTTATTTATTTTTTCGCTTTATCTCGCTTTTATTTCTTTTATCGCTTTTAGTTATTTTCCTTTCATTTTTCTTTCTATTTTTTTAGAACATACTTGCGCTTAACAAATCATTTTACAGTATACCTATACTCTCTCATCTTACTCTCTCATTTTTCCTTACAGTATACTTGCCCCACCAAAAACTTTTTGACAAATAGTGTACTATCTTGAAAATTTTCTTGGGCTTTGAGGCAAGTTCGTATTAGGATGCAGATGATTTGGGAAATTCTCTTTGAAACATCGGTATCATTATGACACCTTAGGTTTCACAAATGTAGAAATAGACCTTGATACTCTGAATACCATGGCCTTAATAGAACATCCATAGTAAGTCCCAAGTAGTTTATCCTAGCAGTCAGCTCCGGCCTAAACGTTATCTAAGTGAAGGATCGATGAAAATAAGTGAGTGATCGGTATGCTAAGAATATAAAATAAAATAATTATAAACTCGGGTATAGGTAACCCTCACAAGGTCATTTAAACCCGCAAAGTAATTTCAAAAAGAAAAAGAAAAAGAAGAAAAAGAAAAATGATAAGAATAAGGCAAAATACCTTTCCACTGTTAGTTGGTTCAGAGTTTTCTGGTACTGAACTCGGTAGGGCGGATCACAATCCGATCCCCCACAACTGCAGGTGGGCCAATAAAAGGGGTTACACCACTTTGTGCACCAGAACCCCATGCTTTATATCAAAATCACTAATCAGTCACTTCACCATGATTTCATATGGATAACGGGCTTAATGTGATTGTATCGAAATGAAAAGGAATCGAAAGGAAATTCAAAAATAGGCGTAGGTACAATAGGGTAGTACGAATTGATTTTTTGTAAAGAACGAAGCATAGGTCCGTGTTTTCGGAGAAGTGACATTCCGATACCCGTGGTTCACTGAGTCATCACCTATCGCTTCATCCCAATTTGAACTTATAAGTCCTTCTTTCCAAGTCATTTATGGATATCACCCTGTTCTGTCATGATGTTTTGCTTGAGGACAAGCAAAGGTTTTAGTGTGGGAGAATTTGATAGACTTAAAATATACTGTTTATTTGACTCGATTTTACGTACGTTATCTAGTATTTTATTTCCATTTTCTTGTATTATGCCTCTACTTTGTTTCTTTTTTAGGTTTTTGTATTTTCAAGGCTACTCGAGAAGAAATGAAGAAAAACGAGCTAAAACCCTACTTTTTGAGGAAATGTACACATGGCTTCCACCATGGCAGGCGCCATAGGAGATTCCATGAGAGGGATGCAAGGCAACTGCTATCAACTGCCACGTCTCCCACTCCCTTCCACCCTAGTACATGTGGCGGGCGCCACCTTCACACGAAAGTTTCCCTCCCAAAAGGAGTTAGGGGGCATTCTAGTCTTTCCCTGTACTTTCCTACCTCTATAAATAGCAGAGTTCTGATTCATTTCAAACCATCCAAGCTTAGAGAATAGAACTCAAGCCATAAATTTCACTTGTCTGTAAAGTAATAAACTTCTTACATCGAGGGTTTATTACACCGTATAATTGAGTCTGTAATTGAGTTTGGAGCACTTGGGCAGAAGTTAAACCTGCCGCCATTTTATTTCCGCATTTACTTCCAGTTGTACAAGATTTTAACACCTCTCGTTTGAGCAGGTTTCCGTTTAACGCCTTTATTTATCTGGCTTTTATTTGTCGTGCCTTTATTTACCTGCCTCTTATATAGCGCACCCCTTTTATCGCACTTTATTTATTTACCCGCATTTTATTTTCTCGCATTTATTTACCATGTCCGGCTAAACTTTAAAGGGTTAGGATGTGAGGATTATAGTTATAATTAGTATTCCAAACGATTGTCGATAGAATTACTTAAAGGCTATTTTAACTTTTAACACTTATTTTCTGCACTTAAAATTTGTTGGGTAATATCGAAAGTCGTCCAACCCTTAGATAAATTTGGTTAGTGTTGACTCTTCCAAGGAAGCGAAAGCGCTTGGCTCAGTCAATAAGGAATCTTTAATGTTTAAGAAAACCGATTTTAAAACTGTTTTCGGACGCGTTTATGGATTTGAAGTCTGGTTCGTAAGAACCACTTTTTGTTAGAAATTCCAAGTTAAAATACTTTTCAACTAAGTCTAGAAACTATATTTCTTAAAAATAGGTTTATTAGTCCTAACGCAATGCACACCTTCTTATATGTGACAATAAGAGGGATCGATTAGGGATAAACTCGGTTCTGAATACGCGAAAGCGACAGTTCCTGTTAAATTAGTTCTTTTCACGAATCGAAAACATTGCTTTATAATGAATCCTATCTGTACACATCTAGAATACTACGTAGCTATATGAATTTTATCTATGCCTATTGCTTTATTATTAATTTTAATTCCTCACTTTTATTCTGCACAACCAACCCATTAATTGACTTTCCTTAGATAAACACCATAATAATAGTACTCGATAGATTGACGCTTGCTCTCTGTGGGATCGATAATCTTTTGTATTACTTTGACGCTATTCGTGCACTTGCTAATCGCCCATCAGTGACACAACTTTCATGTGGCAAAAATTTGGATTAGAGGTCATGAAGTTCATGGAATTGATCATTGAAATGAAAGACCTAAAACTAGGTTTCCAAAAATACCCTTGCCTTGTGGAGACCATAACTTGAGCTCCACAATGAGAATGATGAGTTCTAGGACTTTTTAGAAAGCCAAGACAATTAGGAACAACTTTCATATTCATTGGAAAGTGATAAAGAGCTTGGCTCCACGTGAAAAATCTCTTGGAAGTGAGTTGACTTTGAGTACCTCAAAATTCTCTTCATCTGATGACATCAACTTGTTGACACCATAACTTGAGATGTACAAACCCAATGGATGTGTTCTTGTACTCAAAGTAAAGCTTGAAAGATGATGAACAAGTATCATGTTTGTTGGAAAATGAGATTGAACTTGCATCATAATGAAAATTGTCCTTGAAGTTAGGCACCAAAAAGGGGATTTTGCACTGAAATCAACTAAAACCCTAATTTAGTAACTTCTTGTACTCTTGACTCTTCTTGATTTGATCTCAACATAACATTAGAGATGGCTCATGATGACTTTCCATGGATTTAATGATCTAGAATTAAGTCTTGAATCCTCTCAAGTCCACAGTTGACCTTGGGTTGACCAGATGAAACCCTAACACCATATCCATTGATTGAGGCTCTTGTCAATGATTTGTATGACCATAAAAACTCCATAAAGAACCCTCAAGATGCACATTGAGCTTCTGAACCATGTATTATCCATGTAAGTAACCTCATGACCCTCTGATGATCCTCAAAATAGGAGGTGACACCCATACACAAACCTTCTCCCCTCAAGGAGCTTTGAGACCCAACTCTGATGATGGTAAACTCTTGATGACTTGCAAACACATACCCTTGCTTGAGCTTGAACAATAAATATTCTCTCTTGAATGACAAATACAACCTCTTGATCCCATGTCTAGAACCAATGTTATGCAAATTCAAATGCTAAATGATATGAAACATAAGCCAAGTTAGAAAGAAAAGGTTGGTCAAAATTTGGGGTGCAACACATGCACAAACAATTTTCTCCTTCACTTCGTCAAGAATTGTGCTTTCAACATATTTCAACAAATCAGGATATTTCTCGCACATCTTCCTGAAATGTATAATGGAATTGACATATAACTGTTTAGTGGAAGAGTTTACTATATCATTCCATGCATCCATTATTTTTTCCACAACCACACCCACCTTCACTATTTTTCCATCATTGGACTTTATTTGTTTCGTTCGTATCGCAAGTTTAAGCCGACATCTCACATTCTTTGTTATGTGATACCTACAAATAAATGCATAAGAAGTAGGAAATACCTTTGCAAATGAACTCATCAACGCAATATCTCGGTCAGTAACAATCACTTTAGGCATCTCTTCTTGGTCCTTCAACATCGTCTGACACACCTCTAATACCCAAGTAACATTATCCTCTTTTTTGCTCTCTAGAAATGCAAACCCGGTAGAATAAATCTTCTCAGTAGAGGTAACACCAACCTTCTCTAATATTGGAAGCATGCACTTTTTGGTATTGTACGTTTTATTAATTATGAAGGCAGTAGGAAACGTGTAAAAATAACTTAATGGAATCAGGATGAATCCAAAATATATCTCTAACGGTAACTTCATCCTTGCATGTTCGGTACCTATACACATAATTGTTATCATCCAACAGTTTCAAGAGTTATTACATTTCAATTCTATCCTCCTCGGCGCCTTGTTAGTTTGGTACTAAATATTGTACACTTGCTTGATATTTGAGATATGTTTGGATATTTTACGTTTCAAAGATGAAACTGTATATTTTGGTTGAACCAAATTCAATGTCATGTCAACAACACATAAATTATCTTCTGGCATGAGGTGACACACAATCGGATGACCAACTAACTTTTTAGAAAAGTCATGGTTATGTAAACCACATATGACATTAAATCTCCATTTATGGTTTACCAACATATAACCACATAACTTAAAGTGACACTCACATTTTCTTTAACTGGTGTGTCTCGTTTAAAATTATGGAGAGCAAATCTATATTTCCCGCTTCTTTTGCATGTCATTGTCACAAATGCACATCCTCTATCCAAACCATTACCAGACCTTCTTATTACCACACCAAATCCCAGTTTGGAGACCTCCGTGTGAATCCATTAAAGCATGTGATCACAAAATTTGAACTCTTGCTCAGTTTTAAATCGATTGCCAATATATACCGCCTTCACAACAACACCTTCGGAGACACGACATGTTTGGGGAAAACATTGGGGTGCACCATATTTAATGAAAACAATTAAAACAAAATAGTAAATAAATGCTAATATTGTACATAGAGCTGAAAAAAATGAAAACAAATAGATATCAGAGATGAATTTCCAGATGAGTTCATACTCGTTCCAAAAATGTATCTCCGGAATAAACACATATTTTTCAGATTGAAAACAAGATTAATGTGAGCAATGCAGCTTGAAATTAGTGATCATTACATAGAATTCCAACTTCTTTTTCTCATTTTGATGTGATGAAACACAAGATTGAAGATTTGGAGTGAAAATTTGGATTATGAATGGAAGGGTTTTATGTGAGGGTATGGAGTGGAAAACAAGTATGGTTTGTTAGTTCCATGACTGTATGATATAGAATTCTCCATGGTTCTATGATTGGATAAATTTTGGTAAAACATGATTCTGCACTGATGTTAAGCAGGATGTTATAACATCTCTATCTGCTGTGGTGACAGAACTGCTGTGGAGTGTTTTAATGTGAATGTCATGATGAATATCGTGACATCCATTTGCTGTCATGATAGAACTGCTGTCATGTGTTTTTAATCACAATGTTATGACCAACGTCATGACATCGCTGTCTGATACAGCAGGAGCTATGGTAACAGAATTGTTGTCATGTGTTTTAAATAGGATGTCATTACCAATGTCATGACATCGCTGTCTGGTGCAGCAGGAGCTAGCAGAAGCAGATGAAAGAACCGCTGTCATGTCTTTTAAACAGGATGTCATTACTAATGTCATGACATCGCTTTCTGGTGCAACAGGAGCTAGCAGGAGCTGATGATAGAAATGTTGTCATGTATGTCATATTGAATGTCATGACATCGCTGTCTGGTACAATAGGTGCTGCTGTTTTATCACTTGACAGAAGTGCTTTGGATATACCTCATCAGTATGTGCAGGCCAAAGTGATTCATTAGGAACAAAGTGCAAATTTAATTGGTGTTCATAAAAAGGATCTTTGAGTCTTTTTGGAAAACTATAATATGCTTGTTTCTACTGTTGTGAAGAAGATTCTGCAGGAGTGTTCAGCAGGGGGAGTTTGGTCACGTAAGAGTCAAGTAAGTTGGATGTCATGACTGGATGTTGTAACATTGATTGTATGACATCAGGCACGCAATTTTAGTTTTCTAGTATTTTACCTGAGATATCTCAGGCTAGAATTTAGGAAACCTGTTATGGCTCCTTAGTTATCTCAGGCGAGATTCTAGTCAGGGCTGGACATAACATAAAGCAGTCGTGACCTAATTTGAGAGCACCTTGAATTATGGAAAGTGGTTTAACTTGGTTAAACCTAAATTTTGTTACTTGTTACCAGCCCAAGCCCAATCTACATTGCTATTTAAGGAGGATCAGAAGCAAGGGAAATCAAGCACTCACATCAAGAACAACTAGAGTGAAAAATAAAGGTTTAGGGTTTGAGAGTCCCGTGTATGTGTCTTTGTAAGTCATCCTTTGTATCTCTTGATACATTGTGATAGACATATGTGTGAGTGAAGAAGTTCTATTCTTCACGTGTCTTTAGTGTCTTAGGATGCTTATGTGCCAAGCAATTGTATGTTGTATAATTGCTTTGGTTTATTGTGGATGAACTGGTGTGTTCATTGTGTCACTCAAAGCTGTTAAGCAAGAGTGTGTGTCTCTTGATCAAAGCTGTGAAGCAAGATCAAGGTGCGTTTGAAGTGTGTCTTTGTTGTCCAATTGTAATTGGTTTACATCACTAAGGTAATTGAGGGGGAGTGAGTGGGAAACTCTGGTCTAGTGGTCTCTAGGTTGAAGTGTCATTGGATAGGTCTTAAGTGAAGAGTGCAAACGGGTTGTTTGACTCTGAATTAATTCTACTATTAGTGAATTTCCTCCCTGGCTTGGTATCCCCCATATGTAGGTAAGGTTGGACCGAATTGGGTAAACAATTCATTGTGTTATTTATCTTTCAGCATTTACAATTCTGCACAATTTAAATGGTTAGATAAATAGTCTGTCAGCCTGCTGATGTTACAACAGACGTCCTGACATTGGTCATGACATTTGTACAACTTAAAGAAATTAAAATTGGTCATGGTCTGTCCTCGTCCTTGTTAAGCAGAGATCAATGTTCTTGGGACATATGAGATCTGCATACCAGAATTTCAATTGGTATCAGAGCAGGCATCCTGTCTGTTCTGGATGAGATCTTGGGAGATACCTTCTGGTGGTTTAAACAAGGAGAAGTTGTAGCTAATTTTTTAATCTTGCTAAATGTTTGAGCTACTGCTTATGGAGTTAAGGAGAAATGTGTGTTCACTCCTGCCTGTGAAGGATTCTGTGTATCTGCTGCTGTACCCTCTGATATAGGAGCTCCCATGACCTGTTGTATGTTCTAACATCTTGTTTAGGGCATGTTGAAGATGTTCTTTTGATGGTTCCGCTGCATATTTTTCTGATGAAAGAACTCTGGTAGCCCTGGGAGAAGATTTCCCTATATTCAGTTTGATGTATGACTGATGTGTAGATGGTTGGCTGATGGTGTTTGTAGCTATGTGCCTAGGTTGTTCTGTTGTGTATCACAAGTTGCTGAAGGTTGTTTTAGAAATGATAGTGGGAGGTGATTTATTTTCACCACTCATGACTTGCAAAGGCTCTTTCAACAGAGGAAGTCATAGGCAAGTTGAGTCATGGGTGTCAGCCTTGATGTTTCAGCCTTGGTATTCCTGAAGTTGTGTGGATTTAAGATTCATTGCTATTTGACATATTCTTAAATATTTAATGGATTGTCCCTGTTTAATTATCAAGTTGTCTCATTAGTTGTAACTCAAGTATCAGGCCCTTGATCTATTTGAAGAACTGATGTTCAACCAGATGTTGAGACATCCAACAGCAGAGATTGTGCAGAAGTCTGTTAGGATCTGTCTTTATTCTAGGAAGTTTCTTGACAAGAAACTAAGACTGGAATGAAGTACTGATTAAAGTAAAGATGAAGACATTCGTCTTAGATCATTTTATTGGAGTGCAACAGGTGCGTTCTAGTCTCTACTAGAAGCTTCTGATATGTATCTAGAAAGTTTCCTGGCAAGAAACTTATCTAGAACATGGTGCTGGTGATAGCACTGCTTGGGTCAGTTTGTTTATGATCTAAGTACACAGGAGCATGTGACCTCGCTCATCTTGGAGGTCAAGGATAAGTGGCAGTTGAGAGGAGGCCTCCAAATCGTCATTTCCCAAATGCTTAAGGCTCGTACCGTACAACACTCATTATCCTTTATTAGATGTTTTGAAGAAGTTTTGAGGTGAGAAGAGAAGACACACTCTAAAAGGGAGACTAAACTAAACCTAATGTTATCATGCAATGTACACCTATGATTGAGATGAAAAGGGAAGACTACCCTAATGTTGTCATGCTTGGGTTGAACTTAAGGTCTATCTCGCCCCACATGAATTAGGATGATAGTTCTAAGGGGATCATGGCAAAGAAGAAAGAAGAAAGAGAGATCAAACACAAATGAGAAAGAAGATAAGGATGCAAACATGTAGTGCAACGCAAAGAAGAAGAGGGAGGAAAAAGGTGTGAGGTAACAACCACCACAAGCACATCTCGACCTCTTCAAGCAAGCAAAAATATGCAAAACAAAAGAGAGATGCAAACAATAGAACTTAAACAAGTTCAAGCCAAAAGACAGATGAAATGGGAGAAATAGAATTCCTACAACCATTTGCACATCAATCACTAAACCAAGAAGCAAGCAAATAAGAAAGGAAAGAAGACATGATCAAGATGAGGATGGGAGAATAGGCTTGGGCTGAAAGCAACATCAAATGAAATCTCAACCATAAACATCACAATGATTATGCAAGAAAGAAACCAAAAGAAAGTTCTCAAAGTGGCCTCTCATCCAAGTCAAACTTAAAGTGCAAATCCAAAGCACCAAAGCTACTTGAATGAGTCCCCAAGGTTCTAGTACAGAAGTGAGAACAAGAGAATAGAATGGGAAAATTAAAGAAGGAAGCAAAGCAAGACAAGTTGCAAGATGAGGCATGGTAAAGAACCTAGGTTTTAAACACTTTCAACATTCAACACCAAATGGAAAGCCTTAAACAAATGCAACTTACAACATAAACCAACCAACTTTAGGACCTATAAATTTTAAACCAACTACTTCATCATGTTAGAAATGTGAATCAAGAGGAGTTGGAAGCATATGGGATTCACAAGGGTCATCTCCCACAAGAACTAGGTCAACTAGTATGTGTGAACCATTCCATAGGGTGACTTGACTTGCAAGGTACACCAAAAATAGGAAAATAATTAAATAAAAGCCAAAAAAAATGCACAAAGCTCACAAAGATGTTGGAAACCAGAGGCCAAAGCAACATAACCGAAGTCCAATCAAAGCATCACCAAAGGAATTGATCCATTAAAGGTGTTCCCCTTTGAAGGAGGATTGTCGAGGGTCAAACAAAATCAAATGAAAGTCAACCAAAAAGAAGCTAAACATTGACCAAAACCATCCTCTAAGACACCTCAACTCATCATCAAAATGAGGAGGAAGTATCATTCATTAGTGGTTTCAATTGGTCAACAAAATCAAACAAGAACAAATAAGAACAAATGAAAGACAAGTTAAAAACACTTCCACTCATTAAATTCAAATTCAATTGAAAAATAAATGGAAAATGAAATTAAAAATTATGAAAAATTAAATAACACATTAAAGTGTTATAAAATATTTTTGGTTGAAGTTTATAATGTTTGGATGTATTTTTAACAAAATAAAACAAAACAGAAATAAAATAGAGAAATAAAATGCAAGAAAACAAGGGAGGGTGTATTAGCAATCAGAGATACCAAAGGGATCTAGTTCACATGCGCATGGGCTAAAAAGAGTAGGGGTGCAAAGTGTAACACCCATTTTAATTATTTAGTCTTTTGATATTATTTTATTTTTGGTGTGTCCTTTGTGGGGGAGTGAGCCTTAGCGCGTGGGTGGGTGTCCTTAATTTATAGGAATTATTTAATAAAATATAGAGTTTAATAATAATATAATATAATTAATAATGATGATAATCTAATGAGTAGAAATATTATTATTATTATTATTATTATTATTGTTATTATTATTATTATTATTATTATTATTTGCATTATTATTATTATTATTATTATTATTATTATTATTAGATTAATAAAATAAAATAAGGATTTAAGGGGTATTAGAAGAGTTTTGGGTGCACATATGGTATGATTTTGGTGAGGTTTTGAGTAACCTCTATAGTTCTGTCGATGGACATAGGTGTGGGTTCTAGAGATAAATTGATAGAATAATGACTAGAGTAGTGTGTACTGGTTGTGGTAATGATAAGATGCGAGATGGAAGTAGAGTGATATGCTTGGAATTGAGCAAGAGGACATTGTTGGACAGTGAGGGTTTTGAGAGATCGTAGACGCTCGCTAGCACTTTCGCTAGGCGAGCTAGTCACGAGCATTCGCTAGCAGGTTCTCTAGGCGAGTGAGGTAGCGAACCCTTCCAGTAGCTACTGTTTGCCTTTGCTAGGGAGTTCGTTAGGGGAGCATCTAGCGAGCGTTCTCTAGGGCTTCGCTAGGGCTTCGCTAAGTGAATGAGCCAGCGAGCATGACAACAAATTGTGATTTTGTACGGTGGGGGTGGTTCTGTTGTCTTGTAGTATTCCTTGAGTTGTGACCAGCATAGATATGGTGATTAGTGGTGAAGAGTGTATACTTGACATTAAAAGGTGAAATGATGGAGTGAGTGAAGTTAATTGAAATAAGTAGGTTGAGGTGTGAGATATGTATGGGGTATGGTGATGGGATCAGAGGGATCGTGTGACTTTAGTTAAAATAATTAATTGATGAACAATATGTATGTATGATGTATGGTGATGTAATCAGGGGATCGTGTGCACCTTGTGTGCTTGAGTTTATTTGTTGTACATTTGGTGTTATGCATATCATGGTATTTGGTGGGACGAATCATTGCTCAAGAGGAGTGTATGTGATTCATCCGTACTCCATTGCGGAGAATGGTAGGGATAGATCATGGCCAAGGACGGGTGTATGTGATATATCCGGGGTTTGATTGAATGAACCAATGAGTCGATATCGCATGCATGGTGTTGAGTTGCATAATTGCATTATGGTGTGTTGTGTTGATGTTGGACAGTAGGTCGTGTTTGATGAATGTTGGGTGATGAATTATATGATTACTACCTTTATTTCATGTACTGTATTACCGATAATTTTGATCATGTTTTTTCACCCCTTTGTTGTTGTTGTGGTCTGTGCTTCTTCGGAAGTACAGATAATCCAGGTACTTAGCTAGCTTGGATAGAGGTGTGTGAGTCCAGTCTTATGATGCTCTGATACGTAGCACGGGACTTGGGCGTTTTCTTTTGATTTAGTTGAACTTGTTTTACTTTCCTGTGACGTATCATGTGTTGGTGAATTTTATTAATGAATATGTTCATGTATGCAGATGGCCGAGATTGATGAACTAATGAATATTTTCCGCTATTTTGATTTGAAAACCTTCTAATGAAGAGTATGTTGAATTATGTGAAGTGATATCCCACTTTAGGGGAAAACTCTGATGTTTATTTGAATTAATCGTATTTTATTTTAATAAGGGAAAGTGGGGTGTTACAATTGGTATCATAGCAGGTTGGTCCGTCCGGCCAGTGTAGTTGTTGAGTATGTCCTTAGGATAGAGATTGTGTATCTTTTAACTTGGTGTTGTTATTGTCGAGCAGTATGGCAGAAAGGAATGATACTGCTTTGACTGCTGCTATGCAAGCGATGGCGCAGGTGGTTTCTAATCAGAACCAAGTTGCGGGTGTGCAATTTGAGGATTTGGCACAGTTCCGGAGTAACAAGCCGCCGACGTTTGAAGGAGGAGTTTTGGATCCTGAAGCTGCGCAGAAGTGGCTGAAGGCGATTGAGAAAATTTTCAGGACAATGGGTTGTAGTGATGAGCAAAAGGTGAGGTTTGGTACTCACATGCTGGAAGGTGAAGCTAAGGCTTGGTGGGACAACAGTCGCCAGAGATGGGTGACTGCAGGAACTGCGATCGCTTGGGATGTAGTTCGAAAGGGTTTTCTGGAGAAGTACTTTCCAGAAGACATACGAAGTGCTAAGGAGGTAGAGTTCCTAGAGATGAAGCAGAGGAATCTGACCGTAGCAGAGTATGCTGCGAAATTTGAAGCGCTAGTGCAGTATTGTCGTCATTACAATACTGAAGATGCAATGACCTCTAAGTGTTTGAAATTTGAGAAAGGGTTGCATTCAGAAGTTAAGTTAGGGATTGCTTGTCATAAGATCAGGATTTATCCTGAGCTGGTGAGCAAGAGCAGGATTTACGATAATGATAACCGGGCCAGGATTTCACATTATAAGGTTGTGAGTGACCGTAAAGGTAAGCAGAGGTTTGGTGGTACTCCTTACAGTGTTCCTGCTGATAAGGGAAATCATAAGGCTGCTTCCGATAAGAAGTCTAGAGAAGGGAAAACATCTGCTGATTTGAAATGTTTCTGGTGCGGTGGCGCGGGTCATCGTGCTAATGAGTGTCCTAATGAGGTGAAGAAGTGCTTCAGGTGTGGTAAGCCAGGCCATGTAATAGCCGATTTTAGAGCCACTATACCTACCTGTTATAACTGTGGAGAGAAAGGTAATATCAATACACATTGCGAGAAGCCGAAGAAGTCTCAGGCGTCTCAGGCCAGTGGTAAAGTGTTTGCTGTAGTGGGAACTCAAGCTGCCAGTGAAGAGCGTTCTATTAAAGGTACTTATTTCATCAATAATATTCCTTTGACTGCTATTTGTTGCAGTGAGAATCGTGATACCAAGCCATTGATTAACTTGAATCTTTAATTCTTAAATTCACAACCGAACTTTAATTTATACAAAGGAAAGGTCTAAAGAAAGAAAGAACCTTTTGCACAATGTAACAACAACGCTATGAGATTCAGGGATCGGGGGTTGGTTATGCCTAGGGTAGGTATTTCACATCCTAGACATCTGTAGTACTCTACATGAACCTTTTGTTTGTTTGTATGCTAAGTTTGCTAAATGTTTGCTATGGATTGGGATTGGGTAAAAGGTGTAGGTTAAGACCTAAAGATAGTTTCTAAGTTTGCTCGCAAAGACATCGCGTCATATGCCTACGTATCCTTACTAGGATAGAATCAGAGCAATCATAGTTCACATCACAAGGGATGAAGAATACTTGATTATGATCAAGGTTCAAAGGGGAACAAACATCACAATGCTTACGTAGAGTTTAAACAAACTCTCTATATCTACATTGTACACTCAAGAAAGGGGAGTAAGTAATCATTTCCATGATTCTTACAAAGAGTTAACCAAACTCTAACTATCTCTATGTTGTAAGACCATTTGGTTCTATCCAGAACAAAAGGTGGAAGAAGGGGGGAAGGTTGCTCGTCAAGATATCGCATCTTGTGCCTATGTATTCTCATTGTCCAATGAGAAATCAGAGCGGTCGTAGTTCGGGCACGAACTACAGAATAAGGATCAATTGGTTCTTTCCATACCAAAAGAGGGAGAAGGTTCTATCTAGACCTATGAAGTTATCCTATTGGTTCTATTCAGACCAAAGAGGGAGAAAAGGTTCTATCCAGACCTATGAGGGTATATCCTATTGGTTCTATCCAGACAAAAAGAGGGGAAGGTTCTACCCAGACCTATGAGTTAAATCCTATTGGTTCTATCCATACCAAAAGGGGGAGAAGGTTCTATCTAGACTATGAGTTAAATCCTATTGGTTTATCCAAACCAAAAGGGGGAGAAGGTTCTATCCAAACCTATGAGTTAAATCCTATTGGTTCTATCCAGACCAAAAGGGGAAGAAGGTTCTATCCAGACCTATGTGGTTAAATCCTATTGGTTCTATCCAGACCAAAGAGGGAGAATGTTCTATCCAGACCTACGAATTTAAACCCTATTGGTGCTATCCATACCAAAAGGGGGGAATGGTCTATCCATACCTACGAGTTTAAACCCTATTGGTTCTATCCAGACCAAAAGGGGGGGGGGGGGGAAGGTTCTATCCAAACCTATGAGTTAAATCCTATTGGTTATATCCAGACCAAAAGGGGGAGAAGGTTCTATCCAGACCTATGGGGTTCAATCCTATTGGTTCTATCCAGACCAAAGAGGAAGAAGGTTCTATCCAGACCTATGAGGGTATATCCAATTGATTCTATCCAGACCAAAAGGGAAGAAGGTTCTTGAGCTATCTATGACCCAAGGGTCAATAGAGAGACTTTCCTTTGGAAGGGAAAAGAGGAGGCAACTGTGATGAGAACTAAAGAGTTCCATCACTTTAGGGAAATAAACTTAACAAAGCAAATAATCATTCAAACATGATGAATACAAGAGACAATGTTACCACCAAGAACAAGCAAGCATATTACAATAAGCAAGGATTATAATCAAGATGAATGGTTGCAACCAAAGCAAGCATTTAAGATATTACAATATTAATGATTTCAATCAAAGATAGATGGTTACAACAAAGAACATGCAAGCATATTACAATATCAAGCAAGGATTACAATCAAGATGAATGGTTACAACCAAAGAAAACATCATGATATTACGATATAAAATGATTTCAATCAAAGGTAAATGGTCACAACCAAAGAAAACATCAAAATATTACGAAATCAAATGATTTCAATCAAGGTAAATGGTCACAACCAATGCAAACATCAAGATATTACAATATCAAGAAAGGGGGAAGTTCTTACAAGACTTAATGAAAGGTGAAAACCAAAGCATATCTTAACGAAGAATGGGGTACATCTTAATAAAGATGGAAGGGGATCTTAACAAAGATGCATCTTAATAAAGATGAGGTTTAATAGGGCTTACAAGATGACGTGTATAGTTACAGGCATCATGCGTAAACAATGTCACAACAAATGTAAAGGAGAATTTCAATACTTCAATGGGGATTTTAAATGAAAATCAAATGAAACAAACATGATGTTTACAAGCAAAAGTAATTACAATCACATACACAAAGGTGTTGACAAACAATTCTTACATCAAGTACAAAATAAAACTCAAGAAAAATGAATCAAAAGTTTGAATGGAAAGATGCAAGAGAGAAGGGTAAAAACCCTAAAAATGGAGCATGACTATCTTTTAATGCAAAATGTTTTCCAAAATGAAAATTCTAAAATTCATTACATGTCACATGAAAATATGCAAAAATACAAGATAGTTGCAAAAAGAATCATTCACAAATGATAAAAAATGAGGAAGTTGTGCCATTTTGAATTTTCAAAGAAAAAACAAACATTTTAGTGATAAAAAATAAGGGAATGCGCTTGGTGGGTGTTGAACCCACCACCTTTGGGTTACAAGATCAAAATCTTGCCAAACCAGCCAAGGCGCGCGCGTGTTAAATGAAGGAAAGAGATAGCAAAAATGTGAAAACATGGAAAATATGGAAAAAACCAAAAGGGTTGATCTCCACACGGATCAAACCCAGGTCAAGGCAATGGCAAGGCAATATGAGAACAAGGCATAACCACTGGGGTGGCGATACATCCGTGTATTATGCTACCCCAATAAATACACATACTTAAAAAAAGCAAGCAATTCTGGGCAAGGCATGACAAGCAAACAAGGCAAATCAATCATGGAAACGATTACATCACAACTCTTTCAAAACTCAACCAATTTTTACAAAATTTAGGTCTATCTTATGTGAAATTTAATAAGGAACACAATGGCATTATTAGTTTTTCAAGATGAAGCACACACATTAAAACACGATGGCAATTGCAAAGGAAAGCTTGGATATGCATTATGGGAGCTACAACTTAAAACATAAGTGATTAAAACCAGATGAAGGTATGCACAAGTTTCAAATACATAACCTATGGATTCTATATGCAATGATCATTCAAAAACAACTCCAAACAGAATTTGGTATGTGGACTGCAACTTATGGACAAAAGTGTTTGAAATGCTGTTTTGAAAATTAAGAACAGTTCATGATGCAACATACATACTCAACTCAATCAACATACATAAAGTGGTTCACACACATCAAGTCATGAATTCAAACAGCTTGCAAGAACTTAACAAAGTAACAGCCTAAGGGGTGAAAACCTCCAAAACAGAAACTGATAGCAAACTTGCTCTTTTGCCAAATCAAAACATCAACAAATCATGCATAATGCACCCTACACACATACATACAATCTCATACCATGACAAAATGAATTCAACCAAAACAGCCTAACATGAATAAACATGACTAAAGGTTTGCAGCAGATCAAATAACAAGACAACAACCAATCCTTTTGGTCATCACACCACCGAAACAACATAATAGTTCAAAACATGCCTTAAAAAAGAGAGTCACAACTCTATAGTGGTAAACATAGACAAATTCTAGCAAGAAATCACATTTTTAGCAGCAACAGATGAAAGATGACAATTAGCACCAAACAAACATGTTCTTGGTTTACAAACAGCAAAAGAGAAAGATTTGGCAATGGTTGGAATCAAAGGGTTACATGGCAGTGGTTCATGGATTTAGGCAGTTCTAACAGCAATATTGATCCTATCATGACAATGCTAGTATCAATCAACAATTAGCCCTGATGCACCTAATGCACATGACAACTTACAAGTTTAATGACAATAGTTGGAATCAAGGGATTACATGGCAGTTTCATGAACTTAGACAGTTAAGGTATGACATGTTAATACAAACCTTCAATTCATTGACCAATGATGCTTACAAGCAAATTCAAGACAGAATGCAAACATGATTCATAGAACAACAGAACATACATAAATGCATATCATAATTGACAATGTAAACTAGATATGATCATGTCAAGCTTGAAAACAGTCCTACCACAATGCCTAAGGATGACAGCAACTGATGCAAAAATGAAACATGATAATGCCAATTACCCAATAACAAGATTCAATGATACTAGATTTCATGTTAACCAACATAGATCAAACACACAACAATAGTTCAAGTTAACATAGAGGCATACTTAGCATGACAATGGCAAGTATCAAGTTCAATGCATATGGCATATGATGGTTATGACCCTATGACAACAAAATGAGTATTGGTCATCATGACTTTGGAACAGGCCTCACAATTACATGACTCATCCCAATGATTTTTTCAACAAATCCAACAGAACTATGCAACTTACAAGCATATTCAAAAATGTTATAGACCTAGTTCAAGCACAAAGATGATCCAAAAATGTACTAACATTGAAAATGCCCTATGAGTTGAAAAATGCACATGAGTTGAAAAAGGAAAGAACAGAATGGTAGCAGAACCAAAACCAAACCAGTTTCAAAAAATAGAAACATCACAGGAATCAAACATACATGGATTTCTGATCTAAAATGCCAACAAACAGATTCAAGATTTAAAAATGTTGCTGCAACAGAAACAAACCAACAATATTCACAAACTGAACATCATCAAACTTCAAAACAGTTGCAAGCCAACTTTCATATGTTCATACATGACACTTAGTAGTATTTAAGAAAAACTAAAGGTTTACCACACAGCAACATAACATTGTGTGATCATTGAAAGAGCAATACACATTGATGAGCAAAACAAGCAAGATATGGCAGATTCAAACATGACTACACATTGCATTTAAACTCAAACCAACTAATGCACATTAAACATACTCATGATAGTTTAAGATGAGGATAGTGACTACCAACCTCTTGTAGACCTCCAAGCAAGCTAATATAGTAGGGAAAACCTTGAAGACTCCCAAAATAAGATCCAATCCAATGCCTTGATGAAGATGACAACTTTTCTTGCACTTGAAGTAAACAAGTGAACCTTTAGGACAGAACTCAAAATAAGTGATGATGAAGGTTTTTTAGGTTATGGATGGTTGTTACATCATAAACCAATGGTGTTTGGATGGTTGAGATGATCAAAACAGGCCTGAGCAAAGATTTGGCAGATTTTGTATGTGAAGTCAAACTTTGCTTGGTTGAAAGTTGACTTTTGAGGAAATGAAGTTTTTGACTGGTTTAAGAGTTTGAACACCTCCCACACATCATTTGTGGAATGTGTGGATGGTTTGTGATGATTTTGAGTGGGTGAAAATGGTTTTGGAAGGCTAAATGCACAAGGCAGATTTTTTGAGAAGTTTTGGAATGATTTCTTCACTTATAAGCAAAGCAAGGTAAGATGAGAGCTATGGTTTTCTCTTGGGTTTTAGAGTTCTCTGGTGTTTGTTTCAACATAGAGGAAACCTCTATTTGTAGGTCAAGGAGAGGTTTGGGGCAGATTTGTCTTTTGGCATTTTGGAGGGAGTTTTGTAAATGCAATCTTATTCAAGATTTGTTGCAGCTGCAAGTCCAAGTTCTTGGCTCAAGATGATGCACAAATCAAGTGGAATGAATGACAAGGAAGTGACTGAAGTGTGGCTAGGGAGTAGGAGAACTGCAGCTGCAAGTTACTTCATGAAAAGTTTCTCTTTCCTTGATTTCTTTGATTAAAATATTGACAACTTGCATACAACTTGCAATGTCCGTCAAACCTCTTAATTTTCTGCATTTTTATCATACTCTCTAACTATCAGATAGAAACATGATCAAAGGGCTGAGAGTAGCTCAAGTGGTTAAAGAGTGAGTTTGTGAAAAATGGAAATGGTGAACTCAAGTGTTGAAACCTCAACTTGATGAATTCATAACTCTCAACTCATAAGGGCTATGTAGGAGTTCTAGTACATTTTGGAAAGCCCTCATGAAGCTCTACAACTTTCATATTTTTATGATCTTCAGATTGCAAATGGAACTAGGTCAAAAATCCTCTCAAAGTTGCTAAAAACATGCCTAAAAAGGCCAATAACTTAGAATTTTTTTAAGTTATTTTTTCCTCTTGTAATGACTTTGGCCATAACTCCAAATCTATGCATTTTCTGCTCATGGACCATTGTGAGACTTTTGTAGGACCTTTCAAGACCTTTCCAATGAGCCTTGAACCAACTCAATTGGATGTGTGGTTAGGGAGTTATGGTTTTGCCCCTTTCAAAACCCTAATTTCCCGATTTTTCAATTACTCCTCAATCCTTGATCCAGTGGTCATGAAACTTCATGGATAGGTGTAATATGTTACTAGGAACATTTTTTCTTCATACTTTAAGGTCTAATTCCTTATGATTGAAGAGTTGACTTTTCGGTCAACCGAACGATCGATCGATGACTGCCGAGTCGACTGTTGATGTTTCGGGTCTTTTGAGGCCTTGAAACTTCTTGAGTAGACTTCACTAAGCCATATGAACTTCATGGACCATGATTCCCCCATTGGAATACCATTTAAATCAAAATTCAAACTACAGTTGACTTTTCCTGATCGAAAACCCTAATCGGGTATCCTGAACTGCACTGTTCTTGATCCTTGGGTGACAACCTCAAATTGGATTCATACTTGAACCAATGGAGTATATTTGATAATGTGGAGACTTATTTCATGGAGAATCAATCCAATACATTGACTGATTAACCATCGAAACCTCGATTCTCGGTTGTACGGAACCCTAATTTACATGTATCTTAACAAAGACAAACTTGAAATAGGTTAAGGTTAGATAATCAAATGAATATGATCTTAAAATGATGATGAAGATCTAAAGGGTCAAAATTTGGGGTGCAACAGTTGCCCCTATTTAAATATTTTCACTAGATGGCAATGGGAGATGATAATCCTCATAGAATCGCAGTGAAACGTATTTAAATATAGCAAACCAAAAATTTTGTCCCTTAGATCTGATGGTATGCAAAAGGACAAATGCGAATATGCCATGAATCTAAATGATGCTTTATGATGCTTGAATGCAAGACAGATGCAGACACACGAGCAAAGATAAAAGAACGGCAATACGACGAGTAATCACTCACGGGGGACCCAACACACTGGGGAAAGATCCAAGGCAAAACAAACAAAATAGTTCATACATGACTAAAGATGCTGCTCAGGGGAATCTTTCACACAGGGGACGCAAATTCCACCGGGGAAGACAAATATTCACTGGGGAAAAGGGGACACACACTCCACTGGGGAAGAAGGCAAATCTCCACCGGGGAACGAAAGATCAGAGACGCAAACCTCACTGGTGATAACCAAATGAGGAACTTCCTATAATGAAGAGTTTGAACGAGATCTTCAGGAAAAGACTAGAAACAAGACCAGACGCACTGGGGATGCTAGTATCCACTGGATCTCCGAGACTCGAACGGGGAACACAACGGCTTTGCTGGGAACCTTGGTGACAACCAGAACAACAAACAGTTTCAAGCGTGCTAGTTTCCACTAGACTTACAGGGGGTGATGGTGATGACCAAAGTTACAATTAATTGGGAATTCCGAACAGCATTGGTAAAATACAGGACTTTGGCTGGGGAAGTTGGTAACAACCTACTCACGGTATTAATAACAATTAGCTTTCAAGCAATGCCCGTAACAACTGGACTTAGAAAAAGCAGTAACAACTAAATCAACAGGTGCCAATAACGATTGGATTAAGAAGTGCCTGTAACCACTGGGCTCTTTAAATGATTTGGTGACGACCAGCTCTTCAAATAGGAAGTACAGATATATCCCTCAAAACCTTAGGAACAAAAGTCAAATATCCTCAAAGCATTAGGATACATCAAAGATTTCATGCAAATGCAACATTCGAGTCTCTGGAAATTCCTGAACTCGGAATCCAAAGTATACATCTCCAAAGGTACAAAACCTGAGCTTGGGATGGAAATAAACACTTCCACAGGTAAACAACCCGATCTTGGAGGCAAACATATCCAAAGGTAATAAACCTGAGCTTGGAATGATACACAACTAAATCGTCAGTACCTGTTATCCATGGATTTTTCCAATGCCAATTACCAACTGGCCTTTCTCGAAATATGATTGGTCACCACCAAATTAACTATACCAGTATCCACTGGATTTTTCAAACAATGCTGGTCAAAACAGTGCCTCAATTTCCCTAAGATAAGCTTCTCGAATGAGACTTCCACTCATCGCTGCAAGGGTTTGGATAAGCTCCTCAGAGAATGAGACTGCCACTTATCTGAAAAGATAACGATGATAAGCTTCTCATGAGAGACTGCCACTTATTTGAGGATACGGATAAACTGATAAGCTTCTCTGGAGAGACTGCCACTTATCTGATAAACGTACTGGAAACAAGCTTCTTGAGGGAGATGGCCATTTATTGTTGGATATAATGAAACAGGATAAGCTTCTCATGCGAGACTGCCACTTATTGTTGAAGATGAATAAGCTTCTCTATGGAGATTGCCACTTATGGATAAGCTTCTCTACAGAGACTTCCACTTATCATTGAAGATGAATAAGCTTCTCTACAGAGATTGCCACTTATTGTTGAAGATGAAATAAGCTTCTCCACAGAGATTGCCACTTATGGATAAGCTTCTCTACAGAGACTGCCACTTATCGTTGAATATGAATAAGCTTCTCTACAGAGATTGCCACTTATTGTTGCTGATGAAATAAGCTTCTCCACGGAGATTTCCACTTATGGATAAGCTTCTCTACAGAGACTTCCACTTATGGATAAAGATGAATAAGCTTCTCTACAGAGACTGCCACTTATTTGCAGATGAATAAGCTTCTCTACAGAGATTGCCACTTATGGATAAGCTTCTCTACAGAGACTGCCACTTATCATTGCTGATGAATAAGCTTCGCTACAGAGACTGCCACTTATGGATAAGCTTCTCTACAGAGACTGCCCCTTATCGTTGAAGATGACGCAAAATGTTCGTCTTGATAGATAGTGCAAAATAAATGCACGTCCAGGTAGGTTCGGCGACCGACAGGGACTGAAGTTCAATCTAGAACCAAGCTAGAAAGAAACTTTCAAACAGGACTCCAACCATTGAGAAATGAACTCGAATGGGGACACATCTTATCCAATCATGGAAAAAGATAACTGAAGCAACCATCATCCACGAGGATTAAACTTTGTGGGGAATTGAGAAAGGATGGACATTTTATGCTTAAGGGCTGACAACTCTATTGGAGAGAGACAACACACCCAGTCACTTGGTGAAAAACACTAAAGTGAAACAGGAACAGGTAATAACCAGAGATAGCAAAAATGTACGGATGCTATGCATATGCTTTATGCCATGCTTATGTTTATGCTGACAAAACAGACAAAACAAAACAGGAGATGAAATAAACATCTCGACACGGATACCCAGCCAACCTCACCAAAATTGGAGATCAACAGGGATGATCATAAAGATTAACAGTTCCACTTCAAAGATACAACCTTCACTGGGAGAGAGTAATCTACTTAGGACACACCATCATGACTTCACTCGGATTGCCATCATGAGCTTGATTTCTTTGTTGAAGGAAAAATCACCAAGGGAAGTTCCAAGATCAACCGAAGTAACAACATAATCGAAGAGCTGAAAAAAAGGTATCATGAGAACAAAACACTTCTACCCCAGATAGTATAACAATCCTCTTCAAGTGAGCAATGGCTCTTGCGACAAACAGTCTTCAAACTTTTCTTCCCCAAATTACATGGTCTGTGGGAAGAAACTATCAAGAGGATTTTATAAAAGAATTGGCATAAAGATGCTTCAATGTCTTCAAACTCTTATAGATAGAGAGATTTACAAATCTCGACGTGATTCCCCCAGCTTAACGGTGCTTGCACAACAAAGTCTCGGCCTGTGGAAGTAACGACTGGGGAAAAAACTTGCACTTGCTAGCTGGTAACTGCAACATAGTTGCCCCAAACTAAACTATTCATTGAGAGCTTCATCTGATCTTGACCTGATGATTAGCTGAACGGCTCTGATAAATGATTAACAAATCCTTCACCTTGGTTGCCCCAAGCTGAGCTTCCTTTATCAAATCAAATTCCCTAGCTGACAGTGTTTGTCGAGATTCCTTTGACATTGGATCGTCTTGCACGCAATGTTGTTCATTAAAATTGGCAATTTTTAATGTAAAATTCATGCAATCTCTTGAAAACATTTTTTGATGAAACACACAAGGCGGAGTGATCAAGTTATCAAAGTGAAAGTGATCCAATCATTTTACAAATGATGGATAAAGTGATTAACACGCACAAACCTCAAAGATCATTAGGAGTCAGGTTATCCAACCTTGCTGTAATATGCTTTCAAAACAACCTTACCTCAATTAGGTCTTTTAAGGGTAGTAACGTGGTCTGGTTCACGGTTCATGAAACAAAGGATAAAGGCTCAAAGTTATTTGTCCCACCCACTCTCCATGATGAACTCCAATCCTATGCTCAGTTAACTCAAACTATACATTCAGGTTCTTACAGGCTTAAGAATTTGAACTGATGATAGTTGGTGATGGCTTACAAACCTAGGGTAGTCACGACTCCCTTACAATATTTAATAGCTTTTGCTATTTGAGGATTTTTAAGAGTGATGACTCTTACAAAATTCCTCTCTTTTGTTATCCCTGACTTTTGTCTGAACTGCTTTGTTCGAATATACAGTCGACGGGATGCCCCATTTTTGCCTAAGTCTCCTTCATAGGTTTTGACTTAGCGGGCTTTTCAATTTTCTTTTTTCTTCTTCTCTTTTTTTTTGAGAAAGGAGGTGACTACCTAGTTTAATGGCTACGGTGAACCATCATTGTCTTTTAAACTTCGACACTTGGTTGTTGTGTACGAAGAAAAACCTGAGTGCACCACCTTTATATGAAAAGTGTCTTATATGCACATATCTCCGAGTTAACCGAGAACTACCCGCCCCAGGTTTGAAATTTAAGGTTTCTTGTTTGTAAAGAAAGAAAACTCCTACTTCTAGGCTCGAAGGGGTTAACGAGGGATTATCTTCCTTATTTCTCCAGTGTTTAGAGATTGAAACAATTCCTTACATCATCGGCAAAGTTAAATTGAAAGCATATCAACATCAGTTATGGATATAATTTTCATCATCCTCCCCAATCTTTGCTTTAAACAACAGTTTAGTAAAGAAAAGAAATTTTTGCATTTTTCCTCATCTCATAACAATGAAAGGAAAGAGAAAGAGTGAAACGAATGGACTTAACCGAAAGATGCACAAACATTTCATTAATCTTGCCAATTTAAAATGAACAACAACTTACAAGCAATTCAAATGCAAAGAAAACACAACAAAATGCTGAGACAGTCTACAGCTGCCAATCTTAGGGAATTAAAATTGTTTAACAAATTTCAAATTTCAGGCCCTATGCGGGGAAACACCTTCAACAACCATATGCTCCTTGTGATATAGAATTATGAGGGGTCTCGTGGGTCCTTTGCCTTTGGATTTAAGAATCGCGGCACTGTTATTTGATTTATCCTCATGAGGTTTCAGCAACTCCTTCAATCTCAATTTAAAACCCTTACACTCTTCAACTAGGTGCCCTGTTGTCCCAGTACGATATCCGAATTCTACTTCTGGGTAGTCTTTTTCGAAGATCAAGTGTTTGTCAATGATCAGCTCTTGTACAAGGTAACCCAATTCTATACATGCATCTAAGTTGTTTCCTTCGGCTCCTTTGTGAAATTCACAGGCCAGGTTCGCATTATGCCATGGTCCTGGCACAGGATTGGATAATCGCGGAGTCACTAGTGAGTTCTAAATCAGTAGCGGGTAAAGTTTGCTTAACGATACTGGATTTGGTTTACCGCGAGTCTTATTTTTCCTGACATGATTCTTCTTGTTCAATCTCCGGCTTTAAGAACTTTGAGGAGGAATAAACACCGACTGGTGAGAGACTTCAGTTGAACGCCCCAGTGCCCCAGTATGATAGTCCCATTTAGCGTTGGTATCAAAGTTCAGAGGGTAAGGAGGAATTACTGGTTTCAACTCCTTTGGTATTATCAATTCGCCTTGGATCAAGTCTTGCAATATCTGACTGTATGATATTGGAAACAGACTCTCTGATTTCCTTGGTCTTTGTTGGGTGTGCTGACGCGATTGACGGTTATCTGGTTGTTGATACCGAGAATGTCCTTGAGTTAGAGGAATCATCGGAGATAAAGCATCTCTAGTGTCTCTGGACGTCACATGGTCAAGGTGAGCTGCCTTTTTAATCATGTCCTGCAATGTCTCTAGAACCCAATTCATCTGACAATTGAGAATTCTGATGTCCTCTTTCAGCATTTCTTGAGCTTTGAAAAGTTCATCCATTGTTGCCATTTGTCTCGGATATGTGCTAGGTATCCCTTCTCTACCTCTCTCTGAACAAAAGGGAAACAAAGCGACGCAAGGCTGAGAAATGCAAATGCATAATGCAAATGCAATGCAAAAAGCAAACTGGTTTTACAAAACTCAGAAGATTGACTAGGTTAAAACCCTTATTTCATTAATCATTGGGAAAAGTTACAACTTTTAAAAATACCAGAAAACAACTGAGCCTTACAAAACCAGTTGCAACATGATATGCTTATGGTGATATGATGGGATGATGTACAAAGGCAAGTATTTACAAATACATGCACATACAAAGACCTCCTAGGCTCAAGATCAAAGCAAGGAGTCAAAGGTCTACCCATCCCCAAGGATTTGTACTTTGAGTTGCTTGTACCTGTCGAACGGGTTCTAACAGAGTTCCCAAAGTCATAGTAAATCCTTCGGATATTGCCAGCTAACGCGACTACTCACATGAGTCAACAATATTCTCAAGATAAACTTGTTTGAGTGTAGCATCGCGTGACAACTATTGAGGGACTACTCCCTAACAGTTTCCGTACTACGTCCTGAAAAGGCCAAGTGGGGTAAAAAGTGTAATCTAAAAGTACTCAGCTTCACAAACTCATATTGAAACAATTAGTGAATACACGACTACTCATGCATTAATAACCATCTCAAAGAGTCTCCACTGAGCGCGATTACATCATATGCCAAACATATTGGGACTACTCCCAATAGCCCAACTATTGATCATATCACCATCCTATCACATGTGTCACTCAGATCCGGGTTAGGATTTATCTCACCACTCAAAGCACCCCATGTCCATAACACACAAACAGATATATTGACAAATATACATGTAAGCAAATATTCACAAATATAGCACACAATCAAATAAAACAAGCTAAACTATCAAGTTTAAGAAGTCCCCAGTGAAGTCGCCATTTCTGTTGCGGTGAGAATCGTGATACCAAGCTATTGATTAACTTGAATATTTAATTCTTAAATTCACAACCAGACTTTAATTTATCCAAAGGAAAGGTCTAAACAAAGAAAGAACCTTTTCGCGATGTAACAACAACGCTAAGAGATTCGGGGATCGGGGGTTGGTTATGCCTAAGGCAGGTATTTCACATCCTAGACATCTGTAGTACTCTACAGGAACCTTTTGTTTGTTTGTATGCTAAGTTTGCTAAATGTTTGCTATGGATTGGGATTGGGTAAAAGGTGTAGGTTAAGACCTAAAGATAGTTTCTAAGTTTGCTCGCAAAGACATCACGTCCTCTGCCTACGTACCCTTACTAGGATAGAATCAGAGCAATCGTAGTTCACCTCACAAGGGATGAAGAACACTTGATTATGATCAAGGTTCAAAGGGTAACAAACATCACAATGCTTGTGTAGAGTTTAAACAAACTCTCTAGATCTACATTGTACCTCAAGAAAGGGGAGTAAGTAATCATTTCCATGATTCTTACATAGAGTTAACCAAACTCTAACTATCTCTATGTTGTAAGACCATTTGGTTCTATCCAGACCAAAAGGTGGAAGAAGGGGGGAAGGTTGCTCGTCAAGATATCACATCTTGTGCCTATGTATTCTCATTATCCAATGAGAAATCAGAGCGGTCTTAGTTCGGGCACGAACTACAGAATAAGGATCAATTGGTTCTTTCCAGAACAAAAGAGGGAGAAGGTTCTATCCAGACCTATGAAGTTATCCTATTGGTTCTATCCAGACAAAAGAGGGAGAAAAGGTTCTATCCAGACCAAAAGGGGGGAAGGTTCTATCCAGACCTATGAGTTAAATCCTATTGGTTCTATCCAGACCAAAAGGGGGAGTAGGTTCTATCAAGACCTATGAGTTAAATCCTATTGGTTTTATCCAGACCAAAAGGGGGAGAAGGTTCTGTCCAGACCTATGAGTTAAATCCTATTGGTTCTATCCATACCAAAAGAGGGAGAAGGTTCTATCCAGACCTATGAGGTTAAATCCTATTGGTTCTATCCAGACCAAAGAGGGAGAAGGTTCTATCCAGACCTACGAGTTTAAACCCTATTGGTTCTATCCAGACCAAAAGGGGGGGGGGGGGGGGAAGGTTCTATCCAGACCTATGGGTTTAAACCCTATTGGTTCTATCCAAACCAAAAGGGGGGGAAGGTTATATCCAGACCTATGAGTTAAATCCTATTAGTTCTATCCAGACCAAAAGGGGGAGAAGGTTCTATCCAGATCTATGAGGTTCAATCCTATTGGTTCTATCCAGACCAAAGAGGAAGAAGGTTCTATCCAGACCTATGAGGGTATATCCTATTGGTTCTATCCAGACCAAAAGGGAAGAAGGTTCTTGAGCTATCTATGACACAAGGGTCAATAGAGAGACTTTCCTTTGGAAGGGAAAAGAGGAGGCAACGGGGATGAGAAGTAAAGAGTTCCATCGCTTTGGGGAAATAAACTTAACAAAGAAAATAATTATTCAAACATGATGAATACAAGAGACATGGTTATAACCAAGAACAAGCAAGCATATTACAATAAGCAAGGATTATAATCAAGATGAATGGTTACAACCAAAGCAAGCATTTAAGATATTACAATATTAATGATTTCAATCAAAGATATATGGTCACAACCAAGAACATGCAAGCATATTACAATATCAAGCAAGGATTACAATCAAGATGAATGGTTACAACCAAAGCAAACATCAAGATATTACGATATCAAATGATTTCAATCAAGGTAAATGGTCACAACCAAAGCAAACATCAAAATATTACGATATCAAATGATTTCAATCAAGGTAAATGGTCACAACCAAAGCAAACATCAAGATATTACAATATCAAGAAAGGCGGAAGTTCTTACAGGACTTAATGAAAGGTGAAAACCAACGCATATCTTAACAAAGAATGGGGTACATCTTAATAAAGATGGAAGGGGATCTTAACAAAGATGAGGTTTAATAGGGCTTACAAGATGAAATGTATACTTACAGGCATCATGCCTAAACAATGTCACAACAAATGTAAAGGAGAAGTTCAATACTCCAATGGGGAATTTAAATGAAAATCAAATGAAACAAACATGATGTTTACTAGCAAAATTAATTACAATCACATACACAAAGGAGTTAACAAACAATGCTTCCATCAAGTACAAAATCAAACTCAAGAAAAATGAATCAAAAGTTTGAATGGAAAGATGCAAGAGAGAAGGGTAAAAACCCTAAAAATGGAGCATGGCTATCTTTTAATGCAAAATATTTTCCAAAATGAAACTTCTAGAATTCATTACATGTCACATGAAAATATGCAAAAATACAAGATAATTGCAAAAAGAATCATTCACAAATGATAAAAAATGAGGAAGTTGTGCCATTTTGAATTTTCAAAGAAAAAACAAACATTTTAGTGATAAAAAATAAGGGAATGCGCTTGGTGGGTGTTGAACCCACCACCTTTGGGTTACAAGATCAAAATCTTGCCAAACCAGCCAAGGCACGCGCGTGTTAATTGAAGGAAAGAGATAGCAAAAATGTGAAAACATGGAAAATATGGAAAAAACCAAAAGGGTTGATCTCCACACGGACCGAACCCAGGTCAAGGCAATGGCAAGGCAATATGAGAACAAGGCATAACCACTGGGGTGGCGATACATTTGTGTATTATGCCACCCCAATAAATACACATACTTAAAAAAAGCAAGCAATTCTGGGCAAGGCATGACAAGCAAACAAGGCAAATCAATCATGGAAACGGTTACATCACAACTCTTTCAAAACTCAACCAATTTTCACAAAATTTAGGTCTATCTTATGTGAAATTTAATAAGGAACACAATGGAATTATTAGTTTTTCAATATGAAGTACACACATTAAAACACAATGGAAATTGCAAAGGAAAGCTTGGATATGCATTATGGGAGCTGCAACTTAAAACAAAAGTGATTAAAACCAGATGAAGGTTATCGCAACTGCGAAAAACACACGGAAAAATAGAAGAGTCGCCACCTTTCGTTATTTATCCAAACGAGAGGGAAAGGAAACGATCGGAAAAACTTGATGAAAAAAGGGAAAAGACAAGGTCATCGCAACCAAGTCATGGATTCGGAAGTCGGTTACAGAAGGGGAAGGTATTAGCACCCCTCACGTCCGTCGTACTCGACGGGATCCACGCTTATTGTCTATCTAAGGGTGTGTTTTAACTATCTATGATACAGGCTTGTGGGACAAAAAGAAAAGAAAAGAGAGACTCGATAGAGCATCGCGTCTCTGTGCCTATGTACTTTCATCTGGTATGAAAGATCAGATTCAACGTAGTTCGGCTAACTAAGGAAGAGAAAGGGGGAAGGTTGCTCGCCAAGACATCGCGTCTTGTGCCTACATACTTTCATCTGGTATGAAAGATCAGAGCAAACGTAGCGCGCAACGTTTATCGCCTTTATTAAATGAATTAGCATGATTTTGAGATGAGAAGAGAGACGCACAGAAGATCTAAGGGAAACTCGGCCCTAACATTTTCATGCAAAGTACTCCTAAGGTTTGGATAAAAAGGGAAAACATCTACCATTATATTAGCATACTTGGATTGAGCACCTAATGTCTCTCCTACTCCCATCCTAAATGGAGGGACTAGGAATCCTATGGGGATCATGGCAAGAAAGCACAAGAAGAACAAAGGAAGGATCAATCACAAGTAGATAAATGCAAAAACATGAAAATTGCACAATTAGAATGGTGGGAGGAAGGAAAAGTGTGTGTGGGAAACAAAAGAATGATGCAAACATGTGGAGAAAACAAGAGATGAAAGCATACGAACATGCAAACGAATGATCGACTCGAACCACATACAAACATGCAAATAATTGAAAGAATGATCACACATGGCAACAACATCATGATTAAACAACCACAAACAGTAACAAATATCCAAAACAATTCAATCCTAATGCATCACATTGATCTATGATGATTCGAATCGAACCGGTATGCGAATATGCAAGAAAACAACAAAATATGGCATTCTAACACAGTGTTAATCGGTTAACACATACGGTTAATCGGTTAACCTGTGTAAGACAACTGAAAATCTGGAAATTCTTAGGTGTTAATCGGTTAACACCAGGCGTTAACCGGTTAACACCCTGAAAAATATGAATATTTGAGTTGGTTAACCGGTTAACCATATATGTTAACCGGTTAAAATTGTACGAGAAGCAGAAAAATAGCAAATAGAACCACTTTCCAGCAAATAAGCACTTATCCGATCAACCGAATGATCAAATAATCACTTATTCACGAACTTAAACCAGACAATCATGATTCAAACAGCATGTAAACAGATCAACATAACCAGATCATGGATCAAACAACTCAAATCGATCACAATTCAATCGAATATGAAGATTAACATGGTAAACATGCAAATAAGCTTGAAAATTAAATCGGATCAGAAATCCAACCTACGAATTGGAGAATTGATTCGGTAATTGTTTACTCAACTGTAATTGTGTAGATCTAAGCAAAGAAGTCCGGAATACTTCAAGATCCAAGCCAATTGATGATGTATGAATGAAGATCCTTCACAATTAAGTCAAATTATTCCAAATAAGCACTTCTACAATCACCTCAAAATCCACATCTGAACTTGCACGAAAATTGAATGATGAAATCACTTCAATCAATGTAATAGATGGAGGTTTTGCTCTTAGAAATCAAGGATTCCAATGAAGAATCAATGATTTCAATGGAAAAGAGCTTTGAATGAAGGTTTTTGATATGGAAGAAATTGAGAGAATTGAGAGAGAATTGATCAACTCTGAACTTGAAATGGAAATTATGAAGGTTAGAATGGCTTGTTTTGGAGTGAAGTCATTTAAATACTCTCTTGGTATGGGATCCAAAGCAAGGGTTGGAAGTTGGTTTGGAAATTATGGTATGGAATGAGGTTTGGGATTTTGGGGGGAAATAAAAATTAACTAGATTTCAAATGATGTTCTAGATCCTTCCCAAGTGCAAAAATGGGCTTTTAAGTGATCAAAATCGGACCCCAAAGCAAATCCACTTGAAAATTCACGTACAGAGCAAATTCTGCTATGGTTAACCGGTTAACCATATGCGTTAGCCGGTTAACACTGTTAAAACTTCAATTTTGGGCTGATTTTCAAAGGGTTAATCAGTTAATCATATGTGTTAACCGATTAACACCTTCAAAATTTTGAATTTGGCACCTTTTGGTGGTAAATCTATCCATTTGCCCCATTTCAACTGTCTGGAGCTCTGTTTAGCTGCTGGACCTTATTTTTCACCGTTATCACTGTGAAAATGCTTGTTATGAGCCTGAATGTTGATTTATGATCTGGAATTAACCTGCAAAACAGAATAAAATCGATCGCTCGATTGCTGGGAAAAATAAATGCCGAAGCTTTGATGTTCTCTGTTCGCTATTCAATCTCTTGCTCCGAAATACACCTGAGCCACAGGAACGCCTTGATCCCATGCCTCGAGACCGAATGCTATGCAATGCAAAATGCTAAATGTGAAAATGAAACATAAGCCAAGTATAAAAAACGAGAAGGTTAATTTTGTGGTGCTACAGCTGCCCCTATTCAAACAACTTGTACCTGAAGGGAGGAAAAGCATCCGCTTTCAACCATTCAAAGTACAAGGTGATTGAATACCAAAGAACCCGGAAATTTGCACCCCGCAGGAATGCAAAACAACGACTACCAACCAAGAGGCGGAAAACGACGCGTTGGGGATAACAATTCAATACCATATGAACTTCATCCAAAAGATGCCAACCAAAAGTCGGAAAAACGCCCGAAGGATACCAATTAAGAGTCGGGGTAGCGACCTCGAAATACCAACCAAGAGTTGGAACAAACCCTGCTGGGGAACAAAAAAGTAACCAAACAGCTTTGTGGAGACTCCACTGGGGAAAGAGTAGACCAATCAGACGACTCTGTGGAGTACAAGCATCTACCATATGACTACAATCAAAGAATTCCATCCAAGAGATGGGATAAGAACCCAAACACCACCAACCAAAAGTTGGGATTACCACAACACCAACCGGAACTTCCATGACAAGACGACCTCGCTAGGGAGTCAACATCCATCACAGCCAATAATCTAACGGCATCATCCAAAAGATGAGATAAGAGTCATTATCTGGGGATAACACCACCCCTACCAACCAAAAGACGGAATCCACGACTCTGCTAAGGAGGCATAGTGACCAAAAATCGGAATCAACAACCAGAGTACCAAAGTTACCAAGAAAGAGTTAGAAAATCGTCAACAAATCGACCATACCGGATACGTCAACCTCACTAGGGAATCCAAGGCTACCAACCAAGAGTTGGAAAACGAACCGACATCCACGATTGACCATCTTGGAGAAACCATAACCACTAACCAAAAGTTGGAAAATGCCAAATCTCTTCATCAACCAAAAGTTGAGATAACGACTCCGCTGAGGAATAAAGGGAAGACTATCAACCAAAAGTTGAAAACATCAAATCTTCTTATCAACCAAAAGTTGAGATGACGACTCTTCAGGGGAAAAAGGAGGACTACCAACCAAAAGTTGGAACAACAATAGACGTACCAGACCAAACCTACTGGGGATAGGGGAATGCCAACCAAGAGTTGGGACAACCGCAGGGGAAAATTTCCAACCAAAAGTTGGGAAACAAAGGTACTAACCAACAATTAGAATCACCATGAAATCCCGTTGATCCAAGGTCAGAACAGAAGCTTCTAACCAAGAGTTAGGATTGCTGGGAAAAGTCCTCATCGATCAAAAGCTACTAACCAAGAGTTAGGATAGCTGGGGGATGCTACACGAAACTGACTCCACCACAGAAGACTACCAACCAAAAGTTGAGATAATCATCCCGGATTATCAACCAAGAGTTGAAATAAAAGGCCACTTACCAAAAGTTAGAACAACGACCACTAACCAAGAGTTAGAACAAGAAGGATTATCAACCAAAAGTTGAAATAAAGACTTCTCCCGGGGAAGCTCTAAGATTACCAACCAACAATTGGGATCACCAAATACAACCAATCATCTGAATTATGTAGGAGGGTACCGATCAAGAGTTGGAATCCACGACTCTGCTTAGAGAAATAAAGAACAACCACTAAAAGTTTGAATAACATCCAAACGCCACTGGGTCATCAACCAAAAGTTGAAATAAACAACGATGAACAACCAAAAGTCGGAACAACTCCGTTGGGGAAGAACCACAAGCTTGACCCGAGAACGCAACACCCGCAAGCGACTCGCCTGGGGAAAACGAAAGTATTCATCCAAACTACTCAGCTGGGAAGAATCTGATAAAATACCCGATCCAGAGATCCATCCTGATGCGGATAACACGAAAACCCCTTGATTCAAACAATCTCTACCGAAAAAGATATCCGATCCCAAAACACCAAACCTGGCTTATGCTTCAAATGCATATGTTTGAAAATGGCGTAATGCTCCATATGAAATGGAAATGCTACGCATTTGGGAGGATGCTAATGCAAAATGCAAATGCAACAGAACCAACCTAGCAAAATAAATGCTAGGGAGAAAAGATACCCACTCCGCCGGGGAGAAAAAACTCTGCTTCGAGAAGAGAAATCCACACCGCCGGGGATTAAATCTTCTGGGAACTTGAATAACTCTGCGGGGACACAAGCAATTCGATGCTTAAATCACACCTCTTCTGCTGCGGTAACCATCTCTGCGGGAGAAAAAATAATCGACCGTCGAAGATTGACTTTATCCTGCTCAAGAGACCTGCCCTGAACGACATTCCTGAAAACTTCAACCTGCTCGGGGAGAAAATCCGCTCTACTTGGGATTACATCAAATATCAACCTGTCTTGTCGAGGAATATCAGATATTCCTACTCTATGGGAAACTTGAATCCGCTGGGGAAAACCCAGACTCCTGTTCTACCACTTACTCTATCGAGAGAATCAGCACTGCACTCTGCTGGAGACAATCCTGAACCAAATCTGTGGGGAAGGGACGTCACCGCCGTTGTCTCCACAGGAGAAGAAAACTGGTGTACAAACCATCCTAGCGTTGAGGGAAACACCTATATCATGTTCCACTGAGAACAACTATACCTTGCTGGGGACTCACTTTCTCACGAAGACAAAGCTTTATTCTGTTAGGGGAATAACATTTCAAACTTGATAATCGAACTCTGCTAGAGAGGACAGAGCTCTTCCAGGGATGAACTGACCACTTCACTAAAGAAGTGAAATCTCTGCTAGGGGAAACAAGCCCATTCTGCTGGAAACACCATACTTAATTCGTCGAGAATACTCGGCTGACAACAACTGCTACTTGTTGCGACTTGAACTGCTGAGGATAAGGGAAACTCACCTGATTGTGATAACCTTGCTGACCTGCAACAAAGAAAAACAACAGAAATGCCCTACATGTGAAATGGTTAACTTAGTTACCATTCATGATACTTGCCGATCAAGCAAAGTCAGCGCTTTCATTATGCTCTGTACAACCTCATGTTTTTACCTGCAATGTTTACCAAAATAACAGACATTTCACAAACAAAATAGTAAAATGGACAAGAAATAGAAAGCTCTTTGACTAAAGTGAATATTTTTATTGATGACAGGCCTGTAAATAGGCAAAGTACAATTCAGATGCAATTCCTGAAAAGAGGTAATTGCTCAAAAATAAGAAAACAAATACAATATACATGTCGGCAATGTGGAAACAGACAACCACCATGTGTCGATTCGGCTATGACCTGTATGTCTTTGATGTTCCCCGTGTTTCGTCTTCTGACAAGACTGACTGGACTGATTCCTTTCCTTTGGGATAACTGCTCACAAGCTTACAGATCGAATGCAGACCGTGATCGTTTGCTTTTGAAATCCCTAACCTTTGCCTGGACCGCCCTCTCGGATTTTCAATCCACAGGGATACCCATTTTTGTCAAAGCTGCCTCTTTAGGTTTTCAACTTTGCGGGTTTACATCTTTTTATTTTCATCCCTAATTTTTGCCCGAACCTTTTCTTTTTATAATTCGCCGGGATGCCCCATTTTTGCCTGGACTTTTCTTTTTGTGTCGAGCGGGTCTCTTTTAAGCAAAGTATTTTTTAACCACGTCCGCGTTCACTGGGGACGAAAAATCTTCACCATCCATAGTAGATAGTAATAAGGCTCTACCAGAGAAAACCTTTCTTACCACATACGGACCTTCATAGTTAAGATTCCATTTTCCCTTGTGATCTGTCTGAGGAGGAAGGATCATTTTCAACACCAAATCATCTGTCTGGAAGCACCGAGGACGCACTTTCTAATCAAAGGCTTTCTTCATCCTACTCTGGTACAACCGGCCAAGCGCGATGGCTGCTAATCTCTTTTCATCAATCAAGCTCAGCTGATTCAACCTGGTCCGCACCCATTCAACTTCGTCAGGCTTCACATCCGACAAAATCCTTAAAGAAGGAATCTCAACTTCTAATGGCAGGACTGCTTCCGTACCATACACCAGTGAGAAAGGAGTTGCCCCAGTTGATGTATGCACCGAAGTACGATAACCGTGAAGAGCAAAAGGAAACATCTCATGCCAGTGTTTGTAGGTCACAACCATCTTCTGCACAATCTTCTTGATATTCTTATTAGCTTCCTCAACAGCACCATTCATCTTCGGACGATATGGAGAAGAATTATGATGTTCTATCTTGAAACTCTGACACAGTTCCTTCATCATTTTGTTATTCAAATTTGAACCATTATCAGTAATGATTCTCTCTGGAATACCATAACGACAAATGATGTCCTTCTTTATGAATCGGGTGACCACTTGCTTCGTGACATTAGCAAAGGAAGCTGCTTCTACCCACTTCGTAAAGTAATCAATCGCGACCAAGATGAAGCGATGCCCATTAGAAGCAGTCGACTCAATCTTTCTAATCACGTCGATTCCCCACATGGAAAAAGGCCAAGGAGATGTCAACACATTCAGAGGAGCTGGTGGCACATGCACCTTATCCGCATAAATCTGGAATTTATGGCATTTTCTGGTATATTTGAAACAACCGGACTCCATAGTCATCCAGTAATACCCAGATCTCAACAATTTTCTAGCCATTGCATGTCCACCGGCATGAGTACCAAAAGAACCCTCGTGGACTTCCTCCATCAACAGGTTTGCTTCAAGTTCATCAACACAACGCAACAAGACCATGTCGAAATTTCTCCTGTAGAGAACATCATCCTTATTCAGATAGAAATTACCGGCTAACCTCCTCAGAGTTTTCTTATCCTTTCTAGATGCCCCAAATGGGTACTCCTGAGTCTTGAGAAAATGCTTGATATCGAAATACCAAGGCTTTCCATCGGATGTTTTCTCGACGGAAAACACAAAAGCAGGTCTATCAAAACGCATGATGGTGATAGCAGGAGTTTCATTCCAAAAATTCACTTTATACATCGAAGCGAGCATGGCCAAGGCATCCGCCATCTGATTCTCAGCCCTCGGGATATGATGGAAATCAAATCTATCAAAGAAAGGCAGCAGTTTCCTTGCATAATCTCTATAAGGCACCAGGTTGTCCTGACGAGTTTCGCATTCTCCTTTGATCTGGTTAACGACTAGTGCTGAATCACCGTATACATCCAAATTCTTAATCCGCATATCAACGACCTCTTCCAAACCCATAATGCAAGCTTCATACTCGGCTTCATTATTGGTGCAAGCGAATGTCAATTGGGCGGTGAACGGTATATGAGAACCGTGAGGAGTAGTAATGATCGTCCCGATTCCATTACCATATGAACTGACTGCTCCATCGAAAACCATTTTCCACTGAGATCCTCTCTCAGGACCCTCGCCATGTAAAGGCTCATCACTGTCTTTCATTCTCAAAAACATGACATCTTTGTCTGGGAAATCAAACTTCATCGGTTGATAATCCTAAATCGGTTGTTCCACGAGACATTCCGACAGGACACTTCCCTTAATGGCTTTCTGGGAAACATACTGAATATCATACTCTGTTAACACCATTTGCCAACGGGCAATCCTTCCGGAGAGTGCTTTCATTTCAAAGACATATTTGATTGGATTCATCTTTGAAATCAATAGGTTTATGTGGTTTAACATGTACTATCTCAAACGCTTTGCGGGCCAAGCGAGTGCACAACATGTTTTTCCCAGCATTGAGTACCTCGACTTACAATCGGTGAATTTCTTACTAAGGTAGTAGATGGCATGCTCTTTTCTACCTGACTTATCCTGTTGACCGAGCACACATCCCATTGAATTCTCAAGAACCATGAGATATATGATCAGTGGTCTCCCTGCAACTAGAGGCATGAGTATTGGAGGTTCCTGTAGATACTCCTTTATTCTTTCGAAAGCCTTCTGGCAATTTTCATTCCACCTGTCCGTTTGATCTTTTCTTAGCAATTTGAATATTGGTTCACAAGTGGCTGTGAGATGAGATATAAATCTTGCAATGTAGTTTAACCTCCCCAGAAAACCACGAACCTCTTTTCCTGTTCTCGGCTCAGGCATTTCTTGTATAGCTCTTATTTTGGCAGGATCTACCTCAATACCCTTTTCACTGACAATGAAACCCAATAATTTCCCAGATCTCACCCCCGAAGGTGCACTTGTTAGGATTCAGCCTCAGCTTGAACTTCCTCAACCTTTCAAACAATTTCAGAAGATCGACCAGATGTCCCTCCTCCGTATGTGACTTTGCTATCATGTCATCAACATAGACTTCTACCTCGTGATGAATCATATCATGAAACAAAGTGACCATCGCCCGTTGATAAGTTTCCCCTGCATTTTTCAATCCACAGGGCATCACCTTATAGCAAAAAGTTCCCCACGGTGTGATGAAAGTAGTTTTCCCCATGTCTTCTGGGGCCATTTTGATTTGGTTATACCCAGAGAAGCCATCCATAAACAAAACACAGAATACTGCGCGGTGTTATCAACCAACACATCGATATGAGGGAGAGGGAAATTGTCTTTCGGGCTTGCTTTATTCAGATCTCGATAATCGATGCACATCCTGACCTTTCCATCCTTCTTAGGTACAGGAACAATATTAGCGACCCACAGAGGGTAATTCGTGACAGTAAGAAACCCAACATTCAACTGCTTTTGAACTTCTTCTTTAATCTTGACTGCCATGTCAGGCCTTGTCCATCTCAACTTCTGCTTGACTGGCGAGCAATCTTCCCTGAGAGGTAATCGGTGTACCACAATATCTGTATCCAGCCCAGGCATGTCTTGGTAAGACCAAGCAAAGATATCTTTATACTCACAGAGCATCTCAACCAATCTTCTCTTGACACTGTCTTCCAATGCAGTCCCCACCTTAACATCTTTCCTGTCATCCTCGGTACCCAGATTAATAATCTAAATATCCTCCTGATGAGGTACAATAACCCTTTCCTCTTGCTTGAGAAGCCTGGCTAACTTTTCGGGTAGTTCACAGTCTTCATCAGTCTCATCTTCAGCTTGATAATTGGGATTATCAAAGTCATACGAAGTCATAGCTGAACCTAAATCGATGGCATCTGATAGAAAAGACCTGTATGAGGATGTTATGTTTATTATGAGATGCAACAAACAAACACATTGCCATTTTTCTGTTAAGTGTAAATGCAAAACAAAAACAAGAAAAACAGGAATCACAATATTTTGAATGTGAAACGTCTTTTATTAATGATAAACTGCAAATAACAAGAAGGCCCCACAAATGGGTTACTACGTCTTGGCCAGAATGCAGGACTGAACATAATCAAAACAAATGAACATTACTCTGCAGCAGTAACATGAATGATTTCTTCAGTAGTCCAGTTGCACAGCTTCTGGCCGGGAGTACATGGACGAATCCAGGCATCCATGTCGCAGTCACTGTCACCTTCATCGTCTTCAACGACATTGATCCTATTGAAAATTACACCACTGCTGGTGAACTGCACTGGTCCCTTGTATCTTAGAATCTGAGAAGAACTGGAGGGTTTGTATCCTAGGCCAAACTTGTCTTGCTTGACAGGAACATTGAGAACTTGACCCCACTTCTGAGACGAGCCTGATTCTACGATAGCACGGGCTTCCTTGAGCGACAACATTGAAACCTCTGGACCCTTAGTTGCTACAGGAGACTTCCCCTGAATCCGAACTGTTTCAAATTCCTGGCAGAGCGTTTCGTGGATCTCACCATCCACTTCTACATATTTGAAAGATGACAAATGGCTAACCATACTGTGTTCTTCACCGCACACAGTAACTATGCTCCCTCCCACCATGTATTTCAGCTTTTGATGCAACGTTGAGGTAACTGCCCCAGCAACATGTATCCAAGGTCGGCCGAGCAAACAGCTGTATACTGGCTGGATACCCATAAATAGAAGGTTGCATCAAAGACCTTCGACCCTATCTGAATAGGTAGCGTGATTTCTCCAAATACTGATCTCTTCGATCCATCAAAATCCCTAACCACCAGATCACTGGGCGGGCACAACAAACCCTGAATGTCCAACTTCATCAATGCCTTTTTCGGAAGCACATTGAGGGATGACCCCGTATCAACCAAAACATGTGACATCAGAGATCCTCTACACTCTAACAATATGTGCAGAGCACGATTATGATTCCTCCCAGCAAGAGTCAGATCTAAATCGGTAAAGCCGAGACCATTGTCGGCATTCACGTGAGTGACTACGCCCTCCAACTGATTGACAGAAATCTCCTGGGGTACGTACGCTGCAGTCAAAACTTTCAATAGAGCATTACGATGCGCTTCCGAACTCATCAACAATGACAAGATAGAAATTTTCGACGGAGTTTGATTCAAGTGATCCACAATTTTGTAGTCACTCTTCTGAATTAATCTCATGAATTCCTCCGTATCCTTTGAAAGATCACCACTAACAACCTGGGGCTGAGCATTCTCTTCAATCACCTCTTTACGCTTACCCATGTCATTATTATCAACAACAACCTCTGGTGGAGAGAAAACCCTACCACTTCTTATAACACCTTCGGCACCGACTATGTTCTCAATCGATGAACTTCCGCTCGGCGATTCTATCCATTCTTGTTTATGCCCGTTACAGAATACTTCTCCTCCATAGTTCCATGGGATAGCTCTAGTACTCTCGTACGGCATGGGCCTTGGTATAGTAATGGTTACCAGAGCTGGTCTGGCAGGCGCTGAAATATTGATAGTCCGGTATGGAATATAAATAGTGGCAACTTCATCATTACTCACCTCTTTCACAACATCTTCCTTCACGACTTTGTCAAACTGCAGACAACCTTCGTCAATCATCCTCTAAATACCCCTCTTCAAAATATCACAACCCTCAGGCCGCGCTTCACATTCTGAGCAGTCAGCAGAACAACCAGGAAATACACCCTTCTTTCACAAACAAGCTTTCACAAAACCCAGCAGAGTTTTCAAATCTTCAACATCAGTTATCAGATTCAACTTCTCACCTTCAATAACGGTGTTGGCCGCTGCCACCCCATGATCCGGCATCGGGTTCTGAGTAACATTAGGCCCCTCATTGGTGAAATTAATAGCTTTAGAATTGAGCAAATCCTGTACCTTATGCTTAAAAGCTTTACAATGGTCAATGTCGTGGCCTGGGGCGCTAGAGTGAAAATCACAATGAGCGTTTGCATCGTAGCCAGGAGGCGGTATACCTGTGAGAGGAGCCAAGGTCCTCTTTTGCACCAATTGTAACTGCAACAATCGTTGTGACAACTGAGAATAGGGTATCGGAGGATTTGTAAACTGCCTGTCAGGCATCCGGCGCCTAGCAGGATAAGGACGCTGAGTGTTGCCTTGTTGTGGAGCTGCGGCCGGGATGTTCACAGTAGCTACCTGATGATGCTGACGAGACTAAGCTCTCCCCTTACCTTTATGCGAAATAGCTTTTGCATCCCCCTCCCTTCTCTTGGGGTTTGTAGAATACGGCTTCTTCGTTCCTCCCAAAGAGGATCCACCACCATTGGAAATCTTACCAGATTTGATCCCACTTTCAATTCGTTCCCCGGCAATCACCAAATCAGAGAAACATGCGGACATGAAGGCTATCATCTTCTCGAAATACACACCCGGTAACGAAGCCATGAACAAGTCTATCAACTCCCTTTCAACCAAAGGAGTTTGTACCCTTGCAGCCAGATCTCGCCACCTCTGGGCGTACTCTTTAAAGCTCTCAAAATTCTTCTGCGTCAGACTCTACAATTGTACCCGATTGGGTGCCACATCACTATTATATTGGTAGTGACGCACGAAAGCCTCAGCCAAATCTTTCCAGCTACGGATATGGGTCCTCTCAAGCCCCATATACCATTCCAATGAGGTTCCTGCCAGGCTATCCTGGAAGAAATGCATCAACAACTTCTCATCACTAGAATAGGCATACATTTCCCTGAAGTAGGCCCGAATGTGTACTCTGGGGTAAGTCGTCCCTTTGTACCTATCGAAATCAGGTACTTTAAACTTGGGGGGAATCCTGACCCTAGGAACCAAACCAAGATCAGACATATCCAAGCCTAAAGAATTCTGATTCTCCAATGACCTCATTTTCTCCTCAATCAGTTTGAAACGTCTGTCAGCTTTAGTTGGAAAACCACCATCTAGATCTTTCACAGAGAATATATCATCCTGATTATCCTCCCAATGAGGACCAACAACCTCGTGCACAGCGCACACACTGCCATTACCCGCGATATTACCATTCTCCCCAGCAACTCCTCCGCCCGAAGGTACGACAATAGTAGGAATACTTTGAGGAATAGACCCACCAAATGGAGGATGAACAACACTAGCCCCTCCGTGAAAAACACCGTCTTCGTCAACCCGCTCTATCAACGGCTGAACAAGAGTTGTCGACTGCTCCTGCCCACTGGCGACAGTCTGCATCAGTTCCATAAATTGGGCCATACGAGCCCTAACCTCCTATAATTCCGCATGTACCTGATCCATCACCTTCTGCTGATTCCCTCGAGTAGAGTATCTGTGGAAGCTGAATTCCTCAATCTTGAACTACGGAAACCAAGCAGAGATAAGAACATAAGGCCACCAAGAACAACCTGCAATGCAAATGAGAATGCAAAATGCAAAATGTAGACATGTCTATGTATGCACAGGGAGATCTTTCCCCTTGATTCCGGTTTCAATAAACATGAACATCAGAGATGGATAAGAACATCACAATAAAGCTTCTCATATATCAAGTAAAGCTGAAACAATACAAAACCAAAAGAGAAATATCTGCGTACAAAGAAGCATTGATCTCATCCAACATCTCTGGTGATGATCAAGATGCAAAATCAAATGAAACTACAAAAGATAAAACTCCTAGTAGCCATGATCTCTACGCCACTCCTGGGACTCCTCAAGCATCTCCTTCGTATCTGATGGTCTGGCCGCTCCATCAACTCTCGGACAAGGACATCCCTCTTGCGTATCACATCCCGGAGATAATGATAATGATCCTCCCAAGCATCTTCGCCAAAGGCATCTTCAAGCCTGGTTTCTTCACCTCTGCACAAATCTTGAACTCTTCAAGTGCTGATAAAGTCTCTTGGTATTTCTGCTCGATTGTAGTCATGGGGAACATTTCTAGCAATAGCTCTCTCTCTTTCGCCTTGAATTGCACTTTCAGCTTATCTACCTGAACACAAAGTTGATCTTCTCTACTCTTATTGGCGGTCACAGTAGCATTCCACTGCTCATTGAATTTGGATATCTTCAGATATGCTCTATCTAGACCCTCCTTCTTACTCTTCATAACATCACAAGTGCTTTTCAGATCAAGACTGACTTGCTTCCGTGATTGTACCTAATCTGCGATTTCTTCCTTCAACTTAGTCAACAGTTCTGCATTTGTCTTGGTCAAATACACAGCTTCACCCTTATCATGTTTCAGCTGACTGATTTCCTGCTTCAACTCTTTATTCTCTTTGTGCAGCTCTTCCTTCTCTGCCCAAAGCTTGGTATGTCTCGAGATATCAACAGTTGTAGGAGGCTCGATGACTAAAGGATACAAGGGTGCTTCAACAGGAAACGACAACAAAACCTCTTCAACCCTCTTCTGAATCCAATCCGAGTATGGATCATAGGCTCTACAATCTCCTTTGCCCAAAGAAAGCTTTCCCTTCTTGTGAATCTTACCCCAAGCGTCCGTGAACCGGGCCGAAATACAAGGATCAGCTACACCTGTGAAGTACAGAGATTCCTACACTTCCACTTCTTTAGGAGGTCCTTTCATAGCATAACCGAACTGTCTCACAGCAAGAGAAGGATTATAATTGATACCGCCTTTCCTCCTCATCAAGGGCACATTTGGAAAGCTACCACAACTAAAAATAAGCTCACGAACCAATAAGTCTCGATTGAACCAGGAAATATTCTTCTCCGTCAAACCCATAAGCCTCTTCAACCATTCGGATGAGCTCACAAAAGTCACAAAAGCTCCCGAGCGAGGAAGGTGATCAACAAACCACTTATGCAACAACGACACGAAACAAGAAACCATCTTTCCTCTTCTTTTCTCGTTCTTGTAATGCACTGAGTGATACAAGTCTCCTAGAAGAGTAGGTACGGGATTCTTGGAAGCAAAGACATGAAAAGCATCAAAATCCACAAAGTCAGGTACTTTGGGAAACAACACAATGCCATAAACACACAGAGCCAATGTAGCACTGAAGACTACCCACAACCTTTGTCAGCATACTCTCGGGCATTGTCGACTAGGAAAGGCAAAGCAAATCCGAAAACTCTGTTTCTACTGATAACATGATACGTCAAGTTAGAGGCGCTCAAATAAAGAGCGGCGGACAACTCCTCAAGATTGGGTTCTTTCTCGGAACTGAAGAAAGGCACTTTGTTCAGAATCGGAACACCCAAGATGTAAGCAAATTCTTCCAACGTAGGAACCAACACATAGTCCGGAAATGTGAAGCATCTCAGTGGAGGATCATAAAACTGCAACAAGGTATGAATAGCTCCATGCTCATAAGTCGTAAGCTTACGGACAAACTTCAGAATTCCACCATACTGTTCTCTAAAAGCTGCAAGAACACCAGTCTCAGCCAAGGAAATCAGACCAAATAAAGGTCCCAACTCAAGTGTCGGAAACTTATACACAAAAATCTTCTTTCGGCTAACTTCCATCTCTGAAGAAGTCCAGTACCAGAATCAAGGGATAGACGAGAACCTGTAACATACATAAACATGCAATGTTAAATGAAGAATGATATGCAAATGCACACATGAAATCAAGGTACCTAGTGCTCAAATGTGCTGTTGTGCCGTTGACTGAATTCAACCAGAGCTCCGCTCTAATCAGAACACTGAGATAACACACTGGATAGAACACTCAGGATCAAAAATCTGCACTGACGAGAAAACTAGGGTTGGTTGAAGGCCAGGTTTCCTACAAAAACCCATCCCTCTCACATGTGGGTTCTAGTCTTGAAAGGTACGGCATCCTATGCGGGTGGTCAGCGTCACAGACTTTCGAAAAACAATGATACAGTCACGGTTACCGGTTTGGCATCATAGTCTAACGAAGCGGCCTCACTTAGCTGACTTCCCAAATGAACGGTCTCCAGAGTCGACAGTCTCTCTAAGTCAATATTCCCTCAACTGCACCAGATGCACAGGATAGAATATTTCCAAAGAAAAACCTCGTCTGAATGTGAATTTCACGCGAGCTATTGCACAGCAAGACGCCATACAAGCTCCCGCTAATCTCCACTCTAATCCTATGTGTATACTCAACCCCAGGTCCGACTTATCTCTCGGTGGAACAACCCGACCCACAACACAGCAGCAACAGAAATGCAATGCAATAATATACAATAAATAATGTACATAAATAAAAAAACTGTACAAAAGTAAACACCCAAAGACCCAACAGACAAGCGCTAGGAGTGACTCGCATAGGGAACCAGAGATTTTGGGTGCGTCCCCAGCAGAGTCGCCAGCTGTCGCAACTGCGAAAAACACCAGACAAAACAGAAGAGTCTCCACCTTTCGTTATTTATCCCAACGAGCGGGAAAGGAAAAAATCGAAAAAACCTGACGAAAAAAGGGAAAAGACGAGGTCATCGCAACCAAGTCCTGGATTCGGGAGTCGGTTACGCAAGGGGAAGGTATTAGCACCCCTCACGTCTGTCGTACTCGACGGGATCCACGCTTATTGTCTATCTAAAGGTGTGTTTAAACTATCTATGCTACAGGCTTGCGGGACAAAATGAAAAGAAAAGAGAGACTCGACAGAGCATCGCGTCTCTGTGCCTACGTACTTTCATCTGGTCTGAAAGATCAGAGTCAACGTAGTTCGGCTAACTACGGAAGAGAAAGGGGAAAGGTTGCTCGCCAAGATATCGCGTCTTGTGCCTACGTACTTTCATCTGGTATGAAAGATCAGAGCAAACGTAGTTCGGACGGACATGAAACCACGGGTTGATTAAATGTTTTTAATCGAGTAGGGTTAAAAAATGATTCCAGCAGTTAGGGACTAAGCCTGTTTGCGATGGAATCGAAGCTTAACAAAACTCTTTCTCTAAAAAAGAAGTTCCGATTAATCCCGAAGGAAAAAAAGGTTTGAATTTGTTTTGTATTTTTAGTGAAGTGAATTAATTCGGCTTGTGATTCACGTTGCACTAAAGACTATGACAAGGAGGCGAATGCGTCGTATATCGCCCCCAAACGGGACGGATACCAAACATTCTAGATAAGCAAGAGGAGACCCCTTACTCATCATTCCCCTTGTAGCTTAAGGCTCGTAGCGCGCAACATTTATCGCCTTTATTAAATGAATTAGCATGATTTTAAGATGAGAAGAGAGACACACAGAAGGTCTAAGGGAAACTCGGGCCTAACGTTGTCATGCAAAGTACTCCTAAGGTTTGGATAAAAAGGGAAAACATCTACCCTAATGTTAGCATACTTGGATTGAGCACCTAATGTCTCTCCTACTCCCATCCTAAGCGGAGGGACTAGGAATCCTATGGGGATCATGGTAAGAAAGCACAAGAAGAACAAAGGAAGGATCAATCACAAGTAGATAAATGCAAAAACATGAAAAATGCACAATTAGAATGGTGGGAGGGAGGAAAAGTGTGTGGGGCAGCAAACGAATGATGCAAACATGTGGAGAAAACAAGAGATGAAAGCATACAAAAATGCAAACGAATGATCGACTTGAACCACATACAAACATGCAAATAATTGAAAGAATGATCACACATGGCAACAACATCATGATTAAACAACCACAAACAGTAGCAAATACCCAAAACAATTCAATCCTAATGCATCACATTGATCTATGATGATTTGAATTGAACCGGTATGTGAACATGCAAGAAAACAGCAAAATATGGCATTCTGGCACAGTGTTAATCGGTTAACACATACGGTTAATCGGTTAACCTGTGTAAAACAACTGAAAATCTGGAAATTCTTAGGTGTTAATCGGTTAACATCAGGCGTTAACCGGTTAACACCCTGAAAATTTTGAAAAATTTGAATATTTGAGTTGGTTAACCGGTTAACCATATACGTTAACCGGTTAAAACTGTACGAGAAGCAGAAAAATAGCAAACAGAACCACTTTCCAGCAAATAAGCACTTATCCGATCAACCGGATGATCGCATAATCACTTATTCACGAACTTAAACCAGACAATCATGATTCAAACAGCATGTAAACAGATCAACATAACCATATCATGGATCAAACAACTCAAATCGATCACAATTTAATCGAATATGAAGATTAACATGGTAAACATGCAAATAAGCTTGAAAATTAAATCGGATCAGAAATCCAACCTACGAATCAGATAGTTGATTCGGTAATTGTTTACTCAACTGCAATTGTGTATATCTAAGCAAAGAAGTCCGGAATACTTCAAGATCCAAGCTAATTGATGATGTATGAATGAAGATCCTTCACAATTAAGTCAAATTATTCCAAATAAGCACTTCTACAATCACCTCAAAATCCAGATCTGAACTTGCACAAAAATTGAATGATGAAATCACTTCAATTAATGTAATAGATGGAGGTTTTGCTCTTAGAAATCAAGGATTCCAATGAAGAATCAATGATTTCAATGGAAAAGAGCTTTGAATGAAGGTTTTGGCTATGGAAGAAATTGAGAGAGAATTAATCAACTCTGAACTTGAAATGGAAATTATGAAGGTTAGAATGGCTTGCTTTTTAGTGAAATCATTTAAATACTCTCTTGGTATGGGATCCAAATCAAGGGTTGGAAGTGGTTTGGAAATCGTGGTACGGAATGAGGTTTGGGATTTTGGAGGGAAATAAAATTTAACCAAATTTCAAATGATGTTCTAGATCCTTCCCAAGTGCAAAAATGGGCTTTTAAGTGATCAAAATCGGACACCAAAGCAAATCCATTTGAAAATTCACGTACAGGGCAAATTCTGCTATGATTAATCGGTTAACCATATGCGTTAATCGGTTAACGCTGTTAAAACTTCAATTCTGGGCTGATTTTCATATGGTTAATCGGTTAACCATATGTGTTAACCGATTAACACCTTCAAAATTGTGAATTTGGCGCCTTTTGGTGGGAAATCTGTCCATTTACCCCATTTCAACTGTCTGGAACTCTGTTTAGCTGCTGAACCTCATTTTTGACCGTTATCACTGTGAAAATTCTTGTTATGAGCCTGAATGCTGATTTCTGATATGGAATTAACCTGCAAAACAAAATAAAATCGATCGCTCGATTGCTGGGAAAAATAAATGCCGAAGCTCTAATGTTCTCTGTTCGCTGTTCAATCTCTTGCTCTGAAATGCACCTGAGCCACAGGAACGCCTTGATCTCATGCCTCGAGACCGAATGCTATGCAATGCAAAATGCTAAATGCGAAAATGAAACATAAGCCAAGTATAAAAGATTAGAAGGCAAATTTTGGGGTGCTACAAAGGTATGCACAAGTTTCAAATGCATAACCTATGGATTCTAGATGCAAAGATCATTCAAAAACAACTCTAAATAGAATTTGGTATGTGGACTGCAACTTATGGACAAAAGTGTTTGAAATGCTGTTTTGAAAATTTAGAACAGTTCATGATGCAACATACATACTCAACTCAATCAACATTCATAAAGTGGTTCACACACATCAAATCATGGATTCAAACAGCTTGCAAGAACTTAACAAAATAACAGCCTAAGGGGTGAAAACCTCCAAAACAGAAACTGATAGCAAACTTGCTCTTTTGCCAAATCAAAACATCAACAAATCATGCATAATGCACCCTACACACATACATACAATCTCATACCATGACAAAATGATCTTAACCAAAATAGCCTAACATGAATAAACATGACTCAAGGTTTGCAGCAGATCAAACAACAAGACAGCAGCCAATCCTTTTGGTCATCACAACACCAAAACAACATAATAGTTCAAAACTTGCCTTAAAAAAGAGAGTCACAACTCTATAGTGGTAAACATAGACAGTTTCTAGGAAGAAATCACATTTTTAGCAGCAATAGATGCAAGATGACAATTAGCACCAAACAAACATGTTCTTGGTTTACAAACAGCAAAAGAGCAAGATTTGGCAATGGTTGGAATCAAAGGGTTACATGGCAGTGGTTCATGGATTTAGGCAGTTCTAACAGCAATATTGATCCTATCATGACAATGCTATTATCAATCAACAATTAGCCCTAATGCACCTAATGTACATGACAACTTACAAGTTTAATGACAATGGTTGGAATCAAGGGATTACATGGCAGTTTCATGAACTTAGACAGTTAAGGTATGACATGTTAATACAAACCTTCAATTCATTGACCAATGATGCTTACAAGCAAATTCAAGACAGAATGCAAACATGATTCATAGAACAACAGAACATACATAAATGCCTATTATAATTGACAATGTAAACTAGATATGATCATGTCAAGCGTGAAAACAGTCCTACCACAATGCCTAAGGATGACAGTAGCTGATGCAAAAATGAAACATGATAATGCCAATTACCCAATAATAAGATTCAATGATACTAGATTTCATGTTAACCAACATAGATCAAGCACACAACAATAGTTCAAGTTAACATAGAGGCATACTTAGCATGACAATGGCAAGTATCAAGTTCAATGCATATGGCATATGATGGTTATGACCCTATGACAGCAAAATGAGTATTGGTCATCATGACTTTGGAACAGGCCTCACAATTACATGAGTCATCCCAATGATTTTTTCAACAAAATCCAACAGAACTATGCAACTTACAAGCATATTCAAAACATGTTATAGACCAAGTTCAAGCACAAAGATGATCCAAAAATGTACTAGCATTAAAAATGCCCTATGAGTTGAAAAATGCACATGAGTTGAAAAAGGCAAGAACAAAATGGTAGCAGAACCAAAACCAAACCAGTTTCAAATAATACAAACATCACAGGAATCAAACATACATGGATTTCTGATCTAAAATGCCAACAAACAGATTCAAGATTTAAAAATGTTGCTGCAACAGAAACAAACCAACAATATTCACAAACTGAACATCATCAAACTTCAAAACAGTTGCAAGCCAACTTACATATGTTCATATATGACACTTAGTAGTATTTAAGAGAAACTCAAGGTTTAGCACATAGCAACATAACATTGTGTGATCATTGAAAGAGCAATACACATTGATGAGCAAAACAAGCAAGATATGGCAGATTCAAACATGACTACACATTGCATTTAAACTCAAACCAACTAATGCACATTAAACATACTCATGATAGTTTAAGATGAGGATAGTGACTACCAACCTCTTGTAGACCTCCAAGCAAGCTAATATAGTAGGGAAAACCTTGAAGACTCCCAAAATAAGATCCAATCCAATGCCTTGATGAAGATGATAGCTTTTCTTGCACTTGAAGTAAACAAGTGAACCTTTAGGACATAACTCAAAATAAGTGATGATGAAGGTTTTTTAAGTTATGGACGGTTGGTACATCATAAACCAATGGTGTTTGGATGGTTGAGATGATCAAAACAGGCCTGAGCAAAGATTTGGCAGATTTTGTATGTGAAGTCAAACTTTGCTTGGTTGAAAGTTGACTTTTGAGGAAATGAAGTTTTTGAATGGTTTAAGAGTTTGAACACCTCCCACACATCATTTGTGGAATGTGTGGATGGTTTTTGATGATTTTGATTGGGTGAAAATGGTTTTGGAAGGCTAAATGCACAAGGCAGATTTTTTGAGAAGTTTTGGAATGATTTCTTCACTTATAAGCAAAGCAAGGTAAGATGAGAGCTATGGTTTTCTCTTGGGTTTTAGAGTGCTCTGGTGTGTGTTTCAACATAAGAGGAAACCTCTATTTATAGGCCAAGGAGAGGTTTGGAGCAGATTTGTCTTTTAGCATTTTGGAGGGAGTTTTGTAAATGCAATCTTATTCAAGATTTGTTGCAGTTGCAAGTCCAAGTTCTTGGCTCAAGATGATACACAAATCAAGTGGCATGAATGACAAGGAAGTGACTGAAGTGTGGCTAGAGAGTAGGAGAACTGCAGCTGCAAGTTACTTCATGAAAAGTTTCTCTTTCCTTGATTTCTTTGATTAAAATATTGACAACTTGCATACAACTTGCAATGCCCATCAAAACTCTTAATTTTTTGCATTTTTATTCATCATACTCTCTAACTATCAGATAGAAACATGATCAAAGGGCTGAGAATAGCTCAAGTGGTTAAAGAGTGAGTTTTTGAAAAATGGAAATGGTGAACTCAAGTGTTGAAACCTCAACTTGCTGAATTCATAACTCTCAACTCATGTGGGATATGGAGGAGTTCTAGTACATTTTGGAAATCCCTCAAGAAGCTCTACAACTTTCATGTTTTTATGATCTTCAGATTCCAAATGGAACTAGGTCAAAAATCCTCTCAAAGTTGCTAAAAACATGCCTAAAAAGGCCAATAACTTAGAATTTTTCTAAGTTATTTTTCCCTCTTGTAATGACTTTGGCCATAACTCCAAATCTATGCATTTTCTGCTCATGGACCACTGTGTGAATTTTGTAGGACCTTTCAAGACCTTTCTAATGAGCCTTGAACCAACTCAATTGGATGTGTGGTTACGGAGTTATGGTTTTGCCCCTTTCAAAACCCTAATTTCCCGATTTTTCGATTACTCCTCAATCCTTGATCCAATGGTCATGAAACTTCATGGATAGGTGTAATATGTTACTAGTAACATTTTTTATTCATACTTTGAGGTCAAATTCCTTATGATTGAAGAGTTGACGTTTCGGTCAACCGAACGATCGATCGATGACTGCCGAGTCGACTGTTGATGTTCCGGGTCTTTTGAGGCCTTGAAACTTCTTGAGTAGACCTCACTAAGCCATATGAACTTCATGTACCATGATCCCACCATTGGAACACCATTTAAATCAAAATTCAAACTACAATTGACTTTTCCTGATCGAAAACTCTAATCGGGTATCCTGAACTGCATTGTTCTTGATCCTTGGGTGACAACCTCAAATTGGATTCATACTTGACCCAATGGAGTATATTTGATGATGTGGAGACTTATTTCATGGAGAATCAATCTAATACATTGATTGATTAACCATCGAAACCTCGATTCTCGGCTGTACGGAACCCTAATTTACCTGTATCTTAACAAAGACAAACTTGAAATAGGTTAAGGTTAGATAATCGAATGAATATGATATTAAAATTATGATGAAGATCTAAGGGGTCAAAATTTAGGGTGCAACACTATTGTTGATACGGGTGCAACCCACTTGTTCATTTCTGTTGATTGTGTGAAGAGGTTAGGATTGGTGTCGTCTACTCTTGATCGACGGATGACTATTGAAACTCCCTCTATTGGTTAAGTGACTACTTCTTTAGTGTGCTTGAAGTGTCCACTGACTATCTTCGATAGAGACTTTGGGGTAGATCTGATTTTTCTGCCACTTGGTGATTTGGATGTTATTCTGGGTATGATTTGGTTGGAGTTTAACCGAGTCTACATCGATTGTTTTTGGAAGGTGTTGTTCTTCCTTACTCCAGAAGAGGAAGCATTGGAAGATTCCTTGTCTAATAAGGAATTAAGGACCCTGTTGGAGGACGAAGCTAAGATGTTTGCTTCATTTACGTCATTGTCTGTTGACAGCAAGACATCAGTGAAAGAGTTGGCGGTGGTGAATGAATTTCCTGAAGTATTTCCTGATGACATTACAGAATTACCTCCGACGAGAGAAGTTGAATTTAGCATTGATCTTGTTCCTGGTACAAGGCCTATATCTATGGCGTCGTACAAGATGTCGGCAGTGGAATTGGCTGAATTGAAATCTCAGATTGGAGAATTGTTATATAGAAAGTTTATCAGACCGAGTGTGTCGCCGTGGGGAGCTCCAGTGCTGTTGGTAAAGAAGAAGGATGGCAGTATGCGTCTCTGTATTGATTACTGTCAGCTGAATAAAGTGACCATTAAGAATAAATATCCTCTTCCAAGGATTGACGATTTGATGGATCAGTTGGTGGGAGCTAGGGTGTTCAGTAAAATTGACTTGAGATCGGGTTATCATCAGATCAGAGTGAAAGAAGGTGATATTCAGAAGACGACATTTAGAACTCGATATGGACATTACGAATATGCTGTAATTCCTTTTGGAGTGTCTAATGCCCCGGGAGTGTTTATGGAGTATATGAACCGAATTTTCCATTCTTATTTGGATCAGTTCATTGTTGTGTTTATTGACGACATACTGATTTATTCTAAGTCTGATGAAGAGCATGCAGGACATTTGAGAATTGCTTTGCAAGTGTTGAAATATAATGAGTTGTTTGCCAAGCTATCAAAGTGTGAGTTCGGGTTGAAGAAAGTGAATTTCTTGGGGCATGTAATATCCGGTGATGGTATATCGGTGGACCCATCAAAAGTGAGTGCAGTGTTACAGTGGGACCCGCCAAAGACAGCGACGAAAATTAGAAGCTTTTTGGGTTTGGCAGGATACTACCGAAGGTTCATTGAAGGGTTTTCTAATTTGGCGTTGCCATTGACTCAGTTGACGAGAAAGAATCAGGTTTTCGTGTGGGATGCTGCATGTGAAGAAAGCTTTGAGGAACTGAAAAAGCAATTGACTACGGCACCGGTGTTAGTGTTGCCGACTCCGAGTGAACCTTTTGTGGTGTATTGTGATGCGTCTAAGATGGGATTAGGCAGAGTTCTTATGCAAGATGGTAAGGTGGTAGCGTATGCTTCGCGGAAACTGAGGGTGCATGAAAGGAATTACCTTACTCATGACCTTGAGTTGGCTGCGGTAGTTTTCGTGTTGAAGATTTGGAGACACTACTTGTATGGTTCGAGGTTTGAGGTGTTCAGTGACCATAAGAGTCTGAAATATCTGTTTGATCAGAAGGAGCTAAATATATGACAGAGAAGATGGTTGGAATTCTTGAAAGATTATGATTTCAACTTGAGTTATCATCTAGGAAAGGCGGATGTAGTAGCAGATGCCTTGAGCAGGAAAGCAATTCATATGTCGACTTTGATGGTAAAAGAGATGGAACTTATTGAGCAGTTCGGAGATCTGAGCATGGTTTGTAAGACTAAGGCTGATGGTGTGATGTTGGGCAAGTTGCAGGTGAATAATGATTTCTTGGATTTGATTAAGGAAAGCCAAAAGCTAGATGTGAAGTTAGTTGATTTGATGCCTGAAGTAGAGAGCGACCCCAATAGTGATTTTAAGTTGAATAGTGCAGGTGTGTTGGGATTCAAATGCAGGGTTTGTGTGCCGGATAATGACGAACTGAAGAAGTCAATTCTGAGCGAAGGACATCGTAGTAGTCTGAGTATCCATCCGGGAGCTACGAAGATGTACCATGATTTAAGGAAGTTATTCTGGTGGTCCGGTATTAAAAGAGATATAGCTCAATTTGTTTATGCCTGTTTAACATGTCAGAAGTCGAAGGTAGAGCATCAAAGACCTTCTGGATTGATGCAACCGTTGGAAGTTCCAGTTTGGAAATGGGATTGTATAACTGTGGATTTTGTTATGGGCTTGCCGAACACGGTGAGAGGATTTGATGCTATTTGGGTAATTGTGGATCGAATTACGAAGTATGCACATTTTGTGCCGATTAATATCAGCTTTCGTTGGTGAAGCTAGCAGAGATTTACATTCGGGTAATTGTGAAGCTACATGGTGTTCGATCGAGTATTGTGTCGGATAGAGATCTGAGGTTTACTTCAGAATTTTAGAGGAGTTTGTAGGAAGCTTTGGATACTAAGTTGAAGCTGACTTCAGCTTACCATCCGCAAACTGATGGTCAGTTGGAGAGGACTATTCATTCGCTGGAAGATTTGCTGAGAGCTTGTGTGTTGGAAAAGGGTGGTGCGCGGGATACTCATTTACCGTTGATAGAGTTCACGTACAACAACAATTACCATTCTAGCATCGGAATGGCACCGTTTGAGGCTTTATATGGTAGAAGGTGCAGAACTCCTCTGTGTTGGTATGAAACATGTGAGAATGTGGTATTGGGACCGGAAATTGTGCAGCAGACTACTGAGACCATTCAGATGATTCATGAGAAAATGAAAGCGTCTCAGAGTAGGAAAAAAAGTTATCATGATAACCGAAGGAAAGAACTGGAATTCAGTGAAGGTGATAATGTGTTTCTAAGAGTTAACCCAGTGACCGGTGTGGGTCGTGCATTGAAGTCCAAGAAGCTGGACCCTAAGTTTATTGGACCATATCAGATTTTGTAGAGAATTGGTGTTGTAGCTTATAGAGTGGCGTTACTGCCTGAGCTTTCAAATCTACATGACGTGTTTCATGTGTCGCAACTTTGAAAGCATGTCTCGGACCCATCTCATGTGATTCTGAGAGATGAAGTTCAAATCCGTGAGAATCTTACTGTTGAGACGATGCCGTTGAGGATCGAAGATCGTAAAATGAAACAACTCTGAGGGAAGGAGATATCCTTGGTGAAAGTAGCTTGGGGAGGTGCTGCAGGAGGCAGTGTGACCTGGGAATTGGAAAGCAAGATGCGAGAAGCGTATCCGGAATTGTTTCCATCAGGTAATTTTCGAGGACGAAAATAATTAAAATGGGGGAGAGTTGTAACACCCATTTTAATTATTTAGTCTTTTGGTGTTATTTTAGTTTTGGTGTGTCCTTTATAGGGGAGTGAGCCTGAGCGCGTGGGTGGGTGTCCTTAATTTATAGGAATTATTTAATAAAATATAGAGTTTAATAATAATATAATATAATTAATAATGATAATAATCTAATGAGTAGTAATATTATTATTATTATTATTATTATTATTATTATTATTATTATTATTATTATTATTATGATTATTATTATTATTATTTGCATTATTATTATTAGTATTATTATTATTAGATTAATAAAATAAAATAAGAATTTAAGGGGTATTAGAAGAGTTTTAGGAGAGGGAGAGATTAGAACACGCTAGTCAGTTTTAGAGCGAAGAGCAAAGAGGAAGAACAAGGAGGAAGAGAAGAAGGCTAGGGCTAACGACTCTTCGTCAATCGGAGCATTAATCGAGGTAAGGGGGGAGAAACTTAATGGGATTGGTGTTTACATGAAATTGGGTAGAGGGGATTCCTTAACCCCGTAGGGATTTTGATGAATATGTTTGTTATGTCAATATGTCTTTGATTGTTGTTGATTATGATGAATTTGGTGTGCATGTTGATGCGTTTATGATTGTTGCTGCCATTGATGAATGGGTGCACATATGGTGTGATTTTGGTGAGGTTCTGAGTAACTTCTGTAGTTCTGTCGATGGACATAGGTGTGGGTTCTGGAGATAAATTGATAGAATATTGACTAGAGTAGTGTGTACTGGTTGTGGTAATGATAGGATGGGAGATGGAAGTAGAGTGATAGGCTTGGAATTGAGAAGAGGACATTGTTGGATAGTGAGGGTTTTGAGAGATCACAGACGCTCGCTAGCACCTTCGCTAGGTGAGCTAGTCGCGAGCATTCACTAGCAGGTTCGCTAGGAGAGTGAGGTAGCGAACCCTTACAGTAGCTACTGTTTGCCTTCGCTAGGGAGTTCGCTAGGCGAGCAGCTAGCGAGCGTTCGCTCGGGCTTCGCTAAGCGAATGAGCCAGCGAGTATGACAGCAAATTGTAATTTTGTACGGTGGAGGTGGTTCTGTTGTCTTATAGTATTCCTTGAGTTGTGACCAGCATAGATATGGTGATTAGTGGTGAAGAGTGTATACTTGACATTAAAAGGTGAAATTATGGAGTGAGTGAAGTTAGTTGAAATAAGTAGGTTGAGGTGTGAGATATGTATGGGGTATGGTGATGGGATCAGGGGGATCATGTGACTTTAATTAAAATAATTAATTGATGAAAAATATGTATGTATGATGTATGGTGATGTGATCAGGGGATCGTGTGCACCGTGTGTGCTTGAGTTCATTTGTTGTGCATTTGGTGTTATGCATATCATGGTGTTTGGTGGGACGAATCATTGCTCAAGAGGAGTGTATGTGATTCATCCATACTTCATTGTGGAGAATGGTGGTGATAGATCATGGCCAAGGACGGGTGTATGTGATCTATCCAGGGTTCGATTGAATGAACCAATGAGTCGGTACCGCATGCATGGTGTTGAGTTGCATAATTGCATTATGGTGTGTTGTGTTGATGTTGGATAGTAGGTCGTGTTTGATTAATGTTGGGTGATGAATTATATGATTACTACCTTTATTTCATGTACTGTATTACCGATAATTTTGATCATGTTTTCTCACCCCTTTGTTGTTGTTGTGGTTAGTGCTTCTTCAGAAGTACAGATAATCCAGGTACTTAGCTAGCTTGGATAGAGGTGTGTGAGTCGAGTCTTAGGATGCTCTGATACGTAGCAAGGGACTTGGGAGTTTTCTTTTGATTTAGTTGAACTTGTTTTACTTTCCTGTGACGTATCATGTGTTGGTGAATTTTATTAATGAATATGTTCATGTATGCGGATGGCCGAGATTGATGAACTAATGAATATTTTCCGCTGTTTTGATTTGAAAACCTTCTAATGAAGAGTATGTTGAATTATGTGAACCGATATCCCACTTTAGGGGAAAACTCTGATGTTTATTTGAATTAATCGTATTTTATTTTAATAAGGGAAAGTGGGGTGTTACACAAAGAGCAACCAAAGCCCAAATCTCTCAGAATTGATCCAATGATCAAAATGTTGCGCATCACTAATTCATGTGGCAGTAAACAGAGCCACGCGTGCATGTCAAACGCATCTGAGACATTCATCTGATCAAGTCAATGAGTCAACGCAAGACATATCACCTTCACCTATGCTTGAACCAGACGCCGGAGTCTTTTCTCTGGTCGTCTTCTCCGATGGACTGGCCGGAGATCAGATCACCAGAATTTCACCAAAATGAGCAAAAAGCATATCAAAATGAAGCTAAACTTATGTACATTCTAAATCCATGATCCATTGGTTTTAAACATGGCTAAATTGTGAGATTCGAATGGATCAAGTTTGGAATACGCATCTGCAAACTTCATCAAACATGGAAATCAAACACTCAACACATGGCCCATACGAGGTAGGGCTTCAGATGCAGCAAATATGGACCTAGATCATGCTTTAGAATGAGAGGAAATTTGATTGTAAGTTTACCTAACAGAGTTACTCCGTTGGTACTTCAATTGCTTGCGAGCTTGCTCCAAAAGATGCAGATCCATTCCAATTTAAGTTGAAATGCTTTGAATCTTGATTAATGATTTTGAATTTCTCTCTCAAATTTCAAAACTGAGTTTGCTCTTCCCTTCATGAAAATGTACTTCTCAGAGCTCCTTTCTCAATTTCAGTTTATATGTGATGCATCTGGATGGGAATTAGAGGCCCATGAAGCCTTGTTTGGCTGAATTTGCAAAATGCCCAAAACTTGTAATTTGCTCATGCACACGTGAAACCAAAGCACACACTCATGGAAATAGTTCAAATCCTCAGCATATGACCTGGATTTTGCAATGGAATTGAGATGGGCTTTTGATGTGGTCCAATTTAGAAGTTTGAATGTGAATCTTCTTTGTGAAGCAAGCTTGAATTACACGTGTTTTGCACCTCATGACCCAAAATGGATTTGTGCATTTAACTTGTTGGAACCTTGTGAATAAAATTGAATCAAAATATGGCATGAAAAAGTCCTATAACCAATTCAATTCAAATCATGATTTTAAGTTCATTTTCACTTGAAATTTCATACCTAATGTCCATGATCACTCATAATTCATGCCAATCTTAAGTTTCATGGTGTAAAAGAGGTCAATTGGAGCAACTTTCATGTTGGTTTAAGTTTCATTTGAAGTACTTAAGTGCATGCAAATGACCCATAATCAAAATGGCTTATAATCAAAGTTTCCCAAAATACCCCTGCCTTGCAAAATCCATAACTTGAGTTCCACAAATGATATCAAGGACTTCTAGGACCTTTTGGAAAGCTAAGATCATGAGGAATAACGTTCATCAAAAGTTGAGGAGAAACATGATTCCAGGTCAAAAGTGCCTTGGAAGTGATTTGACTTTTGTTGATTGAAAAATATGTTCATTTGAGACCTATAACTTGATGGCATCATAACTTGAGTTCCATAAACCCAATGGATGAGTTCTAGTACTAAAAATAAATCTTAGAACATGCCTTACAAGTCTCATGTTTGTAATAAAATGAGATTGAACTTGTATCTTGAGGTAAATGGTCCTTGAAGTTGGATACTAAAGAAGGGGATTTTACATTGAAATCCTCTGAAACCCTAATTTAGTAACCCCTTAGACTCTTTATTCTCCTTGATTTGAACTTGGCATGACATTCTAGATGTCTCAACATGACTTCCCATGACTCCAAAGACTTGTAACTAAGTCTCAAACTCCTTCAAGCCCACAGTTGACTTTGAACTAAGCAGATGAAATCCTAGGTGCACAAACTTTGACTACAACCTCTTGCAAGTGAAATGAATGCATAGATAAGCTCCACAATGACTTTAAAAGCATTCAATGAGCTTCTCTAACACTGATTGTTCATAACTATAGCCTAGTGAACCCCTGATGATCCTCAATTTCCCTCCAAGATAAGAGGTAAGCAACACTTGTCAATCTTCTCTTTCAGAGAGCTTTGACCACTTCTTGATGATTGTAAGCATTAGATAACTTGAATAAACACTCTTGGTTGAGCTTGAAAACCTTGAGACTCTCCTCTTGAATGGCACACCTCTCTTGATCCTCTGCAAAAGACAATGTTATGCAAATGCAAATGCTAAGGAATGCAATGAAACATAAGCCAAGTAGAGAGAAAAGGTTGGGCAAATTTTGGGGTACAACAACTGCCCCTATTCAAGTGACTTGAACTTGACTGGGTGAAAAGTGAACGACATTCGAACAATCAAGGTAAAAGACGGTTGAATACCAAAGAACCCGGAAATTTCCCAACCGCAGAAATATAACTGCAAACTGTTACTGGAACATAAATCTCCGGAAACTGAATTAATAGTTGCAACGACAACAAACTAACTAATTACCAATCAAAAAACCTCGAAACGCAGTCGGAAGAAACATCTGCTAACACGTAGGCAACGACACTACATCAAAAATATCATCTGATATCACCATCAGGCATCTATTGAAACAATATGCATCGAACCCGAAGGCCGGCTCAAATCGATGCTGAGAAGAAACATCTGACATTGCCGTTAGGCATCTGTTAAATAAAAACAGGCATCGAACCCAAAGACCGACTCAACCCAAAGCTGAGAAGAAACATCTGAAATCATTGCCATGCATCTGTTAAATAAAAACAAGCATCGAACCCGAAGGTCGGCTCAACCCGAAGTTGAGAAGAACATCTGACGTCGCCGCTAGGCATCGAACTTGAAGGCCGGCTCAACCTGAAGCTAAGAAGAAACATCTGACATCGCTGCCAGGCATCTGTTAAATAAAAACAGGCATCGAACCCGAAGGTCGGCTCAACCCGAAGCTAAGAAGAACATCTGACATCATCGTCAGGCATCTGTTAAATAAAAACAAGCATCGAACCCGATAACCGGGTCAACCTGAAGTTGAGAAGAAGCATCTGACATCGCCGCCAGGCATCTGTTAAATAAAAACATGCATCGAACCTAAAGGCCGGCTCAACCCGAAGCTAAGAAGAGAATCTACAAATTCATAATCCGAAAGAGAACTCCGTTGGGGAAAGAGAAACTTAAACAAGCACTCTGGTGGGGAGAAAAAAGAGAAGCTTAACCAAGCAACTCTGTTGGGAAGCACATGATAAGATGAAACACATCCATCAAGAATCTTTTGCTGAGGTCTTGATACCATACGGGCTAAAGAATCACACAAACTTCAATGGTCTGGATACCATATGGGTAAAAGCAAGTCAACTATCCGTTGGAGATACACCTGAAAAAAAAAAGATAACAACCTGACTTATGTTTCAAATGCATATTTTTAAAAATGGCGTAATGCTCCATACGAAATGGAAATGTTACGCGTCTTTGAGAATGATGTGCACAATGCAGGATGCACCGGAACCGAATCAGCAAAATAAATGTTGAAGGGACAAAGGCCACCCTGCTGGGGAGGGACGGAACATGCCAATTACAATTGGACTTAAACTAGAAAACAAGCCATGGATGGCCATCCGAAAAACAACTTTCCTGGATAATATTGCTTTGATGAAAACAAAAATTCACCCTGCTGAGGATCAACGCAAACTCTACTGGGGAAAGTGCTCTGAATGGCCTACCAGAATACACCTCTTCTGGGGCTTGCCCAACTCGGCTGGGGGAAACAAATCCACTCTACTCGAGATATAGCACAACATGCTAAAAAATAACTCTACTCTATCGGAGATCAAATCAAATCCTGCATTAGAGAAAATGCCCTGAACGGCCTTCCAAGATACAACCCTCCTAGGGAACAGACGACCCGACCAGGGAAAGACAACCAAACGCTGGAACACAGGGGATAAAAATCACCCACTGAGGTTAGCTTCACATTACCGGAGAAATCAGCCCTGAATGGCCTCCTGGAAGACCGACATCTTTCTAGGATACAAAACACGCATTCGGGAGTAACTCCACTCTATTGAAGATCAAAAATCCGACCTACCAGGGATTTCCTAGTTGGGGAATCAACTTCTGCTGTAGATTACATCCAACTGCTATGGGTCACTCAGTGGGGATAACCGAATAAGATTTACTGGGAAACCGATCCCAACTCTCTATTAAGGAAAAATAACATTTCTCAGGGAGTAACTTCACTCTACGGGGAAGAGAACCTTCTCCACTGACTCTGCTGGGGATTAGACAATGAGACGAAACCTCTTCGACCTCTGCTTGGGGAATGAATTACCAATTTAAACCCTGAGTGGATACCAAATCATACGCCTAGACTCTGCGGAATCAAAATCCTAAACTTGCTCCGCTGCTGGGAAAACAGTTCCAACCTGCCTGGTGGAAATAAATCTAATCTCGACTCGTTGAGGAGTAAGTGCGTACCTACAACCTGATGGGGATACAAACACATACTTGACCTGCACGAGGGATATCAATCTCGACCTTTTGGGGATGATTCTACCCTGTTGGAGAATTCAGTCTTGAACTGCTGAGGAACGAGTGTATACAAACAATCTGCTGGGGAGAAGTGTAAACTCTCTACCTGCACATCCTTTTCCGATAGAAATAAGCCTTTGCTGGAGAGAGAAATGAGTCTCAACTACACACCTCTTTTCTGTGAGAATGATGATCCTACCGGGGATGCACCTCTGGAAATTTTCCCCAAGGGTAACGGCCATGCAGATGAAAAAACAACAAGATATCCTGTACAAAGGCAACTATCTCGGTCATCATCTGCGACATTATTCAAATAAAACAAAGTTTTAATGATTATCGGCCAAAGCCTGCAAGTTTATGTATGCGCAGTTTTATCAAAACATCAGGCGTTTTTCGCAAACAAAACAGTAAAGATTAAAGCAAGATGAACAAAATACTGAATAGTATATGTTTTATTAACAAAAGGCCTGTAAATAAGCAGAATTTACAACAGATGCAACCCCTGAAAAGAGGAAGCTGCGCAAAAATTACAGAAATGCACAAAAATATACAAAATGTCGGTAATGTGGCACAGATAAACACCATGAGTTAATCCATCTATGACTCGCCTGACTTCGACGATTCCCCGATGCTCCGTCCTCTAAAGAGATTGATTCGGATAAACAACCCTCAGGTCCTCCCTCAATCCACTATACTCTGAAGATCAATACGCAGACCGCAATCATTTGCTTTTCAAATCCCTAACTTTTTCCTGAATCGCCCTTGCGGGTTTTCAATTCACTGGGATACCCTTTTTTGCCAAAGTCGCCTTTCCAGGTTTTCAACTTTGCGGGTTCACATCTTTTCCATTTTATCCCTAATTTTTTCCCGAACCCATTCTTTTTATGGTTCACCGGGATGCCTCATTTTTTCCTGGATATTCTTTTTTCTTTCCAGCATGTCTCTTTAAGCAAAGTATTTTTTAACTTCGTTTGCATTCACAGGGGATGTGAAATCTTCACCATCCATGGTTGATAACAGTAAGGCTCCTTCGGAAAAAACCTTTCGTACGACATATGGACCTTCATAGTTGGTAGTCCATTTGCCCCTGTGATTTGTTTGTGGAGGGAGAATCTTTTTCAATACTAACTCGCCCGTCTGAAAGCTTCGAGGGCGCACCTTCTTGTCAAAAGCTTTCTTCATCCGGCTCTAATACAACCGACCATACGCAATGGATGCCAGCCTTTTCTCATCCATCAGGTTGAGCTGATTCAATCTATTTCTTATCCATTCTGCCTCATCAAGCTTGACATTGACCAGGACTCTCAAAGAAGGAATCTCGACTTCCAATGGCAGGACAACTTCCATACCATACACCAGCGAGAAAAGAGTTGCCCAAGTTAAAGTTTGTACCGTGGTACGATATCCATGCAAAGCAAATGGCAACATATCATGCCAATCTTTATAGGTTACAACCATCTTCTGCATTATCTTCTTGATATTCTTGTTGACCGCTTCGACAGCGCCATTCATCTTCGGATGATAGGGAGATGAGTTGTGATGCTCAATTTTGAAATTCTGGCACAATTCCTTCATCATCTTGTTGTTCAAATTTGAACCATTGTCAATAATAATTCTCTCAGGCACTCCGTAATGACAGATGATGTCCTTCTTGATAAACCGGGCTACCACTTGCTTAGTGACATTAGCATAGGAAGCTGCTTCCACCCACTTGGTGAAGTAATTAATGGCTACCAGGATGAAGCGATGTCCATTAGATGCGTTGGACTCAATCTTTCCTATCATGTTGATGCCCCACATGGAAAAGGGCCAAGGCGACGCCATGACATTCAGAGGACTCAGCGACACATGAATCTTGTCAGCATAAATTTGGCATTTATGGCACTTCTTTGCATACCTGAAGCAATCTGTCTCCATAGTCAACCAATAATACCCTGATCGTAACAGCTTTCGAGACATAGCATGCCCCCCGGCATGTGTACCAAAGATACCTTCATAGACCTCTTCCATAAGCAAACTCGCTTCTTTTTCGTCCACACATCTTAAGACCACCAAGTCATAATTTCTCCTGTAGAGTACACCATCCTGGTTTAGATAAAAGTTCCCAGCCAACCTCCTCAGAGTCTTCTTATCTCGGGTCGACGCCCCTGGCGGATATTCATGATTCTTGAGTAAATTTTGGATGTCATAATACCATGGCTTGCCGTCAGAAGCTTCCTCAATGTCGAATACGAATGTCAGTCTATCAAGGCGAGAGATGACTATTCTTGGACCATCATTCCAAAAATTCATCTTATACATCGAGGATAAAGTGGCTAAGGCATCTACCATCTGATTCTCTGCTCTAGGCACATGGTGGAACTCTATTCGGTCAAAGAAAGGTAACAACCTCCTTGCATAGTTCATGTAAGGTATCAGATTAGGCTACCGAGTCTCGCACTCCCCTTGATCTGATTGACAACTAGCGTCGAATCGCCATACACGTCTAGATTCTTGATCCTCAGATCAATGGCTTCTTCCAACCCTATAATGCACGCTTCGTATTCGGCTTCATTATTGGTGCAGGGAAATGTTAACCTGGCAGTGAATGGAATATGAGAACCATGAGGAGTGGTGATAATTGCTCCAATTCCACTACCGTATGAGTTAACAGCACCGTATAATATCATCTGCCATTGGGAACCCTTCTCCGGACCTTCATCAGGTAATGGCTCATCATAACCCTTCATCTTTAAGAACATGATATCTTCATCGAGAAATTCAAACTTCATTGGTTGGTAATCGTCAATCGGCTGTTCAGCAAGATATTCCGACAGAATACTCCCTTTGATAGCTTTCTGGGAAACATATTGAATATCATACTCTGTCAAAACCATCTGCCACCTGGAAATCCTCCCCGAAAGTGCTTGTTTTTCAAAGACGTATTTAATTGGATCCATCTTCGAAATTAGCATGGTTGTATGATTTAGCATATACTGTCTCAGGCGTTTGGCAGCCCAAGCGAGTGCGCAACACGTTTTTTCCAACATTGAGTACCTGGATTCACAATCTGTGAACTTTTTACTCAAATAGTACATTGCATGCTCTTTTCTTCCAGTCTCGTCATGCTGACCGAGAACACAACCCATGCTGTTCTCAAGAACCGTTAAATACATTATCAATGGTCTTCCAGCTACTGGAGGTATCAGTATCGGAGGCTCCTGCAAATATTATTTTATTCTATCAAATGCCCTTTGGCAATTTTCGTTCCAGACAACCGCCTGATCTTTCTTTAAAAATTTGAACATGGGTTCACACGTGGATGTGAGATGAGATATGAACCTAGCAATGTAGTTCAATCTACCCAAGAATCCATGAACCTCTTTCTCTGTTTTCGGCGCTGGCATATCTTGAATTGCTTTTATATTTGCAAGATCGACCTCGATTCCTTTTTCACTGACAATGAACCCCAGCAACTTTCCTGACCTGACACCAAAGGTGAATTTGTTCTGATTCAACCTGAGTATGAACTTCCTTAGCCTCTCAAACAGCTTCAAAAGGTTTACCAGATGTTCCTCCTCCGTTTGCGACTTTTCTATCATGTCATTAACATAGACCTCAATCTCATGATGAATCATATCATGGAACAAAGTGACCATTGCCCGCTGATAGGTTGCCCCTGCGTTTTTCAACCCAAAAGACATTACCTTATAATAGAAAGTCCCCCATGGTGTAATGAAAGTTGTTTCCTCCATATCCTCCGGCGCCATCTTAATCTGATTATATCCGGAAAAACCGTCGATGAAGGAAATCATCTTTCAGGCTCGCTTTATTCAAGTCTCTATAATCAACACACATCCGTACCTTACCTTCTTTCTTTAGCACAGGTACGATGTTAGCGACCCACAGAGGGTAGTTGTTACAGCGAGAAATCCTGAATCCAACTGCTTCTGGACTTCTTCTTTGATTTTCACAGCCATATCTGGTCTGGTCCTTCTGAGCTTCTGCTTAACAGGCGGACACTCTTCACGCAAAGGTAAATGATGGACCACGATATCAGTATCAAGACCGGGCATATCTTTGTATGACCAAGCAAAGATTTCACTATACTCTCGGAGCATTTCAACCAATTTTTGCTTGATATCACTCTGCAATGCAGCCCCTATCCTGACATCTCTTCTGACTTCCTCGGTACCCAAGTTGACGATCTCAATTTCTTCCTAATGAGGCAGAATGATTTTCTCTTCCTGTTTCAAAATCCTAGCTAGCTCTTCTTGTAGGTGTTCATCTTCATCAATCTCTTCTTCAGCTTGAAATATCGGATTATCAAAGTCAAAGCGAGTCATAGACGGTTCTGGAGCGGTGTCATCTGCAATGTGAAACCTGCAATGATGATGATTTAATGCTTAAAATGATATGCAAACAAGCACAAACCACATTGCCATTTTATTGTTAAAAATAAAACAGGAAAGACAAGGATCACAATATTTGAATGCAGAAAAACGCCCTTTGATTGATTGATAAAAAGATTATTCAAACATAAACAATGAGGCCATGAAGACAAATACCGCTATGCACCGGGTAGAACATAGGGCTATACAATAATTAGAAAAACAAATCATTACTCTTCTGTCATCACTTGGATGATTTCTTCGACAGACCAGTTGTTTAGCTTTGTCCTGGAGTACATGGTCGGATCCATGTATCCATGTCGCAATCGTTGTCACCGTCTTCATCAAATATGGCATTAATCTCCTCAAAGATTACCCCACCGTTGGTAAACTGGACAAACCCCTTATAGCGCGACACGCTCTGGGAGGAGGAAGATGGGTTGTATCCCAATCCGAATTTGTCTTGCTTGTTTGGAATGTTCAGCACTTTGCCCCAACCTTGTGATGCCCCAGCCTTCACCACTGCTTGGGCTTCCTTAAAGGATGACATGGCGACTTCGGGCGATTTGCTCACACCGGTGTTTTGTCCTTGATTTTCACAGTTTCAAAGGCCTGACATAATGTCTCGTGGATTTCGCCATCCACCTCGACGTATTTTAATGAAGACAAATGACTAATCATTATATCTTCTTCCCCACAAACAGTGACAACACTGCCACCCACCATGTACTTCAATTTTTGGTGCAGCGTAGATGTTACGGCGCCTGCCGAATGGATCCAGGGACGTCCCAGTAGACAACTATAAGCTGGATGAATATCCATGATGTAGAACAAAGCGTCAAACACTTCCGGACCGACCTGGATTGGCAAAGTCAACTCCCCGAACACGGACCTTCGAGTCCCATCAAAAGCTCGTACTATCAAGTCACTTGGTGTACATATTATACCCCGGGTATCCAACTTCATCAGCGCTTTCTTAGGAAGTACATTCAAAGATGACCCGGTATCAACCAACACGTGCGACATTACGGACCCTCGGCATTCAATAGATATGTGCAGCGCACAGTTATAATTCCTTCCCTTGGGCGTCAAATTCAAATCAGTGAAACCCATCCCATTACCTGCATTTACATGTGCCACAACTCCCTCGAGCTGATTCACAGATATCTCCTGTGGCACATAAGCTGTATTCAGGATTCTTAACAAAGTGTTCCTGTGCGCTTCCGAACATAATAACAAGGACAAAATGGATATCTTGGACGGAGTCTGCTGTAAGTGATCCACAATCTTATAATCACTCTTTCTTATCAGGCGCATGAACTCCTCTGCATCCTTCAACAAGGACTCCTTCTCACCAGCTTGAGAAGTCTCTTCAACCACTACTTTACCTTTCCCCTTGTCAGACTTTTCAGCACTTGCCTCAGGAGGAAAAAACACTCTTCCACTCCGGGTAATCCCACCAGCTCCAACTAAGTTGTCCACAGAATCCACCTGTAAACTTTTCAACTCTTGCTTCTGTCCGTTACAGTATACTTTGGCTCCGTAATTCCACAGAATCGCCTTAGTAATTTCATACGGTACATGACCAACTTTGGTAATGATGATTGTTAGAACACATATTGGTTCTTAATAATATCTCTATGTTTTGATGATAAATATTATGAAATTTTGTAATTAAGAATTATATACTCTAAAATTTGCTTAAGAGTTTTTACTGCAGATATTAAAGTAATTATCACTCCAGAAGCAAATCAGAACTGAACATAAGAAATATGCTAGAATCTGAAGCGTCAGATGCATCCATTAGAAGATTCTGAATGCTGCCATCAGAAGATCCTAAGCGTAGCCTCCAGAAGGATCTGAAGCAGAAGCTCCAGAAGAATCTGAAGCAAGCCAGAAGCATCTGAACCAAAGAAGAATTTTGTATGAAGAGTTTTCAAGCATAGTTACTACAGAAGATTCTGAAAGTACTAAAGCTGCCAGTACTGAGGATCTGACTCAAATATGCTATGAACTTATACACGCTAAAAGCACACCTGCTGCAAAGACTCTGATTCAGCAAAACTCTGATCAACATCAGAAGGCTCTGATCAAATTAGACTCTGATGATTCTTGCTGAAAATTGATGAAGAAGAATTCAAAGATTATGTCCGTTGGAATATCCAAACGACTCTTGCCTTATTTATGCTAGACACAAGAACACAGACAAAAAGAATTTCTCTGTGCTTTCTTCTTCTAGGAAAGGTCACTTGATGTGAAGACAAAAAGGCTCAGACCTTTTGGTACACTCTTCTCAACGTGAAGTACTCTTGGATCAATGTGCCTATAAAAGCAAGTCTTCAACCATCTTCTTCAATTGACGTTTTAACCTGAAAAGAATTCAATATCCAAAGCTCTCATACAATTCACATTCTTTCTAGAATTAATTTCTTTGTTCTTAATATTAAGTGAAAAATCACAGTTGTGATAAAGCTTTATTAGAAGCATTTTAAACACTTGTATTTGTTATTACATTTGATTGTAAGAAAACCTTAAGAAGATCCAGTTAGGATCAGTAGTTCTTGAGAAGACTTTGAACAGTTGTTCTTAGTGCTTACTATTGTAATCAGTTGATTAAATAGTGGATTAAGTCCTTGATTGAGAAAGGCAAATAACTCTAGGAAGGGTGGACTAGAGTAGTTGAGTTCAACGAACCAGGATAAAAATACTTGAGTTTTTATTTCTAAGTTTTTATCTTCATACTTATTCAACCCCCCTTCTAAGTATTTTCTCACCTTCAGTTGGCATCAGAGCTCCGGTTCTGTGTGTGCTACCACTTCATAGTGACAGTAAAGATCCAATGAGAAAAACTTTGATATATATTTGGTTGTTACTATGGCTGATAATACAATGTCTAACATTAACAACAAATATGAAGAAAGGGACAAAATCAGCACTAAACCCCCTATGTTTGATGGGGAGAAATTTGATTATTGGAAAGACAGGATTGAAAGTTTTTTCCTTGGATATGATGTTGATTTATGGGATTTGGTCATAGATGGATATGTTCATCCCATTGATGGGACTGACAAGAAAGTAGATAGAAAATCTATGACAGAAGCCCAAAAGAAGGAATTTAGAAATCACCACAAGGCCAGAACAATATTGTTAAATGCAATATCTCACACTGAGTATGAAAAGATCACAAATAGTGAAGCTGCATTTTACATGTTTGAGTCCTTAAATATGACTCATGAGGGAAACTCTCAAGTCAAGGAAACAAAGGCTCTGGCTCTAATCCAGAAGTATGAAGCCTTCAAGATGGAAGACTCTGAATCTGTTGAAGTTATGTTCTCCAGATTTCAAATACTTACAGCTGGACTAAAGGTTCTGGATAAAGGATACTCTACTATAGATCATGTGAAAAAGATCATCAGAAGCTTACCTACCAGATGGAGACCTATGGTGACTGCGCTGAAAATGGCTAAAGATCTGAACAAGATCTCCTTGGAGGAACTAATCAGTTCACTAAGGAGTCATGAAATTGAACTTGAGGAAGATGAACCTCAAAAGAAAGGTAAATCAATTGCTTTAAAATCTAATAAATCTGCTAAAGCGTTGCAGGTAATAGAGGAAAGCTCTGAAGAATCCTCATCTGAAGATGAAGATGAACTATCCATGTTGTCCAGAAGAATAAACAAACTCTGGAAGCATAAAGGAAAGAAGTTCAGAAACTTCAGGAAGCCTGACCAAAGAAAAGAGTCTTCTGGACACAGAAGATCTGGCAAAAAGGAAGTTGTCTGTTATGAATGTAAAGAACTTGGACATTACAAAAATGAATGTCCAAAGGTGCTGAAAGAAAAGCCTAAAAGAAATTTTGATAAGAAGAAAAAGGTTCTAATGGCCACCTGGGATAATTCAGATACATCTGAATCTGAATCTGAGTCAGAAGAGGAATGTGCCAATGTAGCTTTGATGGCAGACATAGAAGATCAGGAGGAAGGAACTTCAGGATCTGAATCTGACTCTGAATCTGACTCTGACGCTGAAGAGGTAATGGCTAAACTCACTAAAGAAGAACTTATCAAAGTGTTATTAGAAGTTTTGAAGAGCTATAACAATATTAAGCTCAAATACAAGAAGCGTCAAAGAAATCTTGTATCTGAGAATAATATTCTCAAATCAGAAGTAGCTGAGCTAAATGAAAAGAACTTAAAATTGAAAAATGATTCTGAATTAGCTCAACAAAACTCTGATTCTGAAACTGAATCTGAATGCAAAAATATTTTGGAAAAATATGATTATAGCTTTCAGAAGTTTCTTGCTAAAAGCATAGACAGAAGCAAAATGGCTTCAATGATCTATGGAGTTAGCGGAAATAACAGAAAAGGAATTGGATATAAATCTTCCTCTAGAAAGGATTTAAATCCAAAACCTGTTGACAAAATTATCATCAAGAAGACTCCTTTATATTCCCACTTTAAATTTGGTCACTTGAATGATTTTGAACAAACATGTTCTGAAAAGAATATTCATGTGTTTAAATCTAAGGCTAGTCAAAATAAACCTTATGTTGAAAAACATAAGTTTAGACAAACCTTCATAACAACTAACCCTAAAAGACCCAAGAAGGTCTGGGTACCTAAAAGTAAAATAATTCCTGTTGCAGATGTTCTTAGCAGCAAGGTCAGGACGCCAATCATGGTACCTGGACTCTGGATACTCGCGACACATGACAAGAGAAAGGTCTATGTTCCAACGTCTGGAGCTTAGATCTAGAGGTGATGTGAAATTTGGAGGGAATCAGAAGGGCAAGATCATTGGATCTGGCACTATCGGAAATGGTAAACTTCCCTCTATTACTAATGTTTTACTTGTAGAAGGATTAAAGCATAACTTATTGTCCATAAGTCAATTAAGTGACAATGGTTATGATATAACTTTTAATCAAAAATGTTGTAAAGCTATTAGTCAAAAGGATGGGTCTATCCTATTTAGTGGAAAGAGGAAGAACAACATTTATAAAATAAATCTTTCGGAACTTAAGGTTCAGAATGTTAAATGCCTCTTGTCTGTTAATGAAGAGCAATGGGTCTGGCACAGAAGATTGGGGCATATTAATATGAGACGTATATCTCAGATTAATAAACTTAATCTTGTCAGAGGACTTCCTAATATGAAGTTCACATCAGATGCTCTTTGTGAAGCATGCCAAAAAGGGAAGTTTTCATAATCATCTTTTAAATCAAAAAATGTTGTTTCTACTTCCAGACCACTAGAATTACTTCATATTGATCTGTTTGGACCAGTGAAAACTGCATCCATCAGAGGCAAGAAGTATGGATTAGTCATTGTTGATGACTATAGTAGATGGACATGGGTAAAGTTCTTAAAACACAAGGATGAGTCACACTCTGTGTTCTTTGACTTCTGTAAACAAGTCCAGAATGAAAAAGACTTCAAAATTATAAAAGTCAAAAGTGATCATGGTGGTGAATTTGAAAATAAATATTTTGAAAAATATTTTAATGAAAATGGCATTGCTCATGATTTTTCCTGTCCTAGAACTCCACAACAAAATGGAGTTGTAGAGAGGAAAAATAGAACTCTGCAAGAAATGGCCAGAAATAAATGGGTCTTCAGAAATAAGCTTAATGAGAAAGGAGAAGTTGAAAGAAATAAGGCAAGGCTTGTTGCTCAAGGGTACAGTCAACGAGAAGGTATTGATTATACTGAAACTTATGCTCCAGTGGCAAGGTTAGAATCTATACGCCTTCTTATTTCATTTGCTGCACAAAATAACATCACTCTGTATCAGATGGATGTTAAAAGTGCCTTTCTAAATGGTATTATAGAAGAAGAAGTTTATGTCCACCAGCCTCCTGGTTTTGAGAGTGAAAAATTTCCAGATCATGTTTTCAAACTAAAGAAATCTCTGTATGGTTTAAAACAAGCCCCTAGAGCTTGGTATGAGAGATTGAGCAATTTTCTTCTGGAGAAAAATTTCATCAGAGGCAAAGTGGACACAACACTCTTTTGTAAATAATTTAAGAAAGATCTTCTAATTTGTCAAATATATATGGATGATATCATATTTGGATCTACCAATACTATGCTGGGAAAGGAGTTTGCTCAATGTATGCAGGCAGAATTTGAAATGAGCATGATGGGAGAACTGAGATTCTTTCTGGGAATTCAAGTCAACCAAACTCCAAAGTGCACTTACATACATCAGACCAAATATGTTAAAGAACTTCTGAAGAAATTTAACATGACTGATAGTAAGCTGGCAAAGACTCTCATGCATCCAACTAGTTCACTAGGCAAGGAAGAGGTAAGTAAGAAAGTAGATCATAAACTCTACAGAGGTATGATAAGATCTCTTCTTTACTTAACTGCTTCTAGACCTGACATATTGTTCAGTGTATGCTTGTGTGCTAGATTCCAATCAGATCCTAGAGAATCACACTTGACAGTTGTCAAGAGAATTCTAAGGTATCTGAAAGGTACTTCTAATGTGGGTTTGTGTTATAGAAAATCTGATGATTTCAAATTAGTTGGATTCTGTGATGCTGACTACGCTGGAGACAGAGTGGAAAGAAAAAGTACTTCTGGAAGTTGTCAATTTCTAGGAAGAAATCTAATCTCTTGGTACAGCAAGAAGCAACCCACAGTTGCACTATCAACCACAGAGGCAGAATATATTGTTGCTGCTGGATGCAGCACGCAGATGCTCTGGATGAAAAGTCAGCTAGAAGACTATCAGATATTTGAAAGTAACATATCTATAGTCTGTGATAATACTTCTGCTATATGTTTGTCTAAAAACCCCATTTTACATTCTAAGGCAAAACATATAGAAATTAAGCATAATTTCATCAGAGACTATGTTCAGAAGGGAATTATAAATTTATCCTTTGTTGATACAGATCATCAATGCGCAGATATTTTCACAAAACCCCTTGTTGAAGATAGATTCAAATTTATTCTGAAAAATATTGGTATGGATTTTTGTCCAGAATAATATTTGTCAGAAGCAAATTTTACAGATGCAAAAATATTTAATGCTCTGAAGTATTTCTTCTTATTACTTATTCATTTCCTTAAATTATTTTTTTTTTTGTGTGAAACTCTGAACTAACAATACTCAGAGGATCTTAACGTTGGTTAACGTTTCATTTCTTAAGAGAATTCAGAAGTACATGCAAGCAAACACGTGTCACTCTGAATCTGCAAAGGTGGCGTGTACACTACTGAAGAGACGTTTGAGGTGAAGTTTGAATAGTGAAAATCTTGATTTTCCCCCCAATTTGTCAGAATCAATTAATGCTTGAAATGATTTTTATTCTTTTTCATTAATTGCTATGTGTGAACGTGCCATTATCTGTCTGTTTGTATGCCTAAGTGTTTACTATAAATATCTCATTCCTCACCACTTTCACACTTTTCACATCTCAAAATGTTTATGCATTTCTGTCTTCTTTTCTCTCTTCACAAAAACCCTAAACGTTTGACAAACTCATTGTTGCACCCCAAAATTTGCCCAACTTTTCTTCACCTAGCTTGTGTTTTATTTCATGCACATTAGCATTATCATTTGCATTTCATTGACATGTATGCAGGAGATCAAGAGGTATGATTATCAATCAAGAGCTACACAAGGCTATGAGGATAGCTAAGAAGGTTATTCAAGTGTTCAAGGGTTGATATCCTTGTCAGAGATGTTAAAAGATCCTCAGAGAGAGTGGTTGAAACCATGAGGGTGTGTCTCCTAACTTGAGAGTTGTGGGAACATCAGATGATTCTGAAGCCATGAAGATAGACTTGAGGTCTTTAGAGAGCTCATGAAAAGTATTGGAGATCACTTTGAGGCCTAGACAGGTCATTGTGCAAGATTAAGAAAGCTTAGCCATGAGTGGTGCAATTAGGGTTTGATTGGGTCAACCCTAAGTCAACTGATGATTTGAAGAAAGTTGAGACCTAATCCAAGAGCCATGTGATCATGGATTGATGCATTGAGATGCTATAAGGATGATTACAAGGTCAACTCATCATGATTGAAGAGTTTGAGAAGTTTCAAGCTAGGGTTTCTAAGGCTTGACATTGTAAAATCCCCTAGTTTGACCCCTATCTTCAAGGCGGTTTAGCTCAAGATGTGATTGTCATATCATCTTACCCCCAACATGAATGTTGTAGAGCTTGATCTTAGCTTTAATTTGAGTGCTAGAAGTCCTTGATAGGATTTGTAGAACTCAAGTTATGACTTTGACAAGTTACAGGTCATCTGTGGTATGTGAATTTGGAGCTTGAAAGTTGTCCAACTTGCATGAAACGTTTACCCTAGAAGGATGATTCCTATGAACTTTTGGTCAACATTAATTTTGTTCCTTATCCTCTTAGATTTCTAGAGAGTACTATAAGTCCTTGATAGGATTTGTAGAACTCAAGTTATGGCTTTGACAAGTCAAGGGCATTTTGGTCATTTGGAGATTATAGGTCATTTCAAGCATAAGTCTATAACTCCTATTTCCAAGCCTCAAATGAGAAAATGTTCAACATCAAACTTGTTCAAAATGATGTTTTAAGGCTATTCAAGAGGTCATGAGATGTTGGAAATGCTTGTAGCTCAAAGTTGCAAAAATGACCTAAAATGAGGGTATAAGTTAAATGAACCAAAGTTGGAAATTGATACTTTTGATCTACACATCCAAACCAAGGCATGTAATAGGTCATTTTGACTCTAAAAAGCATTTTAAGAACATTGGTTTAGCCACATTTTTGAATTGAGGTCTAATTTGTGGACTTGCTTTGAAAAGTAGTTACTTACATCTTAAGTAACATGTGCAAAACTCAAATTCAAGGCATGATCAAGATCCCTTGCAAGCCAAACACTTCCAAAATGTCACGAGGGGAGAAATTGAAAGGAATTGAGATTGGTTTCAAGCTGTTAGCAGAAGTTGTGCATACAATGGCATATCATGAGAATTCAAGTGAACTTCTCATGTCATGAGAGATTGAATTTCTCCTTGGAAGGATCTAGAGGGTTCTAAATCATCCCTACACACTCTATATATGGAATAGAAGTGGTTCAGATCTTTTTTTGGTGATGATTGAGAGAGAAAACTGAGCTTGCACTTTGAACTTCCTCATTGCAAATCTAAATCGGTTACAAGGTTAGAAGCCATCTCAGTCCAAGAAATTGATCTCAATAGCTTGCTCAGAGGTTGGTGATCAATTCCAGATCAAATTCAAGGCACTGTGGTGGAAGAATCGTGAAGTAACCATTGGAGAGTGAAGCTTACAACTCAGAATCAAATTTGATAATTCAAGAAGATTCAACTCTTTTCTTTGCATACAGAAGATTGATTGTGATTCAGTGAAGGTTTCTGCAAGTTCTTGAAGGCTGAGTTGAAGATTCAACCCTTCTGTTTGTTCAAATTTACCAGGTATGCAACTCGTGTGCTATGGCTTAAATTAGGTAGAATTAAGATGAATTATTATGGTAGATGCATAGTAGGATGGTGTAGGAAGATTTCTGGATCATCAATTTGGAGATTAGTGACCAATTAGGGTTCATGGAATTTTCGGTTGAGATTGTTATTCTTGGATTCTTGAACTGTTAGCATGATTAAATGGCATAGGAAGATTCCTTGTGAAAATTGGAGTGAGTTTCATGTAGAGACCTCTTGGAATGGAGGTCTGTGAAGAGAGTTAGGGTTGGGGACGATGACCGGAGCACCACCGGCGGTGGCCGTGGCTGCGCGCAAGGTTCAGAGATTCAAACGAAGAAGATGACTTTAGAGCCCTTGGATTTAGGTGGACCTTTGACTGGAGAAGTGATCCAATGGCCACGAATGTCTTTCATTTTGTGAAGAGTCTGAACTCATGTGAAACGCATCGTTTCATTAAGTTGTGTTTTTGGGCTTAGTGCAATAACTGATAACCACACCCCCTTGATGGCCCAATCCATGGAATGAACTGTTTTCTATTTCTATCTGCACCGTGCATTTATTATTTTCTTTGGATTTTCATATTATTTTTCACTTTATTCATGGTTTTTGATAAAATCATAAAAAATGGAAAAATAGCTCAATTGACCCAATTCTTTTTGCATTAGATTCATGATTGAATCTAATATTTGTTAGATAAAAAATATTTTTATTTCATGCATTTTCTGATTTTATGGGAGTTTTTACATTTTAATTGATATTAAAATAATCATAGTTGATACTTGATTTTGTGGAATTTTGTGTGATCATGTGATGATGATTTTGATCCTGATTTTTTGTGAGTAGTTAGCATAGATATGCATGATCCCTATAGATTTTTCTCACATTTTTGTGATGAACATAAGTGGTAGTTTAGGTTGAAACCTTTAGAAGCTCCATTTTTAGGGTTTATGGTTGATACCTTTGGATTTAGGACTTAATTTTAGGACTTAATAGATGATTTAGTCCCTGGTTTTTGTATGAGGCATTCTTAATTGAATTAGGATCCCTTAGGAAATTTTGTAGAAATTTATAAGATAGTTTTCTATTTTTGATTGATTTTAGTTTAGGTGCTAGTTTTAGATGATTCAAAGGCACTAATTCAACTAGATTAACATCTTTAGTTCCCTTAGATTAGGGTTTTGTTTCTCTTGCTCTTGGATGATGATGAAGAAAAGTTGAAGATGCATTGGATTGCTTGAAGAGGCTTGGATTTGAGGACCTTCCCTTCTTGTAGTGTAGTTTGGATTAGGTTAAGATTAGGGTTTTGTAGGCAGAGCTTCTAGATAGTTCTCTTCCTTCATAAACATGGATGATGTTGATCACTTCCATTCTTCCCTATGAGGAAAGGTTCCTTTGTAAAGGCCTCATCCCTACTTTGGTAGGATGTGTGGCTCTTTGCAAATTGGTAGAACCTTTGAGGGTCCCTTTCTCTGTTTATAGGATGCTTAGTGGTGACCTTTGGTCTTCACTCTGCTACCAGTCATCCCAACTTTGCTCTTGATAGATGAATATTTCTCCCTTGTTAGAGGATGGAGTCCCTTGCTTGAAGAGTTTGAAGGATGAAGTTGATACTTCCATGGGATTGAAGATTACTCTGAGGAGCTGAAGCTTATAGGAGAAGAAGACCAAGTTGATATTGGTAAAGCAGAGAGAGCTGAAGCTTGAAGACCAAGTTGAAACTTGTGGAGAAGATCCAATGGAGATTGAGTGAAGAGCTGAGGCTTGAGGAATAAAGGATAAGTTGACACTTACATTGATGCATTGAGAGCCTGAAGGAATCAAGTTGATACTTGTAGTTAGGAGTAAAGCCTGAAGGTGGGATTTACTGTAAAGCTGAGGCTTGAGGAAGAGAGAATAAGTTGATACTTATGTTTGATGGGTTGAAACCTTGGAGGAGCAAGTTGATACTTGTTATTGAGGATGATAGCCTTGAAGGGTGATTGAATTCTGAAGACTGAACTGCTGGCAGAAGATTGCTTTGCTGTGAAGCTGTGGGAGTGGTTGATCTGTTTCCTTTCTTGTCTGTTTTCTTTTCTGTATTGATGTGACTTGTTTGATTTGCTTGATGCATTAGAATAAGTCCATATCTAGACTGATGTAAGCTATGAGCATGATTGCACTAGAGGTTGAGTTGCTCCCTCTTCTTGTATTTTTACTGTATGGCTTTGCTTGCGGGTATTCGGTAGAGCCCAGCTCCCTTGCCCATGTGGTTTGTGTTTGCTTGATAGCATTTCATTTCCTCTGTATGATTGCAGTCACTGATATTTTGCTTGATAGCACTTTATTTTATTCTTTCTGTATGATTGCAGTTATTCATATCTGGCTTGAGGTTGAGATGAGCTTGTGGAGGCTGATACCCCACACACATTTCCTCCCTCACTTGCATTGCATGCATTTTACAGTCGTTTACTATCTACTGTTTAAGCTGATGCTTTATCTGTTTCTGTTTATCATTGACATGATCCCTTAGGAATCTCACTTCCTTTGATAAGGAAGTGATGATAGAACTTTAGGTTGAAACCTATGCATGATGACTTCTAGGAGTTCCCTGTTTCAAACCTTAACCATAGGATGAATCCTTGGCATGATAGCAGTAGGACTTGATAGTCTCCCCTTAGTTGTCCCTCTCTCTTCTAATCTCAAAAACAAATCAAGATACAGTAATAAAGGTAAACTGACGTCGTACGTTACGAGCCTTAAGATATCTGAGAAAGGGTTGTCGGAGAGTTTCTTTTCGACAGCTTGGATGATTAGTATGGCACCCTTTGGGTGACATGCGACGCATTCACTCTCAGGTCATAGTCTCTAGTGCGATACTAGTTGCAAACAAACATAAAAAACAGTTCTTCCGTAAAAGACAGAAAACAAACTTCAAACCTTTTTGCCCCGTGGGCCCATAATTCAAAGGAAGCTTTTCTGAAGAAAAGAGTGTCGTTAAACTTCAGCGCCACCGCAAACAGGCTTTGTCCCTAACTGTTGGAACTGCTGTTTAACCCTACTCGATAAAACAAATGAATCTGAACTCCTGTAATCCGTATTATCCCGAACTACGTAAGCTCTGATCTCTCAAGCCTGTTGAGAGTACGTAGGCACAATACTGATGTATTGGCGAGCCACCTTCCCTGTAACCCGTAGTCAGTCGAACTACGTTGACTCTGATTTCTCATTCTCTGATGAGAATACGTAGGCATAAAGCGCGACGCTTTGCCGAGTCATTTTCTTTTCTTTTTTAAGCCAGCCTTGATAGGTAGATAGATAAAACCAACCCGTCATATGAACACAACAAGCATGGATCCCATCGAGTACGATGGACGTGAGGGGTGCTAATACCTTCCCATTGCGTAACCGACTCCCGAACCCAAACAACGGTTGCGACGACCTTGTCTTATACCTTTTTCGTCAGGTTTTTCCGATCGTTTCCTTTCCCGCTCTGAGGGATAAATAACGAAAGGTGGCGACTCTTCTGTTTTTCCGGCACCTTATTTTCGCGGAAGCGACAACTGGCGACTCTGCTGGGGACTCCAACGGTTCCTATGCGAGTCAATCAGGGGATTCAACGTCCCTGTGCGAGAGTCAATCCTAGCGCTTGTATGATTACTTGTTGGGTTGTGTTTATTTATCGCATTTTATTTCCCGCATTTTATTTTTCAGTATGATATGATTATCTGTGCTGTTGTGGGAGGGGCATTCTGATGAGTGAGAAGCCAGACCCAGGCTTGAGTGAACTTAGCATTAGTTGTGGAAATTAGTGGGCGCGTGCTTGCTTTGCAGGAACTAGTGTCTCATGAAATCCACGCTCAGACGAGGTTCTCCCGATTGACTTCTTTTTCAACCCTTTGGGTTGAGGGGGTTGTTAGTTAGGAGGATTGTCGACTCTGAGGACCGATCATTTGGGATTCAGCCGAGTGAGGCCGCTTCATGAGCTGGTGATGCCACACCTTCTGGGTATCGTATCACCCCTCTTGAATGTCTGTGACGCTGATGACCGCATAGGATGCCGAACTTGAGTCAGTTTAGGTCCATACCTGTGAGCAGGGTTGGGTTTGTTGCAGGAAACCTTAACCTTCAGACTTCCTGGTTTTCTTGCTAGTGAATTAGTTTTGTTGGGATCAAAGGATCTCGTCAGCAGTTGTGTAGTTGTTCTTGACAGAGCAGGTGTATGATTGGGATCAGAGGATCTCATCAGCAGATGTATGTTTGTTCTTGACAGAGCAGAGTTTTGGTCCTGTATCAGAGGTCCTTATTTTCAGAGATGTTTGTTCTTGACAGAGCAGAGTTTTGGTCCTGTATCAGAGGTCCTTATTACCAGATGTTTGTTCTTGATAGAGAAGAACTGGGGTCCTGTATCAGAGGTCCTTATTATCAGATGTGTGTTTGTTCTTGACAGAGCAGATTTATGGTCCGATATCAGGGTTTTCTTATTATCAAAGATAGGGTTGTTCTTGACAGAGCAGTATTATGGTTTTGTTGATACAAAATCTTCACCTTCATCTCCTCAACAGCATAGTCATCTTGATCTCTTGCTGCATGATTGCATTTTACATTGCTTTGCATACCCATTTGCATTTCATTAACGTGTGTCTGTGTTGCAGGTACCGTTTCCCCCGATTCAGGATTTCTGGCCTTCTGTTGTATTGTTATGGGTTCTTTGAGGAAGACCGTGGCTTACAAGCTCCCTGCTCCGGATGTTGTTCAGCTGACTGGTTTGATTGCTTTAGCAGATGATTTTGTGAGAGATGAGTTCAGAAAGTCTTACGGAAAACTGCTCAGTTTGGTTCGTAAACCCTCTGTGTTCGAGTTGAATGGGTTGCACGCCTTGCTGCAGTTCTACGATCCTCTGTTGAGATGCTTTACTTTCCAGGACTTTGTTCTCGCACCTATGCTAGAGGAGTATGTTGATTTGTTAGGTGTGCCTATCAAGAGTCAGATGCCCTTTGTCCACATGGACGCTGAGCCTGATCTGGCTAGTCTAGCTCCGTCACTTCATCTGGATGCCTCCGAGTTGGTCTTGTCTAGTTGGAACAAGGTTCCTGGTTTCTCCTTGCAGTTCTTAGTGGGAAATGCTCAGCTGTGCGCCAAAGACGGATGTTGGGTCGCGTTCAACGCCATTCTCGCTCTGTGCATATATGGCATCATTCTGTTCCCCAATATGCCCGACTTTGTGGACTTCGATGCCTTCCACATCTTTGCTTCAGGGAATCCAATCCCTACCTTGATAGGAGATGTCTACCATTCCGTCCACTACAAGAACGAGAACAGAAGGGGCAAGAATGTCTCGTGCTGTGTACCCCTGCTTTATAGATGGCTTGATAGTCATCTACCAAAGAGGGCTCCCTTTGCTTCGTCTGCAGCCACAGCTGAGTGGTCCGAGCGTTTGATGAGTCTATCTGCAGAGGATATCGCCTGGTTTGACAGAGATAGGTTGGGTATCGAGATTATCTTCAGCTGCAGCGGATTTCCGAATGTGCCTTTGATAGGCAGGAAGGGCTGTATAAACTATAATCCATCTTTGCTGGTCCGACAGTTTGCTTATGCTTTGAGAGCTCCGCCGAAGGATGAAGAGGTGCAGGAATCTCTGTACCTCACTGGTCTTCTAGAGGGGTGTCGCTACTGCGAAAATCGGCACCGGCTGAACAGAAGAGTCGCCACCGTGCGTTATTTATCCCACGGACCTTGACCGACCACCTCTGTTGGGGTGACTTGGAAATGTCGGAACCTGAGTGTTCAACGAGCACAAAATTTGAATCTTTCTGCGCAATTTGCCGGAGTCTGATCCCTCAATGCAATAACAGGATCACACCAAAAAATGAATATCTATCGGAGTCAGGATGCTCAACGTAATAACTGGGACCAAAATGCTTGATAAACTATAGGAGCCCGGATCGTAAACAACAATCGGAGCCACAAACTCAACGAACAACCATTATCGGAGTCGGAGAACTCAACGAACAAACATCATCAATTATCGGAGTCGGAACACTCAACGAACAAACATCATTCATAATCGGAGTCGGAACACTCAACGAACAACCGGAGCCAACACGCTCAACGTCGCCTCTATTGGAGCCAGCAAACTTAACGAACAACCGTCAATCATCGGAGTCAGAACACTCAACGAACAAACATCATTAATAATTGGAGTCGGAACACTCAACGAACAACCGGAGCCAACACGCTCAACGTTGCCTCTATCGGAGCCAGCAAACTTAACGAACAACCGTCAATCATCGGAGTCAGAACACTCAACGAACAAACATCATCGGTTATCGGAGTCGGAATACTCAACGAACAACCATTATCGGAGTCGGAGAACTCAACGAACAAACATCATCAATTATTGGAGTCGGACCACTCAACGAACAAACATCATCAATTATCGGAGTAGGAACACTCAACGAACAAACATCGGAACCGGAAAACTCAACGAACAACCGGAGCCAGCACGCTCAACGTCACATCTATCGGAGCCAGCAAACTCAACGAACAACCGTCAATCATCGGAGTCAGCACACTCAACGAACAAACATCATCGATTATTGGAGTCAGAATACTCAACGAACAACCATTATTGGAGTCGGGGAACTCAACGAACAACCGGAGATTATCGAAGTCAGAACACTCAACGAACAAACATCGGAGCCGGAAAGCTCAACGAACAAACATCATCAAACATCGGAGCCGGAAAACTCAACGAACACCCGGAGCCAGCACGCTCAACGTCACATCTATCGGAGCCAGCAAACTCAACGAACAACCATTATCAGTAATCGGAGTCGGAACACTCAACGTTGCATCTAACGGAGCCAGCAAACTGAACGAAACAACCGTCAATCATCGGAGTCAGAACACTCAACGAACAAACATCATTAATAATCGGAGTCGGAACACTCAACGAACAACCATCATCAAACATCGGAGTCGGAAAACTCAACGAAAGACATCATCAGTAATCGGAGTCGGAACACTCAACGAACAAACATCATTAATAATCAGAGTCGGAACACTCAACAAAAAACATCGGAGTCGGAGAACTCAACGAACAAACATCATTCATAATCGGAGTCGGAACACTCAACGAACAACCGGAGCCAACACGCTCAACGTCGCCTCTATCGGAGCCAGCAAACTTAACGAACAACCGTCAATCATCGGAGTCAGAACACTCAATGAACAAACATCATTAATAATCGGAGTCGGAACACTCAACGAACAACCGGAGCCAACACGCTCAACGTCGCCTCTATCGAAGCCAGCAAACTTAACGAACAACCGTCAATCATCGGAGTCAGAACACTCAACGAACAAACATCATCGGTTATCGGAGTCGGAATACTCAACGAACAACCATTATCGGAGTCGGAGAACTCAACGAACAAACATCATCAATTATCGGAGTCGGAACACTCAACGAACAAACATCATCAATTATCGGAGTCGGAACACTCAACGAACAAACATCGGAGCCGGAAAACTCAACGAACAACCGGAGCCAGCACGCTCAACGTCACATCTATCGGAGCCAGCAAACTCAACGAACAACCGTCAATCATCGGAGTCAGCACACTCAACGAACAAACATCATCGGTTATCGGAGTCGGAATACTCAACGAATAACCATTATTGGAGTCGGGGAACTCAACGAACAACCAGAGATTATCGGAGTCAGAACACTCAACGAACAAACATCGGAGCCGGAAAGCTCAACGAACAACCATCATCGGAGTCGGAGAACTCAACGAACAAACATCATCAAACATCGGATCCGGAAAACTCAACGAACACCCGGAGCCAGCATGCTCAACGTCACATCTATCGGAGCCAGCAAACTCAACGAACAACCATTATCAGTAATCGGAGTCGGAACATTCAACGTTGCATCTATCGGAGCCAGCAAACTCAACGAAACAACCGTCAATCATCGGAGTCAGAACACTCAACGAACAAACATCATTAATAATCGGAGTCAGAACACTCAACGAACAACCATCATCAAACATCGGATCCGGAAAACTCAACGAAAAACATCATCAGTAATCGGAGTCGGAACACTCAACGAAAAAACATCATTAATAATCGGAGTCGGAACACTCAATAAAAAACATCGGAGTCGGAGAACTCAACGAACAGACATCATCAACTATCGGAGTCGAAACACTCAACGAACAACCATCATCGGAGTCGGGGAACTCAAGGAACAAACATCATCAAACATCGGAGCCGGAAAACTCAACGAACACCCGGAGCCAGCACGCTCAACGTCACATCTATCGGAGCCAGCAAACTCAACGAACAACCATTATCAGTAATCGGAGTCGGAACACTCAACGTTGCATCTATCGGAGCCAGCAAACTCAACGAAACAACCGTATCGTAGCATAGTCTACTGGGGATACTCTGAAAAATAACCGCCAAACACCTGTATCAATACCAAGTGACCACTTCTGAAATTTGATTTCATGAAAGCCACGTGCCAATGCACAACAAACTTGAAGAAAACATCCCGCTGACCGGGTACAACAACGCCTCAATTGGCAACCCTGTGGGGGATATAATAAACTGAACTACATCACACGTCTCCTGGCGAGACCTCGATTGTCTAGTAACATCTGAGCTTTAGAACTCCATACTCCTATTGAGAACCACACCTGAAAGCAAAAGGTCAACCAACCTGATCGATGCTTCAAAATGCATATGTTTGGCAATGGCGTAATGCTCCATATAGTATGGAGATGCTTCGCGTTTTTTTTTTTTTTTGGTAGATGCAAATATGGCACTATATGCCGATGCAAATATGACACTACATGCCGATGCAAATATGACACTATATGCCGATGCAAATGCAGGCTCGAGCTGCTGGGAAAAGCTCTGACGAGCTTGCTTCATCAATTCTGCCGTTGAGGACAAACACCATCATGCCGGGAAATGGATGGGTATCACAAAGTATTCCGGCAAAATAAATGCCCGGACATACAAACAACTCTGCTGGGGAGAGCTTTAACCTTTGATTTCCAATGGGAGGAAAGAACCACACTTGCTGGGAAGAGAGAACTCCGCTAGGGGGAACGACTCTCTTGGGGAAACCATAACTGACTCCGCTGGGGGAGAATACAAGACCCTACTGTGGAAGGGAATCTCTGCTTCGGGGATACTAACATGCCCCAGTCTGGATTCTACAATACTTCTTCGAAAGGAACCCTAGTCATGACATTATCTTGAAATAGCCTGCCCCTGAATCTGCAACAATTTTTGAAATAGACCTTACAATCTTTGTATCCTGACGGCCAGACCTGAACCGCTCCTACAATTTCGACCCTTGAAGAGGTGCTCCGTCAAAAATAGCTTTCGTGCTCTTAGGGTGACCTGTCTTGGTCTTGCAATGGCTTTGCCCCTGATTGCCTGATTCGTGGAGCAATGCCCATAGCTACAAGAGATTTGCCAAATCTTGACCTGACTGCCCCAGATTTACTGATTCTAGAATTAATCAGTATAGCTTGCCCCAGTTCACGAAACATTTGGGCATTCTGCATTTTATCTTGATCAGACCTTCCACTGTAGGAATCTCTCCTGTCGGCATGCGCTTACTCGCAAGTAACACAAGTTGTTCTGCATAAAAGATATATTAAACGCAATGCACATGACAGTTTCAAAATCCAAGTCTATTCACTGGAAAAATTTTGCGACATATAATGAATCAATTATCAAAATGTCAATATGAAAGCTGGTAAGAGGAACCCTTTTAGGAGTCAGTTCCGATGCGATCTTTACCGACGTATGCTCTTGACCAAAACCTGTTTCAATTAGGACTTTTGCGGGTTGTAACGTGGTCAGGTTCACGGTTAACAAGGAAAGGATAAAGGCTCAAAGTCTAATTTTAACCCACCCATTCTCCTTGATGTTCTCCGATCCTACGTTCAGCTGATTCGACCTTAGCGCTCACCTCTGGGAGGTTGAAATATAGGAGTGAGAGTTCGAGAAACTATGCGCTTTTGGAGTGATAGCCACTCACTTTTCGTCTTTGACACTCGGGGTCACACGACTCATATTTTGTTTGTAATCCTTTTCATTTTTTATTTTCTTTCCCTAACTTTTGCCTGGACTTACTCTTTTGAGTTTCTTTTGACTTTCCAGTCCAGCGGGATGCCCCTATTTTTGCTTAAGTCATTTGTTTTCAAGTTTTGACTTAGCGGGCTTTTGATTCTTTTCGCTTTTCGTTTTTTTTTTTCCGAACAAGTCGTGTGACACTGGTTTGTCTGACTCTTCGGGGAATAATGTGACTGGGTCACTCCTGTTTCTTAACCACTGCGGCTTTTTAGGCACGACCTATGAAGGTGTGATTGATCCTCGAACGGACACCCCTTTGCGATTTGGACGCTCGGTCAAATTAGCCAACACCTACCCTGCCCCAGGTTGAGATTTAGGGTTTTTCATTTTCAAAAAAGAAACTCCTACTACTGGCTCAAAAGGGGTTATCAAGGGATTATCTTCTTTATATCTCCGGTGTTTATGTATTGAAACAATGCCTGTATCTCATCAACAAGTTTTTATCCAAAAGCATACAATCGGAAGATTATTCGTCATCTGTTTTCGTCATCCTCCCCGGATTCCTGCTAAAACAAGCATTAATCATTAAAGAAACACAAAGAGTGAACACGACTAGATTAATTCAAAACATGCATATTTATTTCATTTATCAATATCAATCGAAGAAAAACAACGAGTTTTACAAGCGAAATTTGCAATTCAACAGGAAGGAAACCACAAATGCAAAGGCATGAACAAAATAACATGAAAAATGCCAGTGTCTCAGAACTGGGCTTCTTGCACTTTGATTTATTGTTGAGTCAACCATCCTCAGAACAATTGTGAGAGGTAGCCTGCTGCTGTCTTGACCTGTCTCTCAATGGCCCGACCAATCTAAGGAACCCTTTTTTCGTCAGTTAGACTCCGGCTTGTCCGCGGTTTTGAGCCACATTGGGGACATCATTCAGAGAAGTTGATTGCTTTGTTGTCAATCAAGTCTTGCACCTTGTGCTTAAAAGCTTTGCACTGTTCAATCGAGTGACCAGGTGCCCCTGAATGAAACTCACATCGCACGTTCTCGTCATATCCAGGTGGTGGCGCCCCTGTCAAGGGCGCCAAGGTTCTCTTCTGAACCAGCTGTAATCCCAACAAGGTTTGGAGTAGATCAGCGTAGGAAGAGTTTGGCGTGTCAAAATGTCTGTTTGCTGGCCGGACCGGATACTTTCTATATCCTTGTTGATTCTGCTGCTGTTGTGGAGCCGCGGGAACAGTGATATTAGCGACCTGTTGCTGCCGGTTTCCCCAGCGTTGATTCCTCCTTCTTCCACGGGAGCTGGACACGGAGCTCGTTTCCCCTTCTCCTTTCCTGCCACCGAAGGCTTTCTTTGCACTTACTGCTGAAGTAGGCTCACCTGCTTGGAACCTTCCTACCTTAATGTTATTTTCAATCTTCTCACCCATCAGAATTAAGTCTGAGAAACTGGCCAAAGATGTGTGAAACAACTTGTCATAAAACACGCCGGTGAATGTTCCAATGAACATGTCATTCATTTCCTTGTCTTCTAAAGGAGGACGGACCCTAGCAGCCATGTCGCGCCATTTTTGCGCATACTCTTTAAAGCTTTCACCCTTCTTCTGAGACAGCCCTTGCAATTGGACCCGGTTGGGTGCCAAGTCGCTATTATACTTATAGTGAGCTACAAATGCCTCTGCCAGCTGCTTCCAAGTCTTTATATGCGTTGGCTCCAGTCCCATATACCACTCGAGGGAAGGACCTGACAAACTATCTTGAAAGAAATGCATTAGCATCCTTTCATCAGTTGAATACGCAGACATTCTTCGGTAATATGACCGCACGTGCACTTTTGGACAAGTGTCCCCTTTATACTTATCAAATGTAGGGGCTTTGAATTTGATTGGCACCCTCAAGCCAGGTACCAGACCCATTGTTGACATGTCTAAGCCCACAGCACTTTGGTTCAGGACCCCCCTCATCTGCTCTTCTAGCATTCTGATCTTCTGGGAGTCATCCAGCGGTCCCTCGAAACCTCCACCAGAGAAGGCATCCTCTTGCTGATCCTCTTGCCACATACCATTCCCAGCTCCATACCCATCGTATCCATTATTACGGCCAGCTCTGATCTGATTCATCCCCGGGCCTCGCCCTCTGTTACCGTATCCCGGAACAACTCCAACAGGTCCAACAGTCATCAATCCAGCGCCATTGCCATTTCCGAATCCTCCGTAACCCTGATTGATCATACCATAACCATCTTGCCCAAAGCCTTGAGCATTGAAACCATATTTCCCAGCATTATCGAAACCCTGATCATTGAACCCGAATCCAGCATTACCGAAGCCGTTGCCTCCCATATTATCACCCAAGTTGATATCACCAAGCCCAACGTTATGGACAGCAGTCTCGTTCCCAATTCTAACGTTACCGTTCCCAGCCGCAGTAGCGTTGTCGACATTAACAGCAGGTATATTGACTACAGGTGGAGCCACTGGCGTGGGAGTGCCATCCCCATGAATAGTATCGACTCGCACAGACTGGTGATCCTCATTTCCATGCCCAGCGTTCCTTGCCAACAGAGGCTGCACCATATCTTGCAAATTCTCCTGACCTTTTGCAATAGTCTCCATCGTTTGCATGAAGAGCTCTAGCTTCTCACGCATATCTTGCATCTCGTTCTGCATTTGATCCATGATTCTTCGGCAGTTGGTGCGAGTGGAGTACCGATGGGGATGTTGGTTTGCAATTCTGTAAACACCTGCTGAGATGCAGGAGATGAGATACAATTTCGAACCAGTACCTACAATGCAAAATGGATATGCAATATGCTACCAACATACGAATGAAAATGCGAATGCGTATGCACACAGTCAACAGGGATCAAGTGCCCCGGCTGAGAAGCCTGAACCATATCAACAAGTCTCAGATAGACCCTCCAGAATTCCTCAAACCCTGGTCTCAGACAGGCCCTACACAAAGCTCCAACACTGGTCTCTGATAGACCCCACAACATAACTCTGACTGGTCTCTGACAGACCTCATATCATATCTCCAACTGGTCTCTGACAGACCTCAACCATAACTCTGACTGGTCTCTGATAGACATAAATACCGAGGATCTCAGATCAAGAAATAACCGGTATCTGAAGGTCTAGTTACCTGCATAACCCCAAACCCTCTCACAGGTAGGTGTCCTAGTAACTGACAAAGGTACGGCATCCTATGCGGTCGTCGGCGTCACAGACTTTCAGGGTTGATGATACGATTCCCGGAAGGAGTGGCATCATCAAATCCTGAAGAGGCCTCACTTAGCCAACTTCCAAATGATCGGTTCCCGGAGTCGACAATTCAGCTAACCAACAACCCCTTCGACCCAAAGGGTAGAAAAAGAAGCCAACCAGAAGAACCTCGTCCGAGTGTAGATTTCGTGAGACACTAATGCAAGCAAAGCCGGCACGCGCCCACTAATTTCTACTCTAATTCTAGGTGCACTCAAGCCCAGGTCCGGCTTATCTCTCAATCATAGAATCACCCGTCACACCCCAATACAGCAATAATAATCAATATATATAATGCTGAAAATAAAGGTCAGAAATATAAATCCATACAAAATCCTCGACGGGAAAACAAGCGCTAGGATTGACTCTCTTAAGGGACGTTGGATCCCAAATGCATAAGGACCATCGCAGTCCTTAGCAGCCAGGGGACGTTGGATCCCCAGCAGAGTCGCCAGCTGCTGGGGATTGCCCCAAACAGCTAGGAAAAACCTAAGGCAAGACTCGAATAGGGAACCATAGCAGATCCCCAGCAGAGTCGCCAGCTGTCGCTACTGTGAAAATCGGCGCCGGCTGACAGAAGAGTCGCCACCGTGCGTTATTTATCCCACGGAGGGAAAGGAAACGCTCAAAGTAAACCTCGCAAAAAACGGGAAAAGTTTGGTCGTCGCAACCAAAACCTGGGTTCGGGAGTCGGTTACGCAAGGGGAAGGTATTAGCACCCCTCACGTCCGTCGTACTCGACGGGATCCACGCTTGTTTCGGGTATGGATTATTATTCTATCTAAACTAAAGGTCAGGGGTTAAAAAGAAAATAAAATGACTCGGCAAAGTATCGCACTTTATGCCTACCTATTCCCGTCTGGAACGAGAAATCAGAGTCAACATAGTTCGCCTACCTACGGGAAAGGAGGGGAAGGTTGCTCGCTAGGATATCGCATCCTATGCCTACGTACTTTCATACAACATGAAAGATTAGAGCAAACGTAGTTCGGGCCACGTACGACACCAGTCTGTTTTGATTGTTTTTATTCCTTCTGAAAAAGGTTTTCCTGATTAACAGTCCCAGCGGACAAAAATAACGTCTTGATGAGTTCACATTCTTTTACGGAAGAAGTGTCTTTTATTGTGTTTGAAATCTTACTGTGTTTTTCTGTTTGTTTTGAGAAAGAAGAGACGGAACTCTAACCTACGGTTGAAAAGGGAGTCAAACTAACCTAATGTTATCATGCATGGGTTAAGACCTAATGTCTATCATGCTCCTCTCTTGCGCAGAGAGAAACAAAGATCCTAAGGGAGTAGACGGAAACAGAAACAATAGCAGATATATACAGTAAAGCAGTAAAATGCATGGATGCAACAATACAAGCGAGGAAGGGAGTCCCACTCAACCTCGAACTTAGAAAACAATAGGCAAAAGTGAACAGAATTCACTTTCAACCCAACAAGTTAAACAACAAACAATACAGTCAGGGAAAACCAATCAATACATCAGAAATGAATAACAGCAGGAAAATAAACAGCCACAGCAGCTCTGCATCAACACCTATCTTCAAGTCATCTCCAAACAGCTAGAAGCTTCAGGCAAGCCTCAGTCTTCATCTCCAAGCCTTCAAGCAAGGTCTTTGTCATCAGTCTTCCATCTACAATGGCTTTTTTTCAAGTCTCAAACTCCAAGAGGAACATCAGTCAACAAGATGAAGTGAATGAATGTTAGACAGTCAATTACCTACCAAGGGTGGTTCATTAACTGTTAACATTATACAGATAATTTTCCCTCAAAAGTTCTATCTTTCAAACACATTCACTGATCCTTCCAAAGGAAGGAGGTGAATATTTGAAAGAGACTTTGAATCATAGAGAAAGAATGGATGCAGACAAGGCATTCCATATTTGAGAATCAAGTTTTCTGCTCTAGAGCTCTTCCTAGCTCCTAAACCCTATACTCCACAACAGCTGCTAGCAAGAATCTCCTCATAAACTCTGGAAGTTGGTCTTCAAACTCTTGATCTCCAATGGCTTCCTCGTCAAAGTCTTCAGCTCCCCCAATCCCCACAGCAATCCCAATACCCACACAGACAAAATAATAATCCCCAGAGAGGGCACACCACACCAGTCAAACAAATATAGACAGTACTAATAGCAGTAGGGAAATCCTAATATTTTCTAAGGGATCTAATAACTACCCATAATCCCTATAGTCCCATACCCCCAAAAATTCAATCTCTAACTCCTAAGGGAAATGAACCAATTCACCTATGTTATCACCTAAACCCTAGTTTTGTTCATGTTATTCACACCTAAATAAATCTCCTAAAATAAATCCTAAAAATATGAACTAAATTGTATGTACAAGTTGAGGACCTAAACTAATCACCCTAAAAAGAATGAACCCTAAATCTAAAGGGAACTATGAGATCTAAAATCAACAAATTTAAGTACTAAGCTAAACTCATAAAAATGCTATTCACAAGAGAAATGCATGAAAAATATTAAAACAAAATAAAATGCCATTTTTATTATTTAATATTTTTCTAGACAGGATTATTGACCTACCACAAAAAGAAGGAATTAAAAATATCAAATTTTCCATTTTTTGTGATTTTTTAAAGATGAGAAAAATATTAAAGAAAGATAAAAACACAAAAAATGAAATAAAAGGGGAGGGGGTCTGAATAGCAGCTTCGCCCAGTTATTATTCACCATTGGGCCATGAAAGTGGGGTGCAGATATCATAATAGTAAGGCCCAACGCACATCAGAAAATGAATTAAGAAAAATAAAAGAAAAAGATTAAACCCTCGGTGCGAAAAGCAACAAAACCAAGTGTATTTCCATTGGGCCTATCAAAAGGGGGTGGGGATATGAATTTGGATCCAGAGCCCATGCGTTTGTTTAAGTGATACGGTGCGTTTCGCTTTGGGTCTCTCCCTCCGTTTTTCAACTTCAAATGCCAGCCACACGATGAGATGAAAAGGTCAAAAATGAGAGGCAATCCAACGGCCAATGGTCATCGTCCCCAATCATGAAGCTAGGGTTTCAGAAATTCATGTCCATGCAGCCATGTTCAAGTCCTTCGTTCTCCTTCATCTCTCAACGAAAATCTCTCATCCAAAGACCAAAAGTGGTCTACTCCTCACCCTCTACACGATCCTATACCTGGATTCTCCTAGAACTCATTATACTGTCAAGCTCGATAGCTGGAAGTTCATGGTACCACTGAATTGCACCTGATGTGCATGATCATCAAACTTGTTCAAACTACCCTAGAACGATCTAGGGACTATGCTGAGTACTCTGAGACAAAAACCTAACATTATCTTGCCCTAGTTCAGGAGTTCTTGATCAAGAAAGTTTCATCACTATAAATCAAACTGTCTCTAATGGCCATAATAGATGGGGTACATGTTCATCTACCTAACCCTAACAATCTTACACCAATGATCTAACCTAGCACCACCTAGTTATGGAGATAGAAAAGAAAACACCAACCTGCTATTCTTGTTGGAACCGATGAGAAAGAGCTCGATTCACCACTTGCAAGCTTTCACCAATGATCTTTAGATGATGCTAGGGTTTCTGTTTGCAAAAAGTAGGAAGAAAAATGCTTGGATTGTGAGGTTTGAATCTGAGATGGATCTTTGCAATTTCAATCTTAGAGCTTCAATCTTCCATTGATGCACCTCTGAGCTTGTTTGTTCCCACTCACAATCTTCAATGGATGATGGATGAAGAGAAAGAATGATCTGAATTGATGTAGATTGGGGAATTTCACACTTTCTTACAAGAGAAGCAACAATGGAACTCTCTCTTTTCTCTCCCTCTTTTCACCAACCCTTTGCACCAATGGATTCAGTTTATTATATAGATGAGGAGAGACAGATCTAGAAGGTTTTAGAATGATCTTAGAGGATTCTAGAAAGTGGTGGAAAGTTCATGGAATTCTCATGTGATGATACTTTGAATCATCTCATATCATTCTTGCATCCTTTGTATATTTGTGTCAAAATCTCCTCTCATGAGTTATTGACATGGTGTGAGTGAAGAAAACAAGTTCCTTGCCTTGAAATTCAACTTATGCCAAGTTTTCCATACTTGCCTTATTATGCAAGTAACAAAAATACAAAGCAAGTCCAAATATTAACCCCTAACTCAAAAAAGTGGCTGAACCAATGTCTCTAAAATGATGTTTGGAATCAATTTGGTATATTGGATGACCCATTTTGGATTTGCAGATCTCTCAAACCAATTTTTTATTTCAACTTTTTCAACTTATATGCCTTTTTTAGGTCATTTTCCACCAACTTTGGTCAAGTCTCATTCCATGCATTTCCAAACTTTCATGACTTCTTTTCTAGACTTAAAATGGAATTTTGAGCAACTTTTATGTTGTGAAGTTTTTCATTTGAAGCTTCCTTGTATGAGTTTTAGGCATAGGCCAAGAATGACCTATAATCCTCAGATGACCAAAATACCCTTTGCTTGCCAAGACCATAAGTAGAGTTCCACGAATCATATGAAGTCATACCATACCTTTCTAGAAATACAAGACAATTAGGAACAACTCTTATGTTGGCCAGAAATCCATTTGAAATATCCTTGAAGGTCAAAGGTTGCTTGGAAGTCAAACAACTTTCACAGACAAATTTCAGTGCCCTCAGATGACCTGTAACTTGCAAGAGCCATAACTTGAGTTCTATAAATCATCTTGATGACTTCCACCACTAAAATTAAAGCTATGAAGATACTCTACAAGTTTCATGTGGACCATAAATTCATATGAAGCTTGCATCTTGAGTTACACTGCTTGGAAATTTGACCTAAACTAGGGGATTTTACACAGAAACCCTAATTTAGAAACTCCTCTTCTCCTTGATTTCTTCTTAGCATATCACCACATTCTTCTCTAAATGTCAAATGATGAACCCCACATCTCTCCAATAGCCCTTAATGCCTTTCAATCAGTCAATTGACCTAGAGTTGACCCAGAGTTGACCACAGATGAAACCCTAGTTGCCTGTCTTCAACTGCAACTCTTGTAATCATATCAATGACTTGTCTCCTTCTCCAAATGACTTTATAAGTCTCCCATGATGTCTAGATACTCTCCATGCTCAGCCCACAGCTCACAATTCTTTGATGACCTTCAAATACCCTCAGATAGGAGACAGATGCACTGCTTGATCCACTGACTTCTCAGCTTTCAAAATTCTTGCTGATGACTTGAAGGAGATTGGATTTGAATAATAACCTCTTGATAGGCTCATAGAGATGAGAATAATGATTGGTCCCTGTTGGTTGACTTGCTATGCTATGCTATGCAGATGAGTAGACTATGTACATGACTCTATATGCAAATGCTAATGTAATTGAAACATAAACCCAGGTGAAATAGGTTGAGCAAATTTTAGGGTGCAACAAGGGGGATATGTTATCTAAGCTTCAGCACGCTTGGAATGGTATTAGTAAGCGGGGAAAACCATTGCTGGGAAAAATTAATAGCCAAGCCTACGCTCCGTATGTGACTTGGATCAGAGCCAGAGCAAATGCTATAGGGATGCCGTTTCTTCCTGCCAAGCCAGAAGACCCTCCAGTGATTGAAGAGCCTACCACTGTGCCTATTCAGCAGCATAATCAGGTGTTAGCTGAGCGAGATGAATTGAAGAGGGCAAATGAAGAACTGGAGAAAGAATTGGCGCAGCTCAGAAGCGAGAGAAGCGAAGCCGTCCATTCCTTCAAGAGGCAGACAGAACTGGTGAACCAATTAGGGACAGATTTAACTAAGCAGATAGCTGAGCGCGAGCGCATGGGTCGAGACTTCAAAGCTGTCAACGATGTACTGGCCACGAAGAAGCAACACTTGGACGAAGCATATCGGAGGATATCCATGTTTAACCAGCATTGGAAGGCCACCCTAGCCAACAGGAAAGAGCGGGAGGATAAGCTGATGCAACAGATCTCCAAGCTGAAAGCCCAGGTGAAAACTAGTGAGAAGAGGTTTGATGAAGAAACCGCTCGCAGATATGCCGTTGAAGGCCAGCTCAACAGGGCTCTCGCTAACCTGAAGGAGCGCAAACTGACGTTTGAATTCAAGAAGCGGAAGTTAGAAGATTGTTTCGGCGAAGGAGCATGGGAAGATTCGGTCGAAGGTCTTCAGTACACCATTATGCAGAGGGAGTTACTCATCAAAGGGTTACTCACTCGGCCTGATCATCCAGAAACGAGGAATTTGTTAGAAGAGTTTCGCGCCCGTGGTCGTGCTTGACTATTTGTATTCCTTTTGTTTTGATCATTGTTGTATGCTGACCATCACCAGGCTTGTTGGTTGAGGTCATGCTATTGATTCATCTTGTACTCACTGACGTTGTGTACTGCCTTGATGGGCTTTTGATATATGAGATGTTATTTCCATGACTGGACTCGGACTTCTTATTATCAGCACTGGCACTCAGAGGCACTAGGATCGGGGGAAATCTCCCTAACGCACAGACACACGTTTGCATTTGCATGAAGCATTTGCATAACGAGCGCTTTGTCGTTTTTTCCTAACCCTTTTGTGTTTTCAGGTTGTTTCAGGTTGTTCCAGGATTGATCAGAGACCTATCCACCGCTATCCGACCAGAGCAAATCAAACCAGAATCATGGAGCAAGTGCAAATTGATGTTCAAGAACTCCGCGAAAGAATGGACCGCTTGTCGCTACGCGAAAAATGACACAGATTCGCCACCGGATTTTATTTATCCCACGGAGGGAAAGGGAAATAGCGATAAAACCTTTGGGAAAAGGAGCATGGTCATCGCAACCAAGTCTTAGGGTTCAGGAGTCGGTTATGCGAGGCGAAGGTGTTAGCACCCCCTCGCATCCATCGTACTCGATGGGAACCTTCTAGGTTATTTGGCGTGAATGGGTGATTTATTCTAAAAGTTTGCTTATTTTAAAGAAAGAGGGATTGGTGTTTTATTTTAATGCTCGCCAAGGATTGGGGCCCTTGTGCCTACGTATATTCACTTGTATGAAGTGAAGAATCAGAGCATTCGTAGTTCATGGGACTATGGTGGAAAACGGGATGTTGGGTGGACGATGCTATCGTGCACATTCTAGCAGTTAGGTGTATTGCGGCTCGCTTTTGGAGTCTTATGCGTTACCTGTTTGCGGTAGCACGGACGTAACATGTCCTTGGGTAAAGGGTATGGAAGATTAAGGATGGGAAAGAAAGAAAGTTGTGCTCGCTAGGATCATCGCAATCCTATGCCTACGTATTCTCAACATGTGTGAGAAATCAGAGCAGCCGTAGTTTGGCCACTTAAGAAATGATTGTGTGTTGGTTGATTTTATACCTTGAAAAAGGGTTTTCGGATCGACGCCCTAAGGCAAAATAAGTTTGATGAGTTGATGTTGTTTTTTAGGTTTTTTTTAGATAGAGATGAATGTCTCGAATAACCAAGTCGAGCGCCTTGTATTCAAAACATTCGGAACGAGTGTAGGAGGATTCCATTCTCATTCCTTCTCCACCACTTTAAGGTTCATGGTGCATAATTCTAATCGTATATTTTATTGTGTTTTTGGATTTTTTACGAGAAAAAGGATCACTTGACGTTGGATCAAGGTTTATTGTTTGTAAAAGTATTTGAGGTGATACGAACAAGGTCGATGGCGGACGCACAAGGCGGCCGACTTACAAAGGTTGAAAATGGCTCGATAAAATCGAGAGTTTGTTTTTGAAAATGGTTTTTTGAATCAAAAGTCACCAAGGAAAATAGCAACATTCACACTAAAATCATACAACATATGGGATTAGACGGCTAAAAAAAATTCGAGACATGCAAAAAATAACAAAATAAGTGGAAAACAGTGGAGTAACACGGGTGGCCGTGTTGTATGACACGGCCCGTGTCATAGGGTACCTGCAATGTGAGTTTTTAGGGCATGACAGAGGTGCAACACGGGTGGCCGTGTTGTGTGACACAGCCCGTGTTGTAAAGTCTTGGTGAAAAATGATTTTTAGGGCAAACAGAGGTGCAACACGGGTGGCCGTGTTGTGTAACACGGCCCGTGTTGTGAAGCCTGGGGTTTTTGGATGTTGAAACCTCAAACAGAGGTGCAACACGGGTGGCCGTGTTGTGTGACACGGCCCGTGTTGGGCGACACGGGTGGCCGTGTTGTGTGACACGGCCCGTGTCAGGCTACCAGAGTGAAAAAACCTAACTTTTTTATGTTTTTTCTTTCGTTTTTGTGGTTTCTTAAGAACGGTTTCTTGGTCCCTTTGGAACCTTACATGATACATACAATACAACAACACATAAAAGAGTAAACAAAATGAATGTAAGTAGCAAGAAAAAGTAAAGAGAGAAAGGTTGGAGGAAATGGATACCCAAGAGATTTTTATCCTTCTTGCAAGTCCTCCTTGGTCTTGGTTGAATGTACCTCACTCCTCTTTACTCTATGTTGTGAAGGTTTTGTTTCTCAATGATCCTCTTGGTTCTATATCACTCTTTTTTTCTGGTTTGCAAAGCTTCCTATTTTTCTGGTTTTTAGGGTATTGTTTGCTCTCTCTATTTTCTGGTTTTTGCAAGTGTGTGTAGAAATGAATGTTGAAAATGAATGAAGAGTCATCTCCTTTTTGTTTACAGCCCCCTCCTCTTATCTCAGCTCCTCTAGGGTTTTCACTTCTCCCCACATATCAGATTTTTCATGGAGTGGTGTCTCTTACCACCTTTTCTCATGCCACTCTCTTTCTTTCCATTTCCATGCAAGAGCTATGCTGCATTTTTGCTGTTGCACTTTGCCTATGTTTTTTTTCTGCAGCACCTTGTGCCTTGCACCTATTTTTTTGGTTTGTGTTTGGACAGCTCCTCTTGGTCAATGCCACCAACTCTTGACAGCATTTTGAAAATTCTGATATGTAGAAGCATTGTCACATGTTGCTCCCTTTGTCTTGTGACATGTGATCTTATGACATGAAGAAGTTTGTCACCTCTTGCATGGGACTATTTTGCCATGATTAAACATGCATAATCTTGGTCTTAAAACATTCCAATCTTGATTTAATTCTTGCATATTTCTTGGATGTTTGTAAGCACAATGTGGACTTGGTGTGGCATTACCATAACATGAATTTGATTAGAGACTTGAATGAAGATTAGAGATAAATTAATTTCTAAACATTACTTAGAGTTGGAAATCTTGCAACAAATGACATTCTTGTAATGTCATAAAATTTCTCTTTGTAATATTCTTTCCTCTAATTCATGAATTCATGATGGATTTCCCTAGAACCATTAAACTTGAAATGGATGAAGTCTTGAATTATGGACTTGTGATCTTGACTCATGCTTTGCAAATTTGGACTCCACTTGATCAAGAATTTGAAACAAAATTGGATGAAGCAATCTTGAATTTAGGCCTTGAGTTTCATGTTCATTAGGAATATTTATCTTGCATATCCCAATATTTTTCAAGTAACTTTTCCTTGAAGTAATCTACGTGAGTAGACTTTCCAACTTAGATCAAGCCTTAGGTGATGAACCTTTTCTTCCATGTATTCCATGATAGGAAATTTATCTCATTTAAAAATGGAAAATAACAAACCGATCCAATCCGTACCTTGTGAACCCACATGCTCAACATGCAATAGAACGATGTATGATATGGTGAATGTAGGGTATAAAGGCTAAAGGTGAAAATGAGGGTATGACACCGCTTCATGGAGCTCATGCAAGCGGTCGCCAATGGCCAGGATCAGCTCAGAACCTTGGTTCAGCCTCTGATTTCAAGGGTCGATAGCAATGGCGTACTCCATGGTGGGACTGTGCCTACCCCTCCACCAGTTGAAACTCCTCAGAATGGCGTCCCCGTGACCGGGGGGAACGGCAGTGCCAACGACAATGTGATAGCTAACATGGGACTCAACGGCAATACGACGGGCGTCGGTAATGGGAATTTTGAAGCTAACGTCAATGTTGGGTCGGGCAGCGGCAATGCGGGTGTTGGAAATCTGTTTGGGCCTCAGCCGTGGTTAGAAGACCGTCAAGACGATGTGTCTCTCAGAGAGGTGCTGAAGGGGAGCTGACTGCTGAAGCACGGCTAAGATTCAAGGCCCTCGAGGATAAGATGAGGAATATCGAGAACCAGAACACCCTGGGTGTTGATATGTCCAAGTTGGGACTGATTGCTGATTTCAAGGTGCCTCCCAAGTTCAAGGTACCTGACTTTGAAAAGTACAAGGGCACCACTTGCCCTCGCATTCACCTGAGATCATATTACAGAAAAATGTCAGCTCATTCTGAGGACGAGAAGTTGCTGATGCACTTCTTTCAGGACAGCCTGTCCGGGCCCTCCCTCGAATGGTACATGAGTCTGGAACCTACCAGTGTGCGCACGTGGAAGGAACTTGCTGAAGCATTTGTGCACCACTACCAATATAACAGTGACTTGGCTCCGAACCGAGTCCAACTGCAGAATCTGTCGCAAAGAACCAATGAAGGGTTCAAGGAATACGCCCAGCGGTGGCGTGAATTGGCAGCCAGGGTTCAGCCGCCGATGGTTGAACGTGAGCTTGTGCAAATGTTCGTAGCCACCCTCCCAGGGGTTTATTATGAGAAATTCGTCAGCGGTATATCTGGAACCTTCTCAGATCTCATTATCACGGGTGAGCACATTGAAAATGGGATCAAACTGGGGAAAATTCAAGGTGATTCATCCTCATCTGGAGGAGGCAAGAAACCTTATGGTGGCAAAAGACGGGAAGGAGAAACGAGCGCCGTGACCAACGCTCGAAGGATGGGTAAAGGCCCTCACCAACAGGTGGCCAGCATAACTATCCCGGCAGTTCAACAGCCACAGCAGCAGCAGCCGTAGCAACCGAATCAACAAGGGTACAAAAAGTATCAGAACCGGGCACCTCTGTCGAGCCGTCACCTCGAGACACCGCCCATGTCGTACGCTCAACTATTGCAGACTCTGCTCCAGTTACAGCTGATCCAGAAGAGAACCTTGGCTCCCTTGACAGGGGCCCCTCCGCCAAGTTATGACGCGAATGCGACTTGTGAGTTTCACTCAGGGGCACCAGGCCACACAACAGAGAATTGCAAAGCCTTCAAGCACAAGGTGCAGGACATGGTGGACGCCAAGATCATCAACTTCTCAGATAATGTGTCGAACGTCACGAAGAACCCTATGCCGAATCATAGGGGAGGTGGGGTAAACGCCATTTTTGAAGACGAGAGTTTGGATTTGTTGACTGACGTCAGAGATCTGAAGACACCGCTTAGCTTCGTTAAAGCTAAGCTGATGAAAAGAGGTTTCTTTCCAGGTTGTGGAGAACTGTGCATGGGCTGTGCGACAAGTCCTGATGGATGTGAATAGTTGCTAGAGGGGATTCAAAGTCTGATGACCGAAGGAATCCTACAGTTTAGCCAAAGGGCCGAAAGCGGATCAGGAGAGGTAATGCTGAGGCAAGATGATGAGGTTACCACCATCACCATCCCTCTCCAAACGATAACTATTTCTGCACCCAGGCCGCCCATGATTACCATCACCAAAGCTGGGCCGATACCTTTCGAAAGCACTAATGCTGTCCTGTGGCATTACGGGGCAGAGGTCTACTGCAACGGACAGAAGTTGGAACTAGAACCGTTTGGGTCATGTGCGGAGAACCTAGCGGGCGTTAGCGGAATTACTCGCAGCGGAAGAGTATTCGCACCACCTGAGGTCGTGGCGGACAAAGCGGACAGAGCTGATGCAACTGATAAAGGGAAGAGTAAAGTCGTTGAAGAGATCCCTTGCGGGGTAGAAAAAGACTTACTTCTTAAAGACACTGAGGAATTTATGAGGTTGATTAAAAAGAGTGACTACAAGATCGTGGATCATCTCCATCAAACACCCTAAAAAATCTCCATCCTGAACCTGTTGCTGTGTTCTGAGGCACATCGCAACGCGCTGCTGAAGGTGTTGAATTCCGCGTATGTACCGCAAGAAATATCGGTAAACCAGTTAGAAGAGGTCGTAGCCCACGTGAATGATGGAAATGGGTTAGGGTTCACTGACCTAGAGCTGACGCCGAAGGGAAGGAATCACAATAGCGCCCCGCACATCTCAATAGAGTGTAGGGGAACGATTATGTCTCACGTGTTGGTAGACACAGGGTCATCGCTCAATGTTCTTCCGAAGAAGGCATTAATGAAGTTAGATACTCGCGGGGTGATTTGCACACCCAGTGATCTGGTTGTGAAAGCGTTCGATGGAACCAAATGCCATGTTTTCGGGGAGGTGACGTTGCCAATCCAAGTCGGGCCGGAAACATTCGATGCGGTCTTTTACATTATGGACATCATGCCTGCCTATAGCTGTCTCTTGGGCCGGCCATGGATCCATTTTGCGGGTGTCGTGACCTCCACGTTGCACCAGAAACTCAAGTATGCTGTCGGAGGTAGCATCGTGACCGTATGTGGCGAGGAAGACATAATGGTGAGCCATTTGTCGTCCTTCAAATATGTTGAGATGGATGGGGAAATCCACGAAACCCTATGCCAAGCGTTCGAAGCCGTTAAAGTCAAGGACGTAACTCCTGCGATCACTGAGAAGCCAGAGATGACTCTCTCCTCCTTCAAGGAAGCCCGGGCCGTTGTCCAGGCCGGATCTACCACAGGCTGGGGACGAATTTTGGAGATACCTAACAAGCAAGACAAGTTTGGGTTGGGATATTCTCCTGGAGCTGAAGCCTCCTCTTCCAGCAGTGCATCACGAGGTAAAGGGACGATCCAGTTTACTAGTGGCGGGGTGATATTTGAAAGCGTCAACGCGGTGTCTGAAGACAGCGGAGATAGCGATTGTGACTTAGACTCTTGGATCCAGCCAAGCAAGCCAGGCGAGAGCCTCAACAACTGGCCCGTCAAGGATATCATCCAGATCACAAGCGAAGAGTAATGATTTACTTTTTTCCAATCATTGTACAACCCTACGTCCTACCCGGGGCATAGTGGTTTTATTGTCAGGGCCTCGTTTGATTATGTACATGCATTTTATCAATAAATCAAAAGGCGTATTTCTTCGTATTCAAATGTTGTGATCTCTGTTATTCCTGTTTTATATTTGTTTTGAAAAACAATAAAATGGCAATGAGGTTTGTGCTAACCTGCATATCCTTGTTTTAAGCTTAACCCTTGTTATTGCAGGATCCACATAGCAGATGACATCGACTCTGGACCTTCTACGACGCACTTCGACTTCGATTGCCCGATCTATCAAGCCGAAGAAGAGATTGATGAAGACGAAGACCTTCCCGAAAAGTTAGCTCGCTTGTTGAAACAAGAAGAGAAAGTTATTCTGCCTCACGAAGAAGAGATTGAGATTGTGAATCTGGGTTCTGAAGAACTTGTCAGGAACGTCAGGATAGGGGCTGCATTGCAGAGCGATGTCAAGCAGAGATTGGTCGAGATGCTGAGAGAGTATAGTGACGTCTTTGCTTGGTCATACGAGGATATGCCTGGACTTGATACTGACATCGTGGTCCACCACTTGCCGCTACGAGAAGATTGTCCTCCCGTTAAGCAGAAGCTTAGGAGGACGCGACCAGATATGGCCGTTAAGATCAAAGAAGAAGTGCAAAAACAGCTTGATGCTCGCTTCTTAGCGGTCACTACTTACCCTCCGTGGGTCGCCAACATAGTGCCTGTACTGAAGAAGGAAGGTAAGGTACGAATGTGCGTCGATTATCGGGATTTGAATAGGGCGAGCCCTAAAGATGATTTCCCGCTACCTCATATTGATGTGTTGGTCGACAATGCAGCTCAGTTCTCCGTGTTTTTGTTCATGGATGGCTTCTCCGGCTACAATCAGATCAAGATGGCGCCGGAGGACATGGAGAAAACTACGTTTATTACGCCTTGGGGAACGTTTTGCTACAAGGTAATGCCTTTCGGTCTGAAGAACGCAGGGGCCACTTACCAAAGAGCAATGGTTACTTTGTTTCATGATATGATTCATCATGAGATTGAAGTCTATGTTGATGACATGATTGCGAAGTCCCAAACGGAGGAAGGACATCTGGTCAATTTGCTGAAGCTTTTTGAGAGGCTTAGGAAGTTCAGGTTGAGGCTGAATCCTAACAAGTGTACTTTCGGAGTACGGTCCGGAAAACTACTGGGGTTTATCGTGAGTGAAATAGGCATTGAGGTTGATCCTGCGAAGATTAAAGCAATACAAGAAATGCCAGCGCCCAAAACCGAAAAAGAAGTTCGTGGGTTCCTGGGCAGAATAAACTACATTGCGAGGTTTATCTCTCAGCTCACGGCCATGTGTGAACTGATGTTCAAACTGCTGAAGAAAGATCAGGCGATTATCTGGATCGAGGATTTCCAGAAGGCATTTGATAAGATAAAACAGTATCTGCAGGAACCTCCAATCTTGATACCCCTAGTGGCCGGACGACCCTTAATCATGTACTTGACAGTTCTTGAGAATAGTATGGGGTGTGTTCTCGGTCAGCACGACGAGACGGGCAGAAAGGAGCATGCCATTTACTATTTGAGTAAAAAATTCACAGATTGTGAATCTCGTTACTCGATGCTGGAGAAGACGTGTTGTGCACTAGCCTGGGCTGCCAAACGTTTATGACAGTACATGCTCAATCACACCACCATGCTAATTTCGAAGATGGACCCGATCAAGTATGTCTTCGAGAAGCAAGCGCTTTCGGGCAGGATTGCCAGATGGCAAATGGTGTTGACGGAATATGACATTCAGTACGTTTCCCAAAAGGCCATTAAGGGAAGTGTATTGTCTGAATACTTGGCCGAACAGCCGATCGAGGATTATCAGCCGATGAAATTTGAATTCCCTGATGAGGATATCCTGTTTCTTAAAGCAAAAGATTGTGATGAACCGTTGCCCGACGAGGGTCCAGATAGGGAATCCCTATGGAAATTGATATTTGACGGGGCGGTTAATTCTTACGGAAGTGGCATTGGGGCGATCATCACGACTCCCCATGGATCCCACATCCCGTTTACTGCGAGACTGACGTTTCCAGTTACCAATAACGAAGCGGAGTACGAAGCATGCATCATGGGTCTAGAAGAAGCAATTGATTTGAGAATCAAGAACCTAGATGTATATGGTGACTCGGCACTTGTGATTAACCAGATTAAAGGGGAGTGGGAGACTCGTCAATCGAATTTGGTGTCGTACATGAACTATGCCAGAAGGTTGCTGCCGTTCTTTGATCGAGTGGAACTCCATCATGTGCCCAGGGCCGAGAACCAGATGGCTGATGCCTTAGCCATGTTGGCTTTGATGTATAAAGTCAATTTTTGGAACAAAGATCCAAGAATTGTCCTTTCTCGTCTTGATAGACCTGCATTCGTCTTTGTGATCGAGGAAGCCTCCGACGGCAAGCCATGTTTCCATGACATCCAGACGTTCCTTATGACTAAGGAGTATCCTGCGGGAGCGTCAACCCAGGATAAGAAGACTCTGAGGAGGCTATCTGGAAATTTCTATCTCAGTCCTGATGGAGTTTTGTATAAAAGAAACCATGATCTCGTGCTACTCAGATGTGTAGATGAGAAAGAAGCGAGTATGCTCATGGAGGAAGTCCATGGAGGCACATTTGGTACGCACGCCGGCGGGCTTGCTATGACGAGAAAGATCCTGAGAGCAGGATATTACTGGCTGACGATGGAGTCGGATTGCTTTAAATTCGCGAAGAGATGTCATAAATGCCAGATTTATGCTGATAAGATTCATGTGCCGCCGTGCCCGTTGAATGTCCTGTCCTACCCGTGGCCGTTCTCCATGTGGGGCATCGACATGATAGGCAAGATCGAGCCCACTGCATCTAACGGTCATCGCTTCATTCTAGTAGCTATCGACTACTTCACCAAGTGGGTGGAGGCAGCCTCATATGCTAATGTGACCAAGCAGGTGGTGGCTAAATTCATAAAGAGGGACATCATCTGTCGTTACGGAATTCCCGAGCGGATCATTACTGACAATGGTTCGAATCTGAATAACAAGATGATGAAGGAGCTATGCCAGAGTTTCAAGATTGAACACCACAACTCATCTCCTTACCGGCCGAAGATGAATGGCGTCGTTGAAGCGGCCAATAAGAACATTAAGAAGATTGTTCAGAAGATGGTTGTGACCTACAAGGACTGGCACGAGATGTTGCCATTTGCACTGCACGGTTATCGTACGACGGTACGTACATCAACTGGGGCAACTCATTTCTCCTTAGTGTACAATATGGAAGCTGTCCTACCGTTAGAAGTGGAGATCCCTTCTTTGCGAGTTTTGGTTGACGTGAAACTCGATGAGGCAGAATGGATTAAGAACTGACTAAACCAACTCAGCCTGATGGACGAGAAGAGGTTAGCATCGATTGCACATGGTCGTCTGTACCAAAGCCGAATGAATAAAGCCTATGATAAAAAGGTGCGTCCTAGAAGCTTTCAAACGGGTGATCTCGTCTTGAAGAAGATTCTTCCTCCACACTCCGATCATCGGGGCAAGTGGACTCCCAATTACGAAGGTTCGTACGTCGTTAGCAAGGTCTTTTCAGGAGGAGCCTTGTTGTTATCCACGATGGATGGCGAAGATTTTGCATCCCCGGTGAACGTGGACGCAGTTAAAAAATACTTTGCTTAAAGAATGACCCTCTGGAAAGAAAAAGAATATCCAGGCAAAAATGGGGCGTCCCGGCGAACCATAAAAAAGGAAAAAGGTTCGGGCAAAAATTAGGGATATAAAAGAAAAGAATGTACACCCGCAAAGTCGAAAACCCGGAAGGGCGACTTTGGCAAAAAGGGTATTCCGGTGAATCAAAAACCCGGAAGGGCGATTCAGGCAGAAGTTAGGGATGTGAAAAGCAAATGACTGCGTTCCGCGTGTGGACTGTATTTATTTAGTGGTTTGGAAGACCTGAGGGTTGTTTATCTGAATTAATCCCTTCTGAAGCTGAAGCGTCGGAGAATTATCGAAGTCGAGTGGGTCATAGAGGGATCAAATCATGGTGTTCGTCTACGCCTCGTTGCCGACATGTGTATATACTGATGTATATTTATGTTTTTATATTTGTGCGGCTTCCTCATTCCAGGAGCTTGCATCTGTTGTAAAACATTTTGGCCCATTCAGGGGTTCGTTATCAATAAAATGTATACCATTCAACAATTATGTTTGTTTGTTTAGCATTTACCTATTTTGTTTGCGAAAAAGAACGCCGATGTTTTTGATAAAATGCGCATACATAAACTTACTGGCCTAGGCCACTGATTGTTGAAACAATGAATTACTCGAACATTTTCACAAGATGATAACCTTGATAGGTCCCTTTGAGAAGGGTATCTTGTCTGTTTGTTTGTGTTGTTGCAGGTGTAGCATATACCAGGTAGTACGCCGTATGCGTCCCCAGGCCGGATGATTCCTTCTTCTCTAGCAAAGCTCAACAGCCTCTCCCCACAGAGTCTGAACGTGAGATCGTAAAGCATTGATATGTCTCCCCAAGCAGAGGAGATTCTCCCCAATCAGATGTATCCTGAGGGTTCATCATTTCCCCAGCTGAGTCATATACTGAAGTGTGCAACACTCGATAGTTCAAGACTGAAGTCTCCACCGGAATTGAGATTCCCCACAGAGTCGTACTCTCCCCAGTAAGCAGGATGATTTCTTCTTCCCCCAACCGAGTAGGCAAATCCCCAAGAGAGCCGAGTCCTTGGAGAGCGTTAGGACCATGATTACTTTTTCCCCAGTAGAGTGTTGAATAGCTGATGTTGTGTTTCCCTACCGGAGTTGTTATCTCCAGGAAAGTTTTGTTGCGAATACCGTGCAGTTTATTTCTGCGATTGACATCGTTTTCCTCAGCAGTTGTGGTTTGGAATACCCAGTTGAGCAGGTTCAGGTTCTCGTAGAGCTTTATTCCCCTGCGGCAGTTGACTGAAGTTCGTTTCCCCAGGCGGACCCCGATTGAGATCGGCGTGACTTCTTCTCCTCGGCAGGAGGAGTCCTTCCTCCACTAGAGTGGTCCTTTTTCCTTGACAGGAGGCTTTTCCCTTCAGCATTTATTTTGCTGATGGGGTCGTAGCATTTTGCATGATTGCATAGCATTTACCCTAAAAACGCGTAGCATTTCCACCGTGTGGAGCATTGCGTCGTTGTCAAAGCATATGCATACTAAACATGAGCTAGGTCGTTATTGTGCTTGTTTTGCAGGTGTTCCTCCGCGGAGTCGCTTGCTCAAGATGATTCTTGAATCCCCCAGCGAAATTCGTTTGCCTAAGATGATTCTTGAATTCTCCAGCGAAGGCGCTCGTTTAAGATGATTCTTAAAATCCCCAGTGAAGTCGCAAGAGTTATTGGTTCAAGATGATTCTTGAAATCCCCGGCAGAGTGTTTGCTCAGGATGATTCCTGAAATCTCCAGCAGAGTTATGGGTTCAGGACGATTCTTGAAGTCTCTGGCGGAGTTATCTTTCTAAGATGATTCTTGCAGTCCTCAGCAGAGTTGATTCAACCAAAATGATTTCTGGATCCCCGAAGCAGAGTTACTTGACAGTTCTCCAGAATCCCCAGCGGAGACGTGTCATCCCCAGCAGGTTTCCGAACAGCGAAGTTGAAACTTCCCTCGAAGACTTGATGATTGAAGTCCAACCGTATTGACGAAGCAGGTCTTTCAGCTGATGCGGAGTGCCTGATGGTAGAAGTTTGGATATCCCCAATTGGTTCATGATTGACTGAGAATTCTATTCCCGACTTGGTAATGAAGTCCGGCCGATGCCCGAAAATTTCTTTGAATACCCGATGGCATGATTAACGTGATTGTTGATCTAATAAGTCCCGAGGAATCCAGATGCCTGACGGCGTGATCGACCATGTATTACCGGTTACCGTGTGACCGATTCCCTAGCTAGTTGTTGTGCAGCTAATATTTCAGTCTTCGAATATTTGTTCCCATCAGAGTACTTTGTACTTGTGCAGTTGGCAAATTTCCGGGTTTGTTAGTATTCAACCGTCTTTTAACTTGATTGTTTGAGAGTCGTTCGCTTCTCACTCAGTCAGGTCCAAGCCGCTTGAATAGGGGCAGCTGTTGCACCCCCAAATTTGCCCAACTTTTCTTCACCTAGCTTGTGTTTCATTTCATGCACATTAGCATTATCATTTGCATTTCATGGACATGTATGCAGGAGATCAAGAGGTATGATTACCAATCAAGAGCTACACAAGGCTATGAGGCTAGCTAAGAAGGTTATTCAAGTGTTCAAGGGTTGATATCCTTGTCAGAGAAGTTAAAAGATCCTCAGAGAGAGTGGTTGAAACCAAGAGGGTGTGTCTCCTAACTTGAGAGTTGTGGGAACATCAGATGATTCTGAAGCCATGAAGATAGACTTGAGGTCTTGAGAGAGCTCATGAAAATTATTGGAGATCACTTTGAGGCCTAGACAGGTCATTGTGCAAGATTAAGAAAGCTTAGCCATGAGTGGTGCAATTAGGGTTTGATTGGGTCAACCCTAAGTCAACTGATGATTTGAAGAAAGTTGAGACCTAATCCAAGAGCCATGTGATCATGGATTGATGCATTGAGATTCTATAAGGATGATTCCAAGGTCAACTCATCATGATTGAAGAGTTTGAGAAGTTTCAAGCTAGGGTTTCTAAGGCTTGACAGTGTAAAATCCCCTAGTTTGACCCCCATCTTCAAGGCAGTTTAGCTCAAGATGTGATTGTCATCTCATCTTACCCCCAAAATGAATATTGTAGAGCTTGATCTTAGATTTAATTTTAGTGCTAGAAGTCCTTGATAGGATTTGTAGAACTCAAGTTATGACTTTGACAAGTTACAGGTCATCTGTGGTATGTGAATTTGGAGCTTGAAAGTTGTCCAACTTGCATGAAACGTTTACCCTAGAAGGATGACTCCTATGAACTTTTGGTCAACATGAATGTTGTTCCTTATCCTCTTAGCTTTCTAGAGAGTACTAGAAGTCCTTGATAGGATTTGTAGAACTCAAGTTATGGCTTTGACAAGTCAAGGGCATTTTGGTCATTTTGAGATTATAGGTCATTTCAAGCATAAGACTATAACTCCTATTTCCAAGCCTCAAATGAGAAAATGTTCAACATCAAACTTGTTCAAAATGATGTTTTAAGGCTAGTCAAGAGGTCATGAGATGTTGGAAATGCTTGTAGCTCAAAGTTGCAAAAATGACCTAAAATGAGGGTATAAGTTAAATGAACCAAAGTTGGAAATTGATACTTTTGATCTACACATCCAAACCAAGGCATGTAATAGGTCATTTTGACTCTAAAAAGCATTTTAAGAACATTGGTTTAGCCACATTTTTTAATTGAGGTCTAATTTGTGGACTTGCTTTGAAAAGTAGTTACTTACATCTTAAGTAACATGTGCAAAACTCAAATTCAAGGCATGATCAAGATCCCTTGCAAGCCAAACACTTCCAAAATGTCACGAGGGGAGAAATTGGAAGGAATTGAGATTGGTTTCAAGTTGTTAGCAAAAGTTGTGCATACAATGGCATATCATGAGAATTCAAGTGAACTTCTCATGTCATGAGAGATTGAATTTCTCCTTGGAAGGATCTAAAGGGTTCTAGATCATCCCTACACACTCTATATATGGAATAGAAGTGGTTCAGATCTTTTTTTGGTGATGATTGAGAGAGAAAACTGAGCTTGCACTTTGAACTTCCTCATTGCAAATCCAAATCGGTTACAAGGTTAGAGGCCATCTCAGTCCAAGAAATTGATCTCAATAGCTTGCTCAGAGGTTGGTGATCAATTCCAGATCAAATTCAAGGCATTGTGGTGGAAGAATCGTGAAGTATCCATTGGAGAGTGAAGCTTACAACTCAGAATCGGATTTGATAATTCAAGAAGATTCAACTCTTTTCTTTGCATACAGAAGATTGATTGTGATTCAGTGAAGGTTTCTGCAAGTTCTTGAAGGCTGAGTTGAAGATTCAACCCTTCTGTTTGTTCAAATTTACCAGGTATGCAACTCGTGTGCTATGGCTTAAATTAGGTAGAATTAAGATGAATTGTTATGGTAGATGCATAGTAGGATGGTGTAGGAAGATTTCTGGATCATCAATTTGGAGATTAGTGACCAATTAGGGTTCATGGAATTTTCGGTTGAGATTGTTATTCTTGGATTCTTGAACTGTTAGCATGATTAAATGGCATAGGAAGATTCCTTGTGAAAATTGGAGTGAGTTTCATGTAGAGACCTCTTAGAATGGAGGTTTGTGGAGAGAGTTAGGGTTGGGGACGATGACCGGAGCACCACCGGCGGTGGCCGTGGCTGCGCGCGAGGTTCAGAGATTCAAACGAAGAAGATGACTTTAGAGCCCTTGGATTTAGGTGGACCTTTGACTGGAGAAGTGATCCAATGGCCACGAATGTCTTTCATTTTGTGAAGATTTTGAACTCATGTGAAACGCATCGTTTCATTAAGTTGTGTTTTTGGGCTTAGTGCAATAACTGATAACCACACCCCCCTGATGGCCCAATCCATACAATGAACTATTTTCTATTTCTATCTGCACTGTGCATTTATTATTTTCTTTGGATTTTCATATTATTTTTCACTTTATTCATGGTTTTTGATAAAATCATAAAAAACGGAAAAATAGCTCAATTGACCCCATTCTTTTTGCATTAGATTCATGATTGAATCTAATATTTGTTAGATAAAAAATATATTTATTTCATACATTTTCTGATTTTATGGGAATTTTTACATTTTAATTGATATTAAAATAATCATAGTTGATACTTGATTTTGTGGAATTTTGTGTGATCATGTGATGATGATTTTGATCCTGATTTTTTGTAAGTAGTTAGCATAGATATGCATGATCCCCATAGATGTTTCTCACATTTTTGTGATGAACATAAGTGGTAGTTTAGGTTGAATCCTTTAGAAGCTCCATTTTTAGGGTTTATGGTTGTAACCTTTGGATTTAGGACTTAATTTTAGGACTTAATATATGATTTAGTCCCTGGTTTTTGTATGAGGCATTCTTAATTGAATTAGGATCCCTTAGAAATTTTTGTAGAAATTTATAAGATAGTTTGCTATTTTTGATTGATTTTAGTTTTGGTGCTAGCTTTAAATGATTCTAAGGCACTAATTCAACTAGATTAACATCTTTAGTTCCCTTAGATTAGGGTTTTGTTTCTCTTGCTCTTGGGTGATGATGAAGACAAGTTGAAGATGCATTGGATTGCTTGAAGAGGCTTGGATTTGAGTACCTTCCCATCTTGTAGTGTAGTTTGGATTAGGTTAAGATTAGGGTTTTGTAGGCAGAGCTTCTAGATAGTTCTCTTCCTTCATAAACATGGATGATGTTGATCACTTCCATTCTTCCCTATGATGAAAGGTCCCTTTGTAAAGGCCTCATCCCTCCTTTGGTAGGATGTGTGGCTCTTTGCAAATTGTTAGAACCTTTGAGGGTCCCTTTCTCTGATGATAGGATGCTTAGTGGTGACCTTTGGTCTTCACTCTGCTACCAGTCATCCCAACTTTTCTCTTGATAGATGAATCTTTCTCCCTTGTTAGAGGATGGAGTCCCTTGCTTGAAGAGTTTGAAGTATGAAGTTGATACTTCCATGGGATTGAAGATTACTCTGAGGAGCTGAAGCTTGTAGGAGAAGAAGACCAAGTTGATATTGGTAAAGCAGAGAGAGCTGAAGCTTGAAGACCAAGTTGAAACTTGTGGAGAAGATCCAATGGAGATTGAGTGAAGAGATGAGGCTTGAGGAATAAAGGATAAGTTGACACTTACATTGATGCATTGAGAGCCTGAAGGAATCAAGTTGATACTTGTAGTTAGGAGTAAAGCCTGAAGGTGGGATTTACTGTAAAGCTGAGGCTTGAGGAAGAGAGAATAAGTTGATACTTATGTTTGATGGGTTGAAACCTTGGAGGAGAAAGTTGATACTTGTTATTGAGGATGATAGCCTTGAAGGGTGATTGAAGTCTGAAGACTGAACTGCTGGCAGAAGATTGCTTTGCTGTGAAGCTGTGGGAGTGGTTGATCTGTTTCCTTTCTTGTCTGTTTTCTTTTCTGTATTGATGTGACTTGTTTGATTTGCTTGATGCATTAGAATAAGTCCATATCTAGACTGATGTAAGCTAGGAGCATGATTGCACTAGAGGTTGAGTTGCTCCCTCTACTTGTATTTTTACTGTATGGCTTTGCTTGCGGGTATTCGGTAGAGCCCAGCTCCCTTGCCCATGTGGTTTGTGTTTGCTTGATAACATTTCATTTCCTCTGTATGATTGCAGTCACTGATATTTTGCTTGATAGCACTTTATTTTATTCTTTCTGTATGATTGCAGTTATTCATATCTGGCTTGAGGTTGAGATGAGCTTGTGGAGGCTGATACCCCACACACATTTCCTCCCTCACTTGCATTGCATGCATTTTACAGTCGTTTACTGTCTACTGTTTAAGCTGATGCTTTATCTGTTTCTGTTTATCATTGACATGATCCCTTAGGAATCTCACTTCCTTTGATAAGGAAGTGATGATAGAACTTTAGGTTGAAACCTATGCATGATGACTTCTAGGAGTTCCCTGTTTCAAACCTTAACCATAGGATGAATCCTTGGCATGACAACAGTAGGACTTGATAGTCTCCCCTTAGTTGTCCCTCTCTCTTCTCATCTCAAAAACAAATCAAGATACAGTAATAAAGGTAAACTGACGTCGTACGTTACGAGCCTTAAGCTATCTGAGAAAGGGTTGTCGGAGAGTTTCTTTTCGACAGCTTGGATGATTAGTATGGCACCCTTTGGGTGACATGCGACGCATTCACTCTCAGGTCATAGTCTCTAGTGCGATACTAGTTGCAAACGAACATATAAAACAGTTCTTCCGTAAAATACAGAAAACAAACTTCAAACCTTTTTGCCCCGTGGGCCCATAATTCAAAGGAAGCTTTTCTGAAGAAAAGAGTGTCGTTAAACTTCAACGCCACCACAAACAGGCTTTGTCCCTAACTGCTGGAAATGCTGTTTAACCCTACTCGATAAAACAGATGAATCTGAATTCCCGTAATCCGTATTATCCCGAACTACGTAAGCTCTGATCTCTCAAGCCTGTTGAGAGTACGTAGGCACAATACTGATGTATTGGAGAGCCACCTTCCTCGTAACCCGTAGTCAGTTGAACTACGTTGACTCTGATTTCTCATTCTCTGATGAGAATATGTAGGCATAAAGCGCGACGCTTTGCCGAGTCATTTTCTTTTCTTTTTTAAGCCAGCCTTGATAGGTAGATAGATAAAACCAACCCGTCATATGAACACAACAAGCGTGGATCCCATCGAGTACGATGGACGTGAGGGGTGCTAATACCTTCCCCTTGCGTAACCGACTGCCAAACCCAGACAACGGTTGCGATGACATTGTCTTATACCTTTTTCGTCAGGTTTTTCCGATCGTTTCCTTTCCCGCTCTGAGGGATAAATAACGAAAGGTGGCGACTCTTATGTTTTGCCGGCACCTTATTTTCACGGAAGCGACACTCATCTTCAATGGCAACTTCATCATCCACTGCTGCACAGTTTCAATCAACCATGGCTGCAGTTACTTCTGCAAATATGGGTGTGATTCCATATACGACACCAAAAAGAACTTTGTTAACACCTGTTGACAAACTGGAAGTTCTCTGTGAACAAATGGTGGAATTTGATTCACTGGCTGAAAATGGATTTGAGTTTCGTTCCATAATTGATGCTCAAGGATGGGTAAAATACTTTGACATACTTTTTGGACCAGTTTACCCCCTTCTGGTGAAAGAATTCTGGACCATGCTGCCGTATACCCTAAGTTTATCTTGTCTTCTGTTCTGGGTAAAGAGATAATCATCATAGAAGATCTGATCAGGAAACTCATTGGATATGAGGAGACTGATGGAGTATCTCATCTGCCAGCTGGGCATGTAGATATGGAAGAAGTGTATGAGGAAGTTATGACTGCTGGACAAGCCTCTAATAAGTTCAAAGATCTGAAGCCTGACTACAAGATCAGGGCAAAGATTTTCATGGGATGCATTCTGTAACACCTGTTCATTTTAAATATAATTATTTATGAATTGTTGGTGCGCCTTTATGTGGGAGGTGTGTCTGAGTGGCGTTGATGGATGCCCTTAGACCGTAAGAATTATTAATAACGATTGGAGTTTAATATTAATATAATATAATTAATAATTGGTGATAATTTAATAATTAATAGTATATTATTATTATTATTATTATTATTATTATTATTATTATTATTATTATTATTATTATTATTATTATTATTATTATTTAGAATATTAGTGGATGGAATGAGAGAAGGGAGTTATTAGAGAAGTTGTGGGAGAAAGAGGGTTATTAGAGAAGTTGAGGAAAAAGGTTGAAGAGAAGGAAAAAGGAACGTGACTGTGGAGAAAGTAAGAACAGAAGAATTTCCATCGGTGAAATTGGAAGAAAGTTGCAGGAGAATGTTGCAGGAGAGTTACCGTAGAACGGAACCAGAAAGCTTGGAATTGGCCTCTATTCAAGGTAAGGGTGGGGTTCAATTCTATAACCGTGGGTATGATCGATTTCATGTAGGGAATTGATTCATAGGTATAATTTCCGTTAATCGATAAATGTTAGAGACGAGGTTTTTCTATGTAAGAATGAATGTGTTATATACGATGCTCTAAGGTTTTCCTAATAGGGCAAATACATAGTAATGTTCTCGTAGTGATGTCCCCGTAGTAATGTTACCGCAGTAATGTTCCCGTAAGTTGAAGAAAGAAATATTAAAGATTAATGTTCCCGTAGTAACGTTACCGTAGTAATGTTCTCGTAGTGATGTCCCCGTAGTAACGTTACCATAGTAATGTTCCCGTAAGTTGAAGAAAGAAATATTAAAGATTAACGTTCCCGTGGTAATGTTCCCGTAGTAATGTTCCCATAGTAATGTTCCCGTAGGTTGAGAAATATTAAAGGAATATTAAGGGCAAATGTTCCCGTAGGTTGAGAAATATTAAGGGTTAATGTTTGTCTACGTCTGCATTAATGTTTATGTCGTTAGTTTATGTAGTAATGTTGGGAATCGGCGCCGACAGGTGTTAATTTCCCATTTGTTGAGGAAATGTTATTATAATTTTCTCCTTGGATTACGTGGATAAGTTGTAGTTATATTACCCGTATGAAGGTATATGAAAATGTGTTGAGTTTTTATTTGTAGTAATGATGTTGTCAGTTGTTCTCTGACATGAAAATGCTGTTGAGTTCTCGATTGTAGAGACGAGGTTGTTTTTAATTGTTCTCTGCAAAAATGTGTTAGAGTCTTATTCGTAGGAACGATAATGTTGGTAGTTCTCTGATATGAACAGATTGAAATGGTGAGTCCATAATATATGCAAAATGTGATGTTTCTGTTATGGATAATTGGTTGTAGGCGTGATGCCTTGTTGCACGGTTGTTGCACAGTTGTTGTTGTTGTGTTATAGTCCATAATAGTTGCATCTCATAGCATATCATTTGGCCTGGATTGGCGACGGTTGTGTCTTTAATGACAAAATAAAATGATTGTGGAGAGTTGTCTCCCGATTTATTGTGGAGTGTTGTCTTCCGAATTATTGTGGAGAGTTGTTTCCCGAATTATTGTGGAGAGTTGTCTCCCGAATTATTGCGGAGAGTTGTCTCCCGAATTATTGTGGAGTGTTGTCTCCCAAAATGGTACCACATGCATATGCACAGTTGAGTCGCATTGTTGAGTCGCATTGTTGAGTTGCGTTGTTGAGTTGTTTTGATGAGTTGCTGAGATATGATGATAATGGTTGTGGTTATGAACAAAGAGTGGTTGTAGTTATTATTACTAATATTTATGCGAACTGCTGGAATTATAATGCTGTGATAATATTCTGACATGACTTTTATCATGCCTTATGTTATATTGTTGATATCTCACCCTTTACGTTGTATGTTACCTCCGTTGGTGGTAATTTGCAGGTAACTCGGAAGAAAGTGTCGCTTTATGTTTAAGGTTGTTGGTTGCTTTGATACGTAGCACTCTGGGGGGGATGAACGATTAATGTTATTGTTTTAATTGAATTCCTTGTTGCTGAATTTTATTAAGTACTATGGCAAGTAGATTGGTTGTTTCTGATAATGCCAAATGTTGCTTAGATGCATAGTTGTTTTAGTGAATTGATGCAAGATAATTACTTGCTGAATTTTAATGGAATTTAATTAGTATGAATCGTTGGAAGTGTATTATAACATGGCGTTTATGATTAAAATGTTAAACAAGTTACCGTTGTTTGTTCATCCGAATTTTGTGCTACTTATGTTAGTAAATGATCTTTTGCAGGTGTATGTGTTTTGGTTAAGTGTAGAATGTGACACCTCTGCTGCGTCTGAGAATTTGGGAGTGTGACGGTCGTCACAGCTCCATGACGCTCGTCATGACCGTGACGGTCGTGACATCCATGACGGTCCTCATGAGACTTTATTTGCTGCACTCTGAATTGTTTCTATTGTTTGTCTTATTTTTCCGCGATAGTTTATAGTGGGGTGTTACAATTGGTATCAGAGCAGGTCGGTCGGTCCGGCCAAGTTGTTTAATGTTGTGTATTCCCTGGTATGCGACATGTGTGTGAAAACACTGTCGATACATGTTTTGTTGTGGAACCTTTGTCTGCAGTAGTGGGAATGATTCAAGTGGGGGAGAAGATTATGCTTCTCTAGGATGCTGCAAGTGAGGAGTTATAGCTCAGTGTGTGGTTGAACGCCCTTACAGTTTGGTAGAGATGGTTTATACCCCATCATAAATTTCGGCCGTCTATTGACAAATTGAGGAACTGATCACCCTTAATCTCTTGTTGATAGTAGTTGGGATTGTGTTGGATGGGATAGACGTGTCTTGCAAGCTTAGATGGCATGAGCAGCGAATTGTCTTGAGTTAAGCTAAGTGCTTAAGAATTGTTTTGATGAATCGGTATAGGATGATGCCGAGATGTTTAATTTTGATGGAAACTGTGAGTGTTGATGAAAGTGGAGAAGTTGGTAGGTTGCCAGTTAATTGTGATTGTCTGGAAACTTCCCTGGCGAGATAGTGATATACAACCAAGACGTGAAGTGGAGTTGTGATTGACTTAGTTACGGAAACTAATCCGATAATGAGAGCTCCATATTATATGTCTGTTGGATGGTCAAAGAACTAAATTCATTGAGTAGCTTTGAGACTTGTGTCTGGTGTGTGTATTAAGGCAGCAGATTGTGAGGTCAAGTAGATTAAAGGTGGGCAGTGACTTCTGAGGATTATTAAAGAAAGTAAGATGTGGAATGAAATATTGGTATAATTAAACCTTTAGATATTCCAAGAGTTGAAGATGTGTCGAATGACCTTCTAAGTGTGAAATTGTTGTCGTACGTCGAATTCCGAGATCGCAGCTTTTTACGGAATTGATGTTTTTACGGACGAAAGTTGGAAAAGATTACGCAGTTGTGTCGGGTAATGTTAGGTCGTGATCGAGTATGCTTGTTTTATCGAATTTGATGGATTTTTGTAAGTTTTTGCACTTTTGGAAATTGAGGATTTATGATTCGGATGGAAATCGGAAGTCGTAGATTTCACGTTTGCTGGTTCTAAATCACTAATATATATCTGGTATGAATGAGTATGTGGTTGTTTCGAAGAAAATAATTGAATCGGTCGGATTTTCGGACGAAAATGCTCAAACCCGTAGCAGCCTTTATGCAGAAAAAATTCTGTTTTGGAGAAACTTCGAAAATTCATATCTCTTGATCCGTAAGTCGGTTCTAGTCCCCGTTCGAAGCGTTGGAAAGCTAACGAGATGCTCTTTATAGGAAAAATTGTTTTGAGGCCTGTACCTGGTTCAATTATAGCAGAAAATTGAAAATATATCGTGTGCTGATTTTTGCCGAACCCGACAGGACAATTTGTTGTGTTTTGTGATGCTTTATTGATATGATTGGGAGATATGTTAAGTGAAACTTCAGCGAGTTTTGGTTATGCTTTAAGGCAACTTGAAGTACATAAAAGGAATCACCTGACAAGTGATTTAGACTTGGTTGCTGTTGTGGTTGTACCGAAGTTGGAGGCTTCAATTAGTTAGTGTGAGACTTGGAATGTTTGGTGATCTTAAGAGTCTAAGGTATTTGCTTGAGTTGGAATAGTTGAATACGAGGTAAAGAATAATTGGAACTCCTGAAGGGTTATGGTTTTGTGTTGAATCACCATTCGGTGAAGCGAACGTGGTAGCTTATGCATTGATTTGGAAATCCTTGCATATGCCGATGATGGTGATGAAAAGAGTTAGGACTGATTGAGCAATTTTGTGATATGAGTTTAGTTTGTGAAGAGACTTCTTATGGAGTTAAGCTTAGTATATTGTACCTTACTAGTGGTATTCTTGACGACATTCGATAAGGTCAGAACTTTGGTTTGAGTTGGTAGATTGGTTGAATCTGAGGAATTAAAGTCGAAGGGATGATTTTCAGATTAATGGAAATAGTATCATGAGATGTCGTGATAGAGTTTGAGTTCTAGATATTATTAAGTGGAATGAGAGTATTGAGGTAGATGGAGTATCCATCCCGGTGCTAGGAAGATGTAACCGGATTTGATGAAATTACTTTGAGAGCCATAGTTGAAGAGATAAGTGGTTGAGTTTGTATGTGCTGATTACACTTGTTGGAAGTCGAAGAATAAACGTCAGAGACCGTTGAGTCCGATGCAACCGTTGAATATTCCAGAGTGGGGATCGGATAGTATTCCCATGGATTTTGTGTTGGTTTTTCCGGAGAATTTGAGGGATATGATTTTACTTGGGTGATTTTGGATAGAATGACTAATTGACTCTTTTCCTAACAAGTGAGATTAATCATTTTGTGTTGAAGCTAGCTGAGATTGTGCAAGAGACGACCGAAAAGATCCAAAGGATCCAAGAAAGACGTGTTTTGAGAGTTACGATAGTAACTGGTGTTGATTGAGCTTGAAGTCTCGGAAGCACACTGTGTTTTATGATCTGTACCAGAGTGGCGCAGTAGAAGCGTGGAAAAAATAGAAGGTTAGACTGTTTTACCGCTGTCACTCGTGGGAATTTACATGATATGGTATGTGCCTAAGTTGGAGAAGTACATTGATTCGGATGGATGGTGTACAAGTGAAAGGTAATTTGACTGTTGAGGCGTTACTAGTTCAAGTGGATGAACGAGAAGCAACTTCGAGGTGAAGAAATTGCTTTGGTGAAAGTGGTCTGGTTGGGAGTTATTTGATGGAGGTAATTTCGAGGACGAAATTCTTTTAAGTAGGGGAGAGTTGTAACACCCGTTCATTTTAAATATAATTATTTATGAATTGTTGGTGCGCCTTTATATGGGAGGTGTGTCTGAGTGGCGTTGATGGATACCCTTAGACCGTAAGAATTATTAATAGCGATTGGAGTTTAATATTAATATAATATAATTAATAATTGGTGATAATTTAATAATTAATAGTATATTATTATTATTATTATTATTATTATTATTATTATTATTATTATTACTATTATTATTATTATTATTATTTGGAATATTAGTGGATGGAAAGAGAGAAGGGAGGTTATTAGAGAAGTTGTCGGAGAAAGAGGGTTATCACGATAAACTGCTCAGAAAACCAAAATTGAGGAAAAAGGTTGAAGAGAAGGAAAAAGGAACGTGACTGTGGAGAAAGTAAGAACAGAAGAATTTCCATCGGTGAAATTGGAAGAAAGTTGCAGGAGAGTTACCGTAGAACGGAAACAGAAAGCTTGGAATTGGCCTCTATTCAAGGTAAGGGTGGGGTTCAATTCTATAACCGTGGGTATGATCGATTTCATGTAGGGAATTGATTCATAGGTATAATTTCCGTTAATCGATAAATGTTAGAGACAAGGTTTTTCTATGTAAGAATGAATGTGTTATATACGATGCTCTAAGGTTTTCCTAATGGGGCAAATACGTAGTAATGTTCCAGTAGTGATGTCCCCGTAGTAACGTTACCGTAGTAATGTTCCCGTAAGTTGAAGAAAAAAATATTAAAGATTAATGTTCCCGTAGTAACGTTACCGTAGTAATGTTCCCGTAGTGATGTCCCCGTAGTAACGTTACCGTAGTAATGTTCCCATAAGTTGAAGAAAGAAATATTAAAGATTAATGTTCCCGTGGTAATGTTCCCGTAGTAATGTTCCCGTAGTAATGTTCCCGTAGGTTGAGAAATATTAAAGGAATATTAAGGGTAAATGTTCCCGTAGGTTGAGAAATATTAAGGGTTAATGTTTGTCTACACCTGCATTAATGTTTATGTCGCTAATTTCCCATTTGTTGAGGAAATGTTATTATAATTTTCTCCTTGGATTACGTGGATAAGTTGTAGTTATATTATCCGTATGAAGGTATATGAAAATGTGTTGAGTTCTTATTTGTAGTAATGATGTTGTCAGTTGTTCTCTGACATGAAAATGCTGTTGAGTTCTCGATTATAGAGACGAGGTTGTTTTTAATTGTTCGCTGCGAAAATATGTTAGAGTCTTATTCGTAGGAACGATACTGTTGGTAGTTCTCTGATATGAACAGATTGAAATGGTGAGTCCATAATATATGCAAAATGTGATGTTTCTGTTATGGATAATTGGTTGTAGGCGTGATGCCTTGTTGCACGGTTATTGCACAGTTGTTGTTGTTGTGTTATAGTCCATAATAGTTGCATCTCATAGCATATCATTTGGCCTGGATTGGTGACGGTTGTGTCCTTAATGACAACATAAAATGATTGTGGAGAGTTGTCTCCCGATTTATTGTGGAGTGTTGTCTCCCGAATTATTGTGGAGACTTGTCTCCCGAATTATTGTGGAGTGTTGTCTCCCAAAATGGTACCACATGCATATGCACAGTTGAGTCGCATTGTTGAGTCTCATTGTTGAGTTGCGTTATTGAGTTGTTTTGATGAGTTGCTGAGATATGATGATAATGGTTGTAGTTATTATTACTAATATTTATGCAAACTGCTGGAATTATACTGTTGTGATAATATTCTGACATGACTTTTATCATGCCTTATGTTATATTGTTGATATCTCACCCTTTACGTTGTATGTTACCTCTGTTGGTGGTAATTTGCAGGTAACTCGGAAGAAAGTGTCGCTTTATGTTTAAGGTTGTTGGTAGCTCTGATATGTAGCACTCTGGGGGGGGATGAACGATTAATGTTATTGTTTTAATTGAATTCCTTGTTGCTGAATTTTATTAAGTACTATGGCAAGTAGATTGGTTGTTTCTGATAATGCCAAATGTTGCTTAGATGCATAGTTGTTTTAGTGAATTGATGCAAGATAATTACTTGCTGAATTTTAATGGAATTTAATTAGTATGAATCGTTGGAAGTGTATTATAACATGGCGTTTATGATTAAAATGTTAAACAAGTTACCGTTGTTTGTTCATCCGAATTTTGTGCTACGTATGTTAGTAGATGATCTTTTGCAGGTGTATGTGTTTTGGTTAAGTGTAGAATGTGACACCTCTGCTGCGTCTGAGAATTTGGGAGTGTGATGGTCGTCACAGCTCCATGACACTCGTCATGACCGTGACGGTCGTGACATCCATGACGGTCCTCATGAGACTTTATTTGTTGCACTCTGAATTGTTTCTATTGTTTGTCTTATTTTTCCGCGATAGTTTATAGTGGGGTGTTACACATTCATCACAGAAAATCTACAAACTCTCCAGATTACGTGAACAATGAACATCTCTACTTTATGTACTGCTTAAGTTAGAGCACTAAGGTAGATCTTCCCTATATTCTGTTTATGCACTTATGGAATCATATAAATGCCTCCAGAGAATCTGTGAAAGAAAAAGGTCAGAAGATCAGAACATGGATTCCCTTTGGAAGGTTAATTTCATATTTTCTAACAGAAAATGGACTGGTGACTGCTTTATATGCTGCTGGAGTCACAGATGAACTTGAATCCATTCTTGGAAAACCTTTGAATGCAAAGAGTCTTCAGAGACTAAAAATTGTAGAGGAACTCACATCTGCACCCAAGAAGCTGAATATTTTTGAACTCAGTCAGAAGCGAATTCCAGTAGAAGACTACCCTCTGTTCTTTGCTGAAGAACCAAGGGAAATAATAGTGAGATATATTGATGCTTGTAAGGCAGATGGAACGCCCATTCCTGCAGATATTCTGAAAAGAGCAAGGGAACCATTGCCTGATGGAGGAGATGAGATCACTAGAAAAAGAAGTCAATCAAAAGCAGAAGATGTGACTGTTCAGAAGAAGCCCAAAGTTGCTGACAAGCCTCAGAAGCTGATCAAGAGGAAAGCATCTGGAGACGCTCCTTCTGTTCCTGCAAAACGTATCAAGATTAAAGGTACCAAATCTTCTGTATCTTCTGTAAATAATACTGTTGTAAATGATTCAACATTTAAGTCTATTCCAAAACCACCTTCTACCCAAAAACAATCTGTTCCTGCTCCACCTCATATATTTGTTCCATCCCAACAAAAATCATCTAATCCTGTTTCCATCTCACCTGTAAAACCTTCTAATACACAATCACCTGTACCAAAACCAACAACAACAAAACAACAAGAAAAACAACCACAACCAGAAAAATCAACAAAACAATCTGTACCACAACAACAATCAGAAAAACAACCTACAGAACAACCTCAAACAGAAAACCTATAGAACAACCTCAAACAGAAAAACCTACAGAACAATCTGAACAACAAGAAAAAGAATCTGAACATCAACAAGAAAAACAACCACAACCAGAAAAACCACCATCAACCACATCTGAACCTATTGGATCTGCAAAAGTTACATCTGATCCTATTACATCAGAACCACCTACAACTGCACCACCATCAAAACCCTCTGAAAATCCATCAGAAACAGCTAACCCATCTGAAACCCATATTCCTGAGACAGAGGTTCTAAACATTACACCTCTCAAAACTGTCTTTGAAGTGTCCTCTACCTCTTACACTCCAACCTCATCGTCCAATTCCTCAGAATCTGATATACACCCAGATTTTCTAGTATCCCCCTCTCACAGAAATTCTGAAGTAAACCAACCAGAACCCCCTGTTTCTTCTGAAATTATTATTCCAGATTCTATTCCAACACCTAAACCATCTTCTGAAATTACCATTCCAAATCCTACCCCTGCACCCAAGCCAAGAACATCTGAGCATGTACCTTCTGCTTCGTGCAAACTATCTTCTTCTAACAAACTTCCTTCTGGTTTCACTTTGAAAAATTTCTACACCAGAATTGAACCCTCTGACACTATCACTCCTCTCAAACCCAAACTTACCATCATTTTACCATCTGTGCTTCAAACATATATCAAAACAATGTCTGCAGTACCTTCATCAGATCCAAAACCATCCTCTGCTATATCTACAAAATCTGATAAACCTGCTAAATCTGCTTTCAAACCTTACTCTGATAAACCATTTGATGTGGTTTCCTATCAAACTAAAGCAAAACCAAATCTGTTGAATGCTTTAACCAGATCAAAACCTGACAAATCATCTGAAATTCCATTCATACCCTACTACCCTCCTCCTCTGATCTCCATTCATAAATCCATATTTCCACCTACTCTCCAACCCAAGCCAATAACCTTGGCAACTCTGTTACACCCCAGACCAAGACTGAATGTTGATCATTTATTTATAAGTTTTTTGCAAGAAATACAGATGTATTTAGGTTCTGTACAGAGGAAATGTTCATCAACAATGGATGCAAAGGAATCTGATGCCATTTGGAATGGCTTCATAAACAGATTCAACACTATAGCATCAAATCTGAAGAACGTATGTTCTAATGATGCGAAGCTCAGATTTGCTGAAGCTGCTAGAAGTCTGTTCTGGACTGTTAAGAGATCTAGACCACTACTTCTTATAGATGCTCCTTCATCATCAGAAGAGAATACTGAATCTGCATCTGAAGACAACCCCCTGGCTATGACTCTGATAGAACATCCTTCTGGCTCTACTGCTCATAGCTCCAAAGTCCCTATGGAAATTGACTCTGTTCAAGCTTCAGAATCTGTTCCACCTTCTTCATCTGAGATCAAGAAAGAACATCCAGATCTTGAAGATAAGATTGCAGTTCTGGAAGCTGGTCAATCAGAAATCAAGTCATGGATGGCTAAACAAGATAAGAAGTCTGAAGACATGACTCAGTGGATGTCCAAACAGGATCAGAAGAATGAAACCATGGCTAAGTGGATGTCAAAACAAGAACAATCCTCTTCTGAGATCACGGATCTGTTGAAGATGCTTTTGTCAAAACACTCTTAGTTTATTTATTTTTTCTTCTGATGTTTGCATCTAATGTTTGCATATGTATTTTGAATATCTTCTGATGTGTGTACTCTTGCTCTGAATGAATGAATGAATGTTTCAAAGTTTTCTCCACATGATTTATCTCATTTATTGTTTCCTTTTCTTTGTCTTTTCAAAGTTACTACTTTTTGCTTATGACAAAAAAGGGGGAGAAAATAGATCTGAACTGTTTAATTAAACTTCACCAGAATGAAACTTCAGACATATCAATTTTATCTAACATAAAATCTGAGTATTTAAGAACATTTGATAAGTACACTCTGTAAAAGAAACTCTGAGATTGTCAGATCATTTGACAATTATCAGACTCTGACTCTGAAATATGCAAGACACTCTGACTCTCAAATGTTAAAGAACAATCAAGCTCTAACTCTGAAAAACACTCAAGACAAAAGGGAAGTTTCTATTCCTTATTTATATTTAATTCAGGGGGAGATTCATCATCTCAGGGGGAGTTATAATTATTCTATTTTTCAATTAAACAAAATTTTTGATGTTTTTGTCATCATCAAAAAGGGGGAGATTGTTAGAACACATATTGGTTCTTAATAATATCTCTATGTTTTGATGATAACTATTATGAAATTTTGTAATTAAGAATTATATACTCTAAAATTTGCTTAAGAGTTTTTACTGCAGATATTAAAGTAATTATCACTCCAGAACATAAGAAATATGCTAGAATCTGAAGCGTCAGATGCATCCATTAGAAGATTCTGAACGCTGCCATCAGAAGATCCTGAGCGTAGTCTCCAGAAGGATCTGAAGCAGAAGCTCCAGAAGAATCTAAAGCAAGTCAGAAGCATCTGAACCAAAGAAGAATTCTGTATGAAGAGTTTTCAAGCATAGTTACTACAGAAGATTCTGAAAGTACTAAAGCTGCCAGTACTGAGGATCTGACTCAACTATGCTCTGAACTTATACACGCTAAAAGCACACCTGCTGCAAAGACTCTGATTCAGCAAAACTCTGATCAGCATCAGAAGGCTCTGATCAAATTAGACTCTAATGATTCTTGCTGAAAATTGATGAAGAAGAATTCAAAGATTATGTTCGTTGGAATATCCAAACGACTCTTTCCTTATTTATGCTAGACACAAGAACACGGACAAAAAGGATTTCTCTGTGCTTTCTTCTTCTAGGAAAGGTCACTTGATGTGAAGACAAAAAGGCTCAGACCTTTTGGTACACTCTTCTCAACGTGAAGTACTCTTGGATCAATGTGCCTATAAAAGCAAGTCTTCAACCATCTTCTTCAGTTGACGTTTTAACCTGAAAAGAATTCAATATCCAAAGCTCTCATACAATTCACATTCTTTCTAGAATTAATTTCTTTGTTCTTAATATTAAGTGAAAAATCACAGTTGTGATAAAGCTTTATTAGAAGCATTTTAAACACTTGTATTTGTTATTACATTTGATTGTAAGAAAACCTTAAGAAGATCCAGTTAGGATCAGTAGTTCTTGAGAAGACTTTGAACAGTTGTTCTTAGTGCTTACTATTGTAATTAGTTGATTAAATAGTGGATTAAGTCCTTGATTGAGAAAGGAAAATCACTCTAGGAAGGGTGGACTAGAGTAGTTGAATTCAACAAACCAGGATAAAAATACTTGAGTTTTTATTTCTAAGTTTTTATCTTCATACTTATTCAACCCCCCTTCTAAGTATTTTCTCACCTTCAATGATGGTTGGCGGCCTCGGAGGCGCAGAAATAGTAATAGTCTTGTACGGAATCGAGATTGTCGCAACCTCATCCCTCTCTTCAACCACTAATTCCTCAGTCTTCTTCTCAACAACTCTGTCAAATTGCAAGACACCATCATTCATCAGCTTCTGAATATGGTTTTTCAGCTTCTCACATCCCTCGGGATGGCTCACACATTCAGCACAAGCTTCATCACAACTTGGGAATACCCCTCCCTTCAACAACTTGTTCTTTATAAAACTCAGCGGCGTCTTCAACTTATCGATATCCGACACCAAATTCAAGCTCTCATCTTCAAGGATAACACTGACCCCAGCCGCCACGTGATTAGGCATGGGGTTCTGCACGACGTTGGGTGCATCATGAGAAAAGTTAATAGCCTTATTGTCTATGAGATCCTGAACCTTATGCTTAAACGCCTTACAGTTGTCAATATTATAACCCGGAGCACCAGAATGAAACTTACATCGAGCATTAGCGTCATATCCGGGCGGTGGTGCGTATGTCAAAGGAGCAGAGTCCTTTTCTGTATCATTTGTAACTGTAACAAGTGTTGGAACAATTGAGAATATGGCATCGGAGGCGCGTCAAACTGCCTATTTACCGCCCTACCCCAATCCTGAAATCTACGAGGAGCATAATTCTGTTGATTCTGTTGTGGTTGTTATTGTTGAGGTACCACGGGTATGGTAATACTTGCAACCTGAGGTTGCTGTTGACGGTATTGTTGACGCTGATTTCTGTTTCTACCCCGGGAACGAGTTACTGCGTTAGTTTCTCCTTCTCGCTTTTTGTTACCAAAAGCCTTTCTATTTCCTCCTCTGGTTGAGGATCCTTCACCGGCTTGAATCTTTCCCAACTTAATGTCGTTCTCGACCCTTTCGCCAGTAATAATCAGATCAGAAAAGCTACCTGACATGTTACCGATTAGGTTCTCATAGTATACTCCCGGTAACGTGGCAACAAACATATCAATTAACTCTCTTTCACCATGGGAGGCTGTACCCTAGCTGCCAATTCACGCCACCTCTGGGCGTACTCTTTGAAGCATTCACCATTCTTCTGAGACAGATTCTGTAATTAGACCCTGTTGGGTGCAAGGTCGCTATTGTACTGGTAGTGCTTAACGAAGGCCTCAGCCAAATCCCTCCAGCATCGAATGTTGACTGGTTCTAGCTCATGTACCATTCGAAAGAAGGACCAGAAAGGTTGTCCTGGAAAAAGTGCATAAGCAACTTTTCATCATCTGAGTAGGCGGACATCTTACGATTATAGGAATGCAGATGAACCCTAGGACAAGTAGTGCCTTTGTATTTATCGAAATCAGGAACTTTGAACTTCAAATGTACTTTCAAGTCTGGGATTAGCCCTAGATTAGCCATGTCCAATCCCATAGAGTTCTAATTTTCATAGCTCCGCATCTTCTCTTCGATCAGCTTAAACCTCTTATCTGCCTCAGACGGAAGTCCCGCACCAACATCCCGTACGGAAAACACATCTTCCTGCTGATCGTCATCCCACTGAGGAACATTGTTGCCATGCACAACATACGCCATCTCAGGTATAGGGATTCCACCTACATTACCTCTACACGGAGGGATAACAACTAGAGGAATACTATTAGCATTTGGCGTACCACCATCGTTACGAGGAGGATTAGCAGCAGTTCCCTCGTGAAGCACACCATTCCCATCAACCCTAGCAATTAATGGTTGCACCAAAGTCCTCAGTTGCTCTTGGCCATTTGCAACACCCTGCATCAAATCCATGAACTGGGCCATCCTGTCTCATAGTTCCTGCATCTCAGCTTGCATCTGCTCCATGATCTTACGTTGATTTCCCCGAGTGGTGTAACAGTGACTTGTCTGGTTGTCAATCTTGAAACAAACTAACAAACCATGAAGACAAGGTTAACGGTTCTGGAGCACCTGCGATGCAAAAATGCCAAAATGATGCAGTATGCAGACATGTTTATATGCGTTAGGGAAATTTCCCCCTCGATTCTAGTTCCTCGAGAACAACACGACGATGGAGAGCTAACTGATAAGCAATAATCACACTCCTCATAAATAAAATGATGGCCAAGATTCATATACAACAATACGATGGAATCAAAATGACCTCAGCCAACAGATCTGGTGATGGTCAATATATACATCATAATAACAGACTGAAAAGAAATATAATCAAGTACAACAACAAGACCGGAAATCCTCTAACAACTCCTTCGTCTCTGGATGGTCAGGCCTGACAAGCAACCCCTGGATGAGCAGCTCTCTCCGGCTAATAGTGGTCTGCAAACTCTGGGCATAATCCTCCCATGCGCCCTCACCAAAAGCCTCCTCAAACTTACACCTCTTCACATCAACTCTGGGCTTGTAATCATTCAACGTTGCAATAGCTTCATTCAGTCTACAATCACTGTCACGATGGAGTGAGGCTTCAACTGCAATCTTCTCATCCTTGACTTGGAGTTGAGCTTTCAACTTAGCAATCTGTTGTTTGAGCCCATCTTCCCGCTCTTTGTTATTGGTGAAGGTAGCATTCCACTGGTCATTAAACTTGGAAATCTCTATATAAGCTCTATCCAACTCCTTTTTCTTGGCAGTAAGAACATCACTGACAACCTTCAAATCTAAACCCAAACGCTCACGGGCGCAAATCTCTTTGGTAAGATATATACCTAGCTTGTTTACCAATTCAGTTTCCCTCTTGCAGGAATAAGTAGCTTCAATCTTTTCGCTTCAGAGCTGAACAATCTCTCTTTTCAACTCTTCATTTGTCTTACGCAACTCCTCTTTCTCGGACCATAACTGATTATACCTCTGGATGTCAACAGTAGTAGGCTCCTCAATCATCAGAGGATATAAAAGCTCACAAGGTGGAAAAGGCATCAACATCTTCTCAGCTCTCTCCTGAATCCAAGTCACATAAGGATCATAAGCTCTACTATTACTCTTCCCCAAAGAAGCTTTCCCTCTACGATAAATTTTTTCCAAGCTTTCTCAACCCTAGTCAAGGTCTCATTCTCCAGCAAGCTAGTGAAATACAGAGATTCCTGTATTTCCTCTTCTCTTGGTGGTTCTTTCAAAGCATACCCAAACTGCCTCACTGCAAGGGATGGGTTGTAGTTAATGCATACTTTCCATCTGACCAATGGGACATTAGGAAAACCACCACAACAGTAGATAACCTTTGTACCCAACTAATCTCTATCAAACCAAATGATATTCTCAGAAGTCAAGCCCATCAATCTCTCTGACCACTCTGAGGTACTTGCAGTATCAACAAAAGGACCAGATTTGGGAAGGTGACTCACAAACCACCTGTACAACAAAGGTATGCAACAAGACACGTTCTTCCCTCTCCGATTCTCATTCTTGTAATGCACATAATGATAAACATCGCCTAGAAGCGTGGGTACAGGATTCCCTTAAGCAAAAATGTGGAAGGCATCCATATCCACAAAATCTGGAATATTAGGAAACAACATGATACCATAAATGCACAGTGCTAGGATGGAATTAAACACAAACCAACAACCCTCCTTCGCAAAGTGTTGAACTCTAGCAACCAGAAAAGATAGTGGAAATCCAGGCATTCCATTTCTCTTAACCAACTCCCCTTTTAGGTCAGAAGCATCCAAATGAAGGGCACTAGCAAGCTTAGTCAAATCAGGCTCAGCATCGGTATGATAGAAAGGCATATGGTCCAAGATAGGAACTCCAAGTAGCACAGAGAACTCCTCCAAAGTAGGCAGTAATACATAACTTGGAAAAGTAAAACACCTCAGACGTGAATCATAAAACTGAGGGCATGCAGACACAACCAAAGAGCTCCCCATATGATTGCTTGAAATCCTCCATTACCTTTCTGCCAGCCACATAAATCAGACTGAGTAGAGATCCAATGTCCGAAGTAGGAAACTTGTACACCACAGTCTTCTTCAAGCTAGGCTCCATGTCAGCAAAGGAATAAGATTACTAGAATCGAAGGGAAAATATACACCTGCAACTTAAATACATGTCAATTTTAATATGCAAATGCAAAATGCAAAATGCAACAGGGGATCAAGGTTGCTGTACTGTTGACTGAGAAGAACCAGCGCATCGCTTTGGCAAGAACATAACACTGTCATAAGGACCCTCTGTATCAAGAACATAGGTTCATACTGACAAGAAAACCGGGTAAGTTGAAGGTCAAAGTTTCCTGCATAACCCTCCCCACTCACAGGTATGAACCTATCTCTGATAAGGTCTGGCATCCTATGCGGTCATCAGCATCAAAGACTTTCGAGAAACGATGATACATTCACCATTTCTGGTTTGGCATCATAGTCTAACAAAACAGCCTCACTTATCCTACTCCCAAATGATCAGTCCCCAGAATCGACAATCCTCAGATCCAACAACCTCTCAACTGTCCGAAACAGACTGGGAAGGTAGTCATCAAAGAGAATCTCGTATGAGCGTGAATTTCGTGGGAACTAGTGCATGCCAAACATACAGGTTCACCACTACTTTTCACTTCTAATGCTATGCTTCTACTCAAGCCTGGGTTTTGGCTTATCTCACAGTGGAACATTCCCACCCAACAACACAACAACAATGATAATATACAATGCTGGAAAGTAAAATGCGAATGCAGATAAAGTATAACACATATATACACACCCAAAGATAAACACACAAGCGCTAGGATTGACTCGCATAGGGGATGGGAATAGTCCCCAGTAGAGTCGCCAGCTGTCGCGTCGTTGCGAAAGAGGGGTCGGCAAAGACAGAAGACTCGCCACCATTCCTTATTTATCCCAAAGAGATGGAAAGGAAACGATAAGAGAAAACCTACAAAAAGGGAAAAGACAGGTCATCGCAACCAAATCTTGGGTTCGGGAGTCGGTTACGCAAGGGGAAGGTATGAGCACCCCTCACGTCCGTTGTACTCAACGGGATCCACGCTTGTTATCTATCTAAAAGCGTATTAATCTATCTAAGCTACAGGCCATAGGGACAAAAGAAAAGAAAAGAGACTCGATAGAGCATCATTTCCCAAATGCTTAACGCTCGTAGCGTACAACACTCGTTATCCTTTATTAGATGTTTTGAAGAAGTTTTGAGGTGAGAAGAGAAGACACACTCTAAAAGGGAGACTAAACTCAACCTAATGTTATCATGAAATGTACACCTATGATTGAGATGAAAAGGGAAGACTACCCTAATGTTGTCATGCTTGAATTGAACTTAAGGTCTATCTCACCCCATATGAATTAGGATGAGAGTCCTAAGGGGATCATGGCAAAGAAGAAAGAAGAAAGAGAGATCAAACACAAATGAGAAAGATGATAAGGATGCAAACATGCAGTGCAACACAAAGAAGAAGAGGGAGGAAAAAGGTGTGGGGTAACAACCAACACAAGCACATCTCGACCTCTTCAAGCAAGCAAAAATATGCAAAACAAAAGAGAGATGTAAACAAGAGAACTTAAACAAGTTCAAGCCAAAAGTGAGATGAAATGGGAGAAATAGAATTCCTACAACCATTTGCACATCAATCACTAAACCAATAAGCAAGCAAATAAGAAAGGAAAGAAGACATGACCAAGATGAGTATGGGAGAATAGGCTTGGGCAGCAAGCAACATCAAATTAAATCTCAACCATAAACATCACAATGATCATGCAAGAAAGAAACCAAAAGAAAGTTCTCAAAGTGGCCTCTCATCCAAGTCAAACTTAAAGTGCAAATCCAAAGCACCAAAGCAACTTGAATGAGTCCCCAAGATCCTAGGACAGAAGTGATAACAAGATAAGAGAATGGGAAAATGAAAGAAGGAATCAAAGCAAGGCAAGTTGCAAGATGAGGCATGGTAAAGAACCTAGGTTCTAAACACTTTCAACATTCAACATCAAATGGAAAAACTTAAACAAATGCAACTTACAACATAAACCAACCAACTTTAGGATCTATAAATATGCAACCAACTACTTCAACATGTTAGAAATGTGAACCAATAGGAGTAGGAAGCATATGGGATCCACAAGGGTCATCTCCCACAAGAACTAGGTCAACTAGTATGTGTGAACCATTCCTAGGGTGACTTGACTTGCAAGGTACACCAAAAATAGGAAAATAATTCAATAAAAGCCAAATAAAATGCACAAAGCTCACAAAGATGTTGGGAACCAGAGGCCAAAGCAACACAACCAAAGTCCAATAAAATCATTACCAAAGGAGTTGATCCACTAAGGGTGCTCCACTTTGAAGAAGGGTTATCGAGGGTCAAACAAAAGCAAATGAAAGTCAACCAAAAAGAAGCTAAACATTGACCAAAACCATCCTCTAAGACACCTCAACTCATCATCAAAATGAGGAGGAAGTGTCATTCATTAGTGGTTTCAATTGGTCAACAAAATCAAACAAGAACAAATAAGAACAAATGAAAGACAAGTTAAAAACACTTCCACTCATTAAATTCAAATTAAATTGAAAAATAAATGGAAAATGAAATTAAAAATTATGAAAAATTAAATAACACATTAAAGTGTTAGAAAATATTTTTGGTTGAATTTTATAATGTTTGGAAGTATTTTTAACAAAATAAAACAAAACAGAAATAAAATAAAGAAAGAAAATGCAAGAAAACAAGGGAGGGTGTACTAGAAATCAGAGATACCAAAGGGATATAGTTCACACGCGCATGGGCTGAAAAGAGTAGGGGTGAACCAAAGCCCAAACCTCTCAGAATTGATCCAATGATCAAAACACTATGCATCACTAATTGATGTGGCAGTCAACAAAGCCACGCGTGCAAGTCAAACACATCTGGGACGTTCATCTAATCAAGTCAATGAGTCAACGCAAGACACATCACCTTCACCTGCGTTTGAACCAGACGCCGAAGCGTTTGCTCCGGTCGTCTTCTCCGGTGGACTGGCCACATATCAGATCACCAGAATTTCACCAAAATGAGCAAAAAGCATATCAAAGTGAAGCTAAACTTATGTACATTCCAAATCCATGATCCATTGGTTTTAAACATGGCTAAATTGTGAGATTCGAAAGGATCAAGTTTGGAATGTGCATCTGCAAACTTCATCAACCATGGAAATTAAGCACTCAAACATGGCCTACACGAGGTAGGGCTTTAGATGCAGCCAATATGGACCTAGATCATGCTCTAGAATGAGAGGAAAGTTGATTGGAACTTTACCTAACGGAGACACTCCGTTGGTGCTTTAATTACTTGCGAGCTTGCTCTAAAAGATGCAGATCCACTCTAATTTGCTTGAGGAAGAAGAAGCTTGCTTTAATTTGAGTTAAAATGCTTTGAATCTTGATTCACGATTTTGAATTTCTCTCTCAAATTTCAAAACTGAGTTTGCTCTTCCCTCCATGAAAATGTACTTCTCAGAGCTCCTTTCTCAATTTCAATTTATATGTGATGCATCTGGATGGGAATTAGAGGCCCATGATGCCTTGTTTGGTTGAATTTGCAAAATGCCCAAAACTTGTTATTTGCTCATGCACACGTGAAAAACAAAGCACACACTCATGGAAATGGTTCAAATCCTCAGCATATGACCTGAATTTTGCAATGGAATTGAGATGGGCTTTTGATGTGGTCCAATTTGGAAGTTTGAATGTGAATCTTCTTTGTGAAGAAAGCTTGAATTGCACATGTTTTGCACCTCATGACTCAAAATGTATTTGTGCATTTCACTTGTTGGAACCATGTGAATAAAATTGAATCAAAAAATGGCATGAAAAAGTCCTATAACCAATTCAATTCATATCATGATTTTAAATTCATTTTCACTTGAAATTTCATACCCAATGACCATGATCACTCATAATTCATGCCAATCTTGAGTTTCATGGTGTAAAAAATGTCAATTGGAGCAACTTTCATGTTGGTTGAAGTTTAATTTGAAGTACTTAAGGGCATGCAAATGACCCATAATCAAAATGGCCTATAATCAAAGTTTCCCAAAATACGCCTGCATTGCAAGATCCATAACCTGAGTTCCACAAATGATATCAAGGACTTCTATGACTCTTTGGAAAGCTAATATCATGAGGAATAACTTTCATTTTCATCAAAAGTTGAGGAGAAACATGATTCTAGGTCAAAAGTGCCTTGGAAGTGAGTTGACGTTTGTTGATTGGAAAATATGTTCATCTGAGACCTATAACTTGATGGCTTCATAACTAGAGTTCCATAAACCCAATGGATGATTTCTAGTACTCAAAATAAAGCTTATAAAATTCCCTAAAAGTCTAATGTTTGTAAGAAAATGAGATTGAACTTGTATCTTGATGTAAATGGTCCTTGAAGTTGGATACTAAAGAAGGGGATTCTACACTGAAATCCTCTGAAACCCTAATTTAGTAATCCCTTAGACTCTTGGTTCTTGTTGATTTGAACTTGGAATGACATTCTAGATGTATAAAAATGACTTCCCATGATTCCAAAGACTTGTAACCAAGTATCCAACGCCTCCAAGCCCACGGTTGACTTTGAACTAAGCAGATGAAATCCTAGGTGCACAAACTTTGACTGCAACATCTCGCAAGTGAAATGAATGCATAGATAAGCTCCAAAATGACTTTAAAAGCACTCAACGAACCTCTTGTTCATAAATATGGCTTTATGAACGCCTGATGATCCTCAATTTCCCTCCAAGATAAGAGGTAAGCAACACTTGTCAATCTTTTCTCTCAAAGAGCTTTGACCACTTCTTGATGATTGTAAGCATTAGATAACTTGAATAAACACTATTGGTTGAGCTTGAAAACCTTGAGACTTTCCTCTTGAATGGCATACCTCCCTTGATCCACTGCAAAAGACAATGCTATGCAAATGCAAATTCTAAAGAATGCAATGAAACATAAGCCAAGTAGAGAGAAAAGGTTGGGCAAATTTTGGGGTACAACACTATAAAGTTATGCCTTTTAGATTGAAAAATGCAGGGGAAACTTACCAGCGGGCGATGGTGACTCTCTTTCGTGATATGATTCATCATGAGATCGAGGTTTATGTTGATGACATGATTTCTAAGTCGCAGACGGAGGAAGAGCATTTGGTTAATCTTTTGAAGCTGTTTGAAAGGTTGGGGAAATTCAGATTGAGGTTGAATCCGAATAAGTGCACTTTCAGAGTAAGGTCAGGGAAGCTATTGGGGTTTATCGTCAATGAAAAAGGAATTGAGGTAGATCCTGCAAAGATAAAAGAAATACAAGAGATGCCAGCGCCAAAAACAGAGAAAGATGTTTGTGGTTTTCTAGGGAGATTTAACTACATTGCAAGGTTCATATCTCACCTTACAGTCGCCTGTGAACCAATATTCAAGTTGTTAAAGAAAGATTAGGCGGTTGTTTGGAATGAAAATTGTCAGAAGGCATTTGAAAAGATAATATAATACTTGTAGGAGCCTCCGATACTGATGCCTCTAGTGGCAGGAAGACCTTTGATTATGTACTTGACAGTTCTTAAGAACTCCATGGGCTGTCTACTCGGTCAACACGACGAGACGGGAAAAAAAGAGCATGCTATCTATTATTTGAGTAAGAAGTTCACAGAATGTGAGTCTAGATACTCAATGCTAGAAAAGACATGTTGTGCACTTGCTTGGGCAGCCAAATGCCTAAGGCAATACATGTTAAATCACACAACCATGTTGATTTCAAAGATGGATCCAATCAAGTACGTGTTCGGAAAGCAGGCACTTTCTTGAAGAATTGTCAGGTGGCAGATGGTTCTGACAGAATACGATATTCAATATGTTTCCCAAAAAGCCATTAAGTTTCCTGATGATTATCAACCGATGAAATTTGAGTTTCCTGATGAGGACATAATGTTTCTGAAGATGAAGGATTGTGACAAGCCTATACCAGACGAAGGTCCCGAGACAGGCTCCCAGTGGAAGATGGTTTTCGGCGGTGCTGTTGATTCATATGGAAATGGAATTGGGGCAATCATTACGATGCCTCAGGGTTCCCACATACCATTTACCACCCGGTTAACGTTTGCCTGCACCAATAACAAGTTGAGTATGAAGCGTGCATAATGGGTATTGAAGAAGCCATTGATTTGAGAATCAAGAACCTTGATGTATACGGTGATTCTGCTTTAGTCGTCAACCATACTAAAGGAGAGTGGGAAACTCGTCAGCCCAATCTGGTTCTTTACATGAATTATGCCAGAAGATTGCTTCCCTTCTTTGATAGAGTGGAGTTTCATCATGTGCCGAGGGCCGAGAATCAGATGGCAGATGCCTTGGCAACTTTATCGTCGATGTATAAAGTGAATTATTGGAATGAAGATCCAATAATCACTATCATGCACCTTGATATGCCATCTTTCATATTTGCAGTGGAGGAAGCATCAGATGGAAAGCCTTGGTATTTTGATATCAGAAATTTTCTCATGAATCAAGAGTATCCACCTGGGGCATAGAACCGGGATAAGAAGAATTTGAGAAGGTTGGTAGGATATTTCTACCTGAACAAGGATGGCATGTTATACAGAAGAAACTTCGACTTGGTGATGTTGCGGTGTGTGGACAAAAATGACGCAAGTCTGCTAATGGAAGAAGTCCACGAAGGTTCCTTCGAAACACATGCTGGCGGACATGCAATGTCCAGGAAATTGTTGAGAGCAGGTTACTACTGGATGACTGTGGAATCTGATTGTTTCAAGTATGCCAGAAAGTGTCATAAATGCCAGATTTATGCTGATAAAATGCATGTGCCGCCGATTCCTCTGAATGTCTTGGCATCTCCTTGGCCCTTTGCTATGTGGGGCATTGATATGATTGGTAAGATTGAGCCAACCGCCTCCAATGGGCATCACTTTATCTTGATGGCAATCGATTATTTCACCATGTGGGTAGAGGCAGCTTCTTTTGCCAACATAACTAGACAGGTAGTGGCTCGCTTTGTCAAGAAGGACATCATCTTCCATTATGGAGTGCCAAAATGAATAATTACTGATAATGGTTCAAATTTGAAAAACAAGATGATGAAGGAACTGTTCCAAAGTTTCAAGATCGAACACCACAACTCTTCTCCGTACCTCCTGAAGATGAATGGTATTGTCGAGGCAGCCAACAAGAACATTAAGAAGATTGTACAGAAGATGGTGGTAACCTACAAGAATTGGCACGAGATGTTGCCCTTTGCTTTTCATGGATATCATACTTTGGTGCGTACATCGACTAGGGCAACTCCTTTCTCGTTGGTATATGGTATGGAAGTTGTCCTACCATTAAAAGTCGAGATTCCTTCCTTGAGGGTGTTGGTTGATGTGAAGCTTGATGAGGCAGAATGGGTAAAGGCTAGGTTGAATCAACTGAGTCTGATTGACAATAAAATATTGGCAGCTATCACCCATGGCCGGCTATATCAGAGAAGAATGAAGAAGGCATTCGATCAGAAAGTGCGCCCTCGACATTTTCAGGTAGGTGATTTAGTGTTGAAGAGGATCCTCCCTCTACAAACAGATCACAGGGGTAAATGGACTCCCAATTATGAAGGTCCATATGTGGTAAGGAAATACTTCTCCGAAGGAGCTGTACTATTGTCAACTATGGATGGTGAAGATTTTACGTTCCCTGTGAATGCAGACGTAGTCAAAAAGTACTTTGCTTAAAAGAGACCCTCTAGAAATAAAAAAGAAAATCCAAGCAAAAATGGGGCATCCCGGGGAATCATAAAAAGAGCAGGTTCGGGCAAAAATTAGGGATAAAAAAGAAAAAGAATAAACCTGCAAAGTTGAAAACCTGAAAAGGCGTCTTTGGCAAAAATGGGTATCCCGGTGAATTGAAACCCGCAAGGGCGATTCAGGCAAAAGTTAGGGATTGAAAAGAAAACGACTATGGTCTGCGTCCGACCTATGAGTACAATTGGATTCTTGAAGGAGCCGAGGATTGATCAGTCAGTCTTTTCAGAAAGCAGGATATTGGTGAAGCATCAAAGTCATGCGAGTCATAGTTGAATCGACACATGGTGTTTGTCTATTTCCACATTGCCGACATTTGTATATCTTTCTCATTTCTGTACTTTTTGCGCAACTTTCTCTTTTCAGGAGTTGCATCCGATGTAATTTTCCTATTTACAGACCATTTTCAATAAATGAAGTATTTTCCACAAAGAGCTTTCTATTCTTGTTTTAGCTTTTACTGTTTTGTTTGCAAACAGTACGCCTGATGTTTTTGATAAAATTTTGCATACATAAAATTTGGGGGCTTTGTTAATCATAATTAAAACAATGATTTATTTAAATGATGTCATGGACGATGACCTAAATAGCCTTTATTGCATACATGACATGTTGTTTGTTTGTCATTTGCAGGGCTCATTTCACTAAGAATTGTTTCAGAAGTGTCTCTACCCCCGTAGGGTATTGTCGTTGAATCAGAAGTATCTCACCAACAGTGATGTGCACTTATCCCCAACAGGTTAAGATTGGGATTATTACCTTAATAAGTATTCCCTTAATAAGTATTCCCTTAATAAGTATTCCCTAGTGATGTTGATTCCCTTAATAAGTATTCCCTAGTGAAGTTGCCATCCGCAGTAGAATCCAGTGGTTATTGGTATTCTCTAGAGTGAGATTTTGGGATAATTTCCCAATGTTATTTTCTCTCAATTCCCAGTAGAACTAATTTTTTCCCCGGCAGAGCGATATTTTGGGATAATTTCCCAATATATCTTATTCTTAACCCCCCGCGGAGTGGATCTATTCCCAGCAGAGTGGGCATCTTTCCCAGAAGAGTTTTATTCTAGAAGTCCATACATGGCATTATCCCCTGGAGAGTTCTATTTCCAAGAGGCCGTTCAGGGCTTTTTCCTCAGCACGAGTTTGCTTGCCGTTTATTTCGGCACCTTTTTGCGATGGTGTTCTTTTGCATTTGCATTTTGCATAGCATCCTCCCAAACGCGTAGCATTTCCATTTCGTATGGAGCATTACACCATTTTCAAACATATGCATTCGAAGTATAAGCCAGGTTGTCACCTTTTGTCGTCAGATGTTTCTTCAGCAGATAACAATGTATTTCATAAGCCTGTGTGCTGCCAGACCCCAGCAAGAATCATTGATAGATGTGTTCATCTTATCTCGTTCTCCCCAATAGAGTTTACTTGTTTAAGTTTCTCTTTCCCCAGCGGAGTTCTCTTTCAGATTGTGAATTGGTTGATTCTATTACCGACTGAGTGTCGAGCCTGTTGGTTAGCAGATGATTGTTTCTTTCTGACTGAGTATCGAGCCCGCTGGTTAGCATATGTTTGTTTCTTTCCGACTGAGTGTCGAGCCTGCTGGTTAGCAGATATTTGTTTCTTTCTGACGGATGTCGAGCCTGCTGGTTAGCATATGGTTGCTTCTTTCTGACCGAGTGTCGAGCCTGCTGGTTAGCAGATGTTTGCTTCTTTCCAACCGAGTGTCGAGCCTGTTGTTTAACAGTTTGTTCCAACTTTGTGTTGAGACTGCCTAACTTGTGTTAGCAGTTGTTTTTTCGACCGAGTGTCGAGCCTGTTGTTTAACAGTTTGTTCCAACTTTGTGTTGAGACAGCCTAATTTGTCTTAGCAGTTATTTTTTCGACCGAGTGTCAAGGCTATTGTTTAACAGTTTGTTCCAACTTTGTGTTGAGACTGCCTAACTTGTGTTAGCAGTTGTTTTTCCGACTTAGCATCGAGCCTGTTTGTTTAAGATTTGTTCTTCCAATTTTGTATTGAGGTTGTTTAACTTGTGGTTAGCAGTTACCTTTTTCCGACTGCATATCAAGGCTTTCTAACTTGTGGTTAGTTGGTTGTTTTCTCGTAACTTTCAGATATTTTCCTTGGTGATTCCACTTTGGTGGAAAATTTCTATAGTTAATTATCCTGCGGTTGGCAAATTTATGGGTTCTTCTGTATTCAATTACCTTCTGCCTTGAATGTTCGAAAGTTGTTACTTTTCACACCTTCAAGTTCAAGTCGTTTGAATAGGGGCAGCTGTTGCACCCCAAAATTTGCCCAACCTTTCTTTTCTATCTTGGCTTATGTTTCTTATCATTAAGCATTTGCATTTGTATAGCATTGGTTCTAGACAGGGGATCAAGATGTTGTTTTTTCCAATCAAGAGAAGAGTTTCATGTTCAAGCTCAAGCAAGGTTACATTTTCAAGTAATCAAGAATTCTATCATCATCAAAGTTGGGCCTCAAGGCTCCTTGAGGGAAGAAATTTTGTGTGTGGGTATCATCTCCTATCTTGAGGATCATCATAGGTTCATGAGATCATTTCCTTGGATAAGACATGGTTCAAGAGCTTGTTATTCACCCTAGGGGTCCTCTATGTAGATTGTATGGCCACACAAATCATCTGCAAGAGCCTCAGTCAATGGATAGGTGTGAAGGGATTCATCTGGTCAACAAAAGTCAACTGTGGACTTGAGAGGGCTCAAGGCTTGGTTCTAGGTCATGGAAGTCATGCGAAGTCATCATAGATCATCTCTAATGTCATGTTGAGGATAAGTCAAGAAGATTCAAGAGTTCAAGTTACTAAATTAGGGTTTCATATGAGTTCAAGTGTAAAATCCCCTCTTTTAGTCTCTAACTTCAAGGACAAATTTCACGGTGATACAAGTCTTATCTCATTTTTAAATAAACATGAGACTTATTCATCATCCCTCAAGCTTTCTTTTGAGTACAAGAACTCATCCATTGGGTTTGTACATCTCAAGTTATGGTGTCAACAAGTTGGTGTCATCAGATGAAGAGAATTTAGAGGTACCCAAAGTCAACTCACTTCAAAGGCATTTTTCACATGGAACCAAGCTCCTCCTCATTTTTAAACAGTCATGAGAGTTGTTCCGAATTGTCTTAGCTTTCCAAAAAGTCTTAGAACTCATCATTCTCATGCATGGAGCTCAAGTTATGGTCTTCACAAGTCAAGAGTATTTTTGGAAACCTAGTTTTAGGTCTTTCATTTCAATGACCAATTCCATAAAATTCAATACCTCTAATCCAAATTTGTGCCACATGAAAGTTGTGTCACATTGCCTTAACATCCTATTGAACTCAAAATCCATGAATTTTGATGATTTATGTGATCATTTGAACCATGCTGAACATTAAAACTTGATTTTTGGACCTAGTTTGAACTTCTTCCATTTCAAGTCACCATTTGAAGTTATTTTTGATTCTTGGACACCATAACATCATCATATAATGTGCATGCTACTCTTTACCCAATTTGAGCCAACATAAACTTCACTTTTCAAGCCATATTTCACATTTTACACCAAAAGAGGCAATGATTCAAAACTTTGCACCAAGTCATTATCAATCATCTAAACCACCATAATTCATTTCCATACACTCCCTAGTACCCTTTGTTGAATGGAATGAGAAGCACATCATGCTAACCCATGTGTACACCCCATGTGGATGTTTTGGACAAATTTGTGAAATCAAGGAAATCCCTCAACATGGGCTTGCATGAGTGTCATTAACCCATCATATATAACCTAAAACCAACCCTAAGTGATTAGCAGAGGGCTAGCTGCGTGAGAAGATCAAGTTTCCATAAAAAATACACAAAAATTTCTCTTCTTCGAATTTGAATTCTCACTGGGTTTTCCTTCAAGTCCTTGCTCATTTCATCATCACTGAAGATAAAGGAAGAGATTAGAAGCATCAAAGTAAAGCTTGCAAGGCATTTGAAGAGCCAACGGAGCAACTCCGTTAGGTAACATTCCATCCTTTAAATCTCTCATTCTAGGCATTGATTTAGAAGCATAACTGGTGCATCTGAAGCCCTACTCCATGTAGGCCATATTTGGATCATTTTGGTGGTTGTTTATTTGATTTCCAGATTATGCACAAAATATTTGTGGCCTGATTTCTCCTAGTTCTAGGAGCCTTCTTAAAAAAACTAATGTCATTTTTGAGTTCCTCGTGAAAAATGCTTCAAAACCATGTCAAAGGTATCAATTTTTATGATGGTTTTTTGGGCAGCTCTGGTGAAGCTCTCCTGAGAAGACAACCGGAGCTAGGGCTCCGGTGTCTGAGGCTTGAGTTGAGGTGGCCTTTGACCTTGCTTGCATGGGCGTGGACTATCTGAGTTGGCATGCCAAGTCGTTTAATAAAATGATTCGTTTCATTTAGAAGCTGATTGATTTTGGTTTTGGGCCTTGCAATTCTGCTAACCACACCCCCAAGTTTGAGGCCCATGCGCGTGTTTTCAAAGAAATCAATTCAATCCAACTTTACTCATACACCCCTCATTCTTTTTATTTTGATTTTACTTTCCTTTTATTTTATTTTCATTTTAAATCATTATAAAAATGTTTTGAGCATATTAAAAATTCCAAAAAATGTTTTTCTGATATTTTAGGATGTTAGGATATTTTTCATTATTTTTATTTTATTTTTCAATTATTTTTAGTATTTTTAATTGGATTAATTATTGATGGTGTCTTATGAATTGTACCTTGAATTGAACTTGATCATTGACCCCCATTTGAAAACCCCCAAGGACCAATTTTCCTCTCACACTTAGGTGTTTGATTAAGGATTATTTGAGGACTGGTTTGAGGTCTTGATGATCACATTTCAATTATTTTTCATTGGATTTTTATGGACCCTCGATGAATGCTCGATAAGTGGAATACCTTGCATTGTTTGACAAAATTGGTGGTGCTTTGAGTGGATTCTTGCCATGCGCTTTTGCATTCTGATTTTGGATTATTTTCAACTTGAGTTGGGTATTTTCTTTGGATTTTATTTGGGATTTCTTATATTTTTGGTGGATATTGCAATATTCAAGTTGTTTTAACTATGTGTATGCATCCAACCCTTGACCTAGTTTTGGGATATGACCCTGAATGACCCCTTGAGCACCTCTTGAGCTTTGTTAGCTTTTGTTAACATGCTTGAGGTATTGCATTGCATGATTAGAGGACATTTTCATGTGTACCTTGTGCCACAAGTTTCATTTTGATCATGTATTTCCACTTGTTTGAAGTGTGAGATGTTTAGATGGACTTTGGTTCTCTAATTGAACTTGATCATTCTTGTGTTTGCTTTCCAATTTGACTTTGAATCTGAGGTATATCATTTAAGTTTCACTTCTGACCTTGATGGTTGTGGACTTGTTCACGATGATTTGGTGATATTATTTTCACTTTGAAGAATGTTGAACAAGTGAACTCCTTTTTCATTGTTTGGTTGCTTTGTTTTACTTGATCATGTGTAAGTGGATGGTTGATATGTTCATGAAGTTGTGGCTGCCCTACTCTCTTTCCTCCCTCACTTCTCTGATTGTGCTTTTGTGTTTAGCACCTTTCTCCTTTTGATGATTGATGGCATTTGATTGTAGGAGCTTGCTTCTCTCATTTCCTTTTATCTTGCCTGACTTGTTTAAGTCTTCCATCTTTGTGACTTGTGTTGGTCTTGTTGCATTGTTCCATGTTTGCATTTGTGCTTGCATTTCATATCTTTTCTCGTCTTGCATTGATTTGTTTAAGTCTTTCATTTCATTTTTATCTGTGATACATTTAGCATTGTGTTTACTTGTGCTTCTTGCCATGATCCCTTAGGATTCCTAGTCCCTCTGTTTAAGATGGGAGTAGGAGAGACATTAGGCTTTCAATCCTTTACATGATAACATTAGGTAGTATCCCTTTTCATCCCAACTTTAGGACCATCTTACATGCTAACATTAGGGTTTACAGTTCCCTTTAGAGTCTTGTGTCTTCTCTTCTCATCTCAGAATCTCTTAAGACACTTTATAAAGAAAGACAATTGTTGTACACTACGAGCATTAAGTACATAAGGAATGATGAGTGGGGGGTCTCTTCTCACATTGTCTAGAGTATTTAGAATATGCCATTTGGGCGATATGCGACGCATTCGCTCTTATGTAATACTCTTTATTGCAACATGAGTTTCAAACTAACTCAATTCACTTATAAAAAACACAAACAAAATTCAAACCTTTTCATCCTTCGAGATTGTTTCAAACCTAATTTTCAGAAAAAGTATGTTACGTGTCGCAACTGCGAAAAACACCCGGTGGAAAACAGAAGAGTCGCCACCTTACGTTCTTTATCCCAAAGAGAGGGAAAGGAAACGATTGGAAAAACATAACAAAAAAGGGAAAAGACGAGGTCATCGCAACCAATTCCTGGATTCGGGAGTCGGTTACGCAAGGGAAAGGTATTAGCACCCCTCATGTTCGTCGTACTCGACGGGATCCATGCTTGTTATCTATCCAAGGGTGTGTTTAATATATCTACGCTAAAGGCTCACGAGACAAAAAGAAAAGAAAAGTGACTCGGCAGAGCATCGCCGCTCTGTGCCTACGTATTCCCTTGTGCAATGGGAAAGTTAGAGTCAACGTAGTTCGGCTAACTACGGGGGGAAAAGGGGGGAAGGTTGTTCGCTGAGACATCGCTGTCTCGTGCCTACGCACTCTCAACAGGTATGAGAGATCAGATCAAACGTAGTTTGGGCTAACAAGAACACCGGTTGGTTTAACTGTTTTTTTACCCGAGTAGGGTTAACAACTAGTTCTAGCAGTTAGGCGTATGCAGCTCGACCATTGGAGACTTAGGCGTTACCTGTTTTCGGTAGAACTAAGAGTTAACAACACTCTTGTTTATGAAAATGGTTTTCCATTATTAAGATCCCGAAGGATGAAAAAAGATTCGAAGTGTTTTTGTGTTTTTTAGAGAAGAAGTGTTTTGAGTTTAATTTGTAACTCATGTTGCACTAAAGACTATGACCTAGGAGCAAATGCGTCGCATATCATCCAAAGGACATATGCTAACATTCTAGACAATTGAGAGGAAACCACCCAATAATCATTTCCCAAGTAGCTTAAGGCTCGTAGCGTGCAACATTCGTTAATCGTTATTAAGTGGGATAGAATTGTTTGAAGATGGGAAAGAGAGACACACGGAAGGTCTAGGGAAAACTCGGCCCTAACGTTGTCATGCAAAGGGGAAACGTCTACCCTAATGTTAGCATGCTTGGATTGAACATCTAATGTCTCTCCTACTCGCATCCTAAACGGAGGGACTAGGAACCCTATGGGTATCATGGTAAAAAGCACAAGAAAACACCAAGTAAATTCAATCACAAGTAAGAGATGCACACATGAAAATGCGACACTTAGAATGAAGGGAGAGAGGAAAAATGTGTGGGGCAGCAGCCGCCACAAGCGCGTCTCGACCTCAACAGCGATGCAAGAATGATGCAAACAAGGAAAGGAAAGCAAAAAATAAAAACAAACGAACATGCAATGAGTCGTCACTTTGAACCACATCCATAAGTATGCATCCCAAGTGGAAAATGAACACAAGTGCCAACAAAAACATGATCAATCAAACACAAACAGTGAAAAACATCCAAAACATTTCAATCCTAATGCATCATATCAATTAATGAAGATTCGAAGTGAAACAGTATGCAAACAATCAAACATAGCAGCAAAACAGGCCTGCCAGCACATTGTTAATCGGTTAACACACTGTTAACGTTTAAAAAATTTTAAAATTTGAATTGGTTAATGGGTCAACCATATGCGTTAACCGATTAACACTTTGAAAACTTTGGAAAATTTGGAAATTTGTAATGGTTAATCGGTTAACCATATGCGTTAACCGATTAACACTGTGCCAACAGCAGAAAATCAGAAACAGAACAACATGTGCAGCAAATAAGCATTTATCCGATCAACCGGATGATCACATAATCACTTAATCACGAAATTAAACCAGCAAATCATGATTCAAACAGCATGTAAACAAATCGAAACAGCAATATCCACAATCATATGAATCAAAATGCAGCAAATCAATCAAAAATGAAAATCATCATGGTGAACATGCAATTAAGCTAAAAACAGAATCGGATCGAGAATTTCCAACCTACGAAGCAGAGATTTGCTTCGGTTAATATTGATTTGCTGGAAATGAGTAGATTGAAGCAAGAAACCCGAAATACTTCAAGATCCAAGTTAATTCTTGTAGTAGAGATGGAGATCCTTCAAATTTAATCCAAATTGCTTCAAATAATCACTTCTAGCTTCACTTCAAATTTCAGATCTGAATTTGCACAAAAATTGAATGGAGAAATTGATCCAGTGGAGATGATGGATGGAGTTTTAGCTCTTAGAAATCAATGATTCTAATGAAGAATCAAGGATTTCAAGTGATGAAGAGCTTTGGTGAAGGTTTTGGCTATGGAGGAAATTTAGAGAAATGAGATCAATTCTGAAATGAGAGTGAAAAATGAAGGTTAGAATGAGTGTGGTTTAGAGTGAATCACTTAAGTATCCTTTTGGCTTGGATCCAAAGCATGGTTTGGAGTGTTGTTTGGAAAATTTGGAATGGAATTAGGAGTAGGATTTTGGAGGGAATTGAATTAATTTGAAAACTAATCCAAAATTCAAAATGGTTCTAGATCCTTCCCAAGTAAGATTGGATTTACAAGTGACCAAAATTGGACCCCAAATGGCTCTGCATTGAAAAATCACGTACAAAGGCAAAAATTGCATTGGTTAATCGGTTAACCATATAGGTTAATCGATTAACCCCTTTGAATTTTTGAATCTGGGATGATTTTTCATTGGTTAATCGGTTAACCATATGCGTTAACCGATTAACACCTTCAAAATTTGAATTCTGGCGCCTTTTGGAGGGAAACCTGCCCGTTTGCCCATTTCTTGCTGTTTTGAACCCTGTTAAGCTTCTGGAATGTGTTCTTGAACGCTGTAACCATGAGAATGCTCACAATAGTCTGAACGCTACTTTCTTGGCTGAAAATAACCTGTAAAACAAAATAAAATCGATCGCTCGACCGCTGGGCAAAATAAATGCCGGAGCCCGTTAATGCTCGTGGTTCAATTGCTTGCCCTGAGAGTGAATTTTGAGCCACAGGAAAACCTTGATCCCCTGTCTCAAGAACAAAGGCTATGCAATGCAGAAATGCAACAGAATGTAATGAAACAAAAGCCAAGCCAAGAAAAGGTTGTGCATAATTTGGGGTACAAGAGCTGCCCCTATTCAAACGACTTAGACCTGAATGAGTGAAAAGCGAACGACTTTCAAACAATCAAGGTAAAAGATGGTTGAATACCAAAAAACCCGGAAATTTGCCAACCGCGGAAAATAAAAATGCAAACAAGAACCTCCGGAGATAACTGCTCTGATCACAAAAATACTCTGCTGGGGAAAAGAGAAACTTAACAAAACAACTCTGGCAGGGAGAAAGGAGAAACTTAACTAAGTAACTCTGTTGGGGAAACACAATAAGATGAACTCGTTAATCAAAAAATGTATTGTGGTCTGGATACCATCTGGATTGAAGGATGACATTTCAAGTTGTCAGAATCTGGATATTCACGAGAAAGAGCCGGAGCCTAGATGCTCAATGTAAAAGTCGGAGTCTGGATACTCAACAAAGTTTACCGGAGTCTGGATACTCCACATAATAACGGGAGCCTGGATGCTCAACGTAAAAAATTGGAACCTGCTCTGATCACAAAAATACTCTGCTGGGAAAAGAGAAACTTAACCAAACAACTCTGGCAGGGAGAAAGGAGAAACTTAACTAAGTAACTCTGTTGGGGAAACACAATAAGATGAACTCGCTCATCAAAAAATGTATTGTGGTCTGGATACCATCTGGATTGAAGGATGACATTTCAAGTTGTCAGAATCTGGATATTCACGAGAAAGAGCCGGAGCCTGGATGCTCAATGTAAAAGTCGGAGTCTGGATACTCAACAAAGTTTACCGGAGTCTGGATACTCCACATAATAACGGGAGCCTGGATGCTCAACGTAAAAAATTGGAACCTGGATACTCAACGAGATAAACTGGAGCCTGGATGCTCAATGATATTGACCGGAGTCTGGATACTCAACGGATGAAAGAAAACCCATATGAAACTGCCATAGTCTGACTACCACACGAGCCAAAGAAATCACATTCTTAAACTTGTCACGGTCTGGATACCATATGTCAAATTGCCGGAGTCTGAATACTCAACTTAAGTGACCGGAGCCTGAATGCTCAACGCAATTACCAATGAAGTTGTAACCACTGAAAAATTGTCGGAGTCTGGATACTCAACGCATAAGAGAAATCACCGCATATTCAAAATCGGCCGGAGTCTGGATACTCAACATAAAAACCGGATTCTGGATACTCCACGAAAATTGACCGGAGTCTAGGTACTCAACGGACAAAAGAATATACCATTTGCAAATTCACCGAAGTCTGGATACTCAACGGAGAAGCCGGAGCCTGGATGCTCAACGTAGGTGACCGGAGCCTAGATACTCAACAGAGAAGCCGGAGCCTGGATGCTCAACATAGGTGACCGGAGCCTGGATACTCAACGGAGAAGCCGGAGCCTGAATGCTCAATGTAGGTGACCGGAGCCTGGATACTCAATAGAGAAGAGAAAATTACCAGAGTCTAAACACTCGCCGGATCAAGAGAAAATACCTATTGGAAATTTATCGGAGTTTGGATACTCGACGAAATTGGCCGTAAACATATTCATCAGGGTCTGGATACCGAACCAAAGAAACCGAAGCCTGGATGCTCGACGTAATTGACCGGAGTCTTGCTACTCAATGGACAAAGGAACCGGAGCCTGTATGCTCGACGAAGGGACCGGAGCCTGAACGCTCAACGTAAAAGAGGAATATATCATAACATTTGTCGGAGTCTGGATACTCAACGGAAAAAAGAATTTGTCACACATACCACCAACCATAGTTCAACGACACTGCTGGGGAATAACATGAGTTGGGGTCTGGATACCATACGGGCTAAGAGGAATCATTAGTTGCCAAGATCTGGATACCATAATGGCACAAATGTCAATTCTCCGGAGATACACCTGAGAACAGAGAGGTAAAAACCTGGCTTATGTTTCACATGCATATGTTTGAGAATGGCGTAATTCTTCAAACGAAATGGAAATGCTACGCGTTTGGGTAGATGCTATGCATGCATGCAGACGCAACGAAACTAAATCAGCAAAATAAATGCTAGAGATACGGAAACCCTGCTGAGGAAACAACCTACTCACGCCAATAACAATTAAGTACATGATTAAAGGTCTTCCAGCTACTGGGGGTATTAGTATCGGAGGCTCCTGTAAATACTCTTTTATCTTATCAAATACTTTTTGATAATTTTCATTCCAGACGACCGCCTGATCTTTCTTTCGCAATTTAAACAATGGTTCATACGTGGCTGTGGGGTGAGATATGAACCGAGCAATGTAGTTCAATCTCCCCAAGAAACCACAGACCTCCTTTTCTATTTTCGGCGCTGAAATATCTTGTATAACTTTTATTTTTGCAGGATCGACCTCGATTCCTTTTTCACTGATAATGAACCCCAATAACTTTCCGGACCGAACTCCAAAAGTGCACTTATTTGGATTCAACCTCAATCTGAACTTCCTGAGCCTCTCAAACAGCTTTAACAAGTTGACCAAATGCTCTTATTCCATTTGCGACTTTGCTATCATGTCATCAAAATAGACTTCAATCTCATGATGAATCATATCATGAAACAAAGTGACCATAGCCCGCTAGTAGGTTGCCCCTACGTTTTTCAACCCAAAAGGCATTACCTTGTATTAGAAAGTCCCCCACGGCGTAATGAACGTTGTTTTATCCATATCCTCCGGTGCCATCTTTATTTGATTATAACCAAAAAAGCCATCCATGAAGGAAAATACAGAGTATTGAGCAGTATTGTCAACCAATACGTCAATGTGAGGGAGCAGGAAGTCATCCTTTGGGATCGCCTTATTCAAATCTCTGTAATCTACACACATCTGTACCTTCCCATCCTTCTTAGGTACGGGCACGATGTTGGCGACCCATGGAGGGTAAGTTGTCACGGCTAAAAATCCTGCGTCCAACTACTTCTGGACTTCTTCTTTGATTTTCACGACCATATGTGGTCTTGTACTTCTAAGCTTCTGCTTGACCGGCGGACATTCTTCGCGCAACAGCAAGCGATGAACCACTATACCAGTGTCAAGCCTGGGCATATCTTCGTACGACCAAGAAAAGATGTCACTATACTCTCGAACCATCTCAATCAGTCTTTGCTTGATGTCCCTCTACAGCGCAGCCTCTATTCGAACGTTTTTGACAACTCCTTCAGAACCCAAATTAATAACCTCAATTTCCTCCTGATGAGGCAGAATAATCTTCTCTTCTTGTTTCAATAGTCTAGCTAGATCTTCTAGCAGGTCTTCATCTTCATCAATCTCTTCCTCCTGATCGAAGTCGAAGCGAGTCATAGGAGGTTTTGAATCGGTGTCATCTGCAATAGGAATACTGCAATAAAAAATGGTTAAATGTTTCAAATAATATGCAAACGAGTACAAACCACATTGCCATTTTATTGTGAGAAACAAAAATAAGAAAGACAAGTATCACAAAATTTGAATGAGAAAAACGCCCTTTGATTAATTGATAAAGCAATGTTCAAACATAAACAATAAGGCCCTGAAACAAAACACCGCTATGCTCCGGGTAGAGCATAGGGTTGTACAATAATCGGGAAAACAAAGCATTACTGTTCTGTTGTCACTTGAACGAATTCTTCGATAGACCAATTGCACAGACTCTGTCCTGGAGTGCAAGGCTTGATCCAAGCGTCCATGTCACAATAACTATCTCCTTCTTCGTCTGAAACTGCGTTGATCCTTTCGAAGATAACTCCTCTTTTAGTGAACTGCACAGGTCCTTTATAGCGCGACACGCTCTGCGAGGATGAAGAAGAAGAAAATGACGGGCGATACCCCAAACCAAACTTGTCCTGCTTGTGGGGAATCTCCAATACTTGGCCCCAACCTTGCGCTGCCCCAGCCTGCACTGCTACTTGGGCCTCTTTAAAAGAAGACATGGCCACTTTCGGCACTTTGCTCACAACAGGAGATTTATCTTTAATCTGGACTGCTTCAAAAGCCTGACACAGAGTTTCGTGGATTTCTCCGTCCACTTCGACGTACTTGAAGGATGATAAGTGACTGATCATTATATGCTCTTCTCCGCATACTGTGACAACACTACTGCCAACCATATACTTTAGCTTCTGATGCAGCGTGGAGGTCACAACTCCTGCTGAATAAATCCATGGACGGCCTAATAAACAACTGTAGGCAGGCTGGATGTCCATAATGTAGAACACTGCATCAAATACCTCAGGTCCCACCTGAATAGGCAATGTCACTTCTCCGAACACAGACCTTTGGGTACCATCAAAAGCGCACACTACCAAATCACTGGGCGTGCAGATCAGATCTTGCATGTCCAACTTCATTAGGGCTTTCTTTGGAAGTATGTTCAAGGATGATCCTATATCAATGAGTACATGAGACATAACAGTCCCTCGACATGCTAATGATATGTGCAATGCACAGTTATGGTTCCTGCCCCTTGGCGTCAAATCCAGGTCTGTAAAACCCAGTCCGTTCCCTACATTTACTTGTGCAACAACCTCTTCGAGTTGATTAACCAAAATTTCTGGCAGCACGTAAGCAGTATTCAGTATTCTTAACAACGTGTTCCGATGCGCTTCGGAACATAGTAACAAAGACAGGATTGATATCTTAGAAGGAGTTTGCTGCAAATGGTCAACTATCTTGTAGTCACTCTTTCGTATCAGCCTCATAAACTCTTCTGCATCCTTTAACAAAGATTCCTTCTCTCCATCCTGAGAAGTTTCTTCTATCACGACTTTACTCTTTCTTTTGTCAACCTTATCAACAACCACTTCAGGTGACGAAAAGACCCGACCACTACAGGTAATTCCTCCTGCTCCCACAAGATTATCTACTGAATTCGCAGGGGGACCATTCAAATCTAATTTCCGTCCGTTGCAATACACTTCAGCTCTGTAGTTCCACGGGATAGCTTTGGTGCTTTCAAACGGTACAGGACCTGCTTTAGTTATGGTTATTGTTGGTGGTTTTGGCGCATAAATGATAACTGTTTTGTACGGAATGGAAATTGTTGCAATCTCATCCCTTTCCTCAGCTACCAACTCTTCAGACTTACTTTCAAAAGACCGGTCAAACTGCAAGACTCCACTATCCATCATATCTTGAGTATAGCCCTTCAACTGCACACATCCCTCAGGATTCTTCAGACATTCCGCACAATCTTCAGCGCAACCTTGGAAAACACCCCCCCCCCCCTTCAACAGTCTGGCTTTCACAAAGCTCAATAATGTCTTCAGCTCATTAACATCTATTACCAAATCCAAAACATCCTCCTCAATAATTGCATTGACCTCGGCTTGCCCATGATTTGGCATAGGATTTTGTATGACATTGGGAACGTCATTGGAGAAGTTAATTGCTTTACTATCAATCATGTCCTGCACTTTATGCTTAAAGGCCTTACAATTATCGATATTGTGCCCCGTGGCACCTGAATGAAACTCGCAGCGAGCGTTTGCGTCATACCCGGGTGGAGGTGCACCTGTCAATGGAGCTAAAGTTCTCTTCTGAATAAGTTGCAATTGCAACAAAGCTTACAATAACTGAGAATACGGCATGGGAGGTGCATCAAATTGCCTATTTTCCGCCCGACCTCGTTCTTGATATCTTCTATACCCCTGCTGATTCTGTTGCGGTTGTTGTTGTTGTTGCTGACGTTGTTGTTGCTGAACTGTGAGAATTGTAATACTGGAAACCTGTTGTTGTTGACGATTCTGACCCCTACCTCTCCCACGAGAACTGGACACTTAATTGGTATCTCCTTCTCGTTTCTTGTTACCGAATACTTTCCTTCCTCCTCCTCCAGCTGAGGGCATTTCACCATAACTTATCTTCCCTAACTTGATACCATTTTCTACCCTCTCTCCGGTGATGATTAAGTCAGAGAAGCTACCCGACATGCTACTAATGAGCTTCTCGTAATAGATGCCAAGAAAAGTGGCGACGAACATATCAATGAGCTTACGTTCCACCATGGGCGGCTGCACCTTTGCTGCTAACTCCCGCCACCTTTGGGCATATTCTTTAAAACACTCATTGTTCCTTTGTGAATGATTCTGAAGCTAGACCCTGTTAGGAGCAAGGTCACTGTTGTATTGATAATGTTTCACAAAGGCCTCAGCCAAGTCCCTCCAACTACGGACATTCACAGGTTCTAGACTCATGTAGCACTCCAACGAAGGACCAGACAAACTGTCTTGAAAGAAATGCATGAGCAATTTCTCATCGTCCGAGTAGGCAGACATTTTATGATAGTAGGATCTCAGATGAACTCTCGGGCAAGTGGTACCCTTATATTTGTCAAATTCTGGGACTTTGAACTTCAGCGGCACTCTCAGATCCGGGATCAGTCCCAAATTAGCCATGTTAAGGCCCATGGAATTTTGACTTTCAAGAGACTTCATTTTTTCTTCAATCATCTTGATCCTCTTATCAGCTTCGGAGGGTAACTCAGCAACCATAACCCTCGGTGAGAACACATCATCTTTCTGTCTTAGTTCCAGAGCTGATCCATATTACCATGTATATCACAAGTGGTATCAGGTCCATAACCATTCCCATTAATGTTACCATTTCTAACATTACCAAAACCAGTGTTGTCGAAACCTGCAGCATTACCAGCACTAGCAGCATTACCATTCCCTCCAGCAGTAGGGATAACCAATAGAATTATCAGCTCGAGGAGTCTCAATATGAGGAGGATTAGCAGTGTTCCCACCATGTAACATACCATTGCCATCAACACGTACAATCAAGGGCTGCACCAAAGTACGGAGTTGCTATTGTCCGTTAGCCACTCCCTGCATTACCTCCATGAACTGGGCCATCCGGTCCCTCATTTCCTGCATCTCTGCTTGCATTTTATCCATTACTCTCTTCTGATTCCCCCTGGTAGCGTACCGGTGAGTTGCTTGATCAGCAATCCTGAAACACACTACAAAGCGCAGGAAATAAGATTAACAGTTCTGATGCACCTGCAATGCAAAAATGCAAAATGAAACCATGTATGTATGCAATAGGGAAATTTCCCCCTCGATTCTAGTTTCCGGGAGAAACACAACAATGGAAAGCCCTACAGACAAGCATATAACAGAACCGAATCGTATATAATCACAAGCCAACAGGCAACGTACAAGCAACAAATGAGTATAATAGAAAGGACCTCAACCAACAAGCCTGGTGATGGTCAATACAACAAGCAATAAGCAACAAGCTACAAAACGGTAAACAAGATAGTCAAGCTGGATGACGAGACCGGAAGTCCTCTAGCAACTCTTGCGTCTCAGGATGATCTGGTCTAGCAAGTAGTCCTTGAATAAGTAGCTCTCGTTGGCTAATAGTATGCTGCAGACTCTCAACATGGTCTTCCCAAGCTCCTTCCCCAAAGCACGCATCAAGCTTGCATCTCTTGGAATCAGATCTCAACCTATAATCTTTCAAGTTTGCAATAGCTTCGTTTAGTCTGTATTCACTATCTCGTCTGAGTGATGCCTCTGCGGAAATCTTCTTGTCCTTGACACTGAGCTGCGTCTTCAACTTGCTGATCTGTAGCTTTAACCTGTCTTTGCGCTCTTTGTTGTTGGTGAGCGTAGCATTCCATTGGTTGTTAAACTTAGAAATCTCTAAGTAAGCTCTGTCCAAATCTTCCTTCTTGGAGGCAAGAACACTATTAACAGCCTTGAAATCCAAACCCAAACGCTCCCGAGAATTGGTCTCCTTGGTCAGATTTGTACCCAATTTGTTTACAAGCTCAGTTTGTTTCTTGAAGGAATGAACAACCTCAATCTTCTCACTTCGAAGCTGAATGATTTCTTCTTCCAACTTCTCGTTAGCCTTCTTCAACTCTTCTTTTTCAGCCCCCAACTGATTATACCTCTGGATGTCAACCGTAGTGGGTTCTTCAATTACAAGAGGGCACACAGGCTTAACAGATGGGTAAGGCATCATCAACTTCTCGGCCCTGCTCTGAATCCAAACCAAATAGTGGTCGTAGGCTCGACTATTGCTCTTCCCTAAGGAAACCTTCCCTCTTTTGTGGACATTCCTCCAAGCATGCTCAACTCTGGCTAAGGTATCCCCCTCCAATAACCCGGTGACATACAGAGATTCCTGTATCTCTTCATCCTTCAGAGGACTCCTCAATGCATACCAAAATTGCCTGATTGCAATGGTCGGGTTATAGTTTATGCAACCCTTCCTTTCGACTAGCGGGACATTCAAAAAGCTTCCACAACTATAAATGATCTCAATACCCAGTATGTCCCTATCAAACCAGACAATATCTTCAGCAGACAATCTCATCAAACGTTCGGACCATTCCGATGTACCTGTAGTATCAGAGAACAGACCAGTCTTGGGAAGATGGCTTACAAACCATAAATAGAGCAAAGGTGTGCAACAAGATACACTCTTCCCTCTTCTGTTCTCATTCTTATAGTGTACAGAATGATAAACGTCATCTAACAACGTAGGTATAGGATTACTCGAAGCAAAGATACGGAACGCATCCACATCTTTGAAGTCTGGAATATTAGGGAACAACAGAATACCATAGATACATAGGGCCAAGATAGCACTTAACACCACCCAACAACCCTCCTTGGTAAAATGTCGAGCTTTATCCACCAGAAAAGGTAACGGAAACCCAGATATTCCATTTATCTTAGCTACTTTCCCTGTCAACTCAGAGGCGTCTAAATGTAAAGCTACAACAAGCTTAGCCAGATTTGGCTCATCCTCAGTAGGATAGAATGGTATCTGGTTAATAATAGGCACTCCTAGCAGTGCAGAGAATTCCTCTAATGTGGGCGCCAACACATAACTCTAAAAAGTAAAGCCTCTCAACTGAGGATCATAGAACTGTAACAGAGTCTGAATACCATTCAACTCATTCAAAGAAGGCTTACATACAACACTCAAAAGCTTCCCATAGGACTGTTTGAAGTCTTCCATACTTTCTTGTCGACTAAAGAAATCAAACTCCGCAAAGCTCCAATATCCGGTGTTGGAAATTTGTAGGCCAATGCCCTCCTTAAGGGCTTCATGTCAGATGAAAGAACACTAGAATCAGAGGGAAATATGCACCTGCACCATAAATACATGTTAATGAAATGCAGATGAAAATGCAAATGCAAATGCAAACAGGGGATCAAGATTGTTGTGCTGTAGATCGAGAAGAACCAGCGCTCCGCTTTAGCAAGAACACAACACTGACATTAGGACCCCTTGTACCAAGAACACAGATTCACACTGTAAAGAAATCGGGTAGTATGAAAGTCAAGGTTTCCTGCATAACCCAATCCCTCTCACAGGTATGGACATATTCATTGATAAGGTTCGACATCCTATGCGTTCATCAGCGTCACAGACTTTCGAGAAATGATGATACGTTCACCATTTCTGGTTTGGCATCATCATATCCCGAAGAGGCCTCACTTAGCTGAATCACTGATGATTGGTCCCCAGAGTCGACAACCCTCAGTTCTGAAATCTTCTCAACGGTCTAAGGGTGTGTTTAATCTATCTACGCTAAAGGCTCACGGGACAAAAAGAAAAGAAAAGTGACTCGGAAGAGCATCACCGCTTTGTGCCTACGTATTCCCTCGTGCAATGGGAAAGTCAGAGTCAACATAGTTTGGCTAACTACGGGGGGAAAAGGGGGGAAGGTTGCTCCCCGAGACATCGCGGTCTCGTGCGTATGTACTATCAACAGGTATGAGAGATCAGAGCAAACATAGTTTGGGCTAACAAGAACACCGGTTGGTTCAACTATTTTTTTACCCGAGTAGGGTTAACAACTAGTTCTAGCAGTTAGGCATATGCAGCTCGACCATTGGAGACTTAGGCGTTACCTGTTTGCGGTAGAACTAAGAGTTAACAACACTCTTGTTTATGAAAATGGTTTTCCATTATTAAGATCCCGAAGGATGAAAAAAGATTTGAAGTGTTTTTGTGTTTTTTAGAGAAGAAGTGTTTTGAGTTTAATTTGTAACTCATGTTGCACTAAATACTATGACCTAGGAGGGAATGCGTCGCATATCATCCAAAGGACATATGCTAACATTCTAGACAATTGAGAGGCAACCACCCAATCATCATTTCCCAAGTAGCTTAAGGTTTATAGCGCACAACATTCGTTAATCGTTATTAAGTGGGTTAGAATTGTTTGAAGATGGGAAAGAGAGACGCACAGAAGGTCTAGGGAAAACTCGGCCCTAACGTTGTCATGCAAAGTGATCCTAAGGTTAGGATGAAAAGGGGAAACATCTACCCTAATGTTAGCATGCTTGGATTGAACACCTAATGTCTCTCCTACTCCCATCCTAAACGGATGGACTAGGAACCCTATGGGAATCGTGGAAAAAAGCACAAGAAAACACCAAGTAAGTTCAATCACAAGTAAGTGATGCTTACATGAAAATGCGACACTTAGATTGAAGGGAGGGAGGAAAAATGTGTGGGGCAGCAGCTGCCACAAGCGCGTCTCGACCTCAACAGTGATGTAAGAATGATGCAAACATGGAAAGGAAAGCAAAAAATGAAAACAAACGAACATGCAAAGAGTCGTCACTTTGAACCACATCCATAAGTATGCATCCCAAGTGGAAAATGAACACAAGTTTCAACAAAAACATGATCAATCAAACACAAATAGTGACAAACATCCACAACATTTCACTCCTAATGCATCATATCAATTCATGAAGATTCGAAGTGAAACAGTATGCAAAACATCAAACAAAGCAGCAAAAAAGGCCTTCCAGCACAGTGTTAATCGATTAACCCCCAGGGTTAATCGGTTAACACACTGTTAACGTTTAAAAAAATTGAAAATTTGAACTGGTTAATCGGTTAACCATATGCGTTAACCGATTAACACTCTGAAAACTTTGGAAAATCTGGAAATTTGAAATGGTTAATCGGTTAACCATATGCGTTAACCAATTAACATTGTGCCAACAGCAGAAAATCAGTAACAGAACAGCATGTGCAGCAAATAAGCACTTATCCGATCAACCGGATGATCGCATAATCACTTAATCACGAAATTAAAGCAGCAAATCATGATTCAAACAGCATGTAAAAAAATCTAAACAACAACATCCACAATCATATGAATCAAAATGCAGCAAATCAATCAAAAATGAAAATCATCATGGTGAACATGCAATCAAGCTAAAAACAGAATCGGATCGAGAATTTCAACCCTACGAAGCAGAGATTTGCTTCGGTTAATATTGATTTGCTGGAAATGAGTAGATTGAAGCAAGAAACCCGGAATACTTCAAGATCCAAGCTAATTCTTGTAGTAGAGATGGAGATCCTTCAAGATTAAGCCAAATTGCTTCAAATAATCACTTCTAGCTTCACTTTAAATTTCAGATATGAATTTGCACGAAAATTGAATGGAGAAATTGATCCAATGGAGATGATGGATGAAGTTTTAGCTCTAACAAATCAATGATTCCAATGAAGAATCAAGGATTTCAAGTGGTGAAAAGCTTTGGTGAAGGTTTTGGCTATGGAGGAAATTTAGAGAATTGAGAGAGAAATGAGATCAATTCTGAAATGAGAGTGAAAAATGAAGGTTAGAATGAGTGTGGTTTGGAGTGAATCACTTAAGTATCCTTTTGGCTTGGATCCAAAGCATGGTTTGGAGTGTGGTTTGGAAAATTTGGAATGGAATTAGGAGTGGGATTTTGGAGGGAATTGAATTAATTTGAAAACTAATCAAAAATTCAAAATGGTTCTAGATCCTTCCCAAGTGTAAAATTGGATTTCCAAGTGACCAAAATTGGACCCCAAATGGCTCTGCATTGAAAAATCACGTACAGAGGCAAAAATTGCATTGGTTAATCGGTTAACCATATAGGTTATCGATTAACCCCTTTGAATTTTTGAATTTGGGCTAATTTTTCATTGGTTAATCGGTTAACCATATGCGTTAACCGATTAACACCTTCAAAATTTAAATTCTGGCGCCTTTTGGAGGGAAACCTGCCCGTTTGCCCATTTCTTGTTGTTTTGAACCCTGTTAAGCTTCTGGAATGTGTTCTTGAACGTTGTAACCATGAGAATGCTCATAATAGCCTGAACGCTACTTTCTTGGTTGAAAATAACCTGCAAAACAAAATAAAATCGGTCGCTCGACCGTTGGACAAAATAAATGTCGGAGCCCGTTAATGCTCGTGGTTCAATTGCTTGCCCTGATAGTGAATTCTGAGCCACAAGAAAACCTCGATCCCCTATCTCAAGAACAAATGCTATGCAATGCAGAAATGCAACAGAATGTAATGAAACAAAAGCCAACCATGAAAAGGTTGGGTAAATTTTGGGGTACAACATTACGTTTTCGTTCTACCGCAAACAGGCATCGTCCCTAACTGCAGGAATTGAAATGTAACATTACTCATAAAAACACTTGAACGAACCAGTGGTCTAGTTTACCCGAACTACGTTTGCTCTAATTTCTCATACTAGATGAGGATATGTAGGTATAAGACGGTGATGTCTTGGCGAGCAACCTTGCCCCCATCACCCGTAGTTTCCCGAACTACGTTGACTCTGACTTTCCCATTACATGAGGGAATATGTAGGCATAGGGCGGCGATGTCCTATCAAGTTTGTTCTTTCTCTTCCCCCTGTTTAACAGTAGCTTTAGATAGTTTTCACCCATAGATTAGACAACAAGCATGAATCTCGTTGAGTATAACGGACGTGAGGGGTGATCATACCTTCCCCTTGCGTAACCGACTCCCGAACCCAAGATTTGGTTGCAATGACCTTGTCTTTCCGTTTATTTTAGTTTTTTATTCGATCGTTTCCTTTCCCTCTCTTTGGGATAAATAACGTTCGGTGGCGACTCTTCTGTCTGTTTGTCGTCCCTCTTTTTCGTAGTATGCGACAAGAAGCTACTTTCTTCAAAATTCTTCTTCAAGCTTCGGAAAAGGATTGCGATCTTTGATGGAGAGGTTCAAAATCTTCTCGAATTATTCCAAAGTAATAGCTATTTGAAAATCAGTAAAGGTGAAACAATGGAGAGAAGTGTCATAGTACTGAGCCAAGGTTGTGAGGGCTTAAAATTCTACCTTCTCTGTCAATAAATCTAAGATTCTCCCATAAGAAGCGTGAAATTTTTTGTTCTTGATGGGGGGTGATCTTGGCACTTAGAGCTTTCAGACTGTCAATTAAAGGATCTTTGTATTTGAAAGTGAAAGTAATTTTTCTGTCGGTCTTCTTGTTTAGTTTCATCGTCCCTAGATTCACATTCATCATGATTGCTTCTGGAAAATGCTTATATCTGCAACAAGAACAAGACACTATAAGCTTTGTTTTTATGAAGTATGTATGACTCCATCATATGAATCTCTTTTGGGTGAGGTCCTCCTATCGAACCACACGAGAAGAAATTCTCTGGGACCCATACTAGGAGACCATCGACACTAGGTTCTAGACAAGGATTTCAGAGTCATGGACTTCCTTGACTATTTGTTACGTATGTCAGTCATTGTCAGGCAACAACTCCATCAAGAAAGTATCTTCTGAACGAGGTCTTTGTATCGATCCATAAGAGAAGAGCTTCTTAAGGACCCATACTACGTGACCATCAATCTTAATTGGCCAATGGTTTAGGGTTCTAAAAAGGTCCTTAGAGTAACGGATTCCCAAGAAAACATTGATCAAACACACCAAGAGCTTGAAGGTTGTCATCATTCTCAAAAGAATCAACTCTAAGCGAGGTTCTCGTATCACCTATCACGAGATGAGCATCTCGGAAGCCCATACTACTCAACCTCTCCTATCTCAATTTTAACACTCTAGACTCGGGTATAGAGTCCTTCCCTCAAGTTTACCACCAAAGTATCTAATCTATACCACAACAATGAGTTCCATATAAGATGAGATACAATTAAATAAATAAAGGAAAGCAACAAAGCAAGCAAAGAATAAAGAGAAAGCACCCAAACATGCGAAAGAACCTAGATTAGGCTTGACTCGCTTAGGTGTCCCCAGCAGAGTCGCCATCTTTCGCTACGCGAAAAATGACATAGAGTCGCCACCGAATTTTATTTATCCCAAGGAGGGAAAAGGAAATAACGATAAAACCTTTAGGAAAAGAGCATGGTCATCTCAACCAAGTTTTAGGGTTCAGGAGTCGCTTATGTGAGGGGAAGGTATTAGCACCCCTCACATCCATCGTATTCGATGGGAACCTTCTAGGTTGTGTAGCTAGAATGGGTGTTTTTAATCTAAAAGTTTGCTTGCTTAAAAGAAAAGAGGGGTTGGGTTTTTTATTAGAGTGCTCACCAAGAATTGTGGCCCTTGTGCCTACGTATCCTTACATAAAAAAAGTGAAGAATCAGAGCGTCGTAGTTCGGATACTTGTGAAATGATTGTATGTTGGTTGATTTTATACCTTGCAAAAGGGTTTTCGGATTGACGCCCTAAGGCGAAAAGAAGTTTGATGAGTTGATGTTATTATTTTAGGGTTTTGAGAAGTAATTGTTCTTGATTAGGATCACACTAAAAACTTTGGGTAGAGATGAATATCTCGAATATCCAAGTCGAGCACCTTGTATTCAAAATATTCGGAATGAGTGTAGGAGGGGTTCCATTCTCATTCCTTCTCCACCACTTTAAAGCCCATGGCGTGTAAACCTAATCGTATCTTTATTGTATTTTTGCATTTTTTGAGAAAAAAGTACCACTTGATGTTAAGTTAAGGGTTTTATTGCTTACTAAAAAAAGGTTTGAGGTGATGCGAGTAAGGTTGACGGTGATGCACAAGGAAATCGACTTACAAGGTCAAAAATGGCTCGATAAGAATTGAGAGTTTATTTTGAAAAGGGTTTTGGAAACACAAGTTGGAATGACATTATTAATATAAACATACAATGAAATATAACACAAGGTCATGTTAGTTGGTTTGAGGACACAAGTTAAATTTCACAAAGTTTTTCCTTCAAATTGTTAATTTAAACTAAGCATGAATATTTAATTAATTAATATTTTAATTAATAAATATAAATAATAAACTATTTCTTTTTTTCTAGATTATCATTTTTTTATATTATCCTTTTTTTTATCTTTTCACCAAAAAGAATTTGAAACACAAAAAAAAACCTTAAGGAAAACAAGAAAATAGCAAAAATAAAGCAAAAAAAGCAAAAAAAAAAAACAAAAAGCTGAAAAAAGGGAAAGAAGTTAGTTGTGCAAACTTCCTAGCGAATACACACTATTCACAAACAGAGGCGAAAGGGGTCAAAGTTCGTTGTGCGAACTTGCCAGCGAATCTACCCAGAAAAACTATCAAGAAGTTCGTTGTGCTAACTTCATGCTGAATTTGCCCATAATATGCATTTTTCACAGAAACAGATGCAAAATATACCAAAGTTTGTTGTGCAAACTTGCTAGCAAACATGGCAGCATTTTGAGGGTTTTTTAAAAGTGTTTTCATCTCTATCTCTACAAAACTCACTCTTGTTTTTTCTACAATAACTAACCATTTTTAAACCCTCATTACAAACATATGCATCCACAAATACTATTATAACCGACAACAATGATAAAGTGTGCAACAACAATGCAAGCATACAAAAGTATATACAATGAAATATAAAGAGAGTAAGGTTCAAAGAAATGGATACCCAAGAGTTGCTACCCTCCTTCTAATCACCACTGTTATTTTGTTGGATGTATTTTCTTCTTTGAGACTCTATGTTTCTACCTCTCTTTTCTTGTTTTTCTTTCTAAAACCCTCTTGTTCTCAATGTCACTTTTCTCTCTTATTTTTCTGGTTTTCTCTCTATCTCTTGCTCTTCATCTCCTCCTCTTACTACTGCTACCCTCCTTATAGTCAAACATAGGGGTTTCTTTCACTTGTTTGCAGCAGAATCTTTATATTGGGATATGCTTCTCATCACTTTCTTGATGCCAAGCCCAATTCTTTCCATTTCCATGAATTATGCTTTGCTGTATTTTTGCTGCTACACTTGTCTTGCCTGTTTTTTTTTTCTGCTGCATTTTGTCTTGTTCCGAAACCTGAACCCATTTGTTTGCTTGTGCTTCGACTGCCCTTGTGGTCCAAGTTTCTGCCTTTGACAACATTTCAAAATTCGGATATTTAGATGCATCATTATGAGTTCATTCCTTTGGTTTTGTGACATGAATTATTGGTTATGAGATAATTTGTCATTTCTTGCTTGGGACATGCATGGGGCTGTTTTGGACTAACTTGAAAATGTCTTAAAATTGCCCATGGATAAGCACAAATGATCTTGATTTTGAAATGTTCCAATATTGAATTGAACCTTAATTATTTTCCTTGGATGTTTGTGGGCTTATTTGGTTGTGAATTATGTGAAGGCTTAATGTAGCAAATGGAGATTTGATGAGGCATGAAGGGTACCATAGCATGAAGTTGATTAGAAACTTGAATTAAGATTAAAAATAGCTTAATTTTCTAAGCATTGCTTAAAGTTGGAAACTTTGTAACAAATGTGATATTCTTGCAATGTCATGAAATTTCCTTTTTTTGTAATATTCTTGAATCTAATCTTGAATTCATGAATCTTGAATTTAGAATGATGGATCTCCCTTATACTATTGAATTTGAAAGGGATGAAGTCTTGAATTATGAACTTGTGATCTTTTGAATTCCACTCGAACATAGAATTTGAAACAAAGTTGGATGAAGAAATCTTGAATTAGTCCTTTCCAATCATGTTCGTTAGAAACATTGACCTTGAATACCTCAATATTTTTCAACTAACTTCTCCTTGAAGAAATCTACATGAGTAGACTTTCCAACTTGAATCAAACCTTAGATGATGAACCTTTCTTCAATGTAGCCCATGATAGACAATTTCTCTTATTTAAAATGGAAAACAACGAACCGACCCAATCCTTACCTTGTAAACCCACATGCTCGATATGCACTAGAACGATGTATGATATGATGAATGTAGGATATGAAAGGCTAAAGTTGAAAATGAGGGTGTGACAGTTATGAATGCATGATGTACCATGTCATAATCAATATCATCACAGGATCGTCAAGTTGCATCATTATTCAATAAAATTCATGAAAATATCATGGTATTATATCATCATTATGCATCACAAGTCTTCATATTACATCACAAATCAACATGTTATACTCATCAAAATGTGACACGTTAACCACTCAAGTCATACGAACAACAAGGTACAAGACAACACACTGAAAGAAAAGAAAAATAAAACTATTGCTCCTGCTCGCCTAGTGTTCGCTCACCGAAGCAACTCGTTCGCCTGGGATTCGCCCAGCGAAGCAGGGGTGAATTCCCTTCCCCATACAAAAACTAGCAGCACCTATTTTCACCTCTTATTCGCTTCCTCTCCCACCAGGAGACCTCCAAGAGAATCCTTTACGCCCGACTAAACACCTTGCTTGCCCGACGAAACGTGTGTATCAACAAATTCTGCTTCTGTGTTTCTGCATCAAAATAGACCGAAACCCATTGTGATTTCCACCCCTCACGGTATGAACATACACACAATTCACATAGTAATTACAATCCAATAACAACACATCATCATAGACTTCATATATAACATCTTATACATCTAAAAACCCTAATTTCATCATAATTCATCTCCATTCCCCAACCGCAAAACTAACTACATACATCTACACTCTATATCCATTACAATGAAAAGTAATACTCCTCACACCTTAGGTAACTCGACTCTGATCCTCCTCTTGAGTTCTACCGAAATTTCTTTGAGCACTAGCTTCCTCCTCTTCCTTTCCTCAGAGTCGCTTTCTAAAACACGATTGTTCAGAATGAATTTCTCACTTCCCTATTTTCCTTTATGTCACTCTTACCCCTTGGACCCTTTATATGATTTTCCAACTGTATCCTCACTTATTTCATCCAACTTTACGATCTTACCCTTCGTGTTCCAACTATTTATTTAAAATAATAATAATAATAATATTAAGATATTCACCTTATCCACTATTATTATTATCAAAATAATTCTAATAAATTATATACTTCTAACTATCCTCAACACCCTCTTAACATCAACAATACCTCCCAACACAAATCATCAGACATCAAAATATTTCATCAAAATTCACCGAAAATCACGAATATTTATATTAAATAAATTAAATAAATATTCTAATTATTTTGGGACGTTAAAACTCTCACCCACTTAAAGAATTTCCGTCCTCAAAAATTACCTGAAGGAAAAAGGGTCGGATACGACTTCCTCATCTAATCTTCACGTTTCCAAGTCCAACTTTCACCAGCTGGTCCACCCCATAACACCTTCACCAAAGATATGTCTTTACCCCGCAGTTGCTTCATTTCTCATTCATCAATCCGCACAGGCATTGCTTCAACAATCAGGTTATCCCTCACAAGTACGTCATCCATCTGGATCACATGTGACGGATCTGGGACGTATTTCCTCAACTGAGACACATGAAACACGTCGTGCAAATTCGCAAGCAACGACGATAAAGCAATCTGATAGGATACCTTCCATATCCTCTGCGTAATCTAATACGGATCAACAAAACATGGAGTGAGCTTCCTAGATTTCAAAGGTCATCCCACACCAGTCACCGGCGTAACTCTCAAAAACATGGGATCTCCCTCTTGGAATTCAAGTGTTTTCCTTCTCTTATCATGATAACTCTTCTGACAACTCTGTGAAGCTCTCGTCCTCTATTGGATCATCTTAATATTTTTGGTCCAAGTACAACACTCTCACCTGACTCATACCAATACAATGGAGTTCTACACCTTCTTCCATACAAAGCTTCATACGGTGCCATCCCAATAATAGACTGAAAACTATTGTTGTAGGTAAACTCAACTAATGGAAAATGGCTATCCCAAGATCATCCTTGATCCAACACAAAAGTCCTCAGTAAATCCTCCAAAGACTGGATAGTCCTCTCTGTCTGGTCGTCCGTCTGCGGATGATATGCCGAACTCATCCTCAACTTAGTACCCAAAGCATCTTGCAAACCTTTCTAGAATATCGACGTAAATATTGGGTCTCTATTCGACACAATAATCGAAGGTATCCCATGCAACTTCAAAATTTCCTCAATGTACAACTCAGCCAACTTTTGCATAGAATGATTAATCCTCATCGACAAGAAATGAGCCGATTTAGTTCATCTATCCATAATCACCCAAATTAAATAATTTCCCTTCATAGTCTTCATAAATCCTGACACAAAATCCATGGAAATACTATCACATTTCCATTCTGGAATATTCAACGGCTGCATCATACCCAAAGGCTTATGATGCTCATCTTCGATTTTTGACAAGTCAAACACGCATATACAAACTCAGCAATATCCTTCAGTATACCTAGCCACCAAAATAATTTCTGCAAATCCTGGTACATCTTCATAGCACCGGGATGAATGCTCAACCTACTTCGATGCCTTTCCTCTAGAATACTCTTCTTAATATCTGGAACATATGGAACACACACTCTACCTTTGAACCTCATCATACCATTCTCTTCAATTTGGAATTCACCTCTGTTACCTTGGTTAATTAAGATCAACTGATCAACCAACTTCAAATCAGATTGCTGACCCACCTTGATTTCTTCCAGAATACCACTAGTTAGTTTCAACATACCTAACTTCACACTGTTAAGAGTCTCTTCACACACCAAACTCAGATCTCGGATCTGTTCGATTAATTCTAATTCTCTCACCATAAGCATTGACATATGCAATGACATCCTTCTCAATGCATCAACCACTACATTTGCTTTACCCGGATGGTAACTCAAATCAAAATCACAATCCTTCAATAACTCAAACCACCTCCTCTGCCTCATATTCAACTCTCCCTGATCAAATAAGTACTTCAAACTCTTATGATCACTAAACACTTCAAATTTAGAGTCAAAAAGATAATGTCTCCAAATTTTCAACATGAACACCATAACTGCAAACTCTAATTCATGCATAGGATAATTTATTTCATGAAATCTCAATTGTCTCGAAGCATAAGCAACAACTTGTCCCTTTTTCATCAACACTCCACCAAGATCCATCTTCGACACATCATAATACACTACAAAATATTCAGTCGGGTTAAGAAAAATTAATACCAGAGGGGTCGTCAATCTCTTCTTTAATTCCACAAATCTCTCTTCACAAGCAACATCCCACACATAAGATTGACCCTTTCGAGTCAACTGAGTCAACGGTAAAGCCAATCTAGAAAAACCTTCTATGAACTTGCGATAATATCCTGCCAACCCAAGAAAAGTTTGTATCTCAGTAGCAGACTTCAGGGTCTCCCACTGCAGCAAAACATCAATATTAGAAGGATCCACATCAATTCCACCACCTTAAATCACATGGCTGTGGAAACTCACTTCTCTCAACCAGAACTCACATTTAGACAATTTTGCATATAACTTCTTCTCTCTCAATACTTGCAACATAGTTCTCAAATGCTCAACATGCTCTTCTTCAGACTTAGGGTATATTAAAATATCATCAATGAAAACCACAACAAAAGTATCCAAATACTCATGGAAAATCTGATTCATATACTCCATAAATACATAGTGTGCATTAGATACACCAATCGGCATCACAGTGTATTCATGATGACTCTACCTCGTCTTGAAAGCTATCTTTGGAATATCATCAGGCTTAACACAAATTTGATGGTAACCAGACCTCAAATTAATCTTGCTAAACACACAAGCTCCCACTAGTTGATCCATCAAATTGTCGATTCTCGAAAGTGGATATTTATTCTTGATAGTCACTTTATTCAGCTGTCTGTAATCCATACACAACCTCATACTACCATCCTTCTTCTTAACTAACAGCACCGTAGTATACCACAGAGAAACACTCGGTGAACAAACTTCTTCTCAAGCAATTCTTCCAATTGTTTCTTTAATTCACCTAACTCAGAAGCGAGCATCCTGTAAGGAGCCATTGACACCAAATCCGTTCCTGGTATCAAGTCCACTACACACTCTACTTCACACTCTGAAGGAAATTCACGGACAGTAAGTAATTTTACACTCGCAACTTCACGATCAACTTGCAACGATGCAAACATCACAAATATCAAAACTTCGTCTTCTAGAAGTTCGTCTACTTGCTATGCGGACAAGAACGTCAATTCTCTATTATCACCAAACTCAGGAAACTCCATGGTCTTATTATAACAGTTTATATGAACATAGTTTAACTCCAACAAGTTCATTCCTAAGATTACATCGATCTGGTGTAAGGGTAAACACACCAAATTAATCGCGAAACTCTTTCCAAATACCGTCAAAGGACATCTCGAACACACAAAAGTAGTAGTAACAAATCCATTAGCATAAGTTTCTATCACCATACTACCATTCATATCAGAAAATCTCAAACCCAACGTAATAGCACATTCAAGCGAAATAAAAGACAATTATTTGAGAAGTCTTCGATTTCTCTTTGAGTTATATATGAGAAGTCTTCGATTTCTCTTTGAGTTCTATCAGCAACACTATGACAATGCTTTAATTTTTTTGTGCCAATCTCTGATAGCTAACACTATCTGGTTCTAGGCTTGTCAATGATTTCAAATTCAAAAGATTTAATCTTAGATAATAAGATCATTGACTCTACTTAGACCAAAGTTTTGTTGTTATTATAGATCATACTAGACTTATACTTTGGAATGATTATTGTTCTACTATCAGATTGAGGCATAAGGCAAAGAAAAGTATGTCAGTACTTACATGTATGGTCATATAGAAATATGAGTGTCATTATTTAAATGTTTTTTTTTGCATATATCAAAGAAAGGAGCAGGGGCATCTTCCATGGTATTGGTTGTTTACAATATTTGATGGAAGAAGAGCCCACAACCCAGACTCAAGTGCTAGAGTTACAGAGTTTGGTAAGAGAAGTGGAGTCATTGGTTTAATAGCCATTGAATCAGAATCCACTCAAAGTGGTTTTCAGACTCTATGATAAAGTCTAAATACTGATACGAGTCTAACCGGGAAAATAAATAAACAAAAAGATATGCTTGTCCTTTTATGGCTTATCTCTTGATTCAATGAGATAATTATGTAGATGAAAATACAAATTTTATGTTAGATTTCTAGAGAAGCTCTTTTGGAAAAAGGATCTTCATAAATCTTTAAGAAGAAACTATGTTGTATTTATCTATACTGAATATTTCATTAAGCTAGATGATGATCATATTTATGGAAACAGTTTCTTCACTTTTTGTGATGTTACTGCTATTAGTTACCTATCAAAGGAAACAATTCAATATTCATCTATCACTCATGACTCTTATTTCAAGAGGGAGTTTTGGTTTTGAATAGATCTTTGGAGACTAACGACTGAAAGAATATCTCTCTCTTTAAGCCTAGAACTGCTAGATTCTGATGGATGATAGCTTCTGAATGTTGTAGGTTCTGGGATTCAAAAGAGAATTCTTTACTTTTGATAAATCAGTTTAAGTAAAAGGTTTTCCTAAAAATTTTATATTACTTAAGTTTTCATAAAGGTGAAATTCATCTAGTGGATTCAAGAAATCTTCTGGACAAGAACCTTTAGGTAATGATGTTTTGTTTTTATATATTTATTGTATATATCCCCTGTCTTGTGAAACATCATTTTGTGTCCTTCTTCTGAAAAGACTCTTATTCCTTTAGGAATCTTATTCAGTTCTCTTCTTTTTGTTTTCTCTTTGGTTGTGTGTTGATCAAGCCAAAATTTTGATGAGTTCTTTAGTTAATTCTTCCTTAAACTCACTACTTATCATCAATGAAAAGTTTGTGGATTTTGATGAGTTACTTAAATTAGCTTTTAACTTCTGGAAGACTGTGTCTGAAAAAAGTTGGAATGGATACTTTGAGATGCTCTGTGGTTTTACTTATCCAAGTCTTGTCAAAGAGTTTTGGATTAATGCTTCCATTGTTGAGTTGAATTCTAAGTGTTCTATTATTTCTAAAGTAACTGGTGTTTCTATAACAGTAACCTTTAAAGCGATTTCTAATGTGATCAATTGTGAGGATATTGGAAAAATCCCTGTAACTCTTGTTTGGGAACACTATCTTCCTACTTGGCGTATCTTTGTAGATCCATCTTAAACACCAGTGGTCTCAAATCTTCATCCTGATGTAGTTGTTTGGAATCAGATTCTAAATTCAAACTTACTTACTAAAGATAAGGATTTAGACCTCGTGGACCCTATTGAAAAATATATGCTTCTACTTCTCAATTCAGAATTGTAGATTGATCTTCCAAAAATTATGTTTGACTATTTAAAGAGGACTCTTTCTTCCTTTCACAAGGGAAATATTTTCTTCATTCCTTATGAACGAGTTCTTTTAGAATTACTTGTTCAGCAAGGGGTTATCATAAGTTCAGAGGTTGATTCATCTAAAATCTGGAGAGACAAGTTTGAAGCTATCTATAAAAGGTTCTGATGTTAGATTTTAGCATAAATATGCCTTGTAATTGTTATAACCTTTATATTAAACAATCTTATTATTAATTCAAAGTTTGTTTATGTTGTTGCGCAGTTTAACTGTTGAATATATATATTTATTGTTGCTCAAAAAAATTAAAAGTAATGGGAGTAAGAATTCAATGTGTGCAACATTTATCATTAATAAAATGGAAGATTACAAATTATTTAGGCATTCTAGTATGTTGGATTGACCCTAAGGTATTCCCTAGAATCATCTGACATGTCTTGATTATCTAATTAATCTTGTCATTCTTCTTTGAAAAGTCTATAGCCTCCTTTCTCAGTGTACTTCTGCGTCTGGACCCATACGATCTTCTTCTTTTGTGTGTATTCACAAATGATGCTGAAGAGGTGAGTGCGTTTGAAGTCATCACCTTGCCAATAGATCCTTCAGTTGATGTTTTGCTTTCATTTGCCTGAGTTGTTGCATTTAGTATGGCTATCTTTCTAAAACCTCTCTTTGGAACTCAGATTTGTTTATGTTTATACATCTTGGTGTTCTGGGGATTAAGTGGTTATGAAAGTAAGTATGCTATGAGTCCTTAAATAAACGTGTTACATACATTGTTCTAAGTATCTGTTATTTTAATATTGACTAAGTCTAATCAATATCTTAAATGATAAATCTTGGAAATGTTATCTAACAGTCTGACTTATTAAAGATTATTTAACAACAATAAATACTATAGTTAACATGTTTAACTGTTACTTCTAGTTTCAGTTTTACTTCATTTATGTTTATCGTAAAATCAAAAGGGAAATTATTGAGAGTATTTGCATGTAATAAATAAATTGGTCAAAAGTACTATTTCATTGATTAAAGTGGAAGAATTACAAATTATTTTTTAGGGAACCGTATGATCTTAGAATAGATTTCTATCTAAGTAATTATGAGCCTTATGATAATAATAGTTGTCATAATCCATATCTAGTTCATCCTCATCATCTTCTTCCTCTTCTACCTCTGGGATTGAAAGGTAAAATATGTTGTTGAATCGTCTTCTTCTCTTTGACCTCTTCATATTTTTCCTTCTTAGCTTCACCCAAACTCTTCCTTTGCCACCCATGTAGGTTGTTTTGGTAGTGTTGACGTTTCCTCGTCAGAAGTAAGCTTTATAGAGGGCACATACCCAGTTGCGGGCGACTCAGAAACAACTCATTTCTGTAGGTTTTGGACACGACATAAGTCTTATGACTCTCAGCTGATGACTCCATAACTCTGGTGGATGTTGATGAAAACGAACTAGATTTTAATTGCTTTTATAATGACTTCTAAGTAACCCAAATGACTGGTTTAAATCCTTTCTTGATTCTTAGAACAATAATGATCACTAAAAATTTAAAGCATGCACTTTACAATCCTTAATGACCCTTGTTACTTGATTTTTTTTCATTTCCTGGAAATTGATCCTGTAATGATGACCTGTGATGGATTTATGATTGTAATTATTTTCTTCTTCTCTCTTTTTGATGTGAAAAAAGAGGGAAAAATGATGGTAATTATATAATTAGAAACGGAACCTATTGAGTACCTATTCAGTTATATATGTTGGTTGTTTATAATTTTGTTATTTAAATTTCTGTTATTATGGTTATCTTTCCTGGGAGACACATTTTAGCTTTCTTGTACATAGAACTAAGGAGGAGCTTATTGAAGGTGAGAAAATACTTAGAAGGGGGGGTTGAATAAGGATTTAGAAAATATTATGGCAATAAAGACACAAAGATTTTTATCCTGGTTCGTTGAACTCAACTACTCCAGTCCACCCTATCAAGAGTGATTTGCCTTTCTCCACAAGGACTTAATCCACTACAATCAAACTGATTACAATATCAAACACTAAGAACAACTGTTCTTAGTCTTCTCCAGAACTACTGGCCACAACTTGGTCTTCTCAAGGAACTTTTACAATCAAATGTAAACTAAAAAAGTGTTTGAATGCTTCTAAGAAAGTTGTATCACAACTGTGATTTACACTTAAGTTTAAGAACTTATGAAAACTATTTAGCAAAGAATAATAATTTGTATGAGAGCTTTGAGATAGTTTTCAATGAATTGTTCAATGTTCGTCAACTTGAGAAAGATTTTGAAGTCTTGGTTTTATAGACTTAGAAATCCAAGACGTTGCAAGCTTGAAGACCGTGTACTACAAAGTAGCTGTAACCTTTTTGTCTTCACATCACTTGACCTTTCCTAGAAGTAGAACGTTCAGAGAAATCCTTTTTGCCTGATTTCTTGTGTAAAGAGGAAAGAGTCATTTGGCATAACCAAAGGATATAACTTCAAATAATCTTCTTCAACAAGTTTCTAATTCACAGCAATTAACATCAGAGCCTTGAGTGATCATAGTCTTGATGTCTTCAGAGTTTGTTGTATCAGAGTATTGCAACAAGTGTGCTTCAACGTGTAATTAATTAGAGCAGAGTTTGGAGATCAGATCCTCAGTATATGCAGCGAATAGTACTATCAGAGTCTTCTGAAAAACAATGCTTGAAACTCTTCATACAAAGTCTTCAGTCTACGCTTCAGATGCTTCTGTAGCTTCTGCTTAAGAGTCTTCTGTAGGCAGCGCTCAGAGTCTTCTAAGAGATGCTTTTGACGCTTCAGAGCCTTGCGTAGTTCAACGTTCAGATCCATTTTTGCTTTCAGAAGAATATTAACTTTAATATCTGCAGCAAAAATACTTGAACACATTTAGAGTATATAATTTCTTAATACAAAATTGCATAAGTGTTATCATCAAAACATAGAGATATAACTAAGAACCAATCTGTGTTCTAACAATCTCCCCCTTTTTGATGATGACAAAAACATAGGATATTTTGTTCAATAACAAGATAAATTATAACTCCCCCTGAGATTATGAATCTCCCCCTGAATTGAATACTAAGAAAGAGTAGAAACTTCCCTTTTTGCATGAGTATTCTTTTCAGAATCAGAGCCTGAGTGTTAAGATTAGAGCTTGATTTGGACGAACGTTTCAGAATCAGAGCCTGATTGGTTAAACCTTGATTTGGGGATCTCAGAGTTACTTTAAAGAATTTGTCAGATTTATTATTAAGTTCTGAAAGACTAAAAATTCATGTTAGTTGAAATTTGATATGTCTGAATTCCATACAGGTAAAGTTTATTTGAACAGTCAGAATTTCATTTTCTCCCCCTTTTGTCATAATCAAAAAGAAAAACTTATAAAGACAAGTAAAAGGAAACAGAGAGAAAAGATACAGTAATATAGAGAAATCATTCAAATTCACTTTTCATTCAAATAAGTACTCAGACAGAACAAGCAAAACATCAGATGAGAAATATAAAACAGGTGCTCAAACATCAGATAAAGAAAGCATAAATCTAAGACTGTTTGGAGAGGATCATCTTCAGAAGATGGGTGATCTCAGAAGAAGATTCTTCTTGCTTGGACATCCACTTCTCAATGTTCTCAGTCTTCTGATGTTGCCTAGCCATCCAGGACTTGATCTCAGATTGCCCAGCTTCCAGCACAGCAATCTTATCTTCTAATTCTGGGTTCTCTTTCTTGATCTCAGAAGAAGTAGACGGAGCAGATTCTGATGCAGGAGTAGGAGCAGAGTCAATTTCCATTGGAGTTGCAGATTCTGGAAGCGTAGATGCAGATGATTTTTCCACAATCATCAGAGCCAAAGGATTCTCTTCCTGAATGACTTCAGAAGCAGATCCTTCAATAGTCTCAGAAGTAGCAGACATTCTAAAAGATGAAGGTGCATTCTCAAGAAGCAAAGTAGGAGATCTGGTTACATTCCAAAGCATTGTTCTGGTAAGCTCAGCGAATCTTATCTTCTCATCATCAAAGCAGACACTCTTCAGATTAGAAGCAACAGCATTGAATCTGGCAATGAACTGATTCCAGCATTCTTCAGAAGCTTCTGGATTGATGCTTGAGAGACATTTCTCTTCCACAGAGTTTAGACTAATTCTGATTTCCTTCTTGAAATTAGCAAACAGAGTATTAACATCCAATCTGGATTTTGGTTTAAGGTAGGTTTCCAGAGTTGTTGGTTTGGGTTGTTCTGGTGGAGGTGGTATGGTGAAATGTGGGATGATGAACAGAGGACGAGGATAAGGAGGTGTCTTCTGAGCAGGCATAATGCGAAAGAATGGTTTGATTCTGCGAATGGATGGAATAACAACTCTTGGATTTTTAAATTAAGGAACAAAAGCTGATGGGTTTGGTTTAAGTGTTGGCGTTGGTTCAGGAATGATAGCATCAAATGAGATAGATGTATCTGGTTGTTTAGGTTCATATCCTCAGAGAGAGGGGGTGAGCTAACATCTGGGTGAACATCAGATTCAGATGAATCAGATGAGGTAGATGAAGGGCAGGATGTAGAGGATACGAAAAACATAGTTTTGAGAGGTTGGACATCCAGAACCTCAGAATCAAATATGTATGATTCAGTAGGTTTGGGTTGCTCAGGTTGATGATTTGGTTGTGGATTGGAAGGTATAGATTTTGGTGGTTCATATACAATAGGTTTAGATGGTATTGGTTCAGGTACAGAAGTTTGTTGTTGTTCAGGTTGTTGTGGAGAAGGTTCTTGAGGTGTTGGTGTTGGTTCTGCTGGTTTTGTTATTGGTGGTTCTGGTGGGGGAATTTCAGATGATTTTGGTGCAGGAGTTTGTTTAACAGATGGGGGATTATCAGATGGTTTAGATGGTTTTAGTTCAGATGCATATTTTTCAGATGAAGTTGGAATAGGTTGGGTTACAGATGGTCTAGCAGAGGGTTTCTTAGGTTTAGAAACACGAGGAGGTGAAGGTGAAGGTGATGGTATAATAGGTTCATGAAGAGTTTGATCAGATGTTAATACCTCTTGTACAGTTTCTAGAATTTCTTTGAGACTTGCCTCTAGAGGATTGATTTCTGATTTCTTGACTCTCTTTGGCTTGACAGCAGCAGCATCACCTGTAGCTTTCCTATTAGGCTTATAAGGTTCTTCTGAAGCAACCTTTCTCTTCTTTTTATGTCTGGCCTCATACAGATCTGGAACAGGTTCACCTGCCTTTTGAACCAGATTTGCTGGCAGAGGAATTCCTTCATTCAGACACTCTATGATGCATCGCAGAACAATGTCCCTTGGTTCATTAGCAAAGAACATAGGGAAATTTTCAACAGGGACTCTTCTTTGAGTGACCTCTTCAGAGTTGAATTTCTTTGGAGCAGAAGTAACTTCTTCTACCATTTTCATCCTCTGAAGACTCTTACCATTCAGAGGTTTTCCAACTACAGAAGCCAATTCTTCCTTCATTCCTGCCTCAAACAGATGACTAACAAGACCATTCTCAGTTAGAATGTTTGAGATAAGTCTTCCCATTGGTATCCAGTTTCTAAGCTTCTGGTGCTTGTTTCTGAACTCTTCCCTTGACTGTTTAACATGCGTCCAAAGATGATTAAATAAAAGATATGGCAGATCTACCTTGGTACTCTGACTCAGACAATACATAAAGTAAAGCTGATCAGTGTTGACATAATCTGGAGAATTTGAAGATTTTCTGTGGTGAATGCAGCTCATGAAAATCTTGGCCCAGATTCTGTAAACTGGTTTCAGATCCTTAACCTTGTTAGAAGCTACTCTAGATGAGCAAACTTCTTTGTATACTTCAGTCATGTCCACATGCCCAGAAGGTAGATTGGTGACTCCATTTGTCTCCTCATATCCTATGAGTTTTCTTATCAAAGCTTTAGTAATGATAAATTCTTTCCCCAGAACGAAAGAAACTATGAACTTAGGGAAACAAGATGCATGTATCCAAAATTCTTTTACCAGATGAGGGTAAAATGGTCCCATTAATCTGTCAAAGAACTTGGTCCAACACTGTGCATCAATGATGGGACGAAGATCATACCCATTTTCTTCAAAAGATTCAAAGTTGACTATGGACTCACACAGAACTTCCAACTTGTCAACAGGCATGAGTAGTGTTCTGATAGGTTCCTTAAATGGGACAGCACCCATGTTTGATGAAGCAACTGCAGCCATTGTGGATTGAAACTGAGCTGAGGTTGAAGATGATGTAGCCATTTGTTAAGATGATGAAGGTTTAGGGTTTAGATGAAGGCTAAAGAGCAAACAGAAATGCATAAACGTGTTTGTGAGAGTGAAAGGTGTGAAATGGTGAGATTTGTGGAATTTATAGAAGAAATTTAGGGAAAACATAAAGTCAGACGCTCAGCACGTACGCAATTAGCAAATAATGGCATTTAATGAAGAGAAAATAATCATTTCAAAGCAATAAATGATTCTGACAATTGGGGGGAAAACGAGAAATCAACTATTCAAACGTTACCTCAAATGTCTCTTCAGTATTGTGCACGTCATCTTTTCAGATTCTAGAGTGACATGTGTTTGCTTGAACTCAACTACTCCAGTCCACCCTATTGTCGCGGTGAAATTCGGATACCAAACTATTGATTAGTTTGAATCGTTAATTTAATTTGCAACCGAACTTTGATTTGTCCAAAGGAAGGGATAAAGATCGAAATTCCCACAATGCAATGCAAATGCAAGCTAGATTGTTTAGGTTCGGGGGTTGGTTAAACTTAGGGAAGGTACTAGCATCCTAAGTTTCTGTAGTACTCTATAGGAACCTCTTGTTTTATATTTGTTTACTGCTAAGTGTTTATCTGCTTAATGGTTTAAAGACCCTAGGGGTTTATTTCTAAGTATACTCGATAAGATGTCGCATCTTATGCCTACATATCCTTACGGGAGTGGAATCAGAGTATGTTGTAGTTCACCCTAAAGGGTTAGAGGAGTTCTTTGACTGTGGTCAAAGTTCCTACGGGTTTAGGGTAGTTGTTTTGATTGGGTTTAGGAGAAGAGATGAGTCTTCATTTTAAGGGAGATATAACCGCCACAAATGTAAAGGGGGTTGTAGGAAATGGTCTTTGCATCATCTTAAGGAAAGGTCTTACATACTCGGATGGTCGCCAAGTATGCCTTTGTCGTTCTTAAGGCAAAGTCCCTACGTGTTTGATTGTATTGTTGTGGGAGTGGAGATTATATCTCGCTTAAGATGATTAACATCTATTCTCTGTTTGTGTTTGAAAAGTTTGTATTGTGTTGTTGTGTTGTTTCTATGTTGTAAAGATAAAGACAAGGTCCTTCCTATGGGGTAGGTCCTAATCTTAAGAAGATCGACTTGAATGGGATCAAGGATCAAGTGGGAGATGATGCAAATGATGTGCAACTACACACAACGTTGAATTATGTGTAGGTTTTTCCTTTGGATGGATGCAATGCGATAAGTATAAATGCGATAATGTAAATGCAATAGAATAAATGGCGAAAAAGTAAACCATACAAGTACGCATGAAAGCGCTGATGTGTAGGTGCCAGTGTCGTGAAGTGATTGTGCACGATTGATTAAATTGAGTTAGGAGAAGTTGAACTGATTTTAGTCGTTTGATTTGATTTTAAGTGGTTGATTATTTTTGTTTGATTTAGAAGAAAGTGAATTATTTTGAGAAAAGTTGATTTAGGAAAAGTTATACTATTAATCAGAGATAAATTGGTAAATACAACTTATTTATAAAAAAGATTTTATATCATGGGGAAGTTGATTAAAAATGATAAGTTGATTTAAAAAAAGTTAATTAAAATTAATTAGTAACATAAATCAATTTATTTAAAAGGGAGTTTTGATCTTATAAAATTATAAAAGGGTTATTAAAATTGATTATAATGAAAATTAACTATTAGTAAAGATGGAATTGAGTTATTATATTAATAATTCAAAAAACCTATCAATAAAATCTGGTTGAGATTAAATAAAATTATTTTGAAGTAAGTTTAATCGATTTGAATAAAAACTGATTATAAAAAGTTAATTTAAACTTAAACGGGTTAATAAGGGTTAGGTGGGTGTTTAGTGAGCGTGAGTGTGTGTTTAACGGCGAGTAATTACAGCAAGATAATAGAATGATAAAACAAGCAAAGAGAGGAACCCTAATTCCCTTCCCAGATTTCCCCTCTCCCTCTCTCAAATTATGTCTGATTTCTTCCCTTCGCCGTTTCATCCCACGCTTCGAACCTGAAATCAACCACAAAACATCAACGACTCAATGACATGAATAAAGATATGGTTTTTTTTACCGAAGGTTGCGGGTAGCGGCGATATCTTGAGACGACGGGTTGAATTCGCGGCGATTTGCGGTGGCTTGGAAAAGATAAGCTCTCTTTTCTTTCAGCTTTCTAGGTTTTTTGAATGTAGGGTTTGTGATGATTTTCGTGGTTTTCTCTTGATAGTGATTTTCTTCCTCCTTTCTCGATTTGAAACCCCTCCCTTTATAGGCGAGTTGGGCTGGATCTTGAGAGCATTGATTGAGTTTCTGATTGATTGACTTTAAAACCTTCCATTTGTGTCGATTGAGTTAAATGTTATTGATGGGAGATTAATTTTGCGATTTGATTTGGGGGATCCTTAGTTGATGTTGAGGAATATGAATAGGATCTTTTTGACATAGGGGATATTCTTTGATCAATTACTAATCCATGAATTGTGATCTTGGCAGGTGCGGATAACAGGCGCGTTATTGGGCCAGGGAAGGAACGTGTAATCCAATAGCGAATTCTTGTTTCTGAGTTCAGAGTCCAGTGCAAGCTACTTCTTCATTGCGTCGAGGTTTTGAACGGCGAGGACAAGTTCTTCGTGTTATCACTGCTACTCTATCGCAGTTACGGTGCTGATGAATCATTCTTGTGAGGTTGGCGCGAAGTCATGTGGAGAAGCATTCAATGTATGCCTCTGAACTTATTTTCTATCTGGTCTGAATTTCTTTGACAAAGAGTCCCAAACTATTATCTTTGCTTCTGATTCCATGTGGTGGTCATTGATTTTTTTGTTCTATGTTTTATAGGTGTTGTAAAGACGGCTGATGATCACAAGATGCATGGTAAGAACTCCCTCTGAATATTTGATGACGGTTATGCGTGATTGAAGGTTGGTGCTTTGGAATAACTTGCTTGCTACTCAACTCAATACAACTCTCCGTTAAGTGATTTCGGTATCGGTTCAGTATCCTTACATATTCCTTTGGTCTTTGTGGGCTGTTTGTTTGCTGATGGGAATTGAATGATTGTTTGGCATAATCTTTGCAGAATTATCCTCTTGCAGCAATGGAATTGAAGCAAGTCTAGGGACAACAGTCACAGCACCATCTATCATAAATCCAAAGGATTCACTCGCTGCGTAGCACTTGGAAACTATCGATGGAGCTCACACCTCACTCAAGCTTCGAAACTAACAGGGTGAGTAACAGGTTTGAGTCCTTCGTTCTCGTAAAAATCTAAAGTTATTGGGGTTCAAGGGCTATTTGGTTCGTAATCTATCCCTCGACTTGCCTATGTTCGCCCTCTGAGCTTGGGGCGGTAGAGATGCAATTGGAATATTGCCAGAGATGCTTGAACTCATCCACGCTCCATAACTGGATCAACTCACTTCAGATAGAGATGCAAGAGAAGACTGCTGCTCCAAAACTGGTGAGATGAATCCTGATTCATCTTTGTAACTATGTGGTTTAATTCACTTCTGAAAATTCCTAACCAATATGCTTATTGGCTATGACTTGTTGGCTGATTAACTCTATTTCGGTTGCAGGGAACGATACCACAGTGGTTTGAACCCTGATGGTTCTTTTCAATTTTGCTCACCAGGTCATAGATTGGGTATCTCTCCCTGACGAATATTGTCGTAGACCATGCATTGATTGTGTTGCTTGTTACTCGTGCTCAGTCGTTGGAGATTTCCGAAGATATTGATCTTGTCCACTCTGGTTCTCTTTGCAGGTCACGACATTTGAACGGGTTTGCTAGAAAGGGAGCTTGGCTGGAGTTAACATGAGGTTGTGGCTGCATGACTTCTTCTGAGTTTTGGAGTAGAAGGGATAAACTGTTTTTGTCTTACTGTGCCTGTTTGTTTATTTAAGGAAAGAACTCGGCTGCAAATTATTGATTACCGTCGGCGAACATCGATGAGAAATCCACTACTTGATGAATGGTTTGGGAAGAATTCATGGCCGCCTGGATTCTCCTATTGTCGTGTGGTCCTGAACACACCTAACATTACAAAGTATGTCTGATTCTCTCGTTTGACATAGCACTGCAGTGGTTCATGAAAGTGCTCAAAGATTGATTACTTGTTGTCTCAGGTGTTGGCGTATTTGGCATCATGAATTGGAGGAGTATGCATCCTTGGTGGTTGACGCAACGGTCGGTAGTGGAACCATATTGCCTAGTTAAGTCTGAGACCACTGACGAAATTCTAACGGTATTGCCATTACGAAATGCTTCAATTACTCGTCAGGTCGAAACAACTCTATCGTAAGTTCTTTGAAGATAATCTATTTCTTTGGAACAGGTTTCTTGTGAGCATGGTTTCCGTCAACGTCGCAAGTGGTGCACACTAGAAGCATCTTTTAGACCAAATTGTCCTAATGGAGTCCAATGGGAGGAAGCATCTCCAGATAGTAACGAGCGATGGATCTACGACTCGCCATCTTGAGGAGCAACTTAACCGAAGCATATATGAAGGCTGTAGACACATTTATTGAATTCTCGCATCTAGTGCCAAATGTTTGTACTACTTTGTGTAATAGCTTATGTTTTCTTTGTAATCTTGGTGATTGGAATGTAATGTATAACACATGATATTTAGAAAGAGATGTTAATTTTGACCCTTGAGGTTACACATACCGTATGTAAATACTTTTATATGCCTCAATTGCCCTTCTCTTTAAAAGATACTTCACACGCTCTAATTTGTACCAAAGTGAAATGCTTGGAAACTTTTACGGTGTACAAGCGGTGTAAGTTAACATGCCATCGACATAGCCAAAGCACCACTCCATTAAAATACTCGTTTTAAAACAGTGGTCAACACAAAAATACCCGATCCATTGTTTCTCTTGTTCATCTTTCATGAGGCCGCAACATGCTTAGTCATTATCATGTGTACCGTATTAAATTACCAACAAAAATGCCCTTCTTTATTAATGACGACAAAATCAAAGGTGATAAGGTAACTTGGTGTACGAATTAAGCCTTAGAGAGACCTTGAAACTCTTGAGAAACCTTGAGGAGACGACCAGTAGACTAACTCCGGGACCTCCATGATCTAACAGTCACCTTAAAGTATTTGACTGTAAGGATCTACAATTGACGCTACCGTGCCTGCGCAAATTGGTTAGTCACATAAATAATGAATAAAGTCAAATAATAATAGAAAAATGCGCAAAAAGAGGTGGCATCTTACGGTCAAAAATTAGGGTGCAACAGATGCCCCTATTTAAGTTACTCCTATTCGGAGATACGGAGACTGAAATCTCTGTCTCGACGAGATAGGAGGGACTTAAATACAAACATTGCGCGAATTTTTGGCCCTAAGAAGCCACCGAATGCAGATGATATGCAATGATATGAGAATGCAAGACGGACAAAATCTGCGAGGAAGAGGTCATGAACTGGACGCGACATGCTAGACAGAAAAGCAACAGATCCAACAGGGCGGGACCCTACGAGGACATGAACAATCACTCATGGGAAATCTCCAAACGTGTAATGGTAACTCATGCATCAGTGATGCAGTGATTTTGACGATTTGTGATCGAAAGATACTTTTGCTACTGAGGTGGTGGTCAATAGTAACTCAAAATGGATCCTCTTTTTTTTATTATTTTATATTTTGTAACTCAGCTGAAACGATGAAATGTATAACCTCTCCTGGCATCATGGTACGGGGACCATGAGCTAGTCTCGGTCTTTGATGTCATTGTAGTTGTAGCTATTGTTGTAGTTGTTGAGCTTCCCCGAGCATCATGATATGGGGGTCATGCGCCGGTCTCGGTCTCTGATTTCAAACTTCCCCTTGCTCCATGGTATGGGAACCATGAGCTGGTCTCGGTTTCTGATGTCAAACTTCCCCTTGCTCCATGGTATGGGAACCATGAGCTGGTCTCGGTTTCTGATGTCAAACTTCCCCTTGCTCCATGGTATGGGAACCATGAGCTGGTCTCAGTTTCTGATGCCGAACTTCCCCTTGCTCTATGGTATGGGAACCATGAGCTGGTCTCGGTTTCTGATGTCAAACTTCCCCTTGCTCCATGGTATGGGAACCATGAGCTGGTCTCGGTTTCTGATGTCAAACTTCCCCTTGCTCCATGGTATGGGAACCATGAGCTGGTCTCGGTTTCGGATGTCAAACTTCCCCTTGCTCCATGGTATGGGAACCATGAGCTGGTCTCGGTTTCTGATGCCGAACTTCCCCTTGCTCTATGGTATGGGAACCATGAGCTGGTCTCGGTTTCTGATGTCAAACTTCCCCTTGCTCCATGGTATGGGAACCATGAGCTGGTCTCGGTTTCTGATGCCGAACTTCCCCTTGCTCTATGGTATGGGAACCATGAGCTGGTCTCGGTTCCTACCCAAAATGATGGAAACTCGCGAGAGCGTCTTCAAAGAGGGGTTGTAAATTTGTTGATTGTAGATTGTAACTGTAGTTGTAAATTGTGACGCTGTAGAATTGTTGATGTAAATGTTCGGCTGTGAGCCATAGTGTCATTGTAGATTGTATATGTCGTTGAAGACTGTAGATTGTAGAACTGTAGAATTGTTGATGTAAATGTTGTCGATGTAATCTGTAATTGTAGAATTTTGTAGATGTGATCTTGTATTTGTAATTGTAGATGCAATTTGTATTGTATTGGCGATTTGTAGAATGTGCATCGGGAATCTTCAAAAGAGTTGTAAACCGGTTGATACGTGGAGTGTCCTCTTGTAAGGAGATATGTCATCGATTGTACTCATAATGAACTCTCTGGGGAAAATCATTTTTGAGGAGTATCTTTGTTGTAATCGTAAGATATGTAAGATTGTTGTAGCAGTAATCCTCAAGTGGGGAAGTATCTGTAATGTCCTCTGTTTTGACTTGATAACCTTGAAATAATCCACTGGGGAAGGACAGATTGTCTTGATGAAATTGTTGTTTGTCGTTTTGAGAATAGATCTGCCCAAAGCGAGCTGCTCAAATAAAGAGATCTTCTGTCATTCAGCTGTAAGCTGTTGAGGAAATCTTGTAGTATTGCTGAAGAAATGTCACGTCTTCAATGGTGATCCTCATAATGTCAAAGCGCAAAATAAATGCACTTTTGATCCATGTTCAAAAGCTGGAGATGTTCATAGTGTGATTGTCAAAGACCAAAGTTCAATTCGGGAAATAACCGAAGAGAAACTGTCAAGCAAGACTCAAACATAGAGGCATAAACTCCAATGGGAATGTACTGAAATAACTGTCTTCCACGAGGATCGAACTTCGTGGGGAAATAGAAATATTGAGTTTTTTTGCTTAGGGCTGACAACTCTATTTGGAAGGAGCAAGACACGCCCAAATACCCAAGGGTAAACGCGATCGGAGAGATAGAGTAAAACAAATAAAGGATGCACAAAAATGCAAATGTTATGCTATCTACTTATATGATATGTGTATGCTTATGCTGACAAGAAAGACGAAAGCAATGACCGAATACGGGATAGACGTCTCGAAACAAACATCCGACCAATCTTCAAAGATAGAAGTATCACTGAGGATAGATGGAGAACCAAATGTAGGGTCCCAGTACTGCTTCAAAGCTTCCAAATTCTCTTGAGGAGGAGTGATTAATCCAATTGGGGATGTATCATCTTGATAAGTCTGGCATGTTTGTATGAAATTGTAGACGGAGGTACCCAAACCGAAGTTTCATAGGGGATAAAATAAATATCCTGGGTCTTCGTAGTTGTTGAACATGTTGGGGTTGAGCTTCCTGAGGATGAAATATACATCTTTTGCTTCAATCTTCAAATGCCCCAAGTCACATAGTTGAAAAAGCACCGTCTAGAGAGGATTTTACAGAAAACATGATGTCCCAATGCCCCACTGTTTTCAAACTCTTTAGAGATTTACCGAATCTCGACGTAATTGCCCCCTGATTGGCGGTGAGTGAGTCCTTTGAATTTCTTCCAGTTGAACCCAAGACTTGCGCGGATGGGATTTTCTTGGGAAGAATGGCTTGCCCCAAGTCAGCAAAGTCTTCAAATATCATCATCAATGTCTGTATGTGGTCTTTCTAAGATGTCAAGCGTATTTAGCACGTTTGAAATATCCATTTTGAAGTGGTTAATGCAACACGCGTTTGTCTTGAAGTTTTTAAAAGGAGTATCGCAATGACTTGTGATCGAAACCACTAGTTAGGATACAAATTGAACCATTATTTATAAAGCCGATTTGAATTTGAGCATAGCTCAAGGAGTCAAGGAACAATGTCTCATCGAGTATGCTTTCGAATTAAACCTTACTTCAATTAGGACTTTGAGGGACTTATATGGGTTTAATTTGTGACTGATAAGATGGAGGTAGAAAGGGTTGGTATATTTGTGCCCACCCAATTTTGAAAGATGTTTGTCTTTTTTGTGATTGCCCTGCCCCGGGTTAAGAAAATGATGTTTTGGTTTGGGAGAAAGAGAACGGATCCTCAATCAAGGTTTAAAAGAAAGGGTTGACTATGTTGGCGTTTAGGAGGTTTAAAATAATGCCTTACATCATCAGTAGGGTTTTTATTCGAAGCATACAACAATGTAAGAGCACAGATTGTGTCTTAGTAATATCTCTATGTTTTGATGATAACATTAATGATAATTTGTATACAAGAATTATACTCTCTAAATTTGTTCTAAACTGTTTTCTACAGGCACAAAAGATTTTAATCTTAAAGAGCAAATTTGATGTGAACAATAAATTCTGAATGGCTCAAGAGCATCTGAAGATTAGAAGAATCTGAAGTATAAGAGCTTAGTCATCAAGATTTTGAAGATACAACACGCTGCATATATTATCAAGAATCTGAATGAAAGAAGACTCTGAGTGAAGAGACTCTGAATGAGAGAAGACTCTGATCTGAGTGAAGAGACTCTGAATGAGAGAAGACTTTGATCTGAGTGAAGAGACTCTGAATGAGAGAAGACTTTGATCTGAGTGAAGAGACTCTGAATGAGAGAAGACTCTGATCTGAGTGAAGACTCTGATCTAAGAGCATGTTACGCTTCAAGCACACAGCTGCACCAGACTCTGATTCATCAACATCTGAAGAACATCTTAGGCTCTGAAGTTTCCAGAAGATTCTGAAGACTGAAGACTCTGATATTGATTGTTGATCTGAACTATCTGAAGAATTATTTGAAGAAGATTATTTTAATATATCCGTTGGAATATGCCAGCAAATCTTTCCTTAATTGGGATAGACAAAAATCTCTGCAAGAAGATTATTCCTCTGATACATTCCAGATATGGTAAAATCACAGCTCAGCAGACAATTGCTACACCCACATTTTGTGCGCCGTCTCTCTGCTACAATAGTACAAAGGACAGTACTATTTGATATTGGAAATATCTTCTCCAACGGTAAAATATTCTCTCCAATATTCAAGTGGCTATATAAAGGATATCATAGCTCATTCTTCAAGTGACGAACATTGACAAACTTACTCTCAAGCGAAGAAACTCTCAAGCTCTCATATTCTTTGCTGTTCATACTTTGTTCTAAACTTAGAGAAATAACACAGTTGTGTTTATAGCTTTCATAGAAGCAATTTATTACTCTTACATTGTATTACATTAATTTGTAAAGGAAGTTTTCCTTAAGAGGATCTAGGTTAGATCAGTAGCTCTTGAGAAGACTAAGAACAGTTGTTCTTAGGTGTTGCTATTTGTAATCAGTTGATTTGAATAGTGGATTAAGTCCTTGTTGAGAAAGGCAAATCACTCTTGAAAAGGGTGGACTGGAGTAGTTGAGTTCAACGAACCAGGATAAAAATACTTGAGTTTTTATCTTTGATTATTTTCTGTCATACTTATTCAACCCCCCCTTCTAAGTATTTTCTCACCTTCAGTTGGCATCAGAGCTCCGGTTCTGAGTGTGCATTCACTTAACCGTGACAGATAAAGATCCAGTGAGAAGAATACTCTGTTATTTATTTGGTTGCTAATATGGGTGATATTCCTACATCAAGCAACAAATATGAAGGAGACAGAATCAGCACCAAACCTCCAATGTTTGATGGAGAAAAATTTGATTATTGGAAAGATAGACTTGAAAGTTTTTTCTTGGGGTATGATGCTAATCTCTGGGATTTAGTCATTGATGGATATGAACATCCTACTAAGGATGGCAAAAAGATTGATAGAAAATCAATGACTGAGGAGCAGAAGAAAGAATTCAAGAATCATCACAAAGCCAGAACCATACTTCTTAATGCAATCTCTCATACAGAGTATGAGAAAATTACCAACAGAGACACTGCTCATGATATGTTTGAGTCTCTCAAAATGACTCATGAGGGAAACTCTCAGGTGAAAGAAACAAAGGCTCTGGCGCTGATACAGAAGTATGAAGCGTTCAAGATGGAAGAATCTGAGAACATTGAGACTATGTTTTCCAGATTTCAGATTCTAACAGCTGGGTTGAAAGTTCTGGACAAGGGCTACTCAACATCTGATCATGTCAAGAAGATCATCAGAAGTCTTCCTACCAGATGGAGACCTATGGTGACTGCATTGAAGCTGGCCAAGGATCTGAACAAAATCTCATTAGAAGAACTCATCAGTTCTTTGAGAAGTCATGAGATTGAGCTGGAGGAAGATGAACCCCAGAAGAAAGATAAAGGTAAATCCTTAGCTTTTAAATCTAACAAATCTGTTAAAGCTTTGCAGGTAAATGAAGAAAGCTCTGAGGAATCTTCTTCTGAAGAAGAAGATGAACTATCCATGCTGTCCAGAAGGATCAACAAACTCTGGAAGCACAAAGGGAAGAAGTTCAACAACTTCAGAAGATCTGATCAAAAGAGAGAATCTTCTGGACACAGAAGATCTGGCAAGAAAGAGGTCACTTGCTTTGAATGTAAAGAACCTGGACACTACAAGAGTGAATGTCCCAAACTTCAAAAGGAAAAACCCAAAAGGAAGTTTGATAAAAAGAAAAAGGTTCTGATGGCTACATGGGATGACTCAGATGAATCTGAATCATCTTCTGAATCTGAGGAAGAATGTGCAAATGTTGCGCTGATGGCCAACACAAATGATCAAGATGAAGGAACGTCATCATCTGAATCTGAGTCAGAATCAGACTCTGACTCTGAAGAGGTATTTTCTGAACTCTCCAGAGCTGAACTTGTTGAAAGTTTATCTGACATGTTGGAAAGCTACAGCAAGATTAAACTCAAATACAAGAAGCTGAAAAGCAATCTTGAATCTGAGATTGATCTTCTGAGAACAGAACTTGTTGAGCAGAAAGAAATAAATTTAAAACTCAAAAATGATTTAGAAACAACTCAACAAGAATCTGATACTGAAACAGAGTCAAGTGAAAATATTTTAGAAAAATATGACTCCTGTTTTAAAAGATTCCTCACTAAAAGCATAGACAGAAGCAAAATGGCTTCTATGATCTATGGTGTTAGTGGGAACAACAGAAGAGGCATTGGATGTGAATCTTCCTCTGGAAGCAATCCAAAATCTGTTGATAAACTCTTCATCAAGAAGACTCCTCTGTATTCTCATTTTAAGTTTGGTCATCTGAATGATATTAAACATACAAGCTCTGAAAAGAGTACTTATGTGTTTAAGCCAAGGGCTAGCCAGAATAAACACTATGTTGAAAAACAGAAGTTTAGGCAAAACCACAGAACATCTAACCCCAAAGGACCCAAGAAGATCTGGGTACCTAAAAGTAAGATAATACCTGTTGCAGATGTTCTTAGCAGCAAAATCCAGACACCAATCATGGTACCTGGACTCTGGATGCTCACGACATATGACGGGCGAAAGGTCTATGTTCCAAAGCCTGGAACTTAGATCTGGAGGGGACGTGAAATTTGGAGGGAACCAGAAGGGCAAGATCATTGGCTCTGGTACAATAGGTAATGGTAACCTACCCTCTATTTCTAATGTTCTGTTAGTTGAAGGATTGAAACATAATCTATTGTCCATAAGTCAATTAAGTGACAATGGTTATGATATCATCTTTAATCAAAAATGTTGCAAAGCTGTATGTCAAAAGAATGGTTCAATCCTATTCAGTGGAAAGAGGAAAAACAACATTTACAAAATTAATCTTTCAGAACTTAAAGTTCAAAATGTAAAATGCCTTTTATCTGTGAATGATGAGCAATGGGTCTGGCATAGAAGATTGGGACATATTAATATGAGACGTATATCTCAGATTAATAAACTCAATCTGGTCAGAGGACTCCCTAATCTGAAGTTCAATTCAGATGCTCTGTGTGGCGCATGTCAAAAGGGTAAATTTTCAAAATCTCATTTTAAACCAAAAAATGTTGTTTCCACTTCTAGACCATTGGAATTACTTCATATTGATCTGTTTGGACCAGTGAAAACTGCATCCATCAGAGGCAAGAAGTATGGGTTAGTCATTGTAGATGACTACAGCAGATGGACATGGGTAAAGTTTCTAAAATACAAGGATGAGTCTCATTCTGTGTTCATTGACTTCTGCAATCAAGTCCAGACTGAAAAAGAATGCAAAATTATTAAAGTCAGAAGTGATCATGGTGGTGAATTTGAAAACAAATATTTTGAAAAATATTTTTCTGAAAAAGGAATTGCACATGATTTCTCCTGTCCTAGAACTCCACAACAAAATGGAGTTGTAGAGAGGAAAAATAGAACATTGCAAGAAATGGCCAGAACCATGATCAACGAGACAAATCTGGCAAAATACTTTTGGGCAGAAGCAATAAATACAGCATGTTATATTCAGAACAGAGTGTCTGTAAGACCTCTTCTGGAAAAGACTCCCTATGAATTGTGGAGAAACAGAAAGCCCAACATTGCTTATTTTCATCCATTTGGATGTATTTGTTATGTGCTTAACACTAAAGATCATCTGAACAAGTTTGATTCCAAAGCACAGAAGTGTTTCATGCTTGGTTATTCTGAACGCTCTAAAGGCTACAGAGTATTCAATACTGAAACACAGATTGTGGAAGAATCTATTCATGTTAGATTTGATGATAAGCTTGGCTCTGAAAAGCCAAAGCAAGTTGAAAGTTCTGCAGATAGAGAAGTTATTCTCACAGACTCTGAAGGCTCAGAGGCAGACAAGACTGAAGACAAAGACTCTGAAGCAAACCCAGATGCTACGCCTCTAACTTCCCAACTTGACAATCTGCATATTTCTGAAAGACCAACAGTCAGAGGATCTTCTTCCAGAATGAAAGCTTCTCATCCAGAGGATGTGATAATTGGAAAGAAAGATGATCCAATAAGGACAAGAGCATTTCTCAGAACTTCTGAATCTTCCTTCTGTGGCTTAGTGTCAATTATAGAACCAACATCTGTTGATGAGGCTCTGGAAGATAATGAATGGATTTTAGCTATGCAAGAGGAGCTGAATCAATTCACAAGGAATGAAGTCTGGGATCTGGTTCCAAGACCTAAAGGTTTCAATGTCATTGGAACAAAATGGGTTTTCAGAAATAAACTAAATGAAAAAGGAGAAGTTGAAAGGAACAAAGCAAGACTGGTTGCTCAAGGCTACAGTCAACAAGAAGGCATAGACTACACAGAAACATATGCTCCTGTTGCAAGGTTAGAGTCTATACGCTTGCTTATTTCATTTGCTGCACAACATAACATCACTCTTTATCAGATGGATGTTAAAAGTGCTTTTCTTAATGGAATTATAGAAGAGGAAGTGTATGTCCACCAACCTCCTGGTTTTGAAAATGAAAATTTTCCAGATCATGTTTACAAACTGAAGAAATCTCTTTATGGACTAAAACAAGCTCCCAGAGCTTGGTATGAGAGGTTGAGTAATTTTCTTCTGAAGAAAAATTTCATCAGAGGAAAAGTGGATACCACACTATTTTGTAAAACCATTAAGAAAGATTTGTTGATTTGTCAAATTTATGTAGATGATATTATTTTTGGATCAACAAATATTATGCTTGGAAAGGAGTTTGCTAAATGTATGCAGGCAGAATTTGAGATGAGCATGATGGGAGAACTGAGATTCTTTCTGGGAATCCAAGTAAATCAGACTCCAGAGTGCACCTACATACATCAGACCAAGTATGTTAAAGAGCTTCTGAAAAAGTTTAACATGCTGGATAGCAAAATGGCAAAGACTCCAATGCATCCTACAAGCACTCTAGGTAAGGAAGAGGTAAGTAAGAAGGTAGATCAGAAACTCTACAGAGGTATGATAGGATCTCTTCTTTATTTGACTGCTTCTAGACCAGACATTCTGTTTAGTGTTTGTTTATGTGCTAGATTCCAATCAGATCCTAGAGAATCACACTTAACTGCTGTTAAGAGGATTCTAAGGTATCTGAAAGGTACTGCTAATGTTGGTTTGTGTTACAGAAGATCTGACGAATATTCACTAGTTGGATTCTGTGATGCTGACTATGCTGGAGATAGAGTTGAGCGCAAAAGTACTTCTGGAAGCTGTCAGTTTCTTGGAAGTCATCTGATCTCGTGGTACAGCAAGAAGCAACCAACAATTGCACTATCAACCACAGAGGCAGAATACATTGCTGCTGCTGGATGTTCCACTCAGATGCTCTGGATGAAGAGTCAACTAGAAGATTATCAAATCTATGAGAGTAATCTTTCTATCTTCTGTGATAATACTTCTGCTATATGTTTATCCAAAAATCCAATTTTACACTCTAAGGCCAAACATATAGAGATTAAACATCATTTCATCAGAGACTATGTTCAGAAGGGTGTAATAAATTTAGCCTTTGTTGATACAGATCATCAATGGGCAGATATTTTCACAAAACCCCTTGCTGAAGATAGGTTTAAGTTTATTCTGAAAAATATTTGTATGGATTTTTGTCCAGAGTAATATTTCTCAGAGTCAACTTCTCAGATGCTAAGTGTTTAACACTCTGAAGTATTTCATCTGTATTGCTTGTTTAATTTATCTGTGAATTTTTTTTGTGTGAAACTCTGAACTGACCATCTCAGAGGATCTGAAAGTTGAAAACGTTTCATTTCTTAAGAGTTATAGAATCACATGCAAGCAAACACGTGTCACTCAGAATCTGAAAAGATGGAGTACACCTACTGATTATGACGTTTAAGGTATTGCTTTGAAAATCTCAATCTGTCTTGATTTTCCCCCAAATGTCATATCATAATTAAAAATGATTACTTTTCTTTTAATGCAAACGTGCGTATGTGTCCTATGTGTGTCTGTTGTGTTTCCCATGCTTGCTTTATTTGTCTATATAAACCACTCTCATAACACATTCACACTTTTCACATTCTCAAACACATATGCGTTTTTGTTTGTTGTTCTCTCTCTTTGCAAACCCTAAAAGAACTCAGAAACCTTCATCTTCTTCATCATCGTCAACAATGGCATCTACTTCAAAAGCTGTTACTACCAAAAATGCTACCACTGTTCAAGAACCAGTACGCACTCTCCTAACTGCTGTTGATTCACTAGAAGTACTGTGTGAAAGTTTCGTGGACTTAGAAGATCTTGCTGAAAATGGGTTTGATCTGATTTCTTCAATCAAAGCACAAGGCTGGGACGGTTACTTTGACAGGCTTATGGGTCCTGTGTATCCAAAGTTAGTGAAGGAATTCTGGATCCATGCATTTGCTACTCCAAAGTTCATTCACTCCTCTGTGCTGGGGAAAAAGATAGTTATCACTGAAAACCTGATAAGGAAACTCATAGGTTTTAAGGCAACTGATGGAGTAACCTCTCTGTCTTCTGCGCGTGAAGACCTGAAAGATGTATGTCAAGAAATCTGTACTACTGGTGAACCTTGTAAGAAGGTTAAGTTCTTGAAACCCACTTACAAGATATGGGCTAAGATTTTCATGAACACCATCTTTCATAGACCCTCTTCAAACTCTTCTGATTATGTTAATGCTGAACAACTTTACTTCATGTATTGTTTACACCAAAACATTCAGATTGATCTTCCATATTTGTTGTTTAATCATCTGGTGTCTCACGTCAAGGAAACAAGGGAAACAGCCAGAGATAAATCTGGAAAAGTCAGAACATGGATCCCTATGGGAAGGCTGATTTCAGATATTCTGATAGAAAACCAACTTGTGGCGCATCTGCAAGAGGCTGGGTTGACAGAAGATCTGACTTATATCATTGGCTCTGAAATAAACGGTTTAACTCTGAGAAGGATGAAACTGGTTGATGATTTATCTGAGAAACCAAGGAAAACTAACTCTGAAGAAGTTAAGGGAAAAAGGATTCCTGTTAAGGATTTTCCTTTATTCACCTCAGATGAACCTAGAGAAATTATTGCTGAGTATGTTGCTCGCTGCATAAGAGATGGTGTTGAGATTCCTGCCAATCTTGTGCAGAAGGAAGGCCAAGTTCTTCCTGATTTGACAAGGGAAAGAAGACGTAAAAGAAAAGCTGATAGTGAAGGTCATCAGAAGAAAAGGAAGCATTCAGATGCTGAAAAGAAGAAGAAAAGGAAGAAGCTGAAGAAGGTTCAACCAAATCCTCCTGCAGCAACTTTTGAAGAAATTAGAGATACTCTGAAACAGGTATTTAACACTGATTCTAATCCTGTTCATCATTCTGATACCCCCACACCCTCTGACTCCCCACTTAGATTCAGAAGATCCAGACCTTCTAAAACTTCTATCTCTAAACCATCTTCTGTCCCCCCTCATACACCACAATCCAAGCAACCAACAAACATACAAACAGAAATTCCACAACAAACTCAACAAGCAACACCACAACCACAAAACACTATCCCAGAATATACCATTCCAGAGGATGTTCACCCTGAACACTCTGACCAACCTGAACATCTCATTGATCCTAATGAGATATTAGATGTCACACCTTTAAACCAGTCTGTCATTTTATCTTCAACTTCTGAAAAATCTAACCACTCTGATACATCATCTGATGATGAATCATCTGGTTACATTAATGAATGCTTGAATGATCTCAAACAACCTCGTTCTGAGAGTGTTTGGAAACAGCTGTTTAAATCTCCAACTTCTGAACATCCACCTTCTCCACAAAATTCCCCAACTCAAACTCTCACTCCACAACCTCTTGAAATCCAAAACACTCCACAACCAACAGAAACCCAACCAATTCCCTCAATACCTCAACCACAACATTCTGACCAACAAACATCTGAACCACAAACCAACCAACCAACATCTGAACCACAAATCAATCATCGACCTTCTGAACCACAAACATCTGAACATCCATCTTCACAACCTCAACCTTCTGAACAAACACCACAAATACAACTAACCCAACCCAGAAAACCCAGAACCCCTGATGAAGCAGAATTGGGATCACGTGTTTATACTCTGTTAAGAGATTTTGATAAGGATAATGTCTCAGACTTTGCTGACATTATGGATGTTTGCATGACTACTATGGACAAAGAGGCTGCTAACGCTGTTTGGAAGAAATATCTTTACAGACTGAATAGGGAGGCTTTGAAAATCAGGACTCAATGTCTTAGATTGTCAAAAGTAAGGTTTGCTGCTTATCAAAAACGGATTAAGAGAAACACTCCTCCTATTCTTCTTCTAGAAGCTCCTCCACCTCCAGAAATTCCTGCACCTGATGTTACTCAGACTGTTCCAGAATCTACTGTTCCAGAATCTACTGTTTCAGAATCTACTGTTTCAGAATCTACAGATCTTCAGAAGGATGTCAAAGAACTTAAGGATTTTATGGTTGATCAAAAGAAAACAAATGAAGAAATGAAAACTTGGATGGCTAAGCAAGATGAAAATTCAGAAAGGATTACAGCACTGCTGCAACTCATTGCTTCTCAACAAGCCTCATCTGCTAAACCTACTTGATGTTTTGCACAAGTTTTTCATGTTTTGCTTTGTTTTGATTTTCTTCTGATATGTTTTGTATGCTTCTATCTGAATCTGCATGTTCTCTTGACTTAATGACTATGATCTTTTTGCTTATCTGGATATGTGTTTCTTCTGCATCTTTACTGTCTTTTAAAATTCTTTTTGATTATGACAAAAAGGGGGAGAAACAAAATAGAATCTGATTGTTCAAATCTATAAGCAATTATCTGAACTAAGTCAGACATGTTACTAACATTCTTTGAATTTAAGTGTCCCAGACATTATTAAAAAATCTGACAAATTTCATTGAAGTTTTTCCTGAGATCTATCTTTTCAGAACCTGATCAAAAATAGCTAAATCTGAGTAGACCAGACTCTGATATCTAACCTTGAGTACTATGATCTAAAAGATAACTCAAGACAGGAAATGGCAAGATAAACAACCAGGTGTTCTGAAGTTGTTCATCTGGCATCAAGCTTTAATATGGCATCAAGCTTTGACTCTAGAAGTCAAACATATGTCAACCAGGCTTCAATCAGGCTCTGAATCTGAAATGTACTCAACCAGAAAGGGAAGTATCTAATTCCATTAGAGTATTCATTTCAGGGGGAGATTGTTAATCTCAGGGGGAGTAATTTTAATTCATATTTTTATTGAACAAATTTCTCATGTTTTGTCATCATCAAAAAGGGGGAGATTGTAAGAGCACAGATTGTGTCTTAGTAATATCTCTATGTTTTGATGATAACATTAATGATAATTTGTATACAAGAATTATACTCTCTAAATTTGTTCTAAACTGTTTTCTACAGGCACAAAAGATTTTAATCTTAAAGAGCAAATTTGATGTGAACAATAAATTCTGAATGGCTCAAGAGCATCTGAAGATTAGAAGAATCTGAAGTATAAGAGCTTAGTCATCAAGATTCTGAAGATACAACACGCTGCATATATTATCAAGAATCTGAATGAAAGAAGACTCTGAGTGAAGAGACTCTGAATGAGAGAAGACTCTGATCTGAGTGAAGAGACTCTGAATGAGAGAAGACTTTGATCTGAGTGAAGAGACTCTGAATGAGAGAAGACTTTGATCTGAGTGAAGAGACTCTGAATGAGAGAAGACTCTGATCTGAGTGAAGACTCTGATCTAAGAGCATGTTACGCTTCAAGCACACAGCTGCACCAGACTCTGATTCATCAACATCTGAAGAACATCTTAGGCTCTGAAGTTTCCAGAAGATTCTGAAGACTGAAGACTCTGATATTGATTGTTGATCTGAACTATCTGAAGAATTATTTGAAGAAGATTATTTTAATATATCCGTTGGAATATGCCAGCAAATCTTTCCTTAATTGGGATAGACAAAAATATCTGCAAGAAGATTATTCCTCTGATACATTCCAGATATGGTAAAATCACAGCTCAGCAGACAATTGCTACACCCACATTTTGTGCGCCGTCTCTCTGCTACAATAGTACAAAGGACAGTACTATTTGATATTGGAAATATCTTCTCCAACGGTAAAATATTCTCTCCAATATTCAAGTGGCTATATAAAGGATATCATAGCTCATTCTTCAAGTGACGAACATTGACAAACTTACTCTCAAGCGAAGAAACTCTCAAGCTCTCATATTCTTTGCTGTTCATACTTTGTTCTAAACTTAGAGAAATAACACAGTTGTGTTTATAGCTTTCATAGAAGCAATTTATTACTCTTACATTGTATTACATTAATTTGTAAAGGAAGTTTTCCTTAAGAGGATCTAGGTTAGATCAGTAGCTCTTGAGAAGACTAAGAACAGTTGTTCTTAGGTGTTGCTATTTGTAATCAGTTGATTTGAATAGTGGATTAAGTCCTTGTTGAGAAAGGCAAATCACTCTTAAAAAGGGTGGACTGGAGTAGTTGAGTTCAACGAACCAGGATAAAAATACTTGAGTTTTTATCTTTGATTATTTTCTGTCATACTTATTCAACCCCCCCTTCTAAGTATTTTCTCACCTTCAAACAAGAGATCATGTGTTTTACTTCATCATCCTCCTTCCAATTCTCTGTCAGAGCAAGAGAACGGGTAAAAGTCGGCGTTATAAATCATTTTGAAAACTATTTGAGTGAAAACGAATGGATTTCTTCAAGACAAACAGTTACTGCATTACTTATTCAAAACAGAAAGTTCTTACATGCAAAATATGCTTTCAATCAAATAAACACACAAACAAACGAAAGAAAATGTAAAGTTCTTCTGAGAGTCCTTTCCAGGATCTTTATTGTGCTTTCATGTGGACAGGAAAGATATGCAGAAATGTCTGGTGCGCAGCTTTCAGACACGGCGTTGGCGACCTTGAATCATGCCTGGGGAGGATGAACCTTGTCGAGATAGGGGGCTATCTTGTACGTAAGGGACGGAACCCTCAAAGAACAAGACTCCATCTTTGACCAAATTTTGGACGTCTGCTTTCATGCCGTAACAGCTCTCGATGTCGTGCCCTGGAGCACCTTGATGATACAGGCAAAATTTGTTGGCATTGTACCAGTATGGAAACCTCTTAGGTACCTTGGGTGGGGCTTTAGTCTGGATATGCCCTCTTCGAATTAGAGCTGGAAACAAATCAGCGTACTTCACCGGGATGGGATCAAACTGGTGAATTGCTTCCCTTGGTGCATCTGGAGTCATCCTTTGATACCTTTTCCGAAATTGTCGGTGTTGTGGTTGATCTGGAGAGGCCAACCTCTGCCTAGGATGTGGTTGTTGTTCACGCTGAGTGGGCATCGCATATTGGTGCTGAGGATGGGGTACCGGAGCTATGAATTCTCTGGAAGGTCCACAGTCATCTTTATTGTTTGGGGCTATACCCAAGTTATGATGGTATTGCTTCACAAAAGCAAAAGTTAAGTCTTCCCAAGACTGAATGTGATTCACTTGTAGCTTCATATACCATGTTAATGGTGCTCTACCCAAACTTTCTTGGAAGCAGTGAATTAATAGTTGGTCGTTCCCGAGATAGGCGGTCATCTTCTGACAGAACATCATCAAATGATACCTTGGACAAACTGTACCTTTGTACACTTCAAAGGCGGGCATCTGGAATCCTGGGGGGATAACTAAGTTTGGAACTAGGTGCGGGTCATGAGCATGAAAATCAGGCGCACGGTTCCTCTTCATCATTTTCCATCGTTCCTCGAAGTCACGAAATTCATTCTTGAATGCTGTAAGCTCTGGATCGTCCATTTCCTTTTCCTGCACAGGCTGAAGTTGCACGGGAACAAAGTCGTCGGAGGGACGGCGAAGTGTTGGATTAGACCTTACTCTGAAGATAGTCATGTGATCCATGTCTTTGTTCTCCTCACTATCCTTTAATGATACTTCCGGCTTGGTCAGATGGTCGAGACGGCGACTGACAGCAAAAGATGGAAAACCGAAATGAGCCACAACAAAGGAAAGACACGTGCACAAAATGTAAAATGCCATGCTAAATGCAGAATGCTAATGCGAAAATGCAGATGCAAGGGGAGACTTCAAGAAACTCAAAGTGTTTTTCAGTATTATAATGTAGGATAATTGAAAAACTTTTTATTTTTGAGAAACAATGAAAACAAAGTACTCTTTTAAGAGTTTATTACAACGAAAGCAAAAGAAGACTTAGAACTCTATCCCACAGTCTTCTCTTTTGTACGAAGCTCCTCGGTCAACTGGTCAATGCGATCCTGTAACGCTGCTTTCTCAATGATGAGCAGTTCCACACACTCCTTCCAAGCCATGGTAGTTGAGGAGAAATCATCATTGGTGATGGCACTTGAAGAGGCATGAGGAGAAAATAAATCTCCTTGTGCCTTTCTCTTTCTGGCTGCTTCTAATTCTGGTGTCTTCTGCAGTCTTTCCTTCTCTACTTTGAGGGTGAAGAACTTATTCTTCCAGGCAGTCCTCAACTTCCGGGCTTCATCCAAAGCAATCCTTACTTGTTCAATTTCCTCTTCTTCGAACCAGTCGGGGTCATGAGGAGACAATACCATAGGTTCGTGAAAAGGAAAAGGCATCTTGAGATCGAGAGCCCTTTCTCGCACCCAATGCAGATAATCTTCGGAAACAGCACAGTCGGGGTATCCTGAAGCAGTTGTTCCTTCCCTATCAATGTATTTCCATGTATAAATGATGACAGTCTTTAGATTTAGATCCTCTTCTCCTTTGAAATAGATCTCTTCCAACGAAACTGGGTCAGGCACTTGGATCATAGGGTGTCCAAACTGTCTACGGGCTAAGGCGGGATTATAACTTATACATCCTTCTCTTCCAATAAGCGGTACATTGGGGAATCCTCCGATGCTAGGAATCATAGGCACGCCTCCATAGGCGGGATCATACCAAACAATGTCCGAATGGGTAAGGGCCATAAGTATCTCGGACCATCGAGGTGTTGCTACTTCATCCCAAAGGGACGGATACCAAGTCAAACGAGCGATGAACCATGAGTATAGCAAAGCGGTACAACATACAATGTGTCCTCCTCCTTCGGCGTTCACTGAGTGAATTGAGAAGTACGTATCAGCAAGCAAGGTGGGTACTGGATTCTTGAGTATGAACAGCTTGATTGCATCCATATCAACAAAATTGTCAATTTTGGGGAACCAGAAAGTCCCATAGACCAACAAAGCGAAATTGGCTTCCGATATGAGAACCTCCTTTCTTTCAGCATGGTAACGGACTTTTTCGATCAAAAAGTCGGCGGGGAACCCAAGGACTCCTTCCTTGGTGGTTAAGTGTGTCTGGACATCTTCTAGGCTAAGATGGGTGGCATTTGCAATTTCCTGGTGACTAGGCGTGTCTTCCCTTCCGGTGAATAGCGGTCGAACAGTCACAGGCATCCTCAAAAGTTCTGAGTACTCTTCCAAGGTCGGCATCAATTGGTAGTCCGGAAAAGTGAAGCAGTGATACATCGGGTCATAAAATTGAACCAATGTTTCCAACAATCCTTCTTTCATCCTTAGCTCGAGGAAACGAAAGACTCCTCCATATTCTGCTGCGAAGGCAAAGCGATCCTCGACGAGTTCGGCTAGTTCTCTCAAGCTTTCGAGGTTGGGACTCTGAAAAGTGTACTTCAGGGTTTCTCTTCTGAAATCCATGATTACAACACCTACAGAACGAATTTGAGTTTCTTGAAGTGAACAATGGAAAAAGAATGCAATGCAAGATGATTAGGACTTCATGGGATTCCTCTATTTATGGGCATTGCGGTAAAAGAAAACGTTTTATTAAATTTGAAACGGACTACATAAATATTCTTTTAAAGAGTCCCAAATAAAAGCTAAATAAAAGCTAGTAAAGACACTAAAGAAGCTTTGAATGCTGCTGCTTGAGCTGCTCTTCTAGTTGCGCCTTCTCACGGATAAGGTTGTCCACAATTATTTTCCAAATAGTGCATTGTGGATCGGAGAAAAATAAATCCTCCATGACTTTCCTCTTCTTGCAGGGGAGTAACTCTTCGTCCTTTAATTGTAGCTGTTTCTGAAGTTCACCCTTCTCCTTCTGAAGTTCAGCATTCTGCTTTTGAAGCTCAGCATTCTGCTTTTGAAGTTCAACCTTCTCCTTCTGAAGTTCAGCATTCTGCTTTTGGAGCTCAGCATTCTGCTTTTGAAGTTCAACCTTCTCCTTTTGACACTCATCATTTTCTGCCACTGCTATATGGTACTTGTTCCTCCAAGATTCCAGCTCATGTTGAGACTTCCTTAAGGACACCTCTAACTCCTCGGCTTTAGACATAAAGACATAAGTGGGCTCTCTCCTGGGAGCTATGGGATCTTGACGGGAATAGGGCATCTTTAGATTGGTTGCCCTTTTTCTAACCCACTGGAGGTATGGTTCTAAAGATACGCAGTTAGGCTTCCCTAGACTTCTCTTCCCTTTCTTGTATACCCTACGCCATGCATCCAGAACTCTTCCTAGAAGCTCTATATCATCTTTGAAGAATATACCCTCTACTTGGACACTTTTGGGAGGTTCCTTCAACGGGTATCCCAACTGTCGATGAGCTAAGATAGGATTGTAGCTGATTCCTCCATCAAAGCTGAGCAATGGTACATTAGTGAAGTCACCGCAGCTATCAATGATTAATACTCCATCATACACTCGGTTATACCAATCAATGTCGGAATGGGTCAAAGCCATAACCCTTGGAGACCAATGCTCTTTGCCAATGTTTATAAAAGAGCTAGACTTCAGCAAGTGCGAAATAAACCACTTGTAAAGTAGAGGTACACAACAAGTAATCATCCCTCCACCACGGAGGTTTCGGAGATGTATAGAGTGATATGCATTTCCCAACAGAGTTGGCACTGGGTTGTTCTTCATAAAGATCTTGAATGCTTTGAGATCGATGAAACCTTCGAAACTTGGGAATAAGAACAGCCCATAAACAAGCAAAGCAAAGATCGCTTCAAACGGAGCCTTATTAGAATAATCAGCATAGAATGAAGCCTTCTCGACTAGGAAACCTGTCTTTAAACCAAGAATTCCATCCTTAGTAACTAGGTTGGCTTTGACGTCAGATACCTTCAAACGGAGGGCTTTAGCAATGTCTTTCTCATCAGGGTCCTTTTCCAAGAAGGGGAAAGGAGATTCCTCGAGGACAGGTAAACCAACCAAATAGGAATACTCTTCTAATGTAGGTAACAGCTGAAAGTCTGGAAAGGTGAAACAATGGTAGAGAGGATCATAGAACTGTAGCAAGGTGGCAAGAAGTCCTTCATTCACTGAGCAACCCAATAAAGATATCAGCTTCCCATACTTGTTCTTGAATCCTTCTTGATCTTCGATGAAACCCCACAACTTCTTTAGGTCATCCAATTTGGGACTCTTAAAAGTATATTTCACAGTATGTCTTTTATCTGAAGTCATAGTGACCTACAATGTTCATAAACGAAAGCAAATCCCATGAAGTCCAATGCAGAATGATGTTATATGAATGCAGCAAACACAAGTATTCACATAAGGACAATAAAGATAAACAAACAAAGGGGCGCCCTAGGTTTGCAACGAGCATGGAGTAAAGGTGTACCCTTCCCAAAGGTTTAAGGACTAAAGGTTGTTTTGTACCTGTAGAACAAGGTTCTAATGGGACTCAGAATCATCAGCCCATCCATCGGATATTATCAATTTCCCAATTACTCGAGGATTAATAATATTCTCAAGAGAACTTCTTTTGAGTGCAGCTTCGCGTAGCACTATTTCGGAAGTACTTCCTCATAGTCTCGCACTACGTCCTAGTAAAGGCCAAAGTTGGGTTAAGGTAACTACGGTCCTCAATATCATAGGCTCCAAAGTCGAAAGTAGTGAGTGTCTTCACGATGGATCGTTCAACAGTACTATTTCGAAAGGGCCTCAACTGAGCGGGATTCTCGATTCAACTTAGTAGGGATTCCACTCCCTATAAGCCTCCTCGAATATATCACCATCCTATCTTAATTTCTCTCAAAGTTCGGGTGTAGAACTTTATCTCACCACTCAAGGACAACAAACCCAAAAGAAATACAAGAGAAAGCATGTAAACACATAATCAAGTAGGCAGATATATAAAGCAGTAAACAAAACAAAATAAGATAGGGAAACCCACTAGGAGGAATCCCCAGTGAAGTCGCCATTTCTGTCGCGGTGAAATTCGGATACCAAACTATTGATTAGTTTAAATCGTTAATTCAATTTGCAACCGAACTTTGATTTGTCCAAAGGAAGGGATAAAGATCGAAATTCCCACAATGCAATGCAAATGCAAGCTAGATTGTTTAGGTTCGGGGGTTGGTTAAACTTAGGGAAGGTACTAGCATCCTAAGTTTTTGTAGTACTCTACAGGAACCTCTTGTTTTATATTTGTTTACTGCTAAGTGTTTATCTGCTTAATGGTTTAAAGACCCTAGGGGTTTATTTCTAAGTATACTCGATAAGATGTCGCATCTTATGCCTACATATCCTTACGGGAGTGGAATCAGAGTATGTTGTAGTTCACCCTAAAGGGTTAGAGGAGTTCTTTGACTGTGGTCAAAGTTCCTACGGGTTTAGGGTAGTTGTTTTGATTGGGTTTAGGAGAAGAGATGAGTCTTCATTTTAAGGGAGATATAACCGCCACAAATGTAAAGGGGGTTGTAGGAAATGGTCTTTGCATCATCTTAAGGAAAGGTCTTACATACTCGGATGGTCGCCAAGTATGCCTTTGTCGTTCTTAAGGCAAGGTCCCTACGTGTTTGATTGTATTGTTGTGGGAGTGGAGATTATATCTCGCTTAAGATGATTAACATCTATTCTCTGTTTGTGTTTGAAAAGTTTGTATTGTGTTGTTGTGTTGTTTCTATGTTGTAAAGATAAAGACAAGGTCCATCCTATGGGGTAGGTCCTAATCTTAAGAAGATCGACTTGAATGGGATCAAGGATCAAGTGGGAGATGATGCAAATGATGTGCAACTACACACAACGTTGAATTATGTGTAGGTTTTTCCTTTGGACGGATGCAATGCGATAAGTATAAATGCGATAATGTAAATGCAATAGAATAAATGGCGAAAAAGTAAACCATACAAGTACGCATGAAAGCGCTGATGTGTAGGTGCCAGTGTCGTGAAGTGATTGTGCACGATTGATTAAATTGAGTTAGGAGAAGTTGAACTGATTTTAGTCGTTTGATTTGATTTTAAGTGGTTGATTATTTTGGTTTGATTTAGAAGAAAGTGAATTATTTTGAGAAAAGTTGATTTAGGAAAAGTTATACTATTAATCAGAGATAAATTGGTAAATACAACTTATTTATAAAAAAGATTTTATATCATGGGGAAGTTGATTAAAAATGATGAGTTGATTTAAAAAAAGTTAATTAAAATTAATTAGTAACATAAATCAATTTATTTAAAAGGGAGTTTTGATCTTATAAAATTATAAAAGGGTTATTAAAATTGATTATAATGAAAATTAACTATTAGTAAAGATGGAATTGAGTTATTATATTAATAATTCAAAAAACCTATCAATAAAATCTGGTTGAGATTAAATAAAATTATTTTGAAGTAAGTTTAATCGATTTGAATAAAAACTGATTATAAAAAGTTAATTTAAACTTAAACGGGTTAATAAGGGTTAGGTGGGTGTTTAGTGAGCGTGAGTGTGTGTTTAACGGTGAGTAATTACAGCAAGATAATAGAATGATAAAACAAGCAAAGAGAGGAACCCTAATTCCCTTCCCAGATTTCCCCTCTCCCTCTCTCAAATTATGTCTGATTTCTTCCCTTCGCCGTTTCATCCCACGCTTCGAACCTGAAATCAACCACAAAACATCAACGACTCAATGACATGAATAAAGATATGGTTTTTTTTACCGAAGGTTGCGGGTAGCGGCGATATCTTGAGACGACGGGTTGAATTCGCGGCGATTTGCGGTGGCTTGGAAAAGATAAGCTCTCTTTTCTTTCAGCTTTCTAGGTTTTTTGAATGTAGGGTTTGTGATGATTTTCGTGGTTTTCTCTTGATAGTGATTTTCTTCCTCCTTTCTCGATTTGAAACCCCTCCCTTTATAGGCGAGTTGGGCTGGATCTTGAGAGCATTGATTGAGTTTCTGATTGATTGACTTTAAAAACCTTCCATTTGTGTCGATTGAGTTAAATGTTATTGATGGGAGATTAATTTTGCGATTTGATTTGGGGGATCCTTAGTTGATGCTGAGGAATATGAATAGGATCTTTTTGACATAGGGGATATTCTTTGATCAATTACTAATCCATGAATTGTGATCTTGGCAGGTGCGGATAACAGGCGCGTTATTGGGCCAGGGAAGGAACGTGTAATCCAATAGCGAATTCTTGTTTCTGAGTTCAGAGTCCAGTGCAAGCTACTTCTTCATTGCGTCGAGGTTTTGAACGGCGAGGACAAGTTCTTCGTGTTATCACTGCTACTCTATCGCAGTTACGGTGCTGATGAATCATTCTTGTGAGGTTGGCGCGAAGTCATGAGGAGAAGCATTCAATGTATGCCTCTGAACTTATTTTCTATCTGGTCTAAATTTCTTTGACAAAGAGTCCCAAACTATTATCTTTTCTTCTGATTCCATGTGGTGGTCATTGATGTTTTTGTTCTATGTTTTATAGGTGTTGTAAAGACGGCTGATGATCACAAGATGCATGGTAAGAACTCCCTCTGAATATTTGATGACGGTTATGCGTGATTGAAGGTTGGTGCTTTGGAATAACTTGCTTGCTACTCAACTCAATACAACTCTCCGTTAAGTGATTTCGGTATCGGTTCAGTATCCTTACATATTCCTTTGGTCTTTGTGGGCTGTTTGTTTGCTGATGGGAATTGAATGATTGTTTGGCATAATCTTTGCAGAATTATCCTCTTGCAGCAATGGAATTGAAGCAAGTCTAGGGACAACAGTCACAGCACCATCTATCATAAATCCAAAGGATTCACTCGCTGCGTAGCACTTGGAAACTATCGATGGAGCTCACACCTCACTCAAGCTTCGAAACTAACAGGGTGAGTAACAGGTTTGAGTCCTTCGTTCTCGTAAAAATCTAAAGTTATTGGGGTTCAAGGGCTATTTGGTTCGTAATCTATCCCTCGACTTGCCTATGTTCGCCCTCTGAGCTTGGGGCGGTAGAGATGCAATTGGAATATTGCCAGAGATGCTTGAACTCATCCACGCTCCATAACTGGATCAACTCACTTCAGATAGAGATGCAAGAGAAGACTGCTGCTCCAAAACTGGTGAGATGAATCCTGATTCATCTTTGTAACTATGTGGTTTAATTCACTTCTGAAAATTCCTAACCAATATGCTTATTGGCTATGACTTGTTGGCTGATTAACTCTATTTCGGTTGCAGGGAACGATACCACAGTGGTTTGAACCCTGATGGTTCTTTTCAATTTTGCTCACCAGGTCATAGATTGGGTATCTCTCCCTGACGAATATTGTCGTAGACCATGCATTGATTGTGTTGCTTGTTACTCGTGCTCAGTCGTTGGAGATTTCCGAAGATATTGATCTTGTCCACTCTGGTTCTCTTTGCAGGTCACGACATTTGAACGGGTTTGCTAGAAAGGGAGCTTGGCTGGAGTTAACATGAGGTTGTGGCTGCATGACTTCTTCTGAGTTTTGGAGTAGAAGGGATAAACTGTTTTTGTCTTACTGTGCCTGTTTGTTTATTTAAGGAAAGAACTCGGCTGCAAATTATTGATTACCGTCGGCGAACATCGATGAGAAATCCACTACTTGATGAATGGTTTGGGAAGAATTCATGGCCTCCTGGATTCTCCTATTGTCGTGTGGTCCTGAACACACCTAACATTACAAAGTATGTCTGATTCTCTCGTTTGACATAGCACTGCAGTGGTTCATGAAAGTGCTCAAAGATTGATTACTTGTTGTCTCAGGTGTTGGCGTATTTGGCATCATGAATTGGAGGAGTATGCATCCTTGGTGGTTGACGCAATGGTCGGTAGTGGAACCATATTGCCTAGTTAAGTCTGAGACCACTGACGAAATTCTAACGGTATTGCCATTACGAAATGCTTCAATTACTCGTCAGGTCGAAACAACTCTATCGTAAGTTCTTTGAAGATAATCTATTTCTTTGGAACAGGTTTCTTGTGAGCATGGTTTCCGTCAACGTCGCAAGTGGTGCACACTAGAAGCATCCTTTAGACCAAATTGTCCTAATGGAGTCCACTGGGAGGAAGCATCTCCAGATAGTAACGAGCGATGGATCTACGACTCGCCATCTTGAGGAGCAACTTAACCGAAGCATATATGAAGGCTGTAGACACATTTATTGAATTCTCGCATCTAGTGCCAAATGTTTGTACTACTTTGTGTAATAGCTTATGTTTTCTTTGTAATCTTGGTGATTGGAATGTAATGTATAACACATGATATTTAGAAAGAGATGTTAATTTTGACCCTTGAGGTTACACATACCATATGTAAATACTTTTATATGCCTCAATTGCCCTTCTCTTTAAAAGATACTTCACACGCTCTAATTTGTACCAAAGTGAAATGCTTGGAAACATTTACGGTGTACAAGCGGTGTAAGTTAACATGCCATCGACATAGCCAAAGCACCACTCCATTAAAATACTCGTTTTAAAACAGTGGTCAACACAAAAATACCCGATCCATTGTTTCTCTTGTTCATCTTTCATGAGGCCGCAACATGCTTAGTCATTATCATGTGTGCCGTATTAAATTACCAACAAAAATGCCCTTCTTTATTAATGACGACAAAATCAAAGGTGATAAGGTAACTTGGTGTACGAATTAAGCCTTAGAGAGACCTTGAAACTCTTGAGAAACCTTGAGGAGACGACCAGTAGACTAACTCCGGGACCTCCATGATCTAACAGTCACCTTAAAGTATTTGACTGTAAGGATCTACAATTGACGCTACCGTGCCTGCGCAAATTGGTTAGTCACATAAATAATGAATAAAGTCAAATAATAATAGAAAAATGCGCAAAAAGAGGTGGCATCTTACGGTCAAAAATTAGGGTGCAACACCTATCAAGAGTGATTTGTCTTTCTCCACAAGGATTTAATCCACTACAATCAAACTGATTAAAATATCAAACACTAAGAACAATTGTTCTTAGTCTTCTCAAGAACTACTGACCATAACTTGGTCTTCTCAAGGAACTTTTACAATCAAATGTAAACTAAACAAGTGTTTGAATGCTTCTAAGAAAGTTTTATCACAACTGTGATTTACACTTAAGTTTAAGAACTTATGAAAACTATTTAGCAAAGAATAATAATTTGTATGAGAGATTTGAGAGAGTTTTCAATGAATTGTTCAATGTTCGTCAACTTGAGAAAGATGTTGAAGTCTTGATTTTATAGACTTAGAAATCCAAGACGTTGCAAGCTTGAAGACCGTGTACTGCAAAGTAGTTGTAACCTTTTTGTCTTCACATCACTTGACCTTTCCTAGAAGTAGAACGTTCAGAGAAATCTTTTTTGCTTGAGTTCTTGTGTCTAGCATGAAAGAGGAAAGAGTCGTTTGGAATAACCAATGGATATAACTTTAAATAATCTTCTTCAAAAAGTTTCTAATTCAAAACAATTAACATCAGAGCCTTGAGTGATCATAGTCTTGATGTCTTCAGAGTTTGCTGTATCAGAGTATTGCAGCAAGTGTGCTTCAGCGTGTAATTAATCAGAGCAGAGTTTATAGATCAGATCCTCAGTACATGCAGCAAACAGTACTATCAGAGTCTTCTGAAAAACAATGCTTGAAACTCTTCATACAAAGTCTTCAGTCTACGCTTCAGATGCTTCTGTAGCTTCTGCTTCAGAGTCTTCTGTAGGCAGCGCTCAGAGTGTTCTAAGAGATGCTTCTGACGCTTCAGAGCCTTGCGTAGTTCAACGTTCAAATCCATTTTTGCTTTCAGAAAAATATTAACTTTAATATCTGCAGCAAAAATACTTGAACACATTTAGAGTATATAATTTCTTAATACAAAATTTCATAAGTGTTATCATCAAAACATAGAGATATAACTAAGAACCAATATGTGTTCTAACACTTACAAACCTCAACCTTAGCATATCACACTCAGAAGGAGCTTATAAACCTCGTATTCTGATGTTTCCAAAGGAAGATAAAATATTATTTTTGGTTTTCTTAAATAAGGAACTAAAGAGGAGCTTACAAACCTCAACTTGGAATTGTTTGACTCAGGGGGAGCTTACAAACCTCAGACTCGGATGTTACTAAGAAAACTAAATTACTTTTTCTTGAAAGTAGTACTTGGTATGGGTCTACAAAACTCTACTTTAGACTATTAGATTTAGGGGGAGCTTACGAATCTCATACCATGATGTTGTAGATAAAATTATAACTACCTAACATTGTTCTTAAATACTTACTTTGTCATCACAAAAAAGGGGGAGATTGTTAGAACAAGATTTTTTCATAACATATTTTCCTTGGGTTTTGATAATAACAAAGTATTGAAAGAACAACTTTTTATTTTATGTGTGTTACATGTGTGCAGGTTCTAATACTTGTAAATATTATAGTCAAAATCTGTTTTACATTAGCACACTTGGGAGTTGTTGAATTGCTAGCTTCTAGTGGAAGAATCTAAAGAACACTTGCTAAGTGATGTCTGGCGTAGACTCTGAAGCTAAAGGTCTCAGCATTAGAAGAAGGTTCTGATACCATTCAGAGTTGGTGATAAAGCTGAATCTATTTGTACTTCAGAAAGCAATTGTCAAATCAGTTTGTTAGCTAGAGTCTACAGATTGTAAGGCTCAAGAAAGGCTGACATACTTTATGGATATCTACTCTCAATGGCTATAATAGTATATGATCTCTTGAAGACTCAAAAGTTAAACATGTTTCATATTGGATCAAGATCTTACGGTGTATCTATCTTCAACGTCTCTTATACTATGAAGCAAAAGCAAAGACTCTTGATCAAGTTACCTCTTTAGCGGCTAGTTTCTGCAAAGGCTATATATATGGTTGAAGGTTCAAACTAAATCTGTAACAAGGATTGTCCAGAAGAAGGAGTAACAAGATCAACAATTATCAACACCATTGTATATGCAGACTTTTTGTTATTTGTTTTAATTGTAAAAGCCTTAAGATTTCTTACACATTGAATATCTCAGAAATATTAAGTGCTCTAGGTATTTGTTATGGTGATTTCTCATACCTCTAATACTTGTATCAAGTACACCTTGTTCTCTATTCTACTGAACTTGTTTAGAAGTTTAGATCAAAGTCTCTTGCTATGTGCTTCAGCAAAAGTCTTAAGTCATTGAGACTTAATCAAGGAAGTCTCGAGCCAAGATGCTTGAGCCATGTAAGTCTCTTGCTATGTGCTTGAGAAATACAAGTCTTAATTACTAGGTTATTGAGCCAAAGTCTTAAGTCATTGTGACTTAAGCAAGGAAGTCTCGAGCCAAGATTCTTGAGCCACGTAAGTGTCTTGCTATGTGCTTGAGTTGTGAAAGTCTTAAACAAGTAGATTGATTGAGCAAGGAACGTATTGGGCTATGGTTCAAGAAGGAAAGTCTTGACCATAATGGATCGGAGCAGAAGTATCTACAAGAGTGGCTTGGAGCAGAAGTCTCGGCCACAATGACTTGGAGCATAAGTCTCGGCCATAGTGGCTTGGAGCAGAAGTCTCAGCTAAAGTGGCTTGGAGAAAAAGTCTCGGTCATAGTGGCTTGGAGTAGAAGTCTTAGTTTTGAGGGCTTGAGCAGAAGTTTTGGGCTAAGGGCCTAAGCAAGGAAGTCATGGGTTCGTGGAACCTAAGCAAGAAGTCTCAAGTGAGGAGCTTGAGCAAAAAGTCTTGGACCTTGGGTCTAAGAAAATGTAAAATTATTATTCATAATGCATAAGCGATTGTAATCATGATTTAATTATAGTGAAAATCTCTTGTGAAGCAAGGGGACTGGGCTACTCTTAGTTTGGGAGGAACTAATATAAATCTTTGTGTCTTATACTATTATTTATTTGCTTCTATTAACATTCTGCTGCTAAGAATTAATCAGAACCTAAACACCAGTTTAGGTTTTGAACTCTAATTAGATACAAACTAAGAAAACATAAAACACAATTCAACCCCCCTTCTTGTGTACTTTTCTCACCTTCAAACTCTATAGGTTACTCTAGTGAAACATATAGGATGTAACAAAAAGACATATTGTTCTCCCAATAATGTAAAATGGAATGTCATTTAAGACTCCCCTGGTCGACACTCTCATCTAACTTCATGCCCATCTCCCACAATCCACAAGAAGATAGTATGGAGAAAGAAGGAAATCATTCTCAATCCGTACAGACCGAGGAAGGTTTAGCAAAGAATTCTTTAAATAAATGTCATCTCCATCTGGTAATGCTCTCAACGGGATCATGATCCAACTAGGAGCCCTAGGATAGTCTCTCATGTCTCTTGTAAACGCATTGTTGATTACGCATCTAAGGATAATGAAGAGCATATACCCCAAAGTGAAGGGAAGAAAAGATAATGTCATCCAATTATTCAGAAGGTATAACACTAAGCTATCTTTAGATACAACCATGCATCTACGATATCAAAGAACAACGTCTATGAAGAGGTCGACTGTCTCCTAGAGCAGGTCTGATAAGGGTGCACATATAAATTTTAGGAAAACCATCATCCATCAGGCAGATGAAGAGAAAGTTGCCTCGACCGGTGGTATCACCAGTCGAGGAATATACAAAAAGGAACATCGTACCCTTGTAGCTTCCCTTATGATTTAAATACTATATCAAGCTCATTGTTTAATTTCAATACTTAGTATTTTAATTTTGAAATAATGTGATCACAAAGAATCATGTAATTCCATGTAGGATGGCATATGTCACTCTTTAAAGACAAGTTTCATGATGAAGGAGCACTCTTCTCAACGTAGTTTCCCCACCCTCTCTTCAGAGCTATCCATTCCAAGAGTGCAGGCGCTGAACCCTGGAGACGTCCACCTCAAACCACTTTTACCCTAGGGGAAGCGGTAGGAACCTTACCTTTGCTCGGGGACGATTCCTAGTGATGTAGAAGAACAACAACAACTCTTTTCCTTTAGAGCTAGAAAAAATAAAACTCTGGTTGGGTTTGTAGAGTTCAAAGAGCATATCAAAAACCTCAACTCGATGAGGCTCCTCTTTTAAAGGACAAATTTGTGGGGGTTCTCTCACGAAAAGGAGACAACGCTTTGTAGTTGTAGTGGCATGGACTTAAAGTGGATCGGTCTGGAACACAAACACCAACATCGCCCATGACGAAAGAAAATTTTAAATTACAATGAGGATAAGAAAGCCCTGACAAAATAATAACTTGTTAATCAATCCTAAAGTGGAGACACTAGAAGCTTATCAATGATAGTAGTCGGTGATAAAGGATGGATAAATATATGTCAAGTACAAAAAATCAAACAAAACTCTGAAGCACTAAGGTAAGAATATATTCATATAAATATTGTTATCTTAGCCAAAAGCGTAAAAGCATGTAAATTATTAAAGGAAAATTTAAAATTTATAAAAAAAAATCAAGCTTATACGCCTGAAGACAATGCGCCACGGTCCCCTAGAAGTCCCATCTAGAGCAGCCTTTAAAGGGTCTAATCATTTAACAGGGATAGGAATATCAAGACATAACTCCTTCACTGACTTACTGCGTAGTTGAGGAGCCCTTACACAAATTGCACAGTTCGTTGAAGGAAATTCTAGAACTTTCTTGCTGAAGAGTCTTCCTAGTCTCCTCCACATGACGGTTGGTCTTAACAACAAAATTGGAAGTTTCTTGATGTCATTTCTTCTCTTCCTCGAGGGAGGACTCCAAATCAGTGATCTAGACAACCAAAGTCAAAGGGGAGTCATGGACCTTCCCATCTTCTTGCAAAGCCTCAACAAGCTTAACCTTTCCCTATAGGTAGGAAAGTTCCTTCTTGAAGGCGGAAAACTTATGATCTATGGCTTCACACTTTCCCTTCCAAGTGCCCCTCTCCTTGGTAGGGTTACCTACAACCAAGATGTCCCATCTTCCATTAGTGGCTAGGGAGAAAAAAGAAGCAGTCTGGTAGGTGTGAAAGGCAACCTCAAAAAGAAGATTTATCTTTTCTACCTCAAAAAGATTATGAACGAAAGATATGTCCTATGTAGAGATAACATCATCAACTTCCTTAGGAATGCGAGGAATCTAAAGAGGAATAATGGGGGTAGGCGGAGGTAGTTAGTGACTGAACCTGATGCAATGTCCCCAAACAGTCAGGTCTATTTAAGAGAACCATCCTTTAGGGGGGAGGATGGTCTGCATCCCGACCCATCTTCACTAGAGTAAGAGACGGTGGTGGATTTTCCACAAATAAAGTAGTTGTAGCACTTGTAAGCCTATTAATCCTGGAGGAAGTTATGGTAGCCTCGGTAGTAAGGGAAGGTGTAAGTATTGGGTGCAACCTAAGAGGGGTGAATTAGGTTTAATGGCCTTTTTAGAGATTTTATGTACTTTTCTTGTTTCTTGTATTTTTCCAAAATTAATGAAAAGATGAACGAATAAGAAACAAAAAAAAAAGTAAAGTACAATAAAGTAAAAGACATAGAGAAATATACTAGTTCTCAATTCCAATCAAGGGTACATCTAGTCCCCTCACACCCTGTGAGAGTTCTCCATTACAAGATTGAGTAGTCCTTTTGCTTTTATAATGAAGAGAGAGCAACATTATTGGACCAATATCTGAGTAAAGATTTAACAAATTTTTAAAAATCGCATTGTGACATTTTGTTGCATCCTAGGGACAATAAATTTTCACAAATATTTGTTTTAAATTTTTTGAAAATTCCACGCATGACAATCAGTTACATCTTAGTGACAATCGATTGCATGTATAAAATTTTTGAAAAATTTATAAAGATTTTAGATTTTAACACAAGTAAACACACATAAACATATATAAGCATGTACATATCAATGATTAGACACATAATTAAATGATATAAAGATAGATACTGTTAATTCATAAATGGAATTGAAGAATTAACCTTTTGGTAGTGGCATGGTAAATATATCATCCAGTTGATTATACGTGTCGATAAATGATATCTCCACATCGTCTTTGAGTACATGACCCCTTAGGAAGTGATGTATTATGTCAATATGCTTTGTTCTTGAATGTATGATTGGATTTTTCGATTTGTTGATCACACTGGTGTTATCACATTTTAATGTGATGCACTATAGATTTACACCATAGTCATAAAGTTGTTACTTTAGCCAAAGTACCTGTGCACAACAACTTCTAGCAGTAATATATTTTGGTTCTACGATACTAAGTCCTATGCAAGCTTGCTTTTCTATCCGTCTTACATACTGCATAATCTTAATTAGAAACACCAACAATACTACATACACTACCTTTGGGGGTACCATAACCCAACATTTTTTGTTCCTTTGAGATACTTCATTATTCTTTTCACACCAAAAAAATGAGATTCCTTCAGACATTTTTGATAGAGTGCATACAAACATACATTGAACATGATATTAGGAAAACCTACCGTTAGATATAATAAAGAACCAATATACCTTAATATTTGGTGATATCCATTGGAACATTGGATTCATCTTGATCAACATATGTGCTAGATCTCATTGGTGTAGCAATTTCTTTGCATGTATCCATGTCAAATATTCTAGGAAGCGCTTTTCAATACTTATGTTAGTTGATGAATATTCCATTCTTAGTTTTTTTTAATTTGCAGCCCAAGGAAGTAGTTCAACTTACCTATCATGGACATCTCAAATTCGCCTTGCGTTATGGATGAGAATTATTCACATAATGATTCATCTGCGGATCCAAATATGATTTCAGCTACATAGATCTATACTAAGATAATATGTATATCACTTTTTTTGATAAATAGATTAGTGTTAACTTTACCCTTTTCGAAGCCTTTTTCACAAAGAAAATTGCTTAACCTGTTATACCATGCTCTTAGTGCTTGCTTCAATATATAAGAAGCCTTTTTTATTTTGTACACATGGGAGGGATGTCTGAAGTCTTCAAAAACTTGAGGTTAACTTACATAAACTTCTTCCATTATGTGACCATTCAAGAATTCACTTTTGATATCCATTTCGTACAACTGAAAATTCAAAGAACAAACATATGCTACCAATAATCCAATTGCTTCTAATCTAGCAACAAGAGAAAGTGTTTCTTCAAAGTTTATACCTTCTTCTTTATTATAGCCTTGGGATACTAATCTTTCCTTATTTCTTATGATGATGTCGTTTTTATCTCGCTTATTTTTGAAAATTTGTTTAGTGCCAATGATATGCTTATCTTTTGGCCTAAAAATCAAATCCCAAACTTTTTTTCTTTAAAATTAATTTAGTTCCTCTTGGATAATTAGAATCCATTGATCATCATCTAAGTCTTCTTTGACTTTAGAAAGTTCAATTTGAGAAACATATTCCATGTTTAGACAAACGTCTTTAAGATTTAGACGAGTAGATAACCCCTTTTTTATGTCTACAATGATATTGTCAACGGGATTATCTCTACGTGTTCTCCATTCTTGAGGAAGATCATCTTGGTTCATCTCGTGTTGAATGATTTCCTCTTAGTGTTTGGATTGTTCAATATTATCATCTTTGGCAATGTCTTCCATAGGAACTTCTAAAGTATCATCATCACACATAACTATATCCTCCTTAGAGGAATTAGATTCATCAAAATATGCATGCATTGATTCTTCGATATTTAAAGTTCTTTTATTATAAATTCTATAAGCATTACTTAACAGAGAATACCCAAGAAAAGTATCTTCATCAGATTTCTCATCGAACTTATTGAGATTGTCTTTGTCATTGTTAAGGACAAAACATTTACATCAAAAAACATGAAAGTGAGAGATGTTTGGATTTCTTCCCTTGAGGAGTTCATATGGATTCTTTTTAAATATTGGCCTAATGATAACCTGATTACTAACATAACATGTCTTTCTTACCGTGTCTTCCCAAAAATACTTAGCAATCTTAGCATAGTTCTTGCAAGTTCAACTAAGGATCAATTTTTCCATTCAACTACTCCATTTTATTGAGGAGTCTTTGGTGCAAAAAAGTTATTAATTATGCCATGTTCATCACAAAACTCTTAAAATGAGGCATTCTAGAACTCTCCACCATGGTCACTTCTAATTGATGCAATCTTCATGGATTTTTTTTTGCACTTGTTTTATGCAGTTCTTGAATTCCTTGAAAGCGTAGATTTTCTGTACTAAAAATATTGTCTAAGAATATCTATAAATTCATCAATAATAACTAAAGCATATACATTACCTCCAAAGTTTCTTGTCCTTGATGGGCCAAACAAGTTCATGTATATCAATTGAAGTGGCCTTGAATTTATTACCATATTCTTTGGTTTGAAATTTGTTTTGGTTTGCTTTCCTTTCTGACACGCATCACACAATCTATCTTTGATAAACTTCATCATTGGTAAACCAATAACAAGATCATGTTTAATTAATTTTTTTAGATGTTCCATATGGATATGGTTTATTCTTTAGTGCCAAAGCCATGCATCATTATTCCTTACCACACGACATTTTATTTTCAAAGAGAGATAATCCAAAGATATCATAACAAGTTTTTTAATTCTTTTACCAATAAGCTTTATCTCATGTGTCTTTTTTCTTTAGTTATGGATTCATATTTGGTGAAATTGATTTTTAGACCTTCGTCGTAAAGTTTGCTTATGTTTAGAAGATTATGCTTTAATCCTTCGCATAGAGTACATCTTCAATTATTGTGAAGGGAGGAGATCCAACTTTTCCTATGCCAAGAATATTTTCTTTGTTGTTGTCTCCCTATGTGACATATCCCTTTGTCTTTAGTACTAGAGATAAAAAATTTCTTTTGTGTTCGATCATGTGCTTTTAACAACCACTATCAAGAGACCACATATTTATAGTGGTCTTCAAGAATACCTAAAAAAAATTAGGATTTTTTAGGTACCGACATGCTTTGGGTCCTTGATAATTATTTCCTTTCTTAACCCACACACACTGACCATTGGGAACACCAAAATTCCTTACAAAGCAAGCATTTCAGAGGTGACCATTTAAACCTTAATAGAAACAAGTAGGAATAATGCTACTCCTACATCTAGGCACATATGATCTATTTTGAACAAAATTCGTCTTAGGTTGATGATGAACAAATTGCACATTCTTTGATTTCTTTTTAATGGATTGGTCACTTTCGTTGAATAATGTAGTTTTATTGGATTGATCACTTTTGTAAAATTTTGAATATCCGAGTCCACTTTTATCATTGGAATATTTTTGTTTAGCAAGAACACTTTCCAATCCAATTTTTCCTTTTTCATGTCTTTCAATAACTATATTTAATCGGACAATTCTGAAAGAAAGAGAATTACAATCATTGCATGTAGAACTTTTTTTCAAAATCTTTTTGCATAGTGTCAATTTTCTCTTCAAGAGATGAATTTTTTCTTTTGTGTTGACACTACTTTGTATAGAGTTTTACATTCATTAAGTAATTCTTTTATTGCTTTTTATGTATCATCATTATAAGAAATTTTTCGTTACTAACATCAACTCCTTCATCATCATGATGATGTGATGCCATTATTGCGATGTTTGCTAATTCTTTGCTTTCTGAATTGGATAATGAACTTAATTCATTTTTATCCCATGCTATGTAGACCTTTTTAGATATTGATTCCTTTCTCCCAGTGTGACTTTTTTTTCTTAAAAACCTTGGGGAAATCCACCTTTATACGTCCTTGCTTTCCACATTCAAAACATGTAAAATTTTAAGTTAAAGTAGACACCACCATCTTTTTGAAAAATTTCCTCCTTTTATTGAAATTAAAAGATTTATCATTTTGGAGAAATTTCCAAACATTTTTAAAAGAAGAGTGATATTCTCATCCTCATCCAGAATGTCTTCTTCCAACTTTTCCCTTTGAATCAATTTTTAAAGAAATATTTTTTAGTATCTTCTCTTGAGTCTCATGCTTCTCTAGTCTTTCAAGTTCAATCTCATGCTCTTGGATTTTTCCAAACAATGGGAGCTTTGACTTCTTCATTGCCCTATGAGGGCACGTAGGCACGAGGGCCCCAATCCTCCTCGAGCACTTTCCTTTCTTTATTTTTCTTTCTTTTCTTTTCCTTTTTTAGCTAGAAACCTTTAGATAGATAACCCATCCAAGCCTAGAAGCATGCGAAATGGTTCCCGTCGGGTACGACGGATGCTTAAGGTGCTAGTACCTTCCTTTCGCATAACCGACCCCCTTTCCCGTTTCTCTTCCCTTGGGTTTTGTCGATATTTTTCATGTCCTTTGGGACTAAATAAATTTCGGTGGCGACTCTGTTTTATCTTTGAGTGTGTGATTCACTCAGGTATAATCCTACTTGCTTCAATGACTGTTGTAAGAAAGAATGGTTAATTTTTCAGTAAAATATCAAATATCATCCTCTTGTACCTCAACATATGCTTGCATGAGAATTTCCCAAAAATCATAACATTCTCCGCCAAGCAAGGGGATTTGTTGTTACTGCCACCATCTCTAAAAACAGCGTTTGCGGAAGCCATCGTTTGGATCTTAGGAGCAAGTTTCATATAACATGCTCTACTACCAACTATAAGTATTGAGTGCAACCTAGGAGGGGGTGAATAAGGTTTAATGATCTTTTTATAGATTTTATGTACGTTTCTAGTTTCTTGTATTTTTCTGAAATTAATGAACAAATGAATGAATAAGAAATAGAAAAAGAAAAGTGCAGTAAAGTAAAAGACACAGAGAATTATACTAGTTCCATTTTCCAATCAAGGATACGTCTAATCCCCTCACACCATGTGAGATATTTCCACTATTTTAGATCTTTGTAGATGTCTACACCTAACTTCTCTATACAATCTTCTAACAACAATCAACAAGACACACCACCTTTTAATTTTACCCTACAAAGAGAAAGAACCCTACTTTCTCTTAAACATGCGTGTTACCACAAACTTAGGAAACAAGAAAAATCACTAAGTTCCAGACAATTTTGAGTCAGTGATATAAGCACGGTAGAATTTTGATACACAACAAAATTCCAACAAATTTTATTCCCTTTCAAATATAACAATTCAGAATCTGCACTCTAAGAGCTCATCTTCAAGGATTTAAAAATAATGCAGAAAGTTCTTGAAATATATGATATTTGATGTAGATGAATTGTGTTGAAAATATTTGAAAAAGGTGAGTTTTAACAGAGAAAATTTCTGCAATTTATATTACACATGACACCTCTAGAAAAGGTATGATGAAATTCTAAAAGAAAGAGGTGTGAAAAAGTTTAAAATTTTTCAAAGAAATGCATATGACAATCGATTGCATCATCATGACAATCGATTGCTTTCCTATCAACCTTAAAAATGCCTAAAAATCCACTATCAAAATCGGTTTCACATACCCCCAACAATCAATTGTTATGCTTTAAAAAATAGAGGTTTTCACTGGTAGATATATGACAACCGATTGTCTCCTTGTGTCAACCGATTGTTACAACAAAAATGTTGAAAATTTTCTAAGTTAAAATGTGCCTTTTGAAAAACTTAATGTAGAAACGTAAAGAAATTTTTAGATAAATATTCTTGAGCACTTATAGCCTATAGAAAATGAATTACATATTTGTATTTTGATAAACATACAATCCTTCAAAGAAATTTGATCTTGGTCATAATCATCCATTGAAGTTTGACTGGCCATTCCAGAGGGCTTGACCCAAGAAACTACATCTGGCCTACCCCTATATTCCATATCGGTCTTAATTTCAGTGTCACTAGGTTTGTAGTTGTGAGTTCTCTAGTTACCCTGGATGAAATCCTCAAAGCGTTCTCTCATCTGCTTAGCACCTCGTATCTCTGCATCAAACAAAATGGGAGGAGACATAGAAGCATCAGTGTGACCCTCCTCAACGTCATCATCTAACAAGAGGGCCTCCAAACAATCCAGGAAAGAACCTCTCTCATCAAGGGAGTTCCAATATACCATTTCCAGATCAAAATCATCGGTCAAGGACACAACTTCGTGGCCCATGTGATCATAAGTATGGAGAAGGGAATGTTAATCAAGGGAAACCCTCATTTCTGCAACTGAAGAAACATCACTCTCAAATTTACTAATCATGTGAATAGGCAAAGGCGATCAAAAGAACCAGGTCAGTACTGAAAGAAATTATAAAGTCAGCGACTGGATCTTTCCCATGGAAGCATAAACAAACTTGAGTGCACTATAAACAGTGTCATGCCTTAACTAGTCACTTCAGCCCACGTTTAGAAAAAATCAGTGAAACGTTTCAATGATGGAAATGCATTTTATGGGCTTATTCCCCACTATTTTTTTAGCTAACTCCAAACATTTCACGTCTAGTTCGAAGCAAGCGACACCCTTCGAGGTCATCCGTGATCGCCAAAGACTTCCTCAGCTCCCTAAGCGCCGACAATGCCTTGGGGGCAATTGTTCTAGGCCGGGAAAATGACCAAATCAATGCAAATTCACTTCACAAAATCAAGGTATAAAAGTCATCTCACACGAAATACTCAAGGTACATTTTATGATCACTATTTTTCACTACATTTATTGTGAATCTCAAACTAAGTTGAATATTAAAATGCTAATCTTAAAGATCCACTCTCGTGCCACCATATATATATATATATATATATATATATATATATATATATATATATATATATATATATATATATATATATATATATATATATATATATATATATATATATATATATATATATATATATATATATATATATATATATATATATATATATATATATATATATATATATATATATATATATATATATATATATATATATATATATATATATATATATATATATATATGACTTGGAAGTTCTACCTGATTCTTTTCCATGACTATTATATCAACCAAGATAAATATATTACTTTAATAAATATAAATACTGTAGCTTCATGTATTCATAAGATGTTGGTATAACTTATTAGCACACTTGGATTTAACTTGCTTTTTGTATGATTTTGGCAATAGACCGAGGATAGAGTGGGATTCATGTGGATAGCCATATAATTCCTTTTTAATATAGTGAAAACACAATCCAAATCCAGAGATCTTTCTTTTCAAGGACATGCGTTTCCTATAGTCTATGTTCATGATCTTTTAATAAAATCAATCGACGTAATGCGAATCATATGATTATGAAAAGAAAAATGAAGTAGGAATCATATGATTCCACCTCAACTTTATTAGTGAAAACATAAATTTTATCACCTATTTAATGTAATAAATTTATATCTATATATATGCAGCCGTCACTTTAGCTCTTCTATAATTTTTTTCAAGAATTTTGTACATGTAAATACAATGTACAAGAGGGTTTTATGACTTTAAATTTGTAAGAAAGAAAACACATTTTTAATCAAAAGATCAACATTATATGATCTGAAACAACCTGATATAATATGAATCATAAGATTATGAAACCAACGAAGTATTATGAATCATATGATTCCATATCATCTTTATTAGTGAAAAAAATCAATTTATATAGTTCTTAAATGATTTTTTTTAAATTGTTCTATTATATTGGGAAATCATAAACAAGTTGAAAAGCAGTGGTAACCGTGGATTAAAGTTTAAAATGCGGTGGAGTAGGAAAATTTGCAAAGCTTAAGATGTGGTGGAGTAGGAAAATCAACAAAGTTAACACTCTAACACTTAAATCTGTATATGGAAAAAAAAAAGAATAAAATAAAATTGAATGTGAATTTGTTACTTCAATTTGGCGTCTTCCATATATGTGTGTGTGTGTGCGCGCGCGCGCGCGAGAGAGAGAGAGAGAGAGAGAGAGAGAGAGAGAGAGAGAGAGAGAGAGAGAGAGAGAGAGAGAGAGAGAGAGAGAGAGAGAGAGAGAGAGAGAGAGAGAGAGAGAGAGAGAGAGAGAGAGAGAGAGAGAGAGAGAGAGAGAGAGAGAGAGAGAGAGAGAGAGAGAGAGAGAGAGAGAGAGAGAGAGAGAGAGAGAGAGAGAGAGAGAACTTCAATTTGGCGTCTTCCATATATATATATATATATGTGTGTGTGTGTGTGTGAGAGAGAGAGAGAGAGAGTAATTAACTCACTATTTATTAGGAGTAAATTGCGAGGATCCGTTTAATGTATTTGCAGTTGAGATCCTTTGCAATCATTAAGATGAAAAATTGTGTGCTGAGAGGTCCCAAAAAGAATATTTGTCATTCCTGGTGGACGGTCGAGGTCCATATGACCTGCCCAGAACAACTGTCCATCAAGCCCTTGTTATCGCGTAGTAAGGCAAGGGCTTGTTATGTCAACATCAGATGTCATCCATTATATTGGTTACCTTTGGAAGGGCGAAAGAAAAATGTTTCAGTTTCTTGAGAATTCGTGCATTTAATGCTCCATAATGCAAACGTCTTCTCGAAAGTTCCATCATTGGAATTCTTGGAAAATGAAACACTTTAGTGTTGCGTGTGAGTGATTAGACACATTTCGTGGATTCTATTGCATGTTATATAATAGCTTTTGAAGAGTCAACGCTACTTTCTTTGAGTTACTTTGTTAGTTTAGCAACCATCTTGTTTTGCGATTTTACTTCCCTGCTTCTAAAAAGTTAGTGCATTATAGATAAGAAATCATAGAAGAGCACTCACAAGTTCCAGAACAGTGTTCCACCTTCTTAGGTGGATTATATCCGCTTTTCCAATATTTAGGCTTTCAAAAAAGTGGGTGGTCTTGACGACGTCTTTATTGACATTGGCCCTTCCTCATGCTGGGGAATCTTGAATCCCACCAAGGATGAAATAATATGTGACAAGTATGGCGATTACATCATTCCTTTTTATGAGTGTACTTTCTTTGTCATGGGTCTTCGCCTCCCTTTCACTGCCTTTAAGATAGAGGTTCTAAGGCATTTGGCAATGACCCTTTTGCAACTTCATCCCACCTGCTGAGCATACGTGAAAGTTTACCAGTATTGGTGTCAATATCTAGACGAAAAGCCTTCCATGACCTTTTTTTTATCTCTTTGAATTTTATTGCGGCTATTTGAATTGGACCAGGGGCATAGGATTGATCTATTTGGAGTTGATTGTGGGCAACTTTGGGCATTTTTTTAAGCTACTTCCTTTCGAAGATCAATTATTTTGGGTCGCTCCCATCGGCCCCGAAGTGCATGCTACAGTGTGTGCCATTGGAGACCGAGTGAAGGGAAAATATGCTGAGTTATTCCCTAAATACTAGATTAAGGGTCCCTTTCTAATAGGGAACAATATATATGGGTACAAGGAAATGGATCTTTATGATGAGGCTCGATATCATAAGGGTCGGTTTATGAATTTTATCAATAATTTAGGATACTTCAGAGGAGGTATCCATGTGGAGGAGGTCGAAAAGAAGCTCTTGCAACACCTTATTGGCGTCTTGCTACTGATAAGTTCTCGTTCTCGGGAAGAGATCATAACCATATTTAGTAAGTTCTATAATTCTAGGCTCTTATCTTTTTTAATCTTTCTATCCATGATGTATTTTATTTTTCAATACTTGTGCACAGATCATATGAATGATGAAGAACAACTCTGAATTATAAGGTGATGAATACATTCGACTGAAAGAAATGTTGTTTTAGTGACCCTATCGACTTTACAGAGTGTTTCGTTTCCAATGCAGATGGGGTCTAGCTCCCGTTCCACCGGGGGTCACCAATCTTATCCCTTAGATGAGTAATGCTCTTACTTGGATAATTTTTCTAGGCCTCATGTGGAAGAAGAACTAGCTACTTTGGCTCAGTATACCCGACATGTTTCTACTACTTAAGCCCTCAGTGGATCTGGCCATTGGGAGTTTCTTTGGTTTGACCAATATCGTGCTGAGAAGCCAAGGTTGGGGGAGAGTGTCCGCAATCTGAATCTTCAACGACAATCTTTCTGTAGACAACCATCATCTCGATGATCTTTCTCTTCATTGTCCCTTTGGAAGGAGGATTGGTATGGGGCGTACCTCTAGTGATGGAGGAGATGTACGAGTGTTTTCCTTTACTGGCCTCCCGGTTCTTGCAACTGGTTTCAGCATTAACAGTCTTAGATGGGGATTTACCTCTAAGTGATTCATCCATATCACTTTCTCCCCTTTTGACATACTCCGACAACCCTTTTTTAATCAGTATTCCAATTGCATCCTTCACCGGGATGCAATTGTTAGTCTTATGGTCGTGGCTTATATAGTAGAGACAATACTTCTATTTACCGGGGCGAGATCATTCCTATACGCGATAAGGAAGTCAGATTCTTGCCTTTTGAAATTCGGTGTTGGCGTAATCCTTGTAGATCTTTTTCCGAGAGACCATCAGGGGTATATTTTTCAGTCCATGAATACCCCGGTCAAATTCATCTCGACACCGATGGGACTCCCTCTAAGTTGAGCCATTGGAGTGGATTTCTCCTGACGCACGATTGTCAAAATGCATACTCAACATTTCCACTAGGATCGTGTACGACTCAGTCATGGTAAGCATCTCTTTGATGGTTCTAACTTTCTTACTTCATATCTTCGACTTAAGGGGATGGTCCTTCAAGAGGCCATTCTCGAAGATCCAGCACTGAAGACCCTCACCGGCCCCATCGACCTTGACAATAAATTATGTAAGTCGATCTATGTAAGACCATAAGTTTTCCTTCTTTCCATGGACTATTCTTCTCAAAGCGACTTCAGTCATAAGTCGTCTCTTCTGGGTTATGAAGCGTGTAGAGAATCGCTTATAGAAATGTGTCCATGATGTAACTCTTCTACCTGACAGACCATTGGACCATAGTCGAGCTAGTCTAGTGTGAGTTAATTCAAATATCTAGCACTTAGAGGCCTCATCCATGCTAAAGTAATTTAGTTGGTTGTTAACGAGATGCACGTGTTCTTCGGGGTCTCCTTTTCCATCATATTTGCCTAGCTTGGGAGGTTTCTCCATGGACGTCGGGATTTTTTTCTTCCATAATCCTCAATATCCAGTGGATGCTTTAGCTACATCTTTTATCGGTTGACTCTCTTCCTGATCTAGGGAAGAAGTGTGACTACCTCGGTCCCTCTCGGGACTTCTGGGAGGAGTCTGATGCTTCTTAATCATAGATTTTTCTCTTGATAAAAGAGTTTTGTTTTTATTCAATGCTGACAGCTTTGAGATGGCAGTATGGGTCCTCTTTGACGCGGTATTATTGACGAAATTTTTGCGAGGTGTAGTGTTGTAGAGGCTTTCTTCAAGCACTTGTAGCCTTCCTTTAAGTGCACTCGATTTGTATTGTCGAGCAATGTTATACACTCTATTCAACAATTTGTTAGCACCTTACACTCCGAGATTTCCTTGTAGAGTCTAGAGGTCAGGCAAGGCTTTCGATAGAAAAACTAGAAGCAGAACAGAAGGATCAATTGAAGTAACTTGAATAGTTCTAGTTGTCACATAATTTTGACTAAAATGGATTTAAACCTCTTGTTTAAATGTCTTAAACCCTCGTTCAAGGCAACTTTTGATCCTTTAACTCTTTAGGAAAATATTAGCATTGGTATCAATAAGAATTAGGGTTAGATGCTCAAGATTTCAAATCATTGATAAGTGAAAGATCAAGTGTGTCAGTGCAACTAGAACATAAAGCAATGATTTCAAGTGGTCACTACGTGATTGGGAGATAATTAATTGGAAAGTGATCCAGCAACAAACTATAAGCTTAGGTATGAGACCAAGTATTGGTTAGTGGAACATGATTTGTCACGTAAGACACGATGAATACCTAGGTTGATCTTGAGTTAAGATACTTAGGTAAAGAAAAAAGGTCCAAATTGTTGGTACGGATTGAGGATTAGCTTTGGTTAAAGACTTATGAATATCACCATATATGATGGAATACCTTAGCTGGCTATATATAAAAGAGAAATTTATGTTGAAAGTATTATTCTTTGAAAACCTTAAGATTTAAATAATACTTACAAAAATATTTGTACTTAACTTATTAACGAACAATGACAGATGTTGTCTAAAACGCTAAAGTGAACAGCATGGGGTTACAGTGAAAAAATTAAGAACAATTATATCTAGGTTCAATTGCAACTTTGGTCTTCTTATTATCACTTTTTTTATTTTAGTCCCTTCCACCATTTTAAAAATCGATTTTTTTAGTCCCTTTATTTTATTTTTTGAGGATTTTAGTCCCTCTTCATATCATCCTGCCAACAAATGGCCCACAAGTATGGCCAATAGATGGACTTGAGCCAATCAACCCTCCGGTCATGACGAGAGCTATTGGTCGTCCAAATAAGAATCATGAAAAGAAAAATGATGAGCCTAGAAACACAAATACTTTTGTCCATAATTATTCAAATAGTGAAATGTCAAAAATGTAGGAATGAGAGACATATCAGTTGGACATGCAAAGGTAAAAGGGTGGCTGCGAGAGCAATACCTAAAGAAAAAAACCTAAAATGTCACCATTACCACTACCAATTCATTAAAAACTCTTTTATATTTGAAGAGGGACTAAAATCATAAATAAATAAAGGGACTACAAAAACCAGTTTTAAAAATGGAGGGACCCAAAATCGAAAAAAAAGAACAATATGAGAGACCAAAGTTGCGATTAAGCCTTATATCTAAATTATTTTTAATTCAATTATTTTATAACATATAGTGTTTTATATTTTATTATTTTAAAATAAACCATATAGTTCTTCATGAAGAAGAGGAAATTTAATAGAAAAGAGAGAAAAAATTGATTGAAAATTATATTGATCAATTACAAGTTGTTAGGTAGAGCATGTGCAAATCCTATCTAACTCCGAAAACACACAAAATAACAACCTACAATAGCAAGTCATATAAAAGGCACAATACAAAGTACTGACTTGTACTGCAAGTTACAGGTTTGAAAAATGATTTAGCAACTGACTTGAGTTGTAAGTTACAAGTTTAACCCCCCCTGAAGGTGAGAAAGATACACAAGAAGGGGGGTTGAATTATGTATGTTATTTCTTTTTTGCTTTTGAAAAACTCAACTTCAGTATATGAATAGGTTCAGAGTCTGAACTCAGAATGATAATAGCAGTAGAAGAATAAAGTTCAGAAGCAAGAGTAAACAACACAAAATGTTTATCCTGATTCCTCTCCCAAATTGAGAGTAATTCAGTCCCCATGTCTCAACAAGAGTTTTTCAATATAATCAAAATGATTACAACTTTGCTTAGTCAAGTCAGAAACAGACTTCAACTGCTCAATCAAACCCGAAAGAGACATCCACTCAAGCAACCTTGCAAGAGACTTCTTCTCAATCACACTAGAAAGAGACTTCACTACTTAAGCACACAAGCAAGATACTTCACCGCTCAAGCAAACTTGCAAGAGAATTCCTCTACTTTGGACAAATAGTTTAGTAGAAATTATCATAACTATACTTTGATACATAATAAAAAGTATAGAAGTGTTACAACAACCACAATGATTCTTAACACTTAATATTTCTATGATATACAAAGATAAGAGATCTTAAGAGCTTGTGCAAATAAACAGTTGAAACTTTAGCTCAAATTTTGTACTCAATGTGTTCTGTTAGATTGTTTGATTATTGTTAACCTTCCTTCAAATCTTCAGCTCCCTTTTATAGAGGCAGAAAAATAGTCATTGGAAAGTTGTTTGCACATGTGATCTTTGTTGAGAAGCAATCCAAGAGAGACGTTGGAGGATGTATCTAGTTAAGATTATAGGCCATTGAGTAATAATATTTTTCAAGGTGTTTTTCTCATAATAGGTATCTATAAAAGGTTGGAGCAAATTTGAGAGTTCATATCACCATTTCTTGAGCCTTGTAAAACGAAACCCTAGTTGACTTACTCCAAACTCTAGCTTTTGACAAGACTAATATGCTTTTGGAACGGAGTACAGATCAAAGGCTGAGCACCTATAGCTGAGGTCTTCATAGTCTGAGTTGACACCAGAGGTAGGGATACCATGATCAGATTCTGATCCTTTAGAAGCTGATATACACTTTAAGAGTCATCAATCTGTTCTTTCAAAATCAGAATCACTTTGTTTCTCTTCCTATTCTTTTAATAGGGTCAATTCAGAGTTGAATTTTAAGCTTGTGATCATGCACACTTGAACATATATTAGTATACCTAATTGTTCTTTAAGTACTTTGTTATCATCAAAACCTAAGGGATATGAACAATTTTGTTCCAACAATCTCCCTATTTTTGATGATGACTGTAACAGCCCAAATTTCATTAATTAATTATTAATATTAATTAATTTAATTAATTGACTTATTTTAATTATTGGATTTATTTGGTAGAGAATTTGTGAGAAGAGAAATGGGAAGGAAAGAAAATAAGGAAGTATATAAGGAAAGTGGAAGAGAAAAGAAAATATAGTAAGATAAAGGAAATAGAAGAGAAAGAATAGAGAAAGAGGAGAAAAGAGAAGAGAAGAGGGAAACTTGGAGAAATCATCAAGAATCAACTTCAAGCTTCAATCCAATCAAGGTAAGGGTGAGAAACATTATTATCTAGTCAATGTATGTGGTTATGTATGTGTGGGTTGGGTTTTGTTGTGAGTTTCCACCATTTTTCAAGCTAGGGAAAAATGGATTTAATCGGTAGAATCGTAGTTTAATCGGTTAGAAACTAAAAATAATACCGTAGAATAGGCGGGTGATGTGTGGTTAAGTTGTTGGTACCGATTTGGTGAAGAATCGGTTGATTATTGGTGGATTGGAAGTTGGGGACAGATTGAGGGTTCTGTCTTCGTAGATTCGCTGGTTCTCGCCAGGCGAATGAAGGCGAAGCTTCGCCGGGCGAAGCTCAGCGAATGCTAGCGAATAATTCAGAATTAAATCCCAGTGGTTTTCGCTGGTAAGTTCGCCAGGCGAAGGATAGGTAGCGAAGGTTCGCCAGGCGAATCCTTCAGCGAAGGGCAGCGAACCAAGTCAGTAGCTACTGACTTTGCTCGCTAGGGAGTTCGTCGGGCGAAGGTCCAGCGGGCATTCGCCACGAGGCTTCGCCAGGCGAATGGTGGCGAATCAGACAGTGTTGTTTCTGTTCTGTGATTTTCATCCGACGAGTGGTTGCTTGGTTCGAATAGGTTAATACGCATATGAATCGAATAGTATGTGTACTATTGAAATGAGATATGTTGTGGGTAGCCGTAAGGAGTGAATCCTAGATTATAAAATGTAATTGATAACGGAATGCATTGTTTAAATCGAATAATAATGCATGAGAATATATTATGAGTATGTGTGCATTGTGTGCTAATGTAGTGATAGTATTGAATTATGAATACATTGATGATGTTGTGTACAATTATGTGATAAGTATACATGAGAACACATTAGTGAATATGTGTGTATTGTCTAATAAGTATGTGAATGCATATTGTTGTATGCTAATGTATGTAATGCATGGGAACATATCGTGGATATGTGTGCCTTGTTTTGATGAATGTGATGAGGGTATTGAATGTGAATGCCTTGAATTATTATGAATATGTTGTGTGTGCAATCATATTGTAATTCTTGAAGGGATGAATTATTTGAATGCATGGGAATAAGACGCGGGAACGGTCTTAAGTGCATTTTTGTTGGTTGATTGCATATGCATCATTTAGTCAAGAGGCAATGTTTGCTAGTTTCGTGGAAACTAGTGGCTTGTCCCAAACCTAGAAGGGTGGGTTTGAAGCCTAGGGGACTGGCTTTGTGGTTATCGGTCTAGAAGGGTGGACCTGGTTTAAAGTAAAAACCGAAAAATGATAACGAGTGTTGGTACCACATTGCATTGAGTTGCATTGAGTTGTTTTGGGAGTCACATAGCATAAATGTCATTGATATATGGAATATGCTTGTGAGTGAATGTATATTGGATAATTGTGAATTGTGCATGATGAGATATGCTAGATGAATATCCATATTTGTTCATATGTATGATGAGATGTGTATGACTACGGATATGAATTGTGGTGAGAAATGTGGATTATATGTAATTGTTACTTGTTTTATAATGCATTCATTATATATATAATCTTATGCATTGATTATTATGGTAATATTTCTCACCCTTCTGCTGTTTTATAATGCTCTATGAGGCATTGTAGATTAGGTTGCTGGAGGTTTCTTTTGTGAAGTATAGCTTCATTCTTTTGAGTTGGACTGCTCTGATAATGTAACACGGGTAGTTAGGCTTGTATAACATTCTTTTGTGATACACTTGTGATGTATCAGTTGATGATGTTTTGTAACATGAAAGATATTGATGAACCAACTGGATAACATGTATTTATGTGATTAAATGTTTTGAGGTAATTCAAATGTTTTATCTTCCGCTTTAATTCTAAATATCGAGATGTGGGTTTAAGGACTAAGTTCCTCTACTTTGAAAACTATCCCACTGTTGCATATTTTTATAGAGCAGGTGTTGAGTGTTTTATTGGTAATAATGTGACATACTTCTTTTATACTGTATTTTAAATTATACTATGATAAAATTTATATGTGCCTATATATATATATATATATTATTGTTTATTTGGGGGTATAGAAGGGGGTGTTACAATGACAAACAAAGGTATTTAAGAACAATGGTCGGTAAGTTTGACTAACTTGACAATATCAGAGTATGAGGTTTGTAAGTTTGCTTTGAGTCTAATAATCCAAAGGTTTGTAAGCTCCCCCTAAGTCCTATCCAAGTTAATTAAACTTATATTGATAACATAAAACAATGTTCAGATAAAAGAAAAAAAAAAGGGTTCAGGTAAGCAAAAGCATTCAAAAATATTGTTATCCTCTTAAATACTCCCATGAATTTCTCCCTCTTTTGTCATCAACAAAAAGTGAATTAAGACATGTCAGCATAGACAGAAAAAAATATTTGGAATGAAAAACATATGGAAAAAATTAAATTCTGATAAAAATGAAAAAAAAAACAGCTTTTGCACTTCCCAACAGAGAAAGAAACAACTAGATTGAGTGAAAATTTTCTTTTCTTCTTAAGACAGTCAGATACACGCTATTCAGGAATTGCAACCATCAGAAGTAACCATTACCATTAAGATCCAGAGCTTCATACATTAATGATCAGAGATGCTTGAACTTCTATAAGCAATGTAAGAGACATACAAGTTTCTCTATAAAATCACAATTCCAAAGTTTGAAATCTCACATCTCCATCCAACACTATTTCTTCTTAACCAATATGAGTACTCCTTTTGAGAATCCCAAGGTCATCATCTTGACAGAAACTACTGTAGAGAATGAAACTACCACCAAGGTGTAACATCAACAACAGACAAATGAAAAAGCCCAACAATTTGGGTCGGCCACTTTCAGAGAAGCACTCAAAGTGAGGAAGGCTTCTAAGAAGAAAATGACTCACAAGAAGAAGAAGAGAGTGCCAAAGAAGATCGCTTATTTTGATTCCAATGAAGATGGGGAGGAGCCAGATATAGAATGGGAACTTCCTTTAGTGCTCAAGGATATTGTTCTTATATAGATAAAATTATGTAGATAAATCCTTTTTTTTTACGGTGAGAATCGGATATCAAGCTATTGATTAACTTGAATCATGAATCTTTAAGTATTCACCATCGAGCTTTGATTTATCCAAAGGAAAGGGTAAAGATTGAAGAAAAAACCTAAGTGCACTATGTTACAATGAAGCTAAGAGATCAGTGGGGGTTCAGGGGTTGGTTATACTATAGGAAGGTATTAGCACCCTGAGTATCTGTAGTACTCTACATGAACCTCTTGTTTTGTAGTTGTGTTTGTGTTAATGTCTGGTTTCTAATGGTTGTACTAAAGTAAAGACCTATGGGTTTGGAGTAAGTATGCTCTCCGAGACGTCACATCTCGTGCCTACGTATCCTAACAAGGATGGAATCAGAGCAACCGTAATTCTCCTAACTAGGGAGAGAACTCTTGAATGTGGTCACGGCTCGAGGGGAATAATCATCCATAACAATGATACTTTCGTAGAGTTAACAAACTCCCTAAGTCTATGTTGAAAGATTAACTGGGGATTGACTTTAACAAAAACCAAAAGGGGGAGGTGAGTACCAATAACAATGGTACACACATAGAGTTAACAAACTCTAATCCTAAGTTCTAAGTTATATGGTCCCTAACAAGGTATGCTATAAGGTTCTCTAACAGTCCTAATGACTCTAACAAGGTCAAAGGGAAACTAAAAGATATATGAGCTATCTATGACATTAAGTTAATAGAGAGACTTTCCTCTGGAATAAAGGATATGGGGGATAACTTGGGGATGAGAAATAACAAGATACATCACATGGGGAGAAGCATACATTTATTCCAACATGATGAAGATGTAAATATCAATAAAGTAAATGCAAGCATGTAACAACACCAAGCAAAGAATGACAAGGTTACAACTAAGTACTTATCAATGAAAGAATCAAACTAAATGGATACAACCAAAGGTAAGCATATATGTTACAACATCTACAAGAGAGAGTGATGATAAGGTTCTAACAAGACCAAACATTACAAGCATCATGCATAAGTCAAGACATTACTTACCATGGCAAAGTTTCAAGATCCAAAATCAACATGCATAAATCATAACAATATTCAAGCATGGAACATGTATAAGTCAAGACATTACTTATAACCAAGATCAAAGTCAACATGCATAAATCATAATAATATTCAAGCATAGAACATGTATAAGTCAAAACATTACTTATAAAAAAAGATCAATGAATCAACATGCATAAATCATAACAATATTCAAGCATGGAACATGTATAAGTCAAAACATTACTTATAACAAAAGATCAATGAATCAACATGCATAAATCATAACACTTGTTATACCCCAAAATTTACCCTCTAAATTCCATCATCATTCTAGGAGCATCAATATTGATTATCTAACCTTAACCTATTTCAAGTTTGTCTTTGCCAAGATACATATGAATCAGGGTCCCATACAGTCAAAATTAGGGTTTCTAGGGATTGATCATTCAAGGTTTTGGATTGATCCTCCATATAAAAAGTCTCTATATCATAATGGATATCACATGAGATCAATAATAAGCTCAATTTGAGGTTGTCACCAAGAAAATGGAAGTAGTGCAGTGAAAGAACCCTAATCAAGGTTTCTTGTTGGAAAAGTCAACTGTAGTTTGACTTTTGATCTAGAAGGTTTTATAATGAGGTAATTGTGGTCCATAAGGCTCATATGACCCAATGAATTCTACTCAAGAAGTTTAAAGGCCTCAGGGAACCCAAAACACCAACAGTCGATCTAGAGATTTTCAACTGTTTTATTCGCCTATCAGAAAAGTTAACGCATTGAACAACAGGGTTTTTACCTTAAATTGAAGCCAAAATTGTTTACAACGTCTTTTGACATCTAATTATGAAGTTTGGTGGAGATTAAATCAAGAATTAATAGATAACTTGCAAATCAAGAAACAAGGGTAAGTGAAAAAACCCTATTTTGATGAAACTTCAAATGGCCGTAACTTCCTAACCACACATCCAAATAGAGTGGTTCAAAGCTTATTGGAAAGGTATTAAGGAGCCCTATAAAATAAATGTATTTGGAGTTATGAATTCATCAAGTTGTGAAGGATTTTGAACACTTAGAAATTTTGAGGTTTCTTGGCTTGTAAGTCAAGAATTTAACATCTTCACAAGAGGTTTTGACCTAGTTTCAAGTGGACCGAGTTCCTAACTCAAACAGAAATGTTGTAGTACCTAATGGGGGCTTTCTAAAAAGTACAAGTGGGTTCCATAACTCCTCATGGTTGGAGATAACCAAATCTCACAAGTTAGCAAAAACTCACTACTACAAAACCAACTATAATCAAGGATTAAGCTTCATTTGTGATCTTCACATTGCTAATGGAAGTATTTAGCACCATATTCCATGAGTTTGGCACAAGAAATGAAGAATACCATTGTTTAAGGCATGGTGCAAAAGTGAATAATGAAGAAAGAGAAAAATGGTGGCTTCCCTTCTTCAAACCACAAGCGATGATGCAACCAGTCACTTCCTATCCCACAAACATGATGAAAATGACCTACAGGGCATGGAGAAGCTCTTGGTAGAGTGGCTTGAGGTCAGAAATGCAAGATTGCATTGGTTGGCACAAAGATTTCAAAATGACAAAGCCAAAATTGGCATTTGGTTCCAATCTGCCCATGCCTCTCCTTCAAGACATCTCCCCATAAATTGAACCTCATTTTGACACTTCAAGGACACGAGTTCATTACTAGAAACCAGCTAGAACTCTCTCCCTCACTCAATCACAAAGTTCTTTCAAGTTTGAACCAAGTTTCAAACCACTTCAAATTGTGTTTTGCATTCTCTCTTCTAAAACCATTTCCAAACATTCTAAAACTCAAAACAAGCTTCAAACACTTCACAAATGATGTGTTAGAGCTGTCCATGCCCCCACTTTAGCCAGAAAACAATCCAAGCCAAAAGTCAACCTCCAAAACCTCATTTGTTGACTTTTCCGCATTTTGAAGGGCAACCTTCAAACCATTGTATTTCCTTGATCTTTGAGACCACTTGCACCTCATATTTGACATATATATGTTATCCGTAATTAATCCACATTTCTGTAACAAGGATTGAACAAGTTGGCTTTGGAAATCCTTAGATTTTTTGGTGTTTTCTTCACTATCAAGGCATTCTGCCCACTAGCTTGCTTAAGGTTAACTTGGAGCATATTATTATCATCCTTGGAGCATTTGTAGACCATCTAAGGCCTTGAGGGATCTCTAGTTTTCTTGTTTCCCAAGTTTGCAACATAAGGCTATAAGAGGTAAGTTTTCAACTTGCATTTTTCATGCCACCTTGAGTTCTAGTCATGATTTTGTATTCAACATTGTTTAGACATGTTTCATGTATGTTATGTGTCATGTATGCACCATTTCTTGCAGAAAAATGTGCATCTTTTGAACTATCAAACTCAGGTCACAAACTAGGTCACAAACTAGGCCCAACCTAGTCACTTTTTGCATTTTGATTCCAATATGCTTAACCACATGTGCATTTCTTGTTTTATTTTATGCCAACCTCTATATATGGTGTATATGTGATTTTTGTACACTTGTTTTACAAAGCAAACCACTACATAATGTCGTCCACATGTTCTTGCATTTGGTTGTCATCAAACTTGCCCTACCAATGATGCTATTGCGTTTTCTTGTGGGTTCATGGTATAAAAAATGGTACCATTTAATTCCTTGTTCAAAAATACACAATTTTCACTTTTGTTTCACCTCATTTGGTTAAATTTTGACTGAGTTCCACTTCTTCATGCAAATGACCTAAAGTTGCCTTACCTTGTCATGATCTAGTTTTGCCCTCTTGGTGCACCAACTTTCAATGATCATAACTTGTTCATTTTTTATGCTATTGATTTCATTATTTTTGTAAACTACTCCTTAACATGTCTATCTTCATTGAGTTAACAAAGAATTCAAGGATTTTTATCCAAGAAATGCTTTGGTCCACTTGAAAAACATGTGTTGTTAGGGTTTTTACCTTGGTGTTGTTGAACTTTTTCAACTTATAACTTGATTTTTCTTGTGAGATTTATCTTGTATGATTCATATATGTTTTTTTAACATGTTTAAATGTTCAAAGTTGTTTGATTCATTTACTTTCTATGTTCATGTTTGCTTTTGTGAATGTATACATGTGAAAGTGGCCTGTTGAACTTTATCTGTGACCTATACCATGATTCTTGATGTTGTAACCTCTTGAATATGTTTAACATGTCTTATTCCACTTTTTATGTGTCTTGTTAGAACCATTACATGTTTAGGGTTTGTTTCTTGCCTTTTTGAATGCTTGATTGTGAATGGTATACCTTGAATTACACATGTTCTTTACTTGCATTGATGGTTGTCACCTCTATGTCTTTCTGTTGATTTTGACTGTTGTTCATCTATTGTAACGATTCTTTTCTTATCTTCATCATGTTTGAATGAATGCTTATGTGTTTCTTTGACTTTGTTAAGCCTTCCCCAAGATATGGAGCTTTTTAGTTCTCATCTAGTTGCCTCACTCTTCTCCTATTCCAAAGGAAAATTTCTTCATTGACCCCCATGGTCATATACAGCTCATTACCCTCCCTTTGACTTTTTTAAGTCATCTTGAACCTTAGCTTAGTTATGTTAGAACCTACTAGCCATTAGACTTTTCTTAAGTCTAAAAAACCTACCTTTACTAGGAGTGTTCTTCAACTAGAACCCTAGGTTAGAGTTTGTCAACTCAGTGTAAGGATCATTGTCATGATTACTTACTCCTCTTGGCTTTTGTCAAAGTCAATCTTGAGTGCACAACTTAGAATAGGGAGTTTTGTTAAACACTATACAAGCATTGTTATGTTTGTTCCCCTTGAACCTTGATCATAATCAAATTTTCATCCACCCTCGGTGAGGTGAACTACAATTGCTCTAATTCTATCCTAGTTAGGATACGTAGGTAGAAGATGCGATATCTTTGCGAGAACTTAGGTCTTTACCTCAAAACTTCAACTTTGATCCCAAAACATAGCAAGTAACTTAGCATACAAACATACAAAAGGTTCTTGTAGAGTACTACAGATGTTTAGGATGTGAAATACTTACCCTAAGCATAACCAACCCCCAATCCCTGAATCTCTTAGCGTTGTTGTTACATCATGCAAAAGGTCTTTCTTTCTTTAACCTTTCCTTTGGGTAAATCAAAGTCTGATTGTGAATTTAATGAATTAAGATTCAAGTTAATCAATAGCTTGACATCCCAATTCTCACCGCAAAAGAAATGGCGACTTCACTGGAGACCCTAGTTTAACTTGAGGGTTTAACCTATTTTATACGATTGTATGAATACTTGCTTACATGTGTATTTGTGAACATATTTGTATTGTATGCTGTGGACATCGGGTATCATGAATGGTGAGATAAGTCCTAACCCGGACTTGAGTGTACATGAGATAGGATGTGATATGATCAATAGTTGACTGTTGGGAGTAGTCCTAACAAGTTTGACATATGATGTAATAACGCTCAGTTGAGACCTTCTTGAGATGATTGATGATGTATGAATAGTCATGCATTTCATTAACTATTTCAACCTGAGAGTCCGTGAAACTAGGACCTTTAGTTACCTACTTACCCAACTTGGCCTTTTTAGGACGTAGTGCGGTGACTATGAGGGAGTAGTCCCTAAATAGTTGTTACGTGATGCTAAATTCAGACGAGTCTATCCCGAGAATATTTTTAATGCATGTGAATAGTCATGTTGGTTGATAATATCCAAGGGATTTACCTATGACTCTGGGCACTCTTGTTAAAACCCGATCTACAGGTACAACAACAACCTATAGTACAAGTCCTGGGGATGGTTAGACCTTTTGACTTCATGCTTTGACCCTGAACCTAGGGAAACCTTGTGTGTTCATATGCATTATATTTGTGAATACTTGTCTATGTGTTATGTGTGCATCATATCATCATAATCATCATAAGCACTTCATCTGGTTGCACTAGTTTTGTAAAACTCAGTAATTTTATTTTTCGAAACCCTAGTGATCATGGATTATGGGAATAGAAACACCAAGAAATATAACTTCAAGAAATTTGATACATTGGAGTTAAGAAAGCTAGGGACTATGGTATCTGAAGAATTTGGGAATATATATAGGAAACTTATGAGCATTGTGAAGACTAGGATGGAAGAAAGAGTTCTCAACACCTTGGTTCAATTCTACGATCCATTGGATCACTGTTTTACCTTCCCAGATTATCAGTTAATGCCAACACTAGAAGAGTATTCCTTCACGTTGGAATTCCCGTGAAGGATAAGAAACCCTTCAGTGGTCTGGAAAAGCTACCCTCGCCGAAGGAAATTGCTAACGCACTTCACCTAGAAGTGTCCGAGATTAACACTAATCACATCTCAGAGAATGAGGTCAAGGGTTTTCACTCTGATTACTTATTGAAGAAGGCTACTTACCTTGTTGAGGAAGGAAGTATTGATGCATTTGAAGCAGTTCTGTCTCTCCAAATCTATGGTTTGGTATTGTTCCTAGAGGTAGAAGAATTCATCAATTCATCTGCCATCACAATATTCTTGAATGGTAACCCGGTGCCCACTTTGTTAGGTGACACTTATCATTCCATTCATTGCAGAACTCTCCAAGGTAGAGGAACTATCAACTATTGTGCTCCTTTGCTTTACAGATGGTTTGTCAATCATCTACCAAGAACATATGCTTTCAAAGAAAATCCCAATGGTTGAAGGTGGTCTCAACGAATCATGTCTCTAACTCAAGCGGATATCCATTGGTATGCTCCTGCATATGACCGAGGAGTATACATTGACAGATGCGGTTTTTTCCCAAATGTAGCACTCCTAGGGGCACAAGGAGGAAGCAACTATAATCTTATTTTGGCCAGACGCCAGTTCGGATTCCCGATGAAGGACAAGCCCAACAACATCCTATTGTCTAGTTTCTTCTACCTCAATGTCGAAGCAGAAGAAAGCTTAAGAAACAGTACAATCGACGCTTGGAAGAACATCCGAAGAAAAACTAACGCTGACTTGGGGAAAAGGAACTGTGTAGCTTTTGAGACATTCACTCGGTGGGTATAATCTAGAGCTCATGATCTCAAGATGCCTTACCTCCCTGAGAAGAATACGCAGATCTTCATCGCGTCATCTTCCACCATTCCCATTGAAAATATGGAAGAATATCAAGAGGTTCTCGAAAGAACAAGAGTTGAGAGGGATACATGGGAAGACAAATATCATGCTTTTCGCGCTGAGACGACAGAGTTACAGAGAGAATTGCAAGACAAGGATGAGTTGATTGGGTGGTTTGAAAGACGCCTAACTGACGGAGATGTGACAAAAGAGAATTTATTTTTCTCTAGTGTCAAGCCTACAAAGAGCAATCATGAGTATTCAAGCATCCCACCGACTTCTGGCGCCTGGAAAGGAATAATAGACAAGTTGGTGATGGAGAATACTATGCTGAAAAGACTGAAGAGGACACGCGGATATGATTCTTGTCAGATCTCCTAACCATAGGACTTGAGTCTTCTTTCCCAATCATAAAATGAAACTAGGGTTTTTGCTTTAACTATCTTCTGATTTTTGTAAAGCCAGTTGCATCCTTGCATTACATTTTTCATTTTTACTAACCATTCAAGGAATTAAATCTTTGTTTTTTTGCAGACATAATAATGAGTCAAGGAAACATGATTGTACTCCCCAGAATAAGGTTGGGTAACGTAAGGATTTTAAGGAACCTAGTGAGGAATCCTTCGGCTTTTATAGCCAAATCCGGAGATTTTTTTATCTTTACTTGATGCCTAAGTAGACGAGGAAATGTTGCAAGCGCTCGTACAGTTCTATGACCCCGTCTACCACCGCTTTACATTTCCAGACTTCCAATTAGTGCCAACTTTGGTAGAATATTCCGGGTATCTGAAGATCCTGATGACTTTCGAGGCTAACTTCGGAGCAGAGAGAACACCAAGGAGAATAGACAATGCTAAAGCTCTTCACTTAGAGCTTACTGATCTTCCGGCTCAGTTGAGTGATAGGGATGGAATCACTGGAATGGAATCCAGAACTTTCATAGAGAAAGTTGAATTCTATTACAACTATAGGGAGTTGGGAATCTTCGAAGCCATATTATCATTCTTGATTTACTGTTTGTATCTGTTTCCTAGCAGCCCAAATTTCATCAGTCTGGAAGCCGTCAATTTGTTTATCGCCAGGAACCCGGTTCCCACGCTCTTGGATGACACTTACTACACCATCCATTGGTGGAAAATATATGATCTGGGACAGTTTTATTACTGCACAACCCTCCTGAGAAAATGGTTTATTTCACATTTTCATAGGACATTCCTGCTATGGAACCTGCAAGAAAGTGACACATGGGTTGAAAAATTATCCTCCCTCACTACGACGTCAGTTGGTACGACCCGACCCTTGGAGGAATTGCAATGATACACAACTATGGGGAGTTCCCCAACATAGCTCTGATTGGTACTCGAGGGTATATCAGCTATAATCCCATCCTGGCTCGTCGTCAGCTAGGATACCCCACCGAGGGAGAACCAGAACCAGAGTTTCTAAAAGATTTCTTTTGTGAAAGAAATGACAACTCCGAATTTGAAGCGCGAGTTGTTTTCTCCTGGTGTAGCCCCAATCTTCAAGGAATGACAGTTGTGGAAAATCCTAGTTGTCTATTTACAAATGCATATATACTTTTGGTAAAAGGAAATAGCGTTGAAGATGCTCTACACCCAGCCATATGACATCTCTCTGGAGCCAGATGAACTTTTGACTAGAAAAGAGCTGAGGTTCGCTCTAGCCAAAGCAAGAAGAGAAAGTGAAGAGCTTTCGGATCTACTTCATCAGAGTCAAAACAGAGCCATGTTGTAAGAAGAAAAAGGGTTGTCTTGTTAGAAGATCCTTAGCTTTAATTTCCTTGTGTTGTATATGAAGGTAGGAAAAACACTTAGAGGGGGGGTGAATAAGGGTTTCAAAAATAATTAAGATGATAGAAAAATAACAACGTATTTTTATCCTGGTTCGTTTGAACTCAAACTACTCCAGTCCACCCTATCAAGGTGATTTGCCTTTCTCAACAAGGACTTAATCCACTAAATCAAACTGATTACAGTGTTAACCACTAAGACAAACAATCTTAGTCTTCTCAAGAAATCTGACCACACTTGGTCTCTTAAGGAAGTTTACAACAAGTAAAAATACAATTTGTGTTTAAGAGTTGCTTCTAAAAATCTATATCACAACTGTGATTTTACACAAATGAAGAACGACTTAAATCTTAGTATGAAGTTGAAAGATGTTTGAGAATAGTTCTTTGCTTGTTCAATAATTCGTTAATTCGTCAACTTGAAATGATGCTTGAAGTCTTCTTTAAATAGCACTTCACTTTCATTTCTTAAAGGGCGTGCAGCTGATGCATTCAGGCATCTTTGAGTTTTCTTTCCTAGAAGATGAATTTTCAAACAAATCCTTTTTGTCTGAATCCTTGTGTCATGCACGAATGAGGAAAGAGCTGTTTGGATAAGGACAAGGAATATGCCAACGGATCTTTATTTGAACAATATCTTTATCAATCAACTCTGGAACAATCTCGCATCAGATCTTCTGATGATGTTCCTTGTTCTTCATATCAGAGTTACTCTATCAGAGTTTTGCAGCAAAGTGCTTTTAGCGTGAATATCTTTATCAGAGCAGACTTGATTCATCAGAGCCTCTGTAGGTTGCAGCGTTAGTTCTATCAGAGTCTACTGAATTGCTGAATCTTTACTCTGTGCTCAGAGTCTTCTGTAGCTTAGCTTCAGAGTCTTCTACAGCAGCGCTTCTACGCTCAGAGCTTTGTATAGAGTAACGTTCAGAGTATTTTATGCTTTCAGATGAATATAAATTTTGATATCTGAAACAAATAAACTTGAACAAAATTAGAGTATATAAATTCTCTATACAAAATTTCATTAATGTTATCATCAAAACAATGAGATATATTAAACACCAATCTGTGTTCTAACAGTATCCCAAGCTTATGGGAATGTAATCTTTCTTTTCAAAGAAAGAGTTTCATTTTTTAATGAAAAACTCAATGTTATAAAACCTTTTTGTTATCAATGAATTTTGTTTCAGCTTTCATTTGTCAATGATAAGGAACACGTCGTTACATGTTAATTTAACTTTGTTCGTAAACAAAACTTGTTTATTCCATGAATGTGTGGTTTGCATTTACATCTTCATTTTGCATATCATTTTGCATTTCATTGTTTCTCCGACTAGTTTTGTGTCCTGTTGCAATCAGAATCACAATGAACTGCCGTCGGTATAACACGAGAACTCGCGCTCAAATGAAGATGGTCGAACAAGACCCGAGGTTTAATCAGATTAACAACAACGTTGAAGGACTGTGCAGCGACGTCATCCAAATAATGGAAGTTTTTCAGGTGATTAGAGTGAAGATGGACAAGTAAGCCACTATAGTGTTTGAAGTCAATGCGACGATAGCAGTTCCTCTACCACCAGTAACTTCAGTGGCAGATCATCTCTTCGGCATCACCAGAGATTTTATACCTCCACTCAGCGATGCCGAGCCGTTCAACCATCAGCCATATTCGAACCCACAGAGTGTTCCCCTAATGAAGGATTTTCAGAATTTGATATACACGTAAGTTGGCACTCAAGCCCAAGCTCGACCGATCTTCAACCACCACCAGCCAATATTCGACATACCCGACGGGTCCGAAGTTGAAGACGAAAAACATGAGAAGTTTTGAGTTGAGATGGATATAATGGCCAGGAGAATGAGGGCCATAGAGGGAAATAATATCTTTGGTTATGATGCTAAAGACATGTGACTAGTCTCAGGCTTGGTATTTCCAACAAAATTCGTAATGCCTGTGTTTGAGAAATACGAAGGGGCCACTTGCCCGAAAGTCCACCTAATTATGTACTGTCTGCGCATGCTCTACACATCGAAAATGATAAACTGTTAATCCACTACTTCCAGGATAGTCTGAAAGGCGCCTTTGCTAAGTGGTATTTAAGCCTAGATCAATCCAAGATCCACTACTTTTAGGACTTATCTGATGCGCTCATAAAACAATACAAATATAATATGGACCTGGCACCAGACCGACGTCAACTGTTGTGTATGACCTGGAAAAAATCTAAAACCTTCAAAGAATGCGCGCAAAGATGGCGCAAGACAACTGTCCAGGTAGAGCCTCCACTGACTAAAAAGGAGCTTGCCTACTGGTTTGTGGACACCGTCAAACCAGAGATATACGAGAGAATGATCAGCAGTGTCACATAAAATTTCTCCTGCATCGTGGCTATCAGCGTAAAAGTAGAAGCCTGATTGAAAAGCGGCAAGGTGACAAGTGCAGCTAGCACTAGCACAGCGAAAACACCGTTGGGTCATCTCCACAAGAAAAAGGAAGGAGAAATGAATGCTATAATGCACGATGGACATATTCAAAATAGAAGGAGCCATCCATAGAATCAACGGTTCTCTCGTCCGCGGCCTCAAAAAAATCATCATCAACAACAGTACGTGGCTGCGGTCACACCGGTTTTTCAACCACGACCAAATTCACAGAATCCTCCACAGCAGACACCCAATGCCTATCGACCGAATAACAATCATCAGGCACGCCTGTAGCAAGGAGCACCGGCTCCGAGGGCCGCTTTTCAAAACAGAAGGTCGGAAATTCGGCCCATCCCTATGAGCTATACGAATTTGTACCCTCAGCTGGTGCAACAAGAGCTAATTTAAACCAGGAAGTTGGGTCCTCCTTGTCGCTACCGCGAAAATAAGGTGCCGACAAAACAGAAGAGTCGCCACCTTTCGTTATTTATCCCATAGAACGGGAAAGGAAACAATCGGAAAAACCTGACGAAAAGGTATAAGACAAGGTCATCGCAACCATGTCTGGGTTCAAGAGTCGGTTACGCAAGGGTAAGGTATTAGCACCCCTCACGTCCATCGTACTCGATGGGATCCATGCTTGTTGTGTTTATCTGACGGGTTGGTTTTATCTATCTACGCTAAAAGGTTGGTCTAAAAAGAAAAGAAAATGACTCGGTAAAGCGTCGCGCTTTATGCCTACGTATTCCCGTCTGGAACGAGAAATCAGAGTCAACGTAGTTCGCCTAACTACGGAGGAACGGATGGGTTGGTTTAACTATCTACGCTAAAAGTCTGGTTTGAAAAGAAAAGAAAAATGACTCGGCAGAACACATCAGTTCTATGCCTACGTATTCCCGTCTGGAACGAGAAATCAGAGTCAACGTAGTTCGCCTAACTACGGGTTACGGGGGAAGGTTGCTCGCCGAGATATCGCATATCGTGCCTACATACTTTCACATGGCACGAAAGATCAGAGCAAACGTAGTTTGGGCTAACAAGACCACAGGTTGGTTCAAATGTTTTACCCGAGTAGGATTAACAAACGGTTCTAGCAGTTTGGTGTATGCAACTCGACCTTTGGAGACTTAGGCACTTACCGTTTGCGGTAGAACTGAGAGTTAACAAAACTCTCCTTAAGAAAAGGGTTTCCAAGGATTAAAGGTCCCAGAGGACAAAAAGAAGTTTGATCTTTATTTTGAAGTCTTTTAGAAGAAGTGTTTTGAGTTTTGTTTGTAACTCATGTCGCACTAAAGACTTGGACTTAAGAGTGAATGTGTCGAATGTCACCCAAAGGGTACCATACTAAACATCCAAGCTGTTGAAAAGAAACTCTCCAACAACCCTTTCTCAAGTGCTTAAGGCTCGTAGCGTACAACATGCGTTAATCTTTATTAGGTGTTTTAAAGATGTTTGAAGATGAGAAGAGAAAGGACGCACTAAAGGGGAACTAATCCAATCCTAAAGTTGTCATGCAAAGTTTATCCTATGATTGAGGTTAGGAGGGAACTACCTAATGTTATCATGCATGGTTAGGACCCTAATGTTTATCACATTCCAACTTGAACAAGAAGGAATGGAAATCCTAAGGGAAGGAAGACAAAAGAAGAAGAAGAAAACAATTATAAGAATGCAAACATGAAATGCAAACATGGAAGGTAAGGATGCAATGAAAGTGAGGGAGGAAATATGTGTGGGGCAGGAGCCTCCACAAGCCCATCTCAACCTTAACCCAAATATGAGTAAATTCAAAGAGAAGAGGGGAAGAAATGCAACAAAAATCAAGTCACAAACAACATCCAAAAGAAGTCCTCAAGGATTCACCACTTTAGGCATGCCTTAGAGACCTCCAAAGGAGGGACCTAAAACCTCCTTAAATGACACACCAAGCTCATTGGACAGATAGTGACACATTCTAATCATACAACATAATCCACAAATGAATATCAAAAGGAAAATGGCAAGGAACCAAGAGAAATGCGCAAAAGGTACTCATGTAATGACATTTACAAGTACAAAGTTTAAGCATTGAAATATAAAGGCAAATGGGAATGCTACACACAATATAAAAGTCCACCAATTGGTCTACAATACCTATAATGAGTCCAAAACATGAAACAATCACCATAATGTCCATCATACAAGCATTACATGGCTTTTGGAGCCAAAACAATACAAGTGTACAAGTGAAAGTGCCAAATTATGAGTCAACTTGCAAAATAAGGAAAAAATAGCAAAATGCATCTAAAAATGCCAAATAAATTCTCCAAGCACCTACAAAGTGTTAGTAATCAAAGGTTCAAAGGGTAGCAAAATAATCCAAAGGGAAGTTCATAAATAGAGGGCAAACAATCAAGGATACTCCAAAACTAGGGCAAACTAGAGCATGCACTAGATGCTATCAAAAACCAATGAAAATGGTATAATAAAATCCAGAGAAAAATACAAATAAATCCCTCAACCTATGCACAATAATCCCACAAAACATTAGGAGTTTATTTGTTGTTTTGGTACCTCAACAAAAATCCACAAGAAAAGGACACAATTATCATATTTTAATGACTATTAAAAATAGAAAAAATCAAACAAATTGAAAATAAATCCAAAATCAGTTTTCTCAATTCCTAAAAACTCTAATCACGTCAAAGATTATTGTGTAAAAGTCTCAAGATTTTAGGAGCAAGATTACTATTTTTCATGAATTAAAACAAGCAAGCATAAAAGAATGAAAATAAGGAAAAAACAATGGAAAATGAAAAAGCTGTGTGGTAAATAGTGTTGTACCCCAAATTTTGACCCCTTAGATTCTCATTAGCATTTTAGAAGCATGATCATGCATTATCTAACCCTAAATCAGTACAAGTTTTGTTTGTCAAAATTACAGGTAAATTAGGGTTTCCGCGCCGACAAATTCAAGACGACAAAGGAATGATCAATCAAATTTTGGGCTAGGACAATCATAGAATGAAATCAAACATGATACCAAAGTCAAAAGAGAATCCAATTTGAAGAAATCAGTTCAGAATCAGAGACAGTGCGTTTCAGGGTACCCGATTAGGGTTTTCTTGACAGGAAAAGTCAACTGTGGTTTGACTTTTGTATCGGAAGATGTTTTAAAGGTTGGATTGAGGTCCATGGAGTTCATATAGCCTGTTGAAGTCTATTCAAGAAGTGTCAAAGTCTCAAGAGGTCCAGAATGTCAGCAAGCGACCCGATCGACACCGATCGATCGTACGGTTGACCGAAAAGTCAACCCCCTCAAATTTTGAGAATTAAACTTCAAGTTGTGAATCAAAGTTGTTCCTTATGGCATAATGGACTTGCATATCAATTTTCATGATCATCGGAGCAAGGATGCGGAAGTAATCGAAGAATCGGCAAATTAGGGTTTCGAAAGGGGCTAAACCCTAACCCCCTCAAATTTTGAGAATTAGACTTCAAGTTGTGAATCAAAGTTGTTCCTTATGGCATAATGGACTTGCATATCAATTTTCATGATCATCGGATCAAGGATGCGGAAGTAATCGAAAAATCGGCAAATTAGGGTTTCGAAAGGGGCTAAACCCTAACTCCTTAACCGCACACCCGATTGAAGTGGTTCAAAGCTCATTTGAAAGCTCTTGACAAGTTCTACAAAAGTCTCCTAGTGGTCCATAGTCAGAAAATGCTTGGTTTGTGAGATAGAGAAGAAAACATTTCAAGAGGGGAGAAAAACTTAGAATTTTTCTAAGTGTTTTACACATAAGAACCCTAAAATCAGCCAACTTCAAGGACATTTTTCACATAGTTCCAAATAGAATCAAGACTTCCAATGAACATCAATGTTTTAGTACTATGTGAGGGCTTTCTAAAAAGTACAAGTACATCTCAAGGGGATTTATGAGCTGAGAGATACATGTGTTCAAAGTTGGCAATTTGTCACTTTTGTCCCACATTGATGAATTTTGTAGAAGCACCTCTATCACTCAAGTGGATCAATTTCAATGTTCTAAACTCCTTCTATCTGATATATTAATCATTCTTAGCAGGTTAGAACAAAGAAATAACAAGGAGATAGCATGGAAATAAGAATGGTGAGTTCATTGCCAAAGTTGAAATATTTGACTTTTCCAAGCATGAGGTGGAAAGTCATTTCTGTTCCAGCCACTCTACCAGGCCTCTAGGCATTGATTACTCTGTAAAAACATCATACAAACTTGCTAATTAAGTGAAAGGAACAGCTAGCAATCAGAAAAGGGAAGCAAGTTGGATTTTGGAAAGAAAAATCAAAGGTTTCTTCATGATGAAGCAAGGTTACAAAGCAAGCTCCTCACTCATTTTTTTCTATAAATAGAGGCTACAAACTCCTCATTATAGACCTCAACATGATTCTGAAAACTTGTTAGAAGCAAGCATCTCACTATACCTCTCTCTCATTCACAAATTGCAAAATCTCCAAAGTTGTCAAAATGACCAAAATTCAGCATTTGCACTTATGATGCTACTTTGAGTTCTATGCATTCCAAACCTCAAACAACCATCCATACACTCTCTAAATCATATATATGAGGTGTACCAACCATTAGATCACTCAAAAACTCAAGAAATCAAAAAGTCAACTTACCATGGAGCTTACTTTGACCAAAGTCCATAAAACTCACCAAAACTTGTTCCAAGCATCTTGTTAATGTTTTGAACTCTTGGACACATCAAATATCATATATCCAAGCTGTCTAAACCATCATTAGCCATCAGAAGTTGACAGAATTCATCTTGACCTCTCATGTGGCTTGTTTCTTAAAGTTCAAGGAAGCACCAAAACTTGATTTTTGCACATAACTTGTTTGCTGTCAAAACAGGTACCCTATACACCTCATATTAATCATATTTGATGTGTTTGAATGGTCGTTTAGTACTAGAAATCCTTGTATCAAGTTTCATGCCCTCATGTGCATTATTATGCTTATAACTTGCAAATACTATGACATATCTCATGATAATTGTTTTCTGTGAAATGTTATTGATTAGATCATCATAATATCATGTATTTATGCTGTCCTAATGATCAAATTGACCAAATTCAAACTGAAACTTCATATGTGATTTATCATGCATAATTGTTCATATCTTTACAAAATGCCTCATTCTCATACATCAACTTGAAAACACTTGCTTGTACTTGATAGTTCATTGTTTCTACAGCTTCACATGATGATATATAATGTGTATACATGATTCAAAACACTAAAACTTGACTGTCCAAAGAAATGCATCACATAATGCTTCATATACACATAATTGCTTCAACTTGCAAATTGAGTGCTACATGCTTGTAAATGTGTTCCAGTTCTAATTTTTCCATTTACACACACTTCATATGATATATTTAAGGTGTTAGAACAGTTGGAATCACACAAAACACTCAAGAACCAAAAATCACTTTTGTCATGCATGTTCATGTTATGTGATTTGCAACTTATGCACAACAGTCATAACCACTCATGCCTTGGCTCAATTTATGCTTGCTATCTGTTATGTACAATATATATGATGTGTATGTGCCTTTACTTGACTTATAGCATGTGTATATCAAGCTGACCATTTCAATTTGCAAGCCAAAGCCATGAAACACACCAGCTATCGTTTTTTTCACAGGAAAATGAATCTCAGAAAACTAACACCACCATCATCTTCCTCTCATTTTTCTACCCAATTTACATATAAAATTTGTCTCGATCCGATGAGCGGTTAGTGAGATACGGTATAAAACGTATTTGGTTTCGATTATGTTTCCATGCATTCAAAACACACACACACACCAGTTAGCGTTTTTTTTCACTAGGTGAACAGTTTGTAAAAACTAACATCACCATCCTCTTCCTCTCATCATTCTACCCCAAATCCATATAAATTTTGTCTCGTTTCGATAAACGGTTAAAAAGTTATGATACAAACCGTATTTGACTAGACAGTGTACTTTTCCCCTACTGACAGTACTGATTTCGAAACTTCAACGCATCATAACTTTCTCCTATTTTATCGTTTTTCATCCGTTCTTTTTTTGTTATGCTTGTTTTAAAATTTAGTTTCATAATGTGTAATTAATTTTCATGTTTGATCACTTTTTATTTCGCGCGATCCGCGCACTGACAGTACTGATTTCGAAACTTCAACGCATCGTAACTTCCTTATATTTTATCGTTTTTCATCCGTTCTTTTTTTGTTATGCTTGTTTTAAAATGTAGTTTCATAATGTGTAATTAATTTTCATGTTTGATCACTTTTTATTTCGCGCGATTCGCGCACTGACGGTATTAGCCCTAATCAGTTGCAGATGAAAATTAAGAACGTTCCGCTTGCGTTTTCTCGGGAATTTTGATTGTTATCATGTTTTAATATGTTTGTCAACATGTTGAAATATTTTCCTTGAATTGTTATCTTTTATTTTTCATCTGTCACTAACAGTCGTTTCAGGTACAGACTGTCGTTACATAATAAAACTGCTGTTTTTTATCATTTCTGCTTTTCATTTTAATTATTCAATATGGTTGTAATAATTAATTTATTAGTTGTATGTTGTAATATTTGCTCCTGTAAGGTTTGTATGTGATCCCCAAACGACGAAGCTCGTTAGCTTCGTTCGATCGTCGATATACTGTCCTCCAAAGGAAAAGTCTGTCCTGTTGACAATCAATGTCTTGGACTAAATTCAAACATACCCCCGACTTTGTCAAGTCATTCTAAACCTAATTTCATAACTTTTAGACTTTGCTTGAAGTCTACGAAACCTACCCGTACTAGGAGTGTTCCTCACCTAGAATCCTAGGACAGAGTTCGTCAACTCTGTGTAAGAATCATCGTCGTGATTTCTTACTTCCCCTCTAATGTAGCTTAGGGAGTTTTGTCAAACTCCACACAAACATTGTCATGTTTGTTCCCCTTTGAACCTTGATCGTCATCAAGTGTTCTTTCCCTTGTGAGGCGAACTACGATTGCTCTGATTCTATCCTAGTCAGGATACGTAGGCAGAAGGTGCGATACCTTTGCGAGCAAACTTAGAAAACCACTTAGGCCCCCTTGTTTATTTCCCAAACCATAGTACAGTTCACAAACTTAGCAATCAATCAAACAAAAGGTTCCTGTAGAGTACTACAGATATTTAGGGTGCTAATACCTTCCCTAGATATAACCAACCCCCGAATCCCCGAATCTCTAAAGCGTTGTTGTTACATCGCGAAAAAGGTTCTTTCTTTCTTTAGACCTATCCTTTGGATAAATTAAAGACCGGTTGTAAAAGAAATATGATTCAAGTTAATTAATAGCTTGACATCCAATTTTCACCGCAACAGAAATGGCGACTTCACTGGGGACTGTAAGAGCTTGCTTTTGTTTTGAGGGTTTAGCCTATTTTGTTTGACTAACTGCTATTTGTGAATACTTGTAAATATATTTGTGCTCTGTCGGTTTGGGAACTTGAAGCGGTGAGAAAGCACTACACCCGTGCTCGAGCATAATTATGATAGGATGGGGGTATATTCAAGAAGGCTTATAGGGAGTTGATTCCCGACTAAGCTGACTTGAGAAACCACCGCTCAGTGTGGGAACTTTTGAGAATTAGCAATGTTGAATGAGTATTCGTGAAAACATTACTACACTCGAAAGAGCCAATGACACTGAGGACCTTTAGATTACCCTTTACCCCACTTTGGCCTTATTAGGATGTGGTGCGATGGCTATGAGGAAGTAATTCCAAATAGTTGATACGCGATACTGCACTCGGACGAGACTCTCTTGAGAATATTATCGACCACCAAGTTATTTGGGAAATTGATAATATCCGAAAGACGGGTTGTTGACTCTGGGAACTTTTTAGAACCTTGTTCTACAGATGGTGAAAAGCTCTAGTACACTCCTTATTGGGAAGGGTAGACCTTGGCTCCATGCTCGAACATTCCCTAAACCTAAACCTGTGTTTATGTATCTATGTGTATATGTGAATACTTGTGTTTGCTGCATTCATGCATTCATGAACATCATGTCATAAAAGGTTTTATGGAACTCAGTCTCTTATTTCAAAACTTCAGGAACATCATGGATCACGAAAAAAAGAAAACTATCAAGTACACTTACAAGAGTCCTAAGATGGATGACATAGAAAGGTTGAGCACTTTCATAACAGATGTGGAAGGATTCAAAAACAGATACGGTAATTTGCTAGCACTATTAAGAATGAGGAAGAAAATGGATCTGGGGCTCCTTTCTACTTTGCTACAGTTCTACGATCCACTTTATCACTGCTTTACATTCCCTGATTATCAGCTTGTACCGACACTTGAGGAATATTCCCGTCTGATTGGGTTGCCTATCCTAGAAGAATCTCCTTTTCCTTTCACGGAGAAGGACCCTAAAAAAGAAGAAATTGCTAGGGCAATATGCTTAGGAGTGAAGGATATTCAAGAAAATATGACCACCAAGGGAGGAATCTCTGGTTTGCCTGCTGGATTCTTAGTTAAGAAAGCACAGTACTACGCCGATCACCTGAGTATGGATACATTTGAAGCAATCTTGGCCTTACTTATCTACGGTATCTTTCTGTTCCCCAACATTGATAATTTTGTGGACCTCAACGCCATCAAAATTTTCTTGAAGAAAAATCCTGTACAAACTCTGCTAGGCAACACTCTTCATTCTATTCATCTCAGAAATCTTCACAAGGGAGGAATGGTCATTTGTTGTATCCCGTTGCTGTACAAATGGTTTCATTCTCATATGCCCAAAGCTCATGTCTTCTGGAAGGAAGGATGGTGGTCCAAAAAGATTATGGCTTTATCCCATTCTGATATTGAGTGGTATAGTAGAGATTATGATGGGATAAAGATTATTGACAGTTGCGGAAGCTTCGGCAATGTGCCTCTCCTTGCTACAGGTGGAGGAGTCAGCTACAGTCCAGTTCTCGCCCGACGACAACTCGGGTATCCATTGAAAGACAGACCCAACAGCGCTTGTGTGGAAAGCATGTTCTTTTTGGGAGAAGCTGAGTTGAAGGAAGCTTGGAAGAATGTCCACAAGAGAGGAAGAGAAAGCCTGGGGAAACCTAACTGTGTCTCTTTTGATCCTTATCTCCAATGGGTTCGAAAGAGGGCCATCCAGTTAAAAATGCCTTACGCCCTGCAAAAGCCCATGGTCTTAAAAGAGGAGCGCCAATTGATCTTTATGTCCGAAGAGGAAAAGTTAAGGATCGCCTTAAGGAAATCACAACAGATTGAAGTATCCTGGAGGTACAAATACCAGGTTGTAATGGAGAAGAACGCAGAACTCCGAAAGCAGCTCCAAGAAAAGGATGAGGAGATAAAAGCAAGCAAGAAGAGAAAGGCCCAAGAAAACTTGTTCTACTTCAGTAACCAGTCTACTCCATGGAAGACAATGGTTGAAAAACTCATGGAAGATTCGAGTGGAAGAAGAACTGAAGAAAGCAAATGCTACAGTGGAGTTTCTGTCAGAGGATTTTCTTTAGCACTGTAATGTGTACTAAAAGATTTTGTAGTGCAACATCGAAAAATTAAATGAAATCCGTGATGTTTTGAATCTCGAGATCTGAGTTCTATAAAACTTTGTGCATTTGCATCCGCATTTTTATTTTAAACATTTAAGGGGTTTTAAAATCATTTCACAGGTATTAAAAATGGATCCAAGAAGAAGATCAGCTGTAGAGTTCAAGTTCCGACAACCCGATCTGGAGGACCTGAGAATATTAGGAAGAATGGTAGAGGACCCTGAAGCCTTCAAAGCCCGACACGGAAATATGTTATCCTTACTTGAGATGCAGATAGATGAGGAAATATTGTCCGCGCTCGTCAAGTTCTACGATTCGACCTATCACTGTTTTACTTTCCCAGATTTCCAGCTGTTGCCAACTTTGGAAGAATACTCAGTGTTGATGGGATTAAGTGTTGCTCCGAGACCGTTTTCTGGAAGGGAAGGTTTCCCTGATAAGAGAACAATCGCCGAAGCTATTCATCTTGAAGTAGCTGAGGTACGAACCCTAATGACCACTCAAGGGCACCCTTACGGTCTACCTACCAGATTCTTGTTTGAAAAAGCACAGTTTCAGGCCGAAACCAAGAACTGGGAGGCATTTGAAGCTCTTTTGGTGTTATTAATCTACGGACTCTTCTTGTTCCCGTCTGACAACAGTTTCATCCACAAAAACGCTATCAACTTGTTCCTGCTCAGAAACCCTGTGCCTACTCTCTTGGCTGATACTTATTATGCAATTCATCGCCGACACTTGTACGAAGCTGGACCAATTGAATGTTGTTCCACTCTCCTCTACAAATGGTTCATTTCACGCTTACCTAGATATCCAGCACTGTGGGATGTACAAAACAGTAATCCATGGACCGAGAGGACACTGTTACTCCAGCATACCGACATTCAATGGTACGACCCTGCTTACGGAGGGATCCCTATGATTCAAAGTTGTGGAGATTTCCCAAACGTATCACTCATTGGTACCAAAGGTTGCATCAGCTACAACCCTATCCTTGCTCGCAGACAGTTAGGGTATCCGATGATGGGCGAACCAGATTTCAACTTGATGAGGAGTTTCTGCATTCAAGACGGAAAAGACCGAGAATACAAAGCCAGGATCATTTACGCTTGGCTCCGTATCAACGTCAGGGGCATGACTGCTTTAGACTACCCTGACACGGCTGTATCAGACTCCTACCTAGCATGGGTGAAAGAGGCCGCTCTGAAAATGTTCTATACCCGATTCGAACCCGAATCAGCAGAACCTACACTCGAGGAAGAATTGCAGACTGCCTTGGTAAAAGCAGAAGAAGAAGGAAAGACTTGGAGGAACAAGTATTTCTTGGCTATGCAAGAGAAGGAAGCTCTCCAGGGTAGAAGAAGAAACCAACCGGAAGAGGGAGGACCTTCGAGTTAGATGATCCAAGATCATTGTGTGATGATGCAATCTTTGTTTTGTATTGCAATATCCAACTGTTGTAAACTCCCCAGTAGAGGGATGCAGAAAATGATTGTAATGTTTTCCCTTTTTAATATCCATGAATGACTTCTAAGAACCCCTTGAATGTTCAAAATATTGCATCTGCATGTCTGCATATCATAAACATATCATAAGCATATCGTAAGTGTTGTTTTCTGCGTCGTGTCTCATCCCACTGTCTGGTCTTCAACAGAGAGAATATTCTGGACTAATGGCAACAATGAATGAACTTCTGAAAGAACAAGAAACCTTGAAGGAAGAAATCAAGATCCTCAAAGGGCAGATGAATTGGGTTTTGGAGACTTTGCAGAATCTGATGAAAAATGAGGGAGTTTCTCACCCTATTACACCCAGAAAGGTTATCAGTCTGTCACTTCCGGTGACTCTTCCAGCTCAAGGACCTCCTCAGTTTCAACAGTCAGACCGTCGTCGACCAGCAATTGAGCCTGTGCCAAAAAGTCATCCTTATCAAGTGGTTACCAAAAGAGTATCTCAGCATCCGTTGACTGCTTCCCCTCAAGGTTCTCGAAGCAAGAACATGAATAAAAAGGACCCTGTCAAAAGAAACAAGGCATGCTACAAGTCAGATCCTGTGCCACTAAGTAAGCTTTATCCGCTGCTGATCCAGAATTCGTTGGTGACTCCACGAGCTCTCAATCCCGTGCCAGGGCCATGGCATAATGCAAACTTGACTTGTGAGTTTCACAAAGGGGGTGAAGGACATGAACTAGACAATTGTTTTGCATTAGGACATGTTGTGCAAAAGCTGATCACGGACAAAGATCTGATCTTGGAAGAAGAACACCCAGAATTTGAATGCAAGTACCATACCGGGACAATGGGGCATTTGGTGGAAGAATGCAAAGATTTTGGGTTAAAGGTACAAAGCTTGTTGAAGCTGTTAAAACCTCAAGACGGTAAACCAAGTACCAAGGTCTCATCTTTTGAAGCAAGTGGCCAAAGACCTACGAGACCCCTCATAATACTATACCACAAAGAGCAAATGGTTGGGGAAGGTGTTTCTCTGCATCGAGCTTGAAATTTGTTAAACAGTTTAATTCCCTAAGGCTGGCAGCTCGTAAGCTGTTTCAGCATTTTGTTGTAGTTTCTTTGCATTTGTGTTTGCTTGTAAGCTTATTGTTCACTTTAAATTGGCATATTAATGAAATGTTTATGCATCTTTTGATTAAATCCATTCGCTTCACTCTTTTTCTTTCATTGGTAAAAACAAAAAAAAACAAAAAAAAAAAAAACAAAAAAAACAAAAAAAAAAAAAAAAAAAAAAAAAAAAAAAACAACAAAGAAAAACACAAAAACGAAAACAACAAAAATACGAGAATTCCCTTTCTTTACCAAATTTCTGTTTAAAACAAAGATTAGGGGGGATGATGAAAATTATAACTGCTGTTGATATGCTTTCAATTTGACTTTACCGATGATGTAAGGCATTGTTTCAATCCCTAAACACTGGAGAAATAAGGAAGATAATCCCTCGTTAACCTCTTCGAGCCTAGAAGTAGGAGTTTTCTTTCTTCACAAAAATAAAACCTTAAATCTCAAACCTGGGGCGGGTAGTTCTCAGTTAACTTGGAGATATGTGCATACGTGACACTTTTCACATAAAGATGATGCACTCAGGTTTTCCTTCGAACACAACAAACAAGTGTCAAAGATGCTTTTCAACGTAAACACGATGATGGTTCACCGTAAATCATTAATCAAGGTAGTCACCTCCTTTCTCAAAAAAAAAAAAAAAAAAAAAAAAAAAAAAAAGAAAATTGAAAAGCCCGCTAAGTCAAAACCTATGAAAAAGACTTAGGCAAAATGGGGCATCCCGCTGACTATGTATTTAAAAGAAAACAGTTCAGGCAAAAGTCAGGGATAATAAAAGGAAGAAATCCTTAAAACTTTCATTTTCAAACAACAAAAAGATATCAAATACTGTAAGGGAGTCGTGACTACCCTAGGTTTGTAAACCATCACCAATTATCATCAAATCGATTCTTAGGCCTGTGAGAACCTGAATGTATAGTTGGAGTAAACTGAGAGTAGGATCGGAGTTCATCATGAAGAGTGGGTGGGACAAATAACTTTGAGCCTTTATCCTTTGTTTCATGAACCGAGAACCAAGCCACGTTACAACCCTTAAAAGACCTAATTGAGGTAAGGTTGTTTTGAAAGCATATTACAGCAAGGTTGGATAACCTGACTCCTAAAGATCTTTGTTAACTGTGTGTGTTCATCACTTTATCCGTCATTTGTAAATGATTGAATCGCTTTCACTTTGATCACTTGATCACTCCACCGTGTGTGTTCCATCAAAAATGTTTTCAAAAGATTGCATGAATTTTACATTGAAATTGCCAAATTTTTAATGAACAACATTGCGTGCAAGACAACCCAATGTCCAAGGAATTCCAACGAACGCTGTCAGCCAAGGAGTTGGATTTAATGAAGTAAGGCCCAATCTAGGGCAACCAATCCGAAGGATTTAATAATCACCATCCCTAAGAGATCAGAATTGGGGGCAGCACTCTTCAGTCAATCAGATCCAGTCAAGTCGAGATTAGTTTAAATCTCTCGAAAGCAGTTAATCAGAAGCCATCAAGTCGAGATTAGATCAATCTCTCAAAAGGCGGTTAAAATGGGGCAGTTACGTCGAGATTTGTGAATCTCTAAGAGTTTGAAGATATTGAAGCATCTTGGATGACAATTCTTCTGTAAAATCCTCTTAACAATTTCTCCTTGCAGACCATGTGTTCTGGGGCACATCGTGTTAGGTCGTCAAACAAAGTGCTTCCTAACTCCTTTCAAGACCAACCACTCCTGGTTCACCAGCAAAACCAACCAAGTCTGGACCAGATGAAGTTCTTAAAAACGGTTCAGTCTGAGGCAGCTTTATTACAATACCAGTTGGCAGGGGCAGGTTTGTTCCCTGGTCGTTATGCCACAGTCCGGGGACTTTGTTGTGCAATTACATTTAAACTGGGGCAATCACGTCGAGATTTGTAAATCTCTCCAAGGGTTTTTGAGCATCTTTATACCAACTCCTTTTGTAAATGCATCCTTATGACTTCTTCCCACAGACCATGTAATCTACGGCAGAGAGGTTTGGAAAACTGTCCGTCATAAGAGCTGTCGCTCAAGAGAATTATTATCATAATGAGGCATAAATGTGGTGGCCTCATGATACTTTGTTAACTCCCCAGTTAAGTTGTTACTTCAGTCGATCTGGGAGTCTCTCAATGTGGTTTTTCTTCAGCAAAGAATTCAAACTCATAATGGCAGTCCATGTGAAGTTATGATGTTTTGACCTAAGAAGTTCACTCTCTCTCAAAGAAGGTGGTAACCTTGAAGTGGAATTGATATTATTCATGATCATCCCTGTTAATGTCCAACTTTGGCAAAATTGGATTGGGTCTCCGTGTCGAGATGTTTATTTCATCTCCAGTTTTGTTTTGTCTGATTTGTCAGCATAAGCATAAACATGGCATGCATGCATTCATACATAACATAGCATCTGTGCATTGTTGCTATCTCTGTTTGTTACTTGTTCCTGTTTCACTTTGGTTCACTCCTCAGTGATTGGGGGTTTTGTCTCTTTCCAATAGAGTTGTCAGCCTTTAGGCATAAAACGTCATCCTTTATCAAATCCCCGCAGAGTTAATCCTCGCGGATGATGGTTGCTTCAGTTATCTTTTTCCATGTTGGGATAAAGTAAGTTACCATTCGAGTTCATTTCTCAATGGTTGGGGTCTTGTTTGGCAGTTTCTTTCTAGTTCTATTCTAGATTGAACTTCAGTCTCTGTCGGTCGCCAAACCTACCTGGACGTGCATTTATTTTGCACTATCTATCAAGAAGAACATTTTACATTGCCTTACCGATAAGTGGCAGTCTCTTGGGAGAAGCTTATCCTTCATCAGCAACATATGTTTTATTCCTTTCCGTCAATCTTTTGACGATGCATCCGGGTTTCAGGTTGCGTACCTCTGGATATGTTTTGCAGTTTCCTTTAAAGCCCGTCGTAACCGGCTTTATCTTTCAGTTATTTCCTTTAAAGCCCGTCGTAACCGGCTTTATCTTTCAGTTTTTCCTTTAAAGCCCGTCGTAACCGGCTTTATCTTTCAGTTATTTCCTTTAAAGCCCGTCGTAACCGGCTTTATCTTTCAGTTTTTCCTTTAAAGCCCGTCGTAACCGGCTTTATCTTTCAGTTATTTCCTTTAAAGCCCGTCGTAACCGGCTTTATCTTTCAGTTTTTCCTTTAAAGCCCGTCGTAACCGGCTTTATCTTTCAGTTTTCCTTTAAAGCCCGTCGTAACCGGCTTTATCTTACAGTTTGGTCGTAAAGCCCGTCGTAACCGGCTTTACCTTTTAGTTTGGTCGTAACCTTATTTCCTTTAAAGCCCGTCGTAACCGGCTTTATCTTTAGGTTTGGTCCGTACCGATCATCCCCAGCAAGGTTTAACTCGAATTCTTTTGTTTTCCCAGGGGAATGTATCTCTTTCCCCAGTAGAATACACTTTCTCCCCAGTACAAGTCCCCAGTGTCGAATCCTCGCACTTGCCACCAACCACTTACTTTTCTTCTGTTCTTATCGTTGCGTCTGTGTTTTGCATTTCAAGCATCACAAAAGCATCATTTAGAATTCATGACCTGTCATAACTTGTCCTTTAACATGACATCGGATCTAAGGGACAAAATTTTTGGTTATCTATATTTAAATAACTTTCACTACGATTTTTACGAAGATTGTCATCTCTCGTCCCTATCTAGTGAAGATATTTAAATAGGGGCAACTGTTGTACCCCAAATTTTGACCCCTTAGATTCTCATTAGCATTTTAGAAGCATGATCATGCATTATCTAACCCTAAATCAGTACAAGTTTTGTTTGTCAAAATTACAGGTAAATTAGGGTTTCCGCGCCGACAAATTCAAGACGACAAAGGAATGATCAATCAAATTTTGGGCTAGGACAATCATAGAATGAAATCAAACATGATACCAAAGTCAAAAGAGAATCCAATTTGAAGAAATCAGTTCAGAATCAGAGACAGTGCGTTTCAGGGTACCCGATTAGGGTTTTCTTGACAGGAAAAGTCAACTGTGGTTTGACTTTTGTATCGGAAGATGTTTTAAAGGTTGGATTGAGGTCCATGGAGTTCATATAGCCTGTTGAAGTCTATTCAAGAAGTGTCAAAGTCTCAAGAGGTCCAGAATGTCAGCAAGCGACCCGATCGACACCGATCGATCGTACGGTTGACCGAAAAGTCAACCCCCTCAAATTTTGAGAATTAAACTTCAAGTTGTGAATCAAAGTTGTTCCTTATGGCATAATGGACTTGCATATCAATTTTCATGATCATCGGAGCAAGGATGCGGAAGTAATCGAAGAATCGGCAAATTAGGGTTTCGAAAGGGGCTAAACCCTAACCCCCTCAAATTTTGAGAATTAGACTTCAAGTTGTGAATCAAAGTTGTTCCTTATGGCATAATGGACTTGCATATCAATTTTCATGATCATCGGATCAAGGATGCGGAAGTAATCGAAAAATCGGCAAATTAGGGTTTCGAAAGGGGCTAAACCCTAACTCCTTAACCGCACACCCGATTGAAGTGGTTCAAAGCTCATTTGAAAGCTCTTGACAAGTTCTACAAAAGTCTCCTAGTGGTCCATAGTCAGAAAATGCTTGGTTTGTGAGATAGAGAAGAAAACATTTCAAGAGGGGAGAAAAACTTAGAATTTTTCTAAGTGTTTTACACATAAGAACCCTAAAATCAGCCAACTTCAAGGACATTTTTCACATAGTTCCAAATAGAATCAAGACTTCCAATGAACATCAATGTTTTAGTACTATGTGAGGGCTTTCTAAAAAGTACAAGTACATCTCAAGGGGATTTATGAGCTGAGAGATACATGTGTTCAAAGTTGGCAATTTGTCACTTTTGTCCCACATTGATGAATTTTGTAGAAGCACCTCTATCACTCAAGTGGATCAATTTCAATGTTCTAAACTCCTTCTATCTGATATATTAATCATTCTTAGCAGGTTAGAACAAAGAAATAACAAGGAGATAGCATGGAAATAAGAATGGTGAGTTCATTGCCAAAGTTGAAATATTTGACTTTTCCAAGCATGAGGTGGAAAGTCATTTCTGTTCCAGCCACTCTACCAGGCCTCTAGGCATTGATTACTCTGTAAAAACATCATACAAACTTGCTAATTAAGTGAAAGGAACAGCTAGCAATCAGAAAAGGGAAGCAAGTTGGATTTTGGAAAGAAAAATCAAAGGTTTCTTCATGATGAAGCAAGGTTACAAAGCAAGCTCCTCACTCATTTTTTTCTATAAATAGAGGCTACAAACTCCTCATTATAGACCTCAACATGATTCTGAAAACTTGTTAGAAGCAAGCATCTCACTATACCTCTCTCTCATTCACAAATTGCAAAATCTCCAAAGTTGTCAAAATGACCAAAATTCAGCATTTGCACTTATGATGCTACTTTGAGTTCTATGCATTCCAAACCTCAAACAACCATCCATACACTCTCTAAATCATATATATGAGGTGTACCAACCATTAGATCACTCAAAAACTCAAGAAATCAAAAAGTCAACTTACCATGGAGCTTACTTTGACCAAAGTCCATAAAACTCACCAAAACTTGTTCCAAGCATCTTGTTAATGTTTTGAACTCTTGGACACATCAAATATCATATATCCAAGCTGTCTAAACCATCATTAGCCATCAGAAGTTGACAGAATTCATCTTGACCTCTCATGTGGCTTGTTTCTTAAAGTTCAAGGAAGCACCAAAACTTGATTTTTGCACATAACTTGTTTGCTGTCAAAACAGGTACCCTATACACCTCATATTAATCATATTTGATGTGTTTGAATGGTCGTTTAGTACTAGAAATCCTTGTATCAAGTTTCATGCCCTCATGTGCATTATTATGCTTATAACTTGCAAATACTATGACATATCTCATGATAATTGTTTTCTGTGAAATGTTATTGATTAGATCATCATAATATCATGTATTTATGCTGTCCTAATGATCAAATTGACCAAATTCAAACTGAAACTTCATATGTGATTTATCATGCATAATTGTTCATATCTTTACAAAATGCCTCATTCTCATACATCAACTTGAAAACACTTGCTTGTACTTGATAGTTCATTGTTTCTACAGCTTCACATGATGATATATAATGTGTATACATGATTCAAAACACTAAAACTTGACTGTCCAAAGAAATGCATCACATAATGCTTCATATACACATAATTGCTTCAACTTGCAAATTGAGTGCTACATGCTTGTAAATGTGTTCCAGTTCTAATTTTTCCATTTACACACACTTCATATGATATATTTAAGGTGTTAGAACAGTTGGAATCACACAAAACACTCAAGAACCAAAAATCACTTTTGTCATGCATGTTCATGTTATGTGATTTGCAACTTATGCACAACAGTCATAACCACTCATGCCTTGGCTCAATTTATGCTTGCTATCTGTTATGTACAATATATATGATGTGTATGTGCCTTTACTTGACTTATAGCATGTGTATATCAAGCTGACCATTTCAATTTGCAAGCCAAAGCCATGAAACACACCAGCTATCGTTTTTTTCACAGGAAAATGAATCTCAGAAAACTAACACCACCATCATCTTCCTCTCATTTTTCTACCCAATTTACATATAAAATTTGTCTCGATCCGATGAGCGGTTAGTGAGATACGGTATAAAACGTATTTGGTTTCGATTATGTTTCCATGCATTCAAAACACACACACACACCAGTTAGCGTTTTTTTTCACTAGGTGAACAGTTTGTAAAAACTAACATCACCATCCTCTTCCTCTCATCATTCTACCCCAAATCCATATAAATTTTGTCTCGTTTCGATAAACGGTTAAAAAGTTATGATACAAACCGTATTTGACTAGACAGTGTACTTTTCCCCTACTGACAGTACTGATTTCGAAACTTCAACGCATCATAACTTTCTCCTATTTTATCGTTTTTCATCCGTTCTTTTTTTGTTATGCTTGTTTTAAAATTTAGTTTCATAATGTGTAATTAATTTTCATGTTTGATCACTTTTTATTTCGCGCGATCCGCGCACTGACAGTACTGATTTCGAAACTTCAACGCATCGTAACTTCCTTATATTTTATCGTTTTTCATCCGTTCTTTTTTTGTTATGCTTGTTTTAAAATGTAGTTTCATAATGTGTAATTAATTTTCATGTTTGATCACTTTTTATTTCGCGCGATTCGCGCACTGACGGTATTAGCCCTAATCAGTTGCAGATGAAAATTAAGAACGTTCCGCTTGCGTTTTCTCGGGAATTTTGATTGTTATCATGTTTTAATATGTTTGTCAACATGTTGAAATATTTTCCTTGAATTGTTATCTTTTATTTTTCATCTGTCACTAACAGTCGTTTCAGGTACAGACTGTCGTTACATAATAAAACTGCTGTTTTTTATCATTTCTGCTTTTCATTTTAATTATTCAATATGGTTGTAATAATTAATTTATTAGTTGTATGTTGTAATATTTGCTCCTGTAAGGTTTGTATGTGATCCCCAAACGACGAAGCTCGTTAGCTTCGTTCGATCGCCGATATACTGTCCTCCAAAGGAAAAGTCTGTCCTGTTGACAATCAATGTCTTGGACTAAATTCAAACATACCCCCGACTTTGTCAAGTCATTCTAAACCTAATTTCATAACTTTTAGACTTTGCTTGAAGTCTACGAAACCTACCCGTACTAGGAGTGTTCCTCACCTAGAATCCTAGGACAGAGTTCGTCAACTCTGTGTAAGAATCATCGTCGTGATTTCTTACTTCCCCTCTAATGTAGCTTAGGGAGTTTTGTCAAACTCCACACAAACATTGTCATGTTTGTTCCCCTTTGAACCTTGATCGTCATCAAGTGTTCTTTCCCTTGTGAGGCGAACTACGATTGCTCTGATTCTATCCTAGTCAGGATACGTAGGCAGAAGGTGCGATACCTTTGCGAGCAAACTTAGAAAACCACTTAGGCCCCCTTGTTTATTTCCCAAACCATAGTACAGTTCACAAACTTAGCAATCAATCAAACAAAAGGTTCCTGTAGAGTACTACAGATATTTAGGGTGCTAATACCTTCCCTAGATATAACCAACCCCCGAATCCCCGAATCTCTAAAGCGTTGTTGTTACATCGCGAAAAAGGTTCTTTCTTTCTTTAGACCTATCCTTTGGATAAATTAAAGACCGGTTGTAAAAGAAATATGATTCAAGTTAATTAATAGCTTGACATCCAATTTTCACCGCAACAAATAGCACAAGAAATCAGTTGAAACTTGGGTTGGGCTTGGAATAGGGGTGTGAGTAGCAAGGAAAGGTTAAGCCCATCTGAATTCTTTAAGTGAGATGCAGCGTATAAGGGAGTGGGTGGCGTGGCAAGCTAATACGCGTGAGATTTGTGTACTCAGTCAACAGATTCAGCAAGATCCAACTGTCCTGGCTTGTCTTCTTCATTTGAATTACAAAAGGTGGGAAATTACAGGTACGCCGTACGTGGTGGCCGGAGGGGAACTTCAGTCATCCATTCCAACTAACCAAAACCCTATCTCACTCAGAACTCCACCAAATGCAATGATTCCTGAACCAATCTTGCTCCAAATTTCACGAGGAATTCAACTATGGTGATGAATTGCATTGAATCTTCCTCAAACTCCAAACCTGTATCAATCCAAGAAAATTCCAAGAACCATAAATCTCCATGGAAATGCCTCAATCTTTACCAGAATCCAAATTCACATCAAGGACAATGCAATGATACAAGGATGGTGCCATAAAGATCCATAATTAATGAGATATGTTGATTTTTCAATACCTCTGAAAGTGGTGATGGTATGCTTCAAACAGCCACGAATTCTCCAAGAAACTTGCTCGGAATTACTCAAGGATGGTTGCTAGAGGTGTTTGACTGCTTATAATGACTTGAATTGATAAGAAATGGAGAATTCGAAAATCACTTGGACCTCTCTTTGATCAACTTGCAACAACCTGATTCTTCACCAAAATCATAAAAAAAAAATGATAGATCTCATGTGCGACACTTATAGAAAGTATTTGTGGCAAATTGGAGGCCCCATTGTGAGAGAATGAATTAAATGGGTTTTGGATTTTTGGAAGTTGGAAGCCCATGAAAATGGATGAATTCATGGCCAATTTTCCTTGTTTCTGACTCAAATCCATTCCTTACAATGGAAGGAAGATCAATGGCTCATAATCTCCCCTTATTTGGATCTCAATGGCCATAATCCATTATGTTGCTTAAACATGAAGAAATCTTGAAATACCCCACAAAAAAAGTCTCAGTTGCAATTGATTTTATCACCAATGATCTTAAAATATGTTTTCCATTCAAAATGAGCACAAATATGACCATATTTGATTAAATTTTGGCAAGATCACAAACTTGGATTTTCACATGCCTTTCACAAAATATCCTTCACCAATTTTCAACCATGAGCTAGCCCATTGATAACTTGAGGTTTAGTTGACCAGATGACCCATTTGGAGCAACTTTCATGTTGGAAAAAATTCCATTTGAGTTATGAAAAGTGGTGAACTTGACCTGTAACTTTATAACCTGTAACCAAAGTTTCCCAAAATACCCCTGCCTTGCAAAACTTGTAACTTGAGTTCTACAAATCCAATGGAGGACTTCTAGTACTCAAATTAAAGGTATGAAGATGCTCTACAACATTCATGTGGATGCCAAGATGAGATGAATATCACATCTTGAGCTAGGTGGTCTTGAAGTTAGGCACTAAATAGGGGATTTTACACTAAGAACCCTAATTTAGCAACTCCTCACTCCTCTGACTCCACTACCTTACTACTACAATCCGAACGCACACTGCTCGTTTCATGAAAATGCCGTCGGCCATGATCTCGAGAGCTATAGAGCCCTTCAGCATATTGTGCGGGAACTAATTGGAAAGAGAATCCTCTCCTTTGAGGATAATAAGCCGAATGTAGAGAACTGTCCCCTGCCAAATCATGGTGGTGTCAATACTGTGGAAGACGACTCGACATAAGGGTAATTTCCGAGGTATCTGAAATCAAGACTCCATTGGTTGAATTACACAAAAATCTAGTGAAAGTGAGTCTATTCAAGGGTCCCCATGAAGGATGCAATGATTGTCATCATAAGCCACAGGGTTGTAACCTTGTGCAACAAGATATCGAGTCAATGATTGATGAAGGTATACTGCAAATCTGTGGAAAGAAAAAGAAAGAGGATGTCTCGGTAATTGAGTCGATCTCCAACCTGCCAAGGAAATCTGAAAAAAGACCAGTGTTCAATATCAGGAATAATAAGTGTGCTCCTTCCGCTATGGCCAAACCTGTTCTCCACAATGGTCCCACACCAACTACAGACCAGCCTAAGCTTGGGTACGATCTAAGGAGGGGACCGGGTCCTCATCCAAGAGCGGTAATCTAGAAACGCGACTACTCCTGGTACGACATGAATGCAGGAAGAAAGCAAGAAGACGTAACTAACAATATTGTCGGAGAAATCAAAATAACCTGTAGTGGTCGTGTGTATCAGCCCAAGGAAAAATTCACCGTTCCTCAGGCTGCGACCACTATGCTTAAAAAAACTGCCACAATTCCTAAGGAAGCTGTTCCGAAGGAAACCACCTTCAAAGAACCAATTTTTGAAAAAAAAAACAAAAGGGAAGGAAGTCCCGAAGGAGGATGAAGAAGAACTTTTAAGAATCATTCGCCGAAGTGATTACCGGGTGGTAGACCAACTCCACCAAACACCGTCTAAGATCTCCATCATGTCATTACTGTTAAACTCTCATGTCCACCGACAAGCCTTATTGAAGTTACTGACAAGCGCCCATGTCACTAAGGACATCACTTTGGGGCAGTTCAATTTTTGTGGTTGCCAACATTACGACCTACAAGACGCTGAGTTTTGACAACTCTGATCTAACTACTAAAGGTTGCAAGCACAACCGTACCTTGCATGTGTCTATTAAATGTGAAGAATACACCCTTTCTAGAGTACTTGTGGACAGCAGATCGGCTATTAACGTGATGCCTAAAAAAATGTTGGCCAAATTGGCTTACAAAAGGGTAGAGATGAGAGTTACATCATTGATTGTAAAAGCGTTTGATGGATCAAGGAGAACGGTGATCGGAGAAGCTGATTTACCTGTCATGGTAGGCCCCCGAGTTTTTAAAGTCACCTTCTAGATGATGGATATAAATCCAGCTTACAGCTGCCTGTTAGCAAGACCCTGGATAGACGCGGCGGGCGGTGTCATGTCCAACTGCATCAAAAGATGAAATTCTTTGTCGAGGATCAGCTGATTGTGGTGCACGGTGAAGAGGACTTGATGGTCAGAAACCTCTCCTCTTTCCGATATATCAAAGCTGATGAAGACGCATTGGGAAATGTTTCCAAGCGTTGGAGATTGCACACGTTGTGATGGTGGAAGATGATGTCGTTACACGTGGTCCGTTCTTTGTCTCCGCTGAAAGCATAAAAATTGCTATGAAAGAAGGACTTCCGCAAGGATAGGGAGAAGGGATCGAAGTCAATTCCAGAGCAAAGAACGACTGCCGAGGATTGGGTTACGAACCAACTCCAGATGAAGAGCCAGAAGTCAACGGCAGGCGTCTCAAAACTCTGGAAGAAATATTTGTAAGTGGCGGCGTCCAAGTTAACACTATTGAGGGAAACGATGAAAAAAGTTGCATAAACCACCTGGTGTTCTGAGGTGAAGTTGTTCTGAGCAACTGGGAGGCCGTCGAAATTCCTGTCATGTTGCCTCTCGTCGAGTAATTTGCTTGTTTTTGCTTGTTAGCATTTTCTATATTTCAAATCCCTGGTCATGCCCAAGGCCAGTGGATCATTCTGTATGGACCACGCTTTCAAAAAACAATTAATGAGTGTTTTGTTAAACTTCATTTTTGTTGTTCATTGCATTTTTATTGTTTTCACTTTAAAAAAAAGGAAAATGGCAATCTTTTCAAAAACCTAAAACAAAATCATCTTCATCCCTTTGTATGTGTGTGCTTATTTAGACCCGTTGAACACATGCAGAGAACCTCCATCACCTCTTAAATCTGATAGTCATCCGATCCCATCTAGCTTCAATTCGGTGGTGTTCCAAGCTGAAGAAGACAATGATGAAGATTCTGAAGTTCCAGATGAACTGACCAAAATGGCTGAGTACGAAGATGCCTATCTTCAGCCGTACAAAGAGCAGATTGATGTCGTCAACTTGGGCTCTGAAGAAGAGAGAAAAGAAGTCAAGATTGGGGCATCACTAGGGGAAGAGGTTAATGGCAGACTGATAACCCTTCTCTACGAATATACATATGTATTTGCTTGGTTTTACCATGATATGCATGGGCTGGATACTGACATTGTAATGCACAAGCTTCCTCTTAAACCCGAATGTCCTCTGGTCAAGCAAAAGCTTTCAAGATCTCGACCTGACATGACCCTCAAAATCAGGGAAGAAGTTAAGAAACAAATCGACGCGGGCTTCTTGGCAGTCTCCAAATACCATGAATGGGTGGCTAATATTGTAACAGTGCCCAAAAAGGATGGCATGGTTCGAATGTGAGTAGATTATAGGGACCTCAACAAGGCCAGTCCAAAGGACAATTTCCCCCTACCATATATTAACACCTTGGTTGATAAAGTCGCGGTGTTTTCATTCATGGATGGTTTCTCTGGTTATAACCTGATCAAAATGGATCCAGCTGACATAAAAAAGACGACATTCATCACCCCCTAGGGCACCTATTGTTATAAGGTTATGCCTTTTGGTCTGAAGAACGTTGGAGCTACGTACCAACGGGCTATGATGGCATTATTTCATGACATGATACACCAATAGATTGAGGTCTACGTCGAAGACATGATTGATAAATCTCGAAACGAGAAAGATTTGAAAGTGAGAAAATACTTAGAAGGGGGGTTGAATAAGTATATTGAAAAACTTATGGAAATAAAAACTCAAGGATTTTTATCCTGGTTCGTTGAACTCAACTACTCCAGTCCACCCTATCAAGAGTGATTTGCCTTTCTCAACAAGGACTTAATCCACTATTAATCAACTGATTAGAATAGCAAGCACTAAGAGCAACTGTTATTAGTATTTTTAAGAACTACTGATCCCAACTAGATCTTCTTAAGGATCTTTTACAATCAAATGTAAGAATAAAACAAGTGTTTAAATGCTTCTAATTAAGCTATATCACAACTGTGATTTTACACTTAAGATTTAAGAACTTAGAAATAAATTCAACAAGATAAAGATTTGTATGAGAGCTTGTAATGAATTTCTTTCAAATATTTCGTCAACGGAAGAAGAGTGATGGAGTCTTGCTTTTATAGGCACAGAGGTCCAAGAAGTCTTTCACGTTGAAGGCTGTGTACTGAAAAGGTTTGAGCCTTTTTGTCTTCACATCACATGACCTTTCCTAGAAGTAGAATGCACAGATAAATCCTTTTTGTCTGTGTTCTTGTGTCTAGCATAAATGAGGAAAGATTCGTTTGGCCACACCAAGGGACATAACTTTGAATTCTTCTTCAACAAGTTTCAGCAAAACTCATCAAAGCCTTGAGTGATCAGAGCCTTCTGATGTTCATCAGAGTTTGCTGAATCAGAGCAATGCAGCAAGTGTGCTTTCAGCGTGTAATTGTTCAGAGCAGAGTTTGGAATCAGATCCTCAGTACTGGTAGCATAGTACTTATCAGAGTCTTCTGAATAACTATGCTTGAAACTCTTCATACAAAAATCTTCAATGCTTCAGATGCTTCTGGCTTCTGCTTCAGATCCTTCTGTAGGCAGCGCTCATAATCATCTATAGACAACATTCAGATTCTTCTAAGAGATGCATCTGATGCTTCATAGCCTTGCATAATTTCATGTTCAGATCTAATTTGCTCTCAGAATAAGATTCACTTTTAATATCTGCAGCAAACAATCTAAACCAAATTTTAGAGTATATAATTCTTTAATACAAAATTTCATAAGAGTTATCATCAAAACATAGAGATATAATTAAGAACCAATCTGTGTTCTAACAATCTCCCCCTTTTTGATGATGACAAAAACATAAAAACATTTTTTCAACAAAAACATAATTATAACTCCCCCTGAGATTATGAATCTCCCCCTGAATTGAATACTTAGAAGGAATAGAAACTTCCTTTTTTGCATGAGTATTCTTTTTAGAATCAGAGCCTGATTGTTCCAAAAAATAATCTTGACTTTGGATGCACGTTTCAGAATCAGAGCCTGATTGGTTAAACTTGATCTGGGGATCTCAGAGTTACTTTTTAAAGAATTTTTCAGATTTTCCAAATGTTCTGAAATGCTAAGAATTCACGTTAGTTATAATTAGATATGTCTGAGTTTCATTTAGGTAGAGTTTATTTGAACAGTCAGGTCCATTTTCTCCCCTTTTTTTGTCATAATAAAAAAGTAAAACTTTTAAAGACAAAGAAAAGAAAATACATAAAAGATTCAATCATGAAGAGAAAACAACAAAGTCATTCAATCATTCAGATAATAGACAGACACATCATCAGATTAATTTCAAGTACATGTGCACAAACATCAGATACAGAAAAACATAAACTAGGTTTGCTTGGACAAAATCATCTTCAAAAGTTTAGTGATCTCAGATGAAGACTCTTCTTGCTTTGTCATCCACTTAGCCATGTTGTCATTCTTCTGATCATGCTTGGACATCTATTGTGTCATGTCTTCAGTCTTCTGGTATTGCTTGGCCATCCATGACTTGATCTCAGATTGTCCAGCTTCCAAAACTGCAATCTTATCTTCCAAATCTGGATTCTCTTTCTTGATCTCAGATGAAGAAGGTGGGGCAGATTCTGAAGTAGGAACAGAGTCAATTTCCATTGGGGATGCAGAGTCATGAGCAACAGATCCAGAGGGATTTTCCACAATTGTCATGGCCAAAGGATTTTCTTCAGAAGCAGATTCTGCAGAAGTTTCTGTAGCAAATACTCCAGAAGATGAAGGGACATCTTCAAGAAGCAAAGATGCATATATTTTTACATTCCAGATCATGCTTCTGGCAGTCTCAGCAAATCTTAGCTTCACATCATCATAACATACATTCTTCATATTTTAGGCTACATTATTGAATCTTTTAATGAAGCTATTCCATATAGCATCAGATTCATTTGCATCCATGGTTGACAAGCATCTCTTCTGAACAGATCCTAAATGCATCTTTATTTCTTTCAAAAAAGTTGCAAATAAATTATCAACATTTAGCCTAGTTTTTGGTTTCAGAAGGGTTTCCAAGGTGAGTGGCTTGGGTTGAGGTGGAGGTGGAATGATGAATTCTGGAATGATGATCAGAGGGCTAGGATATGTTGGTTTCTTCTGAGCTGGCATAATACGAAAGAACGGTTTGATTCTGCGAATGGAAGGGATGACAACTTTTGGATTATCAAAATAAGGAACAAAAGCTTATGGTTTTGACTTAACAAGGCAAGGAACAAAAGCTAATTGAGGTGGTTGGTCAAAAAAGTGTTCTATTTCAAGTCCAGATGGAAGGGGATCAGATGGAAATGGTTTAGAAGAAGCAAATGAAACAAATTTAGACGTTCATGGTATAGGTTCAGGAGTGGGTTCAGGAATGATAGTTTCAAAAGAAATGGGTAGATATGGTTGGTTAGATTCAAATACTCTGAGGGAAGGGGGTGAGATAACATCTGGATGGATATCAGATTCAGATAAATCAGATGAGGTGGTTGGGGTGCAAGATGTAGAGGATACAACAAACATAGTCTTGAGAGGTTAAACATCCAGAATCTCAGAGTCAGGTATGTTTGTTTCAACAGGATTGGATGGTTCTGGTTGAGGATCAGAAGGTTTAGATGAAGGTGGTTCAGATACAACTGGGTCAGATGCAACTTGTTCAGATGCAACTATTTCAGATGCAACTGTTTCAGATTGTATGGGTTCAGATGCAGCTGGTTGTTGTATTTCTGGTTGTTGTTATGGTGTAGGTTGTTCTGTTGGTTTTGTTTATGGTTCTGATGGAGGAGTGTCAGATGATTTGGGTGGTGTAGTGGAAACAGGATCAGATAATTTTAGTGATTGAGAGGTTTGAGATGGAGCAGGAATAGTTTGATTTTGAATGGGAGGAGGTTCAGGCATAGAACTAAATGTTGATACATCTACAACAATTTTAGAAAAAGATGATTTAGTACCTTTTGTATTGATGCACTTGGTGTGAACAGAGGGAACTTCTCCAGAAGCTTTTCTCTTGACCTGCTTCTGTGGCTTTTCAGCAACTCTTTGTTTCTTCTGAGCAACAGCTTCTTCTGCCTCTAATTGTTTTCTTTTCCTCATGTTCTCTTCATACACATCTGGCATAGGTTCTCTAGCACGAATCAGAATATCTGCAGGAATAGGTGTTCCATCTGCTTTGCACGCATCAATATACCTAAGAATAATATCCCTAGGTTCTTCAGCACCAAAGAGTGGAAAATCTTGAACTAGAATCCTCTTCTGACTAACTTTAGAAACATTCAGCTTCTTAGGAATAGCTGTAAGTTCATCCACAATCTTTAGCCTCTGAAGACTCGTTGCATTCAATGGTTTACCAACAATTGTTTCAAGCTCTTCTTTAACTCCAGCTTCATAAAGAGCAGCTACCAGACCATTCTCTGTCAGAATGTCTGAGATCAATCTTCCATAAGGAATCCACGTCCTGATCTTTTGTCCTTTATCCTTTATGGATTCTCTGGATGCATTGATGTGATTCCACAGATGCATAAAGAGAATGTAAGGAAAATCTACCTTTGTACTCTGACTCAAGCAGTACATGAAGTAGAGTTGTTCATTATTTACATAATCTGGAGAATTAGTTGATTTTATGTGATTGATGCATCCTAGAAAAATCTTTGCCCAGATTTTGTAGTCAGATTTCAAATCCTTAAATTTGTTAGAAGCCTGTCCAGATGCAATCACTTCCTCATACACTTCTTCCATGTCAACACGCCCAGCTGGCAGATGACAAACTCCATCAGTCTCCTCATACCCTATGAGTTTTCTGATGAGATCTTCAGTGATGATGATCTCCTTTCCCAGAACAGAAGAGAGGATAAATTTTGGATAAACAGAAGCATGGATCCAAAATTCCTTCACCAAGTGTGGATACACTGGACCAAACATCCTGTCAAAATACTTAACCCAGCCTTGTGCATCAATAATAGAACGTAACTCAAACCCATTTGCAGCTAGAGAGTCAAATTCCACCATGGATTCACAAAGAACTTCAAGCTTGTCCACAGGGGTTAACAATGTTCTCTTAGGTTCCTTAAATGGAGTAACACCCATATTTGCTGACGTAACTGCAGCCATAGATGATTGAAACTGAGCTGATGTTGAGGATGATGTTGCCATTGTTGAAGATGAAGATGATTTGGACGAAGGTTTAGGGTTTTTGTGGAGAGCAAATAGCAAGCAGAAATGCATAAATTGTTGGTGAAGTGAAAAGTGTGAAATGGTGTGCAATGTGGTATTTATAGAGAAAGCAATTAGGGCAATCAAAAAGACACATTCAGCACATTCTCACAAAGCAATTAATGGCATTTAATAAAAAGAATAAAAATCATTTCAAAGCATTAATTAATTCTGACAATTTGGGGGGGGGGGGAACCAAGATTTTCACTATTCAAACAATACCTCAAATGTCTCTTCAGTAGGGTGCACGCCATCTTTTCACATTCAGAGTGACATGTGTTTGCTTGCATGTGCTTCTGAATTCTCTTGAGAAATGAAACGTTAGCCAACATTCAGATCCTATAAGATTGGTTAGTTCAGATACACACAAATAATAATAATAATTCAAGAAATCAAATAATTGACAAATGAAATACTTCAGAGTATTAAGCATTTTGCATCTGAGAAATTTGCTTCTAATAAATATCATTCTAGACAAAAATCCATACCAATATTTTTCAGAATAAACTTGAACCTATCTTCAGCAAGGGGTTTAGTGAAAATATCAGCCCACTGATGATCTGTATCAACAAAGGCTAAGTTTATAATACCCTTCTGAACATAGTCTCTGATGAAATGATGTTTAATTTCTATATGTTTTTCCTTAGAGTGTAAAATAGGGTTTTTAGAAAAACATATAGCATAAGTATTATCACAGAATATAGAAATGTTACTTTCAAAGATCTGATAGTCTTCTAGCTGACTTTTCATCTAGAGCATCTGCGTGCTACATCCAGCAGCATCAATATATTCTGCCTCTGTAGTTGATAGTGCAATTGTAGGTTGCTTCTTGCTGTACCAGGAGATTAAATTTCTTCCTAGAAATTGACAACTTCCAGAAGTACTTTTTCTTTCCACTCTGTCTCCAGCGTAGTCAGCATCACAGAATCCAACTAATTTGAAATCATCAAATTTTCTGTAACACAGACCCACATTAGAAGTGCCTTTAAGATACCTTAGAATCCTCTTAACAAATGTTAAGTGTGATTCTCTAGGATTTGATTGGAATCTTGCACACAAGCATACACTGAATAAAATATCAGGTCTAGAAGAAGTTAAGTAGAGAAGAGATCCTATCATACCTCTGTAGAGTTTCTGATCTACTTTCTTACTTACCTCTTCCTTACCAAGAGTACTTGTTAGATGCATGAGAGTTTTTGCCATCTTACTATTAGTCATGTTAAACTTCTTCAGAAGCTCTTTAACATATTTGGTCTGATGAAGGTAAGTGCAATCTGAAGTTTGGTTGACTTGAATTCCCAGAAAGAATCTCAATTCTCCCATCATGCTCATCTCAAATTCTGCCTGCATACATTGAGCAAACTCCTTTCCCAGCATAACATTGGTAGATCCAAATATAATATCATCCACATATATTTGACAAATTAAAAGATCTTTCTTAAATGTTTTACAAAAGAGAGTTGTGTCCACTTTGCCTCTGATGAAATTTTTCTCCAGAAGAAAATTGCTTAATCTCTCATACCAAGCTCTGGGAGCTTGTTTTAAACCATAAAGAGATTTCTTTAGTTTAAAAACATGTTCTGGAAATTTTTCACTTTCAAAACCAGGAGGTTGGTGAACATAAACTTCTTCTTATATAATTCCATTTAGAAAGGCACTCTTAACATCCATCTGATATAGAGTGATGTTATTTTGTGCAGCAAAAGAAATGAGTAAGCGAATAGACTCTAACCTGGCTACAGGAGCATAAGTCTCTGTATAATCAATTCCTTCTTGCTGGCTATAACATTGAGCAACAAGTCTTGCTTTGTTTCTTTCAACTTCTCCTTTTGCATTCAACTTATTTCTGAAGACCCATTTAGTTCCAATTATGTTGAATCCCTTTGGTCTTGAAACCAAAACCCAAACATCATTTCTAGTGAACTGATTGAGCTCTTCTTGCATGGCAATTATCCAGTCATTGTCTTGCAGAGCTTCATCCATAGAAGTTGGTTCAATAACTGACACCAACCCAAATAATGATGCTTCAGATGATCTGAGGAAGGATCTTATTCTAATGGGGTCATCCTTCTTTCCAATGATCACATCCTTTGGGTGAGAGGCCTTGATTTTGGAAGATGATCCTCTAACAGTTGATTCTTCAGAAATGTTCAAGTTGTTCATCTGAGAAGCTAAAGGAATTGCATCTGGTGTTGCTTCAGGTTCCTTCACTTGAGCTTTGTCTGCCTCTGAGCCTTCAGAGTCTGTGAGAATTACTTCTCTATCTGCAGAACTTTCAAACTGCTTTGGCTTTTCAATGCCAAGCTTATCATCAAATCTAACATGTATAGATTCCTCCACAATCTGTGTTTCAGTATTCTATACTCTGTAGCCTTTAGAGCATTCAGAATAGCCAAGCATGAAACACTTCTGTGCTTTAGAATCAAACTTGTTAAGATTCTCTTTAGTGTTCAACATATAACAAATACATCCAAAAGGATGAAAATATGAAATGTTGGGCTTTCTGTTCCTCCACAATTCATAGGGAGTCTTTTCCAGAAGAGGTCTTACAGACACTCTGTTCTGAATATAACAAGCTGTGTTTATTGATTCTGCCCAAAAATGCTTTGCCAGATTAGTCTCGTTGATCATGGTTCTGGCCATTTCTTGCAGAGTTCTATTTTTCCTCTCTACAACTCCATTCTGTTGTGGAGTTCTAGGACAGGAAAAATAATGAGCAATGCCATTTTCATTAAAATATTTTTCAAAATATTTGTTTTCAAATTCACCACCATGATCACTTCTGACTTTAACAATTTTAAAATCTTTTTCATTCTGGACTTGTTTGCAGAAGTCAAAGAACACAGAATGTGACTCATCCTTGTGTCTTAGAAACTTTACCCATGTCCATCTGCTGTAGTCATCAACAATGACTAATCCATACTTCTTGCCTCTAATGGATGCAGTTTTCACTGGTCCAAACATATCAATGTGAAGTAATTCTAATGGTCTTGAGGTTGAAACAACATTCTTAAATTTAAAAGAAGTTTTTGAAAATTTTCCTTTTTGACATGCTTCACAAAGAGCATCTGAGTTGAACTTCAACTTAGGAAGTCCTCTAACCAGATTGAGTTTATTAATCTGAGATATACGTCTCATATTAATATGCCCCAATCTTCTGTGCCAGACCCATTGCTCATCATTAACAGACAAGAGGCATTTAACATTTTGAACCTTAAGTTCTGAAAGATTGATTTTATAAATGTTGTTCTTCCTCTTTTCATTAAATAGGATTGAGCCATCCTTATGACTAACAGCTTTACAACATTGTTGATTAAAGATTATATCATAAACATTGTCACTTAATTGACTTATGGACAATAGATTATGCTTTAACCCTTCAACAAGAAGAACATTAGATATAGAGGGAAGGTTACCATTGCCAATAGTACCAGAGCCAATGATCTTGCCCTTCTGATTCCCTCCAAACTTCACTTCTCCTCCAGATTTAAGCTCCAGGCTTTGGAACATAAACCATTCTCCCGTCATGTGACGTGAGCAGCCAGAGTCCAGGTACCATGACTGGCGTCTTGACTTTTCTGCTAAAAACATCTGCAATAAGGATAATCTTATCCTTAGGTACCCAGATCTTTTTGGGTCCTTTTGGGTTAGTTTCCTTGAAAGTTGGTCTGAACTTCTGTCTTTTTACAACAGTTTTGTTATGACTTACTTTTGGCTTAAACACAGGAACGTTCTGATCAGAACGTGTGTGTTTAATGTCATTCAGATGACCAAACTTGAAATGAGAGTATAAGGGAGTTTTCTTGATTACAAGTTTATCAACAGGCATTGGATTTGAATCCTTTCCAGAGGAAGACTCATATCCAATTCCTTTCCCGTTGTTTCTGCTAACTCCATAGATCATTGAAGCCATCTTGCTTCTATCAATGCTTTTAGCAAGAAACTTCTGAAAGCTGAAGTCATATTCTTCTAAAATGTTTTTGCATTTAGACTTAGTTTCAGACTCAGAATCTTGTTGAGCTTTTTCAAAATTAGTTTTAATTTTTAAATTGTTTTCTTTTAGCTCAGCAACTTCTGACTTTAACAGATTATTCTCAGATTCAAGATTGCATTTAAGCTTCTTGCATTTGAGCTTAATCTGGTTATAATTTTTCAGGACTTCTGATAAGACTTTAATAAGCTTTTCCCTAGTGAGATTAGAAAGTACCTCTTCTGAGTCAGATTCAGAATCAGACTCAGATCTAGATGATCCTTCATTCTGATCTTCAATGCCTGCCATCAGAGCCATATTGGCGCATTCTTCTTCAGAATCTGATGAAGATTCAAAGTCATATGAATCATTCCATGTAGCCATTAGGACCTTCTTCTTGTGCTTAGGCTTTCTTCTGGGCTTTTCTTTCTGAAGCTTTGGACATTCATTTTTGTAATGACCAGGTTATTTGCATTAAAAACAAACAACTTCCTTCTTTCCAGATCTTTTTGGTCCAGAGGACTCCTTGCGCTGATCTGACTTTTTGAAGTTCTTGAACTTCCTCTGCTTGTGCTTCTAGAGTCTGTTGATTCTTCTGGACAACAAGGAAAGTTCATCTTCTTCTTCAGAAGAAGATTCTTCAGAGCTTTCTTCTAACACCTGCAAAGCTTTCACAGATTTGTTATATTTTAAGGCAATTGACTTACCTTTCTTTTGAGGCTCATCTTCCTCAAGTTCAATTTCATGGCTCCTTAGTGAGCTGATTAGCTCCTCCAGAGTGATCTTGTTCAGATCCTTAGCAAGCTTCAGAGCAGTGACCATAGGTCTCCATCTGATAGGCAAGCTTCTGATGACCTTCTTCACATGATCAGCAGTTGAGTAGCCTTTGTCCGGAACTTTTAGACCAAATGTGAGTATCTGGAATCTAGAGAACATAGTTTCTATAGAGATTCTTCCATTTTGAACGCTTCATACTTCTGTATTAGCGCCAGAGCCTTGGTCTCTTTAACTTGAAGGTTTCCTTCATGTATCATCTTCAAGGATTCAAACAAGTCAAATGCAGTTTCTCTATTTGTGATCTTCTCATACTCAGTATGAGATATTGCATTTAACAAGTTTGTTCTAGCTTTGTGGTGATTTCTGAACTCCTTCTTTTGGGCTTCAGTCATTGATTTTCTATCAATTTTCTTGCCATCCCCATCAGTGGGATGAACATACCCATCAATGACCAAGTCCCATAAATCAGCATCATAACCAAGGAAGAAACTTTCTATCTTGTCCTTCCAATAATCAAATTTCTCCCCATCAAACATAGGGGTTTTTGTGTTGATTCTTTCCCTTTTTGATATCTGTTGTTTACTGTTAGATGTTGAAGTTTCAGCCATAATAACAACCAAATATATATCAAAGTTTTCTCACTGGATCTTTTCTATCACGGTGAAGTGGTAGCACACACAGAACCGGAGCTCTGATGCCAACTGAAGGTGAGACAATACTTAGAAGGGGGTTGAATAAGTATATTGAACAACTTATGGCAATAAAAACTCAAGGATTTTTATCCTGGTTCGTTGAACTCAACTACTCCAGTCCACCCTATCAAGAGTGATTTTCCTTTCTCAACAAGGACTTAATCCACTATTAATCAACTGATTAGAATAGCAAGCACTAAGAGCAACTGTTCTTAGTCTTTTTAAGAACTACTGATCCCAACTAGATCTTCTTAAGGATCTTTTACAATCAAATGTAAGAATAAAACAAGTGTTTAAATGCTTCTAATTAAGCTATATCACAACTGTGATTTTACACTTAAGATTTAAGAACTTAGAAATAAATTCAACAAGATAAAGATTTGTATGAGAGCTTGTAATGAATTTCTTTCAAATATTTCGTCAACGGAAGAAGAGTGATGGAGTCTTGCTTTTATAGGCACAGAGGTCCAAGAAGTCTTTCACGTTGAAGGCTGTGTACTGAAAAGGTTTGAGCCTTTTTGTCTTCACATCACATGACCTTTCCTAGAAGTAGAATGCACAGATAAATCCTTTTTGTCTGTGTTATTGTGTCTAGCATAAATGAGGAAAGATTCGTTTGGCCACACCAACGGACATAACTTTGAATTCTTCTTCAACAAGTTTCAGCAAAAATCATCAGAGCCTTGAGTGATCAGAGCCTTCTGATGTTCATCAGAGTTTGCTGAATCAGAGCAATGCAGCAAGTGTGCTTTCAGCGTGTAATTGTTCAGAGCAGAGTTTGGAATCAGATCCTCAGTACTGGCAGCATAGTACTTATCAGAGTCTTCTGAATAACTATGCTTGAAACTCTTCATACAAAAATCTTCAATGCTTCAGATGCTTCTGGCTTCTGCTTCAGATCCTTCTGTAGGCAGCGCTCATAATCATTTATAGACAGCATTCAGATTCTTCTAAGAGATGCATCTGATGCTTCATAGCCTTGCATAATTTCATGTTCAGATCTAATTTGCTCTCAGAATAAGATTCACTTTTAATATCTGCAGCAAACAATCTAAACCAAATTTTAGAGTATATAATTCTTTAATACAAAATTTCATAAGAGTTATCATCAAAATATAGAAATATAATTAAGAACCAATCTGTATTTTAACAAGATCACCTTGAGCATTTGTTAAAATTGTTCAAGAGGCTTAGGAAGTATCAATTAAGACTGAACCCTGCCAAGTTTACTTTTGGGGTAAGATCTGGAAAGTTACTCGGTTCAATCGTTAGTCAACGTGGAATTAAGGTGGACCCCAACAAAGTACGAGCCATTCAAGAGATGCCCACACCACAAACTGAGAAGCAAGTTAGAGGTTTCCTTGAAAGATTGAACTACATCTCTAGACTTATCTCCAACTTAACTCCGACCTGCACGCCGAACTTTAAGTTATTACGAAAGGATCGAGCGGTGGTATGGAATGAGAATTTCCAGACAGCGTTCGAAAAGATCAAGGAAGATCTCCATGAGCCTCCGATATTGATCACTCATCTACCCAAAAAACGTCTTTTCATGTACATGATTGTACTCGAGGAATCAATGGGATGCGTCTTAGGCCAAATAGATGAGTCGGGGAAGAAGGAGCACGCAATCTACTATCTGAGCAAGAAGTTTATGGACTGCAAGAGTAGTTACTCTCCGTTGGAAAAAGCTTGTTGCATGTTAGCATGGGCAGCCAAGCGTCTGAGACAATACATGATCTGCCACACTAATTTGTTGATTTCCAAGATAAACCCAATAAAGTATATCTTTGAAAAGCCTGCTCAGATGGGAAGGCTTGCTCGTTGGCACATGCTCTTGTCAGAGTATGATATCCAATATGTTGCTCAGAAGTCAATTAAAGGGAGTGTCTTGTTAGACTACCTTGCTGAGCAACCCGTTGATGATTACCAACCGCTCAAGTTCGACTTTCCTGATGAAGATGTCATGTTTCTTTACCAAGCTAAAGAAGAACCAGGTCCAGAGAAGGGTCCCAAACCTGGTTCCCGTTGGAAATTAATGTTTGATGGAACATCTAATAAGAAAGGCAATGGAGTTGGTGTTGTGTAGGAAAATCCAACCGGAGGATATACTGCCGTTACCGCCAAACTATGTTTCTCATGTACAAACAATATAGTTGAATACGAGGCATGTATCCTGGGACTCAAAGCTGCCATCGACCTTTGCATCAAAATCCTGAAAGTAATCGGCGACTCTGCCTTCGTAATTTACCAACTCAAAGGTGAATGGGAAACCCGAGATGAGAAGTTGATTCCCTACAAAGACTACATTACTTTGACGAGATCATTTCAAACATGTCCCTAGGGCTGGGAATCATATTGAAGATGCTTTAGCCATGCTAGCATCAATGTGGAAGGTCCAGTTTGTCAACGAGGCTCATTTAATCTACATTGAAAGAAAGATTGCACCAGCATATGTCATGATGACAGGGGAAGAATCTGATGGAAAACCTCGGTTTTATGATATCAATAACTTCCTTCAGATTTAAGAATATACGACCGACGCCTCCAAAATTGATAAACGGGATATACCAATATTGTCATCCAAGTTCTTCATCAGCAACGACGTTCTCTACAAAAGAAACCATGATATGGTCTTGCTCTAATGTGTTGACAAGAGAGAGGCAGACTTGTTTATGAAGGATGTTCACGAAGGTACCTTCGACACCCATGCAAGCGGCCATGCCATGGCAAATAAAATTTTAAGAGCTGGTTATTACTGGTTAACTCTAGAGACTGACTGCATTATATTCGCCCGAAAATGCCATAAATGCCAAATCTACGCAGACAAGGTGCACGTGCCACCTCATCCTCTGAATGTGTTGACATCGCCTTGGTCGTTCTCAATGTAGGGCATCAACATGATTGGGGAAATTGAGCCCAAAGCATCCAACGGTCACTGATTCATCCTCGTCGTCATCAACTACTTCACTAAATGGATATCATCAAAAAGGATATCATATGTCGTTACGGAATCCCTGATCAAATTATCACAGACAACAGAACAAATCTAAACAACAAGAGGATGAAAGAGCTTTGTGATAGTTTCAAAATTAAACATCACAACTTCTCTCCTTACCGGACCGAGATGAACGACGTCGTTGAAGCTACGAATAAAAACATTAAAAAGATTGTACAAAATATGGTAGTAACCTACAAGGACTGGCACGAAATTTTGCCTTTCGCTCTACACGGATACCAAACTTCCATACGCACATCAACTGGGGCAACCCCATTCTCGTTGGTTTATGGGATGGACACAGTATTGCCTATCGAGATTGAGATACTTTCGTTAAGGGTCCTGATGGAAGCCAAGCTCGAAGAAACTGCATGGGTGAAGGAAAGATTTGATACCTTGAATCTCATCGATGAGAAGAGGATGACGACAATGTGCCATAGCCAGCTGTACCAAAAAAGGATGAAAAGGGCCTTCGATAAAAGGGTTCAGGTTAAAGAATACAAAGAAGGCGAATTGGTACTCCGGACGATTTTGTCGGTACACCGAGATGCGCGCGGGAAGTGGACACCGAACTACGACGGTCCATTTGTTGTGACGACGACCTTTTCTGGAGTTCCCTTATCCTTACCACAATGGACGGAGAACAACTCCCACATCCTATAAACTTGGATGTAGTGAGGAAATATTAAAAACCTGGAAAGGCGACTTAGGCAAAAATGAGCATCCCGGTGGATCACAATCTATTAAGGAGATCCAGGCAGAAATTAGGGATAAAACAAAAAGAAAAAGCTCACTTAGTCGAAAACCTGGAAAGGTGACTCAGGAAAAAATGAGCGCCCCGGTGAATCGAAAACCCGAAGAGGGTGATTTAGGAAAAAATTAGGTGCAAAGGTATTTCACTGCATCAGGAGTTGTCACGATTTCAGAAAATTGTCAAAAGGGCTCACTCTCCGCTACTCTCGTTAGAAGCATCATGCTAGGGCCAACGTTTAGCTTGATAGGACCAGATGATTATTGGATTTTTGTAACCCTTTCCCATATTGCCATTACTCCATGGGACTTTGCCTTTGCAAGTTTCCATCTTCAATAAAATCAAATTTGGGACCAATCTTTGTTTGTGCTCATCTTTTTATGCTCTACTTTCTTTGTTATGCAAACATCACTTATTCTTTAATAATGATTTTCGAAAACAAAAGTTTATTTTTGAAACTAAAATTGTTTTAAAATTAACAAGCAAATCATAGCGTCGACTGTGACATGACAGTGTGAAATTAAAAACTCCTCTCATGAGAGCAGAATGGTTGAAACCTGGATCTCATCATTTGAGCAATACAAATTTCTATAAGAGTTTTCGTTCCCCACACCGTCGGGCTACAAAGCTAGGCAGCTGCATCAAAGTCGTGACTTCTCCCCAACAAATTTGCAAGAACAGAGACCGCTTCCCCAGAAAAATCGTTATAGGAGTAATACCGTTCTCCAGCAATGAGACTCAATGTAATTCTCTTTTTGTTTCCCCTGTGATAGATCATTATTTATCTTTTGTTTTCTTTCCCCTGCGGTGTCGTTTCGGCATTGCATTTGCATCATGCCTCTAGCATATGCATTTTTTAGCATACTTCGTATTTCGGTTGGTTTTGGCATTTTTAACTTGTGATCCGTCTAGAAAGTTCTTCTTTGTCAAAAATCTTTTAGGTGTCCCCTCCCCAGTGGTTATTGGATATCATTTTGAGATCCTTTGGTCATTACCAACTCCTTTGCTTCAGACCTGCCGTCGCAGGCTTACCCTTTAGTTGTTACCTTTAACTTTGTCAAGTTATCTGGAGTAAGTATTATTGTGATAAATGCTTATATCCCCAGTAATTCTAGTTGTAACTAGAAATATCTGATACTGCTTATTGGTGTTTACCAAGATATTAGTTGTTACTAATATCGCAGTCTATCTCTGAGACCCGGTGTTTACCTGAGTCTAACCCCAGTCGATGTTCCGTTAGTTAACCGACTCTACTGAGACGTAGTAGTTACTATGTTTTCAAGATCCAATTGTTATTGGCACCAGATATGGTAGTTACCTATCTCCCCATTAAAGTCCAGTAGTTACTGGCATCTCTAGATCCAATTGTTATTGGCCCTTTGATTTGGTTGTCATCAATTTTTCTCAGAAGTCCATTTGTTACTGGCATCTTTATAGATCTAATTGTTATTGGTATGTGGCTCAGTCATTACCAATTCCCTCAGTTAAGTCCAGTAGTTACTGGCATTGCTTAATAAATCAAATCGTTACTAGTATGTTGACATCGGTTGTTACCTGTCTTCCCAGTAGAAGTCCAGTAGTCACTAGCATTGTTTAAATCCAATGGTTATTGGTATCGCTGTTTGGTTGTCACCATGTATATTCAGAAGTCTAGTCGTTACTAGCATCATTTGAAGCCTGTTGGTTATTGGAAATGTCCACCTGTCTCTAATTTTAGGACAGTGAGGTATTACCAATTTCCCCGGTGAAGCATATGAAGATTGGTTGTAACCAATATTCGTAGATATCCCCAGTAGAGTCCCAGAGATCTAGTAGTTACTAGTATCCTCGGCGAGCCCAATTTTACCTCTAGTTGTTTCCTGAAGATCCCGTTTGAACTCTTCACTATAAGGAAACCCTCTGTTTTTGATTTAATCCCCAAAGAGGATCTTTTTTCTCTCTGGATTCCCCAGAAGCAATTTTTTACTAGCTCCCTGTTAGTTCTACTTGACAGTTTGTTACTAGATTCCCTTGTGAAGTCTAGTTGTAACTAGCAATATGTGGGTCGCTGACCCTACCTGATACTACTATTTGTAGTTACCAAACTTTATTTGTTCCTAATGTTGCAGCTTATCCTTGAGATCAGGTGTTTACCTGAATCTATCTCCCAGTCGGTATACCGTTTGTTAACTAACCCGGCTGAAAACCAGTTGTTACTGGCATCTTACCTAAAATCCAATTGATATTGGTATCGTTGATTTGGTTGTCACCATATCCCCTTTGAGGTCTAGTTGTTACTGTCGCAACTGCGAAAAACACCCGGCGAAAAACAGAAGAGTCACCACCTTTCGTTATTTATCCCAAAGAGAGGGAAGGGAAATGATCGGAAAAACCTAACGAAAAAGGGAAAAGACGAGGTCATCGCAACCAAGTCCTGGATTCAGGAGTTGGTTACGCAAGGGGAAGGTATTAGCACCCCTCACTATGCCAAAAATGGCCTTTAGCAGCGCTTTTTTTGAACTTTAGCAGCGCTTTAAAGCGCTGCCTAAAGTGGCGCTGCTAAAGGTAAAGGCAGCGCTTTTTTTTGTGGAAAAAGTGCTGCTAAAGGCATCACTTTTAGCAGCACTTTTTTACCCCTTTAGCAGCGCTTTCAAAGCGCTGCCTATTCTCCCTCCCCCTCCCCCATGTAGCAACGCTTTATGAAAGCGCTTTTGTAGACCACCCTTTAGCAGCGCTTTTTTAAAGTGCTTTCTTAGACCCTTCCTTTCCTAACCTATAGCAGCGCTTTTTTATGCCTATTTTTCCCCCTTTAGCAGCGCTTTCTTGTAAAAGCGCTGTCTATACTTCACGTTTTTAAATTTTTTTTTTTTGAAAAATCACATTTTTTATATATTTTTAGACAAACCTGCTTATAACAATTAAATTCCCTGCTTATAATTCAGGCCTTAAATATAACTTGGCCTTTAAACATTGTAATTCAACACTTGGCCTTTAATTCAACACAATATAACTAAACATTGTACATTATACAATAACACTTTGCAATTTACATATAATTTAAACATTGTATATTATACATTATACAATATACAATATACAATATACAATGTACAATTTACACATAATTACAAATCCAATATACATTATAGAATTCTTAACTCAATCATAAATTGACACCATTCTTCCTTAATTTCTTCCAATTTTACTTTCGAGTACGTAGCGCATTTGAATTCATCAAAATACTACATAATATAACAGAACAAGCACGATTTAATACTAATTACTCAGATGGAATATTAGTTAATTATCAAAATGAATCATATAACTCATGAATTGATCCATACCATGATTGGAATCTCTAATTGACCAGAAAGAATGATTTCCTTCATAAAGCGCAGTACAAAATATCCGCAGTCAATCCCACCACGCTGACGAGGACACTGTATTAGGAAAAAAGCGAACGAACATTTATCAGGATATATAGTTTAAATAGTTTTATAAGTAGAACCACTATAACAGTCAAACATGGGAAAATATACCTCCACTCTGATCCAGTTGATGTTGCTAGCCCTGCTTTTTGGCACTGTTGCATCTCTCTGTGCTTTGTATATTTGTATAACTCTAACATAATATATACACATATTTAGAACAATGTCACATAATAAATAAACATATATAATTATTCAGAACACTATATATCATCACTTACGTATCAACCATGTTCTTCAGATTTTCATATTTGTTTGTATCGCCATCCAATGAATCTATATAATATACTATTTCTTTAATCGGATTAATTGCGACCAACAACCAGTGACCACTATAAAATAAGACAACAGTTTAGACGGAAATGTTATATAATATGGCAAAAATCGAACAATTATAATAAATGAATTTAGAATAAAAACTAACTCATGGCCAGTATTATATGGCAACATAAACAACTTCTCCGTATTTGCACCCATAAATCTCTGGACTGTGTACTCTTTGACTGTTCTGGTGTCTGGTCTATTGTCTGTGAGTTGACACTGCTAGCAGATAAGAATGCGAATACTGAAGTCAAATCAGCGGGGACCAACAACTTGTCATACAAGCGCCTAAAAAAAATATAATCAACATTAGATTATTCAGTTAAACGAGCGAATTTTAAAATGTTCAATTATCTAATTAAAATGGATCGAAGTACCTGATGTAGGAATGCATAACCCCGACGCCCAATTCTAAATGTTTGAAAACCTGGTCGAAATCTTCCTTAGCAAGTGTTTCGGAATATTCAAAACCGAAAATACCTTGATCCATATGTATTAGACGGATGCCGCCCTTAGGCACGTCTGTTGTCCCTACATATGTTTGAAGGCACGACCTAAATTGAGGAACAAATGCTCTTTTTGTCTCGACCTTTTTTTTGGGCACCTTGGAAGTTTCAGGCATGTTTCCCTTGCTGACTTGTTGCGACTGCTGATCAAGAACCTAAAAGTCATATATAAGTTCAGTAAATAATTTATAATAAAATAATCACTTAAACTGTAGTACTAGTACCTGTAACTTTGATGCAGCTGAATCGGTATCCCGCATAATAATTTTATCATCTTTTGTTTTGGATTTTGTGGGAGTCTAAGATCATCATGTCAATAAGAAAGTGTAAATGTCAGAATAACTTTCATGTATGGGTAATAAAACATTGGAATATTACAAGGTTCAACCTACCTCATCATCTATGAAAATGAGATTCGCCGGCCATGCTACATAAGCTCCTATCGCGTCTCCCACCACTGTTGCGTCTGATACATCGTCTGGCATAGGCAACAACGCCCCCCCCCCCCCTCTAATGCAATATCAACAGATACTTTCAAAAATCCAGCAGGGAGGGGTTTATGGTGAAGTAAGTCTCCCAGGGTGTTATGCACCTTTCCCTTGCCAACCATGCGATAAGTCGGCGACAATAAATATAGTCGACAAGGTGAAATGCCCTAAACAAATAATGATCAGTTAATGTGTCAATTAAGAAAAATGTGCTAAATTAATTTCAATGTAATATATACAATTACCTCTGGAAGCTTCTGCGGACAACCGATACTATCTTTGTCACTAGTAGCTTTACCGGCCTCTGGAGCACGCCTTTCGGACATGTATCTCTCCTTATCCTTCTGTAATTCACGAATTTGAGCTTTCATTTCCTCCAAAGTAGCCATCACTTCTTTATTGGTTGGATTTTTTTTCCTTGGCTGCTTATACAGTTTGGATGGAGTGACACCAAATCCCTTGCCCCTCACACGCCCAGAGTACTCAGGAATATTCAACACCCGACTCAATAAACTCCTGCAATCATCGTCTTCAGCAGGAGTTATAGTCTGGGATAGGGACTCCTGAAATATAGATAAAAGCATATTTAAATATTTTATACACTTTGTTCAAACACTTTGTTCAAAAACTAATGTTGTACTTACACATTGTTCAAACACTTGTTGAACTTCTTCTTGGACGACTCCATCTCTTCCCACCCGGGCAGCCTTCCATACGACATGGTCCGAAAGAGATGTCGCATCACTTTTCTCCTCTTCCAACTATGCATTAAGACGAACAATAAAGCATTATATCCTATTATGTATACTTACTATTTTTTGTAAATAGATCATATTAAAGCATATATATGCACTTACTAATTTTTGTTCTAAGCGTGCATATCCCAAACGCCCCTTTCTATATGGATACGCAGGGTTTGATGCCCGTTCCCGATTTACGCCACTCTTAACCTGAAAAAACAAGTTTAAGTCATATCAGTTTGTTTGTGGAATAGGTATATATACTATACATTGTTCATGATAAGTTGTACTTACTTCAAATTCTTTGGTTCTTCGCTTCGCAACAAATGTCTCCCATTCTGCATCCGAAATCAAATCAGCGTACTTCGCTGGACGCTCCGACTCTACAAAGTTGCCATCAGAATCTTTAAGATATTTGTTGGTTAAAAACGCTCTAAATCCCCTCAAGCGTTTTCCGGCCAACTGAATACAATATTTTCTCCTAGAATCCTCAATATTAAAAGATCTCTGCAAACAAATACACATACATATAACATGTTAGTATAATTAATTTAAAGATGTAACTGTCAACATAATTAAAAATGATCAAATCTCATACTTGAATCTCGGTCCAAATTTTATCCTTAGCCGCTTCTAATGCAGGAATTCTCCAGTTATCGCAAGTAATCGGAACTTGCGAACGTACAACTGCTCCAATATAACTTGTCAGCAGCGCACCATTAGGCTCAACCAACTGATCTCTTTCATTCCAATGGACATCGTACTTTACACCTCTATCTCTCGCACGGATGATTCTTTTCATTATCATTATGCCTCTTTTAATTTCGCCTTCAACGTCTTTGGGTGTTTCTTTTCCATCATGTGATGTTTCCTCGTTGCTGGCCATAATATACCTGTAATTCAGAATAACAACAACAACAAATATCAACAACAATAACAACAAATGTCATATTAAACAACAATAACAAACCATCTATATCAAATATAAACTATATCTCATATTTATAATCAACAACAACAACAAATATCATATTAAACAACAACAACAACAATCTATATCAAATATACACTATATCTCATATTTCATATCATCAACAACAACAAATATCATATTAAACAACAACAACAACAATATATATCAAATATATATATCTCATATTTTACATCAACAACAACAACAAATATCATATTAAACAACAACAACAACAATATATATCAAATATATATATCTCATATTTTACATCAACAACAACATCAAATATCATATTAAACAACAATAACAACAATATATATCAAATATATATATCTCATATTTTACATCAACAACAACAACAAATATCATATTAAACAACAACAATCACGATCTATATCAAATATAAACTATATCTCATATTTTACAACAACAACAAACAACAAATATCATATTTTACAACAACAACAAACAACAAATATCATATATCAAATATTAAACTATATCAAATATCAAATATCAAATATATCTCAATAACACTAAAAACATCAAATATCATATATCAAATATCATATATTAAACTATATATATATATATATATATATATATATATATATATATATATATATATATATATATATATATATATATATATATATATATATATATATATATATATATATATATATATATATATATATATATATATATATCAACAACAACAACAAAAACAATCAGAACAACAACAACAACAACAAATAACACAACAACAACAAAAAAAAAACTTAAATATCTCATATTTTACATCAACAACAACAACAATATCATATATATCTCAACAACAACAACAACAAACAAATAACACAAAACCTTCAATATATAACACAACAACAACAACAAACCAAATAGCAACAATATAAAACCATCTACTATGCTCAAATACCATCTATATAAAACCACCTATATCATCAGAACAACAATGGTGAAAAGATTAAAAAAAACAAGAAAAGCAGAGCAAGCTTCACGTACCGTAACAATGGTGGACCGGCAATGCAGACGGATGGATGAACTCAAAAACGGACGGTGAACGGTCGGTGATGGTCGGAAGGATGATCGGACGGAAGAAGGCGATGGTCGGACGATGAACAGTGGGTGGTTGGTACGTGTTTTCGTTCGCCAGAGCAAGAAGAAATAGTTAGCGTGACTGTTCTGATTCTATTAAAATTCTGGAGGGTATTTTAAAATTATAATATGAATACCTTTAGCAGCGCTTTTAAAGGCCTTTACCAGCGCTTTTAAAAGCGCTTTCATAGGGTGCCTTATCAATTCCATATAGCAGCGCTTTATATAAAAAGAGCTTTCTAAGGGTCCCCCTTTAGCAGCGCTTTTAAAAAGCGCTTTCTTAGGCCCCCCCTTTAGCAGCGCTTTTTGGAAGCGCTGCCTTAGGACCCCCCCTTTAGCAGCGCTTTTTAAAAAGCGCTGTCTTTGGGCTGTCTTAGACCCCCCTTTTAGAAGCGCTTTTTATAAGCGTTGTCTTAGGACCCCCATTTAGCAGCACTTTCTGAGAAAGCGCTGTCTTTGGTTATCAATTTTTTTCTTTTTTTTTTATTCCTCTTTAGCAGCACTTTTTCTAAAAGCGCTGTCTTTGTATGTGCTGCTAAATGTCATTTCTGGCGTAGTGCCTCACGTCCGTCGTACTCGACGGGATCCACGCTTGTTGTCTATCTAAGGGTGTGTTTAAACTATCTATGCTAAAGGCTCACGGGACAAAAGAAAAGAAAAGAAGTGACTCAGCAGAGCATCGCCGCTCCGTGCCTACGTATTCCCTCGTGCAATGGGAAAGTCAGAGTCAACGTAGTTCGGCTAACTACGAGTGAAAGGTGGGGGAAGGTTGCTCGCCAAGACATGGTCTTCTCGTGCCTACATACTCTCAACAAGTATGAGAGATCAGAGCAAACGTAGTTCGGGCCGACACAAAACCACAGGTTGATTAAGTGTTTTACCCCAGTAGGGTTAAACATCAGTTCCAGCAGATAGGGGCGATGCCTGTTTACGATAGAACCAAAGCTTAACAACACTCTTTTTTGTGAATATGAAAGTCTTATTAATCCTGAAGGAAAAAAGGTTAGATTATTGAGTGTTTATAATGTATGTTGTACTAAAGTCTAAAACTTAGGAGCGAATGCGTCGCATATCGTCCTAAGGACGTATACTAAACACTCTAGGCAATTGAGAGGGAGCCCCTCAATCACGATTTCCCAAGTACAAGGCTCACGGCACAACATCCATTATCTTTTATTAAGTATTTTAAAGTTGTTTGAAGATGAGAAGAAAGACGCACGAAAGGTCTAAGGGAAACTTGGCCCTAACTTTGTCATGCAAAATGGCCCTAAGGTTAGGATTGAAAAGGGGACTACCTAATGTTGTCATGCATGGTTGAACACCCAATGTCTATCATAACCTCAAAATATATTAAAGATCCTATGGGGAACATGGCAAAAAGAAGACAACGGGAGAACAAAACAACACAAATAAGATGCAAACATGAAAATGCATATTTAGAATGGTGGGAGGGAGGAAAAATGTGTGGGGCAGCGGCCGCCACAAGCGCATCTCGACCTCAACAGTGATGCAAGAATGATGAAAATATGGAAAGGAAAGAAAAAGATGAAAGCAAACGAACATGCAAAGAATTATCACTTTGAACCACATCCATAAGTATGCATCAAAGTGGAAAATGAACACACATGTTGAAAAATTCATGATCAAATAAATCAAAAACAATGGCGCATATCCAAAGCATTTCACTCCTACTGCATCATATCAATCTACGATGATTCGGTGTGGAACGGTATGCAAACAATCAAGTAAAACAGCAAAACAGACCTGCTGGCACAATGTTAATCGGTTAACACCAGAGGTTAATCGGTTAACCTGTGAAAAATAGTTGAAAATCTGGAAGTTTGTTCATGTTAATCGGTTAACCCCAGGGGTTAATCGGTTAACACCTTAAAAACGTGGGAAAATTTGAATGTCAATAAGGGTTAATCGGTTAACACCAGGGGTTAACCAATTAACACTGTGTCAGCAGTAGAAAATAGCCAAACAGAATCACTTTTCAACAGCTTATCACTTCTCCAAACACACCAATGACCACATAATCAATTATGCACGAAAATACACTAGCAAACAGTGATACAATTAGCATGTCAACATGTTAAAATAGCAAGATCACAATTCTCAATGGATCAAAATCAATTAAAATCAATCAGAGATAAAAATCAACATGATTATGTAAATAAGCTCGAAAATTAAATCGTATCAGAAATTCAACCTACAAAGCGGAGGATTGCTTTGGTTAATGTTGATTCAACCTTAATTGAACAGATCCAAGCAAGAAAGTCCGGAAAACTTCAAGATCCAATTCAATTCTTGAAATAGAAGTTAAGATTCACCACAATTAAGCTAGATCCGACCAAATAAGCTACTCCAAATCACCTTCCAAATTCAGATCCAGATTTGCACGAAAATGGAATGAAGAAATTGATCCAATGTGAATGATGGATGAAGGTTTAAGCTCAAGAATTAATTGATTCCAATGAAGAATCAATTAATTCAATGGATAAAGAGTTTTGGTAGAGGTTTTGGAAATTGTGAACTTGAGAGAGAATGAGATCAATTCTGAATTTGAAATGGGAATTATGAGAGTTAGATGAGTGTGGTTTAGAGTGAATCACTTAAATATCACTTAGGCTTGGATCCAAAGCAAGGTTTAAAGAGTGGATTGGAAAATCAAGGTTTGGAATGAGGAATGGGCATTTGGGGGGAAATGAAAATTAAACCAAATTTAAAAATGTTTCTAGATCCTTCTCAAGTGCAAAAATGAATCTCAAGGTGATCAAATTTGGACCCCAAAGTGTATTGGCTTGAATTTCCACGTGCAGAAACAAAATCTGCACTGGTTAATCGGTTAACCTATGCGTTAACCGATTAACACCTCTAAATTTTTGAATCTGGGCTGATTTTCCATGGGTTAATCGGTTAACCATATGCGTTAACCGATTAACACATTCCAAATTTTGAATTTGGCGCCTTTTGGAGGGAAACCTGCGCGTTTGCCCGTTTCTTGCTGTTTTGAGCTCTGTTAAGCTTCTGGAATGTGCTCTTGAATGTTGTAACCATGGGAATGCTTGCAATATCCTGAATGCTACATTTTTAGTATAAAATAACATGCAACATGTCGCTACTGCGAAAATCGGCGCCGGCTGAACAGAAGAGTCGCCACCGTGCGTTATTTATCCCATCGGAGGGAAAGGAAACACTCAGAGTAAATCTAACGCAAAACGGGAAAGGAATGGTCATCGCAACCAAATCCTGGATTCGGGAGTCGGTTACGCAAGGGGAAGGTATTAGCACCCCTCACGTCCGTCGTACCAGCTCCCTTGCCCATGTGGTTTGTTTTGCTTGATAGCATGCCTTTATTTTATTTGTATGATTGCAGTTGTTGCGGTGGAAATAGGATCACAAACTATTAATGAGTTTGAATCGCAATTCAATTCACAACCGCTCTTTGATTTATCCGAAGGAAAAGGTCAAAAAGGGAAAACCTATTTTTTCATCGTAAACACAATGCGGGGAGATTCTAGGATTCGGGGGTTGGTTAAATTTAGGGAAGGTATTAGCACCCTAAACTTCTGTAGTACTCTACAGGAACCTTTTGTTCAAATGTTTACTATTTGCTTTATTTATTTGCTTAAGGTATATGTACAAAGGATTAAAAGTGAGAAAAGAGACCTAAGGGGTTAGTTCTAAGTTTACTCGGCAAGACATCGCATCTTGTGCCTACGTATCCTTACGGGAGTGGAATCAGAGTAATCGTAGTTCCCCTCAATAGGGAGGTTAGAAACTTCTTGACTGCGGTCAAGGTCTCAAGGGGAATAAACGCATCTTAAGGACACGCTTACGTGGAGTGTAGAAACTCCAAATCTCTACGTTGAATTGTTAAGTTGTAATTAGGGTTAAATTAGGTTAGGTTAGGGATTCCGCGGCGGGAAACCCTAAAATGAGCGCGGCGGCTCTTTGACCTAATGCTAGGGGTAAAATTGTAATCTTGCCTGCGGCGAGGCGTTTGTGAAAATTAGGGTTTGTAAGGTGAAAGGGTTTGAAGTTGAGGACTATTGGCGCGGCGACCAAAAGCTAGACCTAATTCCTTCGGAGGAGTGAGATTATTGGTAAAGACGCGATAAACATACAATGGCAGAAAATAAAGTGCGGAAAGATAAATGCGACAATTGTCTCGCAAAATTACATCCCATAAGCAGTTACAAATATGATAACTAAATATAAAACCGAAAATAAGTTTCAAATTGAACATAATAGCTGCAAGAAACAAAACAAACAAAAATGTCAGTATGTGGGGTTAGACGAAAACGAAATCAAAATTGAACGAGAAACAAGCCGTATGAATTTTGGGGGACTTTTATGGTCTTTTTAACCAAGGATTTAAATTTGTGAAAAGAGAGATTAATTTTAATTAAAAGAGTTTTGAGTTTTAAAAAAAAAAATTATTAATAAAAAGTGAAAGTTTGGTTAATTATTCTAAAAAAGGAGTTTTAGTGATAATATTTTGAAAAAAAGATTTAATCATTAAAAAAAACAATTGGTTTAATTTAAAAAATCTTAATGTTAGTTAAAAACACGTTTTACTTTAAAGTTATAAAAAAGTTTTATTATTTGAAAAAAAACATTTGATTATTTTATTTAAAAAGAGTTTTAATTAATTTGAAAAAGGTTTTTGGTTATAAAAAAGAAAGGGCCTTCTTGATTTTTTTAAAAAAAGATAAACAAAATAAAATAACAAATGGAAAAACAATAAATAATAAAAAAAAAAGAGGGTTGGGCCGGTCATCACTCTTCTTCTCTCTGCTCTCTGAGTTTGCGTGTGTTCATCTCCTTCTTGTTTGCCTCTCACGGATGTTATCTTCTTCTTTTGCATGGCCGCCGATTTGTCTTCTTCATCTCTTTTTCCTGAAAAACATGAAAAGCAACACAAAAATTGTAATTATATTTTTTGATCCTTACGGAATGATGATGGCCGATGATGCTTTGTCCTGAGGCTAGAGGATTTTTGACGGAGTTTGCTTGGATTTTACGAAAAAAAGTTCTCCCCTTTCTTGTTATGATTTTCGTCCCTTTTATACTTAATTTTTAAATCTTTTTTAATCTCAGATTTAATTTGAATATCTCAATCTTTTTCAATCTCGGATTTGATTTGAATGAATTTTTATGATGATTTCAGATTTGATTCAATGATGGTGATGTGCTCTGATTGATTTGATTTAGCTCCATATGTGATTCATTGTGATTGGATTTGATAAAAAAAAATATTGGGATTTAAATTTAAAAATGTTAGCAAAGAAAGTTAGAGTTTCAAGTTAAATAAAATTAGAATTTTAAGTTTTAAAAAAAAAATGAGTTAGAATTTTAAAATAAAAAATATATTTGAATGTTGATTTTAAAAAATGTTAGAATTATTTTAAAAACTGTTAGAATTTAATTTTGAAAGAATTTAGAATTTTAATTTGAAAAATAAAGGATGGTGTCAAAAAAGATTTAGATTTAATTTTTTAAAAAAAAGGATAGATTTAATTTTAAAAAAAATGTTAGATTTAATTTTTAAAATAGTTAGAAAAAAAAGATTTAATTTTAAAAAGAAGTTAGAGAAAAAAAAGATTTAATTTTAAAAAGAAGTTAGAGAAAAAAAATATTTAATTTTTTTTAAAAAAGTTAGAAAAAAAGATTTAACTTTATAAAAGTTAGAAAAAAGATTTGATTTTTTTAAAAAAAAATTAGAAAAAAAAATTTAACTTTAAAAAAGTTAGAAATAGATTTAACTTTAAAAAAGTTAGAAATAGATTTAACTTTAAAAAAGTTAGAAAAAAGATTTGATTTTTTTTAAAAAATTAGAAAAAAGATTTAACTTTAAAAAAGTTAGAAATAGATTTAACTTTAAAAAAGTTAGAAAAAAGATTTGATTTTTTTTTAAAAAAAATTTAGAAAAAAAGATATTTAACTTTAAAAAAGTTAGAAAAAAAAAGATTTAGCTTTAAAAAAGTTAGAAAAAAGATTTAACTTTAAAAAGGAGTTAGAAAAAAGATTTAGCTTTAAAAAAAAGTTAGAAAAAAGATTTAACTTTAAAAAAGTTAGAAAAAAAGATTTAACTTTAAAAAAGGGTTAGAAAAAGGATTTATCTTTTAAAAAAAGTTAGAAAAAAGATTTAATTTTAGAAAGAAGTTAGAAAAAATATTTAACTTTAAAAAAGTTAGAAAAAAAGATTTAGCTTTAAAAGGTTAGAAAAAAGATTTAATTTTAAAAAGTTAGAAAAAAAGATTTAATTTTAAAAAAAAGTATTAGATTTTTATTTAAAAAAAAGTATTAGAATTTGATTAAAAAAAAAGTGTTAGAAATTAATTTAAAAAAGGTTATGAAAAATTTACTCTTTAAAGAAAAGAAAAAAAAGTTAAATTTTAATCTAAATCCTAAAAGTTAGTAAGAAGAGCTTAAAATGACTTAAATAAATAAACTAAATAGAAAAAAAAAAGTTAATAAAAAACATTAGTAAAGTTATAAAAAAGGTTAATTAAATTATTATTAGTTAAAAAAACAAGATTTAAAAAAAAGGTTAATTTATTAAGTTAATAAGAATTTAAAATAAAAATAAAAAAGAAAGGGTAAAATTTGGGGTATTACAGTTGCCCCTATTTAAATGGCTACACCGGACGATTTGAGTGACAGAGACTCGTGGAATCGTGGTGGAGAGATTTAAATATAGATAACCGAAAATTTTGCCCTTATATGCGACGATATGCAATGTTATAGACAAAACAAGAACAGACTAATGCAGACAATGCCATGAATATGATGCGTATGCTGGGATGATGAGTGCGAAAATGCTGACGAATACGATGACACAGGGACAGATGCTACGGGAAGAACACACTGGGGAAAACGACGCGCTGGGACACATTACAACCCTGGGGAATTCTAAAATGATGGTCAACTGGTGCGAACACGACCAATTGTCATTTTCAGAACGGGAACGAGATTCTCAAATGGAGATGGCACCTATGATACGGCCTCCACTGGGGAATCTAAAAGTAAAACTGGATCATGTACGACTGCAAGATCGATCACAGAATGCATGGAGCATTGAGCAAAGAATAACATCCAAGCTCCTGTAAACTATCTTTCGTGACAGGATCAAACGGACTTTTCAGAAATCCGTAAATATACAGGGTAAAGACCGGCTGTATGCCAAAATAAATGGACTTTAGGAATAAGGTTCTTAAATGGAGAGGGCACTTATGAGATGACCTCCATTTGGGAATGTTTAATAATAACAGGATCTACACGGCTTGCAAGATCGATTACAGACTGCTGGAGCATTGAGCAAAGAATAACATCCAAGCTTCTGTAACTTATCCCTCGTGACAGGATCAAACGGACTTTTCGGAAATCCGTATCATATATACAGGGTAAAGACCGGCTGTATGCCAAAATAAATGGACTTTGATAGGAAATGCCCCGATAAGCTTCTCGAGGGAGAACTGTCACTTATCGTTGGAAGGGACTTACATGCCAAAATGGATAAGCACTCAAATAAAGAGGCTGCTGCTTATCTGATATATAAATCTTCTCGCATTTAAGGTCGGCGCCTGGAATACGATTCTGATTCTTCTCTTACTGAAGGATAAATAAACTTCTTCATGCTTCAAGATCGTGCTCTCCTGAACATGAAAATGGCTAACTGAACTTCCTCATACTTCAGAATCGTGCTCTCCTGAATATGATTCGGCTTTTTCGGGTAAATGAAATTCTTCATACTTCAGAATCGTGCTCTCCTGAATATGAAAAGGGTGAACTGAACTTCCTCATACTTCAGAATCGTGCTCTCCTGAATATGGAAAGGGTGAACTGAACTTCCTCATACTTCAGAATCGTGCTCTCCTGAATATGATTCGGCTTTTCGAGTAAATGAAATTCTTCATACTTCAGAATCGTGCTCTCCTGAATATGAAAAGGGCTAATTGAACTTCCTCATAACTCAGAATCGTGCTCTCCTGAATATGATTCGGCTCTTTCTTGTAAATGAAATTCTTCATACTTCAGAATCGTGCTCTCCTGAATATGAAAAGGGCTAATTGAACTTCCTCATAACTCAGAATCGTGCTCTCCTGAATATGATTCGGCTCTTTCTTGTAAATGAAATTCTTCATACTTCAGAATCGTGCTCTCCTGAATATGATTCCGCTCAAACCTCCCCGTACTTCAAGATCGTGCTCTCCTGAATACGATTTGGTTCAAACCTCCCATACTTCAAGACGACAGGTAAATGGAAGCCCAACTGCTCCATGGAGATGGCCATTTGCTGCGAGTCATAACGAAGATAGGATCGGTTTCTTAGGTGAGAAATGTTGTATACCGATGTTGTAAGATGTAAAGTGTTGTACCGATGTTGTAACATGTAGGATTGTAAAGTGTTGTAGTGTTGTAATGATAGATTTTCCAGGCGTGAACTGGCGTGTATCTGTAAAGGATTGTAGTTGGTTTTCTTGAAAGATAGTGCAAAATAAATGCACGTCCGGGTACATTGATAAACTTCTCAAGCGAGATAGTCGCGTATCTGTCCATGGTATGGTGAAAATTTTTAGATGGTGCAAAATAAATGCACGTCCGGTTGGGATTGACGACCGACAAGACTGAGATTCAATCTAGGATCGAGCTAGAAAGAAAACTGGTAATCAAGACTCCATCGAGGGAATGATCTCGGAGGGTAAATATCTTATCCTGGTGAGGAAAGATAGCTGAAGTAACCATCATCCACGAGGATCGAGCTCCGTGGGGAAACTGGAAACAAGTAAGTATTTTATGCTTAGGGCTGACAATCTATTTGGAGAGAATGGACGAACCCAGTTACTCGGCGGTAACAACCAAATGATGGTGAAACACAATGAACCTGTGAATGTTAACGTATGTTAATGCATATGTTAATGTGAATGTATGTTAATGTCTATGTATGTTAATGTCTATGTATGTTAATGTTTATGTATGCAAGATGTTATGAAATGAGTATGTAATGAGTATGTAATGAATATGTAATGAATATGTAATGAAATAGGCATGTGATGCTTATGCCCTCGCGTATGCTGACGAAACAGACTAGAGACGGGACGAGAGATGAAATAAACATCTCGACGGAAATACCCTGCGTTCTCTGCAACCGATACGTCAATCATGGGTAAGGAAGATCAATGGTAGAACCAAATCTTGTTTTAAAGTTCTGAATTCTCTGGGGAGAAGGTAATCTGCTTGGGTGTACAGTATCACGTATTCACATGGGGAGAAGAAAACCTGAGGGACACTTTGGAGTTACCCAAGAAAAAGTTGTCAGCTTATAGTCTCTCTGGGGACTATGAAGAGGCAATAGTTTAGGAGCCTGTTGCAACACTGAGATTCATTGGGGAATGAAGGCCGCTGCGAGTAAAATCCATCGGGTACATGAAAAGAGTTGTGAAACCACATAGTTTTGATCTTGAAGGACCTTGTAGTAGTCGCCATTTGTTTCTTCAAAAAACATGGTGCCCCAGGATACTTGTGTTGTGAGGTATGGTCATCTCAAGAGGATTTTATAGAGAACACTGAGTCTGGTTGCCCCATTGTTCTCAAACTCTTTGAGAGATTTGTCAGGTCTCGACGTAACTGGCACAAATTAATCGTGTTATGACGAAATCTTTGGGAAATAGCTCTCAAGAATGTCAGACTCGCGTTGGTAAGCGAATAGGGAAACTGCCTGCCCCTGTTTAGCAGGATCTTCAAGTTTCACGGGCTATATCCATATGCAAATCTCTAAGATATCAAGCAAAATTGTCATGCCTGAAATGCCTATCCTGAGCTTGTCAATGTACACCTATATTTGTCTTGAATTTTTGTTTTGAAAAAGATATCGCAATAACTTGTGACCGAAATCATTAGTCAGGATATAAGTTTTAATTATAATGCCAACATGAATTTTTTTCTGAGCATAGCTTGTAGGAGTCAGGAAACGTGATCTTGTTAAGTATGCTTTCAACCGAAGTCCTACTTCAATTAGGTCTTTTAAAGGTTGTATCGTGGCTCGGTTCACGGCTTAAGAAACAAAGGATAAAGGCTCAAAGTTATATTTGTACCCACCCATTCTTCGTGATGTTCTCCAATCCTAATTCAGTTAACCGGATACAAACGCTCATATCTCAAGCGGATTTGCTATGGTCGAGAACTTATCAAGGCTTTGGACATGGCAGTCACTCACCTATTTCTTTTGGCAATTGGTCACACGACCTTGTTCTTTATAGGGGTTCTAAAAACTATTGGTTTGTTATTCTTATTCCCTAACTTTTGCCTGGACAGCGTCTATTGATTTGACTTTGGAGTCCAGTGGGATGCCCCAGTTCTGCCTAAGTCTCCTTCATAGGTTTTTGACTTAGCGGGCTCTTATTTTTTTGAATATTCTTTTATGCACAAGTCGTGTAAATCTTTTGAAAGGCTCGTGACTGCCCCACTCCTTAGGTAACCGAGGGATAGTCATTGTATTGGACTTCTTAAGATGCTAAGGATAAATTCTCGAAGGTTGCTCTTCCTTTTTGAGGATCTAAGCGCTCGATCGGCTTAACTGAAACCTACCCTGCCCCCGGTTAGGATGAGGGTTCTTAAAAAAAAACTCCTACTTCACGGTTCAAAGAGGTTAACGAGGGATTAACATCCTTATATCTCCAGTGTTTGGGATTTGAAACAATGCCTTACATCATCAGCAGGTTTTAATTGAAAGCATACGACAAGAAATCTGCCGTTTTGGGTTCGTCATCCTCCCCCTAATTCTCCATCAGAACAAGAGATCGGGTAAAGTTGGCATTATGATTTATGAAAACGTTTTTTTTTTGAATGAGTGAAACGAATGGATTTATTCAAGACAAACATATGCGTTGCATTAATTAATCGAAGATAAACAAGTTCGTACATGCTAAATATGCTTAATCAAAGAGAAATGCATATAAATAAACAAATGAACTGTCGGAAAAATCCTTCTAAATGTTTATGAGATCTTGCATTTAAGAGTAACAGTTTCCTTTGGCGGAGCCTCAATGGAAATGGACTGTCTGGTTTATGATCACTGTGAGTCGTCATGGCTTGCCCCAGTTACGCTGGTCACATCTTCAACAGTTTTCAGTCGTTGCTTCAAAATAACTTTCCCGGATTCTTTGTTGATCCCGGTCATATCATCTTGAGGGTTACTGAAATGAAGCGGGCTAGGCCTTTGAATAATTACTGGATTCGGCTGATTCGTCACATGCTTTGCAGAATTCGAACCCGACAAGTGAGGGACCCCGAGAGGAGTCTCGATCTTCGGCTGAGCATTGCTAAAAGACAACTTCTTCGCTTCTAGCAAATCTCTGACAACTTTCTTAAGAGCATAGCAATTCTCTAGATCATGGTCGGGCGCACCCTCATGAAATAAACAATGAGCGGTAGCGTTGTAACTTGCAGGTAATGGATTAGGTGGAGGACCCAAAGCACGGGTGGTAATCAGACCTTGTTGTACCAAATGGGGGTATAACTCAGTGAAAGTCATAGGAATTGGAGGACAAGGCTTATACTGACTCTTACGGGGATAAAGAACCTGATCCTGTGATTGCTGGTGAACAGGAGCGTTGGGCACTCGTTGACTGTCGACAGGAACTTGCATAGGCGAATAACCGGAAGGTTGTTGATAAACTGGTGCCTGATATACCGGAGCTGACTGTACAGGCTGGCATGCAGGAAACTGCTGATCGAAAGGAGGTGCAACAGTAGCTACATAGGGTTGTTGAACATATAGAAACGGATAACCTTGAACATAACTCTGCTGATATTGTAAAGGTTGAGGAGTGGCCTTTTTGCGGTTCTTTGAACGTGTAGGTCCTTTACCATGGTCGGAGTTAGGAGTTTTGCACTTTGGAGGGGTAGCTCGTCGAACTGGTTGAGCACTAGGAGGCACCAAACCGGATTGAAGACCGTGAGGAGGTACATTCTCGACAGTAACAACTGGTTGCGGTTCCATAACGGTATTAGTAGTCTCAGAAACAACAGTAGACTGAGCATCCACCTTCACACTAAGAGCTTGTAGCATCTCCAAAATCTGCCCTACACTTCCTCGAAGATCTTCGAGTTCATGGATGACACGGTTGATCTCTTGGTTTTGATCTTCCATCCTTTTGAAGGGTCGTATTGACGCAGAGAACTTAGGGTGATAAAACTGGAAGGTGAGAGAACCGCGTATGAGAAATCGGGAGACACATGCAATGCAAAAGTATGATGCTAAAATGTGAATGCAAATGAAGATTTCATGGAATTCAAACATTTACGAATGTCGTGGGGTACCAAGGAAATCTTTTTCTTGTTTTTTCATTTTATTTTTTTTATTTATGGTATCCCGCGATATCCATAAATGATATTTGAACTCCATGAAATACAATGCAATGAGATGCTTTATGGATGCAATGCATGAAAACACACAAAGTCCTAGGTTAAAGGAACGTGAGCGGAGTCAAGGTCTACCCATCCCAAAAGGAGTGTACTATAGGTTAGTTGTACCTGCCGAACAAGGTTCTACAAAGTGCCCAAAGTCATCAGCCCATCTTTCGGATATTATCAACCTTCCGACTGACTCGGGGGTGAATAATATTCTCAAGAGAACCTCTTTTGAGTGTAGTATCGCGTAGCAGCCGTTGTAGGATTACTCCCACATAGCTCCCGCACTACGTCCTAAATAAGGCCAAGGTGGTGTTAAGGTACTACGGTCCTCAATATCACAGACTCCAATCGACCATGGAAAAAGTTTTCGCGATTACTCGTTCAACCGAACCATTTTCGAAAAGGTCTCAACTGAGCGGTGATTCTCGAATCAGCTTGGTCGGGATTCACTCCCTATAAGCCTCATCGAATATATCCCCATCCTATAATAATGTCACTAGTCCGGGCGTAGGACTTATCTCACAGCACAAGGAACAGTCCCACAATCAAAGCACAAATATATACATGCAAATGAATAATAACACAGATAGTAATAAATATGAACAAGTTAGGGATAACCCTCAAAAAGTTTAGAGTAGTCCCCAGTGAAGTCGCCATTTTCTGTTGCGGTGGAAATAGGATCACAAACTATTAATGAGTTTGAATCGCAATTCAATTCACAACCGCTCTTTGATTTATCCGAAGGAAAAGGTCAAAAAGGGAAAACCTATTTTTGCATCGTAAACACAATGCGGGGAGATTCTAGGATTCGGGGGTTGGTTAAATTTAGGGAAGGTATTAGCACCCTAAACTTCTGTAGTACTCTACAGGAACCTTTTGTTCAAATGTTTACTATTTGCTTTATTTATTTGCTTAAGGTATATGTACAAAGGATTAAAAGTGAGAAAAGAGACCTAAGGGGTTAGTTCTAAGTTTACTCGGCAAGACATCGCATCTTGTGCCTACGTATCCTTACGGGAGTGGAATCAGAGTAATCGTAGTTCCCCTCAATAGGGAGGTTAGAAACTTCTTGACTGCGGTCAAGGTCTCAAGAGGAATAAACGCATCTTAAGGACACGCTTACGTGGAGTGTAGAAACTCCAAATCTCTACGTTGAATTGTTAAGTTGTAATTAGGGTTAAATTAGGTTAGGTTAGGGATTCCGCGGCGGGAAACCCTAAAATGAGCGCGGCGGCTCTTTGACCTAATGCTAGGGGTAAAATTGTAATCTTGCCTGCGGCGAGGCGTTTGTGAAAATTAGGGTTTGTAAGGTGAAAGGGTTTGAAGTTGAGGACTATTGGCGCGGCGACCAAAAGCTAGACCTAATTCCTTCGGAGGAGTGAGATTATTGGTAAAGACGCGATAAACATACAATGGCAGAAAATAAAGTGCGGAAAGATAAATGCGACAATTGTCTCGCAAAATTACATCCCATAAGCAGTTACAAATATGATAACTAAATATAAAACCGAAAATAAGTTTCAAATTGAACATAATAGCTGCAAGAAACAAAACAAACAAAAATGTCAGTATGTGGGGTTAGACGAAAACGAAATCAAAATTGAACGAGAAACAAGCCGTATGAATTTTGGGGGACTTTTATGGTCTTTTTAACCAAGGATTTAAATTTGTGAAAAGAGAGATTAATTTTAATTAAAAGAGTTTTGAGTTTTAAAAAAAAAAATTATTAATAAAAAGTGAAAGTTTGGTTAATTATTCTAAAAAAGGAGTTTTAGTGATAATATTTTGAAAAAAAGATTTAATCATTAAAAAAAACAATTGGTTTAATTTAAAAAATCTTAATGTTAGTTAAAAACACGTTTTACTTTAAAGTTATAAAAAAGTTTTATTATTTGAAAAAAAACATTTGATTATTTTATTTAAAAAGAGTTTTAATTAATTTGAAAAAGGTTTTTGGTTATAAAAAAGAAAGGGCCTTCTTGATTTTTTTAAAAAAAGATAAACAAAATAAAATAACAAATGGAAAAACAATAAATAATAAAAAAAAAAGAGGGTTGGGCCGGTCATCACTCTTCTTCTCTCTGCTCTCTGAGTTTGCGTGTGTTCATCTCCTTCTTGTTTGCCTCTCACGGATGTTATCTTCTTCTTTTGCATGGCCGCCGATTTGTCTTCTTCATCTCTTTTTCCTGAAAAACATGAAAAGCAACACAAAAATTGTAATTATATTTTTTGATCCTTACGGAATGATGATGGCCGATGATGCTTTGTCCTGAGGCTAGAGGATTTTTGACGGAGTTTGCTTGGATTTTACGAAAAAAAGTTCTCCCCTTTCTTGTTATGATTTTCGTCCCTTTTATACTTAATTTTTAAATCTTTTTTAATCTCAGATTTAATTTGAATATCTCAATCTTTTTCAATCTCGGATTTGATTTGAATGAATTTTTATGATGATTTCAGATTTGATTCAATGATGGTGATGTGCTCTGATTGATTTGATTTAGCTCCATATGTGATTCATTGTGATTGGATTTGATAAAAAAAAATATTGGGATTTAAATTTAAAAATGTTAGCAAAGAAAGTTAGAGTTTCAAGTTAAATAAAATTAGAATTTTAAGTTTTAAAAAAAAAATGAGTTAGAATTTTAAAATAAAAAATATATTTGAATGTTGATTTTAAAAAATGTTAGAATTATTTTAAAAACTGTTAGAATTTAATTTTGAAAGAATTTAGAATTTTAATTTGAAAAATAAAGGATGGTGTCAAAAAAGATTTAGATTTAATTTTTAAAAAAAAAGGATAGATTTAATTTTAAAAAAAATGTTAGATTTAATTTTTAAAATAGTTAGAAAAAAAAGATTTAATTTTAAAAAGAAGTTAGAGAAAAAAAAGATTTAATTTTAAAAAGAAGTTAGAGAAAAAAAATATTTAATTTTTTTTAAAAAAGTTAGAAAAAAAGATTTAACTTTATAAAAGTTAGAAAAAAGATTTGATTTTTTTAAAAAAAAATTAGAAAAAAAAATTTAACTTTAAAAAAGTTAGAAATAGATTTAACTTTAAAAAAGTTAGAAATAGATTTAACTTTAAAAAAGTTAGAAAAAAGATTTGATTTTTTTTAAAAAATTAGAAAAAAGATTTAACTTTAAAAAAGTTAGAAATAGATTTAACTTTAAAAAAGTTAGAAAAAAGATTTGATTTTTTTTTAAAAAAAATTTAGAAAAAAAGATATTTAACTTTAAAAAAGTTAGAAAAAAAAAGATTTAGCTTTAAAAAAGTTAGAAAAAAGATTTAACTTTAAAAAGGAGTTAGAAAAAAGATTTAGCTTTAAAAAAAAGTTAGAAAAAAGATTTAACTTTAAAAAAGTTAGAAAAAAAGATTTAACTTTAAAAAAGGGTTAGAAAAAGGATTTATCTTTTAAAAAAAGTTAGAAAAAAGATTTAATTTTAGAAAGAAGTTAGAAAAAATATTTAACTTTAAAAAAGTTAGAAAAAAAGATTTAGCTTTAAAAGGTTAGAAAAAAGATTTAATTTTAAAAAGTTAGAAAAAAAGATTTAATTTTAAAAAAAAGTATTAGATTTTTATTTAAAAAAAAGTATTAGAATTTGATTAAAAAAAAAGTGTTAGAAATTAATTTAAAAAAGGTTATGAAAAATTTACTCTTTAAAGAAAAGAAAAAAAAGTTAAATTTTAATCTAAATCCTAAAAGTTAGTAAGAAGAGCTTAAAATGACTTAAATAAATAAACTAAATAGAAAGAAAAAAAAAGTTAATAAAAAACATTAGTAAAGTTATAAAAAAGGTTAATTAAATTATTATTAGTTAAAAAAACAAGATTTAAAAAAAAGGTTAATTTATTAAGTTAATAAGAATTTAAAATAAAAATAAAAAAGAAAGGGTAAAATTTGGGGTATTACAGCAGTTCATTGTTTTTGCTTGATAGCATGTTTTATTTTTTCAGTATGATTACCGTTATTCATTCTGGCTTGAGGTTGAGATGAGCTTGTGGAGGCTGACGCCCCACACACATTTCCTCCCTCACTTGCATTGCATGCATTTTACAGTCGTTTACTGTTTAAGCTGATGCTTTATCTGTTTCGGTGTATCATTGACATGATCCCTTAGGACTCTCATTTCCTTTGATAAGGAATTGATGATTAGAACTGTAGGTTGAAACCTATGCATGATAACTTCTAGGAGTTCCCTGTTTCAAACCTCGACCATAGGATGAATCCTTGGCATGACAACAGTAGGACTTGATAGTTTCCCTCCTAGTTGAGCCTGTTCTCTTCTCATCTCAAAACAGCTTAAGATACAGTAATCATGAATGATTTCTTTCGTACGTTACGAGACTTAAGCTATCTGAGAGAGGATTGTGGGAGAGTTTCTTTTCCACAATCTGGGTGTTTAGTATGGTACCCTTTGGGTGACATGCGACGCATTCACTCTCAGGTCATAGTCTCTAGTGCGATTGAGATTGCAAACACAATAAAAAACACTTCTTCCGTAAAAGACAGGAAATAATGCATAGTGTCCCGAACTACGTAAGCTCTGATCTCTCATACCTGTTAAGAGTACGTAGGCACAATACTGATGTATTGGCAAGCTACCTTCCCCATAACCCGTCGTAGGTTGAACTACGTTGACTCTGATTTCTCGTTCTCTGATGAGAATACGTAGGCATAAAGTGAGACGCTTTGCCGAGTCATTTTTTTTAAGCCAGCCTTGATAGGTAGATAGATAAACCAACTCGTCCAGTAAACACAACAAGCGTGGATCCCGTCGAGTACGACGGACGTGAGGGGTACTAATACCTTCCCCTTGCGTAACCGACTCCCGAACCCAGACAATGGTTGCGACGACCTTGTCTTACCCCTTTTTCGTCAGGTTTTTTCGATCGTTTCCTTTCCCGCTCCAAGGGATAAATAACGAAAGGTGGCGACTCTTCTGTTGTGCCGGAACCTTATTTTCGCGTAAGCGACACCCTCGATTGTTGGGCAAAATAAATGTCGGGGCCTCTGATGCTCGTTGTTCAGTTGCTTGTACTGAGAGTGAATTATGAGCTACAGGAAGACCTTGATCCCCTGTCTCAAGAACAAATGCTATGCAATGCAGAAATGCAACATAATGAAATGAAACAAAATCCAGTAAGAAAGAGGTTGGGCAAATTTTGGGGTGCAACAACTGCCCCTATTCAAGTGACTTGGACCTGATTGGGTGAAAAGCGAACGAATTTCAAGTGATCAAGGTAAAAGACGGTTGAATACAAACGAACCCGGAAATTTTCCCACCGCAGAAATAAACTGCAAACTCTGATTTGGGGAAAACTCTGGAAACAACTGAACTGATAACTGCAATATCGACCTGTAGACGGAAGAAACACCTCACTTCGCCGTCAAGCCATACCATCAAGTTGGTAAACGTCTGGCATCGCCGCCAATCATCGACATTAAATCGAAAAGATCATATGACATCAGACAGTGGATGATGAACCTTTGACTTCGCTGTCAGACCTTTGCAGTGCTTTTGGAAACGTACCTGACCTCGCCGTCGGATACTAACACCAATTTGAAAGAAGGAGAAAAACCCCCTGACTTCGCCGTCAGGCATTTGACCTCGGCGTCAAACGTCAACATCAATTCGATAAACCTCTGGCATCGCTTCCAGTTCGGAGAAATATCTGGCCTCGACGTCAGTTATCCGCATTAAGTTCATCTGACATCGTCGTCAGACACCTGACCTCGCTGTCAGGCATCGACGCTAAGACTGTAAAAGCATCTGACATCACCGTCAGTCCTTTATCTCAAGTCGGTGAAATAGCTAACATCGTCGTTAGTCCTCTGTTAAATAAAAACAGGCATCAAACCCCGAAGATACGGTCCTTTGACATCGCCGTCAGGCCATCGCTAAATAAAAGCGAGTAATAAACTCCAAAGATCAAATCCACACAGAATGTCTGACATCGCCGCCAGGCATCTATTGAGCAGATACATCTCTAAGATCGCTGTCAGTAACCTACGAACCTGATACATATCTAACATCGCCGTCAGTAATATATAGGGGATAAAACAACTTGACCTCGCCGTTAGCACTCTGCGCGGTTAAGAAGCATCTAACATCGTCGCCAATCACTTGCTAAATAAAAGCAATCTTCAAACCCAAAAGGTAAAGACATATGACATTGCCACCATGCATCTGTGGGGATAAAGGAACGGTGACATCGCCGCCAGACAACCACAAAGTCGATGAACATCTGACATCGCTGCCAGATAACCACAATGTCGATAAAAATCTAACATCGCCGCCAGATAACCATAACTCTGAGAAACCTCTGACATTTCCGTCAGTAACCATAAATCTGGTAATAAAACCTAACATCGCCGCCAGAAAACCACAATGTAGACAAATATCTGACATCACCGTCAGGTATCTATACTAAGGATAAAATTTTCTGACCTCGCCGCCAGACCAACACAAAGTCGATAAACATCTAACATCGCTGTTAGATAACCACAAGATTGATATACACCACTTGGCATCACCGCCAAGCTTCTGTAGGGGACAACAAATTCTGACATCGCCGCCAGAAAACCAAAACCTCCGATAAACATGATAACGTCTAACATCTTCGCCAGACCACCAAGTCTAATAAACATCCGACATCGCCGCCCGATAACCACAAAGTAGATAACATCACGTGGCATCACCGCCAAGCCTCAACAAAGTAGATAAAATACCGGGCATCGCTGTCAGGTAACTACACAGTCGATAAACATCTGACATCGCCGCCAGATAACCACAAAGTAGATAAACGTCTGACATTGCCACCAGACAACCACCAAGTAGAAAAGCACCTGACATCGCTGCCAGGCCAACATCATGTTGATAAACATCTGACATCGCCTCCAGAACAACACCATGCTGAAGAATATCTGGCCTCGCTGCCAGAAAATGTTTGACATTGCCGCCAAACAAACCCAATATTGAGAAAACACCTAACATCACCGCCAGGCAACCAGAAGATTGACTAAGATCTGACATCACCACCAGAAGTAACAATCAGTTGGTAAACAATCACTTGGCATCGCCTCCAAGCTGCTATAGAGTAGATATAGTTCTTGATATCGCCGCCAAGTGACCACAAAGTCGGTGAACATTTGACATCGCCGCCAAAAGATCCACACACATCTGACATCGCCGTCATAACAAAACACCCTGACCTCACCGTCAGATATCCATGAAATTAAGAAACATCTAGCATCACCGCCAAACATCAATATCTAATCAATAAAACCTCTGACATCGCCACCAAAAATCTATGCACACCTGACATCGCCGCCAGGAACCTGCAATGTTGATAACATCTGACATCGTCGTCAGACAACCACAAATATGATAATCATCTGACGTAGCTGCCAGACAAACGGAAATCTTCTAACCATGTGGCATCGCTGCCAAATAAACTGCAGGGGATAACACATCTGACATCGCCGCCAGACAAACACAAAAATGCTAAACATCTAGCATCACCGTCGGATAGCATGAACCTGAATACACATCTGACCTCGCCTCCAGACAACCATAAAGTCGATAAACCTCTGAAATCACCGTCAGATAAACATAATGTTGATAAGAGAATCTGACATCGCCGCCAGGAATCTGCAAGGAATACAATAATTTGGCATCGCCGCCAGAACTCTGCATGATATAAACTATCTGACATCGCCGCCAGATATTCGCTAAATAAAAGCGAGAATCAACTCCGGAGATGAAAACTTTCGTCATCATTGCTAAATAAAAGCGAGAATCCAAATCCAGAGGTGAAAACTTCCGATATCGCCGTCAGACGTCTATTGCAACCAATAAACCATGAACTCAAAGTCGGATCACCGAGAATCAAACATCCGCCATCACCGACAAACAGCCCGAGAGCTGATGATTATTTGGCATCGCCGCCAGACAAAATAGAGAGCTGATGAGCCAACCTCTACAAACAAAGAGACAATTGCTGAATAAAACAAATCCTAGAACCCGAAGACCAAGATCAACCCGAAGCTAATAAACCTCTGGCATCGCCGCCAGATCAACACAAAGCTGGGAAACCCCTGACTTTGCTGCCAGGCATCACTTAAATAAAAACAGACATCTGACCTCGTCGTCAGATTAACCCAAGCTGATAGATCTTTGAGGGTAAATCACAAAGAAACTCCGCCGGGGAAAAGAGAGAACTTGAGCAAATCACCCTAATGGGGAAACAAGTAACTCTGTCGATACTTCACTGGGAAGCAATGTCGCTACTGCGAAAATCGGCGCCGGATGAACAGAAGAGTCTCCACCATGCGTTATTTATCCCAAAGGAGGGAAAGGAAACACTCCAAGTAAACCTACCGCAAAGACGGGAAAGGAATGGTCATCGCAACCAAATCCTGGATTCGGGAGTCGGTTACGCAAGGGGAAGGTATTAGCACCCCTCACGTCCGTCGTACTCGACGGGATCCACGCTTGTTTTCTGGTACGGATTGTTATTCTATCTATTCTACAGGTCAGGGGTTAAAAGAAAAGAAAATGACTCGGCAAAGTATCGCACTTTATGCCTACGTATTCCCGTCTGGAACGAGAAATCAGAGTCAACGTAGTTCGCCTACCTACGGGAAAGGAGGGGAAGGTTGCTCGCTAGGATATCGCATCCTATGCCTACGTACTTTCATACAGCATGAAAGATCAGAGCAAACGTAGTTCGGGCCACGTACGACACAAGTCTGTCTTGATTGTTTTTATCTCCTTCTGAAAAAGGGTTTTTCTGATTACTGGTCCAAGCGGACAAAAATGACGTTTTGATGAGTTCACATTCTTTTACGGAGGAAGTGTCTTTTATTGTGTTTGAAATATTTATGGTATTTTTCTGTTTGTTTTGAGAAAGAAGAGACAGAACTCTAACCTACGGTTGCAAAGGGAATCAGACTTACCTAATGTTATCATGCATGGGTTAAGACCTAATGTCTATCATGCTCCTCTCTTGCGCAGAGAGAAACAAAGATCCTAAGGGATAAACGGAAACAGAAACAATAGCATATATACAATAAAGCAATAAAATATGCATGAATGCAGCAATACAAGCGAGGCAAGGGAGTCCCACTCAACCTCGAGCCTAGAAAACAACAGGCAAAAGCGAACAAAATTCGCTTTCAACCTAACAGATTAAAGGGCAAGCAATACAGCCATGGAAATTCAAACAATACATCAAAAATTATAACAGCAAAAATAAACAGCAAACAACAGTCTTCATCAACATCTGTCTTCAAGTCATCTTCAACCATCTACAAGCTTCAAGCAAGCATCAGTCTTTATCTTCACAGCCTTCAAGCAAGGTCTCTATCTTCAATCTTTCAGGGCTTTTCTTCAAGTCTCACTCTCCAAGATGAGTAGCAGTTAATCAAGATGAATGGGATGTTAAGCAGTCAGTTGCCTACCAAGGGTGGCCTACTGAATGTTAACATGATACAGACAATTTTCTCTCAAAAGTTCTATCTTTTAAATACATTCACTAATCCTTCCAAAGGAAGGAGGTGGGTATTTAAAAGAGACTTTGAATCATAGAGAAAGAATGGAGGCAAACAATACCTTCCATGTTTGTGAATCAAGTTTCTATTCTAGAGTTCTACCTAACTCCTAGATCCTATAACCTTCAACAGCTGCCAGCAAGATATACTCTTCATCAACTCTGGAAATTGATCTTCATTCCTTGTCTTCAATGGGCTTCATCAACAAAGTCTTCAACTCAAACCCAAACCCCAAGCAGGCCCAATACCCCACACAGTCAAACAATAACCCTAGAAAGGGCACACCACACAATCAATCAACTACAAAAAAATACTAATAGCATTAACATAATAGGGGAACTTCTAGCATTTTCTAAGGGATCTATTACTTACCCATAATACCCCTATAGTCCCATCATCTAATTTGTCCTAAAGAAAACCCAAAAAGAAACTTGTTTTGTTATACCTATATTATATTCACAACCTTAATTGACCATCCTAATAGTTTCTAACTAAACTAACTAAAATAACTCCTAAAAAATTGGTACAAAACTCAGGGGAGCACCTAATATATGTATCTAATTATACTAAAAAGAATGACCTAAAAAGATAATGGGAAGTACCTAAAAGAAATTCTACAAAAACTATATACAAACTATATCTAATTAAAAACAATTAAAATGTAAAATATAAGCAAAAATAGAAAAAATAGATAAACTATTATTTTTTAATCATTTTAATTTTCTTCAAGTCCATATTAAACTATTGCAAAAACTCTCATGTCAAAATTCCTATTTTTCTATTTAATATGGATTTTATAAAATGCAAAACAAAATGAATTAAAACAAAAATTAAATGGAAGCCAGGGGGTGCAAGCAACAGAGATGTCACGTGTAAATGTGCTGGTGGGCTTGTACTGGAGGTGCGCGTAGCATTGTTGCTTAGACCCAGACCAATTCAGAAATCAATTAGTAAAATTAAACAAAAAATAATAAAATTGGCGGTGTATAAAGCAAACAAAACTAGTGTAATATGACCCTGGGCCTAGATGTGGGGTGCTGAAAGCAGATTGATCATTAAGCCCATCAGAGGACTTTAATGAAACGAGGCGTTTCATGGCCTCTGATTCCCTCTCAAACTCGGTTTTAAATACGGGCCGCTGGATCCCATGTTGGTCAACGCAGACTTCTCCAATCCAACGATCATCACATCGTCTTCCCCAACCAGCCTCTAGGGTTTGTGAAATTTCCATGAAACACAACCTCCACACGTGAATCTTCCAGTGGCTCGTGCTCCTTTGTTTCTCCATGAAACTCAAAACTTCAAAAAGCAAAATTGATCTACTTTCCTCCCTGAACACAGCCATGGATCCAGTTTGCACTAACACGCCCTAAAAAGCCAAACCCGATAGCACCACTTCCAAAATTACTCAAACTTTCACTCTCATGTTTTGCCAGTTTCTTGATATCAAAATAACCACCAAACATCACTGATTACTCTAAGCCAATCCACATGAATTAACACTCCCTGTCCTCTTAGTTCTAGATCAAAACAGTTGGTATGCTCAAATGTTAACCTCTACCAAATCGTGCCAAAAGTTCCAGGATCAATCATCTAACCACCTAGGTTACATCTAACCTAATGATTCTACATCATGCTAACTAATTCAAGCTAATTCGAAGGAAATACCAACCTGGTGTAAAATGGAAAACAGATGGATGAAACCTCCACTTCAAGCTCAGCAATGCTCTAGAATTGATCAATGGATATGGATCTTGGTTCTGTATGCAGCAATTCTTGCTCAAATACTCTGGATCTTTGTAACTAACTCTTTTTGCACTTTGGATGATGAAACTTGCAGCACACGAATCTTTCTTCAATTCAACCAGATCTTGATTGGAGTATGATCAGTGATGAATATAGAGTGGAAAGGAATCAAAACCTTGAAGGATGATGAAGATTTGAGAGAGATTTCGTGTGATTTGCAAAAAGAAAGAATGGGATGTAACTATGAGTTTTCAACCAAATGAATCACCAAACCTGCATTAGATCCACTCTATTCAATATATAGATGCCCATGGAATCATCTAGAAGTTGCTGGAAGTTTCTTGCACACAAATCCCTTGTGAATTTTGGATATGTTACTTTAATCACAAGCAAGCCATGATAACTTTCAAATTTTGAACTAAGCTCAAAAATCTAATATTTCCATTGTTCTCAAAACATTATTTCCCATCAAAATGACCTATAATTTCATCCCATTTGGACATGTATTACAAAATCTCATTTTTAGGTCACTTTATCCATTAAATTAACCCTTATTTTTGGCCAAATTTGGAACCTTGAGCTATGATCATTTCCAAACTTTCATGATCACTTTTCTAGACTCAAAATGTCATTTGGAGCAAGTTTGATGTTGAAAATTTTTCCATTTGAGACTTGCAAGTATGAATTTTAGGCATATGCTTGAAATGACCTGTAATTCTACTTTCCCAAAATACCCCTGGCTTGCATAAATCATAAGTAGAGTTCCACAAATCATATGAAGGCATACCATACCTTTTTGGAAAGGTGCGATCATGAGGAACAACTTTCATTTTCACCAAAAATCCATTTGAACATTCCTTGTGGGGCAAAAGTTGCTTGGAAGTCAAGTAACTTTCATAGATAAATTTAAGTGTCCTCAGATGACCTATAACTTGCAAAAACCATAACTTGAGTTCTATAAATCTCCTTGATGACTTCCACTACCCAAATTAAAGGTCTTGAGATGCTCTACTAGTTTCATGTTGGCCAAGGATCCATTTGAGACTTGCATTTCGAATTATCTTGCTGGGAAGTTTGCCCTAAATCAGGGGATTTTACACAGAAACCCTAATTCAGAAACCTCTCTTCTTTGTGATTTCTCTTGATTTCTCCTTGGCACAACACCACATCCATATTTACATGTCAAATGAGGCATCCCACATCTTTTAAACAGGCCTTGATGCCCTTCAATCAAGCATTTGACCTAGGGTTGACCTAGGGTGGACCCAGATGAAACCCTAGTTGACTGTCTTCAACTGCAGCTCTTGTAACCACATCAATGACTTGTCTCACTTTCAAAATGACCCTCTAGGCCTTCCATGATGTCTACATGCACTCCATGACCTCAATTCCTTGCTCACAACTTCTTTGATGATCTTCAAATACCCTCAAGATAGGAGATATATCCACTGCTTGGTCCACTAACTTCTCAGATTTCAATTTCTTTTTGATGACTTGGCTAAGATTGAATTTGAATAATAACCTCTTGATAGGCTCATAGAGATAAGAATTGCATTTGGTCCCTTGTTGGATGGCTTGCCCATGCTATGCTATGTAGATGAATGAATGACCTAATATGCAAATGCTAAAGCTATGGGACATAAAATCAGGTGAAATAAGTTGAGCAAATTTTAGGGTGCAACAGCTGCCCCTATTCAAGCGACTTGGACCCGACTGGGTGAAGAGCGACCGACCTTCAAATATTCGAGGTACGAGACGGTTGAATACTAAGAACCCGGAAATTTGCCAACCGCAGAAATAAACTGCACAACTGCTTGGGGAACATTATCTATAAATCTGATTTCAACATTATCTTGTCAATACTGGAATGGACTTATTGGCTTCATTGGGAGAAGTGCTTCTGTCAACAAAACATGACCCTGCCAACAATACAGGAAAATCACTCTGTCACCACTACAGGAAATCACTCCGCCACCACTGCGGGAACATTTGGTCATTATTATAGAAAAACAACACCGCCATCGCTACGGGTACTAACTCTGCCAAATACAGGAAAACAACTCAGTCACCATTACGGGAAATACTCTGCCAAATACAGGAAAACAACTCCGCCTTTGCTACGGGTAAACACTCTGCCAGATACAGGAAAATAACTCCGCCTTTGCTACGGGTAATACTCTGCAATCGCTACGGGTAAATACTCTTCCAAATACAGGAAAATAACTCCGCCTTTGCTACGGGTAATACTCCGCCATCGCTACGGGTAACTACTCTGCCAAATACAGGAAAATAACTCCGCCTTTGCTACGGGTAATACTCTGCCAAATACAGGAAAATAACTCTGCCTTTGCTACGGGTACACACTCTGCCAAATACAGGAAAATAACTCCGCCTTTGCTACGGGTAATACTCCGCCATCGCTACGGGTAACTACTCTGCCAAATACAGGAAAACAACTCAGTCACCATTACGGGAAATACTCTGCCAAATATAGGAAAACAACTCCGCCTTTGCTACGGGTAAACACTCTGCCAAATACAGGAAAATAACTCCGCCTTTGCTACGGGTAATACTCCGCCATCACTACGGGTAACTACTCTGCCAAATACAGGAAAATAACTCCGCCTTTGCTACAGGTAATACTCTGCCAAATACAGGAAAATAACTTCGCCTTTGCTACGGGTACACACTCTGCCAAATACAGGAAAATAACTCCGCCTTTGCTACGGGTAATACTCCGCCATCGCTACGGGTAACTACTTTGCCAAATACAGGAAAACACTCAGTCACCATTACGGGAAATACTCTGCCAAATACAGGAAAATAACTCTGCCTTTGCTACGGATAAACACTCTGCCAGATACAGGAAAATAACTCCGCCTTTGCTACGGGTAATACTCCGCCATCGCTACGGGTAACTACTCTGCCAAATACAGGAAAATAACTCCGCCTTTCCTACGGGTAATACTCTGCCAAATACAGGAAAATAACTCCGCCTTTTCTACGGGTAATACTCCACCATCGCTACGGGTAACTACTCTGCCAAATACAGGAAAATAACTCCGCCTTTGCTACGGGTAATACTCTGCCAAATACAGGAAAATAACTCCGCCTTTGCTACGGGTACACACTCTGGTACAACTTTTCTGCCTATCTTTGCAGCAGCTATCTCCATCAGTCACATGGGTAACACAATATGAGTCTAGTCTTCCAACTTTCAGTGCTGTCATGGCAGCAAATCTGAGAAGGCCTCTACTGGGGATTTTCTGAATCCACACTTCCAGACACCTATTTTAACATAGGCGGCAACTTCCAAAAATCGATTCACGAAATCTTTTGATGTTGTTATAACAGCAATCTTGCAGAAATACTCCGCTGGAGGGGTAAGAGAAACTTAAACAAGCAACTCTGTGGGGAATAATGCCAAAACTGACATTATCATTACGTGTCTCACGCCGAGATCTTGAATGTTTAGTAATTCATTTGAGCAAGAGCTCTCTCCACCTGTAAGGGAAACAAACTTGAAAACAAACGGTTAACCAACCTGGTTTATGTTTCAAAATGCATATGTTTGACAATGACGCAATGCTCCATTCGACATGGAAATGCTACGCGTTTTTATTTGGTAGATGCAAATATGACACTATATGCCAATGCAGATGCAAGCTCCAACTGCTGGGATACAGAAAACCGCTTCAGCAAAATAAATGCTGAAGACAATGCCAACTGCTGGGGGTAACCAGGCGTTTACAGAATCATTCCAGCAAAATAAATGCTGGAAGAGTGAAGCCCGCTTCGCTGAGGAGTAACTGAATGCGCCAATCATGATTGGACTTCTGCTGGAGAGTGAACGGGTATCACACGGTATTCCGACAAAATAAATGCCAGGATACACAGCCAACTCTGCCGGGGAAAGTCTTAATCTTCGAGTTCCACTGGGTGGAAAAAGAACACTTGCTGAAAAGAGAGGACTCCGCTGGGGACGACACAACTCTCTTGGGGAAAATCAACTGACTCCGCCGGGGGAGAGTAAATGACCCTACTGGGAAGGGTAAACTGTCTCAGTACAGCTCACGAGTTGGGAATATTAATCTTCTGAGGCTAAACCACTCTGCTCGGGATGAGGAATCCTTTTGGGGGACACCACACTGTCTGAATACCGCCTTTGATCTCGGAATCATCAATTCTGTTGAGAGTAAACGACCCTGCTGGAGCAGGCCCTTTGGATAAGCTACGAATAGCTGGGGAATTTGATCCTTCTTCAGTAAGGAACATTGTCATCTCAGAAGCGCGACCTGCGTGGGGATCGAGTCTTTCCGTTACGAGCCTCTGGTCAGTACTGCAGTCTTTTGATCGTCCGCTTTCTCGGAACTCCGCTTCGGGGATACTAACATGCCCCAGTCTGTATTGTTGAATACTTCTTCTCGAAAGGAAATCCTAGTCAGGACTCTATCTTGAAATAGCTTGCCCCTGAATCTGCAACAATTTTGAAATGGACCCTACAGTCTTCGTATCCTGACAGCCAGACATGAACTGCTTCTACATCTCGAACCTCGAAGAGGTGTTTCAACAACATAACTTTCGTGCTTCTAGGGTGACCTGCCCTGGTCTCAAAATAATCCTTTGTCCTTGATTGACGGATTCGTGGAACAATGCCCATAGCTACGAGAGATTTGCCAAATCTCGACCTGATTGCCCCAGATTTACTGATTCTAGGATGACTGACTCTACTGGAATTAATCGATATAGCTTGCCCCAGTTCACGAAACATTTGGGCATTCTGCATTTTATCCTGATCAGACCTTCCACTGTAGGGATCTTTCTTGTCGGCATGCGTTTACTCGCAAGTAACACAAGTTGTTCTGCATAAAAGATATATTAAACGCAATGTATATGACAGTTTCAACATCCAAGTCTGTTCACCGGAAAAAAAAAATTTGCGACATATAATGAATCAATTATCAAAATGTCAATATGAAAGCTGGTAAGAGGAACCCTTTTAGGAGTCAGTTTCGATGCGATCTTTACCGACGTATGCTCTCGACCAAAACCTGTTTCAATTAGGACTTTTTCGGGCTGTAACGTGGTCAGGTTTACGGTTAACAAGGAAAGACACAGGCTCAAAGTTTATTCTGACCCACCCATTCTCCATGATATTCTCCAATCCTATGTTCAGCTAATCTGACACAAGCACTCATCTTTCACAGGTTGATTAGTAGGAATGATGGTCCAGGATACCACACCTTTTTTCGGAGTGACAGTCACTTACTTTTTCGTCTTTGGGTGCCTAGAGTCACACGACTCTGTTCTTTTCGAGGATTTTTCTTTGGGTCATCCTTTTCGTCTTTTGCTTTTTCGTTTCCTAAATTTTGCCTGGACTGACTCTTTTGAGTATCTTTCGCTTTCGAAGTCCAGCGGGATGCCCTTATTTTTGCCTAAGTCGCTTTTTCTCAAGATTCGACTTAGCGGGCTTTCGGCTTTCAATTTTCTTTTTTTTTTTTTTGCACAAGTCGTGTGGCACTGGTTGTCTGACTTTTTATGGACTAATGTGACTGTTTCACTCTTGGGTTGGCGAACCTTAACCATTGTGGTTTTTTAGGCACGACCTATATGGGTGTGATTTATCCTCGAACGGACACTCCTTTCGCGATTTGAACACTTGGCCAAACTAACTGACGCCTACCCTGCCCCGGTTTAAGATTTAAGGTTTTTCATTTTCAAAAGGAAACTCCTACTACTGGCTCAAAGGGGTTAACAAGGGATTATCTTCCTTATATCTCCGGTGTTTATGGATTGAAACAATGCCTGTACATCGTCAACAGGTTTTTTATTCAAAAGCCTACAATCGGAAGATTATTCGTCATCTGTTTTCGTCATCCTCCCCGGATTCCTGCTAAAACAAGCATTAAGCATTAAAGAAAGCAAAGAGTGAACACGACTGGATTAATTCAAAACATGCATATTTATTTCATTTATCAATATCAATTTGAAAAACAACAAGTTTTACAAGCGAAATTTGCAATTAAACAGAAAAGAAACTACAAATGCGAAGACATGAACAAGATAACATGAAAAAATGTCGGTGTCTCAGAACCGGACTTCCTGCACTTTGACTTATTGGCGAGTCAACCATCCTCAGAAACTATTATCAGGGGTAGTCCACTGCTGTCTCGACCTTCTTTCAACGGCCCGATCGAACCTGGGAAACTTTTTCATCACCCCGACTTTCGCTTGTCTATGGCCTTGCACCACCTTGGGGACCCTATCAGAGAAGTTGATAACCCTGCTGTCAATTAAATCTTGGACGTTATGCTTGAACGCGTGGCAACCCTAAATATCATGTCCGGGTGCCCCAGAATGGAACTCACAATGCCTGCTGGCGTCGAAACCACACGGAAGTGCGCCCTTTGGTGGGGCTGACGTTCTCTTTTCAATAAGGTTCAAACCTAACAAGGTCTGAAAGAGTTCTGCATATGTTGATGGAGGTGCCTCCAATACCCTTTTTGGTCTCTTTCCCCGAATTCTTTGTTGAGCCGGATACTGGCATCTCGTATGCTGCTGGCTTTGCTCGGACGGTTCCTTAGGCTCACGCACTATCATCCTTAAATTCAATCCTGGCATCGGCAACTGTTGTGGACATGGGGATTTAGCTTCCAGTGGCTCTGGGATATACCTCGATTCGTCTGCAACCTCTGGCGGAGAAATGGGAATATCAGTCCCTGAAACTTTTATACCCCCCGGTACAAACTCAATTGTTTTCTCATCCAGCAAATCTTGAATCTTATGCTTAAAAGCTTTGCAGTTTGCAATGTTATGCCCCGGTGCACCGGAGTGGAAGGAACAATAGGCGTTCAGGTCATAGTCTGGTGGCGGCTGCCCAGTCAGTGGAACCAAAATGCGGGGCTCAACCAGTTGAAGTTGGAACAAGAGTTGCACCAGCTGATCATAATCCACTGGGATCTCATCAAATACTCTGTTAGAAAACCTCATCCTCTTACCACACCTCCTTGAGTTATCCTGAAAAATCAATTGCGACTGCTGACGAGGAGAATCCTGAGCTTCAAACTGTGGAGAGGGTCTCTTAAGCCTATCATGCGTGGGTAATGGTTCTTCAGACCCCTGAGGAGCAAATAAGCCAGCGGCGTCTTCAGACATTTGCCCTCCTTCTCTTCTGAGTACGTTCCTTAATATTTCAGCCATCAATCCTACCCGGGCCTTCAATCGGCAGTTCTCTTCTTCTAGCGTCTCTTGATTCGAGCGCAACACTTGCATATCTTTTGTGAACTGCCCTAGCTGGCCTCGAACATCGATTAATTCCGCTTGAACCTGCTCGATATCTATCCCCACAAGTTGGCGTCTGAGGCCTGGGAGAAAACCTTGATTTCCTTGCTGAGCAAAATCGGCAGCACTATCATTAGCCCGTGCAATCAGAGGTTGCACCATATTCTGCAACTGTTCCTGACCCTTGGCCATGGCTTCCATTGCCTGTATGAACTGCGTCATGTTGTTGCGCATCTCTTGCATCTCAATCTGATCCTGACCCATGACTTTCTTACTGCTGTTTCTGGTTGAATGTCAGGGAATTCTTCGGTCGCTAATCTTGGAAGACCTGGAAGATGCAGGAGATGAGGTACAGATCCAATAGTTACTGGTGAATGCAATATGTATGCGTATGCAATGCAATATGTGTTTGTGCATTAGGGAATATCATTCCCCGATTCTAGTGCGAATGTGTCAGTGCAGTGACAGTGACAACAATACGAAGTTCGGAGCCGAATAATAGAAAACACCTCATATATTGCAGAGAAATCCATCAAGTCAGGAATACAATATCAATGAGTGTACAATAAGAAGGCATGACCTCAATCAACAATCCTGGTGATGGTCAGCACAAATGCAAATAAAGCATACACATTAATACATGAAACGGTCAAGTACTTCCATAGGCCTGATACTCCTCTAATAACCTCTTAGTCTCTGGATGACTTGGTCGGGTAAGCAGACCCTCAACAAGTAGATCTCTTCGCTTGAGAACACGTCGTAAATCACCAGCAGATTCCTCCCATGCCCCTTCTCCGAAGCGATCCTCTAGCTTCCGCTTCTGAGACACAACCTCTTTCCTTCCTTCGATGGCTTTGTTCAATGCGTTCTGAAGACTATATCTTGCCATTACATCCTCTTCATACTTTTTAGTGCTAGCCTTCAACTGTTCTTCGAGTTCGGAAATTTGCTGCTTCAATTTGTCTTCCCTCTTTTTGTTGTTGGTTAACGTAGCATTCCACGTATTGTTACAAGAAGAGATTTCCCAGTGGGCGGCATCGAGTGCTTTCTTTTTGGACTCCAACATATCATGAGAGCTTCTGAATTCTTTCCCCAGTCGCTCACGCTTCTTTTTCTCTTCGGTCAGTTCAGCACCTAAACTGTTTACTAATTCAACCTGCTGTTGGAAAGAATGCACAACCTTGTTCTTCTCACTACGCATCTGAGCCAGTTCCTTTTCTAACTCTTCATTAGCCAGCAGCAAGGCTTCCTTCTCTTTTACAACTCGCTCGTAGACCTCCATCGCAATGGTGGTTGGTTCCTCCACTGGAACATGAACATGAACCGGTGTCGCTGGAAAGGGCATCAGCAACTGTTTTGCCCTCTCTTGTATCCAAACTTTGTAAGGTACATAAGCTTGACAATCATTCTTCCCCAACAGTGGTTTCCCTCGTCTGTTGATACGCATCCAAGCATGCTGAAGCTTGGCTAGTAACTCTCCATTCAAATCACCGGTGAAGTACAGAGATTCCTGTACTTCTTCCTCCCTAGGTGGGTTCTTCAATGCGTATCCAAACTGGCGAACGAACAGAGATGGGTTATAATTGATGCACCCTTTTCTTCCTATCAAAGGAACATTAGGATATCCGGCACAGCTGAAAATAAGCTCAGACCCCAGCAAGTCTCGGTCAAACCACTCAATGTCTTCAGAAGATAGTCTCATCAGGCGCTCTGGCCAGTCAGCTGTAGTTGCGCGCTATCTACAAAAGGTCCCTTCAGGGGGAGATGGCTCCTAAACCACATGTTCAACAGCGGCGCACAACAGTAAACAGTCTTTCCTCTTCTATTTTCATTTTTGTAGTGCAATGAATGATAGAGATCTCCAATCAAAGTGGGTACCGGGTTGCCAGCAGCAAACAGATGAAAGGCGTCCAAGTCCACAAAATTGGGTAAATTGGGAAACAGCACTATTCCGTAGATGCACAGAGCCAAGATAGCATTAAAGACTATCCAGCACCCGCTCTTGGCGTATTCTTGAGCTTTGCCAACCAGAAAATCGAGGGAGAAACCTGGAACCCCGAGCCAAGAAGTCACTAACAGTTCAGAAGCGTTCATGTGCAAGGCCTTAGCTAAGTCCTCCAGTTGGGGCTTAGCATCACGATGGATGAAAGGAACCTTATTTTGCACCGGCAGCTCGATAAACTCTGCGTATTCTTCCATGGTAGGCCCTAAAATAAAGTCAGCAAATGTGAAACACCTCAAGGCAGGGTCATAGAATTGCATCAAGGTATACAACCCATTCATCTCAACAGCAGTTGGCTTGCAGACCAGTCTCATCAATCTTCCATAACTCATCCTGAAACTTCTCCTAACCTCCTCATCAGCAAGGGACATCAGACCAAGTAGGGGAGTAATGTCAGGTGTAGGTAACTTGTACGCAACTGTCTTTCTCAAACTAGCCATGATCAATAAGCAGAAGTCCGGGCACTAGAATCAGGGAATATGCAAATGCACCTGCAGCACAGACACACGTTAATGAAATGCACATGATAATGGTTATGCGAACAATGCAATGCAAATAGATGCAACAGGGACCAAATGCCATGGCTGAGAAGCCTGAACCACATCATAAGTCTCAGATAGACCCTCCAGAATTCCCCAAACCCTGGTCTTAGACAGACCCAATATGAAGCTTCAACTCTGGTCTCTGATAGACCCCATATCATAACTCCAACTGGTCTCTGATAGACCCCATATCATAACTCCAACTAGTCTCTGATAGACCCCTCAACTGTCCATAAATACCCTGAATCTCAAATCAAGAAACAAACCGGTATCTGAAGGTCTAGTTACCTGCATAGCCCCAAACCCTCTCACAGGTAGGTGTCCTAGTGACTGACAATGGTATGGCATCCTATGCGGTCGTCGGCGTCACAGACTTTCAGGGTTGATGATACGATTCCCAGAACGAGTGGCATCATCAAATCCTGAAGAGGCCTCACTTAGCCAACTTCCAAATGATCGGTTCCCGGAGTCGACAATCCAACTAACAAACAACCCCTTCGACCCAAAGGGTAGAAAAAGAAGTCAACCAGAAAAATCTCGTCCGAGTGTGGATTTTGCGGGACACTAATGCAAGCAAAGTCGGCACGCGCCCACTACTTTCCACTCTAATTCTAAGTGCACTCAAGCCCAGGTCCGACTTATCTCTCAATCATAGAACACCCTCATACCCCAATACAGCAATAATAACAATAATATAATGCTGAAAGTAAATGACAGAAAAAAATAAATCCATACAAAATCCTCGACGGGAAAACAAGCGTTAGGATTGACTCGCTCAAGGGACGTTGGATCCCAAATGCATAAGGAACTATCGCAGTCCTTAGCAGCCAGGGGACGTTGGATCCCCAGCAGAGTCGCCAGCTGTCGCTACTGCGAAAATCGACGCCGGCTGAACAGAAGAGTCGCCACCGTGCGTTATTTATCCCAAAGGAGGGAAAGGAAACGCTCGAAGTAAACCTACCGCAAAGACGGGAAAGGAATGGTCATCGCAACCAAATCCTGGATTCGGGAGTCGGTTACGCAAGGGGAAGGTATTAGCACCCCTCACGTCCGTCGTACTCGACGGGATCCACGCTTGTTTTCTGGTACGGATTGTTATTCTATCTATTCTACAGGTCAGGGGTTAAAAGAAAAGAAAATGACTCGGCAAAGTATCGCACTTTATGCCTACGTATTCCCGTCTGGAACGAGAAATCAGAGTCAACGTAGTTCGCCTACCTACGGGAAAGGAGGGGAAGGTTGCTCGCTAGGATATCGCATCCTATGCCTACTTACTTTCATACAGCATGAAAGATCAGAGCAAACGTACTTCGGGCCACGTACGACACAAGTCTGTCTTGATTATTTTTATCTCCTTCTGAAAAAGGGTTTTTCTGATTACTGGTCCAAGCGGACAAAAATGACGTTTTGATGAGTTCACATTCTTTTACGGAGGAAGTGTCTTTTATTGTGTTTGAAATATTTATGGTATTTTTCTGTTTGTTTTGAGAAAGAAGAGACAGAACTCTAACCTACGGTTGCAAAGGGAATCAGACTTACCTAATGTTATCATGCATGGGTTAAGACCTAATGTCTATCATGCTCCTCTCTTGCGTAGAGAGAAACAAAGATCCTAAGGGATAAACGGAAACAGAAACAATAGCATATATACAATAAAGCAGTAAAATATGCATGAATGCAGCAATACAAGCGAGGCAAGGGAGTCCCACTCAACCTCGAGCCTAGAAAACAACAGGCAAAAGCGAACAAAATTCGCTTTCAACCTAACAGATTAAAGGGCAAGCAATACAACCATGGAAATTCAAACAATACATCAAAAATTATAACAGCAAAAATAAACAGCAAACAACAGTCTTCATCAACATCTGTCTTCAAGTCATCTTCAACCATCTACAAGCTTCAAGCAAGCATCAGCTTTATCTTCACAGCCTTCAAGCAAGGTCTCTATCTTCAATCTTTCAGGGCTTTTCTTCAAGTCTCACTCTCCAAGATGAGTAGCAGTTAATCAAGATGAATGGGATGTTAAGCAGTCAGTTGCCTACCAAGGGTGGCCTACTGAATGTTAACATGATACAGACAATTTTCTCTCAAAAGTTCTATCTTTTAAATACATTCACTAATCCTTCCAAAGGAAGGAGGTGGGTATTTAAAAGAGACTTTGAATCATAGAGAAAGAATGGAGGCAAACAATACCTTCCATGTTTGTGAATCAAGTTTCTATTCTAGAGTTCTACCTAACTCCTAGATCCTATAACCTTCAACAGCTGCCAGCAAGATATACTCTTCATCAACTCTGGAAATTGATCTTCATTCCTTGTCTTCAATGGGCTTCATCAACAAAGTCTTCAACTCAAACCCAAACCCCAAGCAGGCCCAATACCCCACACAGTCAAACAATAACCCTAGAAAGGGCACACCACACAATCAATCAACTACAAAAAAATACTAATAGCATTAACATAATAGGGGAACTTCTAGCATTTTCTAAGGGATCTATTACTTACCCATAATACCCCTATAGTCCCATCATCTAATTTGTCCTAAAGAAAACCCAAAAAGAAACTTGTTTTGTTATACCTATATTATATTCACAACCTTAATTGACCATCCTAATAGTTTCTAACTAAACTAACTAAAATAACTCCTAAAAAATTGGTACAAAACTCAGGGGAGCACCTAATATATGTATCTAATTATACTAAAAAGAATGACCTAAAAAGATAATGGGAAGTACCTAAAAGAAATTCTACAAAAACTATATACAAACTATATCTAATTAAAAACAATTAAAATGTAAAATATAAGCAAAAATAGAAAAAATAGATAAACTATTATTTTTTAATCATTTTAATTTTCTTCAAGTCCATATTAAACTATTGCAAAAACTCTCATGTCAAAATTCCTATTTTTCTATTTAATATGGATTTTATAAAATTCAAAACAAAATGAATTAAAACAAAAATTAAATGGAAGCCAGGGGGTGCAAGCAACAGAGATGTCACGTGTAAATGTGCTGGTGGGCTTGTACTGGAGGTGCGCGTAGCATTGTTGCTTAGGCCCAGACCAATTCAGAAATCAATTAGTAAAATTAAACAAAAAAATAATAAAACTGGCAGTGTATAAAGCAAACAAAACTAGTGTAATATGACCCTGGGCCTAGATGTGGGCTGCTGAAAGCAGATTGATCATTAAGCCCATCAGAGGACTTTAATGAAATGAGGCGTTTCATGGCCTCTGATTCCCTCTCAAACTCGGTTTTAAATACGGGCCGCTGGATCCCATGTTGGTCAACGCAGACTTCTCCAATCCAACGATCATCACATCGTCTTCCCCAACCAGCCTCTAGGGTTTGTGAAATTTCCATGAAACACAACCTCCACACGTGAATATTCCAGTGGCTCGTGCTCCTTCGTTTCTCCATGAAACTCAAAACTTCAAAAAGCAAAATTGATCTACTTTCCTCCCTGAACACAGCCATGGATCCAGTTTGCACTAACACGCCCTAAAAAGCCAAACCCGATAGCACCACTTCCAAAATTACTCAAACTTTCACTCTCATGTTTTGCCAGTTTCTTGATATCAAAATAACCACCAAACATCACTGATTACTCTAAGCCAATCCACATGAATTAACACTCCCTGTCCTCTTAGTTCTAGATCAAAACAATTGGTATGCTCAAATGTTAACCTCTACCAAATCGTGCCAAAAGTTCCAGGATCAATCATCTAACCACCTAGGTTACATCTAACCTAATGATTCTACATCATGCTAACTAATTCAAGCTAATTCGAAGGAAATACCAACCTGGTGTAAAATGGAAAACAGATGGATGAAACCTCCACTTCAAGCTCAGCAATGCTCTAGAATTGATCAATGGATATGGATCTTGGTTCTGTATGCAGCAATTCTTGCTCAAATACTCTGGATCTTTGTAACTAACTCTTTTTGCACTTTGGATGATGAAACTTGCAGCACACGAATCTTGCTTCAATTCAACCAGATCTTGATTGCAGTATGATCAGTGATGAATATAGAGTGGAAAGGAATCAAAACCTTGAAGGATGATGAAGATTTGAGAGAGATTTCGTGTGATTTGCAAAAAGAAAGAATGGGATGTAACTATGAGTTTTCAACCAAATGAATCACCAACCCTGCATTGGATCCACTCTATTCAATATATAGATGCCCATGGAATCATCTAGAAGTTGCTGGAAGTTTCTTGCACACAAATCCCTTGTGAATTTTGGATATGTTACTTTAATCACAAGCAAGCCATGATAACTTTCAAATTTTGAACTAAGCTCAAAAATCTAATATTGCCATTGTTCTCAAAACATTATTTCCCATCAAAATGACCTATAATTTCATCCCATTTGGACATGTATTACAAAATCTCATTTTTAGGTCACTTTATCCATTAAATTAACCCTTATTTTTGGCCAAATTTGGAACCTTGAGCTATGAGCATTTCCAAACTTTCATGATCACTTTAATAGACTCAAAATGTCATTTGGAGCAAGTTTGATGTTGAACATTTTTCCATTTGAGACTTGCAAGTATGAATTTTAGGCATATGCTTGAAATGACATGTAATTCTACTTTACCAAAATACCCCTGGCTTGCATAAATCATAAGTAGAGTTCCACAAATCAGATGAAGGCATACCATACCTTTTTGGAAAGGGGAGATCATGAGGAACAACTTTCATATTCACCAAAAATCCATTTGAACATTCCTTGTGGGGAAAAAGTTGCTTGGAAGTCAAGTAACTTTCATAGATAAATTTCAGTGTCCTCAGATGACCTATAACTTGCAAGAACCATAACTTGAGTTCTATAAATCTCCTTGATGACTTCCACTACCCAAATTAAAGGTCTTGAGATGCTCTACGAGTTTCATGTTGGCCAAGGATCCATTTGAGACTTGCATTTTGAATTATCTTGCTGGGAAGTTTGCCCTAAATCAGGGGATTTTACACAGAAACCCTAATTCAGAAACCTCTCTTCTTTTTGATTTCTTGATTTCTCCTTGGCACAACACCACATACATATTTACATGTCAAATGAGGCATCCCACATCTTTCAAACAGGCCTTGATGCCCTTCAATCAAGCATTTGACCTAGGGTTGACCTAGGGTGGACCCAGATGAAACCCTAGTTGACTGTCTTCAACTGCAGCTCTTGTAACCACATCAATGACTTGTATCACTTTCAAAATGACCCTCTAGGCCTTCCATGATGTCTACATGCACTCCATGACCTCAATTCCTTGCTCACAACTTCTTTGATGATCTTCAAATACCCTCAAGATAGGAGATATATCCACTGCTTGGTCCACTAACTTCTCAGATTTCAATTTCTTTTTGATGACTTGGCTAAGATTGAATTTGAATAAGAACCTCTTGATAGGCTCATAGAGATAAGAATTGCATTTGGTCCCTTGTTGGATGGCTTGCCCATGCTATGCTATGCAGATGAATGAATGACCTAATATGCAAATGCTAAAGCTACGGGACATAAAATCAGGTGAAATAAGTTGAGCAAATTTTAGGGTGCAACAGCTGCCCCTATTCAAGCGACTTGGACCCGACTGGATGAAGAGCGACCGACCTTCAAACATTCGAGGTACGAGACGGTTGAATACTAAGAACCCGGAAATTTGCCAACCGCAGAAATAAACTGCACAACTGCTTGGGGAACATTATCTATAAATCTGATTTCAACATTATCTTGTCAATACTGGAATGGACTTATTGGCTTCACTGGGAGAAGTGCTTCTGTCAACAAAACATGACCCTGCCAACGATACAGGAAAATCACTCTGTCACCACTACAGGAAATCACTCCGCCACCACTGCGGGAACATTTGGTCATTATTATAGAAAAACAACACCGCCATCGCTACGGGTACTAACTCTGCCAAATACAGGAAAACAACTCAGTCACCATTACGGGAAATACTCTGCCAAATACAGGAAAACAACTCCGCCTTCGCTACGGGTAAACACTCTTCCAGATACAGGAAAATAACTCCGCCTTTCCTACGGGTAATACTCCGCCATCACTACGGGTAACTACTCTGCCAAATACAGAAAAATAACTCCGCCTTTGCTACGGGTAATACTCCGCCATCGCTACGGGTAACTACTCTGCCAAATACAGGAAAATAACTCCGCCTTTGCTACAGGTAATACTCTGCCAAATACAGGAAAATAACTCCGCCTTTGCTACGGGTACACACTCTGCCAAATACAGGAAAATAACTCCGCCTTTGCTACGGGTAATACTCCGCCATCGCTACGGGTAACTACTCTGCCAAATACAGGAAAACAACTCAGTCACCATTACGGGATATACTCTGCCAAATACAGGAAAACAACTCCGCCTTTGCTACGGGTAAACACTCTGCCAGATACAGGAAAATAACTCTGCCTTTGCTACGGGTAATGCTCCGCCATCACTACGGGTAACTACTCTGCCAAATACAGGAAAATAACTCCGCCTTTGCTACGGGTAATACTCTGCCAAATACAGGAAAATAACTCCGCCTTTGCTACGGGTACACACTCTGCCAAATACAGGAAAATAACTCCGCCTTTGCTACGGGTAATACTCCGCCATCGCTACGGGTAACTATTCTGCCAAATACAGGAAAACAACTCAGTCACCATTACGGTAAATACTCTGCCAAATACAGGAAAACAACTCCGCCTTTGCTACGGGTAAACACTCTGCCAGATACATGAAAATAACTCCGCCTTTGCTACGGGTAATACTCCGCCATCGCTACGGGTAACTACTCTGCCAAATATAGGAAAATAACTCCGCCTTTGCTACGGGTAATACTCTGCCAAATACAAGAAAATAACTCCGCCTTTGCTACGGGTACACACTCTGCCAAATACAGGAAAATAACTCCGCCTTTGCTACGGGTAATACTTCGCCATCGCTACGGGTAACTACTCTGCCTAATACAGGAAAATAACTCCGCCTTTGCTACGGGTAATACTCTGCCAAATACAGGAAAATAACTCCGCCTTTGCTACGGGTAATACTCCGCCATCGCTACGGGTAACTACTCTGCCAAATACAAGAAAATAACTCCGCCTTTGCTACGGGTAATACTCTGCCAAATACAGGAAAATAACTCCGCCTTTGCTACGGGTACACACTCTGGTACAACTTTTCTGCCTATCTTTGCAGCAGCTATCTCCATCAGTCACATGGGTAACACAATATGAGTCTAGTCTTCCAACTTTCAGTGCTGTCATGGCAGCAAATCTGAGAAGGCCTCTACTGGGGATTTTCTGAATCCACACTGCCAGACACCTATTTTAACATAGGCGGCAACTTCCAAAAATCGATTCAGGAAATCTTTTGATGATGTTATAACAGCAATCTTGAAGAAATACTCCGCTGGAGGGGTAAGAGAAACTTAAACAAGCAACTCTGTGGGGAATAATGCCAAAACTGACATTATCATTACGTGTCTCACGCCGAGATCTTGAATGTTTGGTAATTCATTTGAGCAAGAGCTCTCTCCACCTGTAAGGGAAACAAACTTGAAAACAAACGGTTAACCAACCTGGTTTATGTTTCAAAATGCATATGTTTGACAATGACGCAATGCTCTATTCGACATGGAAATGCTACGCGTTTTTATTTGGTAGATGCAAATATGACACTATATGCCAATGCAGATGCAAGCTCGAACTGCTGGGATACAGAAAACCGCTTCAGTAAAATAAATGCTGAAGACAATGCCAACTGCTGGGGGTAACCAGGTGTTTACAGAATCATTCCAGCAAAATAAATGCTGGAAGAGTGAAGCCCGCTTCGCTGAGGAGTAACTGAATGCGCCAATCATGATTGGACTTCTGTTGGAGAGTGAACGGGTATCACACGGTATTCCGACAAAATAAATGCCAGGATACACAGCCAACTCTGCCGGGGAAAGTCTTAATCTTCAAGTTCCACTGGGAGGAAAAAGAACACTTACTGAAAAGAGAGGACTCCGCTGGGGACGACACGACTCCGCCGGGGGAAAATCAACTGACTCCGCCGGGGGAGAGTAAAGAGGACTCCGCCGGGGGACGACACGACTCAGATTTCAATTTCTTTCTGATGACTTGGCTAAGATTGAATTTGAATAAGAACCTCTTGATAGGCTCATAGAGATAAGAATTACATTTGGTCCCTTGTTGGATGGCTTGCCCATGCTATGCTATGCAGATGAATGAATGACCTAATATGCAAATGCTAAAGCTATGGGACATAAAATCAGGTGAAATAAGTTGAGCAAATTTTAGGGTGCAACAAGCACAAGATAACATGAACACCGCTATCCCGGATCTTTTGTCGAACATGTCAACCTTCCGGAGATCACCTGAAACAAAAATACAACAACCTGGCTTATGTTTCACATGCAAATGTTTGAATATGGCGTAATTCTCCATGCGAAATGGAAATGCTACGTGTTTTTGAGGATGCTATTCACGCATCCAGATGCAACGGAACTGAATCAGAAAAATAAATGCTGGAGATACGGAGACCACCCTGCTGGGAAAAGAAGATGACCCTGCTGGGGATAGTTAGCATGTGCCATTACACCATACTTTAGCTGGGGAAGCAAGCCTTGAATAGCTTCCTGACAGAAATTTCCTGAATAGCAAACGAACCTGTTGTGGAGATAGAATAAATCTGCCAGTCAGTAGTTTTACTCTGCTGGGGATTATATCAAATCCTGCTGAGGAAAATGCCATAAATGACCTTCTAGAATGCAAACCTTATGGAGAATAGGTGACCCTACCATGGAAAAAAGAACCATTACACCATACTTTAGCTGGGGAAGCAAGCCTTGAATAGCTTCCTGACAGAACCCGTCCGCCTGTTGGGGAACCAACGACTCTGCGGGGAATAACGATCCACCTTCCGAGATTAACCATGTTTTACCAAGGCCATCAGCCTTGAATAGCCTTCCAGAATATAACCTTCTGGGGAACAGGCACCTCTGCTGGAGAAAACGACTCAAACTGCAAAGACCTAACTCCAATCTACTGGGATTTATCAGCTGGGGAACAAACGTTTCTCCTCCGACTCCACTGGGGATAACGCAATGAGGGAAACCAAACTCAACCTCTGCTTGGGGAGATGACAACTTGACCTCTGAGGGGATACCAAATCATCTTCTCAGACTCTGTAGGGATTATGTACTCTACTGAATAAGCCAATCTTGCACTACCGAGGAATGAGTGCACACAGACAATCTGCTAGAGCTAAACGTGTATAAACCAACTGCTGAGGAAGATTCCACACCTGCCTGGTGGAAGGAAGTCCAATCTTGACTTGCTGGATAGTAAGCACATATTTGCAAACTATGAGGATTAAATGTGTACCGACCAACTGCCAGGTATAAGCACGTACACTATCTGCTCACAATTCTACTGGGAATAGAGACACAACCACCAATTGCTAATGATGAACTCTGGTTGGGGAGAATAACCTTGCTTGAGTAACTGCCCCAATGTAGTTCAATTTGCCCCAGTCTAATCTCTAGGACAAAAAGGAAAGCTTGCCATGAAACGACCTTGAGATGGCTTGTCCCTGAATTTGTAACATGAAAGGATTCGTACCTAGTTTTGCCCCAGCCCGTGGGATCTCTGCAACATCTTCCTCGAAAGGAAACCTGAACTTTCTGTACCTTGCCGGTTTGGTATCAATTGCCTCAGCATTTTGAACCTCAACGACGTGCTCACATTAATTACCCTCTGGTCAAGAATAGCTTATGTGCTCTTAGGGTAATCTGCCCTAACCTCGCAATGACTCTGCCCCTGATTGGCGGCTTCACTGGGGATGATACCTCTGATTGCGAGAGGTTTACTAAATCTCAACCTGATTTCCCCTGTTAACTGTCTCTTGGATGGCAGACTCCCATGATATGATCGTTGAGCCCCGATGGAGTATTCAGCATTCTGCATTTTATCCTGATCAAACTTTTCACTGTGGAAACTTTTCTGCTGTCAAGCGCTTACTCGCAAGTAAAACAAATTGTTCTGCACAAAAGATATATTCATGCAATGCATATGACAGTTTTGAAATCCAAGTCTGTTCACTGGAAAAATTTGTGACATAAAGCGAACGAATCACTTATCAGAATCTCAACACCGATACCAAAATGGTAAAGGGAATCCTTTTAGGAGTCAGTTTCGACGCGATCCTTACCGAAGTATGCTTTCAAGACAACTCTGCTTCAATTAGGACTTTTGAAGGTTGTAACATGGTCAGGTTCACGGGTTAAAAGAAAGGATAAAGGCTCAAAGTTTATTTTAACCCACCCATTCTCCATGATGTTCTCCAATCCTATGTTCAGCTAATTCGACACTAGCGCTCACCTTTCAAAGGTTGAGTGACAAGAGTGATGGTTCAGGAAACCACTGGTTTTTTGGAGTGACAGTCACTCGCTTTTCGTCTTTGGTGCCTGGAGTCACACAACTTGTTCATTCGAGGATTTTTCTTTTGTAATTCTTTTTGCTTTTCTGTTTTTCCCGAACTTTTGCCTGGACTAGCTCTTTTGAGCTTTCGATTTTGAAGTCCAGCGGGATGCCCTAGCTTTTGCCTAAGTCGCTTGCTTTCAAGTTATTGACTTAGCGGGCTTCTTCTTTCGATTCTTTTCTTCTTCTTTTTTTCTTTTGAACAAATCGTGTGACACCGGCTTGTCTGACTTGTTAAAGGGATTGTGACTCTTTCACTCCTTGGTCGGCGATGGATACCCATTGTGGGATTTTTAGGCACGACCTCTAAAGGTATGATTGGTCCTCGTATGGGAAAACTTCTTCTGCGATTTGGACGCTCGGTCAAATTAACTGACACCTACCCTGCCCCGGGTTAAGATTGAGGGTTTTTTCGTTTGTCAGAAAAGAACTCCTACTACTAGGCTCAAAGGGGTTGACAAGGGATTATCATCCTTATATCTCCGGTGTTCAGGGATTTGAAAAAATTCTTGTACATCATCAGCAGGTTTCATTCAAAAGCATACAATCAGAAGCTTGCGTGTCTTACAATTTCGTCATCCTCCCCGGATTTCGCTTAAACAAGCGTTAGACAACAATTAAAAACATAAGTGAACACAAATGGATTTAATCAAAACATGCATATTCATTTCATTATCATTATCAATTGAAAACAACAAGTTTTACAAGGGAGATTTGCATTTAAACAGGAAACAAACTACAAATGCAAAGAAAATGACATGATAAAAAAGAGATTGCCAGCTTTAGGGAACCGGGCTTTCGAATCTTGACTTGCTACTGAGTCAGCCATCTTTGAACTCAATCGGATGAAAGGTCGACATGCATACTCAATCTTCCTCTCGGAAAGGAAATGTACCTCTTATCGATCAACTGTTGCACCCTGGCTTGAAAGGCCTGGCAATCTTCAGTTGAGTGCCCTATGGATCCTACGTGATATCCACATTGATCACTGGGATCATATCCGGGAGGGTACAGCTCTGGCACCGGCTTGAGAGTCTCCGGCTCCAGCAATGAGTTATGGATCAAACATGGCAGAAGCTCACTGTAAGGTATAGGAACTGGGTGAAGAGGAGCATTCCTTCTTTTCAAATTGTTGCAGGGCCCATTCTGATTCTGGCGCCGAGGGTTTTGCTGTCGAGGAGCATGAGGTTGTTGGCTCTGATTAGGGAATCCTTTATGCTCAAGTGCTTTCATTCTCAGATTTAGCCCGGGAATCGGCAGTAGCTGTGGGTGCGGAGATTCTGCAATCATAAATTGCACAGCACGCTCAGGAGAAATAAGAGGAACAACCACCTCTTTTGCACTGAGTGGATCAAGACCCCCTGGTACACTTACGCCGCCCGGCGCAAATCCAACTGCCTTTGAATTGATTAAATCCTGAACTACGTGCTTAAAAGCTTTGCAGTTCTCTACGTTATGCCCCGGTGCCCCAGAATGGAAATCACAGTGAGCACTTCCATCATAGCCCATCGGTGGCTCGCCAGTAAGTGGAGACATAGTCCGAAGTTTAACCAACTGAAGTTGAAGCAAGAGTTATAACAACTGCGCATAAGTGTCGCTACTGCGAAAATCGGCGCCGGCTGAACAGAAGAGTCGCCACCGTGCGTTATTTATCCCACGGGAGGGAAAGGAAACGCTCAGAGTAAACCTCGCACAACACGGGAAAGGCATGGTCGTCGCAACCAAAACCTGGATTCGGGAGTCGGTTACGCAAGGGGAAGGTATTAGCACCCCTCACGTCCGTCGTACTCGACGGGATCCACGCTTGTTTTCGGGTATGGATTGTTATTCTATCTAAACTATAGGTCAAGGGTTAAAAAGAAAATAAAATGAAAAATAAAAATGACTCGGCAAAGTATCGCACTTTATGCCTACGTATTCCCGTCTGGAACGAGAAATCAGAGTCAACGTAGTTCGCCTACCTACGGGAAAGGAGGGGAAGGTTGCTCGCTAGGATATCGCATCCTATGCCTACGTACTTTCATACAGCATGAAAGATCAGAGCAAACGTAGTTCGGGCCACGTACGACACAAGTCTGTCTTGGTTGATTTTATTCCTTCTGAAAAAGGTTTCTTTTATTAACAGTCCCGGCGGACAAAAATGACGTCTTGATGAGTTTACATTCTTTTACGGAAGAAGTGTATTTTATTGTGTTTGAGATCTTTATGGTGTTTTTCTGTTTGTTTTGAGGAAGAAGAGACAGAACTCTAACCTACGGTTGCAAAGGGAAACAAACTAACCTAATGTTATCATGCATGGGTTAAGACCTAGTGTCTATCATGCTCCTCTCTTGCGCAGAGAGAAACAGAGATCCTACGGGATAGGCAGAAACAGAAACAATAACAGATATAATAAAGCAGTAAAATGCATGGATGCAACAGTACAAGCGAGGCAAGGGAGTCCCACTCAACCTCGAACCTAGAAAACAATAGGCAAAAGTGAACAGACTTCACTTTCAACCCAGCAGGGTAAACAGCAAACAATACAGTCCAGAAAACCAATCAATACATCAGAAATGAAATACAACAGCAAAAGAAACAGCATCAGCAGCTCTGAATCAACATCTGGCTTCATGTAATCTCCAATCAGTTACAGGCTTCAACAAGCATCAATCTCCATCTTCATGGCCTTCAGGTAAGGGCTTTGATCATCAGTCTTCTATCTGTAATTGCTTTTCTTCAAGCTCAAACCTCCAGGATGAGGGATCAGTCACAAGAGTGAATTGGGGTGTTAAGCAATCAGTTGACTACCAAAGGTGGTGAACAGACTGCTTCTAACACAAAAGACATTTTCTCTCAAGAGTTCTATCTCTTAGACACTATCACCAAGCCTTCCAAAGGAAGGGGGTGAGTGTCTTAGAGAGACTCTGAATCACAGAGAAGAATGGATGCAGACAAGGCAATCCATGTTTGAGAAACAAACTTTCTAACCTAGAGCTCTGCCTAGCTCCTAAACCCTAGTCTCCTCAGTATCTGCTAGCAAGATTCTCCTCTTCAACCCTGGAAGTTGGACTTCAACATCTGAATCTCCAATGGCTTCATCTTCTCAAGTTCAGCTCTCCCAAATCCCCAGACAATCCCAATACCCACACAGACAAATCAATAATCCCCAGAGGGCACACCACACCAGTCAATCAGATATACAGTACATTAATAGCAATAGGGGGGAATCCTAACTTTTTCTAAAGGATCTAATAACTACCCATAACCCCTATAGTCCCATAGCTAAACTATTCAAACCCTAAGTCCTAAGGGAAAAGAATCAAATCTCCTAAGTCATCACTTAAAACCCTAATTTTATCCATGTTGTTCAAGCCTACATTAAGCATCTAAAATTAACTTCTAAAAATGGGAACTAAATTGTATCTACAAGTTTGATATCTAACCTAAACAACCTAAAAAGAATGGATGAAAAATATTGAAGCAAATAATAGAACAAAAATTAACAAAATTATGTATGAAATGAAACTATGTAAAATGCTATTTATTTAGAAAATATGGGAAAAATATCAAATAAAAAATAAAATGCCATTTTTATTTTTTATAATTTTCTAGACATCCTAAAGAAAAATATGCAAAAAGAATGAATTAAAAATAATGATTTTTCTATTTATTATGAATTTTATAAGATGCATGAAAAATAAAAAGAAAATAAAATAGAAAATATAAAGAAATAGCCAGAGGGGGTGAGAATAGCAAGATATCCAAGTTCAGCGTGTTGGGCTTATTAAATTGGGGGGTGCGAATAGCTGTCTGAGCCCAATCCCCCCAATTAATGAAACGCTGCGTTTCAATTTTTGAAACTTCCCTCCGTTTCTGAAATTAAATGGGAGCCACACGATGAGATGATTAAGTCAAATATTCTGGACGATCCAACGGCACACAGTCATCGTCCCCAATTGAGCTAGGGTTTGCAGAAAAACCCAGATTCCATGCACAACCTTCAAGCTTCTCATTCTCCCTCCACACGCCATGAAAACGCACGCTGTAAAAAGCAAAATTCATCCACTTCTTTCCCTCTACAAGTCTATAACCATAGTTTACCTCAAAACTCACTCCATCAAACAACTCGATGGGAATAACAGTCATGCATCAACATTTTCACCTGCCATCAAGTGCTTCAATTCGTGCCAAAACCTATCCTCATCTACTCTACATCTCATACTAGTCATTTTAGGCTATAAAGAGAGGATTATCGTGCTATGTTCCAAGTGTTATGAACCTCAACAGAATTTGTGCACCATGATCAAATCCCTCGAAACTTCTCCAAACTCATCCTATTCAGTCCTCTATCCTATCTTAACCATTCCACACTATCAAAACCCTATCATGCTACCTAAACTATGCAAAATGAGCAGAGATACCAACCTGTTAAAAAATGGAGAAACAGCTATGGAGGTCTTCGATTCAATGTTTGCAGGGACTTGAAATTGATCCACACACCAACACTTTGATTCTGTATGCAAATATTTGGGCTCAAACTTCTTGTATCATGTGATTCCAATTTCTTGAACCTTGAATGATGAACTTTGTATGGCACTCTCCTTGATTGATTCAGCCAAATGAATGTGTGAATTACAAACTATGGATGATAGTGATGAGATTCAGATCAAGAATGAGGAGAATTGGTGAGAAATTGAGGGAGTTTGAGAAGCTTATGCAAGAATGAGAAAATGGATGAAAATTGAAGCTTTGAACAAATGGGAACACCAACCCTTGAATGAATCAGCTTGCATGAATATATAGGTTGCATTAGAACCTCCTAGAAACTTGGAGAAGTTTCCCTTACATTTTCCCTTTTCAATTTGGATTATGTTACTTTCAATTCAAGCAACCATGGATAACTCACAAATTATGACCTAAGCTCAAAATTCCACTTTAGCCAATGTCTTTAAAATGCTTTTTCCATTCAAAATGACCTATAATTTTGCATCATTTGGCCAAGATATGAAAAATCTCATTTTTTAAGCCATTTTTCTTCATTAAATTCACCAATTTTGAAACCTTGTGCTATGGACATTTCCAATCTCTCATGGTCACTTTTCTAGACTCAAAATGTCATTTGGAGCAAGTTTGATGTTGTAAGTTTTTTCATTTGAGGCTTCCTTGTATGAGTTTTGGGCATAGGTTAAAATGACCTGTAATTCACAAATGACCAAAATACCCTTAGCTTGCCAAGACCATAAGTTGAGCTCCACACATCATATGAAGGAATACTATACCATTATAGAAAGCTAAGACAATGAGGAACAATTCTTATGTTGACCAGAAATTCATTTGAAATCTCCTTGAGGGGTAAAAATTGCTTGGAAGTCAAGTCACTTTCACAGACAAAATTTCAGATACCTCAGATGACCTGTAACTTGCAAGGACCATAACTTGAGTTATATAAATCTCCTCAATGTCTTCCACCACTCAAGTTAAAGGTCTTGAGATCCTCTACAAGTTTCATGTTGGCCAAGAAGCCATTTGAAGCTTGCATTTTGACTTATCTTGCTTGGAAATTTGACCTAAACTAGGGGATTTTACATAGAAACCCTAATTTAGAAACTCCTCTTCTCCTTGATTTCTCTTGAATTCTTCTTAGCATAACAACATATCCTTATTCTCCATGTGAAATGATGAACCCCACATCTCTCCAATAGCCCTTAATGCCTTTGAATCAATCAATTGACCTAGGGTTGACCCAGATGAAACCCTAGTTGACTGTCTTCAACTGCAATACTTGTGATCACACCAATGACTTGTCTCCTTCTCCAAATGACTTTCTAAGTCTTCCAAGATGTCTAGATACTCTCCATGCCTTCCATTCACAGCTCACAACCCCTTTGTTGACCCTCAGATACCCTCAGATAGGAGATAGACTCAAGGCTTGATCTGCTGAACTCTCTGCTCTCAAATTCTTTTCTGATGACTTGAATAAGATGGAATTAGGATAATAACCTCTTGATAGGCCTCTAGAGATGAAAATAATGCTTGATCCCCTGTTGAATGACTTGCTATGCTTATGCTATGCAGATGGTTAGTCTATGTACATGACTCTATATGCAAATGCTAATGATATTGAAACATAAACCAAGTGAATAAGGTTGAGCAAATTTTAGGGTGCGACATCTGCCCCTATTCAAGCGACTTGGACCCGATTGGGTGAAGAGCGCACGGCCTTCAAACATTCGCGGTACGAGGCGGTTGAATACTAGTGAAACCAGAAATTTGCCAACCGCAGAAATAAACTGCACCCCTGTTTGGGTAACGACATCCACTGCCTGGATCTGACTGTTTGCAGCCGCTCACTGATCTCGTAACGACCACGCTGGGGATAACAGATTGCTTGCTTGTCCATATTAGGACTCTGTCTGTCATTAATACGAAGAAATCTCAACTAAAACCTGTCCACGTTAGGACTCCACTTGCTGTTAACCCAGAAAAATCTCGGCAACTCCGCTGGGGGATATTCCAATAAATCGTCCACGTTAGGAATAGGCTCTTCCACGTTAGGAATAACACCATCCACGTAAGGAATCATATCTCCTGCATCTGTCCACGTCAGGACTAAACTTTCCATCTTTCCACGTCAGGATGCAATCTTCTTTTTCCACGTAAGGAGAACCGTATCGATCTATCCATGTAAGGACTCCCATCTTTCCACGTAAGGACCTGAAGTTTCACTTTCTCTTCCACGTAAGGAACACGCCTTCTTTCCATGTTAGGCATACTTCTTCTTCTGAATCTGTCCGCGTCAGGACTAAATTTTCTATCTTCTTCTTCCACGTTAGGAATCAAACTTTGATCTGTCCGCGTCAGGACTAAACTCTTCCACGTCAGGATTAATCTCTTTCTTTCCACGTCCGAAATCAATCTCGACATGTCCGCGTGAGGACTCAATCTTTCCACGTAAGGAATCCCATTTTTTTCCACGTAAGGAATCTCATCTTCCACGTTAGGAATAAACTCGCCTTTCCGCGTAAGGAACTGAAACCTCCTTTCCCACGTAAGGAATAAACTCGTCCACGTCAGGACCCATCTTTCGTCTTGATTTGTCCACGTCAGGACTCAGGCATCTTCGACCCGCTGGGGAAATAAAACTTGTCCACGTCAGGACTCCCATCTCCTCTGTTGAGAAAGCTAAACTCGTCCGCGTCAGGACTCACACCTTCATCTAACCTGTCCACGTCAGGACCCATGCTTCGCCACCACGAAGAAAGATAACGGCTGAGAGTAAATGGTCCACGTCAAGACACCAACACAAAGAGTAATCAGTTTTGTCAACGTCATGACTCCACATTACACCAATTCCGAGAACCCGAGTCTGTCCACTTTAGGACTACCACATCAACCCGGGGCATAAATCTGTCCACGTTAGGACACCCACTTCTGAAGAAATCCCGTCACTATAGGGATAAATTGTCCACGTCAGGACTTAGTTCTCCATTGATCCCAACCCACGAACTTCTTTAACACTGACGTGACAGCGACTTTGAGGCGGACTCTATTGGGGATATCTGGAAACCAAACTACCGGATGCCTGTTCTGATGACCGGAGGCAACTTCTGAAATTCTGATTCATGGAACCCCTTGATGACAAATAACTCTGCTTGGGAATAAAGAGAAACTTATCCTGGTAACTCTGTGGGGAATACAGCCGAAACCGACATCATCATTGAATATCTCATGCCGAGATCTCGAGTGTTTGGTAGTTCATTTGAGCAAGAGCTCTCTCCACCTGAACTGCTAGAGTACAAAAACTGCTTCAGCAAAATAAATGTTGAAGATAATGCCAACTCCGCTGGGGATAGCCAGGTGCTACAGAATTATTCTAGCAAAATAAATGCTGGAAGGGTGAAGTCGACCCTGCTGGGAAATTAGGAACTTAAACCAAACGCCTTGTTGAAGTAGCACCCTATTGGGGGATATAACTCTGCTGGGGGATAGCAGACGTGCACAGTATGATCGGACTTTCTGCTGGAGCATGAACTGATATTACACGGCGTCCCGGACAAAATAAATGACAGGACCCTTCACCAACTCTGCTGGGGAGAGTCTTAATCTTCGAGTTCCACTGGGAGGAAAGAACACTTGCTGAAAAGAGAATTCCGCTAGGGATGGGATGATTCTCTTGGGAAAATCAACCGACTCCCCTGGGAGAGAGTAAATGACTCTGCGGGGAAAGGCAAACTGCCTGGATACAGCTCACCACAGCCTTATAATCTTGGAATCGTCAATTCTGTTGAGAATAAATGGCTTTGCTGGATAATCCTTTTTGCATAAGCTACGACTAGCTGGAGAGTTCTATCCTTCTTCAGGAAGAACCTGCATGACCTGCGTGAGGGCTGAGTCTTTCGTTATTGCAATCTTTTGATCATCCTCCTCGTACGGTTATGAAACCTGCAACAACACAAACAAGACAAGACAAGCCTATGCAACCAAATCAATTCAGATTAGTGACGTTATTTTCAGTTAATTCAAAGCTTTAGCAACTGTTGGCAAGGGCCAGTGACGTTATGCACATGCTAGTTTCATCAAACTTAGGCGTTAATCATGCACAAAACAGTAAAGAACAGTGTCAAGTACTGAATAACGTATTTTATTGATTGACCCCTGAATGGGCAGAGTTTTGTACACGGGATGTAACTCCTGAAATGAGGAAGCTACACAAAGCAAATATACACGTACACAAGTATGCACAAGAAGCATAAATATTGACAACTTAAATTTGTACACATGTCGGCGACGGGATGCAGATGAACACCACGAATTGATCCTCCTATGACTCATCCGACTCTAATGCTTTCCCGGTATCCCCACTTCTGAAGCGATTGTATCAGATAACTGACTCCTCAAATGTGTTCTCCCGCATTGATGCTCATTGCAATTATCAAACTCGGACCGCGGTCATTTGCTTTCCAAATCCCTAACTTTTGCGTGAACCGCCTTTTACGGGTTTTTAGTTCACCGGGATACCCTTTTTTGCCGAAGTCGCCCAGTGTAGGTTTTCAACTTCGCGGGTGTACATTTTTCAATTTTATCCCTAATTTTTGCCCGAACCTTTCATTTTGTTTTTGGTTCGCCAGGATGCCCCATTTTTGCCTGGACTCTCTTTTTTCTGTCCAGCGGGTCTATTTTAAGCAAAGTATTTTTTAACTGCGTCCGAATTCACAGGTGACGTGAAGTCTTCTCCGTCCATGGTGGACAACAACAACGCTCCTCCTGAGAAGACTTTCCTGACAACGTATGGCCCTTCGTAGTTGGGGGTCCACTTGCCCCTGTGATCTGCTTGCGGCGGGAGAATCCTTTTCAGCACAAGGTCGTCCGTCTGAAAGCTTCGCAGATGTATATTTTTGTCGTACGCTTTCTTCATTCGGCTCTGGTACAAACGACCGTATGCTAGAGAAGCTAGCCTCTTCTCATCCATCAGACTCAGTTGATTCAACCTGTCTTTCACCCATTCTGCCTCGTCCAGCTGAACGTCTCGCAATACCCTCAGAGAAGGGATCTCAACCTCCAATGGTAACACTGCTTCCATTCCGTATACCAACGAGAACGGGGTCGCCCCGGTGGATGTGCGTACCGTCGTACGATAACCGTGCAAAGCGAAAGGTAGCATCTCGTGCCAATCCTTATAGGTCACCACCATTTTCTGAACGATCTTCTTGATATTCTTATTGGCCGCCTCAACAGCGCCATTCATTTTGGGTCGGTAAGGGGAAGAGTTGTGATGTTCGATCTTGAAATTCTGACAGAGCTCCTTCATCATTTTGTTGTTCAGGTTTGAACCATTGTCCGTGATTATCCGCTCGGGAATCCCGTATCGGCAAATGATATCTCTCTTGAGGAATCTGGCCACCACTTGCTTCGTTACATTTGCATAAGACGCCGCTTCCACCCACTTGGTGAAATAATCGATTGCTACTAGGATGAACCGATGCCCGTTAGAAGCTGTCGGCTCGATCTTTCCAATCATATCGATTCCCCACATAGAGAATGGCCATGGCGATGACATTACATTCAGAGGACTTGGAGGCACATGGATCTTATCAGCATAGATTTGGCACTTGTGACACTTCCTCGCAAACTTGAAACAATCAGTTTCCATGGTCAGCCAAAAATAACCTGCCCGCAGCAGTTTTCTCGTCATAGCGTGCCCACCAGCATGCGTACCAAAGGTACCTTCGTGTATTTCCTCCATGAGAAGCTTTGCCTCTTTTTCGTCTACACAACGCAACAGCACCAAATCGTGGTTTCTTCTGTATAATACGCCATCCGGGTTCAAATAGAAATTGCCTGCTAATTTCCTGAGAGTCCTCTGATCTTGACTGGATGCCCCAGCCGGATACTCTTTATTCTTCAGGAAATTAAGGATATCAAAATACCATGGTTTGTCATCAGATGCTTCATCAATAGCAAATACATAAGCTGGCCTGTCAAGCCGAGAGATAATGATTCGGGGAGCTTCGTTCCAGAAGTTGACCTTGTACATGGAAGACAAAGTGGCGAGGGCGTCAGCCATTTGATTCTCTGCCCGCGGTACATGATGCAATTCAACCTTGTCGAAGAAGGGCAACAACCTCCTTGCATAATTCATGTAATGTATCAAATTGGGCTGCCGTGTCTCCCATTCCCCTTTGATCTGATTCACCACCAGAGCTGAGTCTCCGTATACGTCCAGATGTTTGATTCGCAAATCAATGGCTTCTTCAAGCCCCATTATACAAGCTTCGTATTCGGCCTCATTATTGGTAACAGCAAAGGTCAGTCGGGCAGTAAACGGGATGTGCGACCCGTGTGGCGTAGTGATGATTGCCCCTATTCCACTACCATAAGCATTCACAGCTCCGTCAAATATCATCTTCCATTTAGAACCCAACTCTGGCCCCTCGTCTGGCAACGGCTCCTCACAATCTTTCATCTTTAGGTACATGATATCCTCGTCAGGAAAATCAAACCTCATCGATTGGTACTCTTCAATAGGCTGCTCTGCCAGATATTCGGATAGCACACTTCCCTTTATAGCCTTTTGCGAGACGTATTGAATATCGTATTCAGTCAAGACCATCTGCCACCGGGCAATTCTTCCTGACAACGCCTGCTTTTCAAACACATATTTGATAGGATCCATCTTCGAGATGAGCATGGTTGTATGATTCAGCATGTACTGCCTCAAACGCTTGGCGGCCCAGGCTAGCGCGCAACAAGTTTTCTCCAGCATTGAATACCGAGATTCACAATCTGTAAATTTCTTACTCAGGTAATAGATCGCATGCTCTTTTCTCCCTGTCTCGTCGTGTTGACCGAGAATGCAACCCATGCTTCCCTCAAGAACCGTCAAATACATTATTAAGGGTCTACTTGCCACCGGGGGTATCAAAATGGGAGGCTCCTGCAAATACTGCTTTATTTTATCGAACGCCTTTTGACAATTTTCGTTCCACGTTACAGCTTGATCTTTCTTCAACAGCTTGAATAATGGTTCACACGTGGCCGTTAGGTGAGATATGAACCGGGCGATGTAGTTCAACCTCCCTAAAAACCCGCGTACCTCTTTCTCTGTTTTAGGCGTCGGCATTTCTTGAATTGCTTTTATTTTAGCAGGATCGACCTATATTCCTCGTTCGCTTACGATAAACCCCAGCAGTTTACCCGATCTCACCCCGAAGGTGCATTTGTTAGGGTTCAGCCTCAGCCTGAACTTCCTAAGTCTTTTAAATAACTTCAGCAGATTCACCAGATGCTCTTCCTCCGTCTGGGATTTGGCAATCATATCGTCAACATAAACTTCGATCTCTTTATGCATCATATCATGGAAAAGAGTCGTCATCGCACGCTGATATGTTGCCCCAGCATTTTTCAAGCCGAAGGGCATCACTTTGTAGCAAAATGTTCCCCAAGGCGTTATGAAAGTGGTCTTCTCCATATCCTCTGGCGCCATTTTAATCTGATTATAGCCCGAAAAGCCATCCATGAAGGAGAATACGGAGTATTGAGCAGTATTATCAACTAGCACGTCAATGTGAGGAAGTGGAAAATCGTCTTTTGGGCTCGCTTTATTCAAATCTCTATAATCCACGCACATCCGAACCTTGCCATCTTTCTTTGGCACTGGTACGATGTTAGCAACCCACGAGGGATATTTCGTCACAGCCAGGAAACCAGCGTCCCACTGTTTTTGAACTTCCTCTTTAATCTTCATTGCCATATCTGGTCGAGTTCTGCGAAGCTTTTGCTTGACTGGCGGGCAATCTTCTTTCAGTGGCAGGCGATGCACGACCATGTCTGTATCGAGCCTCGGCATATCTTCATATGACCAAGCGAATACATCATTATACTCTCGGAGCATTTCAACCAGTCTTTGCTTGATATCACTCTGTAGTGCGGCTCCGATACGAATATTCTTCTCAACCCCTTCCGACCCCAAGTTGATAATTTCGATGACCTCGTCATGAGGCAGAATGGCTCTTTCCTCTTGCTTCACTAACCAAGACAGTTCTTCAGGAACGTCGCTATCTTCGACAACCTCTTCTTCGGCCTGGAATACCGGGTGCTCAAAGTCGGGCCGAGTCATAGGTGGTTCAAGGATGTCATCTGAAAATGTTATCCTGCAAAAGAATGGTTAAGTGCTTCAAAATGCGTATAAAGCGAACAACCACGTTGCCATTTTGTTGAAAAATATAAAACAAGAAAGACAGGGATTACAATATTTGCACATGAAAACGCCATTTATTTAATGATTAACACGCAATGTTCATAACAACACAGCCCTAAGCAAATCCTGATGCCCCGGGCAAGACATCATACTATTCAACAATTAATAAAGCAAAGCATTACTGTTTAAAAGTCACAGGAACAAGCTCCTGAATAGACCAGTTGCACAGTCCTTGTCCTGGCGTGCTTGGCTGAATCCAGGCATCCATATCACAGTCGCTGTCTCCTTCATCAGACTCTGAAGCAGCATTGACGGTTTCATGACACACCCCACCGGCAGAGATGGTGATTGGCTTTCTGAAACGGGGTGCCCCCACGGAAGGAGTTGATGACGACGGTTGGTATCCCAGCCCGAACCGGTCCATCTTCACAGGAATGTCCAGCACTTTGCCCCAGCCCTTCGCTTCTCCTGCTTCTACTAGGGCTTGAGCCTCTTTGCACGATGAGACGGCTATCTCTGGCACTTTGCTCGGCCCGGGACCTTTATCCTTGATGCGCAAACCTTCGAATGCCTGGCAGGGCGTTTCGTGGATCTCTCCGTCGACTTCCACATATTTAAATGAAGATAGATGGCTGACCAGGATGTCTTCTTCTCCGCACACGGTGACTACGCTGTCTCCGACCATATATTTTAACTTCTGATGTAGGGTAGACGTGACTGCCCCCGCCCCATGAATCCAAGGTCTTCCAAGCAAGCAGCTGTACGCAGGCTGTATATCCATGATATAAAATTCAGTCGCAAACACTTCCGGCCCCACCTGCAGAGGCAATGTGATCTATCCAAAGACTGTTCTCCGCGTGCCGTCAAACGCTCTGACTACCAAATCACTGGGCGTACACAAGATTCCTCTAACATCCAGCTTCATCATTGCCTTCTTGGGCAGCACATTCAAAGACGATCCCGTGTCAACCAATACGTGCGACATTACTGATCCTCTACACTCGACAGATACGTGCAGCGCCATATTATGCTCTCTTCCTTTCGGAGTCAAGTCGAAATTGGTAAAGCCCAAGCTGTGGCCTGCATTCACATGTGCCAATACTCCTTCTAGCTGATTCACGGAGACGTCCTGGGGTACAAAAGAAGTATCCAGGACTTTCAGCAACGCATTTCTGTGAGCTTCCGAACACAACAACAGTGACAGGATAGATATTTTGGACGGTGTCTGCTGTAGATGCTCCACAATCTTATAATCACTTTTTCGAATCAAACGCATGAATTCTTCTACGTCTTTCGATGCCGACTCTTTGTCACTTGCCTGCACCGGAACGTTCTCAACCACTTTCCCTTTTCCCTTTGCTAATCTTTCAGCCTCCACTTCAGGGGATATAAAGATCCTACCACTCCTTGTCATACCTCCCGACCCAACAACATTATCCACAGTCTCGGCTGGCTGCTTATTAACATCAACTTTTATCCCGTCACAATATACCTCCAACCCATATGACCATGGGACTGCTTTCGTGCTCTCGTACGGGATCGGCCCGGCCTTAGTTATGGTGATCGGTGGGCGCTGAGCTGGCGCTGCGATAGTGATTGTCTTCCGAGGAATCGTTACCGTGGCCACATCATTCCGATCATCTGCCACTGCCCCTGCGGGCTCTTTAGTTGCTGCTTGGTCAAACTGCAATGTACCTCCATCAATTAAAGCCTGAATGCCTTTCTTCAAATTATCACACCCCCCAGCTAGGGCCCAACATTCTAAGCAATACTCGTTACATCCTGGGTAAACACCCCCTTGCAACAGTCGGCTCTTTATCTCGCTCAGCGACATCTTTAAATCTTCGACGTTCATAATCAGATTCAACCCTTCCTCAGTCAGAATGGCGTTGGCCCCATGATTAGGCATGGGTTTCTGCACTATATTCGGACCTGCCGTTCCGAAGTTGATAGTCTTATTGTCCAAAAGATCCTGCACCACGTGCTTAAAAGCATGGCAGCCTTCTATATCGTGACCCGGAGCCCCAGAATGAAACTCACAGTGCCTGCTTGCGTCATAGCCAAACGGGGGAGCTCCCGTTATCGGTGCCAGAGTTCTTTTCTCTACCAGGTTCAATCCCAACAAAGTCTGCAACAAATCTGCGTAGGTTGAGGGAGGCTTCTCAAACACTCTTCTCGGTTTACTACCCTGGAATCTTCGCTGAGCCTGCTGTGCCTCCTGCTGAGGCTGTTGCTGCTGTTGCATTGGCTGTTGCTGAGCCGGTTGTTGTTGCTGGAGTGGTTGTTGTTGATACGGGATAGTAACACTCGCCACCTGCTGCGGCTGACGATATTGACCTCGTCCCCTGCCTCGGCCTCGGCCTCGGCCTCCAAATACTGCACTTGCCTCGCCCTGACGGCGCCCACCATAAGCTTTCCTATTACTGCCAGATGCAGTCGATTCCTCAACCTGGAACTTCCCTTGCTTAATATTACGTTCAATCTTTTCTCCCATCAGAATCAGGTCTGAAAAACTGGCCAGAGACGTGTGAAACAGCATATCATGAAACAGACCTGTGAATGTGCCGACAAACATGTCATTCATTTCCTTATCTTCTACAGGAGGACGGACCCTGGCAGCCATATCGCGCCACCTTTGCGCGTACTCTTTAAAGCTCTCCCCCTTCTTTTGTGACAGCCCTGCCAACTAGACCCGATTGGGTGCCAAGTCGCTGTTATACTTGTAGTGAGCTACAAATGCCTCTGCTAATTGCTTCCACGTCTTGATATCAGTTGGCTCCAACCCCATGTACCACTCTAGGGACGGGCCCGACAGACTATCTTGAAAGAAATGCATTAGCATTCTTTCATCAGTTGAGTATGCAGACATCTTTCTGTAATAAGCTCGTACATGTACTTTTGGACATGTGTCTCCTTTATACTTGTCAAACGCAGGAGCTTTGAATTTAATTGGCACCCTCAAGCCAGGTACCATCCCCATTGTTGCCATGTCCAAACCCACAGCACTTTGGTTTAGGACTCCCCTCATTTGCTCTTCCAGCATTCTGATCTTCTGGGAATCATCCATCGGCCCTTCGAAACCTCCGCCGGAGAAAGCGTCCTCCTGCTGATCCTCTTGCCACATACCGTTTCCAGCCCCATACCCATCATATCCATTATTACGTCCAGCTCTAATCTGATTCATCCCCGGACCTCGGCCTCTGTTGCCGTACCCTTGAACACCTCCAGCAGGACCAAAAGCCATAAATCCAGCACCGTTTCCATTTCCAAACCCTCTGTAACCCTGGTTGGTCGCGCCATAACCCTCTTGCCCAAAGCCTTGAGCATTGAAACCATACTTCCCCGCATTATCGAATCCCTGATCATTGAATCCGAATCCAGCATTGACGAAGCCGTTGCCTCCCATATTATCTCCCAAATTGACATCACCCAGCCCAACGTTATGGACAGCAGTCTCATTTCCAACTCCGACGTTACCATTCACAGCAGCGGTAGCGTTGTTGACATTAGCAGCAGGTGTATTGACTACGGGTGGGGCTACTGGCGTGGGAGTGCCGTCTCCATGAACAGTATCGACCCGTACGGACTGATGATCTTCATTACCGTGACCAGCATTTCGAGCCAACAGAGGCTGGACCATGGCCTGCAAATTCTCCTGCCCTTTCGCAATAGCTTCCATGGTCTGCATAAAGAGAGCGAGCTTCTCGCGCACATCTTGCATCTCGTTCTGCATTTGATCCATGATTCTTCGACAGTTGGTGCGGGTAGAATAGCGGTGCGGGTGCTGATCTGCAATCCTAAAAAGTACCTGATACAGAGCAGGAAATAAGACACTTATTCAAAGATTACCTGTAATGCAATATGAATATGAATGCAATGCAATGTGTCTGTGCATTAGGGAAATTCATTCCCCCAGTTGTAGTGTGAAGGTGCCAATGCAGTGACAGTGTTGACAATAGGAATATCGGAGCTGAATCATAGAGAGCCTCATATATTGCTGAGAAAACCAGAATACAATGTCGCTGAGAGTACGATAAGAAGGCATGACCTCAACCAACAATCCTGGTGATGGTCAGCACTTATGCAAATAAAGCATACAAGTTACTACAAGTTACTACATGAAATGATCAAATCCTCCCAAAAGTCTGGTACTCTTCTATCAACTTCTTGGTCTCTGGATGACTTGGTCGATCAAGCAGCCCTTCAACAAGTTGGTTCCTTTTCTTAAGAACACGGCGCACGTCTTCAGCAGTTTCTTCCCATGTTGCTTCTCCGAGGCAATCTTCTAGCTTTCGCTTCTGAGACACCGCTTCATCTCTGCATTTGATTGCCTTGTTCAGTGCATGCTGGACACTATACCGGGTCATCACCTCTTCCTCACACTTCTCGATGCTAGACTTCAATTTCTCTTCGAGGTCGGAGATTTGCTGCTTCAACTTATCATCCCTCTTCTTATTGTTGGTGAGCGTAGCATTCCAAGTCTTATTGCAAGAAGAGATCTCTCGGTGAGCGATGTCAAGCGCTTTCTTCTTGGATTCAAGCATGTCATGGGAGCTTCTGAACTCTTGCCCCAGACGTTCACGCTTTTTCTTTTCCTCAGTCAACTCAGCCCCTAACTTGTTTAACAGCTCGATTTGTTGTTGGAAAGCATATACGGCCTTGTTTTTCTCACTGCGTACTTGAGCTAGCTCTTGCTCCAACCCTTCGTTGATCTTCATCAAGGCTTCCTTTTCCTTCACAACTTGCTCGTAGACCTCCCTAGAAACAGTAGTTGGCTCTTCTGCCGGGACGGGAGCAGGAATTGGTGCATCTGGAAATGGCATCCCCAACCGACTGGCTCTCTCCTGAATCCAAACTCTATAAGGCTCATAAGCCTGGCAATCGTTCTTACCTAACAGTGGCTTCCCTTTGCGGTTAATACGTGTCCAGGCATGTTGCAACTTGGCTAATAACTCCCCCTTCACGTCTCCGGTGAAGTACAGAGATTCCTGTACTTCTTCCTCCTGAGGTGGATTCTTCAATGCATATCCGAACTGACGAATGAATAGAGAAGGGTTGTAATTGATACACCCTTTTCTTCCTATCAACGGCACATTAGGGTACTCAGAACAACTGAAGATGAGCTCAGATCCCAACAGGTCTCGATCAAACCACTCCATATCTTCCGACGATAGCCTCATCAGGCGCTCTGGCCAACCAGCTGGGACTGTAGTCTCTGCAACAGATCTTCTCTTAGGAAGGTGACTCTCAAACCACCTACTCAACAAGGGTACACACAGATGAACATTCTTCCCTCTTCCCTTCTCATTCTTGTAATGCAGTGAGTGGTAGAGATCTCCGAGTAAGGTAGGTACAGGATTACCAGCGGCAAGCAAGTAGAAGGCGTCGAAGTCCACAAAATCCGGTATATTGGGGAACAGTACTATGCCATAAATGCACAAGGCCAACACAGCATTGAAAGCAACCCAGCACCCGCTCTTGGCATACTCTTGGGCTTTACCAACTAAGAATTGGAGTGAGAAGCCTGGAACTCCACGGGAAACAGTAGTCACAAGTTCAGAAGCATCAATATGCAAGGCTTTTGCCAAATCCTCTGGCTTGGGCTTGGCGTCATAATGAATGAATGGAACCTGGTTCTGCACGGGCAGCTCAACATACTCAGCGTATTCCTCCAGGGTTGGTCCCATAATAAAGTCAGAGAACGTAAAGCACCTCAAAGCAGGGTCGTAGAATTGCATCAAAGCATACAGCCCATCTAACTCTACCTCTGTAGGTTTGCACACCAATCTCAGTAGTCTACCATAGCTCATCCGGAAGCTCCTACGAACACCCTCATCAGCAAGAGAGATCAACCCAAGTAGAGGAACAATATCAGGCGTAGGCAATTTGTAAGCAACCGTTCTCCTTAAGCTAGTCATGATCAAACACTCAGAAGTCTGGGCACTAGAACTAGGGAAATGCAAATGCACCTGCAGCACAGACACACGTTAGTGAAATGCAAATGGCAATGGATATGCAGTAATGCAATGCAAGTAACATGCAACAGGGACCAAATGCCGTAGCTGAATAGCCTGAACCATATCAAGAAAGGTCTCAGATAGACCATCCAGAGGTCCTCAAACCCTGGTCTCAGATAGACCTCAAACAAAGCTCCAATACTGGTCTCTGATAGACCCCATGATCACAACCTGAATGGTCTCTGGCAGACCTCAAATCATATCCCCCACTGGTCTCTGACAGACCTCAAAACACATCTCTAAATAGTCTCTGACAGACCTCGGAACACACCAACTGGTCTTTGACAGACCTTAGAACCCTCCATAAATATCCAAGATCCTGATCAACAAACCGGTGGTCTGAAGGTCTAGTTACCTGCATAACCCTGAATCCCCTCACAGGTGGGTGGCCCTATAACTGGCACAAGGTACGGCATCCTATGCGGTCGTCGGCGTCACAGACTTTTAGGGTTGATGATACGATTCCCAGAAGGAGTGGCATCATCAATTCCTGAAGAGGCCTCACTTAGCCAACTTCCAAATGATCGGTCCCCAGAGTCGACAATCCAACTAACCAGCAACCCACGCCAACCAAAGGAAGGGGCAGGAGGCCAACCAGAGGAACCTCGTCTGAGTGTAGATTTCATGGGACACCAAAGCAAGCAAAGCAAGCGGGCACCCACTAATTTCTACTCTAATTCTAGGTGCACTCAAGCCCAGGTCCGGCTTTTCTCTCAATATCAGAACACCCGTCACACCCCAGATACAGCAATAATAATCAATATATATAATGCTGAAAATAAAGGTCAGAAATATAAAATAACTCCATACAAAATCCTCGACGGGAAAACAAGCGCTAGGATTGACTCTCTTAAGGGACGTTGGATCCCAAATGCATAAGAACTATCGCAGTCCTTAGCAGCCAGGGGACGTTGGATCCCCAGCAGAGTCGCCAGCTGTCGCTACTGCGAAAATCGGCGCCGGCTGAACAGAAGAGTCGCCACCGTGCTTTATTTATCCCACGGGAGGGAAAGGAAACGCTCAGAGTAAACCTCGCACAACACGGGAAAGGCATGGTCGTCGCAACCAAAACCTGGATTCGGGAGTCGGTTACGCAAGGGGAAGGTATTAGCACCCCTCACGTCCGTCGTACTCGACGGGATCCATGCTTGTTTTCGGGTATGGATTGTTATTCTATCTAAACTATAGGTCAAGGGTTAAAAAGAAAATAAAATGAAAAATAAAAATGACTCGGCAAAGTATCGCACTTTATGCCTACGTATTCCCGTCTGGAACGAGAAATCAGAGTCAACGTAGTTCGCCTACCTACGGGAAAGGAGGGGAAGGTTGCTCACTAGGATATCGCATCCTATGCCTACGTACTTTCATACAACATGAAAGATCAGAGCAAACGTAGTTCGGGCCACGTACGACACAAGTCTGTCTTGGTTGATTTTATTCCTTCTGAAAAAGGTTTCTTTGATTAACAGTCCCGGCGGACAAAAATGACGTCTTGATGAGTTTACATTCTTTTACGGAAGAAGTGTATTTTATTGTGTTTGAGATCTTTATGGTGTTTTTCTGTTTGTTTTGAGGAAGAAGAGACAGAACTCTAACCTACGGTTGCGAAGGGAAACAAACTAACCTAATGTTATCATGCATGGGTTAAGACCTAGTGTCTATCATGCTCCTCTCTTGCGCAGAGAGAAACAGAGATCCTACGGGATAGGCAGAAACAGAAACAATAACAGATATAATAAAGCAGTAAAATGCATGGATGCAACAGTACAAGCGAGGCAAGGGAGTCCCACTCAACCTCGAACCTAGAAAACAATAGGAAAAAGTGAACAAACTTCACTTTCAACCCAGCAGGGTAAACAGCAAACAATACAGTCCAGAAAACCAATCAATACATCAGAAATGAAATACAACAGCAAAAGAAACAGCATCAGCAGCTCTGAATCAACATCTGGCTTCAAGTAATCTCCAATCAGTTACAGGCTTCAACAAGCATCAATCTCCATCTTCATGGCCTTCAGGTAAGGGCTTTGATCATCAGTCTTCTATCTGCAATGGCTTTTCTTCAAGCTCAAACCTCCAGGATGAGGGATCAGTCACAAGAGTGAATTGGGGTGTTAAGCAATCAGTTGACTACCAAAGGTGGTGAACAGACTGCTTCTAACACAAAAGACATTTTCTCTCAAGAGTTCTATCTCTTAGACACTATCACCAAGCCTTCCAAAGGAAGGGGGTGAGTGTCTTAGAGAGACTCTGAATCACAGAGAAGAATGGATGCAGACAAGGCAATCCATGTTTGAGAAACAAACTTTCTAACCTAGAGCTCTGCCTAGCTCCTAAACCCTAGTCTCCTCAGTATCTGCTAGCAAGATTCTCCTCTTCAACCCTGGAAGTTGGACTTCAACATCTGAATCTCCAATGGCTTCATCTTCTCAAGTTCAGCTCTCCCAAATCCCCAGACAATCCCAATACCCACACAGACAAATCAATAATCCCCAGAGGGCACACCACACCAGTCAATCAGATATACAGTACATTAATAGCAGTAGGGGGGAATCCTAACTTTTTCTAAGGGATCTAATAACTACCCATAACCCCTATAGTCCCATAGCTAAACTATTCAAACCCTAAGTCCTAAGGGAAAAGAATCAAATCTCCTAAGTCATCACTTAAAACCCTAATTTTATCCATGTTGTTCAAGCCTACATTAAGCATCTAAAATTAACTTCTAAAAATGGGAACTAAATTGTATCTACAAGTTTGATATCTAACCTAAACAACCTAAAAAGAATGGATGAAAAATATTGAAGCAAATAATAGAACAAAAATTAACAAAATTATGTATGAAATGAAACTATGTAAAATGCTATTTATTTAGAAAATATGGGAAAAATATCAAATAAAAAATAAAATGCCATTTTTATTTTTTATAATTTTCTAGACATCCTAAAGAAAAATATGCAAAAAGAATGAATTAAAAATAATGATTTTTCTATTTATTATGAATTTTATAAGATGCATGCAAAATAAAAAGAAAATAAAATAGAAAATATAAAGAAATAGCCAGAGGGGGTGAGAATAGCAAGATATCCAAGTTCAGCGCGTTGGGCTTATTAAATTGGGGGGTGCGAATAGCTGTCTGAGCCCAATCCCCCCAATTAATGAAATGCTGCGTTTCAATTTTTGAAACTTCCCTCCGTTTCTGAAATTAAATGGGAGCCACACGATGAGATGATTAAGTCAAATATTCTGGACGATCCAACGGCACACAGTCATCGTCCCCAATTGAGCTAGGGTTTGCAGAAAAACCCAGATTCCATGCACAACCTTCAAGCTTCTCATTCTCCCTCCACACGCCATGAAAACGCACGCTGTAAAAAGCAAAATTCATCCACTTCTTTCCCTCTACAAGTCTATAACCATAGTTTACCTCAAAACTCACTCCATCAAACAACTCGATGGGAATAACAGTCATGCATCAACATTTTCACCTGCCATCAAGTGCTTCAATTCGTGCCAAAACCTATCCTCATCTACTCTACATCTCATACTAGTCATTTTAGGCTATAAAGAGAGGATTATCGTGCTATGTTCCAAGTGTTATGAACCTCAACAGAATTTGTGCACCATGATCAAATCCCTCGAAACTTCTCCAAACTCATCCTATTCAGTCCTCTATCCTATCTTAACCATTCCACACTATCAAAACCCTATCATGCTACCTAAACTATGCAAAATGAGCAGAGATACCAACCTGTTAAAAAATGGAGAAACAGCTATGGAGGTCTTCGATTCAATGTTTGCAGGGACTTGAAATTGATCCACACACCAACACTTTGATTCTGTATGCAAATATTTGGGCTCAAACTTCTTGTATCATGTGATTCCAATTTCTTGAACCTTGAATGATGAACTTTGTATGGCACTCTCCTTGATTGATTCAGCCAAATGAATGTGTGAATTACAAACTATGGATGATAGTGATGAGATTCAGATCAAGAATGAGGAGAATTGGTGAGAAATTGAGGGAGTTTGAGAAGCTTATGCAAGAATGAGAAAATGGATGAAAATTGAAGCTTTGAACAAATGGGAACACCAACCCTTGCATGAATCAGCTTGCATGAATATATAGGTTGCATTAGAACCTCCTAGAAACTTGGAGAAGTTTCCCTTACATTTTCCCTTTTCAATTTGGATTATGTTACTTTCAATTCAAGCAACCATGGATAACTCACAAATTATGACCTAAGCTCAAAATTCCACTTTAGCCAATGTCTTTAAAATGCTTTTTCCATTCAAAATGACCTATAATTTTGCATCATTTGGCCAAGATATGAAAAATCTCATTTTTTAAGCCATTTTTCTTCATTAAATTCACCAATTTTGAAACCTTGTGCTATGGACATTTCCAATCTCTCATGGTCACTTTTCTAGACTCAAAATGTCATTTGGAGCAAGTTTGATGTCGTAACTTTTTTCATTTGAGGCCTCCTTGTATGAGTTTTGGGCATAGGTTAAAATGACCTGTAATTCACAAATGACCAAAATACCCTTAGCTTGCCAAGACCATAAGTTGAGCTCCACACATCATATGAAGGCATACTATACCATTCTAGAAAGCTAAGACAATGAGGAACAATTATTATGTTGACCAGAAATTCATTTGAAATCTCCTTGAGGGGTAAAAATTGCTTGGAAGTCAAGTCACTTTCACAGACAAAATTTCAGATACCTCAGATGACCTGTAACTTGCAAGGACCATAACTTGAGTTCTATAAATCTCCTCAATGTCTTCCACCACTCAAATTAAAGGTCTTGAGATCCTCTACAAGTTTCATGTTGGCCAAGAAGCCATTTGAAGCTTGCATTTTGACTTATCTTGCTTGGAAATTTGACCTAAACTAGGGGATTTTACATAGAAACCCTAATTTAGAAACTCCTCTTCTCCTTGATTTCTCTTGAATTCTTCTTAGCATAACAACATATCCTTATTCTCCATGTGAAATGATGAACCCCACATCTCTCCAATAGCCCTTAATGCCTTTGAATCAATCAATTGACCTAGGGTTGACCCAGATGAAACCCTAGTTGACTGTCTTCAACTGCAATACTTGTGATCACACCAATGACTTGTCTCCTTCTCCAAATGACTTTCTAAGTCTTCCAAGATGTCTAGATACTCTCCATGCCTTCCATTCACAGCTCACAACCCCTTTGTTGACCCTCAGATACCCTCAGATAGGAGATAGACTCAAGGCTTGATCTGCTGAACTCTCTGCTCTCAAATTCTTTTCTGATGACTTGAATGAGATGGAATTAGGATAATAACCTCTTGATAGGCCTCTAGAGATGAAAATAATGCTTGATCCCCTGTTGAATGACTTGCTATGCTTATGCTATGCAGATGGTTAGTCTATGTACATGACTCTATATGCAAATGCTAATGATATTGAAACATAAACCAAGTGAATAAGGTTGAGCAAATTTTAGGGTGCAACAATAAGTCATGGGGATCTGGTCGAAGATCCTCTCGAGCTGCTTCGTCCTTTGACCATACCTCCTAGTCTTAAGATTGTCTAAGGAAACATGAGGTAGCTGCTGACTTAGAACAATTGGATCTCAGGTTGGACAGTAGATCTTCGAGGCACATCACGCCTTGGGATAGGTTCCACGGACAGAAGTGGAACAAGCATCTCTACTGCAGCTTTAGGTACCTGATCACCCTCCTTCCTTAGCACGTTTCTTATCACCTATGTGATCAGGCCCATCTGAGCCTTCAGTTGATGAACCTCCTCCCTAAGCGCCTTCTGATCCAGGCGCAAGGCTTGTATGTCCATCATGAATTGTCCCATCTGGCTTTGGACCTCCCTCAACTCTGCCCGAATCTGATCCGTTATTCTTTGCTGATTCCCCCCGAGTCAGATATCTGAACTCCTCAATCCTGAATTGAAGAAAACCAAGCAGGGATAAGAACACAAGGCCACCAAGAACAACCTGCGATGCAAATGAGAATGCAAAATGCAAAATGCAAGTATTCTCAGGGAGATCTCCCCCTTGATTCTAGTTTCAATGGACAAGAATAGTAGAGATGGATAAGAACACCATGATAATCCTTCTTGAAGGTTTCAAAGATGCCAGGTTCAGCCATGGATATTAGCCCAAATAAAGGCCCTAGCTCAAGTATCGGGTCAGTACCAGAATCAAAAAGGAGACGAGAACCTTTCAAACACATAGACATGCAATGTTAAATGCAAGATGATTATGCAGGTGCAAATGCAACAAAGGATCAAGATCGTTATGCTGTAGCTCAGGAAGAAACAGCGCTCCACTTTGGCAAGAACACTAGCATAGCTCTGATAATACGACCCTCTGATATCGGGAACACAGATTTACACTGCGAAGAAAACTGGGTAGTCTGAATGCCAAGGTTTCCTGCATAACCCATTCCCTCTCACTGGTATGGACCTATCCACTAATAAGGTTCGGCATCCTATGCATTCATCAGCGTCACAGACTTTCGATAAATGATGATGCTTTCACCATTTCTGGTTTGGCATCATCATCTCCTGAAGAGGCCTCACTTAGCTAAATCACAAATGATTGGTCCCCAGAGTCGACAACTCTCAAATCCAAAATCCCAACTGATCCTAAGGATCTGAAGGAAAACCATCAAAGAGAATCTCGTCTAAGCGCGGATTTCATGGGGAACTGTATCGGCTAAGCAAACAGGCCCCCCACTAGTCTCCACTACTAATGCTAGGTTTGTACTCAAGCCTGGGTCTGGCTTATCACTCAACAGAACCTCCCTCCCCACAGCACAACAATAATGATATATAATGCTGAAGATAAATGCGGGAAAGTAAAATGCGAAAGTAAATAAAGTACATATATACAACACCCAAAGATAAACAAACAAGCGCTAGGATTGACTCGCATAGGGAACCAGAGTCCCCAACAGACTCCCCAGCTGTCGCAACTGCGAAAAACACCCGGCGGAAAACAGAAGAGTCGCCACCTTTCATTATTTATTCCAAAGAGAGGGAAAGGAAACGATTGGAAAAACCTAACGAAAAAGGGAAAAGACGAGGTCATCGCAACCAAGTCCTAGATTCGGGAGTCGGTTATGCAAGGGGAAGGTATTAGTACCCCTCACGTCCTTCGTACTCGACGGGATCCACGCTTGTTGTCTTTCTAAGGGTGTGTTTAAACTATCTATTCTAAAGGCTCATAGGACAAAAGAAAAGAAAAGAAGTGACTCGGAAGAGCATCGCCGCTCCGTGCCTATGTATTCCCTCGTGCAATGGGAAAGTCAGAGTCAACGTAGTTCGGCTAACTACGATTGAAAGGTGGGGGAAGGTTGATCGCCAAGACATTGTCGTCTCGTGCCTACGTACTCTCAACAAGTATGAGAGATCAGAGCAAACGTAGTTCGGGCCGACACGAAACCACAGATTGATTAAGTGTTTTACCCGAGTAGGGTTAAACATCGGTTCCAGCAGTTAGGGGAGATGCCTGTTTACGGTAGAACCAAAGCTTAACAAGGCTCTTTTTTGCGAAAATGAAAGTTTGATTAATCTCGAAGGAAAAAAGGTTTGAAGTTTTGTTTTGTGTTTTTTAGTGAAGTGTTTTGATTATTGAGTGTTTATAATGTATGTTGTACTAAAGTCTAAAACCTAGGGGCGAACGCGTCGCATATCGTCCTAAGGACGTATACTAAACACTCTAGGCAATTGAGTGGGAGCCCCCCAATCACCATTTCCCAAGTACAAGACTCACGGCACAACATCCATTATCTTTTATTAAGTATTTAATAGTTGTTTGAAGATGAGAAGAGAGACGCACGAAAGGTCAAAGGGAAACTTGGCCCTAACGTTGTCATGGAAAATGGCCCTAAGGTTAGGATTAAAAAGGGGACTACCTAATGTTGTCATGCATGGTTGAACACCTAATGTCTATCATAACCTCAAAAGAGATTAACGATCCTATGGGGAACATGGCAAAAAGAAGACAAAGGGAGAAGAAAACAACACAAATAAGATGCAAACATGAAAATGCACATTTAGAATGGTGGGAGGGAGGAAAAATGTATGGGGCAGCGGCCGCCACAAGCGCATCTCGACCTCAACAGCTATGCAAGAATGATGCAAATATGGAAAGGAAAGCAAAAGATGAAAGTGAACGAACATGCAAAGAATCATCACTTTGAACCACATCCATAAGTATGCATCCAAGTGGAAAATGAACACACATGTTGAAAAATTCATGATCAAATAAATCAAAAACAGTGACGTATATCCAAAACATTTCACTCCTACTGCATCATATCAATCTACGATGATTCGGTGTGGAACAATATGCAAACAATCAAGCAAAATAGCAAAATAGACCTGCTGGCACAATTTTAATTGGTTAACACTAGAGGTTAATCGGTTAACCTGTGAAAAATAGTTGAAAATCCGGAAGTTTGTTCATGTTAATCGGTTAACCCTAGGGGTTAATCGGTTAACACCTTAAAAACGTGGGAAAATTTGAATGTCTGTAAGGGTTAATCGGTTAACACCAGGGGTTAACCGATTAACACTGTGTCAGCAGCAGAAAACAGCAAAACAGAATCACTTTTCAACAGCTTATCACTTCTCTAAACACACCAATGACCATATAATCAATTATGCACGAAAATACACGAGCAAACAGTGATACAATTAGCATGTCAACATGTTAAAACAGCAGGATCACAATTCTCAATGGATCAAAATCAATTAAAATCAATCAAAGATAAAAATCAACATGATTATGCAAATAAGCTCGAAAATTAAATCGGATTAGAAATCCAACCTACAAAGCGGAGGATTGCTTTGGTTAATGTTGATTCAACCTTAATTGAACAGATCCAAGCAAGAAAGTCCGGAAAACTTCAAGATCCAATTCAATTCTTGAAATAGAAGTTAAGATTCACCACAATTAAGCTAAATCCAACCAAATAAGCTACTCCAAATCACCTTCCAAGTTCAGATCCAGATTTGCACGAAAATGGAATGAAGAAATTGATCCAATGTGAATGATGGATGAAGGTTTAAGCTCAAGAATTAATTGATTCCAATGAAGAATCAATTAATTCAATGGATAAAGAGCTTTGGTGAAGGTTTTGGAAATGGTGAAATTGAGAGAGAATGAGATCAATTCTGAATTTGAAATGGGAATTATGAGAGTTAGATGAGTGTGGTTTGGAGTGAATCACTTAAATATCACTTAGGCTTGGATCCAAAGCAAGGTTTGGAGAGTGGATTGGAAAATCAAGGTTTGTAATGTGGAATGGGCATTTTGGGGGAAATAAAAATTAAACCAAATTTAAAAATGGTTCTAGATCCTTCTCAAGTGAAAAAATGAATCTCAAGGTGATCAAAATTGGAACCCCAAAGTGTATTGGCTTGAATTTCCACATGCAGAGACAAAATCTGCACTGGTTCATCGGTTAACCCTATGCGTTAACCGATTAACACCTCTGAATTTTTGAATCTGGGCTGATTTTCCATTGGTTAATCGGTTAACCATATGCGTTAACCGATTAACACATTCAAAATTTTGAATCTGGCGCCTTTTGGAGGGAAACCTGCCCGTTTGCCCGTTTCTTGTTGTTTTGAACTCTGTTAAGCTTATGGAATGTGCTCTTGAACGTTGTAACCATGGGAATGCTTGCGATAGCCTGAATGCTACATTTTTAGTTGAAAATAACCTGCAACAAAGTAAAATCGACCGCTCGATCGTTGGGCAAAATAAATGCTGGGGCCTCTGATGCTCGATGTTCAGGTCCTTGTACTGAGAGTGAATTATGAGCTACAGGAAGACCTTGATCCCCTGTCTCAAGAACAAATGCTATGCAATACAGAAATGCAACAGAATGAAATGAAACAAAAGCCAGTACGAAAGAGGTTGGGCAAATTTTTGGGTGCAACAGTTACTAGCACTCCCTAGAGAGCCCAATTGTTATTGGCGAATTTTCATCCAACTCTGTTATATTCTCCGAATTTTGTTTGTTATCAACATTTCCCCAGAAAGTCCAGTGGTTACTGACTTTGACTAAGAAACAAATCGTTATTGGTATCTCAGAATGATTGTTTTCTATCTACATTTCCGCTTGAAATCTAGTCGTTACTAGCACCCCCCCCCAGAACGTCTAGTAGTTACTGGCGTTGTTTAGAATCCATTTGTTATTGGTAATATTTCATTTGTGTCGTGTTTTTTAGATTATTGATTGTCACTGATATCTCTCCAGTGAATCCCTGGGTATCCCCAGTAAGTCTCAGAGATCTAGTAGTCACTAGTATCCCCGGTGCGTCTGGTCTTGTTTCTAGTGATTTCCTGAAGATCCCGTTCGAACTTTTCGTTGCAAGGAAGGTCCCCATTAGATTGCTTCCTAATGAAGCCCGTATCTTTAATCTCTTGATCCCCAGTTAGATTCCGAGTCTGTTGACTTTTGCCCCCTGCGTGGTTCCTTGTCCATATCTCCCTCGATGCATTTCTCTGGTGGAGATTTACATTTCCCCAGTGGAGATTTTACTTTTTCCCCAGTAGACATCTGTCTTCCCCGGTGGAGTTCTGTGTCCCCCGTCTAGAGGATCCCTTTGAAATGCCATTATTAGTCATGTCTGAACTATGGATTGGTTTAACTTCGGATCTCTCCCTAGTGTGTCTGCTTTCCCAGTGAGTAGTTATTTGTTGTCTCGTTCTTCTTTTTTCTTGTGCACGAGTGTTAGCATTCTCTTGCACTCCAGCATCATGAAGTATCATTCTTAGAATTCATGGAATTTCAGTATTTTTCCTTTTGCATAACATTGTATCTAAGAGACAAAACTTTCGGTTTGCTATATTTAAATACCTTTCACCATAATTCTATGGAGATTGTCATCTCTCATTGCCATCTGGTGAAGATATTTAAATAGGGGCAACTATTATACCCCAAATTTTGCTCCCTAGATTCCATCATCATTATAGGAGCATCAAAATCAGGGTTTTTTAGGATTAATCAGTCAAGGTTTTGGATTGATCCTCCACATAAAAAGTCTCTATATCATCAAGGATATCACATGGGATCAAGCATAATTCCAATTTGAGGTTGTCACCGAGAAAATGGAAGTAGTGCAGTGAAAGAACCCTAATTAGGGTTTCTTATTGGAAAAGTCAACTGTAGTTTGACTTTTGATCTAGAAGATTTTCCAATGAGGGAATTGTGGTCCATAAGGCTCATATGACCCAATGAAGTCTACTCAAGAAGTTTCAAGACCTCGGGGAATCCAGAGCATCAATAGTCAATCCGGAGATTTTCAACTGTTCGGTTCGTCTATCAGAAAAGTCAACTCATTGACCAATAGGGTTTTTACCCCAAATTGAATCCAAACTTGTTTCCAACATCTTTTCACATATAATTATGAAGTTTGGTGGAGATTAAATCAAGAATTGATAGATAACTTGCAAATCAAGAAACAAGGGTAAGTGTAAAAACCCTAATTTTGATCAAACTTCAAATGGCCATAACTTCCTAACCACACATCCAAATGGAGTGGTTCAAAGCTTGTTGGAAAGTTCTTAAGAAGCCCTATAAAAGTGTCCCATGATAAATAAAAAATGAATGTATTTGAAATTATGAATTCATCAAGTTGTGAAGGATTTTGAACACTTAGAAATGTTGAGGTTTCTTGGCTTGTATTTGAAATTAAGAATTCATCAAGTGGGTTCCATAAATCTTCATGGTTGGATAGAACCAAAGCTCACAAGTTGGCAAAAACTCACTGCTGCAAAACCAACTCAGCATGGACATCTTGATTCCAAAGCTCCCCAAATCAACGATTAAGCTTCATTTCTGATCTTCACATTGCTAATGGAAGTATTTAGTTCCATATCCCACGAGATTGGCATAAGAAATGAAGAATATCATTGTTTAATGCAAGTTGCAAAAGTGAATAGTGAAGAAAGAGAAAAATGGTTGCTGCCCTTCTTTAAACCACAAGCCATGATGCAACCAGTCACTTCCTATCACCTCAAATATGATGAAAATGAACTATAGGGCATGGAGAAGCTCTTGGTAGAGTGGCTTGAGGTCAGAAATTAAAGATTGCATTGGTTGGCACAAAGATTTCAAAATGACAAGGCCAAAATTTGCATTTGGTTCCAATCTGCCCATGCCTCCCCTTCAAGACCTTTCCCTATAAATTGAACCTCATTCTAAAACTTCAAGGACACAAGTTCATTGCTAGAAACCATCTAGAACTCTCTCCCTAACTCAATCACAAAGCTCTTGCAAGTTTGAACCAAGTTTTTAACCACTTCAAATTCTCTTTTGCGTTTTCTCTTCTAAAACCATTTCCAAATATTATCAAACTCAAAAAAAGCTTCAAACACTTCACAAATGATGTGTTAGAGCTGTCCAAGCCCCCATTTAGCCAGAAAACAATCCAAGCCAAAAGTCAACCTCCAAAACCTCATTTGTTGACTTTTTTGCATTTTGAAGGGCAACCTTCAAACCATTGCATTTCCTTAAGCTTTGAGACCACTCTGTTGCACCCTAAAATTTGCCCAACCTTTTATTTACTTGGCTTGTATTTCATCTCATTGTTCTAGCATTTGTATTTGCATATCATTGTTCATTTGCAGGGGGATCAAGAGAAGTGTGCATAGCAAGAGAAGGTTACCAAGGGTTCTAAGCCTAAGCAAGAGGTTTTACTCAAGTATTCAAGTGCTTGTCATCATCAGGAGAAGGTCAAATCTCTTTGAGGGAGTGGATGGATAGTTGTGGTTTATCTCCTATCTTGAAGGCCAATTGAAGATTATCAAAGGATTGTGAGTCCATGGTTATGGATGGAGAAGGTTGTGGGAGTTCATGGAGTTCTTTGAGAGCCATTGTGGAGCTTATCCAAGTTGTTACATCATGTGCAAGAGGTTGCAGTCAGAGGATTGTACACCTAGGGTTTCATCTGCCTAGTGCAAGATCAAATGTGAATTTGAAGGAGATTAAGACTCAAATTTAAGTCATTGTGATCATGGAAAGTTGTGTTGAGACATCTAATATGTCATTTCAAGATCACTTCCAAGGCACTTTTGACATCTAATATGACATCTAATATGTGAATTTGAAGAAGATTAAGACTCAGGTCACCAGTGTTTTCAGTCAACAAAAGTCAACCAACTTCCAAGGCACTTTTAACCTTGAATCATGTTTCACCTCAACTTTTAATGAACATGAAAGTTGTTCCTCATGATCTTAGCTTTCCAAAAAGCCATATAAGTCCTTCATCTCATTTGTAGAACTCAATTTATGAGGCTTGCAAGGAAGGGGTATTTTGGGAAAGTAGGATTACAGGTCATTTTCATTATAGGTCCATTTCATGATTTTGCACACTTCAAATAGAACTTTTTCCAACATGAGACTTGCTTCAAATGAACTCAATTCCATCATTGAACACTCATTTGTCATGAATTTTGCTTGGTTGTGAAGATTGGTGAAGGAAAACAAGTGAAAATGGACTTTTAAATGGTGAATTGAATTGAATTGATTTTAATTCCTTTTTTATACAATATTTGTGCATATTTTGATTCACTTCATCAAAATAAACACAATTAACCAAGGATTTTTGAGTTATGCAAGCTAGAATTCATGGAATTTTAAGTTACTTCATGGTGAAGCCTCACACTCAATTCCAACCATTGGATCAATTCAAGGATCAATTCTCATCCACAAGATCAAAGCATAATCCCAGCAATTGATTTGAATCAGAAACAAGGCAATTGGAGCCCTTTTGCACGTGTACTTGAAGCTTCCACTTCCAACTTTGGATTTTCTTCAATTCACCATAACAGGCCAAATTGGGCCTCCAAACTATCATGGATCCAAAATATAAAAGCTATTGATCAATTTTGAAGCTTCATTCATGCAATTTCGTGCAAGAGGAGCTCAATTACAATTGGAGCATTCAAGGAGAAAGTGAAATCGTAAATCTCAGAATCAAGAAAATTCAGAGCAATTCAAGATCAACATTCTCTTCATTGATCTTCATTGAACGTTTCTGCCAGGTTTTGCGCAAGCTTGACTCCATTAGAAGCCTCAATGGAGAAACTCCATTAGGTAAATTTCTTTTTAAGAATTCACTCTTAATACGCATCTATTTCACGCCATTTATGTTGCATATTGAAGTCCTATGAATGTAGGCATATTTTGGATAGATTAGGTTGTTGTTTGATGCAATTCAGTTATGGTGCGTGAATCTTTGACGCTTCGTTTCTCTTTGTTCTTGCATGATAAATAAAATCCAAACCTTGATTCATGATCTACGTAGTGGGAGCTTTAGTTTGGTATAAGATTTCACTTGATTTGGTTCAGTTTTTGACCTGCTATTTCGGTGAGGCAATCGAAGAAGACGACCGGAGCACATTGGCTCCAGCGCCTGGTTTTTCCTCCGTTGAGATGACATGGCTTGCCACTTGTACGCGCTGACCATTTGACTGGCAATGATCAACGGTTGCGATCACTTTGACTCGCTTAACTTTGATCTTTGACTACCAGCACATAAATGGAGCGCAGCGTTTCATTATGGACTCAACTTTGGGTCAATCTTAGGCCTAATACGCTAATCACACCCCCCTCCCCTTGTGGCCCACTGAAATGAACTAAAACTTTTGCTATTCATCACGCATCTTTTATTCTTTTATTTTTCTTTTTCTTTTCATTTTCTGTTTTACTTTTAATTCAACAAAAACGCTTCCAAGTGTGATAAAATCCCCAAAAAATTATTTCCAGATACTTGAACATGTTAACTAATTTTTGGATTTTTTTAATTTCTATTTTCCAATTAGTTTTCAATTAAAAAAGGATTAACCATTTGGAAGTGTTTTATTTGATCATTTTCTTGTTCTTTGTTGTTCTTGATTTGTTTCTTGACCAATATTCCTCTCCAATGATTGAAATTTTTTTCTCATATCCATGATGAGTTGAAGAATTTTATAGTACCATTTCCCCCCTGGTTTGATGCATTTTGTTTGGACTTTTATGGCATTTTTGTTGACCCTCGATTCTTCCATTTCAAAGTGGTACACCTTAGGGATTTATTTCCTTTGGTGGTGCTTTGATGGAACATTACCCTTGTGCTTTTGGCCTCTGGTTGCCAACTCATTTATGATTATTTGAGATTTTATTTGGATTTAATTGAGCCTTTTTCTTATTTTTGAGATGATTTACAAGTTAAGTCACTTCTAAGGGAGGTTCACACAAGTACTTGACCTAGTTTGATTTGGAAATGACCTTCGTGGACCCATTGGACTCCTAACTTTTGTTGAGTCATATTGTTAACATATTGATGTGTTTGGATGTTCATTTTTAGGTCATAAATATGTTCATTTCTTGTTGAGATGTGCAATTCTTTTTAGGCTTTCCACTTTTGTTTCAAGTGTTGATGTGTTTAAGACCTAGGTCTTTTCCCTTGCCTATCTTTGCATTCTCTTTTGTGATTTTCTATTTTGTTTTGTGAATCTTCTCTTATCATCCCTACCTCTGTCCAATGACTTTGGAATCCCATTTGAGATGGCTTAGTCCCTCCTTAGGAGGTACTTGAAGCATGCCTTGAATGATGGTTCTTTGAGGGCTTCTTTTGGTGTGCTTTGCATATTTTGGTGATTTCTTATGGTTGAGTTGCCCATGTGAGTTCGTTGTTGTACTCACATTGCCTCCCATTCTCTCATTTTCTCTTGGTTCCATTTCTTTTCATTTGGTTTTCCTTTGGGCATTAGGGTTGATGTGTGAATGGTTGTAGGATTTATTCTCCCATTTTCATCCCACTTTTGTGTGCAATTGTGTGCTTTCTTTTGGATTGCTTTCTTCTTTTGCTTTTGCATTTCCTTCTTGCATTAATAAAGGTTGAGATGTGCTTGTGGAGGTGCTTACCCCACACTTTTTCCTCCCTTTTCTTGTGTGTTGCATTGAATATGCATCCTTGCATTTTTATTATTTCATGCTTCCTTCTTCTTATTCTTTCTTCCTTGCCATGTTCCCTTAGGATCTCTAATCTCATTTGTTTAAGAGAGGTTATGCTAGTCATCTTCCCAAGACAGGTCCATTTGTTGCTACTGATGGTACCTCAGAATGGTCTGATAGGTTGATGGGGTTGTCTGCTGAGAACATTATCTGGTTTGACAGAGATATGTTGGGTACTGAGATCATTTATAGTTGCAGATATTTTCCTAACGTCTCGGTGGTCGAAAGGAAATGATGCGTCAATTATAACCCATCCTTGTTAGTCAGGCAGTTTGGATACGCGCTGAGAGCACCTCCTAAGGGAGAAGAGATACAGGAATCTCTGTATCTCATTAGATTGCTGGAGGGTGATACTTTGGCTAGAGTGGAGAGAGCTTGGAGTAGTGTTCACAGGAAAGGGAAAGCTTTTCTGAGAAAGAGTAACAATCGAGCCTATGACCCTTATCTGACTTGGATCCAAGATAGAGCAAAGAGGTTTTTGATGCCTTTCCCATCTGTAGAGCCATTGTATCCTCTCATGATTGAGGAACCTACCATTGTGGATATCAAGAAGTACAACCAGTTGTGTTCTGAGAAAGAGGAGCTTCGGAAGGCTAATGAAGAGTTAGAAAAATAGATCATTCAGCTCCGGAGTGAGAAGATTGAAGTTGTGCACTCTTTCAAGAAGAATAAGCTTGTGAACAGATTGGGTACAGATTTAACCAAGCAAACTAGTGCTCGGGAACGTTTGGGTTTAGATCTGAAAGCCGTCAGTGATGTTCTCGCTTCTAAGAAAAAGGAGTTGGATAGTGCTTATTTGGAGATTTCCAAGTTCAATGATCAGTGGAATGTTACTCTTTCCAACAACAAGGAGCGTGAGGATAAGTTGAACCAGCAGATTGCTAGACTGAAGACTCAGCTCAGGGCAAAGGATGAGAGGATTGCAGATGAAGCCTCACTCATACGTGATAGTAATTGCAGATTGAACGAAGCTTTGGTAACCTTAGAGGATTACAAGTTGAGGGATGATTCGAAGAGGTGCAAGCTAGAGGAAGTCTTCGGTGAGGGAGCCTGGGAAGACTATGCTGACGATTTACATACCACTATCAGACAGAGAGAGGCGCTCATTCAGGGATTACTCGTCAGACTAGATTATCCTGAAACACAGAAGCTGTTGGAGGAGTTTTGTGCTCGTTGTCGTACTTGATGTCTTTCATTCCCTTTATAGCATGTTGCTTATATTTGTATCGACCATCACCAGACCTGTTGGCTGAGGTCTTTCTATTGATTCTTGTGCTCGGTTGTATGATTGTACATTGCTTGTTGGCCTTTTCTTGTATGAATGAAGTGTTTGGCTCTATGCTTGTCTATGGGTTCTCCCTTGTCGTGCTGTTATTCTCGGAACTAGAATCAGGGGGAAATTTCCCTGTTGTATACATACATGTCTGCATTTTGCATAGCATTCTTGCATAGTAGGTACAGTGGAACCGTTTATCTTACTCCTGTTTGCTTCATTAGATTGTTTCAGGATAGACAACCAGACTATTCACCGCTACGCCACAAGGGGGAATCAACTCAGAGTTCCGTGAAAGGATGAGCCAGTTTATGGACCTTATGCAGGGAGTGGCTAACGGACAGGAACAACTTCGTATTTTCGTGCAGCCCTTGATTGCACGGGTCGACAGTAATGATGTTCTTCATGGAGGACAAACTGCTAATCCTCCTTCCAATGAAACTGGGACTCCTCATGCTCACTCTATGCCTACTTTGGTTATTCCTACTGTTGGAGGGAATGGTAATGGTAATGGCAATGCTGCTGGTTTTAGTAATGCTGCTGGTTTTGATAACAATGGTTTTGGGAACGCTCGAAATGGGAATGCTGGAAATGGTAATGTTGCTAATGGGAATGTTCATGGTCCTGATGTCATCTGTGCTGCACATGGTAATATGGATAGGTTATGGAATGAAGACCAACAGGATGATGTATTCTTACCAAGGGCTGTTGTTGCTGAGTTACCCTCTGAAGCTGATAGGAGGTTCAAGTTGATTGAAGAAAAGATGAAGTCTTTTGAAAATCAAAATTCCATGGGGCTAGACATGGCTAATCTAGGGTTGATCCCAGATCTAAAAGTACCGCTGAAGATCAAAGTCCATGACTTTGACAAGTATAAGGGTACTACCTGCCCAAGAGTTCATCTGAGATCCTACTACCGTAAAATGTATGCCTACTCGGATGACGAGAAATTGCTTATGCACTTCTTTCAGGACAGCTTGTCCGGTCCTTCATTGGAGTGGTACATGAGTCTGGAACCTGTGAATATCCGCAGTTGGAGGGACCTAGCTGAGGCCTTCGTGAAACATTATCAGTATAACAGCGACCTTGCTCCTAACAGGGTCCAACTCCCGAATTTGTATCAAAAGACTGATGAATGCTTCAAGGAATACGCCTAGAGGTGGCGAGAGCTTGCAGCCAGAGTGCAGCTGCCCATGGTGGAGCGTGAGCTGATTGATATGTTTGTCGCCACTCTGCTTGGTACTTATTATGAGAAGCTTATTAGTAACATGTCAGGAAGCTTCTCTGATTTGATCATCACCGGAGAGAGGGTGGAAAACAGCATCAAGTTGGGAAAGATCTAGGCTGGTGAGAGTTCCTCAGCCGGAGGAGGAGGTAAGAAGGTATTTGGTAATAAGAAGCGGGAAGGAGATACCAATTCAGTGTCCAGTTCCCGAGGGAATAGACGATCAGGGCGAAATCGCCAGCAGCAATAGGTTACTAGTGTTACAATTCCCATAGTTCCACAACAACAACAACCACAACATCAACAAAATCAACAAGGTTATATAAGGCTTAAAGATGGGGGTTGAACAACAAATAGACAATTTGATGCACCTCCGATGCCTTATTCCCAACTGCTTCAGCATTTGCTGCAACTACAGTTAATCTAGAAGAGGACTTTAGCTCCTCTGACAGGACCACCTCCACCCGGTTATGATGCGAACACGTGATGCGAGTTTCACTCTAGTGCTCCGGGGCACAACATTGACAACTGCAAAGCCTTTAAACATAAAGTTCAAGATTTGGTGGACAGTAAAGCAATAAATTTCTCTCACGACGCTCCTAACGTCGTACAGAACCCCATGCCCAACCATGGGGCTGCTGGAGTCAGTGCAATCATTGAAGACGGAGGTTTAGATCTAGTAACTGATGTCAATGACTTGAAGATGTCGTTGAGCTTTGTGAAAGAAAAGTATCTAAAGGGAGGGATATTCCCCGGCTGTAATGAATCGTGTGCTGAGTGCTTGAGTCATCCCGAGGGATGTGAAGAGCCGTATTCAAGATATGATGAGTGAGGGGATGTTGCAATTTGACCGAGTTGCAGAGAAAGAGTCTGAAGAGGTATTGGTTGAGGAAAGGAATGAGATTGCAACGATCTCGATTTCGTACAAAACTATAACTATTTCAGCGCCTCCTAGGCCGCCAACCGTAATCATCACAATAGTTGGTCATGTGCCGTATGAGAGTACAAGAGCCATTTCGTGGAACTACGGAGCGGAAGTGTATTGCAACGGGCAGAAACAGGAATTGAAGAGCTTGCCGGTTGAATCAGTGGATAATATGGTTGGAGCAGGTGGTATTACCCGAAGTAGTAGAATATTTTCGTCGCCTGAAGTGGCTGCTGACCAAGCTGACAAAGGGAAGAAAGTAGTGGGTGGGGAAACTTCTCAAGCTGGAGAGAAGGAGTCTTTGGTAAAGGACGCAGAGGATTTTTTGAGGCTGATTAGAAAAAGTGATTACAAGATAGTTGATCATCTACAGTAAACTCCTTCCAAAATATCAATCCTGTCATTGTTGCTATGTTCAGAAGCGCATCAGAATGCACTGCTGAGAATATTGAATACTGCTTACGTGCCCCAAGAAATATCGGTTAACCAACTCGAAGGGGTTGTAGCACATGTTGTTGCAGTGAGAATCGTGATACCAAGCTATTGATTAACTTGAATCTTAATTCTTAAATTCACAACCGGACTTTAATTTATCCAAAGGAAAGGTCTAAAGAAAGAAAAACCCTTTTCGCGATGTAACAACAACGCTAAGAGATTCGGGGATCGGGGGTTGGTTATGCATAGTATAGGTATTTCACATCCTAAACATCTGTAGTACTCTACAGGAGCCTTTTTTTTGTTTGCATGCTAAGTTGGTAAATGTTTTCTAAGGGTGGAATGGGTAAAGCGTGTAGGTTAAAACCTAAAGATAGTTTCTAAGTTTGCTCGCAAAGACGTCGCGTCCTCTGCCTACGTATCCTAACTAGGATAGAATCAGAGCAATCGTAGTTCACCTCACAAGGGATGAAGAACACTTGATTATGATCAAGGTTCAGAGGGGAACAAACATATCCATGCTTGTGTAGAGTTTTAAGACAACTCTCTAAATCTATGTTGAACTCTCAAGAAAGGGAAGTAAGTAATCATATCCATGATTCTTACATAGAGTTAACCAAACTCTATCCTAAAGTTCTACGTTGTAAGACCAAATGGTTCTATCCAGACTAAAAGGTGGGAGAAAGGGGGAGGTTGCTCGTCAAGATATCGCATCTTGTGCCTACGTATTCTCGTTGTCCAATGAGAAATCAGAGTGGTCGTAGTTCGGGCACGAACTACAGAATAAGGATCAATTGGTTCTTTCCAGACCAAAAGAGGGAGAAGGTTCTATCCAGACCTACGAGTTTAAATCCTATTGGTTCTATCCAGACCAAAAAGGGGGAGAAGGTTCTATCCAGACCTATGAGGGTAAATCCTATTGGTTCTATCCATACCAAAAGGGGGAGAAGGTTCTATCCAGACCTATGAGTTTATTGAGCTATCTATGACCCAAAGGTCAATAGAGAGACTTTCCTTTGGAAGGGAAAAGATGAGGCAACTTGGATGAGAACTAAAGAGTTTCATCACTTTGGGGAAATAAACTTAACAAAGCATAAACATTCAAACATGATGAATATAAAGAGATATGGTTACAACCAAGAATAAACAAGCACATTACAGGATTTCAATCAGGATGAATGGTTACAACCAAAAACAAGCATTTAAGATATTACAATATCAGGCAATGATTTCAATCAAGATAGATGGTCACAACCAAAGCAGACATCAAGATATTACAATATCAATGATTTCAATCAAGGTAAATGGTTACGACCAAAGCAAGCATCAAGATATTATAATATCTAGAAGGGGAAAGTTCTTTCAAGACTTAATGAAAGGTGAAAACCAAAGCATATCTTAACGAAGAATGGGGTACATCTTAATAAAGATGGAAGGGGATCTTAACAAAGGAGAATCTTAACAAAGATGAGGTTTCATTAGGGCTTACAAGATGACATGTATACTTACAGGCATCATGCCTAAACAAATAATGTCACAACAAATGTAAGTGAGAAGTTCAAAACTTCATGGGAGAAAACTTTCAAGTTTTAATGATGATTACACACAAATGCTTCAAGCAAGAGTTTTAGTCAAACTCAAGTACACAAGGATGCTAACAAGCCAAAATCATAACTTTAAAATGAAACTCAAAAGAGAATGAAATTAAAGTTTTGAAATGAATAAATGAGAGATAGGAAGGTGAAAACCCTAAAAACATTCATGGTAGCATGTGAAATGCAAGTAGAAAGTTCACATTTATGAGTTTTAGGTTTACCTCTTAAAGCAAGCTTAAGCAATAAGAAAACCAGAGATATTGAGAGCTCTTACAAGGTCTTCAAATGTTCCTAGGTTGATGAATAGATGCTCCAAACAACCTCCAAGCAAGCTAGTGGACGAAATGCCTTGTAAATGAAGGAAAAACTCTAAAATCCAAAGATTTCAAAGACCAACTCACTCAAACCTTGTTACATAAGTGTGGAAGTGATTTGGATAGCTTCAATACATCATATTTGATGTGTTTGAAGTGTTTCTTGAGTTGGAAAAAGTTTGGAAATGGTTTTGGAAGGTGTTTTACAAAAATAGATTTTGAGGGATTTTGGAGACTTAGTGAGATTTTGCAAGAATTTGGTGATTGTGTAAGGGAGAGAGTTCTAGATGGTTTCTAGAATGGAGCTGGTGTGTTTGTGATGTAGGAAGTGAGTTCTATTTATAGCCAAAGGCCTTGGATCAAGGTGTGGGCAAAAGTGAAGCAAATTGCCAATTTTAACCTTCCATCATAAAAATCTTTGATTTTCCAATGCAATCTAGGTCAAAAACCAGGTCAAAAACCGTTGTGTGGTTAAGGAGTTAAGGCTTTGCCCTTTTCAAAATCTTAATTTCCCAACTTTTCGATTACTTATCAGTTCTTGATCCAATGGTAACCAAACTTTATGAATATATGTGATATACCATTAGGAACATAATTGCCTTCAATTTTGGGTCAAAACCGTGTTGGTCAATGAGTTGACTTTTCAGTCAGACGAACCGATTGATTGAAGAACTCTGAATCGACTGTTGGTGTTCTGGGTCCTCTGAGGTATTGAAACTTCTTGAGTGAACTTAAATAAGCCATATGAGCTTTATGGACCATGATTCCATCATTGGAACACTATTTTAATCAAACGTCAAACTATAGTTGACTTTTCCTGATCAGAAACCCTAATCGGGTGTTCTGAACTGCACTGCTCTTAATCCTTGGGTGACAACCTCAAATTGAATTCATACTTGACCTAATGTAGTATTATTGATCTTGTTTATAGTTGAATCAATCCAAAACATTGATTGATCAAACCATCGAAGCCTCGATTTTGACGGTACGGAACCCTGATTCATCTGCATTTTGACAAAGATAAACTTGAAATGGGTTAAGGTTAGTTAATCAAATGAATATGATCCTAAAATGATGATGAGGATCTAAGGGGTCAAAATTTGGGGTGCAACACATGTAAACGCAGGAAATGGGCTAGGTTTCACGGACCTGGATTTGACGCCAAAGGGCAGGAACCATAACTGTGCGTTGCACATATTAGTAGAATGACGAGGGGCTGTTATGTCTCATGTACTCATTGATACAGGTTCATCTTTGAATGTACTTCCAAAGAAGGCCCTGATGAAGCTGGATATGCAGGGTTTGATTTAAACGCCAAGTGATTTGGTGGTGTGTGCTTTTGACGATACCTGAGGTGTTTGATGCGGTATTCTATATCATGGACATTCAGCCTGCCTATAGCTGTTTGTTGGGCCATCATGGATTCACTCAACAGGAGTTGTTACATCCACGCTACACCAGAAGCTCAAGTATATGGTTGGCGGCAACGTTGTTACAGTATGCGGGGAAGAGGATATAATGATCAGTCACTTATCATCTTTTAAGTACATCGAGGTGGATGGAGAAATCCATGAGACCTTATGTCAATCCTTTGAGACGGTGCAGATCAATGACAAAGTGTCTGCTGTGAGCAAATCGCCCAAAGTGGCCATATCCTCCTTTAAGGAAGCCCAGGCAGTGGTACAGGTTAGGGCAACACCAGGATGGGGACAAGTGCTGGACATTCCCCATAAACAGAACAAATTTGGTTTGGGATACCGCCCATATGCTTTGTCATCCTCGCAGAGCGCGCCGCGTTATAAGGGGCATGTCTGGTTTACCCCAAGGGGTGTTATCTTTGAGCAGATCAATGCCATTTCAGATGATGAAGAGGATAATAGCGACTGTGATATAGACGCTTGGATCAAGCCATGCATTCCAAGATAGAGCCTCAACAATTGGTCTATTGAGGAATTCATTCAAGTGACAACGGAAGAGTAATGCTTTATTTTTCTGATTATTGTACGACCCTATGTTCTACTCGGAGCATAGCAGTTCATATCTGCAGGGCCTTGCTTGTTTATGCTTGAACATCTTTTATCAATAAATCAAAGGGCGTTTTGTCTGCATTCAAATATTGTGATCCTTGCTTTTCATGTTTTATGTTTAACAATAAAATGGCAATGTGGCTTTATGCTCGTTTTGCATATCATTTTAAGCATTTAACCATTATCATTGCAGGATTCACAGTGCAGATGACACCGTGCCAAAGACATCTATGACTCGCTTCGACTTTGATAATCTGATATTTCAAGCCGAAGAAGAGATTGATGAAGATGAAGACTTACCAGAAGAGCTAGCCAGACTCTTGAAACAGGAAGAAAAGGTTATTCTGCCTCATCAGGAGGAAATCAAAGTTATCAACTTGGGTTCTGAGGAAGTTGTGAGGAATGTTCGGATAGGGGCTGCGCTGCAGAGCGACATCAAGCAAAGATTGGTTGAGATGCTCCGTGAGTATAGTGATATCTTTGCTTGGTCATACGAAGATATGTTCGGGCTTGACATAGACATCGTGGTTCATCGCTTGCCGTTGCGTGAAGAGTGTTCGCCAGTCAAGCAGAAGCTCAGGCGTACTAGACCAGATATAGCTGTAAAAATCAAAGAAGAAGTCCAGAAGCAGTTGGATGCAGGATTTTAAGCCGTTACAACTTACCCTCCGTGGGTCGCCAACATAGTGCATGTGCCTAAGAAGGATGGCAAGGTATGGATGTGTGTTCATTACAGAGATCTGAATAAGGCGAGCCCGAAGGACGATTTCCCGCTCCCTCACATTGACGTATTGGTTGATAATACTGCTCAATATTCAGTGTTCTCCTTCATGGACGATTTTTTCGGTTATAACCAGATCAAGATGGCACCGGAGGATATGGAGAAAACGACGTTTATCACACCGTGGTGGACGTTCTGTTACAAGGTAATGCCTTTTGGGTTGAAAAACGCAGGGGCAACTTACCAGCAGGCTATGGTCACTTTGTTTCATGATATGATTCATCATGAGATTGAAGTCTATGTTGATGACATGATAGTAAATTCGCAGACGGAACAGGAACATCTGGTCAACTTATTGAAGTTGTTTGAGAGGCTCAAGAAGTTCAAGTTGAGGTTGAATCCTAATAAGTGCACCTTCGGGGTGAGGTCAGGAAAGCTGCTGAATTTCATTTTCAGTGAAAAAGGAATCGAGGTTGATCCTGCAAAAATAAAAGCCATTCAAAATATGCCAGCTCCGAAAATGGAAAAAGAGGTTTATGGTTTCTTAGGGAGATTGAACTACATTGCTCGGTTCATATCTCATCTCACAGCCACGTGTGAACCAATGTTCAAATTGTTAAAGAAAGATCAGACGGTCTGTTGGTGTAAGCCCTAGAGGCCAATACTTTTTGGTACTTGTATCGGATTATTCGTTTAATAATAAAAGGCATTTATTTATTATGTTTGTCTTTCAGAATAATAAAGTCCCTAAAATAGTTAGTCTGTTTAATGAAATGTTAAGTGTGACTTAATCATGAGATCCCATTAAACATAAAGACATTATTCTTAAAATATCCGTAGTCAAGCTTTATTGCAAAGTGGGATAACATTAAAAGCATTAAGACTATTATGAAGATAGACTGATGATCACATCTCATGGATCATGGATAAAGAGTTATCAAGTCTTGACATAGGTATAAATATTAGGAGTAATATTTATACCGGATTGACCCGCTATGAGAATACTACATAGTATGTTATGCAAAGTGTCATAAGTTATTCTCATGGTGATAATGGTGTATTACCACCCTTCGACCTGAAACCACTATGGACCCTAGATGTAGAGTCGGGTGCTTTATTGCTGATCAAACATTATCCGTAACTGGATGATCATAAAGACAGTTGATGGACACTCCACGAAGCATGCTGAGGGACATGAGTGTCCTAGATGGAATTTGCCAATCCTGCATAACAGGAGAAATGTCTAAGGGCCCAATATTGAACTGGACAAGGATGACACAGTGTATGCCTTGTGTTCAATATAGACATAGGGGCAAAAGGGTAATTGTACAAACATATATTATCACGAAAAAGGTTTTGTCAGATCACATGACATTTTCGTGACTTGGGTAGCAGTGATGTGTTGCTAGATACCGCTTACTGTTTATTATGTTAAATATATAATTTAATATAATTACCAACGTTGCGAAATCCTACAGGGTCACACACATAAGGACAGTTTGATGAGAGATAGAGAAATCAAAAAGGAACACCGTAAGGTACGGTGCACTTAAGTGAAAAATAGAAATTCGGATAATATAATAATAATTATTGTTATTTTATAATGGTTATAAAATAATAATAAAATAAATATATTTATTATAATAATAGTTAATATTATTATGGATCATGTGAATTGGGTTTTAGCCCGCAACCCACAAGAGAGTCTATAAAAGGAACCCTTGTGATGAAGCTTTCACTTGATGCAATTTCGTTTTGATTCTCTTTTCTCACTCAAATAATTCCGTTCGTAAGCAGCTAGCACTGTGACCGGAAGCTGTTCGTGTGGACTGAGTAGAGGCGTTGCACTTCATCAACGCTTGTGATCGCTGCATCAAAGATCTGAATCGCCACAAAGAGGTAACGATTCTATCACTGACCATGCTCATTCGTAAGGATCACTAAAGGAAAATTTTGTTTTCCGCTGCGTTTAGATCGCAATTTTCCTTCAGTGGTATCAGAGCCACTTACGAAACCATGGATCTGATAGCTGTTAAATTTTCATCTTTTCTGTATTTGATTCGATTAAAACACAGAATGAATTTAACAATAAACGATTAATTAAATTTGGCATCTGTTGTGTACGATTTGGATGATTGATGTTGATTATGCTTCAGAAACCGACATTAGTATGGTGAAGTTGTGCGATACATTGATCATCCATAGGTTACACAATTAGATCGATCACTTTTATATAAGATATAAGAAATTCTGATGCAAAGATGGTATATGGGATATACTGTTTTGATTTCATCCATTCAATCACATAAGGATTGTAATTCTTTTGAAAGATCATCATTTTCATTCGCTTCGGAATCCGACGTTAGTATGGTGAAGCAATGACATGTTGATCTATCATATTGAGTTATCAATCGAGTTGTGTTTGACGACATGAAATTGTTGCATTAGGATTAATGGCAGTACAAGTGTTGTATTGCCGCAGACTTTTCCGGTTGGGGTTGTAAATGCACAAAAGTTGTGCAGGAAACGACGTGAAATACAATGAAGTGTTCATAAAATTTTTCGCTGGGGCGCTGCCCCTAACAACCCCGCAAGGAGGCGCTGCCCCCGCTGACCGGGCAGCGGAACCCCCGGCTAAGTCTGCAAAGTGTGATCAATCAGCCGAAATTTAATTTAGTTTATTTAATTATCGGAATTTTAAACTAATAATAAAAGTGTGTTTATTATTATTTATTTGTGGTGATCAGTTATGGCCTTAGTTTTTCCTTTATTATTGTTTTGGGATTTTTGAATACGGCCTGCGTGTCGTGCCTCTCTCTCAATCTCTTTATGTAACTTCTTTTCTCATCTCACTCCCTCGTATGTAAAACGAGTTTTCTTATATGTAATGTAATATTATGTTATGAAAAAAAAAGGAAGTATTCAATATTAAAGGAGGATAACCTTGGAGATCATGCTTGGAGAAGCTTAGATCGTTATTAGGTTAGCTTAGGTTCTCTCATTGGCTTGAGAGAACAATTGCGTTAGGGGCCATAATTGTATCTTTTTTTTATATGTATGTTGATGCATGTAATTGTATGTTGATGCATGTGAGAGACGTTTTGCATGTTAAGCCGGTGAGATCAAACTAATAACAAATTCCCTCAAAATTAAATATTAAGTTTATGCTTTCCAATTTTTAGCACTCATCAAGACTAGTATCGAGCATTGTAGGTTTCGCCTACGCGAGGTGCATGTTCTATATTAGTAAGGTGTGATGGGATAATTGTAATATCCAATTGCTAAAACAATGGGTCAAACTTAACTAAACAAATTATAATAAGATTATATATGTTTAGAAGCAAGAATTGGGAATGATTCATGTGATGGATCAGAATAAGGAGTTATTCACCCAATTGAAAATATTCGAGAGTTGTATGAGATACAATTGGAAGGAGTTCCTACCTAAATAACTTAGTTTTGTGTAATCAGCCTAACGCTGACTTAAAACAAAGTGAAACATGGATCTCGACCCACTAGAAAGTCTTCCAACGGGATTTTCCGAATCAAATGATGAGGGTCATTTGTTTTGAATAAAATAGTGGGAGCATATTTGATTAAAGGCCTAATTAAATATGTTGTTTTAATGATACTTATATTTTCATATTTCTCTTGTAGATTACCATGACAACAAACACATCGAACAATATTTTGCGATCCATCCTAGATAAGGAAAAATTGTCTGGGACAAATTTCCTGGATTGGCACCGTAATCTGAGGATTGTCCTCAAGCACGATAAGAAGCTGTATGTCTTGGAGACACCAGTTCCTGAGGAGGAACCTCCTAGTTCTGCACCAAAGGCAGAAAGAGATGCTTATAAGAAGCATTTCGATGATGCCAATGAAACCGCTTGCCTCATGCTTGCTACCATGAACTCTGAGTTGCAAAAGCAACACGAGAACATGTCTGCGTTCGATATGATCGGACATCTGAAAACGCTTTATCAAGAGCAAGCAAGAAATGAGAGGTTTCAGGTTTCAAAGTCCCTTTTTAACAACAAGTTAGCTGAGGGAGCCCCTGTAAGTCCCCATGTACTCAAGATGATTGGGTATGTGGAGAACCTTGACAGATTAGGGTTTCCCCTTGGAAAAGAACTTGCGATTGATCTGATCTTGCAATCGTTGCCAGAGAGCTTCAGTCAGTTTGTCCTGAATTTCAATATGAATGACTTGGACAAAAGTCTTCCAGAACTGCTAGGCATGTTGAGAACTGCTGAGCAGAATATGAAGACAAAAGGGAAATCCATTCTGATGGTCAGTAATGGAAAGAAACAGAACAAGAGGCCCATCAAACAGGGTGGTAGAGGGAAAGGCAAGGAAGTTGCCAAAACCAAACCCACTCCTCCTGTTTTGAAGCCTAGTGGAGGAATAGAAAAGGAGGGCACTTGCTTCCATTGCGGTAAGACCGGACATTGGAAGAGAAATTGCCCAAAGTACCTGGAAGATAAGAATAATGGAGTAGAGACTTCAAATTCAGGTATTTTTGTTATTGAAATTAATTTATCTACTTCTACATCATGGGTATTAGATACTGGATGCGGTTCTCACATTTGTACTAATGTGCAGGGGCTAAAAAGGAGTAGAGATTTGGCAAAAGGTGAAGTTGACCTACGAGTTGGCAATGGAGCAAAGGTTGCTGCTTTAGCTGTAGGAACTTATGTTTTAACTTTACCTAGTGGTTTAATAATTCAGTTAGAGAACTGTTATTATGTACCTGCAATTAGCAGGAATATTATTTCCGTTTCTTGTTTGGACAAGTTTGGTTTTTCATTCATAATAAGGAACAATTGTTGCTCCATTTATTTGAATGATATATTCTATGCTACTGCAAAAATGAATAATGGACTATATGTCCTTGATCTTGAAATGCCAATTTATAACATTAATACTAAAAGGTTGAAACCTAATGAGTTGAATCCAACTTACCTTTGGCACTGTCGATTAGGCCACATAAATGAGAAACGCATTTCCAAACTCCATAAAGATGGACTCTTGGACTCTTTTGATTATGAATCATATGAGACATGCAGATCTTGTTTAATTGGAAAGATGACAAAGTCCCCATTCACAGGAAAAGGTGAAAGGGCTAATGATCTTTTGGCACTCATACATACTGATGTATGTGGACCACTGAACATACCAGCCAGAGGAGGTTTTCAATACTTCATCACTTTTACTGATGACTTCAGTAGATACGGATATGTGTATTTAATGAAACACAAATCTGAGTCCTTTGAAAAGTTCAAGGAATTCAAGAATGAAGTACAAAACCAACTAGGTAAGAATATTAAAGTTCTTCGATCAGATCGATGCGGTGAATATTTAAGCCTAGAATTTGATGACCATCTAAAAGAGTATGGGATTCTATCCCAACTTACTCCTCCTGGAACACCACAATGGAATGGTGTATCTGAGAGAAGAAACCGAACCTTGTTAGACATGGTCCGATCCATGATGAGTCACGTCGATCTTCCAAACTCCTTTTGGGGACATGCATTATTAACAGCAGCTTACACACTTAACCGTGTTCCATCCAAAAAGGTTGATAAGACACCATATGAGATATGGAGTGGTAAGAAACCACATATGTCTTACATGAAGATTTGGGGTTGCGAAGTTTACGTCAAACGACAAATTTCAACCAAGCTTGAGCCCAAATCTGACAAATGCTTATTTGTGGGGTATCCTAAAGAAACAAGAGGATATTACTTCTACAATCCTTCTGAGGGCAAAGTGTTTGTCGCTCGAACTGGAGTCTTTCTGGAAAGGGATTTTATTTCCAAAGGAAACAGTGGGAGGAAAATAGAGCTTGAAGAAATTCAAGAATCACAAAACATTGAAACACCTATGGAGGAACTAGAGCGGGAAACACAAGTAGTTGTGGAAGAGCAACCTGCTCAAGTAGAACAAGACCAGCGTAGGTCAAGCAGGATACGTCACCAACCTGAGAGATATGGATATCTCATAAGTGATCAGGGTGATGTATTACTCATGGATCAAGATGAGCCTGTGACCTACAAAGAGGCCATAACTGGTCCTGAGTCTGAGAAGTGGCTAGAAGCCATGAAATCTGAAATGGATTCCATGTACACAAACCAGGTTTGGACCTTGGTAGAACCTCCTATAGGAGTTAACCCTATAGGATGCAAGTGGGTCTTCAAGAAGAAGACTGACATGGATGGTAAGGTACATACCTATAAAGCAAGACTAGTTGCAAAAGGCTATAAACAAATTCATGGGGTTGACTATGATGAAACCTTTTCACCAGTTGCAATGCTTAAATCTGTTCGGATTTTACTTGCCATCGCTGCATATCATGATTATGAAATATGGCAGATGGATGTCAAAACTGCTTTCCTTAATGGGAATCTTCTTGAGGATGTGTACATGACACAACCTGAAGGATTTGACATACCACAAGATGCCCAAAAGATATGCAAGTTACAGCGATCAATCTATGGATTGAAGCAAGCTTCCAGAAGCTGGAATCTTCGTTTTGATGAAACCGTAAAACAATATGGATTCATCAAAAATGAAGATGAACCTTGTGTCTACAAGAAGGTTAGTGGGAGCATGATCGTGTTTCTGGTATTATATGTAGATGACATATTACTCATTGGAAACGATGTCCCTACCTTGCAACAAGTGAAGACTTGGTTAGGGAATTGTTTTTCTATGAAAGACCTAGGTGAAGCAGCCTATATATTAGGAATTAGGATCTATAGAGATAGATCACAAAAACTGCTTGGCCTAAGTCAGAGTACATACATAGATAAAGTGTTGAGACGCTTTAATATGCATGATTCCAAGAAAGGATTCATACCTATGCAACATGGTCTGTGTTTATCAAAAACACAATCCCCTTCAACTAAGGAAGAAAGGGATCGCATGAATAAGATTCCATATGCATCTGCAATAGGATCTGTCATGTATGCCATGTTATGTACTCGACCAGATGTCTCGTATGCATTAAGTGCAACGAGTAGGTACCAATCTGATCCCGGTGATGCTCACTGGGTAGCTGTCAAGAATATCCTTAAGTACTTGAGAAGGACTAAGGATTCATTCTTGATATATGGAGGTCAGGAAGAGCTTGATGTAATTGGTTACACTGATGCTAGCTTCCAGACAGATAAGGATGATTTTAGATCACAATCTGGTTATGTGTTCTGTCTCAATGGTGGCGCTGTGAGTTGGAAAAGTTCAAAGCAAGAAACAGTTGCTGATTCTACAACTGAGGCCGAGTATATTGCTGCCTCAAATGCAGCAAAGGAAGCTGTTTGGATCAAGAAGTTCATTAGTGAACTTGGCATAGTCCCTAGCATTGTGGATCCCATTGGTTTATATTGTGATAACAATGGTGCTATTGCACAAGCTAAGGAGCCTAGATCTCACCAACGATCCAAACACATACTTAGGCGTTATCACCTCATTCGAGAGATAATCGATCGGGGAGATGTGAAGATATGCAGAGTACCTACACTTGACAATATCGCTGACCCATTAACAAAGCCTCTTGCGCAACAGAAGCATGATGGTCATACTAGATCTATGGGTATTAAGGGTAAGCCTAATTGGCTCTAGTGCTAGTGGGAGATTGTTGGTGTAAGCCCTAGAGGCCAATACTTTTTGGTACTTGTATCGGATTATTCATTTAATAATAAAAGGCATTTCTTTATTATGTTTGTCTTTCAGAATAATAAAGTCCCTAAAATAGTTAGTCTGTTTAATGAAATGTTAAGTGTGACTTAATCATGAGATCCCATTAAACATAAAGACATTATTCTTAAAATATCCGTAGTCAAGCTTTATTGCAAAGTGGGATAACATTAAAAGCATTAAGACTATTATGAAGATAGACTGATGATCACATCTCATGGATCATGGATAAAGAGTTATCAAGTCTTGACATAGGTATAAATATTAGGAGTAATATTTATACTGGATTGACCCGCTATGAGAATACTACATAGTATGTTATGCAAAGTGTCATAAGTTATTCTCATGGTGATAATGGTGTATTACCACCCTTCGACCTGAAACCACTATGGACCCTAGATGTAGAGTCGGGTGCTTTATTGCTGATCAAACATTATCCGTAACTGGATGATCATAAAGACAGTTGATGGACACTCCACGAAGCATGCTGAGGGACATGAGTGTCCTAGATGGAATTTGCCAATCCTGCATAACAGGAGAAATGTCTAAGGGCCCAATATTGAACTGGACAAGGATGACACAGTGTATGCCTTGTGTTCAATATAGACATAGGGGCAAAAGGGTAATTGTACAAACATATATTATCACGAAAAAGGTTTTGTCAGATCACATGACATTTTCGTGACTTGGGTAGCAGTGATGTGTTGCTAGATACCGCTTACTGTTTATTATGTTAAATATATAATTTAATATAATTACCAACGTTGCGAAATCCTACAGGGTCACACACATAAGGACAGTTTGATGAGAGATAGAGAAATCAAAAAGGAACACCGTAAGGTACGGTGCACTTAAGTGAAAAATAGAAATTCGGATAATATAATAATAATTATTGTTATTTTATAATGGTTATAAAATAATAATAAAATAAATATATTTATTATAATAATAGTTAATATTATTATGGATCATGTGAATTGGGTTTTAGCCCGCAACCCACAAGAGAGTCTATAAAAGGAACCCTTGTGATGAAGCTTTCACTTGATGCAATTTCGTTTTGATTCTCTTTTCTCACTCAAATAATTCCGTTCGTAAGCAGCTAGCACTGTGACCGGAAGCTGTTCGTGTGGACTGAGTAGAGGCGTTGCACTTCATCAACGCTTGTGATCGCTGCATCAAAGATCTGAATCGCCACAAAGAGGTAACGATTCTATCACTGACCATGCTCATTCGTAAGGATCACTAAAGGAAAATTTTGTTTTCCGCTGCGTTTAGATCGCAATTTTCCTTCACGGTCGTCTGGAATGAAAAGGGCATTTGATAAAATAAAAGAATATTTGCAGGAACCTCCGATACTAATACCCCTAGTCGCTGGAAGACCTTTGATCATGTACTTAACGGTTCTTGAGAACAGTATGGGTTGTGTTCTCGGTCAACAGGACGAGACTGGTAGAAAAGAGCACGCGATATACTATCTGAGTAAAAAGTTCACAGATGTAGAGTCTCGGTACTCGATGTTGGAGAAAACGTGTTGCGCACTCGCGTGGGCTGCCAAACGTTTGAGACAGTATATACTCAATCATACAACCATGCTGATTTCGAAGATGGAACTGATTAAATGTCTTTGACAAAAAAGCCCTTTCTGGGAGGATTGCCAGGTGGCAGATGGTACTGACAGAGTACGGCATCCAATATGTTTCCCAAAAGGCTATCAAGGGAAGTGTTCTGTTAGAGTACCTTGCTGAACAGCCAATCGAAGACTATCAATCGATGAAATTTGATTTTCCTGACGAAGACATCATGTTTCTAAAGATGAAGGACTGTGAGGAGCCATTACCCAACGAAAGTCCGGAGAAGGGTTCTCAATGGCAGATGATATTTGACGGTGTTGTCAACTCCTATGGTAGTGGAATCGAGGCAATTATCGCAACTCCTCATGGCACTCACATCCCCTTCAGTGCCATGTTAAAATTCCTTTGCACCAATAATGAAGCCGAGTACGAAGCGTGCATCATGGGGTTAGAAGAAGCCATTGATCTGAGGATCAAGAACTTGGATGCATATGGCGATTCAGTGCTGGTTGTTAATCAAATCATAGGAGAATGGGAAACCCGACAACCTAATCTGATTCCTTACAAGGACTATGCAAGGAGGCTGTTGCCCTTCTTTGATCGGGTAGAGTTCCATCACGTGCCAAGAGCGGAGAACCAGATGGCAAATGCTCTAGCAACGTTATCCTCAATGTACAAGGTGAACTATTGGAATGATGCTCCAAGTATAGTCATCTCGCGCCTTGATAGGCTGGCGTTTGTATTTTCCATTGAGGAAGCTTCTGATGGCAAGCCATGGTTTTATGATATCCAGAACTTTCTTAAGAACCAAGAGTATCCGCCAGGTGCGTCGACCCAGGATAAGAAGACTCTGAGGAGGTTGTATGGCAAATTTTATTTGAACCAAGATGGTGTGCTCTACCGGAGAAATTATGACTTGGTGTTATTGAGATGCATGGACGAAAAAGAAGCAAAGCTGCTTATGGAAGAAGTCCACGAGGGTGCCTTTGGTACACATGCCGGCGGGAATGCCATATCTCGGGAGCTATTACGAGCAGGGTATTATTGGCTGATGATGGAGTCTGATCATTTCAAATTTGTGAAGAAATTCCATATATGCCAGATTTATGCAGACAAGATTCATGTGCCGCTGTGTCCTCTAAACGTCATGGCATCTCCTTGGCCCTTTTCCATGTGGGGCATTGACATGATTGGCAAGATCGAGCCAACCGCATCCAATGGACATCGTTTCATCTTGGTAGCCATTGACTACTTTATCAAGTGGGTGGAAGCAGCTTCGTATGCGAATGTCACGAAACAAGTCGTAGGCAGATTTATCAAGAGGGACATCATCTGTAGATACGGAGTGCCTGAATGAATCATTACCGACAATGGTTCGAACTTGAACAACAAGATGATGAAGGAATTGTGCCAGAATTTCAAAATCGAGCATCACAACTCATCTCCCTATCGTCCAAAGATGAACGGCGCTGTTGAAGCGGCCAACAAGAATATCAAGAAGATAGTGCAGAAGATGGTTGTAACTTACAAATATTGGCATGAGATGTTGCCCTTTGCTCTACACGGTTATCGTACTACGGTACGCACTTCAACCGGGGCAACTCCTTTCTCGCTGGTATATGGTATGGAAGTTGTCCTACCATTGGAGGTCGAGATTCCCTCTTTAAGAGTTCTGGTCAATGTCAAGCTCGATGAGGCAGAATGGATACGAAACAGATTGAATCATCCCAGCCTGCTAGATGAGAAAAGGCTAGCGTCTATTGCATACAGTCGGTTGTATCAGATCCGGATGAAGAACGCTTTCGATAAGAAGGTGCGCCCTCAAAGCTTTCAGACGGGCGATCTTGTGTTGAAGAAGATCCTCCCTCCACAAACAGATCATAGGGGCAAATGGACCCCTAACTACGAAGGTCCGTATGTCGTACAAAAGGTTTTCTCCGGAGGAGCCTTGTTGTTATCCACCATGGATGGTGAGGATTTTACATCCCCTGTGAACGCAGACGCAGTAAAAAATACTTTTGCTTAAAGAGACCCGCTGGAAAGAAAAAAGAATATCCAAGAAAAAATGGGGTATCCTGGCGAACCATAAAAAGAATGGGTTCGGGAAAAAATTAGGGATATAAAAGGAAAGATGTAAACCCGTAAAGTCGAAAACCTAAAAAGGCGACTTTGGAAAAAATGGGTATCCCGGTGAATTGAAAACCCGAAAGGGCGATTCACACAAAAGTTAGGGATTTGAAAAAGTAAATGACTGCAGTGTGCGTGTGATCTTCACAGCTTAGTGGATTGAGGGAGTACCTGAGGGTCGTTTATCTGAATCAATCTCTTCTGAGGAGGAAGCATCGGTGAAGCATCGGAGTCATGTGAGTCATGGATGGATCAACTTATGGTGTATGTCTATGCCACATTGCCGACATTCTGTATATTTCTATGCATTTCTGTATATTTTTGCGCAGCTTCCTCTTTTCAGGGGTTGCATCTGTTGTAAAAACTTGCCTATTTACAGGCCCATCTGCCAATAAAACACATACTATTCAGTAATTGTATGTGTTGCTTTAGCCTTACTGTTTTGTTTGCAAAAAACGCCCGATGATTTTGATAAACTGTGCATACATAAACTTGCAGGCTTTGCCAATAATCGTTAAAACTTCGGGTTATTTGAACAACGTCACAGATGATGACTGAGATAGTTCCTTTGTACAGGATATCTTGTCTGTTTGTTCATTGTTGTAGGGTCACTACCCTCGGGGCAGTTCGTCTGAGGTGTATCTCTGGTATGATCACCATTTCCCCCAGCTATTGGAGTTTAAATATCTTTATCCCCAATACAGTTGTATGCAGATAGACCGGGTGATTAAGTGTGTACGCTTATCCCCAGCAGTTGGTTAGTACACATCTAGCTCTTCGCAGTTCGAGACCGAGGTCTCCAGCAGAGTATGGTGATCCCCAGAGGGTCAAGATTGATATTCCCGGCAGATTAAGTGTGTACGCTTATCCCCAGCAGTTGGTCGGTGTACATTTAATCCTCGCAGGTTGCAGGTATGCAGTTACTCCTCAGCGAGTCAGGAGTCTCTTTCCACCAGGCAGGTGTGGAACCTTTCCCAGCAGAGAGGCAATATCAGGCGTTGTCTCCCCTCAGAGTTTGAACGTATAACTTTGTATCCCCTTAGAGTTTGAGTTGTTGACTCATCCCCAAGTTGAGGTTGATGTTGTTTCCCTCATTGGACGATCCCCCAGTAGAGTTGGCTTTTCCCCTTGCAGGATCATAGAGCTGTCTTTATCCTCAGCAAAGTGTTCCCCTAGTAAGTCGTTACTTGCAGGTGGGTATTGGTGAGCCATTCAGGGTTGTTTTCTTTAGCAGGACATGTCGTGAATCTCGGTGGTTGATTCTGAATCCCCCACAGAGTTGTTGATTCCCCAGTAGGGTGAATTTATTTTCAATGTCTGGTTGTCTATCCGGTAGAGCCATCTTTTCCCCAGAAGAGTTGTATCCTGGAAAGCCGTTCAGGGTGTTTTCCTCAGCAGGTTTTTGATGTGAATCCCCAACTGAGCTTGAACTTCTTGTAAGAACTTTGTTCCCCAGCCGTCCAGGGCTCGTTTCCCAGAATAAGTCCAATTGCGATTGGCATGTGATGACCTTTTGCCCAGCAGGGTGGACTTTGTGTTTCTCTTCAACATTTATTTTGCTAGTTTGGTTCCGTTGCATTTTGCATTCTTTGCATAGCATCCTCCAAACGCGTAGCATTTCCATTTCGTATGGAGCATTACGCCATTTTCAAACATACGCATGTGAAACATAAGCCAGGTGGTTACCTCTTTGTTTGCAGGTGTATCTCCGACAAATGCTGATATGACTCTATTGTTTGTTGAGCATCCAGGCTTCGGATTATTACGTTGAGTACCAAGACTTTGGCCAATTCCGTCGAGTATCCAGACTTCGGTCAATTACGACAAGTTGTGATTGATATAGTTGCTCGTATGGTGTTCAGACCTTAGCGACTAGTAATTTTCTTACAGACTTCAATTGTTCATGTTGTTATGAACGCATGAGTATACTTGTGGTATATTCTCTTTTTCATTGAACGTTCAGGCTTCGGTTAATTCGTAAAGCATTCAGGCCCTGGTTATTTTGTCGAGTTTTCAGGCTCTGGTTATTTCGTCGAGCGTTCAGGCTCCGATTATTTCGTTGAGCGTTCAGGCTCCAGTTATTTCGTCGAGCGTTCAGGCTCCAGTTATTTCGTTGAGCAGTCATGCTCCGGTTATTTCGTCGAGCGTTCAGGCTCCGGTTTATTGTAGTTTATTTTCATTGAGCGTTCAGGCTCCGGTTTATCCCGGTGTATCTCGTCGAGTATTCAGACTCCGGCAATGTGGCATATGGTATCCAGACCATGACAAGTTTGAATGTGATTTCTCCGGCTCGTATGGTATCCAGACCATGGCGCAAATATTTGATGGATGTGTTCATCTTATCAGGCATTTCTCAATAGAGTTACTTGGTTAAGTTCCTCTTCTTTCCCCACTGGGGTCGCCAACAGAGTTACTTGGTTAAGTTTCTCTTTGTCAATCAGCGGAGTACTTGGTTAATTTCTTCGCGCACCCAAAATAGTTTTGGTTAAATTTCTCTCTTTCTCCCTGCCAGAGTTGCTTGGTCAAGCTTCTCTCTTCCCCATCGAGTATTCTCAAGATGTGTTTATCAGCTTCGGTTGATCCGGCCTTAGGGTTCGATGCTCGCTTTTATTTAGTGAATACCTGCGCGTTAGCAGATGTTTCTTCCGACTGCGTGTCAATATTGCAACCATTATTCAATTATCTCCGGAGATTTTTATCCCCAATTAGAGTTTGCAGTTTATTTCTGCGGTGGGCAAATTTCTGGGTTCGTTGGTATTCAACCGTCTTTTACCTTGATTGTTTGAAAGTCGGTCGCTTTTCACTCATTCAGGTCCAAGTCGCTTGAATAGGGGCAGCTGTTGCACCCAAAAATTTGCCCAACCTTTTATTTACTTGGCTTGTGTTTCATCTCATTGTTCTAGAATTTGCATTTGCATATCATTGTCCATTTGCAGGGGGATCAAGAGAAGTGTGTGTAAGTGCTTGTGATTGGCTGCATTTTATGGCAAAGCATTAATGTGTGAGAAAATGTCATAACTGATGTTAGGACATACATGAAGAGTTTTATGCAAGGAAAACTATGAGTAAGTGAAGCTGAATGTTATGACATTGATCGTATGACATTAGGGCGTGCAAAGTTTGTTTTTCTGTTATTAGCTCAGGCTATACTTCAGGAAATGAAACAGGAAGCACATTTATTTTAGGCAACATAACAGGCATTGCTGAGGATAACATGGAAGGCATTGCTGACCGAATGATAAGTGCGCAGCTTCATGAAGAAAGGTTTATCTTGGGTAAACCTAAATTCTCTACCAAGGCCCAAAGCAGGTCTGCTATTATAAATAGAAGGAGCATTCCTAATGGATATACACACAGAGGAGAGAGCATCCAGTGAGAGTTTATAGAGTGTGTTTGTGAGTGAAGAACTTTGTTCTTCACGCGAGTCTAGGAGTCTTAGGATTCCTTGTGTGCCAAGCAATTGTAGGTTGTATGATTGCTCTGGTTTATTGTGTATGAACAGATGTGTTCATTGTGCCACTCAAAGCTGTTAAGCAAGAGTGTGTGTCACTTGATCAAAGCTGTAAAGAAAGATCAAGGTGTGTTTGAAGTGTATCTTCATATTGTTTTGTAATTGTGTTTTGATATCTCTGAGGCGATTGAGGGGGAGTGAATGGGTATACTCAGGTCTAAAGTGTCTCTAGGCAGAAGTGTCATTGGGTAGGTTTTAAGTGAGTAACGCAAACTGGGTTGTTTGACTCTGAATTGATTCTACTAAAAGTGAATTTCCTCACTTGCTTGGTAGCCCCCAGATGTAAGTGTTGTTGACACTGAACTGAGTAAACAATTAATGTGTTATCTACTGCTTTCCTTTATAGCTTTTTAACTATTCCAATAGTCTGTGTTTGTTGTAAACAGGTATAGAGTACCGGGGTTTGTTATCGTCCTCAGGGAATATGTGATATAATCGTCGTTCGACAGTTGCTAAGTTGTTAAGTTATAGTAACAAGGGGGTTTTGGTTTTTGGTTACGGTAGCTTGCATAAAAAGTAAGAAATTGCGGTAAAAGTTTCGGTTTTACGATTTGAGAAAGATTGTCAAAGTTAGGGTTCGACGATCACTTTGCATGTATATGTTCGATCAAACAAAACTCATAAACTCCATTAGATGATAAACACATTCAAAACATCCTCCCAATGTGATTATTTCTAACACACATTGTGGGTTTTTCCCATTTTGATCCATTGTTATTTCTCACACAATATATCAAAATGACAACTTTTGGGTTTGACATTTAAGTGAAAAAACACATTCAAAACTATCTCTAGCTCAAGAACATAGATGGATGAAAACCTAGGTAAAGAGTTGGAAAACACCTTTCAATAGTAAACCAACACAAAGAGTTATCAATAAAGTAAGGTTTTCACCATACATTCATCATCAAAGAGTTTACAAATCAAGATCAAGCCATATACACACAAAGCTTATGATCATCTACATCTAACCTTGACAAAAAGAGGTATTTAGCCACTCATTTCCATGATAGCTTGCACAATAAGTTTCAGGAGAAGGTTGAACAACATCCGAGTCGAAGAATCGAGATTGGACGGGAATCCACCTTCTTTTTAGAAAATATTGTCGAGAGATGAAGAATAATGAGAAAATGGGTTTCTAGGTCACAAAAATCACTTTGAAGCAAAAACAAAAGAAAGAAGATATTTTTACAAAAAGTAGCCCATGCTACTTATAGGAAAAGTTCTAAGCTGTCATGCTCGCTAGGCGAGCAAAATGGTTCGCCTAGCGAGCCCTAAAATGCTACACTTGAAGAGCCGCTGTCCTGAGGAATCAAACCAGATGAGTTTGCTGATGTTCGCTAGGCAAACATTCCTTCGCTAGGCGAGTCCTTCGCTGCTTCACTCGCTCCAGCGATTTTTGGTCCTTTTTGCTACTGGAAGTGTTCGCTGGCAGCTCGCTGAGAGCTCGCCTAGCGAATAGTTCGCTACCTCCCTCGCTCCAGTGAAATTTGATCTTTTTGATTCTAGAAGTGTTGGCTAGCATCTCGCTGAGTGCTCGCCTAGCGAACACTTCGCTAGCTCACTCTCCAGAGCGAAATTTGATCTTTTTTATTCTGTCCAAGTCTGGGAGTGTTCCGTGGCAGTTTGCTGAGTGCTCGCCTAGCGAACACTTCGCTACCTCACTCGACAGTGCTTCGCCTATCGAGCTTGCTTTTGTTTGCTTTCTTTCTTGATTCCTTTGTCATCTTTCTTGTGTCTTCCATTTCTACTCTTTCATACCTAATTACTGCATAATAAAACACAAATTAAAGGTACCAAGATCATTTCACATAATATTGCAAATCAACAAAAGCAAGGGCGGTTTTGAACATTTTCTCGACAAAAAGGAGTGAAAGATTCCCATATCTGATAGCTCAAATAAGCAACATTAGGCATCTAACAACTCTCCCCAACTAGATTCTTGCTAGCCCTCAAGCAAAGTATGCCTCTTGAAGAACAAGAGGATTTGCTTAAAGAAAAAGATTTCTCTGAAATCGGATCAAATGGCTCAAACACAAGATAATCAACCAGACACAAGTTCCCAATGGTTAGAATGACACAATACACAAGAACTAAAGCCTTATAGCAATGAAAAACATGCATCAATCCATAACAATGTTATCCTGAATGAATCACCCTATCTCTCCTCTTCGAATAAGGATTGAAGAAATTACGCGTTTACAACCGCGAGGACAATTTAACTCTCCAACAAACAATGCAAAACTCAACTTAATTCATACAATGTCTAACAATTATAAATGAAAATGCGGAAGCACGAAGATCACTAAGGTCTTTTCCGGTTGTATCTTGGTCAGGTTTACAAACAAGGGACATATCTAAGGCCATTGAAAACGAAATTGTCTACGCAAAAGAGACATTCATTGTACAACTATTCACACATCTAAACTCCGTTCTACTTGTTTCTTATTTGAAACCTTCACAACTCTTATTTCACAACTCAATTTGTTTTCCAATATTTTTCTTCCAAGCAAGCATTCATTTCCATTCTCTTCTTTTTATTTTCTTCTTTTTCACACCATATTCACAAAACAGATGTTTCTATTTTCTTTTTTCAATGCTTGCTCGGTTATTCCAGAGTTGTGGTAACCTACCAATTTTCATTTTCGTTCTCCCCAACTTATCTTTTACTCACCCCATAAGTGAATGCTCTTGACTTTTTACGGCAAAAGAACAATTAACAAAAATTTTCAGGGTTTCAAGAAAAAAAGATTTTGAAGTCTCTCCTTACTTCAAGTTGAGATTCAACTGTTTAAGCTCAAAGGGGTTCACGAATACTCTCTGCTCACGGGTAGTTTGTATTTGGAACTGGTTGTGCTCAAAAGAAAACAAGTGCCTTGATCATTTCTAATTGCTTCCACAAATTCACAATAATAAAAGATAAAGCATGAATTAAAAGAATCAATACAGTTTATTAGAATCCAGCATTTATTTGTACAATGGAGGTTTCCTCACAATTTGTGGTTTTAAGTCCTAAGTGAATCATTCATTCAATTATGTTGCAAAAAGAACAATATTCAATTACGACAAGAGTAAAGTTCTTCATGCATTCTAAAGTTCTAACCGAAGGTAACCATGTACCTTAGCATTATTCGCTTGTTATTTTTATCATTGCCATCCAAGCTCGGATGCACCTTCATTGAATACTTCTTTTAGAGAGCAATCAATCTAGAAGGTTTGATCCTCAACAACCAAAAAAAATTATTAAACAAAAGAAACTTAAACCAAACACAATAATTTAAAACAAAAACATTAAACATTACTTCAAATTGTTAAAATGTGCGTGGGGGACAAAACACCCCAAAAAGTACATAACCAAAATAACTAAAATCCAAACAAGATATCCGAAAATACAAAGCAATAAAAACGATAAAGATAAAAAAAAAACAAAACTTAGTCCTCATCGGACTCAGAACCCTCTGCACTACTGGACTCAGAACCGGAACCATCATCATCATCAGCATCACTATCATCATCAACATCATCACCAACAGGACCACTAGACACACCCGCCCCCTCTCCGAAAATAGGCCTGTCCACAGGCCAGCTCGCGTTTTGCAGGAACTGCTCACGCTTAATCATGCTACGCTCTACCAAAGGGTCGCAGGACTGTAGCTGAAGTACCTGCATAGAGTCATGTATATCAATCATGGCACGCTGATTCGCTGCCATCCAATCCCAATTATAATTACAGATTGGTTGTTAAAAAGGATCAAACCCCTGAGAAAAAGCACCAGGACCATCAATAGTCCCGGTATCACCAGCAGCTGTACTACCTCAGAAGTTCTTCGGCCTATAATACTTGTCCACATATCAATCGTCGATTGCAGATGGAATCATTACCTGACTGCGGGAGGGTAGCTTTACCCTTGACTGCATGCACAAAGCCATGATGAGGCAAGGAAAAGCAAGGGGGATATTAACTCGCGCCCCTGACTTCATCCCACTTTCAATCACAGACTTCATCTCATTCGCAATGATTCGCGCCATATTGATCTTTACATTGGTCAGAATATAGTGGACCAAGTGTGCCACTGGGATCGGCACCGTAGATGTGTGTGACTTCGGCTTAATGTTGGTCAAAACCAGAAGCAAAATCAACTGGGCAATAAGTATCAAATCCTCACGGTGATATCTCACAGCCACCCCAGATGGGTTTCTCTCTACACTCTTTCCCTCCAATAACAGGGCCTCTGAAATATCATCAATGTTCCTGTTGAGCCTCAGATCTCTGTGGTAGGCATCCCTCTCATTCACTCCCAAATTTAGCGGTTCACCGAGCACCCGGTTAATAGCATCCCGATCAAAAGCAACCTGACGTCCTAACACTCTTGTAGTCCAAGTGAAAGGCTCGTCGTCATTTGGCAGCGCGTTCGCATAGAACTCGCGCACTAGCTCAATATCATAGCTTTCAGATGGAGAGATCAACTTGTCCCACTGCTTGCTATTTATCAACCCTGCAAATGTCTGATAATCGCCTTGTTCGTTGATCAAGAACCTCTTCTCAGGTAAGATTTTTCTTTTTTCCAACGCCATATAGCGTGTAGCTTGCTTCGGCCCAACGAATTTATCAGTGTCGAATCGAATTGGTACAGGACGGGAAGTACTTCCGACCTTTTGCTTCTTTCCAACACCTGATCCGGATGCCATCTGTAATATCATAGAAAAGAAATAGCACACAACCACAAGACAGATTAGAGATCAAAATAGAAAAGTCAGATGTTGTCATGGTCGCTACAGCTTTGCTTAGCAAAGACCCAGCGAAGCTATGCTACGGGCTCACCTAGCGAACTGACAGCGAATGATACGGGTTTCTGAGTTTTCCATTGTTATCCACCCAAAATCAAACATTCCAAGGTATTATCAATCACCATTCCAGAAACAAATTTATTTAACATGAAAGGAGTTGTTCTAGACACGCATGCAACCTTAAAACTTTCAAATCCCTAATTTTCAAATTCAACCCAAATCTCTAATCTTCAGAAAATGACATAGTAAAAACAAAGAGAGATAGAAATAGGGGCAACCTGATTGTAGAGGTGAGTGAGTCTGAAATACCAAGGTTAGGGTTTGCACAGAGAGAGAGAGAGAGAGAGAGAGAGATATGAAAATTCTTGTGTGATGTGAGAGTGGAAAGTGATACAGTGAGATGGGAATCGTGAACCCTAAGTGCAGAATAACACAAAACCAACTAAAACAGTTTTTGGCCCCAGAATTGTGGCCCACTGAATAAAATTAAAAAGTTTGTTTCGCCGCGTTCGCCTAGCGAATGGCTCGCTACTGTCTTCGCCTAGCGAGCAGCTAGCGAACATGACAGGTTTTTGTTTTTTCAAAACAGCACTGCATAATTCAGCATTTCCACCAATTTGAACACCAACACCACACACTCAACAAAAAACAATTATAAATACTTACAATGTTAGGGTGCCTTCCAACAAGCGCTTGTTTAACGTCGGATAAGCTCGACGGTTCGAGATGCTCACAAAGGAGCATCCAAATAGATTGCACAACTGTCGCGATCCACTAGACTGCCAAAATAGATCTTCAAACATTGACCGTTCACCGTCCAACTATCCTTTTTCTCCAAGTCCTCAATGACAATAGCTCCATACATTTTGACTTCTTTGACACGAAATGGCCCGGACCATTTAGACTTCAATTTTCCGGGGAATAACCTCAACCTGGAATTGAACAAAAGCACCAACTGTCCGGGTATAAATTCCTTCTTTCTTAGCTTTTTTTCATGATACTCTTTCACCTTTTCTTTATACAACCAACTCGAGTGATATGCGGCATTGCGCATTTCTTCCAACTCAAGCAATTGCACTTTTCTTTTATCACCGGCCAAATTCTTATCAAAGTTCAATAATTTTAAGGCCCACAAGGCTTTGTGCTCCAATTCGATCGTCAAATGGCAAGTCTTACCAAATACCAATTGAAAATGATTCAGCCCAATTGGAGCTTTATATGTGGTACGGTACGCCCACAAAGCTTCATCCAACTTTTATGACCACTCTTTTCTCGAATTTGACACGATTTTTTCAAGAATTCTCTTAATCTCACGATTAGAGACTTCGGCTTGACCATTAACTTGTGGGTGATATGGAGTTGCCACTTTATGTAATACACTGTAATGTTTCAAAATGTTTTCTAACGGTGCATTACAAAAGTGCGACCCTCCGTCACTAATCAACACACGGGGGGTTCCAAAACGGGAAAAGATGTTTTTCTTCAAAAAATTTATTACCGTCTTAGCATCCGCCCGAGGTGAGGCAATCGCCTCAACCCACTTAGAAACCTAGTCAACCGCTACAAGCAAATATTCATTACCATATGAGGGTTGGAATGGTCAAACAAAGTCGATTCCCCAACAATCGAATACTTCGACCTCTTGGATGTTTTGGAGAGGCATCTCGTCTCTCTTACCAATCCCACCACTTCTTTGGCAACTATCACAACTTTACGCATGGGCATTTGCGTCTTTGAAAATAGTAGGCCAATAAAATCCTGACTGAAGGACTATAGTGGCAATTCTTGCCCCATTTTAATGTCCACCGTAAGGCGAGTTGTGACAATGCCAAAGAATGCTTTACGATTCATGCTAGTAACACACCTCCCTAAAAGGTTGTCACCATCCAATTTAAACAAGTATGGATCATCCCACACGTAATATTTAGCATCCGAGAGAAATTTCCTCTTTTGGTTCGGAGTTAGGTCGGGAGGCACCAAACCACTAGCCTTATGGTTCGCAAAGTCCGCAAACCATGGCCTAAATTGAACTTTGAAAAGTTTTTCATCAGGAAACTACTCCCGGATTTCCTTCTCGGAAGCGGTAACCTCCACATTAACTAAGCGAGATAAATGATTTGCTACCAAAGTTTCCGATCCTTTCTTGTCTTTGATTTCAACATCAAATTCTTGTAACAAGAGGATCCAATAGATGAGCCTTTGCTTCGAATCCGGTTTGGTGAGCAAATATTTAATCGCCGAGTGGTCGGTATACACTATGACCTTAGAACCAATAAGATAGGACCTAAACGTTTCAAGCGCATACACTATCGCAAGTAATTATTTTTCAGTGGTGGCATAGTTAACTTGAGCCTCATTAAGAACTTTACTCGCATAATGTATCGCATGAAAAATTTTCTCCTTTCTTTGGCCTAATACCGCTCCGATTGTATAGTCTCTCGCATCACACATGAGCTCAAATTTTAAATTCCAATTTGGAGCGACTATAATTGGAGCGGTAACCAATTTTTCCTTCAAAATTTCAAAAGCTTGTAAACAATCATCAGTTAAAAGAATTACCTGATCCTTAGCTAGCAAGTTACTCAAAGGCCTAGCTACCTTTGAGATGTCTTTGATAAAGCGCCGATAGAAACCGGCGTGCCCTAAAAAGCTTCGGATTCCCTTCAAATTCACCGGAGGATGCAACTTTTCAATTACTTCAACTTTAGCACGATCAACTTTAAACCCTCTTGAAGAGACTTTATGGCCAAGCACTATCCCCTCGGTTACCAGGAAGTGGCACTTCTCCCAATTAAGAACAAGATTTGTCTTCACGCATCTTTCAAGAACCGTTACCAAGTTGTCCAAGTATAGACCAAAGGAACCACCAAATATGGAGAAATCGTCCATAAAGACTTCCATTGTTTTCTCAATAAGGTCGGCAAAAATAGCTTGCACGCATCGTTGGAAAGTCGCTGGTGCATTGCACAATCCAAAGGGCGTTTTTCGGTATGCGAAAATTCCAAAAGGACATGTGAAAGCTGTCTTTTCATGATCGGCCGGGTCAACTGCAATTTGGTTATACCCGGAATAGCCATCTAAAAAACAATAGTATTGTTGCCTGGAAAGTCTTTCTAGCATTTGATCCATGAACAGGAGTGGAAAGTGATCATTTCAAGTTGCGGTATTCAACCACCTATAATCAATGCACATACGCCACCTCGTTGCCACTTTTGTCGGGATCAACTCGTTTTTTTCATTTTGAATCACGATAATGCCACCTTTCTTCGGAACCACGTGTAAAGGGACTAACCCATGGGCTATCCGAAATTGGGTAAATCATTCTCGCATCCAACAACTTAACAACCTCATTTCTAACAACTTCCTTCATAGTAGGATTTAAGCAGCGTTGAGGTTGAGCTACCAGCTTAAAGTCCTCTTCCAATAATATCTTGTGCATGCAATAGGAAGGACTAATTCCTTTGAGATCAGAAAGAGTCCAACCACTAGCTTCTTGATTCTTTTTCAAAACATCGATCAAACGGGATTCTTCATTCTTTAACAAAAGATTGCTTATGATAATCGGCTTTGTTTCGGTCTCGTCGAGGAATGCATACTTTAAATTAGAAGGTAGCATTTTCAATTCAATCGACGATTTTTCTTCATTAACCTCCTTCTTCAATACTTCCTCCTCAACTTCCCACGGATGTAACTCTTTTAGACTATCAAGTTCCCTTAGACATTCATCAAGAGCTTGCTCTTCTTCAATTGTGAAAACCTCAAAGGAGTCATCAAGAGCTAACTCCATAGGAGATATCTCATGAATATGTTTAGTAACTTCTAAAGTTGCCTCTTCGATCACATCAATTTGAAAGCTATCACAACTATCCTTTGAATGCTTCATGGCTTTGAATAAATCAAAAGTAACTTCTTCATTTTGGACCCTTACTTTCATCAAATCATCGTCAACTCAATCATCATGCGTGCGGTTTTCATGAGCGGTCGGCCAAGAATAAGCGGAGCATCATCGTCCTCTTCCATATCAATCACAACGAAATCAACCAGGAAGAAGAATTTGTCAACTTTGACCAATACGTCTTGGGCTAACCCATGAGGATGGGTGGTCTACTTATCGGACAATTGCAAAGTCATCCGGATGGCCTTCATTTCAATGTTGCCAAGCGTCTTCACAATGGACAATGGTATTAGATTAATGCTTGACCCCAAATCAATTAGCTCTTTTCCAACATAGACATCACCAATTGTAACCGGCAAAGTAACTCGCCCTGGGTCAACCTCTTTTCTCGAAAGCTTCCTTTGAATTATTGCACTACAACTAGAATCTAGGACAATTGTCTCCGGTTTCGTGTACCTCCGCTTTTTAGTAAGTATGTCTTTCATAAATTTCGCATACTTAGACATTTGCTCCAATGCTTCGGAAAATGGAATGTTCACTTGAAGTTGTTTGAATATATCCATGAACCGGGCGTAATGCCGTTCATTCTCCCTCTTAGATGGAGAATGCGGATACGGAAGGTTTTGGATTGGAGTAGCGCTCACTACCTCCTTTCCTTTAGAAACTCTAGAATTCCTTTCTCTTTTATTTTTTACTCCCTCCACCTTCGCTTCATCACTCTTATTTTTTTCAACTTCCACACTTTCTTTATTTTCTACTTCACCATTTTTTTCATCCTTTTCAACTTCAACCATTTTTTCATTCTTTTCAACTTCTTCCTCACTCCACACCCCAACTTCACCATCAATTCAATCATCTATTTTTTTCTCCTCATCTTTTTTCTCATCCTCTCTTTTTTCACTCTCACTAATCAACTCCCTTCCACTTCTCGTCGTTATCGCTTTACAATGCTCTTTTGGATTCGTTTGCGTGTTTGCCGTAAAAGATGGTCCGGGTTGTTGTTCCGCTAGTTGTTTAGCAAGTTGACTGACTTGATTTTCAAGATTTTTGATTGCCACATCGTTGCTCTTTTGATTAGCCATCGACAATTTCATAAATTATGTCAATGTCTCTTCTAACTTTGAAGTCACGACCGGCGGTTGTTGTGGTTGGTAAGGATTTTGATGGCTAGAAGTACCACCCTCATAACCTTGGTTATGGTGATAGTTAGCCCTTGGTTGGAACCCTTGATTCCCTTGAAAGTGTTGTTGTTGTTGTTGTTGATTTTGAGGATGTTGTTGATACGGTTGTTGTTGTTGTTGTTGCCTCGGTTGGTAGTCTCGTTGGTTCGCCATGTAATTCACCTCTTCGAACCCGGGAGGTGGACAAAAACCGGTATCATGTTCACCCTTTCAAAGCTCACAACAAGCTATTTGTTTAGCTTTTGAAGGCTCTTTCAACTCTTTTATTTGTTGAGTTAAGAGTTCAACTTGTTGTGAAATGAGTTTATTTTGGGCAAGAATAGCATCGTTTGTCCCAAGTTCAAGCACTCCCGGTTTCTTCAAAGTGTTGCTTCTACTTTGACTTTGGAGGTCATTTAGAGCCATACGGTTAATGATATCGGTAGCTTCGTCGGCGCTTTTAGACAACAAAGAACCACCCGAGGTAGCATCCAATAAAGTCTTGCAATTAGGTTGAAGGTCGTTTTTGAAAATGTGGATTTGCGTCAATTCGTCAAAACCATGGCCTTTGCACTTTCGAAGCATGGATTTAAATCTTTCCCATGCCTCATTCAATGATTCGTTGGCTTTTTGAAAAAACACGGAGATAGCCGTTTTGGATTCCATGAACCGGTTGTGGGAGAAAAACCTTTCAAAGAACTTCTCTTCCAACATGTTCCAATCTGTCATGACTGCAGGTGTTTGATCCAAGTACCAATCTTTGGCTTTGCCGAGCAAAGGGTGAGGAAAAATTCTTTTGAACAATGGTAGCTCTTGAGCTTGATCAACTCCGACCGCCAATGCTATCTCGTAAAATTTGGTGAGAAAAGCAAAGGGGTCTTCATGGTCCATTCCGGTGAATGGACTTCCGTTTAGCAAGTAAAGAGTTTCCGTCTTCATCTCGGCTTGCCTTCCCGTGTGGTTGGAAAACTGAGCAGTGTTTCTCGGACTATTGACACATGGTGTGGAAATGGGCGGTGGTGGTGGTGGATCCATGATAGGTGTGAAAGATGGTGGTGGTGTTGTAGAATAACCTTCTCCTTGTTCTTGTCGTTGTCTAGCTTGTTGCCTCCTCCGTCTCGTTCTGCTATTTAGTCTCCTTGTGGTTCTTTTGGTCTCGGGATCAAAAATAATTTGGTCCTCAGGAACCTGCCCTCGCATAAAACGAAAGTTGCACACTAAACCAAACAAATTAACAAGCACAAGTCAAAAATTCAAAAGTTAAAAATTCAGCAACTATTGCGATGCTCGCAATATCAATTCACATTCCCCGGCAATGGCGCCATTTTGTTGGATACAGGTATAGAGTATCGGGGTTTGTTATCATCCTCAGGGAATATGTGATATTACCTCCGTTTGACAGTTGCAAAGTTCTTAACTTATAGTAACAAGGGGGTTTTGGTTTTTGGTTACGGTAGCTTGCATAAAAAGTAAGAAATTGCGGTAAAAGTTTCAGTTTTACAATTTGAGAAAGATTGTCAAAGTTAGGGTTCGACGATCACTTTTCATGTATATGTTCGATCAAACAAAACTCATAAACTCTATTAGATGATAAACAAATTCACAACATCCTCCCAATGTGATAATTTCTAACACACATTGTGGGTTTTTCCCATTTTGATCCATTGTTGATTTCTCACACAATCTATCAAAATGATAACATTTGGGTTTGACATTTAAGTGAACAAACAAATTCAAAACTATCTCTAGCTCAAGAACATAGATGGATGAAAACCAAGATAAAGAGTTGGAAAACACCTTTCAATAGTAAACCAACACAAAGAGTTATCAATAAAACAAGGTTTTCACCATACATTCATCATCAAAGAGTTTACAAATGAAGATCAACCCATATACACACAAAGCTTATGATCATCTACATCTAACCTTGACAAAATGAGGTATTTAGCAACTCATTTCCATGATAGCTTGCACAATAAGTTTCGGGAGAAGGTTGATCAACATCTGAGTCGAAGAATTGAGATTGGACGGGAATCCACCTTCTTTTTAGAAAATATTGTCGAGACATGAAGAATAATGAGAAAATGGGTTTCTAGGTCACAAAAATCACTTTGAAGCAAAAACAAAAGAAAGAAGATATATTTACAAAAAGTAGCCCATGCTACTTATAGGAAAAGTTTTGAGCTGTCATGCTCGCTAGGCGAGCAGAATGGTTCGCCTAGCGAGCCCCAAAATGCTACACCAGAAGAGCCTGTGTCTTGAGGAATCAAACTAGATGAGTTTGCATATGCTCGCTAGGCGAGTCCTTCGCTGCTTCACTCGCTCCAGCGAGTTTTGGTCCTTTTTTCTACTGGAAGTGTTTGCTGGCAGCTCGCTAAAAGCTCGCCTAGCGAACAGTTCGCTACCTCCCTCACTCCAGTGAAATTTGATCTTTTTGATTCTGGAAGTGTTCGCTGGCAGCTCGCTGAGTGCTCGCCTAGCGAACACTTCGCTAGCTTACTCGCCAGAGCGAAATTTGATCTTTTTGATTCTGTCCAAGTCTAGGAGTGTTCACTGGCAGCTCGCTGAGTGCTCGCCTAGCAAACACTTTGCTACCTCACTCGCCAGTGCTTCGCGTAGCGAGCTTGCTTTTGTTTGCTTTCTTTCTTGATTCCTTTGTCATCTTTCTTGTGTATTCCATTTCTACTCTTTCATGCCTAATTACTACACAATAAAACACAAATTAAAGGTAACAAGATCATTTCACATAATATTGCAAATCAACAAAACCAAGGGCGATTTTAAACATTTTCTCGACAAAAAGGAGTGAAAGATGCCCACATCTGATAGCTCAAATAAGCAAAATTGGGCATCTATTAGTGTTACAGTGGATGTTATAACATCTGTGATAACATCCATCGTGTGCTTGCCAGAATTTCAGTTGGCATCAGAGCAGGCACCCTGCCTGTTATATCTGGGTGAGATCTAGGGAAGATAAATTATGGCACTATGGATAAAGACATAGGATTCACAAATAGACCTCCAATTCTGGGTGGCTCCAATTATGACTATTGGAAACCGAGGATGATTGCCTTTCTTAAAGTCTCTAGACAATAAGGCATGGAGAGCTGCAAACTCAGGCTGGACACATCCAGTGAAGACTGATAAAGATAGACTGTTTGTGCTTATACATGAAGAAGAATGGACCAAAGAACAAGAAGCCTTGGCTCTTGGGAGTTCATTAGCTTTGAATGCATTATTCATTGGTATAGAGAAAAACATCTTCAGACTGGTACACCAGTGTGAACTGGCTAAGGAGGTTTGGGACACCCTCAAAACAACTCATGAGGGAACCTCCAAAGTCAAGATGTCAAGACTTCAAATGTTGACCATAAAATTTGAAAGTCTAAGGATGAAGGAGGATGAGACCATTCATGAGTTCTACATGAACATTCTTGAACTTTCAAACACCTCAAGAGCCTTGGGAGAAAAGATGCCTGAAGAGAAACTGGTGAGGAAGATTCTCAGGTCCTTACCTAGAAGGTTTGCAATGAAAGTCACTGCCATTGAAGAAGCCCAAGACATATGCCACATGAATGTGGATAAACTCATTGGTTCTCTCCAAACCTTTGAGATGGGAATGTGTGATCAGGCTATGGAGAAAAAGAACAAAAGCATAGCTCTTGTTTCAAACACTGCAGAAGACTCAGAAGGAGAAGATGGTGAAACTGAGGAGAATTTGTCAGAAACAATAGCCTTGCTTGGAAGACAATTCAAAAAACTTATCAAAAGATTTGATCATAAGTTTAAACCATACACCAAGAACAGCTCTTTTGAAAGCAGCAGAAGGGATAAGTATGACGAAAATTCCAACCAAAGCAAAGGAGTACAATGCCATGAATGTGAAGGGTATGGACATATTAGAGCTGAATGTCCTACATATCTCAAAAAGAATGTGATAAACATGTCACTGTTCTGAATAGTGTATGTATTTCTGATGGTGATTCAAGTGAAGAAGAGCTAACTTATGATGAACTTGCAAAGTCATATAAGAAGCTATGCCTCATAAGTACTGAATTGTATCAGCAAGGAGAACAACAAAAGAAATGCATAAGGGAATTAGAGGCTGAGAAGATAGAGCATCTTGCAACAATAGACTCACTCAAAAGTGAGGCAAGTTTGTTGGAATCCAAAAAGGAGAAAATGGCAAAATCCATAAGGATGCTAAACCCTGGGACTGACAATCTAGAAGAGATCCTACAGAGTGGTCAAACATCAGGAAATAGGTCTGGACTGAGATTTGTTAGTAAACAGAAACCTATCTTGAATCTCAAGAGGCCAAAACCTGAAACCCAAAAGTCAAAGGGGATGTCATGACCAATGTCAAAACATCAGAGAAATAGAAACTAGAACCAAGTCAAGAGTAAATTCCAAGGGTATAGGTGTTACCACTGTGGAAAACTTGGACCCATTAAATCTGTGTGTTTCTAGATACATGGATTTCCCAATCATCCTCATCAAGGAAAATCCAAACAGGGTGCTCATGTCAAGAAACTGGATCATGCTAAATCCAAGAAGGAAGCTCCTACCAAGAAGAGACAATGGGTTTCTAAGAATGTGTCTCTAGTAGCTCACACTTCTCTTAGGATGCCACCCAAAGAAGATTGGTATTTTGACAGTGGCTGCTCTAGACACATGACTGGAATGTAGAGCTTTTTGGTAAACAGCAAACCTCATTCCTCAAGTAATGTAACATTTGGTGATGGAGCTAGAGGAGAAATCAAAGGTGTTGGATAACTAGATTATCCTGGTGTTCCAAGGCTGGATGATGTCTTGTTGGTTAGAGGACTGACTGTTAATCTCATCAGTATCAGTCAGCTCTGTGACCAAGGTTTCAGTGTAAAATTCACTAAAGATGAATGTGTTGTCACCAATGAAGAAGGTAAGGAAGTTATGAGGGGATCTAGAGCCAAGAACAACTGCTATTTATGGGAGCCTAGAAGTAACCTCGATGTCTTGGTCAATGAAGAAAAGAAGGGTCAAATATGGTTGGAGAAAGGTAGACATCCGCAAAAGATGAAGAAGACCATAACCAAGGAATTAGCAAGAGGAACTCCAAAGCTTCCTCTAGATGGGAGAACAGGCTATGGTAACTGTTGCACCCCAAAATTTGCGCAACATTTCTTTACCTAGCTTATGTTTCATTTCATTCACATTAGCATTATCATTTGCATTTCATTGACATGTATGCAGGAGATCAAGAGGTATGATTACCAATCAAGGGCTACACAAGAATTTGAAGCTATCTGGGAGGCTTATTCAGGTGTTCAAGGGTTGATTTCCTTGTCAGAGAAGTTAAAAGATCCTCAGAGAGAGTGGTTGAAGCCAAGAGGGTGTGTCTCCTAACTTGAGAGTTGTGGGAAGTCATCAGATGATTCTGAGGCCATGAAGTTAGACTTGAGGTCTTTAGAGGGCTCATGAGAAGTGTTGAAGATCACTTTGAGGCCTAGACAGATCATTGTGCAAGATTAAGAAGGCTCAGCCATGAGTGATGCAGCTAGGGTTTGACTGGGTCAACCCCAAGTCAACTGATGATTTAAAGAAGGTTGAGACCTAATCCAAGAGCCATGTGATCATGGATTGATACATTGAGATGTTGTAAGGATGATTCCAAGGGTAACTCATCATGATTGAAGAGTTTGAGAAGTTTCAAGCTAGGGTTTCTAAGACTTGACAGTGTAAAATCCCCTAGTTTGACCCCTACCTTCAAGGCAATTTAGCTCAAGATGTGATTGTCATGTCATCTTTCCCCCAACATGATTGTTGTAGAGCATGATCTTAGCTTTAATTTTAGTGCTATAAGTCTTTGATAGGATTTGTAGAACTCAAGTTATGGCTTTGACAAGTTACAAGTCATCTGAGGAATGTGAATTTGGAGCTTGAAAGTTACCCAACTTGGATGAAACGTTTGCCCTAGAAGGATGATTCCTATGAACTTTTGGTCAACATGAATGTTGTTCCTTATTATCTTAGATTTCTATAGATTACTAGAAGTCCTTGATAGGATTTGTAGAACTCAACTTATGGCTTTGACAAGTCAAGGGTATTTTGGACATTTGGTGATTATAGATCATTTGTGATCATAGGCCATTTTCACCAACTTAGGGGCTTCAAATGAAATTTTGTTCAACTAGAAAGTTGCTCAAAATGGTGTTTTAACATTGACCATGCATCAAGGAGGCATTGAAATGGCTTAAGGAGAGACTTGGTTCAAGAAATTTTGAAAAAGAAAGAATTAAAAGGCATAAAAGGCAAGAAATTCAAATGAATTGATTTATGTCCAAATGATACAAACTTATAGGTCATTTTGATTGGAAAATACATTTTAGAAACAATGACAATATTACTTTTTTGAATTGAGCCCAATTTCAATCACTTTTATTTTATTTCTTCATGGTGAAGTAACATAATCAACACATGCCTTTGGCTTGCAAGCAAGGAAAATAACACTCTAAACCAATTCAAAATCTCATGAGAAGATGATTACACACATAGCCATGCCAAGAAGGAGTCAGAATGGTGGTTAACATGGGTGATATTTTGAAGAGAAATTGAAAATCCAAAATCTCATTTGGATGGATCCAGAAGTTTCTAGATGAGTCTAATCATTTCTATATAAGCTCGTGAGTGAGCTCAGCCATTCTTTTTGGAAGGAATTGAAGCTGGTAAGAGAAGGAGCCATTAAAATTTTGAAGGTTCAAGTTGAAATAGGGTTTTCAATTCAAGGGAGAATCAAGCCAAATCAAGGTGTGCAAAGGCTTGGAGATTGAATTTGGAACGTGTCTGCATCATCTTGGCAGTTGAAGTGAGCAAAAACCCCCTCTGGTTACCTCTCTGAAACCAGGTTTGTATATTTCATCATTATGCATGATTTAGAAGGAGAAACTTAGAAATATATATGTGGTTAAGATCCTTGTAACCTGTAGTTGGATTTAGGATCATAAGTTGGTGAATTAGAGACAAAATATGTGTGTGATCATTTTATGTTGAGGATGATATCTCACGATTCTTGAAGGGTTATTCATGGCTAGATGGTGGAAATTGATCAGTGAAGAGTGAGGATTAATTTGAGACCTTTAATTTAAAGAATGGTGAAAATCAAGATTTGAGTGAACTCTGAAAATGTCATCGTGTTTTGAGTTAGAGATGGAATTAGAGAATTCTGAGGGTGGATTCGTGACTAGCATCCAATTTGGAGTGGGATAGTGATTGGTTTTGTGGGTTTTGATGACCTGTGGAGGTTGGCTCACCGGAGAAGACGGTGGTACTGCAACTCAGGCCACCGTCTGAAGTGTTCCCTCCATCTGAGTTTAAATCTGGGACGATGACGCATGCCCGTTGGATGTAGGTTTGACTCTTGACTCAAGCATGAAATGGAAGGCCACGATCTGTTTGAAAATTCTGAAGAGAGACATTAGAATGAAACGCACCATTTCATTAATTGAGTTGTGTTGGGATTAGCACTCTGATTGATATCAACACCCCCCCCCCCCCCCGCTGGCCCAATCCAGAAATGAACTGATTATTCTTGCTATTTGCCACGCATGTTTCTTGATTTCTTTTATTTTCTTTTGATTTTCTTTATTTCATGTGACTTAGAAAATAATTCATAAAAAATAGAAGACTAACTCAATTAATTCCAAACTTTTTTCCCCTGATTCATGATTGAATCTAGAATTTTGTAGAAAAAAAATATTAATAATTCATGCAATTTTGATTTTATTTGCATTTTTTGAATATTAATTGATGTTAAAATAACCATGGTTGATACCTTGTTTTGATGAATTTGGTTTGAGCACTTGGTGATGATTCTTGCCTTGATTTTTTGTGTGTAGCTAGCATAGATATGCATGATCCCGTTAGATTTTTCTCACATTTTTGTGATGAAGTTAGGATATAGTTTTAAGTTGAAACTTTAGAGGCTCCATTTTTAGGGTTTAACCTTAGTACCTTGTGATTTAGGTTTTATTTTTAGGACTTGGTGAATGATTCAACCTCTGAATTTTGTAGGGTAGATTCATGATTGAATTAGGATCCCATAGTTATTTTTGTAGGAATTTACAATTGGTTTTAGTATTTTAGCTAGGATTAACTTTAGTACTAGGTTTTAGGTGATCCTAACTTGCTAATCCAACTAGAATGACTTCTTTAGTTCCCTTAGATTAGGGTTTTGCCCCTCTTGCTCTTGGATGGTGTTGAAGACAAGCTTGGGCTACCATGGAGTGCTTGAAGAAGCTTGGATGTGAAGATTCCCCTTCTTTTGGTGTAGTGTTGATTAGGTGTTAAGATTAGGGTTTGTAGGCAGAGCTTCTAGATAGATTCTCTTCTTTCATAAACATGGAAGGTGTTGATCACTTCCATTCTTCCCTATGATGTAGGGTCCCCTTGTAAAGGCCTCATCCCTCCTTTGGTAGGATGTGTGGCTCTTTACAAGTTGGTAGAACCTTTGAGGGCCCCTTTCCCTGATGATGGAATGCTTAGTGGTGACCTTTGGTCTTCACTCTGTTGTCAATCATCCAAACCCTGCTCTTGTCAGATGAATCTTTCTCCCTTGTTAGAGGATGGAGTTCCTTGATAGAAGATTGAAGAGGATGGAGGTTGCTACTTCCCTGTGTCTGAAGACTGCCATTGGAGCTAGAAGCTTGAAGAAGATGGAGAACAAGTTGATACTTGTGAGAGGAATCCATTGGAGATTGAATGAAGAAGCTGAAGCTTAAAGTTGGAAAGCAAGTTTATACCTGTGAGTTCAATGCTTAGAGTGCCTGAAGGAACAAGTTGATGCTTGCTAGTGGGATTGAAGCCTGAAGGTGGAGTCTACTTTGGAGCTGAGGCTTGAAGAAGAAAGAACAAGTTGATACTTGTGTGTGATGTATTGAAAGCTTGAAGAAGCAAGTTGACACTTGCTATTGAAGATGGTAGCCTTGAAGGGCAGTTGAAGGCTGAGGACTGAACTGATGACTTTGTTGTGAAGTTATGGAAGCTGTTGACCTGCTTTCTTTCCTGTCTGTTTGCTTGATGTGCAACTGTATTGATGTGACTTGTTTGATTTGCTTGATGCATTAGAATAAGTTCATATTTAGATTGATTTAAGCTAGGAGCATGATTGAACTAGAGGTTGAGTTGCTCCCTCTGCTTGTATTTTTACTGTATGGCTTTGCTTGCTGGTATTTGGTAGAGCCCAGCTCCCTTGCCTATGTGGTCTGGTCTGTTTGCTTGATGGCATTTTCATTTCCTCTGTATGATTACAGTCACTCATATTTTGCTTGATAGCATGTTATTTCTCCTGTATGATTACAGTTATTCATATCTGGCTTGAGGTTGAGATGAGCTTGTGGAGGCTGATGCCCCACCCACATTTCCTCCCTCACTTGCATTGCATGCATTTTACCGTCGTTTACTGTTTACTATTTAAGCTGATGCTTTATCTGTTTCTGTTTATCATTGACATGATCCCCTAGGAATCTCATTTCCTTTGATAAGGAAGTGATTATTAGAACTTTAGGTTGAAACCTATGCATGATAACTTCTAGGAGTTCCCTGTTTCAAACTTCAACCATAGGATGAATCCTTGGCATGACAACATTAGGACTTGATAGTCTTCCCTTAGTTGAACCTATTCGTTCTCTCTTTTCATCTCAAAACAAATCAAAACACAGTAATAAAGGTTAACTGACGTCGTACGTTACGAGCCTTAAGCTATCTGAGAAAGGATTGTTGGAGAGTTTCTTTTCAACAGTCTGGATGTTTAGTATGGCACCCTTTGGGTGACACGCGACGCGTTCATTCTCAGGTCATAGTCTCTAGTGCGATATTGGTTGCAAACATCCATAAAAAACAGTTCTTCCATAAAAGACAGAAAAAAAACTTCAAACCTTTTTGCCCCGTGGGCCCATAATTCAAAGGAAGCTTTTCTAAAGAAAAGGGTGTCGTTAACTCCCAGTTCTACCGCAAACGGTAACGCTTAAGCCTCCGAGGGTCGAGCTGCGTACATCCAACTGCTGGAACTGTTTGTTAACCCTACTCGATAAAACAGATGAATCTGAATCCCCGTAATCCGTATTATCCCGAACTACGTAAGCTCTGATCTCTCATACATGCTGAGAGTACGTAGGCACAATACTGACATATTGGCGAGCCACCTTCCCCGTAACCCATAGTTAGTCGAACTATGTTGACTATGATTTCTCATTCTCTGATGAGAATACGTAGGCATAAAGCGCGACGCTTTGCCGAGTCATTTTCTTTTCTTTTCAGACCAACCTTGATAGGTAGATAGATAAAACAACCCGTCAGATAAACACAACAAGCGTGGATCCCATCGAGTACGATGGACGTGAGGGGTGCTAATACCTTCCCCTTGCGTAACCGACTCCCGAACCCAGACAATGGTTGCGATGACCTTGTCTTATACCTTTTTCGTCAGGTTTTTCCGATCGTTTCCTTTCCCGTTCTGAGGGATAAATAATGAAAGGTGGCGACTCTTCTGTTTTGCTGGAACCTTATTTTCGCGGTAGCGACAGTAACTATGGGGTAGGCAGGCACGCCAAGACATCTTATCCAAAGAAGGTACATCACAGAAATCTGGACCTGCTATATTGGAATTTGATGGAGTCCATGAACAATGGCCAGCATAAAGGAAGCAATGTCACTCAAGATGTCATGACTCTATTCTGTGACATTAAGAGGAACATCAATATGAATTCAGTTCAGTTCAACAGAGTCATGCACAGGGACAACAGGTATCAATTTAAAAAGGCTTGTGTGAAATTTGATGATTCTGACCAGCAAAGGGCTAAGGGTGTTACAAGGGATCACCAGACTATCCTAAGTAAAAGAAGCAGCTTGGAAAGGTGGCATAGTCAGAGACTATAGCAACTAATAGGGAATTATATTTTCAAAATTAATCATAGTCTGATTGGTCAAAATATCGAATTCCCTCCACTGCTTCTACCCAACCCTTCTAACCCCGTGTGCGTCTGCAAATTTGTCTCCTTCCTTACCTCACATTCTCTCAAAATCAAATCACTTCTGATACAGCCTAAGTCTTCCACAATGTCTCAACATCATACCTCCATCCCTACCAAGCTCGACTCTGCTCAACACAAGAGTATCTCTCTAGATGATGTGATGGAGGTCATTCCTCTAAGTATGAGTTTTGGAAAAAGTAGTGGAGGGCAAACTTCAGCTCCTTCACATGTAGAGAAAAATGGTAAGAATTCTAGAACCCACATGAACAACAATAACTCCACACATGAGGACACATATGTAGATGAACTGGTCTCCAAACTGTTCCATGAAGGTTGTGAAGTACAAGGGATAACCATTCCCCTGTCTAGGGTAGATCCATCTCCACATCACAATGCAAGTCACGAGGATGATTCTGAGTGTCTCTCTGTTAAGTCTAACTCTAACATTGAGAACCTAGAAAATATGGATAATTCTGTGGTACAGAAGGAAGGTCTGGGTGATGACCAACATGAGAAAACCAAAAGCTCAAAAAATGAGAAGGTCATGGATGAAGCACCCTGCAATAAGGTAAATATTGAAGACGATGATCTCATCAAGAATGCTGCACCTGGTTTAGCCAAAAAACTAGCAACCAGGAAAGGAAAAACCTTTCCTTCCAAGAACCAAGGAGAAAGGACTTATGTTGGGCCTTCCAAACCTTGAAGCAAGATATCAACTGCCTCCAAGAAAAGAAAAGTTGAGGTGAGTAGCTCTGAGTCTGAAGGGGATGTTATAAGAGATGTTCCTAACATCTTCAATGTCAAGAAATCTTTGGGTAAGAGACCTCTCAAACCCATTCCAGCTGCTCCTCTAGACAATGTCTCATTCCATTCCATTCATAGTGTGACAAAATGGAGATATGCATACCAAAGGAGAATAGCTCTTGAGAGAGAATTGGGGAAAGATGCCCTGGAGATCAAGGAAGTAATGGATCTGATATACAAGGCCAGTCTGATCAAGATTTTTACTGGTTTTTCAAACTGCTATGAAGGACTGGTAAAAGAGTTTATTGTTAACATCCCTGACACAATTTCAAAGAGAAAAAGCAAGGAATTCATGAAAGTGTTTGTCAGAGGACAATGTGTTCAGTTTTCACCTTCTGTAATCAACAGATACTTGGGACGAGCAAATGATGGTGCAACAGAATTGGTTGCCTCAGACAATCAGGTGTGCAAAGTGATCACTGCAAATCAAGTCACTACCTGGCCATCCAAAGGAAGTTGTCTTCAGCACAGCTAAGTGTAAAGTATGCAATTCTGCATAGAATTGGGACTACTAACTGGGTGCCTACCAATCATACTTCCACTATTGTTGTTGGACTTGGCAAGATCATTCATGTCATAGGAACCAAAATTAACTTTGACTTTGGTCTATACATTTTTTATCAGGTTGCTAAACACTCCACAACCAATGCTATTAAGCTACCAATTGCCTTTCCATCCCTCATCTGTGAAATCATTCTAAGCCAATATCCTGGAATCTTGAATTCTAGTGATTTAGCCAGAAAAAGGGAGCCTAAACTGTCAGTTCACTTTAAGCTATTTGAAGGGAGACATGTTCCAGATATGGTGTTCACATCTGCTGAGAAGGTCAAGATCTCGAAAAAATAATGATTGCAGAATTGAAGGATACATGTAGAGAGTTAGGAGAAACCATCAGCAGAGCAACTGCCCGAAAAACCAAGCTAGAATCCCTTATCCAAAGCCTAGAAAGAGATGCTGATACTATTAATAGTGGAGCTGTGTCAGGATAAGAAGTAGATGACAGTAGTAAGAATGTCCCAACCAATGTCCATTACATTAGTTCCAGGTCCAATGAAGAGGGAGAAGATTAGAGAACAGCTATGTGGAGCTCAGGCTGTTGGTTGCTAAGCTAATGAGTAGGATGTGCTGCTGCTGTGAAGTTTTTTTACTTATTTGACAACATGAATTTTTGTGTGATGCTCTTCATGAGCAGTTTTTATTGTAATTCCCCAGACATGTGTAATGTTACTCATTATGATATATATTATGTTATTAGTTGGATCTTAATTTGTGGCTAAAAAGGGGGAAAGAGTGTTAGATAACAATAGGTAGTGACGGCAGGTTAGAGAAGTATAGCTTTCACAGGTGGAAGACTTGGTTGAATTGCTGCTACAAGTATGTTGCAGGTGTGTGTGACAAGGGCTGCAGCAAATATGCATGATTGAAATTGCTGCTACAAGTATGTTGCAGGTGTGTGTGACAAGGGTTGCAGCAAATATGCATGATTGAAGAATTTGCTAATGTGCATGTGTGATAAAACTGATGTTATTAGTATTATGTGAATTCCTAGTTTGTGTAGGAATGTATGTTAGCTCTATGAGCTCCTAGCTGCTGCTTGGGAGTGTATGTGTGTGTCTGTAAGATAATAGCAGAATGTGAGTGTAGTGCATCTCTTCAGGAGGAGTAGCACAGGAGTGTGTGACTTCAGGATGTTATCCTGAATGTCTTAACATCCTAAACTACCTGAATGTTCTGGTATTCTGTGTGACTGCAAGCTGTGCAGGTGGTGCCCAGCTGATGCAGTATGCATCAGTTGAGGGGGAGTAGCTCTGATATTTTATGCAATATATTGTGACATTTGTAGTGCTGACTAACATATGGTATTGTGAACAGGTTGATCCTGAGAGCTAATAGTGTGAGTGTGTGTAGACAACACTGATAGTGTGTATCTAGTAGCTTTCCTGCATGGTAGGTTAAGACTTCTGCTGCTTGTAAACTCTGATATGTTAACAGGGTGTTTTAGCCAAAAATGAGCCAAAGGGGGAGTTTGTAAGTGCTTGTGATTGGCTGCATTTTATGGCAAAGAATTAATGTGTGAGAAAATTTCATAACTGATGTTAGGACATACATGAAGAGTGTTATGCAAGGAAACCTATGAGTAAGTGAAGCTGAATGTCATGACTGAATGTTATGACATTGATCGTATGACATCATGGTGCGCAAAGTTTTTTTTCTATTATTAGCTCAGGCTATACTTCAGGATACGAAACAGGAAGCACAGTTATTTTAGGAAACATAACAGGCATTGCTGAGGATAACATGGAAGGCATTGCTGACCGAATGATAAGTGCGCAGCTTCATGAAGAAAGGTTTATCTTGGGTAAACCTAAATTCTCTACCAAGGCCCAAAGCAGGTCTGCTATTCTAAATAGCAGAAGGAGCATTCCTAATGGATATACACACAGAGGAGAGAGCATCCAGTGAGAGTTCATAGAGTTTGTTTATGAGTGAAGAAATTTATTCTTCATGTGAGTCTAGGAGTCTTAGGATTCCTTGGGTGCCAAGCAATTATAGGTTGTATGATTGCTCTGGTTTATTGTGTATGAACAGGTGTGTTCATTGTGCCACTCAAAGTTGTTAAGCAAGAGTATGTGTCACTTGATCAAAGCTGTGAAACAAGATTAAGGTGTGTTTGAAGTGTATCTTCATATTTTTTTGTAATTGTGTTTTGATATCACTGAGGTGATTGAGGGGGAGTGAGTGGGTATACTCAGGTCTAGAGTGTCTCTATGCAGAAGTGTCATTTGGTAGGTTTTAAGTAAGGAGTGCAAACTGGATTATTTAACTCTGAATTAATTCTGCTAATAGTGAATTTCCTCCCTGGCTTGGTGGCCCCCAGATGCAAGTGTTGTTGACACTGAACTGGGGGAACAATTACTATGTTATTTACTGTTTTCCTTTACAGCTTTTTAATTATTCCAATAGTTTGTGTTACAGTGGATGTTATAACATCCGTGATAACATCCATCGTGTGCTTGCCAGAATTTCAGTGTGCATAGCAAGAGAAGGTTACCAAGGGTTTTAAGCCTAAGCAAGAGGTTTTACTCAAGTAGTCAAGTGCTTGTCATCATCAAGAGAAGGTCAAAGCTCTTTGAGGGAATGGATGGATAGTTGTGGTTTATCTCCTATCTTGGAAGCCAATTGAAGATTATCAGAGGATTTTGAATCTATGGTTATAGATGGAGAAGGTTGTGGGAGCTCATGTAGTGCTTTGAGAGCCATTATGGAGCTTATCCAAGTTGTTACATCATGTGCAAGAGGTTGCAGTCAGAGGATTGTACACCTAGGGTTTCATCTGCCTAGTGCAAGATCAACTGTGAATTTGTAGGAGATTAAGACTCAATTTTAAGTCATTATGATCATGGAAAGTTATGTTGAGACATCTAATATTTCATTTCAAGATCAATTCAGGAAGAATCAAAGGTGTGAGAAGTTTCTAAATTAGGGTTTCTAAGCTTGTCAGTGTAAAATCCCCTGTTTTGGTGCCTAACTCCAAGACCACATACCTCAAGATACATGTGTAGTATCACTTTGACATAAACATGAGACTTGTAGATCATGTTCTTAGATTTCTTTTGAGTCCTAGAACTCATCTATTGGGTTTCAAGAACTCATGTTATGATGCTGACAAGTTATGGGTCCTCAGATGAATGTGTTTTCAGTCAACAAAAGTCAACCAACTTCCAAGGCACTTTTGACCTAGAATCATGTTTCACCTCAACTTTTGATGAACATGAAAGTTGTTCCTCATGATCTTAGCTTTCCAAAAATTCATATAAGCCCTTAATATCATGTGTAGAACTCAAGTTATGAGGCTAGCAAGGCAGGGGTATTTTGGGAAAGTAGGATTACAGGTCATTTTCATTATAGGTCCATTTCATGATTTTGCACACTTCAAATAGAAATTTTTCCAACATGAAACTTGCTTTAAATGAACTCAATTCCATCATTAAACACTTATTTGTCGTGAATTTTGCTTGGTTGTGAAGATTGGTGAAGGAAAACAAGTGAAAATGGACTTTTAAAGGGCGAATTGAATTGATTTGATTTTAATTCCTTTTTATACCATATTTGTGCATATTTTGATTCACATCATCAAACTAAACACAATACACCAAGGATTTTTGAGTTATGCATGCTAGAATTCATGGAATTTCAAGTTACTTCATGGTACTTGGAGCCATTTTGCATGTGTACTTGAAGCTTCCACTTCCAACTTTGGATTTTCTTCAATTCACCATAACGTGCAAAATTGGGCCTCCAAACTATCATGGATCCAAAATATAAAAGCTTCTGATCAATTTTGAAGCTTCATTCATGCAATTTCGTGCAAGAGGAGCTCAATTACAGTTGGAGCATTCAAGGAGAAAGTGAAATCGTAAATCTCATAATCAAGCAAATTCAGAGCAATTCAAGATCAGCATTCTCTTCATTGATCTTCATTGAACGTTTCTGCAAGGTTTTGCGCAAGCTTGACTCCATTCTATTTAAGAATTCACTCTTAATACGCATCTATTTCATGCCATTTGTGTTGCATATTGAAGTCCTGTGAATGTAGGAAGATTTTGGATAGATTAGGTTGTTGTTTGATGCAATTCAGTTATGGTGCATGAATCTTTGATGCTTCGTTTCTCTCTGTTCTTGCATGATAAATAAAATCCAAACCTAGATTCATGATCTACGCAGTGAGAGCTTTAATTTGGTATAATGTTTCACTTGATTTGGTTCAGTTTTTAACCTGCTATTCTGGTGAGGCAATCGGAGAAGACGACCGGAGCACAGTGGCTCCGGCATCTGGTTTTTCCTCCGTTTAGATGACATGGCTTGCCACTTGTACGCCTGACCATTTGACTGGCAATGATCAACGGTTGCGATCACTTTGACTCGCTTGAGTTTGATCTTTGACTGCCATCGCATAAATGGAGCGCAGCGTTTCATTATGGACTCAGCTTTGGGTCAATCTTAGGCCTAATACGCTAATCACACCCCCCTCCCCTTGTGGCTCATGAAATGAACTAAAACTTTTGCTATTCAGCACGCATCTTTTATTCTTTTCTTTTTCTTTCTTTTTTCATTTTCTGTTTTACTTTTAATTCAACAAAAACGCTTCCACGTGTGATAAAATCCCCAAAAAAATATTTCCAGATACTTTAACATGTTAACTCATTTTTGGAATTTTTTATTTCTATTTTCCAATTATTTTTCAATTAAAAAAGGATTAACCATTTGGAAGTGTTTTATTTGATCATTTTCTTGTTCTTTGTTGTTCTTGATTTGTTTCTTGACCAATATTCCTCTCCAATGATTGAAAATTTTTTCTCATATCCATGATGAGTTGAAGAATTTTATATGACCATTTTACCCCTGGTTTGATGCATTTTGGTTGGACTTTTATGGCATTTTTGTTGACCCCAAGTTTCCTGTAAAATCCTCTTGAGATGACCTTTTCTCATGAACCACATGACTTGGGGCATTCGATATCTGAAATTTATTCTGTTCAAAATGGCGACTATTACGCAATTCATCAAGACAAAACTACTTTGTTCTTACAACAATTCTTCATTCATGTTCCCGGTAAATTTTACTTCAGGTGGTCATGATTTCTCCAATGGATCTTTACTACAAATAGTGATGATCGGTGCAAGAATTCCCAGTGATTTGCTTAACTTGACCTCCCTAGTGAAGTGGATGATATTTTAATCCTCATTGAATCTTCTTAAACTTCACCTTCCCAATGAAGTGGATATCATTTTACTGCCCAGCGGATCTCTTATAACGCCAATTTTCCCCAGCAGAGCGGATGTTTATTTCATCCCCATTGAAGTTTCGGCTACAACATTTTCAACAGCTATGATAATAAAGAGCTTCCCTATTGAAGTGGATATTTATTTTATCCCCTGGGAAACCTCAGCTCGGGCATCTCCATCTACAACTCCAGTAGGAATTTCTCCAGTGAAATGGATATTTATTTTATCCATGAAGTTTCTACAGCTACGAATTTGATCCGCTCCTAGTCGATCTTTATTCTCATCTTCAACCAGATAACCCAAATTTATCTTGAAAAATCCTTCAAGTAATATCAAGAGGTTATATCCCCAAGTGGATTATTTTCTATTCCCCATAAGAAGTTTTTGAAGCTTCGAAGCAGGATCGTGATCCCGTATATGGTTCTCCATCTATCCTCAGTGGTGCTTCTATCTTTGAAGATTGGTCGGATGTTTGTTTGAGATGTTTATTTCATCTCCAGTTGCTTCTTGTCGTTTATTTTATCAGCATAAGCATACGCATAGCATATAGATAGATAGCATGGCATATGCATTTTCTCTTTGTGTTTGTTTGTTTTGTCTCTTTGGGCTGTGTTTATCCCCAAGTGACTGGGTGTGTCTTCTCCTTCCAAGTAGAGTTGTCAGCCCTAGGCAGAAAGAGCACAATATTTCTATTTCCCCACGGAGTTCGATCCTCGTGGAAGATGGTTGTTTTAGCTAAATCCCATTTGAGTTCGTACCTCAATGGTCGGGTCTTGTTTGACAGTTTCTCTTCGGTTATTTCCCGAATTGAACTTCGGTCCCTGACAATCACATTTTGGGATATCTCCAACTTTCTGAACATGGATTAAGCATGCATTTATTTTGCACTTTACTCCCCAAGAGAATCTTTATGGGGATCACTATTGAAGACAGGTTACTTTATCCAATAATATTACAATATCATCTCAACAATCTATATCAGGATTGCCAGTAATCTCTTTATTTGAGCAACTCATTTTGATCAGGATTTTGTTCAAAACGACAAATGGCAGTCTCCCCCGGATAGTTTGTCAATCCCTAGTGGGTTTTATCAAGATTATCAACTCGTCAAATGGCATCTCTCCGGGAACTCCGTCAGAGAAGTTTGTCGAAGACTTTACAGATATTTCTCTTTATTTGAGAATTTGCACTTCATACTTTTACAGCTACAACAAAGATACTCCTCAGGAATGTACTACCCAGTGAGTCCATTACGCAAATCTAATTCCATCAAATGGCATCTCTCCCGAGAAACTTGGTGAAGATTACTACAATTGATCTCTCTTTATTTGAGAAGACATATTTTGAAGATCCCCCATGAAGTTTTACAATCTCTAGTACATTTTGGATTACCGTTGAAGTCTTTAACCTCCAGTGATAATTCTAATCCCTTGTGAAGATGTTCTCTTAAGTATTCATCGTCCCAAGAAGAAACTGTATCTTTTGGTTATTGCCTTTGCTTAGGCTATCATACGTCTGATAGTAGGTAATCTACCATATCTTTTGGGTTATTACCTTTGCTTAGGCTATCATATGTTTGATAGTAGGTAATATGCCATATCATTTTGGACAAGATACCTTTGCTTAGGCTACCAGGATTGGTAGTAGGTCATCTTTCCTTTTTATGTTTACCTTTTCTTAGGCTATCATATGTTTGATAGTAGGTAATATGTTTATCTTTCGGACAAGATACCTTTGCTTAGGCTACCAGAATTGGTAGTACGTCATCTTTCCTTTTTGTGTTTACCTTTTCTTATGCTATCATGTGTTTGATAGTAGGTAACACACCTTTCTTTTGGTCAGACACCTTTTCTTAGGCAGCCATATGTTTGGTAGTAGGTGATCTCTCCTTTCAAGTGTTACCTTTTCTTAGGCTATCATATGTTTTGATAGTAGGTAATACACCTTGTTATTACCTTTGCTTAGGCTATCATACGTTTGATAGTAGGCAATATACCGTCTCATTTTGGACAGATACCTTTGCTTAGGCTACCAGAATTGGTAGCAAGTCATCTTTCCTCTTCATGTTGCCTTTGCTTAGGCTATCATTTGATTGATAGTAGGTAACATGTGTTTCTATGTTTCAGTCGGGTACCTTTGCTTAGGCTACCACGCATTGGTAGTAGGTTATCCTTCACTTTCAGGTTCCTCGCCATTGTTCAAGCTATTGTACTCTTGGTGGTATTATTATATCCTTATTCTTTGGAGATTCCCCCAATGTTGGTTTTTTCCTTTCCCCGTGGGGTCTCGCTTCGTGGAGTCTGTTCTCCTTTGTTCCTCTTGTGTTTCTCGCGTGTTGTGTCTAGTCTCTCCCCCGTGGCATCATTTCACTACAAGACCGATGTCTTGCATTTTCATATCATATGCATTTGGTGGTATCTTAGGGTCAAAAATTCATGAAATGTTTGTATTTAAGTCCCTCCTATCGCATTGAGACGAAGATTTCAATCTCCATATCTCTGGATAGAAGAAACTTAAATAGAGGAATATGTCACACCCTAATATTTGACTCTAAGATCCAACGTCTTTTGTGCATTTTCTTGCGTTAATTGACTTTATGTTTCATATTTATGTTTATTACGACTAACGAGTTTGCGCAGGAATGTCAAGCAGATAATATTGTTTCTCCTAACCTAAGCGCTTCAAGCTATCTCTGAATCATTTCCCAAAGGGCGCACTATTTTTATCAAGAGTTCCACAAAGACATCACAGTGATATTTTGGTCCATACGACGAGGATCAAGTTCTCTTTGTTTGAAGCACTCCAAGTACCATTTTCAAGACATTTTGATTCACAAATCAGGACCACAGTTGGGATTGTGGTGTTTTGGACATATTATTGGGTGTCTCGAGATTTGGCCAAACTTTTTTATTAAATATCCAAGGACTGAAAGAGAATGTTTGACTATAAGTGTTCAACTACATGCATCAGATCTAAGTGTGTAATCAAGATTTGGAACATAATACTTTTTTATTAATCATTTTGATTCATTTTTACAAGATACAAATTACAAGCTATAAGTCATTATTATCTCTGGACTTGTTCGGTTACATCAGAATCCTAAGACTAAATCCTAGGACTTCTAAATTCATGGATCTTCAAGCTTTGGATCTTCATCTTCGTCACATGTCGAACCTGCACAGAAAAGAGATCATTTAATACGAGTTCTAAGAGTAAAATTTTTTCCCTCACCCCTCAGAAAAGTATCATCATGATAAAATGAGCAGGTTTTAAAAGAAATAAAACTTCCCATATTCGTTTTTATTCCAAATCCGAAATTGTCGAAACCATAACAGCGCAACAAACGATAAAGGAAAAGAGTTAAGAATTTCCCAAAATCATCAAAAGTAATTTCGGACAGTATCAAGCAGGAAAGGAAAATTTTTAAAGAACATTATTGCGAGCTCGCAAATCCGAGTATAAGAGGAGAAGAAGAATCACAGATTGACGGGAAAAAAAACTCATCCATCATAACTAAAACCCAAAGCGAAAATCACAAGCACCCAAAAAGCTCAGGTTTAGAAACATCATCATCGCGTAAAGCTCAGAACAAAAATCATTTCCAAATCACAAACCCGCACCGTGTCAAAATCGCAAACAGCAAAGCCATCGCAAAAATACCAAAAGCGACTCAGAAATGGAGAACTCGCTATTCTCCGTTCATCATCGTCAACCCATCCACCATAGCCACCAGCAAACCTTGCAAGAAAAGATCCAAATGTAAGCATCGTTCTTACTAACATCATGTTATTTCTGTGGTGGCACCATTGTCCACCATCACATGCAACCGTCCATCATCATCCGATCACAATCGTACGCACCACAACACAGCCCACCGTAAGCCCTACGCACCAGCCCACACACAAATCCACGCGCCTCCCCCCTTAATCTCTTCATTTTCCGTTTAACTTTTAATTAACAAATAAACCCTTAATTAATCTATTTAATTAAAAATAATCATTTTATTTAATCATCCAACTAATATTTGTTTTTTTAAATCAGCCTCTAATAACTTCTTAATATTTATTTTATTCTAATTAATTAATTGGATTTATTTAATTAATCATATTCTTTTTATTAGCCTGTCAATCTTATTTTTAAACAACTTAATTAATAATTTATTTATCTCATAACTTTTATTTATTTAATAATTATCTAGTTAAACCCAATCTCACTTCTTTTAATGTAAATCTTTTATTTAAATAATTCATAATTAACCTCAATGATAATAAGACTTTCCACTTATTTTAACAAGAAAATCTTCTTTTTTAATAATTCATTCACTTTTTATATTTTATTCCCACCTTTTCTTTTTAAAATTTTTGATATTTTAATTTGTCCACATTATAATAAAAACTTATTCCAACTTAATTAGCTTTCCTATAATAATAATAACAAATTTTTGTATTTAATAATAAATCCAATATTCTTTTAAAATTTAGTTTTTTTAATCTAATCTAATTTCACCAAAATAATGTAATTTCTCACAAATTAACCTCGCCTAAAAATTAATCAACGTGTTTCCATCCCTCGAGCACCGATTGAATATTCGTAACCCCGCTCCCTCCGCTTGGCCTATCTTCTAGCACTTTTATCTGTTCGTACGATTTTATTTTACCGTTATTTATTTTTATCGCATTATGCATGTCCAAAGGAAGAACCTACGCATGACTTAACACTTGTACGTATTGCATCTCATCTTGCATCATTTTTTCCACTTGATCCTTGATCCCTTTCAAGTCGATCAGCTTAAGTTTAGATGCTACCCCATAAGGAGGACCTTTTCTTTTATCTTTATAACTTAGATAAACCGATTTCAACTCAATTCAATTATTCTCCCTACAAGAGAATAAGACGTTAGTCATCTTGACAGTCGAGATGTAATTCTCCTGCCCCATAACAATACAATCGAGATATAAGATCTTTTTCGCTTGAGGGAGATAGTGGCATACTCGTCGATGAAATCCGAGTGTTTGAGCCCTTCTCTCAAGAAGATGCAACGACCATCTCCCACAAGTTGTGGTGGTTAAGTTGAGTGTTCTCCCTTAAGATGACGACTCGTCTTTTCTCCTAGATTCAATCAATCAACAAACCATTCCCTTTGGAACTTTGACCAACAGTCAATAATTCCTCAAACCCTTTAGGGGAACTACAGATACTCTGATTCGATTCCCGTCAAGATATGTAGGCACAAGATGTGAAGTCTTTGCGAGTATACTTAGAATTAAACCATTAGGTCTTTCACCCTTAAGCAGATAACCCTTAGCAATAAACAACATAAAATAAGAGGTTCATGTAGAGTACTACAGAAACTTAGGATGCTAGTACCTTCCCTAAGTTTAACCAACCCCCGAACCTAAACTCTCTAGCTTTTACATTTACATTGCATTGTGGATAATTCGATCATTTTCCCTTCCTTTGAACAAATTAAAGACCGGTGGTGAACCAATGAATTAAGATTCAAATTAATTCATAATTTGACATCCAACTCTCACTGCGACATCTACCGACTAGCTTTAGGGTTATTTGGAGCATATATTCATCATCCTAGGAGCATTTTTAGACCTTGGAAGAGCTATCAAGATCTCTGGTTTTCTTATTGCTCAAGCTTGCTTCAAGAGGTAAGCCTAAAACTCAAAAATGTGAACTTTTCACTTGCACTTCACATGCTACCATGACTTCTAGCTATGATTTTATGTTATACATTGATTTAAAATGTTTGATGTATGTTATGTGTCATGTATGAACCATTTCTTAAGCAAAACATGTAGTTTTTGAACTGTCAAACTCAGGTCAAAAACTAGGCCCAACCTAGTCACTTTTTACATTTTGATTCCAATCTGTCAAACCATGTGTACATTTCTTGATTTCTCTTGTGCCTACCTCTATATATGATGTATATGTGATTTTTGTAAACTTTTTTCACAAAGCACACCACTACACATTGATGTTCACATGTTCTTGCTTTTTGTTGTCACCAAACTTGCCCAAACCTTGATGCTATCGGGTTTTCTTGTGTGTTCATGGTATGGAAAAAAAATGGTACCATTGAATTCCTTGTTCAAAAATATACAATTTGAACTTTTTTTTCACCTCATTTGATTAAGATTTGACTGAGTTCTAATCCTTCATGCAAATGACCTAAAGTTGTCTTACCTTATCATGACCTAGTTTTGCCCTCTTGGTGCACCAACTTCCCATGATTATAACTTGCTCATTGTTTGTGCTATTGATGCCATTTCTTTTGCAAACTACTCCTTAACATGTCTATTTTCATTGAGTGAAGGAAGAATTCAAGGATTGTTATCCTAGAAAGACTTTGATCCACTTGAAAAGCATGTGTTTTAAGGGTTTTTACATTGGTGTTCTTGAACTTTTTCAACTTGTAACTTGATTTTTCTTGTGAGATTGATCTTTCATGATTCATATATGTTTGTTAACATGCTTAAATGCTCAAAGATGTTAGATCCATTGGCTTACCATGTTCATACTTGCTTTTATGGATGTATATATGTGAAGATGGCATGTTGAACTTCATCTGTGAACTTTGCCATGATTCTTGATGTTGTAACCTCTTGAATATGTTTTTCACACCTCATTCTACTTTTTTATGTGTCTTTTTAGAACCATCACGTTCTTAGGGTTTGTTTCTTTCCTTTGTGAATGCTTGAATATGCATGGTATACTTTGGATTTCATCTGTGAACTTTGACATGATTCTTGATGTTGTAACCTCTTGAATATGTTTATCATGCTTCATTCTACTTGTTTATGTGTCTTGTTAGAACCATAACATTCTAGGTTTTGAGTGTTGACTTGGTTGTTACCATGAAACTTGTTTACTTTTTCCCCATGAATCCATGAACAAGTGCTTGAACTGTTGTAACATTTCTTGTGTTCTTGCTTATTTGATTGTTATCAATAAATGTTTAGTTGCTCTTATGTTGTTACATTTGATCTCATTTGATCCTTATAACATGATTTCTTCAAGTTGTCACTTGTTTGCATTAATATTGTTTAAAAGTTATAGATGAACTTGTTGTTGTTACACATGTTCTTTACTTGCATTGATGGTTGTTACCTCTTTGCTTTTTGATCTTTGTTAAGATGTTAAATGTGATCTTGATTATTGTTACATGTTCTTGCTTTATTTCTTCAACTTTTTCAAGTTATTCCCTAGTGATGGAACTTTCTAGTTCACATCAAGTTGTCTGTGTCCTTGTGTCCAAAGGAAAGTCTCTCTATTGACTCTTGGGTCATAGATAGCTCATTACCCTCCCTCTGACTTTGTTAAGTCATTTTAAACACTAGCTTAGTTAAGTTAGAACCTACTAGCCATTAGACTTTTCTTAAGTCTAAAAGACCCACCGTTACTAGGAGTGTTCTACAACTAGAACCCTAGGTTAGAGTTTTTCAACTCTATGGAAGGATCATTGTCATGATTACTCCCCTCTTGGCTTTTGTCAAAGTCAATCCCCTTGAGTGTACAACATAGAATAGAGAGTTTTGTTAAACTTTATACAAACATTGTTATGTTTGCTCCCCTTTGAACCTTGATCATAATCAAGTGTTCATCCATCCTCAGTAAGGTGAACTATGATTGCTCTGATTCTATCCTAGTTAGTATACGTAGGTAGAAGATATGATATCTTTCCGAGCAAACTCAGGAGGTAACCTTAGGTCTTTACCCTAACCCTAATCCCAAACCATAGCATAATCATTAGCAAGCTTATCATACACATATACAAAAGGTTCTTGTAGAGTACTACAGATGTTTAGGATGTGAAATACCTACCCTAGGCATAACCAACCCCCAAACCCCGAATCTCTTCGCGTTGTTGTTACATCGCACAAAAGGTATTTCTTTCTTTAACCTTCCCTTTAGATAAATCAAAGTCTGGTTGTGAATTTAGTGAATTAAGATTCAAGTTAATTAATAGCTTAACATCACGATTCTCACTTCAACACATCCTGGACAGGGACTCCTAAGATATGAGCATACTCCTCTAAAGTGGGGACCAATAAATAGTCAAGAAAGGTGAAATAACACAGAGGTGGGTCATAGAACTGCAACAGGGTGGGAATGGCTCTATACTCATAATATGTGACGTTACGAACGAAACTCAGAATCCTCCCATAACCTCTTCCGAAGACTTCAAGAACACTGGGATCGGCCTTAGCAATCAGATCAAGAATAGGTCCCAACTCTAGTGACGGGAACTTGTATACGATGATCTTCTTTCTTTTTACCTCCATCTCTAAAGAAAACCCAGATAACCAGAACCAAAGGCGAGACAAGAACCTAAAAGTACATAAACATGCAATGTTAAGATGCAGAATGATTATGCAAATGCACACAAGGGATCAAGGTATCCAATGCCCAAGATAAGTTGTTGTGTTGTTGACTGAGTAGAACCAGAACTCCACTCTAATAAGAAACCCATAAAACAAGAACATTGAGGTGATAGAAAACCAGAACTCCCAAGATCAAAAGTTTGCACTGACGAGAAAACCAGAAAACCGGGTTGGTTGAAAGTCAAAGTTTCCTACAAAGACCCATCCCCTCTCACATGTAGGTTCTAGTCTTGGATGGTACGAAAATCCTAACGGGTTATCATTATCACAGACTCTCAGCTCGAGAAACAATAATACGTTCACCATTTCTGGTTTGGCATCATCGTTAATTGAGAAGGCCTCAACTGACTTCCCAATGAATGGTCTCCAAAGTCATAAGCTATCTAAGTCAACACCCAATCATATGCACCAGACATACAAGATAGAGCATCTCCAAAGAAAACCTCATCTAGATATGAGTTTTGTGCGAACTTTACGTAGCCAGACGCCACGAAAGTCCCCACTACTCTCCACTCTAATCCTAAGTGTGTACTCAAGCCTGGGTAGTGGGCTTATCTCTCATGGAACAATCCACCCAATAGCACAGCAACAACAGCATAATAGGATAACAATAATCATATACAACAGTAAAATGAAAATGCAATAGTATACAACAGTAATTGTACAATAGATACAACATACATATGCACAAAAATAAGCACCCAATGAAACAAAACAGACAAGCACTAGGATTGACTCGCATAGGGAACTAGGATATGTCCCCAGCAGAGTTGCCAACTATCACAACTGCAAAAAACAGTCGGTGGGAACATGCAGAAGAGTCGCCACCGAACCTTATTTATCCCAAAGTAAGGGAAAGGAAACGATCAAAGAAACCCTAAAAGAAATGAAAAGACAAGGTCATCGCAACCAAATCTTGGGTTCGGGATTCGATTACGCAAGGGGAAGGTATTAGGACCCCCTCACACCCGTTGTACTCAACGGGATCCACGCTTGTTGCCTAATCAAAGAGTGAGTTATCTAAAAGCTACTGCTAAATGGAAACGGGAAAGGGAAAAGAAAAAGGAGACTCGATAGGACATCGCCGCCCTATTCCTACGTATTCCCTCATGCAATAGGAAAGTCAGAGTCAATGTAGTTCAGAAGACTATGGATGGATGGGGGGAAGGTTGCTTGCCAAGACATCACCATCTAGTGCCTACATATCCTCATCTGGTATGAGAAATTAGAGCAAACGTAGTTTGGCTAACTAAACCACAGGTCGGTGAAGTGTCTTTTTATGAGTGACGCTAAGTTTCCATTTTAGCAGTTAGGGTCGATGCTTGTTTGCGGTGGAACGGAAAAGTAACGTACTATTTTCTGAAAATGAGTTTGAAGAACAATCCCGAAGGATAAAAAGGTTTGAAGTTTGTTTGTGAGTTTAATGAAGTGAATTGATTAGTTTGTTCGCATATCGCTCCCAGACGGGACATATACTAAACACTCTAGACAAGTAAGGAGAGACCCCTCACTCATCATTCCCAATATGCTTAAGGCTCATGGCACACAATGTTCATCGTCTTTATTAAGTGTCTTAGAAATTATTTTGAGATGAGAAAAGAAAGGACTCAAAGGTTGAAAAGAAAACAACTAAAGGAAACTGAACCCTAATGTTGTCATACACAATGGTCCTAAGATTGAGGATGAGAGGAAAGTCTACCTAATGTTATCATACAAATGATAGACCTAAAGTTGAGGTCAAAAAGGGACTATCCTAAAATCAAGATTAATCAAGTCTCAAAAAGAGAAGAAAGATGAAGAAGAATGAAGAAGATGCAACACTATGAACAAACATGAAAGTTCAAACTCAAAAGGCATCAAGAAAACATTAATCTCAATCAAACAAAGTAAACATCAACGTCAAGCCAAAGTAAACCAAAGTGCATACATGCCAAACCACACTCAAAGAATGGAAGTCAAAACAAATTGACAAGACAAGGTGTCAAAACAGACACAAATGACTCAAAGTCCAACAAAAAGCAATGTCAATCATCAAACCAAAAGAGATGAAGTCAAATGAGAGGAGAATCAAGGTAGGGCAGTAGCAACATCATATCATATTCAACTCATGTCAATGGTCAAAGAAAGGGCACAACGAGTCAAGTCATGTATTACATTCATACACAATTAGTTGCCATACAAAACAGGCATGCAAGACATAACTCAAAGGAGTAGACATGAGAGATTAGGGAATGAAACCAAGTGAGGGAAGCAACATCAACATGAACATCAAGTTAAACATCCACTCATGATCACACAAAAGAAACAATAAGGATTGAATCCAAAACATGCATCAAGAAACAAGTTCATACATCAAAGCCATTCAAAAGAGGAGATGATCAAGTATCATATCATCAAGGTCAGAAACATGTTAAAAATACACACTTCATATTCAATCGCGACTTTCTGAGTCTAACTGAACTAACTGTAAGTGCACAGTCTATCGCGTAGTAATAAAAATATCGATCCCACAGGGACTCGTAATCAATCTAGTGTTATCGGGTGTTACTATGTTTAGCTAGGTTGGAATAAGATTCTAAGGAATTTAATGCATAAGTAAAGGCTAAATTTAAAGAAGATTTATAAGGTTTAAGAATATTAATAAGGGGCCTCGGCATGTAATACTTTAGTTTTCGGGGATTCGACACATCGCCGGTGCAGTTTAATTTTTGCAAATGGTTTTTCAGGAGAAAAATAATCGTTTAAAGACTTTTGTCTCACGTTGGTTGTTGACGCTGGTCGTAACTCTAAGGAGGAATGTATGCTTTCGCTATCCCATTCGGGGTTTAAATCACTTTTTGAAAACAACTAAGTTCTGATTTCTTTTAAAGCTTTTTCGCTGTGTTTAAAATAAATGCCTAGTTTTTACTATCTTGTTCGAACCCCACGATTTCGCGTACCGGCTCGTGCCTTAATGAATCTCCCACTGTCGTGGCAAAACTACTATAAATAATTTCTCGCTTTCGCGACGAAGGTTTATTTAGAAGATTTTAATTAAAAACTAGGGTCAGAAAAGAGTTTGTAAAAAGGAAACGCACCTGTTATTATCGAATCCCGTCAGACTATTTTATTACCTACCGATTTAAGTGGTTTAGCTAGACATGGAAATTAAAGCTTGCATAATTAAACAATGGCGGAGAAATAAGGAAACATTCATTTTTAACACAAACAAAATAACAATTAAATTAATAAAAACCTGAAATAATACTGTTCTCGGATCTTTAGTAGTCCTCTACAAATGTCGGCAGGATTCTACCTTGGTGAAAAGTGAATATGCGGGAATGGAATACAAAAACAATGCAGTGTAAACAAAGGAAAAGAAAGGGAGAAACTGGAAATAATGCTGAAAGTAAATTTGGCTTCAATAATAATTTTGGCAGCACTTCGTTCTCTTGAATGCGGCTCCCCTCTTCTGGTCTAGCCCTCCTCTTTTTATAGCTGAGGTTCTCCCATAAAAGTCTCGAGGAATTGGAGTTGAGGGTCAGAAAATATAGGACAATGTTCCTATATTTTATGAGCTTGCGTGGGCACGTTGATATTCTGAACGTTATTCTATTTTTGGCTGCATGACGAGCGTGAGGGAAATGAGACGAACATGAGGTGCATGACGAGCGTGAGGGACCTGTGACGGTCGTCAAGGCTGTGACGGTCGTGAGGGACCTGTGACGACCGTGACACTCACAAGAACTGTCTTTTCTTCTATTTCCTGTCTTTTTTCTTCTGTTTTGTGCCTTTGATTATTGGTTTCCTCTGGCTTGCTCGTTTTGAGTGTGAACTTCATATACCTGCAAAAACGCTTGACAAATAACGCGGAATAATCCGAAATCGGGGTGAAATTAAACATTAACAGCTGAAAAACATGGTATTTATAGTATACATTTTCGCGTTATCAATATTCAAATCCAAATTAACAACCAAACTCAAGAAGAAATAAATTCAAGTTCAAGCACAAAAAGTTAGGCAAACATCCCTCAATCTATCCAACAAATGATCATGTGAAAAAAATGAGATAAAGCATACATATAATGAACTTTTAAACATGAAGGTCATAACCTTATACATGTCAACCAAAGCATACAAGATTCATCAAACATCAATTGAATCAACCAAGAAACAACTTCAAGAAACTAGGTCAAGACATGCACAAAAACATGGTCAAAACAACATCAAATTGATGCAACATCCAAAAATAGAAACAAGACCAAATAAAACCAAAATAGGAGCTCAAACTCAATCTAAATCCATTAAGAACAAATTTGCAAAGGATCACAAAAATAATTGCATGAATGCACCATCAATTGAATCAAACAAATTCAAGCATACAACTAATCAAGCACATCTCGAGGGCCAAACAAAACCAATTTGGAATAATCCAAGAAATGATCACAAAGGCACAAAAACAATATTTAAACATTCATAAATCATGTGCCAAAACAAGGTAAAAAGATAGGGTCAACAAGGCATGGAAAAAGGTCAAACAATCAAACCCTAGTTCAAAGGTAAACTTGTAAAAGCACTCTTCAAATTAATTCAAAATGAAATAGTAAAATTAATTGAAAAATAAAATAAAAATCATGAAAATAAACTCAACATGTCAAAGATCCCAAAATATATTTTTTGGTAATTTATGAAGCATTTAAAATTTATAACAAAAATCAAATGAAAAAAAAAAAACAAGAAAAAAGAACAAAAGAAAAATGCAATGAAAGGGAGGTGCATAACCAAATCTAGGATAAACTAATCCCTAGTTAAAATGCACACGGGCCCAATCCAAAACATAATAGAACCCAGTCAACTAAATGAAACACTTCGTTTCATTAAAACAACTCAGCAGCCACGTCAAGACCACGAAGGTGCCACGCCATCAGTCAAAGATTCAAAGTGTACACATAAGCTCATCGCCTTAGATACTGGAGCTAGGGATCTGGTATTCTTCTTAGGGGACCCTCCACCAGAGCAAAACCAGAATGTTGCTAAAACACACAAAATTGCACACCATTTCACATGAAATTTCACGTAGGTTATGAATATATCATCAAAAATCATTTATAAGGACTCTAAGACCATGAAAAGATGCCACGAAAAAATGACACATAAATTGAAAAGCTCTTAAATCAAACAACCACATCACAAATATGCTCCTCATGCTTCTAGAAGTTAGAATACAAGCATCACATGTCTAAAAGCACTAAATAAGTGACAAAAAAGGTGAGAAAGTTGCTCAAAACAGAGCTTTGTATAGCTTATGATCTTGTGTAGAGATCTTCACTAAACTCCAACAAATGAATCTTTGAGCTTTGTGGATGATGAAAATGAACGAGAAAATGAAGAGAAATACTGAAAAATTGTGATTCGAAGAGATGGAAAATTTTGAGAGTAAGAGAGAGTTGGCTGCAGAATCTAAAAAATGAGCTCCTTCTAGGGTTTCTTTTTCATTTATATGATGGCTATGGTGTGGTTAAAACAATATTTGCTAAGGTTAATGCTTAGTTAATTTTTGGGTGAAAATTTGAAAATGAGAGAGTGGCTTGGGTTTCAGCATTTCATGAGGTGGTATTGTAGGCTATTAATCTCCTTTTGGTAGCTGCAAGGATGTGATATGATGATTACATGACAGAGTGAGTGAACGGCGATTTTTTCAACAAATTCTTCCTTTCCTTATTTTTGGAAAAACATGGTATATGGGGTGCATGGTATGCATGACTTTGTTGGATCATTTGAGTAAAAGTTTTATGACACAAATTTGAGACCTATGCGTGAGAAATTGAATTGGAATGAATGTTGCATGACAGATTCAAAAGGTTCCCAAAGATGATAGCAAGATAATGTATACCAACATATCAAAGTAACCAACTTTGTACACATACAACTTAGTGAATTTTGGATCATTTGATAAGAAATTGGTATCAAATGAAAGTAGGAATAATGATGAACATATCTCATGTTGATGGCAACTTGGAACAAGCCTTGTATGGTCATGAAAGAATGGTTTAAAGATCATGCCTCAAAATCTTCCCAATGTGACTTAGAAAAATTCTAAGTCATGAACCTTAAACATCATTGAAAACTCAACTTTGATGCCACATATCTTGAGGCATTTTTATCCAATGGGTGAGTTCTAGTAATGGATAAAAAGCTTGAAGAATTATCTTCAACTTTAATGTTCCAAGGAAGTTTATTTGAAGTCAAGAACTTGGTCAAAAATGCCTTAGAAAGTTGCCCCAAAAATATGTCTAAAACCTGTCCCTTTGACATACTTGAAACCCTATTTTAGAGACATCATAACTTGAGTTCTACATATCCAATGGAGGAGTTCTAGCATTTAAAAGAAAGCTTGGAGGACTCTATACAACTTTCATGTTGTAGGAAAATTCATTTTAAACTTGTATCATCATGAAAGATAGGCTTGAAAACATGTATCTCAATCTGAATTTCTTACTTAGAAAATTTTCTAAGTGTTGAAATGACAAAACCTCCATTTTATTAACTTTATCTCTCCATATCTCTCAAACTATGGATCTTTTAGACTTTCTTTACTCTGAAAACTTGTAGTTCATGATGTCCTCTATAATTTGATAACAAGTTGACTCCCATTGGATCAAGGATGAGAAAGTTATGGATGTTGCAAGATGGCTAGAATTAGGGTTTTCTGCAATTAGAATATATTTCACCAAAACCCTTATTTAATCAAACTCTTGATTTTATGTTTCTCCTTGACTTTTCTTGTTCCAAACACATGAAAACACTTGAGAACACATAGCATACCCTTGGTTGACCTTGAAATCTAAGAATTTGACCCCTTTGAGCCATAGTTGACTTTTCCAAATTAGATGAAACCCTAACACCTTTTCAATTGATTGAAGCTCTTGTCATGACTGGTGATGATAGATACTACATTTAGAGAACCCTAAAGATGTATATTGAGCTATGGAACTATGTCTTGCCTAAAAAAATAGTCACAAATTCCTTTTGGCCAAAACCCTAATCCAGTTGTTCACAAGATAGGAGGAGGTGATCAATGCTTGTTACCTTGCCTCAAATAGTTTGTGAGATATGATTTGATGATGAGAAGGCCTTAGGGCTTGAGAATATCACAAGGTTGAGAGTAAACCCTTGCATGAGCTTTGAAAATCATGTTCTTCTTCTTGAGAACTAACCAATATACCTTGATCCCCTGCCTAGAACCAATGCTACACACAAATGATGATGCAAATGAAATGAAACATAAGCCAAGAGATTTAAGAAAAAAGGGTGGGAAAATTTTGGGGTGTTACATGGTGTTGTTAACAACCATGATCATGCAGGAGAAGATGTGGAGATATTGTATGATAATGCGATAGGTAAGGGTGAAAGCTTACTTTTGATTTGTCCTTCTAATAACAAGGTGTATGGATTGTTTACCAAGAGCATACAGTCTATAGATGATAAGACTCCAAATAATGGTGAAGATTTTAATCTAATTGGTTTTGATATAAAGCAAGTTGTTACTTTCTTTCCAGGAAACACTGTGATATCTGTTGAAGAAGATGGAAGTCTTTGTGATGTTGAAATTTTTGACCATCGTGGAGCCATCAAATTGATACCAAGAATGTCATGTATTCTAAAACTCAAACTTAAATAGATGGATGTGAAAAGTAAATTTCTCAATAGGTACTTGAATGTGGAAGTTAAAGACTTTCCTTTTTGCCAACATAATGGCTAATTTGACCAAGTCTCATGACAAGGCTTCTCAAGGAAATGATCACGTGAAGAAAAATACGAGTAATGACATTGATAATGTTGTTAAAGACCCTGTCAGTGTTGCTAAGGGTTCTATCTCTATGAATAATGAAGTTCATGATGGGTCTGAACCAGTCAATGAATATGTTACTAAGGATGATGATCTTTGTAACATGTCTTTTCTTTATGAGGATATTGTGTTGAAGTTGAAATATTTAGACCTTAATAGGGTGCTTCTAAAAGAAGCTTTGACTTTTGAAGAAGATGTTTAGCTACTGGAGGAAGTCATATGAAATACAATGAGAATCTTGAGAGAAATCTCATATGTGTTGATGACTTGTCACACAACATGGAAGACCATGTTGCTCATCAAATGCAATCTAACTTTGAGTTAAGCATGGTAGAAGATGTAAGTTGCCTTCCTATTTTTCAAGATAAAGAACAACAAATGTGGTTCTCAAGGGACATATGCTGAAAGAAGTTGCACTTAACTGTTATGTAGTAACCGAATGATTAATGATGTCATCAAAAAGGGTAATTAAGATGTCAACCAGAATGTACCAGACAACATGTGTGACATATTAACAAACTAGTTTCAAACTCAGAGGAAGGATGAACAATTTGACCTTGTTAAGTATAAAGTAGATTGAAAGCTTATTCAAACAAGGGATTCTAAGATAAATGTTTAAACAACGGTCTAGAACATTTTGTCCACCTTAAGAACAAAGATTGGTGAAAAAAGACTTTGGGTGGATGTCACCTATTCTCATATGGATAGTATGTCTTTCCATTCTAAAATAAGTGTTCAAAAATGGAAGTATGTTCTTCAAAGAAGGTTTGAAGCTGAAAGAGATCTAGGAGAAGAAACCATGAACACTGTTACTGATGATGGTCGTAGTTATAGTAAACTGGTCAAGGAGCTTTGGAAAGTGTGTGATAGAGGAAAGTGTGTGAAACTTTCATCTTCAACTTTCAATTTATTAGGAAGAATAAAGGTTCCCTCTATTTATAAGAGTGTGTGAAAGGGAATCGACGAACAAGGAGAATATGCAAATAATGATGCCGAAGATTTTTGTTAAAGAATTGGTGTATAATGGGCTTATGGAGCTTCATAATGATGATCAATTGTTAAATACAATAGTACAGCTTGTAGGAAGATTGAGGTTAAGGATGATGGTATTCCTCATGGATTATTGAGGATCAGTTCAAGCTGAATATCAGTTCATGTATCTGATCTAGTTCTTGATGAAGAAATGTTGGACCTCTTTTATCTTGACATGTTCTTATTGTCTTCACTCTTTTATTGCGTAGGGTAGTATGATTTATCTACCGACTCTACTATTCGTATGGTGTGAATCTGGTTCATGTTACTGACTCTTGTGTGAATAGGTTTTACCTGGTGTATTGGGTTTAATATGTTCCTATCTTATGTCTGCACACATGCTGAAGCATCAGGTCCGACATCTGGACCGTAATTGTGTGTGTTAATATGTGTGTGAGTAGTATATGTTGTTGATTCTAACTTAACTGCTAACTGTGTGTTCATGCATGACTGACATTTTATCTACATGATTGTCTTCTATGAAGCACTGACTATTGTATTTAGCTACTTGTGTCTTTTGACTCGATATTACTGTTTTGTCCTGGTGCTACTCTGAATGCTGCTCTGGGATTGTTGATGTTATAAACTCTGAAGATAGTTGTTCTCTCCATACCTTTGTCAAATTATGTTAAAAAGGGGGAAATATGTGGATGGGACAAGATTTTCACCTACCTTTTCATATGTAGCAATCACCCGAAAATTATGCTACTTTTACTGTTGTTGTTTTCTCTGTTAATTCTATTGGGTGAGAAGATGTGCTACTTATGCTATTTCATTAAGACCACATCTTATAGTTGTTTTAGCCAAAAATTGCTAAAGGGGAATATTGTTGTTTCTTTTGGATTGGATGCATTTGGTAAAAAAAAGCTCATGTATAATATGTATTTTATGCAACATGTGAAACAAAATGTTCTAGCATGTGTTCCAGCATCTAAGTTTATTGCCAAGAAAAGTTATTAGCTTAATGCTTGACAAAACTAGTTAAGTAAGAGTTGCTTGGATAAAGTGCTTGACCAAATTAGTTGTTTGGCTAAAGTGCTAGATAGAACTAGTAAATGTTTCGGGTTTGACTCTCTTTAGATGTCGTTCAGAAACGGTGAAGAGTTGATTTCTTCAAGATGTAGAGGTCTACATTCAGGAAGAAGTTTGTGTTGTATGTAACACCCTAAATATCCTTCGTGTAATTTAAATAAAATTATCAGATTAAATTAAAAATCACGACATTTAGGATGATACAATTCAACAAACAACTGCTCATGCAACCAGATATGTAACACATACTACTGTCAAAAATTATTAATAATAATAATAACATTGATCGTGTCTAAACTTCAATTTTATTAAGCAGCAGAAACATCAACAACTCACATTTTAATTAATCAAAACATAATCATGATTTAAGGTAATCAAAAGAAATAACAACTTAGGGGATATCCATAAATCCCCAATAATCATAAACAACAATAAGCGTTACCTCTTCTCAGTGTTACACATCAAAGCAGACTCCGACTCTATAAAAATAAAACGAAGAACATCATCTTCCACTCACATCCATGTTTCTACTACGAATTATCTACATGATGTCTATGTAAAGGTTACATTCAAACAGAAGGGGTGAGATTATTCATGCACAATCACCCATTACACCAATCACACTTCCATACAACCAACCATAACAACATAACATATATGCAATGCAATGAAACTCAACAACTTGACTCAATGTATATGGTACTAATATGTGAACTCTCATGTTCACCGTTCCGATCCTCACCTAGGATCAGAACCCACAAAATATCGTCACCATAGGCAACACTTCACAAATTCCATCACCATAGGAATTAGCTACTTGCACCCAATCCACACAATGGAATTGAGGCTCACCAAAAACTCGTCACCATGCTTCACTAATTCCATCACCATAGGAATTATCTACTCGCACCCAATTCATCACCATAGAATTGAGACTTATGGACTCCCGTCTCACACCATGATGCATGACATATGTAACAGACATGCAACAACAACAACAAGTACAATGACATCACCTTAGTCAAGGTGCTACACCAATGCTGGCCACCATGCACCAAACACATGTTATAACATTCAACAACAACAACGCAACAACATAGCAAGCAACAACAATGCATTTACGAATATGTCACACCACAACATAACACTACAATGCATATAACACCATCAAATAGAAATTTATTCATTTTCAGGTACATAAACCAATTTAGAATAAAGTTCAATGCATTAGCTTCCTAACGCTTCGAACTACACTCGAATCGGACACCCGAAACTCAAGATATAATTTTTCAAAGTTTTTCAAAATTTGTTCCCATTGTAACCAATTACACCAAAAGAGGTAATTGGTTACACCTCTATAACCATCCTCTGCTACGCAATTCCCACTCAGTGTAATCTGTTACCCAAAATGAGGTAACCAGTTACACTCTCACAAACTTGCCTAGAAAATGCATGTTTTAAACAGTGTAACTGGTTACGCCCTTTCTAGTAACCGATTACACTTATAGCATAATCACTTTTCTACTACTTTTTAACACGAAAATCACTTTTCTCCTCAACACAACCCCCCCTTTAACACCCTTTTCTACGCCACAATTTTAATGGAAAAATATTCACATTTATTAGAGTAAAATATTAAACTCAATAAAAATCACCTCAAAGGGCGTACATTTCCCAATAAATCAAATATAGGTCAAGGCTTCGTAAACAACAGGTTTTCCCAAAAGATATCAAAAATTGCTCAAAAGGCATCGGAACTCAAAAAAAGGCATAATCCAAAGTTTTCCTTGTACGAAAACATAATCAAAATAACAAAACATGGTTTATCTCAAATACCCCAACTCGATGTTACACTATCAGAGCAAGACCCTCTAAGTTAACCAAAATGGCCAACAACTCAAAACTCCAAAAAGATCCTCGACGGCATCCATGGCTAAACCTGTTCATCTGCACATTACCCACGTCGAGGCAACATTCAAACAGGCAGGGTGACTAAAACGATTCATAATAATCAATATAGGAATTCAATATATAAAATGGCGTCATTTTCATATTAAACATCATCATAATCATCAAGGAACATCAAAGGTCATAATATCATAGTTTACACCAAATTATCTCATAAATGCAAATGAAACAAGACTCATGCATGTGGTACCAATCATCGCAGCTCGATGGACACTGGGCCATCAACCCTCCATAGATCCCCATCAATAGGATCGATTCTATACAAGAACCAGAGCATATCAAAATACCTCACATCCGCACAATGGGACTGAAGCCAAAGGAATCAAGGTCCTGAACCGAAGTCCGGATGCACATGAATGCATGATGCACACGTCAATAATCATCCTCATAATAACATCATAGGTGCATCATCAATCATCATAATTAAAAATCATCATCATATATCATGTCATCATAGAAATCATCAAAACTCATCATCATTACATCATAGGAATCATCATATAATCATGTACTATTCACATAGAAATCACAGTCATACTAATATTAATTCGTCAAAGAAGTCACAGCATCAAAACATCAAGGCATCGCTGCACAAAATCAGTATTCACGAAACTCTGCTACGTTTGCTAGCAAGTTCGTTGTGCGAGTTTGGGGCGAGTTTATTCGATGTGCGAAGGATTCTTCGTTGTGTGAGTCTGGGGCGAGTTTGTTCGTTGTGCGAAGGATTCTTCGATGTGCAAACACGCGATTACAGCAAAACGCTGTTACGCACCAGTACCTAAAATCAATCAAAAAGTCCGACGATTTCCTTCCCCAAAACATCCCTAAATCATTCCTAAGGTATTACGGAGATAAAGATACAAAATCCACGATTTATTAGGCCAATCTCGTATCATATTCACGCTCTAATTCCCATAATTTCCTCACAACTACACCACAATCATTAGAGTTTCTCACAATCTAATTACCCTACAGGGTTGAAACCTCAACAACAGATTTTGGCCACAAAGGCCTACTTTCCCTCAAACCCAAATTGTCCTTAAACCTATCAGACCATCAGTTTAAATCCCTATATGGTTAAAACCTCAATAATAGATTTTGGCCACTAAGGCCTAATTCCCTTTATCTCAAAATCAGCCTCAAACCCTTTAAACCCTTAAATCGGCTTTAAATACATTAAAATCACATATTGAAAATCATGAAGGCAATACTCCATACCTTAATTTGCCGACTCTAAGCCTTTCTCTTTGGATTCTCGAAAACCTTGCGAGCTTTTGCCTCAAACCTCTTCCTCAGAGCTCTGGCATCTATTTCTTCCCTTTTCACGGTCTAACAAGAATGAATTCTAATTCCCTCAAAAATCCCTTTTTATTAAACCTAATTTTGGGTCTTTAAAATTGGGCTTTTCCAATATTACCCTCACTAACTCCTCCTTAATTGTCCAATTTGCCCTTAGTTAGCTTATATTTATTTAAATTAATAATAATATCAATATATTCATATTATATACTATTATTTAGATAAATAATCTAAAATTCATAATTCTCAATATTTCCCACCAACCACCAAAAATCACCAAAAATACGAATATTCATATTTAAATAAATTAAATAAATATTCCAATAAATTTGGGGTGTTACACCCCCCCCCCCCAACTCTCACATAATGCATAAATTCATAATTTGGATTCCAATTCATATTCATCTACAACATCAGTAACATTCTAACATATCCAAATCATCCAAACAAACATATAATTGCATGATTTACACAATTTGATTCAAACATACAACTACTCAACATACTCATACAATTGCAAGTTCATAACATATGAGAATCAAATTTCCAACATAGAAATCACAATCCCCATCCTTAAATCATCATACAATCCCTTATAAATTCATAACCCTAGCCTCCACTCTTCTCTTTTTCTCCTTTTGCTTCCAATTTCACGATCTATCAGTTTCTATCTACCTCTCCCTTATTTCTTTATTTTAATATATTATTATTATAACTTAATCCAACTAATTAAATAATAATAATAATTTTATCAAATATTTAAATTAAATAATATTCACCTAATATTATTTAACTAAATAAATAGTAACGAATATCACTTAATTAGCTCTACTCACAACACCCTCAATCTCTACACTTTTGCTCACACACCCCAACACCTTAAATTCTATTCTTAAGACTACTATCCCACACAATAGGGTATCCCTAAAGTACCAAAACACCAATCAAAACATACAATTATGCAACATCGCATAATTAAATTATGGAAAATAAATTAACTGAACTGGGGAGCTACAACTCTCCTCTACTTAGAACATTTTCGTCCTCAAAAATTTACCTGATGCGAACAACTCTGGATACGACTTTCGCATCCTACTCTCCAACTTCTAAGTCATATTCCTTCCGACAGTTCCTCCCCACACTACCTTTACGAGAGAAATCTCCCTGCCTCTCAGGTGTTTCAATTTATGATCATCAATCCTTACAGGTAAGGCCTTAATTGTAAGGTTATCCCTCACCTATACATCATCCATCGGGATCAATTGTGGCAGATCCAGGACATACTTCCGAAGCTATGAAACATGGAATAAATCATGCAAATTCAACAAATTTGGTGGCAACAACACTCTATAGGAAACAACTCTAACTCTTTCTGATATCTGATATGGACCAATAAACTGAGGAGTAAGCTTCCTCGTCTTCAAAGCACGCCTAACACCATTCATCGGAGTGACTCTCAAGAATACATGGTCTCCCTCTTAAAACTAAAGATCCTTCCTCCTTTTATTATTGTAACTCTTCTGCCTACTCTATGAAGCTCTCATCTTCTCCTGAATCAACTTCACCTTCTCAGTGGTTTGTTAGACAATCTCAGGCCTAAGCACTACACTCTCACCAGATTCATGCCAACACAAAGGTGTCCTACACCTTCGACCATACAATGCCTCAAAAGGTGTCATTTTAATGCTAGAATGGTAATTGTTATTATAAGTGAACTCTATCGGCGGAAGATGACTACCCTAAGTACCTCCTTGCTCAAGAACACAAGCTCTCAACAAATCCTCCAATGACTGAATAGTTCTCTCTATCTGACCGTTTATCTGTGGATGATAAGTTGAACTCAACCTCAGCTTCTAACCTAAATCCTCTTGCAAACTCTCCCAAAATCTGGAAGTGAACCTCAGATCTCTATCTGAAACAATACTTAACAGAACTTCATGCAACTTCACAATCACACGGATATAAATCTCTGCCAACTTTTGCAAAGAAAAACTTATGTTAATTGGAATAAAATATGCCGACTTTGTCAGTCTATCAACATTCACCCAAATCGCATCATGCCCTCTCAGAGTATTCTGTAACCTAGTCACAAAATCCATTGAAATGTTATCCCATTTCCACTCTAGAATGTCCAACGGTTGCATCAATCCTACAGGTTTATGATTCTCAACTTTTGACTTCTGACAAGTCAAACAAGCATACACAAAATGCGCCACATCACGCTTTAATCTAGGCCACCAGAATATCTTCTTCAGATCCTGATACATTTTTGTATCTCCAAGATGGATACTCAAGCTACTTCTATGAATATCTTCCAGAACCATCTTTTTTAACTCAGAATTATTAGGAACGCAAATTCGATCATAGAATCTCTACATACCTTGCTTATCCACTCTAAAATCACTATCTTCAGTCTGATACTCCCAACCATCAAGACAATCAACCTTACATCCAACTTTTGAATCTCTTTAATATTATTAATAAAATCATTTTTGATATTCAACATACCCAACATCACACTCTGCAGTATTATCTCACAGACCAAACTCAAGTCTCTAGACTATTCAATAAGTTCCAACTCTCTAACCATCATAGCAGACATATGCAAAGACTTCTGACTTAAAGCATTAGTTACAACCTAAGCTTTACCGGGATGATAATTAAAGCCAAAGTCATAATCCTTCAAGAATTCCAACCAACTACGATGTCTCATGTTCAATTCCTTTTGATCAAATAGATATTTCAAACTCTTATGATCACTGAACATCTCAAATCTGGAACCATAAAGATAACGCCTATAAATCTTCAACACAAACACCACTGAAGCCAACTCTAAATCGTGAGTAGCATAGTTTCTCTCATGTACCCTCAATTTTCATGAAGCATAAGCCACAATATTTCCATCTTGCATTAGCACACCACCTAAACCCATCATTGACGCATCACAATATACCACAAACTGTTCATTTGGTTCAGGCCAAATCAAAATTGGAGTTGTAGTCAAGCTCTTTTTTAATTCAATGAAACTCTTCTCACAATAAATATCCCACACAAATGATTTACCTTTACAATTCAACTGAGTTAACAAAGTGCTAACTTGGAAAAAGCCTTCAATAAATCTATGGTAATACCCATCCAAGCCCAAAAAGCTTCTAATCACTATAACCGACTTCGGAGCCTCCCATTGTAGAACTGCATCAACCATGGACAAATCCACAATAATACCGTCACCTGAAATAACATGTCTAAGAAAACTCACCTCTTGTAACCAGAACTCACACTGTGACAACTTGGCATAAAGCTTCTTCTCTTTCAACACTTGCAACACAATTCTTAAATGTTCAGCATGATCTACTTCTGACTTAGAATAGATCAAAATATCATTAATAAAAACCACCATAAACTAATTCAGATAACTATGAAATATATGATTCATATATTCTATAACACTCTAGGTGCATTAGCAACGAACGATATCACCAGATATTCATAGTGTCCATATTGAGTCCTAAAATTCGTCTTTTAAATATCCTCATCTTTAATCTGAATCTGATGATAACCGGTGTAAGTTCTGTGATTTTTGGGTTGCCTACATTTTGGTAAAACAACATTCTATTAGCAAGATGTTAAACTAGATTTTTTGCAATGACGGTCAGACATCATGTTCTGCATGATATTTTGACATGTTCTAGGACATGTTATGCTAGAAAGTTAAGGCATGACTATTTTGGTATTTTTAGTGTGATTTTTTAGTGTGTTCTAATTCACTCTTGTGCACTATTCATGGGAGCATATTGTGGGAATTTCTATTATGACAGATTCTGTTAGTTTACATAAAAAGGTTCCTTGAGCCTTTTTAGGAAATTTTGTATTTTGTTCCTATTATTGTGCAGGATGATTTGCAATGAGATAAAACTGATTGTTGTTATTTGTGCGCTTTAAGAAGCCCAAGTCAATTAGGTCTGAAGGCTATTTAAAGTGAAGACCAAACCCTATTAAAGTAGAGAACAACACGTGAAGAATTTGTGGAATAAGGATTAGTCGTGTTTTGGTTGGTCTTTAGGGTTTAGTGCTTGATAGTTGTATGTCACTCATGGATCTTCTAATGCATTGAGGTTGACTGATTGTTAATTTTTCATTGTCCAGTCTAAAGCTTTTAAGCCAGAGTGTATTGTTCTTGGTTGAAACTTCTAAGCAAATCAAGTATTCTCTTGGAAGTGTGCTACTTCTATTTTCTGTAATTGTTAAATTGTCATTGGGATTGTGACTGATTAGGAAGTAAGAGGAGGATTTCATATCTAAAGGGTGTCTAGATAGTAGTTACACAAGGTAGCGATTAGGCGAGAAGTTGTAAGCAGAGGAATTTAGTTTTGAACTAATACTATCATAGTAGATTTCCTTCCTGGCTTGGTAGCCCCTAAATGTTGTTGAGTTACACCGAACTGGGTTAACAATTCTGGTGTTAATTTTACTTTTCTGTCATTCAAATTTTGGCATCTTTACTAGTGTGGTCAAGCTGTTTTGATCCTAGTGTTGTGACATATGTCTCGACATCTGGTATCTGCATGCTAGAATTTCAATTGGCATTAGAGTAGGTCACCCTGTTCTATTTTGGGTGAGCTTCAAGAAGTTTGTATTCTAGTACTATGGACAAGGAAGGGGGAGGAAATGTTAATAGGCCTCCAGTCTTGGATGACACTATTTATGACTATTGGAAGGCACATATGGCGACTTTCTTAAAATATATGTATAGCAGAACTTGGAAGGCTATCATCAAAGGTTGGGAACACTCTATCATTAAGGATAAGGATGGAAAAGAAACCTTGAAGCCATAACAGGATTGGACCAAGGAGGAAGATGATACAACTCTTAGAAATTCCAAAGCCTTGAATAATTTATTAAATGGAGTTGACAAGAACATGTTTAGGTTTATCAACACTTGTACTATGGCTAAGGATTCTTGGGAATTTCTCAAGACAACTCATGAAGGAACATCCAAGGTAAAGATGTCTAGACTTCAGCTTCTCACTACCAAATTTGAAAATCTGAAGATGAGAGAAGATGCAAGTATTCATGACTTTCACATGAATGTGCTTGAAATATCCAATGCCTTTAGTGCCTTGGCAGAAAAAATATCATATGAGAAGTTGGTGAGGAAGATTCTTATGTCACTTCCTAGAAATTTGACATGAAGGTCACAGCCATTGAAGAAGCCCAAAACTTCAGCAATATGAGATTTGATGAGCTAGTGGGATCACTTCATACTTTTGAATTGACCTTAAATGATAGAATTGAAAAGAAGAACAGAAGCATTGCTTTGCTATCCAATGCTGAAGATAAAAAGGGTCAAGCTAACCTGGATACTGATGAGGGATTATGAAATACCATTGTTTTACTTGGAAAGCAGTTCAATAGAATTCTAAAGAGAATGGATAGAAGAGGAAGACCAGGTGTCAAGGACATCACATCTGACATTAGGAATAACTATGATTCTCAAAAGAATACGATAACTGAAGAAAATTTAGATCAAAGTAAAGGGATTCAGTTTTATGAGTGTGAAGCTTTTGGTCACATTAGGCCAGAATGTCCCAACTATCTCAGGAAGCAGAAAAAGGGGTTGGTTGTTTATTAGTCTAGTGATAATGATTTTGAAGATGAATCCAACAAAGAGACTGTTAAATCTGTTACTGCTCTCTCTGGCAGATGGGATGATGAAGTAGAAGTTTGTGATGAAAATGATCTCTATAAAGATTTTGATGTGGATTACAAGGAAATTTGCAACATGTGTGAGGAATATCATAAGACATAGGAAAGTCAGAGAAAGGCCATAGCAGAATTGGAGAATGAGAAGAAGAAACTCTTAAGGTGTTGTCTCTCTTCTTCAAAGTGAAATAAATATCCTAAATTCGAAGCTTAATAACATTTCAGATTCCTTAAGAAGGATGAAAAATAGGGCTGATCAAATGAAAGCTATCGGAGATGCAAAAGTCCATTATCATCTTGATAATAGAAAGAAAAGAATGTCTGAAGAAAAGTTATTTCCTTCTGAAAGGAAGAAGATGACCACAATGTCTAACCACATGTTACATCATTCTGGCAGACATAATGAACCTCCAAATAATTTCTAGTCTTGTTAGAGATGTCATTACTATGGAGAGCATGGTCACATAAAGCCTTTCTGTTATAAATTATATGGAAATCAAATACCCTCAGTTCAATCCAAGGATAAGCCAGTCAGTAAAAAGATAAGTATCAAAGATAAGAGTGTTAATCTTATAGCTCACACATCCTTGAGAGCCTCAACTAGAGAAGATTGGTATTTTGACAGCGGATGTTCTAGACATATGACAAGGGTTCAGAAGTTATTGATGGATATTAGGTCCCTACCAACAGGTGCTGTCAGATTTGGTGGTGGTGTTAAAGAAAAAATTAAAGAAGTTGGTAAATTGATGAATGTTGGATCACCTAGGTTGGAAGATTTTCTTCTTATGAAGGGACTAACTGTTATCCTCATCAGCATTAGTCAATTGTGTAATCAAGGTTTGTTAGTAATTTTCTCTAAGTCAGAATGTCTAGTCAAAGATGAGAAAAATGATGTTCTGATGAAGGGTATAAGGTTTTAAGATAACTGCCATCTTTGGGAACCTCAGATAACTGTTTACTCTTCCACATGTTCAAAAACTCGAGAGGATGAAGTGAAGTTGTGGCACCAGAAACTTGAACTTCTTCATCTCAAAAGAATTAAGGAAATCATATATGTAGGAGCAACTACAGGAATGCCAAATCTAAAGGTTGAAGAAGGGGAAACTTTTTGTGAGTGTGAAGTTAGGAAGAAAATCCTGATGTAACACCCAATGTTACACCATCAGACTACTTTAAAAACTTCTCCATATGGGGGTTATAGGACCTATGGAGACAGAAAGTCTGGGTGGAAAGAAGTATGTGTATGTGGTCATGGATGATTTCTCATGGTTTACATGGGTAAACTTTCTTAAAGAAAAATCAGACATCTTTGAAGTTCTTAAAGTTTTATGTCAAAGTGTTCAGAAGGAGCAAAAGAGTAGGATTGTCAAGATCATAAGCTATCATGACAAGGAGTTTGAGAATTCAAAGTTCATTGGATTCTATGAGTCTGAAGACATCAGTTATGATTTTTATTCTCAGCTAGATGGAAGTTTTGAGCAAAAGACCTTGGATATACAAGAATCAGCTAAAGTTATGCTTCATGCTAAGGGCCTGCCATATTATTTTTGGGTTGAAGCTATGAATATATATTGTTATATTCATAGTAGGGTCGCTCTGAGAGAGGGCACTTCAATCACTCTCTATGAGCTATGGAAAGGAAGGAAGCTTATAGTGAAATACTTCCATGTTTTTGGAAGCAAATACCATGTCCTGACCTACAAAGATCAAAAGGGTAAGATGGATCCCAGAAGAAATGAAGGGATATTTCTGGGTTATTCTTCAATCATAAGAGAGATTAGAATATTTAACTCTAGAGCTGAGATGACAATGGAATATGTTAATATGGTGTTTGATGATTCAGAATAAAGGATGGATGTTAAGTACAATGTTGGAACGTCCTCTGCGTAGACTAGTCAGACAAAAGAGGAAAGTTGTAATATCTCTAGAATTATGTCAGGTAACTCTCAAGATATGTCAAATCTCTCTAGCAAAGGTCATTCAGGTCAATCCAATGATCTCATTGCAAGACACTCTATAGAAGGAAACATTATTAGGTCTACAAAGATAGTATCAAACTTGTGTCTTGTTTCCAAGCCTGAATCTAAAGGAAGCCCTATTGTCCAAGAAGAGAAGATCTTGAATTGCTTCATTGGAACATGGGGTTGTGATATGGAGTACTTCTACAGCACAAAGGCTATAATGAAAGAATTATGCAAGGTAGAATGTGTGAGTGATATGACAAATATTCTGACTGCCTTGATTAACAAGAAGCAAACATATGTTTCTTGGTGTACTACTGAGGCTGAGTATGATGAAATTAGAAGAAATTGCTTTCACTTAATGTGGATGAAATAGATACTGAAGAAACATGAAGACAAGGCTGATGTTTTAACATTATACTGTAAGGGTCTAAATGTTATCAGCTACTTCATCTGAAACAAGAACCCTGACAGGTAGAATCAACTAATCAGGAGTCTTAATAAAGGAAAGGTTGTGATTTTGAAGAGTGTAGACACTAAGTATCAGCTTATTGTTATGCTTACTAATGGTGCATATGGAAATGATCATGGGGACATAAGTTGTGAAGTAAGAACTGGAACTGTTGAGGTGTTGTAGCAATTAAAGAAATGGAGGAATGAAATGCATATTACATATTTTCCTCTATTCTCATATGCTTGGTAGGCTTGAGCAATATAGAAGGACCGGTTTGAATAAGATGTACTTAAAGGTTGTGATGAGTAATTTTAGTATCAAGACTCCTAAATCTTGTGATAGCTTCAAGGAGTGCAGAAGGATATTTGATAGAGGCAAGAGTTAGAAGATTATCTAAAAGAATTTGTTATGTTTGTGTTTCGATCTTTTACTTTTGTGTTTCCATCAGTTCTTATGCTTTATGCATTTTGTTTATGTGATTCCATTTATGTGTGGTTCCATTTATTTTCATTTACATTTACTATATTTTCTTTTTGTCAATTTTTGGCTAAAAAGAGGATGAAAGTGTTGATTTGTTTGTTGTTTCTGATGTTAGATCAGATGTCATGACTTTATGTCATGTTTATACTACTGCATAGGAAGAGTAATTTTTTCTTTGTTTGATTGTTGCCTAGCTATATGCAACATTTAAGGGGAGCATGATAATCTGTTGTGTGTCTGTGCTGAAAGGTAAGATCCTCTTTTGAGGTTGTTTGTTGGAGATGTATTATTCTCTATAATTGGTTGTGGTGTTCAAGGGGAGTGTGTTTGGGCTTGTGGTTGTGTTTGGTATTATTTATGTTTGATTATATTGTATGAACTTGCATGAGTTCAAGTTCATGTGTTCTTTTTTTGGTGATTTGGGTTTTCCCCTTCAAATGGGATACTGGTTATGTGCGACATGATGAGCTGCGTACCTGTCTAATCTGTAGCTGCAAGGTTGCAGTTTGTACAAAGATCACATAATCTAATGTAGCTTATGTTGTTTTGTGATGTCAGACATGATGTCTTAACATTATGATGTTAGGTGTACTCTATTGGTTTGACAACATTGTGCTTGGGTTTCTTTGTTTCTGTTTTGATTCCGCTATGTTTGCCTCTGATGTGTGCTAAGGTTATTTTAGCCAAAATCTGTCAAAGGGAGGATTGTAAGTTCTGTGATTTTTGGATTTGCTACATTTAAGAAAAACAACATGTTGTTAGCAAGATGTTAAACTAGATATTCTGCCATGACAGTAAGACTTCATGTTCTACATGATGTTGTTATATGTTCTATGACATGTTATACCAGAAAGTTAGGGCATGACTATTTTGGTATTTTTAGGGAATAAGAATTAGTCGTGTTTTGGTTGGTCTTTAGGGTTTAGTATTTGTTAATTGTATGGAACTCATGTATCTTCTGATGCATTGAGGTTGACTGATTGTTAATTATTCATTGTCCACTCTGAAGATTTTAAGCAAGAGTATATTGTTCTGGTTGAAGTTTTAAGCAAAATCAAGTATTGTTTTGAAAGTGTGCTACTTCTATTTTATGAAATTGTTGAATTGTCACTGGGATTGTGACTGGTTAGGAAGTGAGAGGAGGATCTCATATCTATAGGGTGTTTAGGTAGAAGTTTCATAAGGTAGTCATTAGGCGAGAAGTTGTAAATGGAGGATTTTAGCTTTGAATTAATACTATCATTATGGATTTCATTCCTGGCTTGGTGGCCCCTAGATGTAGGTGAGTTGCACTGAACTAGGTTAACAATTCTGGTGTTAATCTTACTTTTCTGTCATTTAAATTTATGCATCTTTACTTGTGTGGCCAAGCTGTTTTGATCCTAGTGTTGTGAAATCTATATCGACATATGGTATATGCGTGCCAGAATTTCAACCCGGCCTCAAGACACATCCACCCACCAAATGATCCATCAAATCATCTATTCTTGGAAGCAGATACTTATTCTTGATCGTCACTTTATTCAACTGTCGGTAATCCACGCACAACCTCGTGTTATCATCTTTCCTCTTTACTAACAACACCGGAGCTCTCCAAGGCGACACACTTGGTCTCACAGATTTCTTTTCCAACAAATCCTATAACTACTTCTTTAACTCTACTAACTCTGATGTCGTCGTCATGTTTGGTGCCATAGAAACAGGTCTGCTACAAGGGATAAGATCAATAGAAAATCCAATTCTCTCTATCTCTCACTCTCTCTGGCGGTACATCTAAAATATCATCAGGAAACACATCTAAAAAATCATGCACCACCTGTAATTCATCAATCACAACTTGACTCTTCACAGATAATGATGCAAACAACGCAAGCACCTGAGCTTCCTCCTCCAAAAGTTCTTACAACTGCCTAGCAGATAAGAAACCAGTTTCTTCCTCATCATCAGGAGCAGGTAATCGCACCGATTTGTTATAGCAATTGATATGAACATGATAAAACTTCAACCAGTTTATTCCCAAGATCATGTCAAGATCCCTCAGCAGCAAATGAATAAGGTCAACACCAAAATCCTTATCAAAGATAGACAGAGGACAATTCAAACACACCAAAGAAGTAGTTATTGATCCCTTAGCAAGAGTATCAACGACCATCTCTCTTTTCATAGAAGACATAGCAAGGCCTAGCCTTTTCACACAACCATCTGAAATAAAAGAATGAGTGGCACCAGTATCAATAATAGCAATCAAAGGCGTACTATTAATGTAACATATACCTCTTGTCAACCGGTCATCACTGGAAGTATGAGTCCCTGACAGAGCAAACACCTTTCCTCTAATTGAAGCTTGCTTTGGCTTCTGGCAGACATCTTCAGGAAAATACTTCCTCATAAATTTCCTACGAAACAAAGCCCAAGTAACAACTTCACCTGAAGTCTCCAACACCTGATGAGTGTTGATCTACCAGTCATCAGCCTCCTCAGCCAGCATATAAGTACCAAATTGTACCTTCTGCACCTCGAAGCAATCCATCACACAGAAGATCCTCTCAATTTATTTGAGCCACGCATGTGCTCCTTTAGGATCATACCTACCCTTGAAAGTAGGCATATTATTTCTCTAAAACTTTCCCAAATGACGGAACTCATCGTTCCCATCAGCATTAGGTTGATTCTGAAAAGCTTGAGCAACATCCTACAAAGCAGCAGCAATAACATCATCATTTCTTCCAGCTATTTTCTATTTTTCACCAATAAAAACAACAATGAATAGAAGACAACATCGATAGTATTCAACTGTTACACCACACTGACTCAACAACTTGGCCGGACAAACCGACCTGCTCTGATACCACTATGTAACACCCTAAATATCCCCGATGTAGTTTAAATAAAATTATTAGAGTAAATTAAAAATATAGGATGATACAATTCAACAAACACATGCTCATGCAACCAGATATGTAACACATACTACTGTAAAACATTATTATTATAATAATAATAACACTAATCATGTCTAAACTTCAATTTTATTAAGTAGCGGAAACATTAACAACTCAAAATTTAATTAATCAAAACATAATCATGATTTAAGGTAATCGAAAGAAATAACAACTTAGGGGATATCCATAAATCCCCAATAAACATAAATAACAATAAGTGTTCCCTCTTCCCAGTGTTACACATCAGAGAAGACGTCGACTCTATAAATATAAAAGGAAGAACATCATCTTCCACTCACATCCACGCTTCTACTGTGGATTATCTACACAATACCCATGTAAAGGAAACATTCAAACATAAGGGGCTAGATATCATAATTATATAAGGAAATGCATAATAACAAGTAAGCATCAGATTATTCATGCACAATTACCCATTCCACCCATAACACTTCCATACAACCAACCACAATAACACGACATATATGTAATGTAATGAGAATCAACAACTTGACTCAATGTATATGGTACCAATACATGAACTCTCAGGTTCACCGTTCTGATCCCCACCTAGGATCAGAGCCCACCAAAAATCGTCATCATAGGCAATGCTTCACTAATTCCATCACCATAGGAATTAGCTACTCATACCCAATCCACACAATGGTATTGAGGCTCACCAAAAACTAGTTACCATCACCATAGGTAACGCTTAACTAATTCCATCACCATAGGAATTAGCTACTCATACTCCCTTTCTGGTAACTCTCACATAATCTATAGATTCATAATTTGGATTCCAATTCCCATCTGCAACATCAACAACATTCTAATACATCCAAATCATCCAAACAAACATATAATTGCATGATTCACACAATTCAATTCAAATATACATCTACTCAACATACTCATACAATTGAAAGTTCATAACATATGAGAATCAAATTTTCAACATAGCAATTACAATCCCCACCCACAAATCATTATACAATCCCTTATAAAATCAGAACCCCACCCTTACCTTAGAGTTTTGGCAAAGTTCTTCAACAATAGATTCATTCACTTTGTCCTAGAGCCCTAGCCTCCACTCTTCTCTTTTTTCTTTTTTTTCTTCCAATTTCACAATCTATCAGTTTCTATCCCTCTCTCCCTTATTTATTTATTTTAATATATTATTATTATTATTATTATTATTATTATTATTATTATTATTATTATTATTATTATTATAACTTAATCCAACTAATTAAATAATAATAATATTTTTTATCAAATATTTAAATGAAATAATATTCACCTAATATTATTTAATTAAATAAATAGTAACTAATATCACTTAATTATCTCTACTCTCAACACCCCCAATCTCTACATTTTTTCTCACACACCCCTAACACCTTAAATTATATTCTTAAGGCCACTACCCCACACCAAGTTTTAAAGATACTTAGTGTTATGGTTTATCTTTAGAGTCTTTGTATGTGCACCACTATAACGTCTCCTTTCATATCATAAGGCATAAAGTTTGGTTTTATAGAGTTATAAACCTTGTTCCAAGATGTTAAGTATATAAGCTTGTGAACATAGTGTTTCTTTTATTCCACTCTAATGCCATAACTGGATTAGTGTTGAATCTTTGTGTACACCTTTATGTTTCAGTAACTTGACATAGAAGGTTTGTCTTAGTTAAGTTGTAACATTCAACATCGTCATTGAGTTGTAAACACCAATCACAGGTTATGTGATTGAGAAGAACGTAAGTATGTTCTCATGTTTAGGGAGAGTCCTTAAATAGAAAGTCACTAGGATTAGGAAGAGATTTGAACAACATAGGTTTTTTTGTTCTTGTAAGACTAAGTGTACTAATTCGAAGTAATGAAATTTCTTTCTTGGGTAGAGTGCCCCCTAACGTATGTGTGGTTTCATCGAACAGGGTTATCAATCTCGTATATTCTATAATACTTTTTTGCTTCATCATCTTGTAAAATTTAATTTGTTATATCTTACTTGCAAACTAGTTTCTTTTGTTTCTGATTTACAATGTCTCAGACATCGTGTATGATATATATCTCAAGAAGCAATAATCTTTTATAAATTAATAATGTTTATTTTCATAGACATCTGATCTAACATCAGTCTTCTCTAAAACTGGATTTTCTTCTTGCGCTAATGAAGATATGTGTCGGTTAGTGGGATTCTAAAAAGAGTAATTAAAAAAGAAAATAGAACAAAAGTAATTTAACATTGTACTTTTCAAATAATTAAAATATTTAACAAAATATATAAAATATTAAAAACATTGTTTTATTCTAGATCGTATGGTTTCTATTAGCTCATCATTCTTTTCTTTGCACTTTTTTTTATTCTATTTCTATTATATGAGATACTAGTATAAAATTTACAAACCTCTTAATATTTTCTTTTCTATTACAACCACTTCTTTATAATATAGATAAAAGAATTTCATTGGATATGTCAATGCGTCACTTTTGATAAGTGTATTTGTTGCATGCAACACGTGGGGCAAGACTTCTATTACTAAAGCTCAGCCACATAACTTATTAACGATGCTCTTGATATATATTCTCTCAATTATCACTTTTATAAGCTCGTGAATAGTTTACATGTATTGAAAACATTATATATATATATATATATATATATATATATATATATATATATATATATATATATATATATATATATATATTATTGCAGAATTCGAGAAAGTCGAAAGCAGAAGGTATCAGAGCAAGTATGGCTAATAGATTTTGACGAGTCGAAGAAGAGCAAGGTCAAACTTGCTGATAATAGCTTGTTGCAAGCAAAAGGTACTGGCAACATAGTTATTCAAAGGAGTAATGGAACAAAAGCCTTGATCAAAGATGTATTTTATGTCCCTAGAATGAAGTGCAGTCTGCTAAGTGTTGGACAACTGGTCGAAAGATGGGTCTTAGAACTTTTCGACATTTAGAATAACTTGGTCTTGAAATCTCCTCAGTCGAAGAATAGAACATTTAAAAACCATGATCAGTTCGACTGAGGTACAATGTCTGAAAATAGTTGTCGACCACAAAACTAGTTGGTTATGGCATCTGAGGTTTGGACATTTGAATTTTAGGTCACTAAATCAACTGATCACTCAAAATATGGTAACTGGTATACCAAGTCTTGAGATGTCAGACCAACTTTGTGAAGATTGTCTAGTCGGAAAGCAGTCCAGGAAGTCTTTCGTTTCAACTATACCAATGAGATCATCTTGCATACTCGAAGTTGTACATTCAGATGTATGTGGTCCTTTTGAAGAGTATATCATTGGTGGAAACATGTATTTCATCTCATTTATCGATGAGTACAGTCGAAAGCTCTGGATCTATGTGATCAAACGAAATGACGAATTATTTGAAATTTTTAAGAGTTTCAAGATACTTGTCGAAAACCAGGGTGAAAAGAAAATTAAAGTTCTGCGAATAGATGGAGGTGGCGAATACACATCTAAGATATTTGAAACATTTTATGCAGAATATGATATTGATCATGAGATAACTGCTCCTTATACTCCTCAACATAATGGAATAGAAGAAAGAAGAAACAAGACTATATTAGACATGGCGAGATGCAAGCTGAAGTAGAAGAATTTGCCAAAATCCTTATGGGGTGAAGTTATTTCGTCTGTTGTTTATATTTTTAATATGTGCCCTACCAAGAAGCTGAAGAGCAAGGTTCCTAAAGAAGTGTGGAGTGGCAAACGCCCATCAGTGAGTCATCTGAAGGTGTTTGACTCTATTTGCTACAAGCATATTCCTGATGCTAGGAGAAGGAAGCTTGATGATAAGAGTGCACCTATGATTCTGGTAAAATATCATAAGACTGGAGCATATAGGCTGTTCAATCCAGCTAATCAGAAGATGATCAGCCGAGACATTGTGATTGATGAAAATCCTGTCTGGGATTGGAATTCTAGTAATGCGATTAATAAGCCACTGATGAGTTATGAATTTGACGAAGCAAGTAATGATGTCGAAGTCGAAGACATTGTTGACACTCCAGCTGAAGAAGAATTTTAAGAAGAAGTCAAAGTAGTTACTGACACTCTCGAGACAGTCAAAGTCGAAGAGGATATGGCTGACACAAGTCAGAGACCTCAGAGAACTAGAGCTCATCCAGCAAGATTTCAAGACTATGAAGTGGTTGGTAATGATGAAGTCACAATAGATGGGGAGCTAATTGATTTTGATTTACTTGCAGAAGTTGAACCAATCAACTATAGCGAAGCCTTTAGTGATAAACAATGGAAGTCTTCTATGTTCGGAGAGTTATAACCAATTGAAAGAAACAACACATGAGAGTTGGTCGAATTTCCAGCTCGTACAAAAGCTACCAAAGTAAAATGGGTGTTCAAGTTGAAGCACAATGCTGATGGGTCGATAGCAAGGCATAAGGCGATATTGGTAGCTCGAGGATTTCTCCAAAGAGCAGGACTTGACTACTCTAAAGTATTTGCACCTGTCACAAGATTAGAAACTATTCGACTAGTGGTGGCCTTGGCATGCAAGCAAGGTTGGTCAGCATTTCACTTAGATATGAAATCGGAATTTTTTAATAGACCTTTAGATGAAGAAGTATATGTCACACAACCTCCTGAGTTTGTGATTCAGGAGGAAGAAATTAAAGTATACAAGTTGCACAAAGCGATCTATGGTCTCAAGCAGACACCTAGGGCATGGAACAAGAAGATCGATTCATACTTGGTTGAATTGGGATTCATAAAATGAAAATCTAAGTATGGTGTATATGTTTAGGTTGTGGCACAAGATATAAAAATATTTTGCTTATATGTCGATGACTTGCTAGTAACTGGAAATAGCTTGAAGAACTTTTCAAAGTTCAAAGAGCTAGTGAAGACGGAATTTGAAATGTCAGATCTGGGAAAGTTGTCATACTTCCTAGGCATGGAATTTTAAATGTTGAAGCAAGGCATGATGCTACATCAAAGAAAGTATGCAAAGACATACTTAAGAGATTCAGAATGGATGATTCGACTCATTCATCTTCGCCCATCAAACCAAATTTAAAGTTGGAGAAGCATGGAGAGGAAGAAAAAGTTGATGCAACTTTGTACAAACAGATTGTCGAATCTCTGAGATATATGTGCAACAGTCGACCTGATATATGTTTCTCAGTCGGATTAGTGAGCACATACATGAGTGAACCAAGGGTGTCACACATGAAGGCTGCAAGAAGAATCCTGAAATACTTAAAAGGATCGACAAACTATGGAATTTTATTTTGACGAGTCTTTGAAAGCAAAGAAGCTGTGGTTACTTGTTATTCAGATGCTGACTGGTGCGGAGATAAGGAAGATCGAAAAATCACTACTAGATATTTCTTTCAATTATTTGGTGCCCCAATTTCATGGTGCTCGAGAAAGCAACTTGTAGTGGCATTGTAACCGCGTGAGGGTGAATATATAGCAGGATCCTATGTTGTGTGTCAAGAAATTTGGATCAAATATGTGCTTGAAGAAATGGATGTTGAAGTGAAGAAATCTCAGGTACTGCAGATCGACAACAAGTTAGCCATAAATCTGGCGAAGAATCCAGTTTTGCATGGAAGAAGTAAGCACATTAAAGCTAGATTTCACTTCTTAAGGGATAAGGTGAATAGAGGTGAACTTGAAGTAAGGCATTGCTCAATTGAAGCACAATTGGACGACATTTTCACCAAAGGATTAAAGATCGACAGGTTCCTAACTTTGAGAAAGAAATTAGAAATAGTTTAGATCGACAATGATTAATGTGTTTCAACAACTTGGATTATAGGGGGTATGTTGAGATATTAGATATAATTCAAGTTGTATTATGTGACCCAAGCCCAAAGCTAATTAGAGTTTAGGGTTTGTTATTTAGTTTGTTATTATAGTATATATAAATAGACACTTTCTAATTCAGTTTTATTAATTCAATAATATCCATCCTTGCTTCTTTATTTTCTCTCTTTCTCTCCTCACTAAAAGTGTCTCACACACTAACACCAACAAGACTAATGCTCTAGGACTACAAGAGAGGATGAAGCCACATTTCAATCCTTTTAACATTTCACTCGTTCATAGGCAATGTGGGACTTTAACCTTCTCACCTCCTTCATAATACTTGATAAGAATATCTCATACCTCCTTCGCCGATTCAGCATGAGAAATTTGATATTTAGCATGAGAAATTTGATACCGCTGATTGAATATAAAACACATAAGAAATCTGATATCACCGATTGAATATAAAACGCAATCTTGCATTCTTTCTTCTTGACCTCCTTGCTCACGACTTTCTGAGCATCAGTTGCGTTCTAAGAAAGCTTAGGGACGCCAATAGTAACCACTTCTAGGGTTTCATGAAAGTCAAACAGAGATTGCATATGTTTTCTCCATCGGATCTATTCTTGCTGTCAAGAATTGGAAGAGAATTCAGAATGTCATTGTTAGCATTCATCTTTGCAATAAATGCAATTAACAACCCACGATCCCGAAAACACGATCACCGACGTGTAATTCTTAAAAACACAATCAAGAAAATAATCAGAACTTTGATACCAATTTGTGAGTTTGTGAAGTACTTTTAATGAGAAGAGAAAAAGATAGAGAATGTAAAATTATATATATATATATATATATATATATATATATATATATATATATATATATATATATATATATATATATATATATATATATATATATATATATATATATATATATATATATATAACATAGGTATATTTTCAATAATTCTTCATAAAATAAATTATATTAATTATGTATTTAACTTTTAAATTGTCTAATATTATTATGATAATTTTTAATTATTTTTTATAAAAATTAAAATAAATCAATCATGTATATAATTGTGAAATTATTTAATATTATCATAATATACATATAAAATATCAAAAAATTTAAACATTCGTTAATATATATTCTATTAGTTGATATTTATATGTGTTTTAAATAATTTATCATGTATTAAAAAAATAATGTGATAAAATATCAAATAATTTAAATTTAAAAAATTTTATAAATTTTTTCTATATATTTAATACTAAAATTTTTGTATTTCAAAAAAATTAGTAATAATTATTGATATTATATTTAGAAAAATAATAAATACATTTACAAGATAAAACAACTTTTTTTAATGGATTGTTTCATTTGTTTCAAAGTAAAAATAATTTTAATAAAGAAAGTTTGGTTTAAAAAATATTATAAGCTACTCTTAAATTGTTATAATACTTTAAATTTGTGAGGGTAGAAAGCTCACTAACAACTAAAAATTAGCTTAGTAAAAATATAGTAGCATTTCTAAATAACTTTACTATACTATTCGTTAAACCATGCACAAAATATTACTAGTTACTACACTCATTTAAAAATAGATGAAGTATAACATTGATAGTACAAGAATGACACGTAACATATTTTTAGGGGACAACATACTCAAACATGGAAGACAGTAAATATCAATCACTATTGGGGAAATGTAACTATCATGATAAAGTTATCAATTATTTGGACAAAATGGCAACATAAGCGATTTGTGTCTATTATGCACTTTGATAGCCACAAACAAGCACGATCGACCAACTAATAAAAAAACCATAGAGACACGAAGGCTATTAAGCAAGGGACAAGTGTCTTGGATGACAAAGAAACTCAATTAGAATTTTGCTAGTGATGTTGTACGAACGTATTGTAGCTACAAAGACCTTACTAATTTATATTATATGTGTGTGGCTGAAGATATTACAGATTTTGTAAAGTCAAAATATATGCATATCTATGAATATTGTCTTGCGAAAACAGATTTCACACACTCAAGCTTTACACGTGTAACGTGTATTCGTGAAAGGTTACTTTAGTGATGTTAGAGTGAGAGGAAGGTGATTTTAATTAACTCTATCTTTTTGTTTTTTTCTTAAATGTCCTTTAAGGTTTGAAAGAAGATCGTGAGGTTTCAAAGAAGATTTCTTTGTATAAAGTGATTTGATGATGGCAAGCCTAAGTACATTGGGGGGTTTGGGTCATTAGGATCTTAGGGTCTCTGTCTTGTCAATTTGGTTGATTTGGTCAAGTGGATGCAACATCTTTTCTAAGGTGTTTTTAATTATTGGCGTGATATTCATTATTTCAAAAGTATATATTATAATATTCATTTTACTACGATTATTTAAAAGAACACTTTAAACTTACGCGTCAATATTTTATTTTTTATTTTTTAATTAAAAATTATTAATATTTTATCATGGTTAGTTAGGGTAACCGTACTGATATAATCAATCTTTTATAGTTTCGAATATCACTACCAATAAATAATTCATTTTTTAACATTTTAGTCGCACCTTTTTTTTATATATTTTTAAATATAAAATATATGTGATATTATTATGATTATTTAAATTAACCGTTGTGATAGATTTTTCATTTTGTTTTAAAATTTTAAAAGGATAAAAACTAACTCTTCTTTATAAAATTTCATTAAGTAAATTATATTACCACGGTTGTGGTATGTGATCGTGGTGGTATCCTTTATTCATTTTCAAGTAACACAGCAAACTAGTTTGTCTCTACAGTTGTCATTTTTTCCACTGAGAAACGAAACGAGACAATTTAAACCCTAACATTTATCTTTCATCATTCATCAATCATTAACAAAACGACACATGATTTCAACCCCAACATTCATCTTTCATTGTTCATCGTTCATTTTTCATTTTGTTTAATGTGTAAGACCATTGAAACCAACCATCTTCAACTTCATTGTTCATCGTTTATCAATTTTGTTCACCACCCGTCGAGGAGGAAGATAACACCATCGTTTTTTCTCAAGGGGTGCCAAGGATGTGAACAAAGAATCTCACAACATAATCTCCTTTACTTATTCATCACATTTCTGTTACGTACTTTTTACTTATTCAGTTGTCATTGTTGTTGATGTTTATGTTGTTGATGTTGAATATTTAAGTTTTTTGTTGTTGTTGAATGTGTATGACCACATTTGATTAATATTTTGTTGTTGTTATTTGTTGAATATGTATTAGAGACATTAGTTTAATCTTTTGTTGTTGTTGTTGAGTGTTGTTTTGTTGTTGTTGAATGTGTATGATCACATTTGATTAATATTTTGTTGTTGTTATTTGTTGAATGTGTATTAGAGACTTTTTTTAATCTTTTGTTGTTGTTATTATTTTGTTGTTGTTGAATGTGTATGATCACATTTGTCTGGTTAAGATTGGTCTAATCTTTAATTGTTATTTTTTAACATATAGATGTCATCTTCTTCATCTAGTAGCGACGAGACTTATACAGATGAAACTGTTACAAATGATTCTCATGGCGAAAACAAAACAAAACAAAAAGGTGCCACGATGATGGCTCAATTGACAAAAGTTCACAACTCTGGTCGCAAATTATCGAACGTATTTGATGTGTTTTATAGAGTAGTTGATGATGATTATTCTTCATCTTTTAAGAGTTATGTTACTTTTCTTAGACGTAGCAAAGTCGGTATATTGATAGATGATTGGAAAGAAGCACCAACGGGCTTCAAAGATAGCATATGGACAGACGTTATGGTATTAATTTTAATTTTCATCTATTTGATATCACATTCTATAATTTCTAATACATATTGATGTAAACGTAGTTAACTTTTGACTTTACCAATGATTCGAAGTTGAAAAAAAGGTGGATCAGTTATATTGGTACGCGTTGGAGGGGCTTTAAGTCACGGCTCACGCATGACTACATTAGGAAGCCTAAGCTTGATCTTGAGCGTTCATGGGTGTGTCATACCCCAAGTTTGCCCTACTTGGGTATTATCTTCATTTGTACTTCTACCCACTAACCATCATTCAAAAAATACATAAATATATGTTGCTTTCGCTCAAAGGCATCAAGGCTAGGATGTGCAATCCAAGTGATGTGGGTCTGAGTTATCAATTAGGGTTTTGGGTTAATTCATGGATTTTTGCCAAGTCATGTCATTTCTGTATAGGTCAGGTTCGCCTGGATATGGCAAAGTCAAGTATTTCATGGTTAAAGTTTTTTTTAAAGATCCAATGTTTTCATTTAAGGTTTGGTGCACCTGCAATGCAGTTCATACTTCAGAGTTCAAGATGAGTTTGTTTTGGTCCCACTGTTCAAGTTTGACTTCTAAGGCATGATTTGGTTGGTTCATAATGCTTTCATTGTGTCGCACTATGACTGGAAGTCAAGCTATAGGAGGTCGCGTATTGATATTTGTGCTATGGACAAGATAGAGAAATAATATTGAGGATCATTCTCCGATTTAATCATGTCGCACGGACCAAAACAGTGGGTTCTCGTATTAATCGCAAACATAATGTCGATTAATCGAAGTATCACGATCCCAACGTAAAGAAAATGACCCAAATGGTCATCTTCCATTGATTTGAAGTCGGGAAGGTTATCAACTCCAATAAATCTGACGCGTACAAATACAAGACCTCATCAATCCAAGAAAGTCAAAAATAAAATCGAAAGATGAAGAGAAATGAGGAGAGAAAGAGGTGGTCTTGATCCAACATTATTCATCAATAATTTGACTGGTAATGGATTACGGAAGTGTCGTCATCGACCAAAAAGGCAAAAATGGAACAAAATGCCCAATAACAAATGAGAAATAAAATCTATCTCTAAAAGAAAATAAGAATTAAAACTCTAAAACTTCTAAAAGAGATAAAACTTGACTATTTAGAAATATAGAAAAAGCTAACTAATAATATTCTAAAGAAATTAAATCTAAATTGAAATCTGAATATAATATAATATATATATATATATATATGTGTGTGTGTGTGTGTGTGTGTGTGTGTGTGTGTGTGTGTGTGTGTGTGTATGTGTGTGTGTGTGTGTGTGTGTGTGTGTGTGTGTGTGTGTGTGTGTGTGCGCGCAATATAAAAAACTGTTAGAAATACTATATTAATATATTAACAAAATTGTTACAAAATACTAATTGATATCTTTCATTTTTTTTTAAAAAAACAATTAAATAAAATAAACAGGGGGAGGGGGTCCAATAAAAATGGGGAGTGCAGTCTAACTAAATGGGCTCTGAGCCCAAACCAACAACAACAGAAATCAGCAAAAAATAAAATTAAAAATGAAACAAAAAAAACAAATAACCCTTTGTCACAACTGCGAAAAACACCCGGCGGAAAACAGAAGAGTCTCCACCTTTCGTTATTCATCCCAAAGAGAGGGAAACGAAACGATCAGAAAAACCTAACGAAAAAGAGAAAAGACGATGTCGTCGCAACCAAGTCCTGGGTTCGGGAGTCAGTTACGCAAGGGGAAGGTATGAGCACCCCTCACGTCTGTCGTACTTGACGGGATCCATGCTTATTGTCTATCTAAAAGGGTGTGTTTATCTATCTACGCTACAGGCTCACAGGACAAAAGAAAAGAAAAGAGACTCGGCAGAGCATCGCCGCTCTGTGCCTACGTATTCCCTCGTGCAATGGGAAAGTCAGAGTCAACGTAGTTCGGCTAACTACGGGGAATGGGGAAAAGGTTGCTCGCCAAGACATCGTCGTCTTGTGCCTATGTATTCTCATCTGGTATGAGAAATCAGAGCAAACGTAGTTCGGGCTAACGAGAACACCGGTTGGTTCAACACGTTTTACCCGAGTAGGGTTAAACCTTCATTCTAGCAGTTAGGGACGATGCCTGTTTGCGGTAGAACCAAAGCTTAACAACACTCTTTTTATGAAAAAGGTTTTTCATTATTAAGGGTCTGTCACACCCTAATTTTTGACCATAAGATCCCGCTTCTTTGTGCTTGCTTTCCCTTTTATTATTTATTTTTGTATGTATGATTAGTATGACTAACCAGTTTGTGCAGGTACGTGGACTTCAAGTGGAAGTCGCACTCTTGTTCCTAGTCAGAGACCTAGGGATTGAATGTTCTCTTATTAAGGCATGATCATGTGAAGACTGACTGAAGCTACATAACAAGCTATATTTCAAATTGCACCCTTTATTCCTAAGGGTTCATCGGGGAATAATTCTTGTGTTGAGATCACCATCATCTAAAGGATTATCTAGTTTCTAATAATCTAAAGTGTTGCTTGTGGACTAAAATCTCTTCAATTGGAATGCGACTATTTTCATGATTTAACTAAGGACAACATGACATGGAAGGCTAGGGGGTCCTTTGATTCAAGAATGATCAGTTCCAAATAAAGCCCATTCCCCAGCTCTTGTTTCTAAACCCACGATACGGAATACGAAGGGCAACGGATTCGCAAGCCTTGAACTGAAGCCCGCCAAACTTTATCCTACATGGCTAAGGGCAATTTATGATATATAACTCATGCTATAAGTACACAAAGAAGTATTATGAATGAAGTCTCGAATTTATGAAGCCACGACACGATTGTTTTGCGCTACAACATAAGGCCATAATAATTTTGCTACAATTTCTCAAATAAGAAACTACCTACTCATGAAAACATCATAACATCATACACTTTCCTAAGCCATACATTTTCCTAGCCATCACAAAGCCATAAACCCAGAACAATGCCATCAACCTTAATTCAAAAGACATTACAAAAGAAGTCATTTATATTAATACAAGAGCAGGTACAAGTCGTAAGTTGCTACAAAAGCCACATCATCACATTAGAATAAAGCAATGCGTAGCCCCTGGAATTGCTCTTGATTGAGCTATGCACACTTCTGTCATCAAAGCGTGGTTTCTCTCTATGCACGCGCTACACCTGCCACGACGAGTGGATGTGGAGGTGTTGGTTGTTAACTAGTGAAGTAGAGAGGTTGAGATCACGAACGGGACGATAGAGGATTGATTGACGAGGAACATATTCAAGAATTCAGAAAGCGATGAAGACTGGTGTATGACTAAGCTGATAGTTGTCCCTGTAAACGCAAGCAGTACGTGAGTCTTCATTTGGTATCAAAGAAATTCGATGTGAAGGCCATACCGATTACTTGTTTGTGACACAGTTTTGAACTGAAGCAGATCTCAAGCACATAAAATAAAGAAAATATTTACGGCAATTGAGAATTCCGAGCATAATCATAATACTTACCAGCTTGGAACTTGCATCTCTGTTTTTATGATAACTCCAGAGTAACGGCACCAGACCCTGGCATATCTTCCCCGCTAAAGTTCTCAATCCTGCAGTACATAATAAGTTGCTTAGAAGTTATGCAAGAGCACAGTTACGGTCCTAAATGCACATTTCAAATTTAACAATCAGTATACCTTGCCATTTTTGTTTAAGAAGGTGTAGATGAGTAACTTCAGATTAGTCTACTGTCCGATGGCTCGAAGGCATTTGCGGTCAGCACTCGAAACTCCCAACACCTGCAATACAGCACAACTAGTGATCAGAGCGTTTAACAAATATACAACACTCGAGACTTCATGAACAATAAAGAAGAAAGTGGAAACCAAAGCACTAATTACTGCTCATCATTTTCCTTTGCTCTGTCAGACTTATTAATCTCCTCAGTAGTCCCAAACCAAGCTTCTGTGGCTGCCAGTTTATCTTCATAACAGGATTATCAGTTAGCTGAAGATGTGATGCGCTTTGTGCTCTTAGGACCAGGATAAATCGATTTTAGAAGATGTTCCATTTCTTTTCATGTGGGATGCTAATACTTTGATGGTTCTGCTAAAGCGGTGCTTCAAGGTAATGGTAGTAGTAAGTTGGCGCAGCAAAATCACAGTATTGCAGAAAACCAAAGAGGAATTCCTTCTGCGTAGAGCTTACTTGGAAAAGCCCCATCAGGTCAAGATCTCTGCATATGCCTTGATGACCCTCAGACTATGCTATCTTATTGACTTTGAAGAGGCCTTTGGCGCACCTCTGAATTCGCTGGATTCACTTGGGAGCAGAGAATCACATTTGCGCCTGATGTTGCTAAAGATTGAATTACATATGAAGAAAATGTTCATAAAGCGTAAAACATACTTAATTGAAAACACAAGAAGATAAGTGACTTTCATCTGCTTCTTTCAAAATCATCAGTACGGGTACTTAGAGAACAAGCTCACCTGATAAGGAATTAACAGCAGTGGGTTGAGCTCTCAAAGTTTGACACAGCGAGTGGACCGTGGGAATTCCTTATCGTTTGCAACTCTTGTGATGCCTGCAAACCAAGAGAAAGGCATAACAGACCAGTGCACCAGCAGTTACACCAGCCAGGAAAAGCCACAGCTATTAGTACAACCTCAGATTAACCAAATGAACATTAATGATGTGAAATGCAACAAAGAATAGGTGTTAAGCCAAAGGTGTTTCAACAATATATTACCTCAGGTCAAAACTCTACTTATGCCCATCAACAACCAAAACAGGGAAGTCTATTTCAGGTTGCTTCACCACAGCTCTTTTAGGTTGTGTCTCCTCAAAATTCCACAACACTCGTTGACCAACGAATTCATCTCTAGTAAAGCTGCAACTCTTGGGATATCAGCCTCTCTTTTATTGGAAGACTTCAGTGGTCCTGCTTGTGCACATCTTAATTACTTTAGCATCTATCTCTTTCAGAGGCTTCTCAGCAGGAGGAGTCAGCGGCAATAACCAATTTCAAGAAACCAAAGAATCCACTTCCAAGGCAAGCTCAGCATACAGCAGAGAAAGTTGTCAGAACTTCTCTTCAATTGCAACTACCAACCTACACTTCAGACTTAAGCCAAAGCCACCTTTATCAGCATGAACTGATACCTTCTTTTGCTTCCACACTTCAAGAAAACCTTGAGAAACCTTCTGAAAACACAGAAAGATAAGGGAATGTCAGAAAGCCAAGAACCAATTCCCTAAAGGTGTTGACCGTAAGTTTGCACATGGAAATTCAACTTTCTGAAACTCTTATCGTAATTTCTCGTTGCCTGTTTACAAAGAACTCCACGTGGAAGGATGTTGAGACGATTTGGGAGAACTGGTGTAATTGCCAGAATTGCCCCTATCCTCGTATCCACACCTGCCAAATCGAGAAAACAAATTCTCACATTAATCACCAAATCAATCTATTGTTAATGTAAATAATGAGACAAAGCATTTCAAGATTCTTCCCAAAACGAGATTCAGACAAAAAGTGCCCGATTTGGAAGGTTTTTATCACAATAACTCGATTTGAATGAAGGAGAGGCCCAGTTCGCCTATAAAAACGAGGGATTTGAGACAAAGAGCGGACGAATTGGAAAACACCGCAAATATCCTCAAAGCCCAGAAACCCTAGAAATCGAAAAAAATCTTATCTTTTTTTGCAGGTGTCGCCGGAAGCGCCGTTTGGACTCACAAGCTCGTCAACCGCGCCGTTGAAGCCCTTATTGCGAACCCCTCGTCGGAATCGCGAAGCCACCGCCACCGTCCCCGCTGAGCCATCGTCGTTTTTCTCTGGGTAAAACTCATGCGTGGATCTGTTTATCATTGTTATGTTTGTTGTTTTGCAGGTTTTCCATAGCAATAGGAGGAGAAAAGGAAGTTGAGATCGGGGAAGACTAAGGCGATTGGGGGTTTGGGGGTTCTGTTCGCTTCTATGCTTATTTCATCTTTTTGTTGTTTCCTTTTTTTATAATCTGGTAATCACAACACATACACGCACGATACACCCTCGTCAGTGCACCCACACACAATCACACGAGTTAACCATTTAATAACCTAATTAATCATCCTAATTAAGTTTAAAAAAAAACAATTTTAATTAATTAAACCCTTAATCTGCATCTTAATCCACCTAATCAACTTTTTTTTTATAAACCAATTAATCTTTTTTTTAAGCTGATAAACCGTTTTTAATTAATATAATCGTGTCTTATCTAATTAACTTTTATTTAAACAAATTCTTTAATTTATTTGCTATTTGTGGGTTAAACATCACCTCATCAACTTAATACTTTAAACATAATAAAATTGTTTTAAACAATTTATTACCTATTGTATAATAACAAGAAACAAAACTATATTTAGTAATTTAATTCATTTTATTCAATATCCCCCACCACTTAATAACTTGCTCTTTTAAAATTATTTATAATTTAAATTAACTTTTAATGATAACCATAACTTCTAATTATAATAAACTCGTTCATATTTAATTAATTTTTATAAATAATAAAACCTTTTAATCTAAAATCAACATCTATCTTTTATAACCATTAGGTTTCAGCATACCTAATGGTGTTAGAAATTAAAAAAACAATTACATAAAAATTTATTATGAAATCCTTCAAAACTAATTATAGAAAACACATAGAAACACATTTTTTTACAATTTTTTTTCAAAGTCTAATACATATGTTAAAATTGCTGGTAGTTCAGAAATGTTGGAGCAATGTTTGAATCTTGCATTCAACTGAATTAAGGATTTATAAAAAAAAAAAAAAGGTATAATTATCATATACAATGAATTGTCTCTTGATTGGTAATGGAAAATCTACATTGTTTGTTTGAAATGATTAAGTTAAGCATGCAACTATACTTTTTACCAATCTCACGTCATCATATATAGTATTATAACTCAACATATTTAAATTATTTATTTGCCAAAATATAGTTGGGGTTGAAATGAATAATTATGTCCACAGTCTCCTTTCTATTGGCTAGGTCAGTGGAGTATTAAAATAATTCAGCTGTAAGATAATTAATGTTATGCATGATTTGTAATAAATCAATAAGAATTTCAATTCTTTATACATTTAGTTGTACAAGAAAATGATTGTAAATAATTAAGGTGGACTAAGAAAATTGGCCCCACTAAATCCCACTATATGATTGCCAAATATTATCGTTACTTGATTTTCTTTAAATGACAAAATGAATTTTTTTAATAATAAATATACTGATGTTTTAAGTGATCTTTCTGAGATGTCAAACCGAGAATATGAAAAGAGGGAGAAGTAATATGAAACGGTTTGATGAAAATTAGGGTTTTATTTAATTGAATAAATTGATATTATTATTATTATTAATATTGTTATTTATTAATATTTATTATCATCATTATTAATCTCATTTACCCACTTAATAACTCAAAATATTTCAAAACCACTATTCCAAAACCACTGACAATATTATACCATTTTAAATGTAATGGATACAGATATGCAACTTCCAATACACGTGTTTCAACCCTAAAAAATCAGTATATCCACACCTTTCACTTCAATATTTTTTGCTTATATTTGAAGCAAATTTTCCCAAAAGTAACCATCATTAATGCTCTACTTTAACATTGTAACGCCCCATATTGCTTTCAGGATTACCGACTGACCCCACAAGCCAACACGGGTCTTTTCAACATGCTTTGTCCTCAATCACACGCTTTCTAGGAAACTTCCCAGAAGGTCACCCATCCCAGAATTGCTCCAAGTCAAGCACGCTTAACTGTGGAGTTCTTATGAACGGGCTACCGAAAAGAAGATGCATCTTGTTTTCGGTAGCCCGTTCATAAGAACTCCACAGTTAAGCGTGCTTGACTTGGAGCAATTCTGGGATGGGTGACCTTCTGGGAAGTTTCCCGAAAAGCGTGTGAGTGAGGAAAAAGCATGCTGAAAAGACCCGTGTTGGTTTGTGGGGTCAGTCGATAATCCTGAAAGCAATATGGGGCGTTACAAATGGTATCAGAGCCATACCTCTCCCAGTACGATGTGGTTCGGGGACGAACCAAGCGGAAGCTGGTGGGCATGTAACACTTGAGGTGAAAGAGGACGGTGGTTACATGTAACACCCGTGGGCGAGGGAGTGGTTGTCGGTGTCATGAGGCATGACAATGGGACACTCCTAGCAGCTTCTAGGGGAAAACCGAATTCACATCCGAATGAGAGGGATCCTGAGGCTATGCAGGTATGGGACTACATGGTTGAATGAAGGCTTATAAGGATTAATTGGTACTACCTATACCAACAAGATGCATCTTCTTTTCGGTAGCCCGTTCATAAGAACTCCACAGTTAAGCGTGCTTGACTTGGAGCAATTCTGGGATGGGTGACCTTCTGGGAAGTTTCCTGGAAAGCGTGTGATTGAGGACAAAGCATGCTGAAAAGACCCGTGTTGGTTTGTGGGGTCAGTCGGTAATCCTAAAAGCAATATGGGGCGTTACAAATGGTATCAGAGCCATACCTCTCCCAGTACGATGTGGTTCGGGGACGAACCAAGCGGAAGTTGGTGTGCATGTAACACCTGAGGTGAAAGAGGACGGTGGTTACATGTAACACCCGTGGGCGAGGGAGTGGTTGTCGGTGTCATGAGGCATGACAATGGGACACTCCTAGCAGCTTCTAGGGGAAAACTGAATTCACATCCGAATGAGAGGGATCCTGAGGCTATGCAGGTATGGGACTGCATGGTTGAATTAAGGCTTATAAAGGATTAATTGGTACTACCTATACCAACAAGATGCATCTTCTTTTCGGTAGCCCGTTCATAAGAACTCCACAGTTAAGCGTGCTTGACTTGGAGCAATTCTGGGATGGGTGACCTTCTGGGAAGTTTCCCGAAAAGCGTGTGAGTGAGGAAAAAGCATGCTGAAAAGACCCGTGTTGGTTTGTGGGGTCAGTCGATAATCCTGAAAGCAATATGGGGCGTTACAAACATCACATCAAACTTATATCTATCATACTTTTCAATAAAGATAGAAACCAAATTTGAATAATATAATATTAATTTTTTTCAATCTAACAAATTTATTTCATTCCCCTATAAGATTACTAAAATACAATTTTAAATTAATTTCAGGTACAATATTCTGTTTGGATTCATATATTTAAAAAAAAATTATTATGTAATTGTAATTTTTATAAATTAATTATGTACATTGACAATATTTTTTCTTAATACTGTTTTTTTCTTACATTGACAATATTTTTTCTTACCTATTTATACTACTAAAAAATATTATCGTTATTTTATTGTTGCAATCTTATCATTCCAAAACGAAATCAATATCCTGAAATCAAATTAATTATTATTGTAGTTTTTTTGTCAAATATTATCGTTGCTTGATTTTCTTTAAATGACAAAATGAATTTTTTTAATAATAAATATTACCGTTATTTTATTGTTGTTGCAATCTTATCATTCCAAAATGAAATCAATATCCTGAAATCAAATTAATTATTATTGTATTTTTTTGCCAAATATTATCGTTGCTTGATTTTCTTTAAATGATAAATTAAATTTTTTAAATAATAAATATGAACCACTTAAATTGTAGGAGCGTGTGTTTTTTTATGGACATTGCAAATGAGAGACGTTGGAAAATATCAAATATCTAAATGCTTCTGACACAACAACATCGTTAAATGTGTAGGAACTTGGGAAAACTATAGATAAGATTAATTACCCTAATTACCACCATAATTACTTAATTACCCTAATTACAATCCATAATATAGCTAATTTCATGTTCCTATAAGTAATTTCGTAATAAACTCTTTTTAATACTCTAACTAACCCTACCATTTTGCAATTTAATAAATTTGCCTCGACAACATAAAGAAACTCTTTTTAATACTCTAACTAACCCTACTATAGGTTTTATTTAATTGAATAAATTGATATTATTATTATTAATATTGTTATTTATTAATATTTATTATCATCATTATTAATCCCATTTAAATTGTAGGAGCGTGTGTTTCTTTATGAACATTGCAAATGAGAGAACGTTAGAAAATATCAAATATCCAAATGCTTGTGACACAACAACATCGGTAAATGTGTAGGAACTTGGGAAAACTATAGATAAACATGCTCTAATCAAATCCCTTTAGGTTTTACGGCTATATTAATATATAGGCTGATGAAAAACTTTTCATTTCCCTATATTACACATATCCACATGTTAAGTATTGTTCCAAATTCAAGAAATGAACTTATCATGTTATATATGATTACTTCCTTATATATTATATATTATATATGATTATATATTATATATTATATATGATTACTTCCTTAATATAGTATACAAAAAAATTAAGCAAATTATATTACTATAACTTAATAATGTTTTACTTTATTATGTCCCAAACTGGAAAAAGTTATTTGTGGAAATTTTTTGAACCCATTTATTGATCATTTAACATCCATTACATTAAAACAAACTTATACAATAAATTTGTGTACGTTGATCCAACCATATATATATATATATATATATATATATATATATATATATATATATATATATATATATATATATATATATATATATATATATATATATATATATATATATATATATATATATATATATATATATATATATATATATATATATATATATATATATATATATATATATATATATATATATAAACAAAAAAATATATTATATTTTAATTTTTTTAAAATAAATTATTGCACTTGCGCGACCCGTGCGAACGCACGGGTCCTTAACTAGTTTAATTAATTTTTATAAATAATAAAACCTTTTAATCTAAAATCAACCTCTATCTTTTATAATAGTTAAGAACTCTTTTTTTATAACTTTTAAATAATAAAAGCCATTTCATAATTAATTAAATCAACTATTTCATTTTAGAAAATTCACTTCATGAACCATTTATTTTATCAATAAAAATAATCTTTCATAATATTAACAAACCTTTATAACAAGAAGACCTTTTTATAATTTAAATAACATTTGGTAATAACAATAATTGAACCCTTCTTTTAAGGACATTTCCCTCAAAACCAACCTCACTAAAATAATATTTTCTTATAAATCAATCCAACCTTTTCCTAATCAAATCAATCCAACATCCCTCTTAAGGTCAATCCTACAATTTAATCAATCTCTCGCATAAAATTCAATCGTGCACGCTCACGCTTACACTTCACAAAATCACACACACTTAGCGCTTTCGTGCGTGTGTATGTTTTATTTTTCTGCAATTTATTTTACAGCAATTTATATTACCGCATTTATATTCCGCCTCGCATTCCTTCCAAAGGAAAAACCTACACATGATTCAACAATTGTGTGTAGTGCACATCATTTGCATCATTCTCCCCTACGATCCTTGATCCCATTCAAGTCGATCTTTTAGGACAGATCCTACCCCATAGGAGGACCTTTGTCTTTATTTTACAACATAGAAACAAACAACAAAACAATACAATAATATTCAAACACAATAGAGAAATAGATGTTAAACATCTTAAGCGAGATAGAATCTCCATCCCACATCAATACAATCAATACCGTAGGAACTTTGCCTTAAGAGAGATAGAGGCGTACATCGTCGATCTATGTCCGAGTACTTGAGCCCTTCTCTTAAGATGATGCAAAGACTATTTTCCTACAACTTGTGACGGTTAAATCTCTCTTAAAATGATAACCTGTCTCTTCTCCTAAAATCAATCAATCAACTACCCCAAACCCGTAGGAACTTTGACCACAGTCAAAGAACTCCTCAAACCCTTTAGGGGAATTATAGATACTCTGATTCCACTCCCGTAAGGATATGTAGCCATAAGATGCGATATCTTATCGAGTATACTTAGAAATAAACCCCTAGGTCTTTTCACCCTTAAGCAGATAAACCTTAGCAAATAAACAAACATAAAACAAGAGGTTCCTGTAGAGTACTACAGAAACTTAGGATGCTAGCACCTTCCCTAAGTTTAACCAACCCCCGAACCTATAACTCTCTAACCTTGCATTTGCATTGCATTGTGGGTGTTTCGATCTTTATCCCTTCCTTTGGACAAATCAAAGTTCGGTTGCAAATGAATAAGATTCAAACTAATTAATAGTTTGGTATCCAAATTTCACCGCGACAGGGTCCCAAAGGACAAAAAAGAAGTTTGAAGTTGTTTTTGTGTCTTTTAGAGAAGAAGTGTTTTGAGTTAAATTTGTAACTCATGTTGCACTAAATACTATGACCTAGGAACGAATGCATCGCATATTATCCAAAGGACATACGCTAACATTCTAAACAATTGAGAGGCAACCACCCAATCATCATTTCCCAAGTAGCTTAAGGCTCGTAACGCACAACATTCGTTAACCTTTATTAAGTGTTTTGACATGATTTGAAGATGAGAAGGAGAGAGGACAAACTAAAGGGAGACTAACTCAAACCTAATAGTTGTCATGCAAAATGGTCCTAAGGTTAGGATTGAAAGGGGAAACATCTACCCTAATGTTAGCATGCATAGCTTCCAACCTAAAGTCTATCATAACCTCAAAAGAGATTAGAGATCCTATGTGGAGCATAGCAAAGAAAGACAAAGGAAGAAGAAAGATCAACCACCAATGAGAGTGAAAATAGGGATGCAAACATGTAATGCAACACACAAGCAAAGGGAGGAACAAAGTGTGGGGTAAACACCACCACAAGCACATCTCGACCTTTATTAATGCAAGAAATAAAGATGCACAACACAAGAGGAAATGCAAATGCAAGGACATCATCACTATGAACAACAACACACAAGTGTGCATCCAAGTGGAAAACAAACACAAGTCGAAGAAGTCTCGATTAAACAACCAAAACAGCGACGTATATTCCAAAACATTTCACTTCTAATGCATCATATTGAATTAAGATGATTCGATGCGAAACGGTACTCAAACAAGCAAGAAAATCAGCAAAACAGACCCACTGGCACAGTGTTAATCGGTTAACCATATGTGTTAACCGATTAACCACTTAAAAAGGGATAAAAATTTAGAAATTTGTACATGTTAATCGGTTAACCATATGCGTTAACCGATTAAAACCTTGAAAACTTTGAAAATTTTGAATATTTGAAATGGTTAATCGGTTAACCATATGTGTTAACCGATTAACACTGCGCCAACAGCAGAAAAATAGCAACATAACAACATTTTCAGCAAATAAGCACTTATCCGATCAATTGGATGATCGCATAATCACTTAATCACAAAATTAAACCAGCAAATCATGATTCAAACAGCATATGAACAGATTAACACAATCAAATCATGAATCAATCGGATCAAATTAACCAAACGCTAATCAAAGATGAAAATTCACATGATTATGCAAATAAGCTAAAAACAAATTCGGATCCAACCTTCGGAGCGGAGATTTGCTTCGGTTAGTGTTGATTCAACTGTAATTGAATAGATCCAATGCTAGAAGTCTGGAATACTTCAAGATCCACACCAATTCTTGTAGTAGCAATGAAGATCCTTCAAGATTAAGCCAAATAAAGCCAAATAATCACTTCCAAAATCACTTCCAAGTTCAGATCCAATTTTGCATGAAAATTGGATGAAGAAATTGATTCAATGGAGAGAATGGATGAAGGTTTAGCTCTTAGAAATCAAGGATTCCAATGAATAATCAATGATCTCAATGAGAAGAGCTTTGGTGAGGGTTTTGGAGATTGGAAAATTGAGAGAGAATGAGATCAATTCTGAAAATGAGAGTGAATTATGAGTGATTAGATGTGTGAGGTTTGGAGTGGATCACTTAAATATCACCTAGGCTTGGATCCAAATGAAAGGTTTGGAACATGGTTTAGAAAATTTTGTTTGGAATGAGGAATGGGCATTTGGAGGGAAAATGAAATTAACCAAATTTCAAATAGGTTCTAGATCCTTCCCAAAGTGAAAATCATACTTGCACATGACCAAAATTGGACCCCAAAATGGCTTGGATTGAAAATTCACGTGCAGAGGCAAAATCTGCACTGGTTAATCGATTAACCATATAGGTTAATCGGTTAACACCTTTAAAAATCCCAATTTGCCCTAATTTTGACTTGGTTAATCGATTAACCATATGGGTTAATCAATTAACACCTTCAAAATTTTGAATTTGGCGCCTTTTGGAGGGAAATCTGCCCGTTTGTCCGTTTCCGGCCGTTTTGAGCTCTGTTCAACTTCTGAAACTTGCTCTTGAATATTATAACCATGAGAATGCTTGCGGTAACCTGAATGCTACTTCCTGAGCTAAAAATACCCTGCAAAATAAAAATAAAATCGATCTCCCGACCGCTAGGCAAAATAAATGTCAGGGACTCTGATGCTTGATGTTCAAGTTCATGCACTGAGATGAAAACTGAGCCACGGGAAAACCTCGATCCCCAGTCTCAAGAACGAATGCTATGCAAAATGCAGAAATGCGAAAATGCAAAGAAGCAAAAGTCAGATGCTGCCAAAAGGAAAAGGAAATTTTGGGGTGCTACACCCTCCTCTCCGTCAGCTTATCTTTCTCACTCTCAAACTCGCCTTATTCCCCAAATCCTTTGATCGGTCACCCCCCCTAACTTTCATTTTCACTTTCAGCAACTTCAACACAATCTTCTCGGTTTCAATCGTCTCAACCTCTCCTACTCCATTTCTGAAATCTCTTTCTGTCATCTCTGCTTTCTCATTTCTCTCCAGTTTGGTTTGTTGGTGTTGGAGGAACAAAAGAAGGATCTGGGTTGTTGATTATTTATGCAGGTTCTGGGTATGGTTTGAAGTGAGTTTGGAAATAGGTTTAGATGAAGGATGAGGTTGGTTTCATTTTTGGGTTTATTGAAGATGTCTGAATGTTCATCAATGGTGGAAGTAAATGATGAACGGAGGGTTTGGTTGAGATTGTGGTTGCTGTGAATCGAAGGAGGAGGTGTGGTTTATGGGTTTGGGGTTTCGTTTTGGTGTGGGTTTCTGAGAAGAAGGTTGTTTGGTGGATGATTTGCGAGGAAGACGGTTTTAATGGAGGATGGTAGTAGTTTTAAAATGGGTTTCGAATGGTTATGGAGGTTTGAAGGGTTTCTTGCAGTGAGATGTTGAGGGATGAAGATTGTGTTTTGAAATTTGGGTAAGATGGTGTTTGAAGTTCGAAAATGATGAAGATGATAAAGTTGTTGCGCGACATTTTAAAGATGGTGATTTGGAGAAGATTGGGAAAAGGATTATCGCAGGTTGTGGGTTGTAGTTTGATGGGTTTCTTTATGATGAAGAACATTGAAGGTTTGATATGAAGAGGAAGAACGATATGGGTAGCTTGGGAGTGTGGTGTTGGTTTTCGATTTCTGGGTATCGTTTGGTTTGATGATGAACAGAGATGGTAGCTGATGATGATGTTGGTGAGGGTGGAGGCGCCTAGGGTTCCTCAGAAGGTGATGATGAATAGTGCTTTTATACCCCAGATAGTGACACGTGGCACAGTTAAAGACCAAATAATCCTGATAAATTGACTTAATACTGATTAAAATTAATGATGCTGGTGATTAATGATATGCTAATGTTGACAAAAGTTAACGGTGCTGAAAACTGAATATATAAACTCTAACAACAAATAAAAGTTGGCTTAATTAAAAACAATGTTAGTTAATTCTAAAAAATAAAATAATCCAAATCCTAAATAAAGCTAAAATCCTAACTAATTAATTAATTAAAAGAAAACTAATAAAAAACTATTAAATAAACTAATTGAAAACAAATAATAAAATCTATATTATAAAATTCTAACAATTCTATCCATTTAAAAAACAATATTAAAAACCTATTCAAACTATTTTCTAAATAATTAAGTAAAACAAAAATAACAATAAAAATGCAAAATGCCATGGAAAAACGGGCGAGCACCGAAAATGCGCCAAATCATCAACACGAATTGTATCACCAAGAAGAGAGCGACTTTCGCTCGATTTCGACACGGGACTTCTCATTTGAATTGATTTGAATCGCCTGAAACGCGAGCAAAGCGGCTAAAATCCTGATAAATTCAATCCGGCTGATAACAATGGCAGGATGTGACCTAAATTATATGCAGATGAAAACGAAGCAAAAGCCAATCAAAGTTAGAAAAAGGGCAGGCAAATTTTAGGGTGCAACACTAGTGCATGCCAAACATACAGGCCCATCACTACTTTTCACTCTAATGATAGGTGTATCCTCAAGCCTGGGTATTAGGCTTATCTCTCAATAGAACAATCCCACCCAATAGCACAACAATAACAGATAATAAAGTGCGGAAAATGTAAATACAAAAATATACAAATACAACACACAAATATACAAACCCACAAACAAGCAACAAACGCTAGGATTGACTCGCATAGGGGATGAGAATTTTCCCCAGCAGAGTCGCCAGCTTTCGCATCGCTGCGAAAAGGGGCCGGCAAAGACAGAAGAGTCGCCACCGTTCGTTATTTATCCCAAAGAGAGGGAAAGGAAACGATCAATGAAAACCTACGGAAAAGGGAAAAGACAGGTCATCGCAACCAAATCTTGGGTTCAGGAGTCGATTACGCAAGAGGAAGGTATGAGCACCCCTCACGTCCGTTGTACTCAACGAGATCCACGCTTGTTGTCTAATCTATGGGTGAAAACTATCTAAAGGCCGCTAAACGGGGGAACAGAAAGAACTGACTCGATAGGACATCGCCTCCCTAGGCCTACGTATTCCCTCGTGCAATGGGAAAGTTAGAGTCAACGTAGTTTGGTAAACTACGGGGGGAGGTTGCTCGCCAAGACATCGCGTCTTGTGCCTACGTATCCTCATCTGGTATGAGAAATCAGAGCAAAACGTAGTTCAGGCTAACTACGGGAAAACGAGGTGTTCTCGATCACACGGGGGCGAGAGAAAAGGTTCGGGTAGACGGTACTAGCGTACGCATTCTAGCAGTTAGGTGTATTGCTGCTCGACCATTGGAGACTTAGGCATTACCTGTTTGCGGTAGAACGGACGTGGCATGTCTTGGGTAAAAGGTATGGAAGCCTAAAGGCGGGAAAGAAGGAAAAGTGTTCGCTAGGATTATCGCAATCCTATGCCTACGTACTCTCAACAGATATGAGAGTTCAAAGCAGCCGTAGTTCGGCTAACTACAGGAAAAGGTATCGATCACACGGAGGCGAGAGAAAGGGAGTCTCAATCGCACGGGGGAGAGAGAAAAAGGTCATAGGCCTGGAACTCCTAAACGAAAGAGAACTGGGTCGGGACGCACGCGCTAAATCCTAAGACGTAGGAGCGAATGCGTCGCAAATTGCCCAAAGGGCATACGCTAAACACTCTAGACGAATGAGAAGAGGCTCCCAATTCATCATTTCCTACGTATCTAACGCTAACAGCTCACAACACTCATCACAGTTGATTAAAAGATTGAAGTAAGGAAAGTTACCGAACAGAGTGGTTCCGTTGACCCTTGAAATTGCGTGCAAGCTTCACTTCTAAGCTTCTAATCTCCTCTTTGATTCTTGGTGATGATGTTTTGAAATACAGCTCGAAAGGATAAGTGAATCAAATCGGGACCAATGTGACGCTAAACCCTTGTAGCTCGACTTATAATGGAAGGCAAACTATATGAGGTCGTGTGATTGATATCCGTGCTAAGGACAAGATAGAGAAATGATTTTGAGGATCATTCTCCAATTGAATTGTGTCGCACGGACCAAAAACAGTGGGATCTCGTCTTAATCGCAAACATAATGTCGATTAATCGAAGGTAGCCTATCACGACCCCAAAGTAGAGAAAATGACCCAAATGGTCATCTTCCATTTATTTGAAATCGGTAAGGTTATCGACTTCAATAAATCTGATGCTTACGGATACAAGACTTCATCGATCCAAGAAAAGTCAAAATAAAACCGAAAAGAAGAATAAATGAGGAAAGAAAGGAGGTGGTCTCGAATCCAACATTACTCATCAATAATTTGACTGGTAACGGATTACGGAGGTGTTGTCATAGACCAAAAAGCGATGGAAATGAAAATAAGATCGAAAATGAAAACGAGAAAGAAAATGGTCTTGGGCTTGTCGTTTCCATCAATAATTTGACGTATAACAACTTGGAGGTCTCGCCATCGATCGAAACGAGGAAATAAATCCTCAAAGCTAAAATAATATCAAGAGCTAACTTCTAGAGAAAAATGAGAAAGAATCTAATAACTAAACTAAATCTTGAAATATTAACTATTTAGAAATATAGAAAAAGCTAATTAATATAATTATAAAATTCTAAAGAAAATAAATATAAAATATATACATAAATCTAAATTAAGAAACTTCTAGAAAAGTAAAATACAAACCATATATATAAAATAAACAAATTAGTTTACAAATTAATTTACAAAACAATTAAAAAAAACAGAGGGGGATAGTGAAAGCACGGTGGGTGTGTAGAGAGAAAATAGATGGGCCTGAGGCCCATATCATCATCAGAACATTTCATAGTAAACAAAACAAATCTCAAACGTGAGGTAGATCCAACATTTTTACCAAGACTCCCACTCAAAACAACAACACGGTCGGAGAACTCGAGAAACGCGGCAACACCCAATTCAAAACTTTCCGACGGCAGCCATGGTTGCTCACGGCAGAGAAAGGCTTTGTTCGTGAGTCACTCGATTGAGATTTGTTCTCCATATTGCCATCTTCTCCGCTCTATTTCTGCTTGGTGTGTGTTAAATGGAAATGGGTTTGGAAGAATGAGTTGACAGTGGGTTCGTGTTGGTTCTGGGTTTGGGAAAGATGAGTGGTTTGAAATTTCGATTGGGGTTTATGATGGACGGAGATTGAAAGGAAGAAGAGGTTTTCACGGCTGTTGGTTGGAGATGCGGAGGTTTTTATGTTGTTCGATGAGTTGAATATTGTTGGGTGATTTTTGAGGAGATGAAGTTGGTAGTTCTAGATGTGAGCTTCTAGGTTTTAAGAAGACGAGATTGAGGGATTTTCCAAAAATGGGTTTCTAGGTCTCTGATATTGGCTGCTGCAGGTTTGAAGAGAGAGTTTTCATTTGATGTTTGTATTGTTGTGAAGGTGAAGCTTGTGGTAGGGATTCAAAGTTTCTGTTGAAGGTTTGTGAAGAATGGAAGTTGAAAGAAGGTGATGGTGGCTCTGTGCGAATGGAGGAAGAAAGGAGTTTGGAAGGCGGTTTAATGGGTTTCGGTGGTGAGTTTGAAGGTTGAGTGAGGGTGGTTTATGTTTGTGGTTTGAAGATGACGATGAAGAGGTTGCGCTTAGGGTTTGCTCTTTTGAAGAGGGTGATGAACAGTGTAGGAGGTGGTAGGGTTAGGTCTCAAGGTTGATGAAAATGAACAGGACCTATATAGTCCCGAGGATGACACGTGGCGTGGCTTAATTGTGATTAATATGTACCATTAGTTAATGAAAGCTGATTAATAAATGAAACTGGTTTTTAAAAAAAAGCTGGTTAAATTAAATGATGTTGATTAACGAGTAAATGTTGTACTGTAAAACTAAACTTAATCCTAGTTTTAATAAAACCTAATTAATTCTAAAGAAATAATAATATTCTAACCATTAATGATTCTAATTTAAAAAAACCTAAATCTATTTCTATCTATTTCTAAAAAACCAATATAATAGTTCTATTTAAAAACTACTTTCTAAAAAGCTAAATTCTAGAAACTATTAAATAATTAAAAAATATATTTTAAAAAAACTATACTCTAATATTGTAACCAAAATCTAAAGAAAAGAGATATTTAAAAATCTATTCTAAATAATTAAATATAAAGCAAAAATAGCAATAAAATCACAAAATGCCATGGAAACGGAAAAACGGGCGAACACCGAAATGCGCCAAAATTATCAGCACGGACTGAATCATCAGGAAGAGATCAACTTTCGCTCGATTTCGACATGGAACTTCTCATTTGAATTGATTTAAATCACCTGAAATGCGAGCAATGCGGCTGAAATTTTGATAAATTCAATCCGGCTGATAACACTGGTAGTATGCGAGAAATGATCTACCTAAATGATATGCAGATGAAAACGAAGCAAAGGTCAGTCAAAGTTAAAAACTCGTGGGCAAATTTTAGGGTGCAACACATGGTTGGTAAACAGATTAGAGTATCTTTGAAGAGACATCCTCTGCCAAGGAAGTCAAAGTAGCTTGAATTGGTATATTCTGGTGCTTGTGGTCCATTAAAGGTAAAATTCTTTAGTGGTGCACTTTATTTTGTTACCTTTATTTATGATTACTCTAGGAAAGTATGAGTTTATGACTTGAAGACAAAAGACCAAGTTTTGGAAACATTTAAAGAATTTCATGCTTTATTTGAGAGGAAGACATGCAAGAAACTGAAATGTGTTCGTTTAGATAATGGTGGAGAGTATTGTGGACCATTTGATTCCTATTGCAAGCAGCATGGTATTACACATGAAAAGACTCCTCCTAAAACTTCTCAATTAAATGGTTTAGCATAGAGGATGAATTGAGCACAAATTGAGAGAGTAAGGTGTATGCTCTCTAAAGCTAAGTTTCTGAATCATTATTGGGGTGAGACACTTTACACAACAATGCATGTTCTTAATCTCACTCCTATTGTTTCTTTGAACAGTGAAGTTCCATAAAACGTTTGGTTTGTAAAGAATGTCAAGTATGATCATTTGAGAGTCTTAAGGGTGGTAAGTTTGGCTACATGGAGAATAGGTTTCAAAGTAATTTATGCCCTCAATTCGGTTAAGACGTTTGTCTAAAAATCTGACATTATATTTCTCTATGGAATCATCACTATTGTCTTTGATTTTGAAAATCCATTTGATCCGACAACTTGAGTAATAGAAATTTAGTTTTGGCCTAAGTTTGGTTTAGATTGAAGGCTTGAATTTCAATATTCATTATCGCAATCCACTGTTTGGATTTGATTTCCATTTTGTAAGATGTAGGTTTCACATCGTGATTTAAAGTAGATTTGAAGTTTGCATGAGATTCAAACAGTTTATCATGTGAAATAATAGAAGAAATAGGGTATAAAGGAAGGGTGTTACCAAATTTCTAAAGCATGTTGCATTGAATATCTTGAAGGTAGCCTTGGGATTTCTTGACTTTGTTTGATTTCCTTATTGGAACAATCCTATATTTTTCTAGTGTGTACATCAAACATGAGAAATCCTTTGGTTAAGTGTTTGAATTCAAAGAAAATGCATTTTTTGCCCTAGGATCAAGCTTAGTTATTCCAGATGTTAGGGTTGAAGTAAAGAACAAACAACCAAAAACTTTAAGGTCATGAAATGTAGGAGGATGCATATGTAATTTTTTAAAATGATTTTTATTTGATAAAGTGGGAGTGCAAGTTTTGTTGATGGGAAAAGTTGCATGAAGTAAATCATAAGACCAAAAACATTTTGATAGTTTGGACTGAAAAAGTAAAGTCCTTGTTACTATGGTTTTAAATTGCAAACCGCGCGCACCTGATGCGACTGCAATATTGTCATTGCGGTAGTATCTGCATGTGCATTAGGTTGTAATTGCGTTGTGATTGGAAATCCAACTAAAAACCGCATCATAATGCCGTAACATCCACATCGTATCATTGCAATAACCGCATCTACCCACATCAGACCGCAATAACCGCATCTACCCACATCAGACTGCACCAGCCTGCAATATATTACACATTGTTTGAAAAAAAATTACTAGATCTACATTCCTTCCTATTTATATCATAGGTTAAACGTATTGTTGCACCCCAAATTTGTCCTACCTTTACATAGTTTCTAGTGCCACTTTATTTTGAATGAATAAAATGGCACAATTGGCAAGAGACCGTGTGTAAGGAGTTGTGAGTGTGAGAGGTCGAGAGTTCAAATCCCACCTTCTTCACTTTTTGTTTTTCTTTTATTTTTGTTCTAACTTTTCTATTTTTCATAAAAAAAAATAACAAAAATAGTTTTTTTAATTATTTAATTATTATTTTCGTATTTTATTTAAATTATTTTTTTAAAAATATTATTTTTCACTTTTTTCCATATTATTCATAAAAAAACATCAAAAAATCAAAAAATTAAAAATATTAGAAAATATTTTATTATATTTAGTAAATAAATAGAGTTTTAAGTTGTTTTAAGTTTGTTTTAATTTAGTTTTGACTAATTCTTTAAGTTGGGCTTTAAAGTGGGAATTAGGTTAGAGCTAACCCTAATTTGTTACCTATATAAACATAAGTGATGGGAGGAAACTTCATTCACATCAGAAAATCAAGAACAGGTCATCAGAAAAGGAGACAAAAAGAAAAACGGCGGTCGTCAAGATCCGGAGGTTCAGAAGAGTTTCGAAGCTCATCATCATCACCTCCATTTGAGAAAGAGGAAAAGAGATCCAAAGAAGTTCGTCGAGAACCATTGCCGCCGGCGAAGAACAAGCGAAAGCATCACCAACCGGCAACTGAAATGTAAGCTTTTATGTTATCCCAATTAAAACCTCTTCCAAATAATTAAACTCTCATTTCATTTTTTAAACCTTTTCTTTTTTTCTAACTAAAAACCCTTTTTGTGAATTATAACTAAAACCAGTTTTTGATTATAATTACAGTAAGTAAAAAACTTAAAACTTTTTCTTAATTAAAACACTAACCACTAATAATATTTTTTTAATAAATAAACAGTGTTTAAAACACTTTTATAGTTAAGTGAAAACATTTTTACTAACTTAAAATTAACCCAGTCCTAAAATTAAAACTTTTTTTAAGTATTAAAATTAACATTTTTTTTAAGTTTTAAAGATTAAAAATTAAAACATGTTAGAAAGGGTTAAAACTTTTTTCTAAAACTTTCTTTAAAATTTTAAAACTAACATTCTTTTAAAGTAAGACTAACGAACCTTTTTTTTTATGTAAACCTCTTCTTTTAAAAAAAAAACTTATGATTAGAGTTTTTTTAATTTAAGACTTTCTCTTTTAAAAATTAAAATTAAAATTAAAACTTTCTAAAGATAAAAAGTTAAAACTAAAGTTTTGTTTATTTAAAAATTAAAACCTTTTAAAATTAAGACTAAAATTTTAATAAAAAAATATAAAAATTAACAAAACAATAATAAAAATTCCAAATTGCATTTTCGTGTTTCTTTTAATATAAAATATGTTTGCCATATTTTCGTCTAACTTTTCACTAACGTTCTCTGTTTCTCTCCTCAGATTATACATAGATTATGATTCATATTTATTTTAATTTATTTTGTTCCATGGATGTAATTTACGCGAGGCCATGGTCGCGATTTATTTTGTTTTTGTTTTTTTTGGGATTTGTAATTTACGCGAGTGATCGTCGCGACGCTTTCTTTACTTTCCGCACTTTAATTTTGCCGTATAATATTTTGTCATGTTTGCATGTTTTACCGTTAGAATTCCCTCCGAAGGAATTAGGTCTAGTTGTTTGACCGCCGAGTCAATAACCCTAGTTTTAGCCGTCTCAAACCCTAATTAACCTAGGCGTCCCGCCGTGGACAAAAATACCCTTTACCCTAGTTTTAGGTCAAAGAGTCGCCGTACTTTGTTTTAGGGTTTCCCGCCGTGGAATCCCTAATTTCAACCCTAAATTTTTAATTAACAAATTCAACGTAGAAATAGGAGTTTCAAAGACTCCACATAAGCGTGTCCTTAAGATACGTTTATTCCCCATTGAAACCTTGACCACAGTCAAGACGTTTCTAACCTCCCTTTCGAGGGGAACTACGATTACTCTGATTCCATTCCCTATCCAGGATACGTAGGCACAAGACGCGACGTCTTGCCGAGTAAACTTAGGACTAACCCTTAGGTCTTTAGGTCACTCTATCCCTTAGCAATATATTTCAAACAAATAATAAAATAAAAAAGCATACAATAAACAAAAGGTTCCTGTAGAGTACTACAGAAGTTTAGGGTGCTAGTACCTTCCCTAAGCTTAACCAACCCCTTACCTAGATCTCTCCCCGCATTGTCTTTACGATGCAAAATTAGGTTTTCCTCTTTTGACCTTTTCCTTCGGATAAATCAAAGAGCAGTTGTGAACTAAAGATGCGATTCAAATTAATTAATAATTTGATATCATATTCTAACCGCAACAGAAAATGGCGACTTCACTGGGGACCCTCCTAATTTTTAAGGGTTATCCCTATTTTGTTTATTGTATGATATTTTATTAATTATTTTTATATATCATTGTACCTTGTGGGGATACCTGTTATTGTGAGATAAGTCCTAACCCGGACTTGAGTGACCTTATTATAGGAAGGTGAGATATTCGACGAGGCTTGCCGGGAGTGAGTCCCGACCAAGTCGAATCGAGAATCACCGCTCAGTTGAGACCCTTTCGAAAATGGTTCGGTTGATCGAGTGCAGTCGTGAAAACTTTTACTATTTTCAATTGGAGTCTGTGATACTGGGGACCGTAGTACCTTAACACCACCTTGGCCTTATATAGGACGTAGTGCGGGAACTATGTGGGAGTAGTCCTACAATAGTTGCTACGCGATACTACACTCAAAAGAGGTTCTCTTAAGAATATTATCGACCTCCGAGTCAGTTGGAAAGTTGATAATATCCGAAGGATGGACTGATGACTTTGGGCACCTCTTTAGAACCTTGTTCTGCAGGTACAATTAACCTATAGTACTTACCTTTTGGGAAGGGTAGACCTTAACTCCATTCGTTGTCCTCTAACCTAGGACCTTTGTGTGTGTATTTGTGCTTTGCATCCATAAAGCATCATATCATTTCCAGTTTCAAGGAATTCAACAGTCCTTTGCAAATTCAAAAAGGTCCTACATTTTAGAGTCAAAAAATTTTTTTTTCCAACTTTCCTAAAAGGGAATATTTGCAATCGACCGTTGAAATTCTTGGAACCATTACATGGCATTAACATCACATTTTTGCATTGCATTTTTCCCCTGGTTTCTCATTCTCGGTTCTCTCGTCTTCTAGTGTACCTTTGAGTCGTCAAGCTGATTCCTCGACACAGATATCAGACTAGAGCTAACTATAGACGCCAAATGTCAGAACAAGAGGAACATAATGCGGAGGTCCGAATGGAGATTGATGAGTTGAAAGCAGGCATGACCAGGCTTACCGAGATGCTTCAAGTGTTGATTGCTAGAGGAGAGCCACCTCAGAGGACTGTCATTCAGGAAGTTTCAAGTGTTGATCCACCTCTTGTTTCAGTGCCGCCCTCTAATTGGCCTGAGTTTGGTTTACCTCCTAACTACTCTCCACCTATTGCATCTGCTGCTATGATTGGTCAGGCTGTCAGACCGGTTTTTCAAGCTCCTATCCTTACCGAGGCCCAACCTGTGGTCCACACGGTTAATCAAACTATCCAAGCTCCCGTTGAGAATCCTCCCTATGAGTACAATGTTGCCGATGTTCAAGAAGATTTTGTTGAGCCTGAGATCACCCGGGAACAGTTTCAGATCATAAACAAGAGACTCCAAGCTGTCGAGGGTACTGATTTCTTCAATGTTGATGCCGATAATATGTGCCTAGTTTCTGGTCTTGTTTTGCCTGCCAAGTTCAAGACTCCTGAGTTCGTGAAGTATCAAGGTCATTCATGTCCAAGAGCCCATCTAGTCATGTACTTCCGAAAGATGGCAGCTTACACCAACAATCAGAAGTTGCTCATTCATTGCTTTCAGGATAGTTTGAGTGGTGCTTCTCTTAAATGGTATATGAACTTACAGCATAATAGTGTCCACTGCTTCCAAGATCTCGTCAACGCTTTTATGAAGCAATACAAATACAATTTGGATATGGCTCCCGATCGTCGTCAGCTTCAAAGTATGTCTCAGAAGGAAAAAGAGTCGTTCAAGGAGTATGCTCAGCGTTGGAGGGAGTTAGCTTCTCAAGTCGAACCCCCTATAGCAGAGAAGGAACTGACAGGAATATTCATGGATACTTTGTCTCCTTTCTATTGGGAAAAGATGATTGGGAGCGTCTCTTCAAGCTTTACAGATCTGGTGACTATTGGCCAAAGGTTAGAAGAAGGTTTGAAAAATGGGAAGGTATCCAAAGCTGCCGAATCTTCTAATGGTGCAAAGAAATCCTATGGGAATTTCCATAAGAGGAAGGACGAGCAGACCAATGCTGTCATGACTGAATCAAGAAAGCCTCGCCAGGGATCTCAACCTGTTGTTGCTCCGCAGCCAGCTCAGAATCCTCAACGTCCAGTTATTAGACAAGACCAGTATCAAAATAGGGATCAATTTGATCCTATTCCCATGACTTACACAGAACTTTATCCTTACCTGGTTCAACAAGGGCTGATCACTACAAGGGCTTTACCACCTCCTCCTAATCCTCCTCCAGCTGGATTTAGGGCTGATTTCCAGTGCGCTTTTCATGAGGGTGCCTTAGGCCATGACTTGGAGCATTGTTTTGCACTGAAAGCCAGAGTGCGTGAGCTGATGAGAGCAGGGATACTTGATTTTCCAGACAATCCTCCAAACATCCAGAAGAATCCTTTGCCAGGGCATCAGAAGTGAAGCTTCAGGCTGACCTCAGTGGGCTATTTATTTGTTTTAGACATGACAGTTTATCTTTGTATTGTTTTAATCACAGACCTTTGTTTCTCATTGTTTGTATTTTCCTTATTTTATTAGCTGTTTTCTTTCGAAACTATGTTTGTACTTTTATATCGATGAACTGAGCATTGCAACTTTTGATTTAATTAATTTTATCTATTATTTTTATCTCTATGCTTTATCTTTCAAATATTTACCTTTGTCCGAATTTTTGGTATGCAAAGATTGGAGGGAGGATGATGAAAACGTTATACCCATAATTGCTGTCAGTATGCTTTCAATCAAACCTTGTTGACGATGTAAGGCATTGTTTCAATTCCCAAACACTGGAGAAATAAGGAAGTTAATCCCTCGTTACCCCCTTCGAGCCTAGAAGTTGGAGTTTTCTTTCGTTACAAAAAACCCACAATTTTAACCTTGGGATGGGTAGTTCTCAGTTAACTTGGTTGTGTGTTCATACGATACACCTTTCATTAACAAATTTTCCTTCGCACACGTCAAATAAGTGTCGAAGATGTTTTCTAATCAAAAGGTCGATGATGGTTCACCGTAATCATTAAAATCAAACAGTCACTTTCCTTCACACAAAAAAAAAATAATATAAGAAAATCAAAACAAGCCCGCTAAGTCAAAACCTATGAAGGAGATTTAGGCAAAACTGGGGCATCCCACTGACTGTAAACTCTAAAATAAACAGTTAAGGCAAAATTTAGGGATAATACAAAGAGGAGTTTTAAACCCTTCATCTTGAAAATACTCAATGTCAAAACAACCAAATGTTATAGGAGAGTAGTGGCTGCCTTTTCATAGGTCCCTTGACTTCTGAATCATCATTGCTACGATCAATGAAATCCCTAACTTGTGGGAACCTGAATGCATAATAGGAGTTAACTGAGCATAGGACTGAAGATTATCACGTAGATTGGGTGGGAACAAATAAATTTTGAGCCTTTATCTTTTGTTTCATAAACCGTGAACCATGCCACATTACAACCCTCAAAAGACCTAATTGAAGCAAGGTTATTTTGAAAGTATACTACAGCAAGGTTGTGTAACCTGACTCCTAAAGATCTTTGTGAATCATTTATTGTGGCAGTACACCTTTGTTTTAAACTTTGAGCGTCTTGAACCGTTGTGTTCTGACTAACGACTCATGTATTTTCCATCTTTCAAAAATAATTTTTCAAAAATCGCATGAACTTTGCATTACCATGTTTGTATGAATATTTTTGTTTGCAAACTGACTTTCCTCTAAGGAATTTTCAAACAATGAGAAACTTGGTCAAGTGATCTTATCAGGGGCAAGTTCCTTTTACATCCTGTCAAAGAATCAGTTAAAGATTTGTTCAAGGCAATATCTTCTCAGATTTGGTTTATCCAGAGAATTGTTCAAGACTCAGACTAGGGCAAGCCCTCCGAGGATACAGCAAAACAGTCGATTCCACGAATCAGACAGCTGAAGCAACTATCAGTTCATTTGACCTGGGGCAGTTTACTCGCATAATCCCTAAGCAGTTATTCATCATTCCTACAGTGACTATCAACTTGATACAGTTTAACAGAATGACAGTGATCTCCGTGTTGAGGAATCAGTCCTCCAGTTTTGTCATCTCACAGAAAGAGTCGAGTCTTGTCGTCGACGTCTGCATTTGCATTTGATCATATGCCATAGCATAATTCCTATACATGTGCACATCTTGGGTGCTTTACTCCCCATTTACATTTTTATCTTGGGTGCTTTACTCCCCATTTACATTTCTATCCTGGGTGCTTTACTCCCCATTTACATGTCTATCTTGGGTGCTTTACTCCCCACTTACCTTCTATCCTTGGGTGTTTTATCCCCCATGTACCTTTATCCCGGGTGTTTTATTCCCCGTTTACCAGATATTCCTGGGTTTACCTAACATCATGGTGTTTTACCCCCATTTACTTTTTTTTCCCCTGAGGTCGTGTTTTACTCGCGTCTTACCTTGTGGGCAAAATTTATTTACTTGGCATCATGGGTGTTTTATCCCCATTTGCTTCTTCTCCCGAGGTCGTGTTTTACCCGCGTCTTACCTTGTGGACGAATTTAGTCACTTGGCAGCATGGGTGTTTTATCCCCATTTGCATTTTGCTCCCCGAGGTCGTGTTTTATCCGCGTCTTACCTTGTGGACGAATTTAGTTACTTGGCAGCATGGGTGTTTTATCCCCATTTGCATTTTTCTCCCCGAGGTCGTGTTTTATCCGCGTCTTACCTTGTGGACAAAGTCCAGTTTACTTGGCACCCATCGACTATTTTGTGTCATGTCTATCTGACGTTCTTCCAGATACGACGTGTCTCCTTTTCGACGTTCTTCCGAAATGTTCTGATGTTTGTCTCTCCCTATATGTTTTCCGGTGAGTCCTGAAGATCCCGCTCAATCTCTTCAAGGAATGTCCCGAAAACTCTAGCGTTTGTCGTTTACCTGGTCCTGTCTCCGTGTGGATCCTATGTTACCTTGTCACCACCGCATGTCTACTTCCCAAGTGCAATTCTTCGTTGCGCTGTCCCCTATGACATCGTGTCGTCTGCATCCTTGCATTCATCATTCCATCATACGCATCATATTAGATTCATGGCATTGTCAGCATTATAGTTCGTGTTATTTTGTCCATATCATTGCATATCACTGCATCTAGAGGCCAAATTTTCGGTTATCTGTATTTAAATCCCTTTCACCGCGATTTCTCGAGTCTCCGCTGCTCAAATCATCCGGTGAAGCTATTTAAATAGGGGCATCTGTTGCACCCCAAATTTGTCCTACCTTTACATAGTTTCTAGTGCCACTTTATTTTGAATGAATAAAATGGCACAATTGGCAAGAGACCGTGTGTAAGGAGTTGTGAGTGTGAGAGGTCGAGAGTTCAAATCCCACCTTCTTCACTTTTTGTTTTTCTTTTATTTTTGTTCTAACTTTTCTATTTTTCATAAAAAAAAATAACAAAAATAGTTTTTTTAATTATTTAATTATTATTTTCGTATTTTATTTAAATTATTTTTTTAAAAATATTATTTTTCACTTTTTTCCATATTATTCATAAAAAAACATCAAAAAATCAAAAAATTAAAAATATTAGAAAATATTTTATTATATTTAGTAAATAAATAGAGTTTTAAGTTGTTTTAAGTTTGTTTTAATTTAGTTTTGACTAATTCTTTAAGTTGGGCTTTAAAGTGGGAATTAGGTTAGAGCTAACCCTAATTTGTTACCTATATAAACATAAGTGATGGGAGGAAACTTCATTCACATCAGAAAATCAAGAACAGGTCATCAGAAAAGGAGACAAAAAGAAAAACGGCGGTCGTCAAGATCCGGAGGTTCAGAAGAGTTTCGAAGCTCATCATCATCACCTCCATTTGAGAAAGAGGAAAAGAGATCCAAAGAAGTTCGTCGAGAACCATTGCCGCCGGCGAAGAACAAGCGAAAGCATCACCAACCGGCAACTGAAATGTAAGCTTTTATGTTATCCCAATTAAAACCTCTTCCAAATAATTAAACTCTCATTTCATTTTTTAAACCTTTTCTTTTTTTCTAACTAAAAACCCTTTTTGTGAATTATAACTAAAACCAGTTTTTGATTATAATTACAGTAAGTAAAAAACTTAAAACTTTTTCTTAATTAAAACACTAACCACTAATAATATTTTTTTAATAAATAAACAGTGTTTAAAACACTTTTATAGTTAAGTGAAAACATTTTTACTAACTTAAAATTAACCCAGTCCTAAAATTAAAACTTTTTTTAAGTATTAAAATTAACATTTTTTTTAAGTTTTAAAGATTAAAAATTAAAACATGTTAGAAAGGGTTAAAACTTTTTTCTAAAACTTTCTTTAAAATTTTAAAACTAACATTCTTTTAAAGTAAGACTAACGAACCTTTTTTTTTATGTAAACCTCTTCTTTTAAAAAAAAAAACTTATGATTAGAGTTTTTTTAATTTAAGACTTTCTCTTTTAAAAATTAAAATTAAAATTAAAACTTTCTAAAGATAAAAAGTTAAAACTAAAGTTTTGTTTATTTAAAAATTAAAACCTTTTAAAATTAAGACTAAAATTTTAATAAAAAAATATAAAAATTAACAAAACAATAATAAAAATTCCAAATTGCATTTTCGTGTTTCTTTTAATATAAAATATGTTTGCCATATTTTCGTCTAACTTTTCACTAACGTTCTCTGTTTCTCTCCTCAGATTATACATAGATTATGATTCATATTTATTTTAATTTATTTTGTTCCATGGATGTAATTTACGCGAGGCCATGGTCGCGATTTATTTTGTTTTTGTTTTTTTTGGGATTTGTAATTTACGCGAGTGATCGTCGCGACGCTTTCTTTACTTTCCGCACTTTAATTTTGCCGTATAATATTTTGTCATGTTTGCATGTTTTACCGTTAGAATTCCCTCCGAAGGAATTAGGTCTAGTTGTTTGACCGCCGAGTCAATAACCCTAGTTTTAGCCGTCTCAAACCCTAATTAACCTAGGCGTCCCGCCGTGGACAAAAATACCCTTTACCCTAGTTTTAGGTCAAAGAGTCGCCGTACTTTGTTTTAGGGTTTCCCGCCGTGGAATCCCTAATTTCAACCCTAAATTTTTAATTAACAAATTCAACGTAGAAATAGGAGTTTCAAAGACTCCACATAAGCGTGTCCTTAAGATACGTTTATTCCCCATTGAAACCTTGACCACAGTCAAGACGTTTCTAACCTCCCTTTCGAGGGGAACTACGATTACTCTGATTCCATTCCCTATCCAGGATACGTAGGCACAAGACGCGACGTCTTGCCGAGTAAACTTAGGACTAACCCTTAGGTCTTTAGGTCACTCTATCCCTTAGCAATATATTTCAAACAAATAATAAAATAAAAAAGCATACAATAAACAAAAGGTTCCTGTAGAGTACTACAGAAGTTTAGGGTGCTAGTACCTTCCCTAAGCTTAACCAACCCCTTACCTAGATCTCTCCCCGCATTGTCTTTACGATGCAAAATTAGGTTTTCCTCTTTTGACCTTTTCCTTCGGATAAATCAAAGAGCGGTTGTGAACTAAAGATGCGATTCAAATTAATTAATAATTTGATATCATATTCTAACCGCAACACGTATGTTTTAAAAGAATTAGAGAGATTCAAAGTGATGGTGAATTGTTAACGAGATATAATAAAGATTTAGAGAGAGAATGGAAGACATGTGAAATTTAATATAAATAATAAATGAATTTTTTATCAGAATAACCCAGTTTTTCAAAAAAAATCCCAAAATACCCCACATTTTAAATTATTTCTCAAAGTACACCACTTTGAGGGTGTGATAGAGAGTTATCTCCAGATGAATTGGCGACAATATTATGGGCTTTAGGGGTGTTGCCAATTGGATTAGAGACACCTTATGGTGCTGCCAATTCAATTGGCGACTGGTTGTTAATAGTAAAAGGGAGGCGCCAATTGATATGGAGACAGGGTGCATTTTATAAATTTTTTAAAGAAAAATAAATAACATTACTCATTAATTAAAAATAATATTACACAATCATTAATTAAATATAATATTACATAAATTAATATTGGCGACCGGGTTGGTCATACCGACCACCGGTTCCACATTCCCTAGGCACCTCACTCATTGCACTTGTTCCCCTCGTTGTTGATTCACGCTAGATGTTTGAGTAGTTGAAGCCTCAAGAACATTCCTAGATGGTTCCCTAAGAAACTCTTGTATTTCCATGAGGTCTTGAGTGTTGAAACTGAGTGTGAGACCCATGCCAGAGTAGTTCGGGTGTGATAAAAGGGTCATTGGTGTGCGACTTGGACAATTGAAGGGGGACATTGGTGTGAAAGATTCATCGGTGAAAGTTTAAAATAGCAGTGGTGTTTGAAATCCATAAGGTTATTGGGATATTTGTGTGTGTAGGTTAGGGTATGATGTCTAAGCGTTTTGGCTATGGAAAGATGTTTGGGTGTTATGGCTATGGTGTGATGTACCCTCATTTTGGCTATATCTTGATGTTATGTTTGGGCATAGCCATATTGGGTTTCTTGATAATAGTCATTTTGTTGGAGATGGTATGAGGGACGCTCTTGGTATTATGGTTGGATGTTTTGCATGTTTGGATGGTGGGTTTGTGTGTTAGTGGGTTGGTAATTCTGTTGGATAGGAGATTGTGAGTAACATGGCCGATAATTTCCCGATGGGTTAGACACTGAAGCTTCGTATGTGTAGGTGGTTTGTCGTGGACGCCAAATGATCGACACGCAAGCAGTCTAAACGGCAGCATCTTCCTTTCTGACTTTATGTAGATGTTCCATGTTTAGATATGGACGCCAAATGAACTGAAGAAGAGACAAATATTAGATCATAAAATTGTTGATATAAAAAATAAATTGATTTGTTTATAGGCCTTACATCTTCAGGTGTTAGGTGATCCAACAGATTACGGTATTGAATGATACAATGTCTAAGACATTATTGTAAGTTATACCCTTAGTCGACCATCTAAACAACAAAAAGTTCAAATTCAATTAGTTAGACACAATAGTTAGTAAGGTGAAATAAACTAAGATTAAGTTAGTAACTTACTTTTGTGCATACGGGAAGGAAAAGCTGTTGTGGTTGACGGGCGCTAAGGATGGCAATCTAGACCAACCCCATGCTTTGAGAAAAACGGAACATCTAGAAAAAGTAGATGTGTTTTTTTGGCGCACTTACACAAAGAGCTATACAAATAAGATAGACAAGCGGAACCCAACTATACTATCATGTTATATCTAAGTTTCTCATTAAGGGTAAATACATAATGTGCATAGAAGAACCAGTGCCTTTGGGAAATAAAAATAAACCAATTAAAAGCATAAGACAACACTTGATTTAAATTATTTTCATTTCTTTTGTAGAATCTTGATCTAATATAAAATCGGTGTACCATGATTTGAGGCACGAAAGTAAAATACCTTGGCCTCTTGAGTTCTCATCTAGCAAGTCGGCACCCAAGAATTCCTCACAAATTGACCCATCAAGGTTTGTTGGTCCATTGACCGTCTTACCATCAATGCGCAAACCAAGTAACATGTACACATCCTCTAATGTCACAATACATTCACCAGTTGGAAAAAAGAAGGTGTGTGTCTCTGAGCGCCATCTCTCTTGCAAAGCTAGTATAAACTTTGCATCAACCGAGTAAGACATGATTTTTCTTACATGTCTGAAATCGGCGGGCTCAATATATGGTTTAATTAATTCGTCAGGGGCAACGTATTCATAGGCACGAGGACGAAACCTAGAGACTTCCTACATAGTTGTCAATTTAGAAAAAATATTAACAGAGACATTAAAGAAAATAACACATTGTCAATTTAGAAAAAAATTAACAGAGACATTAAAGAAAATAACACTTTGTCAATAAAGAAAATAACACTTACATAATTCTCGATATTTGCAACTGTGCCTCTATGTGTTTCACTCATTGTCAACAGAGACATTATAATTGATTTAATTTTGTGATACTCTAGGCTTGATAAAATGTTTCTAATTTAATGTTTCTCTGCAACAATGGCTCAGATGATGTATCATTTCATACCTCTAGCTTCCTTATATAGCATTATAGGTGTCACATGTGAAGAATACATGTTGCATGGTGTCGCCACATGAATTGGCGATTGTGTTTACTCCTTCCAAAGGGTCGCTAGTCCATTTCGAGACTTATGGGAACCTAAACTTAGTTGTGCACGTAGCCTGAAGTTGTCCCATGCAAGCATAATAGTCTGACTCTCACATGGTGACACTGTGTGCTCATATTGCACCTTGTCTTCATGTGAATTGGCGACTCAGTTTCTAACCTTGTACCTTGTCGCCAATTCATATGGCGACCTCATTAAATATTCCCATGCGTATTTATGCTCACATGCATTTTCATCTAATGCAACAAAAAATAGTAAGGCTCTAATAAGTGAATAATATTATGTCATCTGCACCAAGATACTTTGTTAACCCCTACTACAACAGAGAGACATATGTCTCCGATGACACTAGGTTTGGTTTTCAAAACACTGATGTCATCTGATTCACAATCAATATAAACATAAGTTTCTTGCATTTCAAAGAAAGATTAAAATCGAAATTAGGGTTTGGTCCTATATCACAAATAATATATCAAAACCCAATTTTTTTCGAAACCAACCACGTTAAATTTTATCGACTTAAAGTGCGAGATGATGAAGATGTTGAAAATATGTTTGTTAGTCACAAACATTCTGGTTTCAACTATATTAAGTTGTATACGCTCCTCCAACAAAATATTCTATCTCAATAGTCTCAGATCATCAATCAATCAACAGGTGTAGACTCAGATGAAACTGAAACAGAATACTCAGATGAAACCAAACCGGAGGTCAACATTGTTGATGAAGATGAAGAAGGAAGCGAGACGCTGGTCGATCAACTGTTGAACAAAAACATTGAAGATGACAAACAAGTGCAAATACCTCTAGGTCATGCATATTGTCTGCCTTAACATATGATAGACTTGGACTTGCAAGACGATGAGAGATCCACATATATATTTCACAACCCGTATATATGGTCAGAGAATGAATTAAAAGTGGGAGACCAGTTTCGTACCAAAGAGGATTGTGTACGAGCCATTGAAAAATATCACATGGATAACCCTGTTAATTTCAATGTACACCGAACTAATTCGAGAAGGTATGACATTATTTATCGTAATCTACTTTGCAAGTTTCGGCTTGTTGCGTCTTATAAAAAGAGAAGTGATTCTTGGAAGATAGTTTCCATAGAGCCACCTCACGGTTGCACTGCCACAAATATTGTCCAGGATCACCGAAAGATAAGCGCATAATTGATATGACAAGACATTTTGCTGCTTGTTAACAAGGATCCATCAGTAAAGGTGAGTATAATAATCTCTCATATTATTACGCGGTATAATTATACTCCCTCGTACAAGAAGTCATGGATTGCAAGGACAAAGGTTGTTGAACAGGTATTTGGCAACTGGGATGAGATTCGTACAAAGAATTCCAGTGATTTTTGGTAGCACTTAAGACATACACACCGGGAACTGTTGCAATCATGCAGACAGTGGCAGCGTATAGGCCAGATGGAACTATTATTGATGGAAATGTCATATTTCACTGTCTCTTTTGGTCATTTCAATCATGCATAAAAAATTTTGCATTCTACAAACCTATTACTCAAATTGATGAAACATGGCTCTATGGAAAATACAAGGGCACCTTGCATATGGTTGTTGCACAAGACGACAACAATAATGTCTTTCCTATAGCCTTTGCTCTGGTTGAGGGTGAGACCGCTTCTGCTTGGAGTTTCTTCCTTGAGAATCTCAGAACACATGTCGTTCCACAAGCCTATCTCTCTTTGATTTCAAATAGGAATGCTACTATAGAGAATGCTTACAATAACCATGATAACGGGTGGCATAATCCTCCTTTTACCCATGTATATTGCATTAGATATATTGAACAAAACTTCATTCTGCAATCAAAGACAAGAATCTACGCAAAAAAAAATTGTGAATGTCGGGTATGCTCTAACTTAACCATCATTTCAATACTACCTTAACAAAATTAGGATGTCAAACGCAGATGCAGGAAGATGGTTGGATAACATTCCACTGGAAAAGTGGACAAGGGATTTTGATGGTGGATGTCGTTGGGGCCACATGACGACAAACCTTATGGAATCCATAAACGGTGTCTTCAAAGGAACTAAAAACCTTCCAATCACCGCTTTTATGAGATCAACCTATTATAGATTGGCATCACTTTTTGCAACAAGAGGCGAAAGATGGAGTGCAGTGTTAATGTCTGGTCAAGTATTCAGTGAAAGCATAATGAAAGTGATGAAAGAGGATACTATCAAAGCTAGCACACATGCAGTTAGAGTCTTTGACCGTCATAGGAAAACTTTTAGCGTACAGGAAACTATAGACCATAATGAGGGGAGGACAAATTTATCTTATGTTGTCAGACTAAACAGATGTTGGTGTGACTATGGCAAGTATCAAGTCTTTCGTGTACCTTGCTCACATGTCATTGTGGCATGCCACATGCTCCTCATGATGCTTATAGCCATCTATCTGATGTTTACAAGGCGATTAATGTTATGAATGTCTACAGCGAAGGCTTCGCAGTGCTACCAATGGAGGAGTATTGGCTTCCATACCAAGGGGACATAGTTTGGCGCAATGATGAGATGCGAAGAAAGAAAAAAGGACGCCCAAACAGCAAGCGTATAAGGACCGAAATGGATACAACTGATAAAATGATAAGATTATGCAGTATATGTCGTCAGCCCGGACACAACCAAAAAAATTGTCCCATTGTCAGAGCAACCTCTGCATCATGATTTAGTTTATCCTTTCAATTGTTGTAGCCTAATATTTTCATATATTAATGAGTCTTTGTTACAACAATGCTAACAACAAACAACACATACCGCGAACTAACAACAGACAACACATACGACACATAAAACAAATAACGAAAAAGAAACATAAAGCATTTCTAACTGATTACAACAATCAAACTAATTTCATTCGGTCCAAACATGACTTCCCTCGCATCTTTGTCAGTCTTAACACGAACTCATTCATGCAATCGACCAAATCTCTCGATACATTGAATTTTTCCCCTTCACCAATGTCTCATTCTAACCACCGATTCAGCCCTCTCTTAAGTTGATTGAAACTTTGAATGTTCCGAAACAGCATGTCCATCGAAGGCTTCTCTCTCGAATAGACCATTTTCCCCACCAACGACGATACATGTTATCAGTGGAATAAAGATATGAGATGAGTTGTGGAACCAAATAATCATAACACCTCTATTTATAGAAAAAAAATTCACTTTCAAGACTGTCTCCATCTCAATTGAAAACTCTCTTGTAAGTTTTAAACTCAGACGCCAATTGGATTGGAGACACCTTATGGTGTCTCCAATTCAATTGGCGTCACCCTTCAAGCCCTTGTGAAGGGTCGTCAATCCACCTAGCGCCACCATGTATTCAGTATTTCAAACTAGGGTACTTTGCAAAATAATTTGAAATGTGAAGTATTTTGAGAATTTTTTGAAAAAAATGAGTTATTCTGGTAAAAAATTCATAATAAAGTATACTATTTTAGATTGATAAAAAAATAAATTCACACCACAACGATCGCAATCTGTATCACAACAGATGTAATATTCACAATCACAGTTGACTACAACGGTAAGTGCAACCGCAATTTAAAACCTTGTTATATTTAAAAGATGTAAATGCTTTCTTTCAACAATGTTATATTGGTAGAAACAACACTAGTGTTACTAAAACAGTAATCAACATTATTAGAATAAGATGTGTACGTGAGCATATGGTCATGATTGATGATGTATAAACTATTGATATGGTCCGCATTTCCAGCCATCATGTTGGAGACTAAATCCTTGATTATGCAAGAATCATAAGAAAATATAATATTACATTTCAGTTTTTTTTCAATTTTGAGTTATATATTAAATTCAATTGAAAGTGAGGAATGTAAAGGACATTATGGAAATATATATTTTTTGTGAGCAGTATGCTGAGAGTATACTATGCAATAATTTTGTAACCAATTGGAAAATTAATGGAAGTAGGATTAATTCTATGAATAAGAGAAAAATACCTAATAAGGGGACGCACATAGAGCTCACATGTGATGTCTCATCGATCAATTAAATTGTCATTGTTGGCAGTCTGGGAGGCATCATGTTTAGATGATTTCAACAGGTTGACAATCTGTTGATAATCTTCCTAGCTAGTAATAAATTGTGATCCTTCTTTGAGTGTGTGGTTTGTTTTACTACAGTAACTGCATATGATTGATTCTTGGTCCTATAACCACGGGAAAATCCATGCTTGAAGTCGTAATTCTTAATTGTGTGGATTGTTTTTCTACAATGACTACTACACATCATGAGTTCTTGGGTTTCCATTTACCTTTTCGTGTGCCTTGATTGTAGAAAAAGATTACTCTTTGTAGGAACTGATAGTTGAGGTAGCAAGAATGTTGGAATTAACTAATGTGTTAGGAGTAAATGTGTCATGTTGAATGATTAAAAAATAGGTCTTGCTGAGAGACGAAACAGGATCCATAAGAAGAATTTGTGAGTGAATGTTGTTGTAAGATATAAAGTACAAATACTTCTAAGCGTAGGTGTGTCGCCGACACTTGTAGGACACTTGTACGACACGTGTTAGAAAAATTAAAGAAGTGTCGGAAAAATCAGACAAGTGTACACTAAAAAATGATTTTTTTTCTTTGTTCTGACACTCTTTGAATCAATGGTTGACACATGTATAACATTCATAATGTTGTAAAAAAACGATACTAATTACTCCCTCCGTTCCAAATTATATGGCGTTTTGCTCATTTCACACGGTTTAAGAAATATAATCATTACTTTATAGAAAATTGAAATGATCTGCGACTTTACAAAACTACCATTTATTAATTATATTAAAAAACGGACCAAAGGAATAAGAAGAAGAAAGAGAAATAAATGATAAAGGGTATATTTTAAAAAAAAAAGTCATTAATGTTGTATTTGGATTCTAGAGTGACTTATAATTTGAGACAAATATTTTTTGCAAAATGACTTATAATTTGGGACAGAGGTAGTAAGAAATTCTTGATTAAGAAACAGAACTTTTTAGATGAACAATGAAACGGTTAGAACACACACACACACAGAGAGAGAGAGAGAGAGAGAGAGAGAGAGAGAGAGAGAGAGAGAGAGAGAGAGAGAGAGAGAGAGAGAGAGAGAGAGAGAGAGAGAGAGAGAGAGAGAGAGAGAGAGAGAGAGAGAGAGAAGAAAGAAGGATTAGGGACAACTTTTTCTATTCACTTACTCAATTAGGGTATAAAAGATTATAAGTGAATAACAACAATTGGCCTCTCTTAACAACCTGAGAGATCTAGCCTATTTATAGGCTACTAAGTTAACTTAAATAACAAGCTAACCTAAATAATTGGATCCATAACAAAAGGCCTAATTCGACATTACATTTCAACATTACATACTAGAACTAACTTCGACTACAACATGTAACACTTCGACGTCAGCATGTGAATCAGCTGCGACTTCATGCATGTCTCATGTCAAAACCTGAAAGTTATCCCCATTGACAACATCCTCATCGACAGCACAAGAGCTCAATCCAATATCTCATAAATCTCAACCTTGGAACAAACTATACAATAACAAGGAATAAACTAGCTTTCATCATGCAATTTTGTCAACTGCATACAGTGGAAAAACTTGCAGCTTGACAATGTCTTGGTGATCATATTAGCAACATTGTCATCATTCGAAACCTTCGCCACTTGGACTTCTCCACGCTCGATTATCTCTCTGACAAAGTACAACCTCAAATCGATGTGTTTGGTTCGCTAATGATAGACTGAGTTCTTCGACAGGTGTATTGCATTTTGACTATCACATTTGACAGTGATAACTTGACCTTGAAGTTTCAGCTCCTTCGCAAAACCTTCAAGCCACAATGCTTCTTTCACAGCTTCAGTGAGGGCAATATATTCTGCTTTAGTGGTTGATAAGACAACAACCTTCTGAAGTATCGCTTTTCAACTGATTGATGTGTCAAACATAGTGAACACATATCCAGAAATAGATTTTCTAGAATCCATACAACCTGCATAATCAGAGTCGACATATCCGTCAATTTCGACTTTGTTATCATCACCACAGGCTCCACCATAAATCAATACTCTATTTAGAGACCCATTTATGTACCTAAGAATTCACTTCAAACATTGTCAGAGCGCCTTTCTAGGATTGGCCATATACCTGCTTACAAGGCTCACTCTATACACTATGTCTGGCCTCATACAGACCATAGCATACATCAAATAACCTATTATACTATCATATAGAACGCTACTTATATAGATTCTTTCAGTTTTAATACTCAGACTTTAGTACTAAGCTTAAACTAAGTATTTTTCAAAGTTATAACAGGTTTTGAATTCGACATACCAAACGTGTCGAGAACCTTCTGTAGGTATGTCTCTTTAGATAAGCATAATTTTGACTGCTTTTTATCTCTCTGAATGTCAATCCCAAGAATCCTGGTAGCAGCTCCCAGACCCTTCATTTCAAACTCCTTACTAAGTTCAGCCTTCACCTCCATTACATCTTCGACACTGTTGATAGCTATGAGGATATCATCCACATAAAGCAACAAAACAACAAGTGAGTTTCCAAGACAAAATATGAAGTAAACATAGTGATCGAACTGGCTCCTAGTGAAACCAATGTGTGTCATGAACTTGTCGAATCTCATGTTCCACAGTCGAGGAGATTGTTTCAGGGCCATACAAAGACCTATTCAGCTTGCACACATAATCTTCCTTATCCTTTTCTGCATACCCTTCAGGTTGCCGCAACAGGATCATTTCATATAGATCATCATACAAAAAGGCTATCTTCACATCCTTTTGTTCAAGTTCCATTTCGAACTTCGCTGTCATGGCTAACAATATTATAATGGATATATGCTTTAAAACATGTGAGAAAACATCATTGAAGTCGACACCTTCTTTCTGACTAAACCCTCTAGCAACCAACCTTTCCTTAAAGCGCTTCGACATCACTCATCTGATTCCTTCCTTGACCTTGAAAATCTACTTACAACTGACTAACTTGGCTCCTGCAGGTTTCTAAATCAGCTCCCAAGTGTTATTATCATGAATATATTTCATCTCGTCATCCATGAATTTTTTCCATTCAGTCTTATTTCGACTCCTCGTAGCTTCCTTGTAGTCTCTAGGTTCTTCGTCAAGTACCTCATTTGCAGAGATTAAGGAAAAAGCTATAAGATCTGCATAACCAAGTCTCTAGGGTGGCTTGATGAATTTTCTTGACCTATCTCTTGCCAGTAGATAGTCATCGACAGTTTCCTCAGCCTCTTCATTATCTTACTCTTCTTATTTGACTTCATCTGGGTTATGCACTTCAGCATCACTATACTCCACCTCAACAGGAATCTCTACATATTTTAGCTTCTCTTCAGAGATTTCTACACTTCGACCAACATCGCCATTTTTCTTAAACACCATCTCGAATTTAGTGAAAACTATATTACGACTTATGATACATCTTTTGTGACCTGATTTTAGGCACCACAATTATAGTCTTCGACTCCCTCAGGATATCCAAAGAACATGCATCTCAGAGCTCTAGGTTCGACCTTGTCTTTCCTAATGTGAGCATAGACTAAATAGCCAAATACTTCCAGTTTGTCGAGATCTGGTATTTGACCCGACCAAACTTCTTCAGGTGTCTTCATCTCTAAGGCAGTCGAGGGACATCTATTTATCAGATAAGCTGCTGTCAAAACTGCCTCCGCCCAAAACACCTTCTTCAATCCAACACTAACCAACCTGCATCTAACCCTTTCAAGGATTGTTTAATTGAATCTATCACCTAATCCATTTTGTTGAGGAGTAAGTGCTACAGTCTTATGCCTTTCAATCCTATACTCGACACAATAGCTATCGAAAGCTTCATTGCAAAACTCAAGGTCATTGTCGGTTCTCAACCTCTTGACCTTTTTGTCAGTTTGAGTTTCGACCAGAACCTTCCAACTTTTGAAATTCTCAAAAGTCTCATCCTTAGTCTTCTGAATGAATACTCATAATTTTCTAGAATAGTCATCAACTATGGATAGAAAATACCTTGCACCTGAATGTGAAGGATCCCTTGAAGGCCCCCAAATATCAGCATGAATGTAATCAAGAGATCCATTTGTTCTTTGTTTACCTTTGTTAAACTTCACCCTACAAGATTTTCCAAATACACAAGGTTCACAAAACTCCAACTTCTCGACTTTGTCGCCACTTATCAGGTTCTATTTCCCCAGCTCGACCAGGCCTCTTTCGCTAACCTGACCCAATCTCATGTCCTATAATTTTGTCTTCCACACCGGTTTCATGGATGAAAATTCTGATGAACCGCTTATAACCTCAGCCTCAAGGATATACAAGCCTTGTTTCTTCACGCCTCTAAATACTTCCTTCAACCCCTTCATAACTTTCAAAATACCTTGCTCTCCTTTGAAGACATATCATTTCTTGTCGAATTCACCAAGAGAAATCAAATTCCTCTTAAGATCAGGTACATACCTAACATCAATCAATGCCTTATTGACTCATCATGGAGCTTGAATCTCACAGATCTAATTACCTGAAATCTTGCAAGCTTTATTGTTTCCCAATAGCAGTGATCTGCCATCTTTATCACATAGCTCTTCAAACACATTCTTATTTGGAGTCATATGCCACGTATGTTATGAATCCATAATTCACTCTTTGCAAGAGTTGTTGCTTGAAACCACAAGGACATCAGATGATTCATAATCATCTTGCACAATAGTTGCATTGTCATTGTCCTTACCTCCATGATTATTCAGGCGCTCAGGACACATCTTTCTTGTGCGATCCTTCTTCTTACAGTGATAACACCTAATACCAGAAATATCACCACCATAGGACTTCAGCTAAGTTTTACTTTTCTTCTTCTCGAACCTACCATCTCTTTTCGAGAATTTTCCTTTAACAGACAACCCTTCGCCAACTGATGATGGCTTTGCTCCTTTCTTTCGTTCAAATCCTTATAATACAAGGATGATTGAACTTATTCAAAGGTCATGGACTCTCTTCCATACAAAAGGTTCTTTGAAGTGAGCATGTGACTTAGGTAAAGAACACAGCAATAACAATGCTTAATTTTCGTCACCGATGGTAACCTCAACATTTTTAAGATCAAGATCAGCTTGCTGAATGTATCTCGGTGCTCCATCAATGCTTTATCTTCACTCATCTTGAATGAATACAAAATTTGCTTCAAGTACAAACGACTCACCAAGGATTTTTTTCATATACAATCCTTCGAGTTTCAACCAAATACCAGTTACCGTCGTCTCCTTCTAAACCTGCCTGAGAACCTTATCACCAAGACTCAGAACAATGACATTGTGGGCTTTCTCGATCATCGTTGTCTTATCCTTCTCCATCAATGCAGCATCCATGACTTATATCCCTTTAACGCTTCTAGCAAACCCTGTTGAACAAGAAGGGCTCGCATCTTCAAACGCCATAAACTAAAATCATTAACTCCAGGAACTTCTCAATTTCAAACTTTTTTGTCGGCGTCATTTTCCACACTCATTGCATCAGTTTGTTGTAACAAACAATACCAATTAGCAAATTCTGATTGAGAAACGGAGTTTCTTGGGTG